>CM030368.1:48027935-49349130 GCA_017893485.1 Hemerocallis citrina
TCGCCGGGCCCTTCGGTTCGTTTGTTGGCTCCTCAGGGGGGAAGCTCGGCCCCCTCTTTTTGGACGAACTTGGTCAGGTGCCCCCGCTGTACGAGTTCTTCGATCTCCTCCTTCAGAGCCCGACAATCATCCGTGTCGTGGTCGTGGTCCCTGTGAAAGCGGTACAACTTATCCTTGTTCCTCTTCTTGCCAGGTGTATTCATTCTTGGGGGAGCGCGGAGGAGCCCTTCCTTGTCCACCTCCATAAGAACTTCTGATATATTGGCAATGAGGGGAGTGAACTTCTCAAACCGAGGAGTCGGGCGATGCTGTCCATTGCCATCCTTCTGGGATTTTTGGGACCCCTCTTCGCTTGTGCTCTTCCGTTTGTTCTCGGAAGATGTCTCCTCAAAGCCTGGGAGATTCTCGGCTTCTTCGGCCCGAATGTACTTCTCGCTCCTAAGAAGGAGGTCGGCAAAATTATGTGGGGACTTCTTGGCAAGGGAGGAGCAAAGACTAGAGTTGAGGACATTCAATTGGAAGGTAGCCGCTGCAATAGGCTGATCAAGGGAAGCGATGGATCTCACTTCTGCAGTGAACCTCCTCACATAGTCTCTCAACTTCTCTCCCTTCTCCTGGCAGAGCTGGAGTAACGAGATGTTGGTCTTCTTCATGCGTCTGCTACTCACAAAATGAGTGATGAAGAGGGTCTCGAATTGCTCGAAGGAGAATATGGAAGATGGGGCGAGGCGGGAGTACCACTCCCGAGCCGAACCCTTAAGAGTGGCGGGGAAGGTTTTGCACAGCAAAGCATCGGAAGCTTGGTGGATTAGCATGAAGGTCTTAAAGCTTTCGATGTGGTCCACGGGGTTCGACTCCCCCGAGTAAGTTTCGAACTGCAGGGGTTCGAAACCTCTTGGGATAGGAGCTTCCATGATGGTCCGGGAGAAGGGAGGTCTGATCGGGCGGATGGTCCTTCCTCTTAACTCCTCATCCTTGTCTATTCGGCCGATGCGGCTCTCCATCTCGTGGAGACGGCGGTAGAGAGCATCGTCCCTTCGACGATAGTCAAACGAGCCTCTGGACTCGTCTTCATAGGAAGGGGAGCGACGACGGTAGCTCTGGGAGCGGTGAGGGCTAGACATGCGCTGTTGGTTGCTAGGAGCCGGAGGAGGAGTTATGGACCGATGGCGAGGACTTTGGACCCGTGGAGGGGTAGGAGCCCTCTGAGTATTGTTATTGTTGGGTCGGAGGTTAAGGGCTTGCAACAACGTTGCTTGGAATTGCTGGAACTCGGCACGGGTGATGGGTGCCTCATCGTTCCTCGGATGTTGTCGACCGGCAGGGGAATGAGGTCTTCTCCTATGGTGTTCGGGGGACACTTTCATCCCTCTTCGGGAAGGGGACCTTCTGTAGTCTCGGCGGTGAGGAGATCGCTCATCCGGATGCTGTTGGCGGGAGGCTCCCTCTCGGGCCCGCTTTTCGTCCAGACGGCGACGAAGATCCTCATCCTTCTGCCGATTGAGGATGGTATTGTGGAGGTCGGAAACTCGAGGATTGTGGGAGGCCATGGAATCCGAAGAGGCATTGTGTACCAAAATGCGGTCCTGATGGAGGGGTTACTTCTGCGGGTTGGGACGCGAAGCCCCCGCACCGGCATTCTGAGGACCGGCGGGACCCTTAGGGGGTTGCTCATTCTAAAGAGGAGGCTGATCTTGTTGAAGAGGGTCTTCCGCTTGGAGAGGAAGTTGCCCCTGCTGCTAAGCGGGTTGGATGGGGACTACCTCTTGCTGATCAACGGGATTGGGTCCACGGTTGGACCCTCTAGATCTTACTTTCCTAGGAGGCATGGCTGGAGGAGATCTGACCAACGGGAAGAGGGGAGGCTGCTATTCGTATGTTCCCCACAGACGGTGCCAATCTGTTACCGCTGAATCTGGTGTGGGGGTAAACAGTTGTATTTGTGGATTCTTGGAAAACCTGAATAGTAAACACCTAACCTGTTCTACCGGAGTTTGACCGTTGACTCCCGCCGTTCACCAGCAAAAAGTGAGAGACACCGGGATGGATCCCGGCGACGCACCCTCCGACGCTCTTGTCAATAATCTGAATGATTAAGAAAGAGCTTTTTATTGGAAAAGTATTGATTACCTCTTAATAGAGATGGATGGAGGGTATCTATAGTCGCCGTTGGGATCATATTAGGAATGTAATTCTTGTGATTAGATAAGGAATGTAATCCCTAATTCCCGGTGAGAGGATAGTCGCGAATCAGGCCCGTTGATTTGGTTCAATCAGAGACCCTAATTCTATCCTGTCGGACTGGGTTTGTATCGGGTCGGGACTCGTACCCAGTTGAGGTGGATCCGTTCGCGGTTTATTGGATCTGTGAGAAGGAGACCCAGTACTTGTTTCGGACCCATTTGTATGTGAAATTACCGTTTTACCCCTGAGCTTTAAGATTCGTGTCCGATGTGAACGGTCCCGATTTAATCCTATTTTTAGCCATATCAACATCGATCCATAGTACTCAAGAAACAATCCCAACAAAATTATCACTCCTAAAATAGTTCATACACCCATAACTAATTCATAAAAATTCGTTATATGATAAGAAAAATAATGCATTTGATCTAATATCTGAATCCGAATCTGAATCCAATAAGAAATTATCGGGTTTGAATCCTTAAATGGATCTATTATCCGAAGTTCGAAACCCAATCCCAAAATTTTAGAAGAGGGAAAATTGCAGCCAAATTTAAAATCCGAAACTAAAAAATTGTGCCTTTTTAAAGGGAATATAATTGAGAACTCAAAGATCTCAACTGCCCCCCCCCCCCCCCCCCCCCCCACACACACACACACACACAGATATATATATAAAAGAATTCTTCCATTGCAAACGGTAAAATGGAAGATTGGGTTGTTGGATAAAGTTCATCTTGATCCAATGGATGTGATCTCCCCCGCCCATCTCCTTATCTTCACTTAAGTGTGGAAAGGGATATTTTCAGGGTTTTACCCCAAATAACTCTTCACCTCCTTCACTCTCTCACTCACTATCTTTTTAAACAAACAGTAGCCGTTGTTTGAAACAACGACTTTTCATACCTAGGTCATTGTTGGAAACTACGGCCTAGGTTATGAACGACTATTGTATCATTTCAAACAAAGACTTTCGCTCTCTAATAAGAACTTGTCTTTTTGAATGAACAGTAGCTGTTGTTTGAAACAATGAATTTTCATAACCTAGGTCCTTTGTTTGATGTTCTAGGTTATGAAAAGTCATTGTTCCAAACAATGGCTGATTTTCGTTCTAAAAGACAGTAAGTAAGATAGTGAAGGAGGTGAAGAGTTATTTGAGGGTGAAAACCTCAAAATACACCTCTCCTCACTTAAGTGAAGAGAATGAGATTGACAGGGGAGATCACAGCCATTGGATCAAGATGAACTTGATCCAATGGCTAGCACTTCCGTTTACAATGAAAATTTGCTCTATATATAGAGAGAGAGAGAAAAGTGAGCATCATATTTGTATAAAGAAATTTTCTCATACAAAGTGAGGTGTCAAAATAAGAACATTTAGATTATAGGTTTGATAAATAACATCTTGGTTCATTTTGATTGTTAAGATTCTTTGCTGCAATTTGTAAATGAGTCTTTTGATCAAACTTATAATCTAAAGGTTCTTGTTTTGACACCTAACTTTGTATGAGAAAATTTTCTTATAAAAATATGAGGCTCACTTTTCTTTTATATATATATATAGGCAAAATTTAAAAAAACTACACAAAACTTTTGGCCAGTTTCAAAAAACAACACTAAAGTTTTTTTTTTTAAAAAAAAAGACACATTGTTTAAATAAGGTCCACTGGGTTAGTTAGGGTTAGGGTTAGGGTTAGGGTAGGGTTTAAAAAAACCGCTCACATCTTTCATTTGTGTTTAAAAAAACCACACTCATTTTTTATTTGTGTTTAAAAAAAATCACTTAACTAATCAGATGTTTAAATAAACCCCCAAAACTAACCCTAACCCTAACCCAAACCCTAACTAACCAGTGGACCTTATTTAAACATTGTGTCTTTTTAAAATAAAAAAAACTTTAGTGTAGTTTTTTTAAACTGGCCAAAAGTTTTGTGTAGTTTTATTAAATTTTGCCATATATATATATATATATATATATATATATATATATATATATATATATACCTTAATTTTGCATTGCCCTAATCCATTCCCGTCCCGTCGTTCTTAGAAACCCCCTTTTGCGATTTAAGAAAAGGGTGAAAATGGGGGAGGCGGATCTTTCGCATCTGGAACAGATGGTAAGAGAGCTCCAGTGTGCAATTTGGTACTAACCTATCTCTCAAAATCCCTCATTTCAAAAGAAACGGTAAATCTTTTGTATATTTATTAATTTGTTTCTTTGTTTGTTTGATTTTATGTAGTTTGAGCTTGTTGAAATCATCGGTTTTGCTTCCCTGCAATCATGTCTTCTGCAAGTGAGACTTGTAATTTTATTAGATTATTATTTCTGATTTTATTTGATTCAGTTTTTATTTATTTATTTAAGTTCATGTATTGTTGAGGGGATGAAACCAATCTCGGATTGCCCTGTTTGCCAAGTTTCGTTCCGTAGGAGAGGTTTGCCAAGTTCCGTTCCGTTGCGGGGGTATATTACTACAAGGGCAGAGTACTGTTGAGTCCTAATTCACCTGCTAAACATTTGTTTTTGGAAGAGGTTCACTCATCTTCGTAGAGTGGGCATTTGGGAGTAGATAAGACTTGGCAACAACTTAAGAAGATTGTGTATTGGGAGGGAATTAAGCGAGATCTAAGGGAGTTTATCAAGTCTTGTGATACTTGTCAGCGTAATAAGTACCTGAGTACTTCTCCTGCGGGGTTTCTTCAACCTCTGCCTAGACCTAACCAAATTTGGGAAGACATCAGCTAAGATTTCATTGAGGGATTACCAAGGAGTTCTAGCTACACAACAATCCTGGTGGTAGTAGATCGATTGTCCAAATTTAGCCACTTTGTTCCCTTGAGCCGAATGCGTCGTTCCAAAATGTTCTTAAGTTGTATGGCTTGCCTAAAAGCATTATGTGATCGTGATGCTATCTTTACTAGCAACTTTTTGTGAGAGCTATTGGAGATGTATGGTACAAATTTGTGTATGAGCTCTGCCTTTCATCTCCAGTCAAATGGACAAACAGAGGTGATCAATAGAGTTCTAGAGACTTATCTTCATTATTTTACTGCACACAAACCTGAGGAGTGGTCGGCTTGGTTAACTTGGGCAAAATTTTGTTACAATACTCATACACATAGCTCAACTAAACTGTCTCCCTATCAAGCAGTATATGGAAAACCCCCACCTACAGTTAGCTCGTACATTCCGAAGATTGTCATAGTGCAAACAGTTCATGAGGAGCTTATTCATAGGGACATTATTCTATAAATTCTGAAAGATAATTTGTTGCGAGCTCAGAATTGAATGAGCAATAAAGCTAAATAACATCGCACTGATAAAGAATTTGCAGTGGGAAATTGGGTTTTCCTTAAGCTGCAACCGTATAAGAAAGTATCGGTGGGTGGACATCGCATACACAAGTTTTCTTCTATTTACTATGGGCCTTATCAGATAACTGCACGATTTGTGCAGTTGCTTACTGTTTCTTCCTAAAACATCTAAGATTGATGACATTTTTCATATTTCGCAACTCAAGACTCATGTGCCCAGATCAAGTGGTTCTGTTGTGGACTCGTCTGGTTTACTTGGTTATTTCATTGAGGTTGCCCCCCAACCTTTTAAGGTGTTAGATAGGCGGATTGTTCCAAAAGGGGTATTGCCATTTCTGAAGTTTTAGCTCAATGACACATGGAGTAGAAAGTGATGCAACTTAGGAAAGCTATTGGGATTTATACTGGCGGTTTCCTTCTTTATGGAGCATCATGGATGCTCCTGTTGAAGGGGGAAGTATTGATCCAATCGCAGTTGGATATGTTAACTGTGGAGCTCTGCAGATGGTTCAGAGTGTGGTAAATATGGAGAGGAAGGGAATCTACAGTTGAGAAGAAGGAAAGATATGTGTATCTGTCCTTATTCATAACGTATCAGTCCTTGGTAGAATTAATGTCTTTCAAGGCTGTATTCGTAAAGTGTGTTGCAATCTTTCTCTTTAGTCCCTTTGTTAGTTGTGTGTGCATTATATGTAAACACGTGTAGGAAGCAGACAGGTTGGATGTTAGCAGTGGGGCCCATAATTAACTGTCTAACTATCTTCTCCTTGAGTCGTAAACATGTGCGATGCATGTAGGATTTTGGGTATAAATAAACCCATTGTAAGCAAAAATAAAGGATGAACGAAAGTCTAAACTTTGAGATATTGTTCATCACCTTCTTCCTTTTCTCATCTTGATTCCTAGCCTAGGGTTTGCAGGTATTCGAAATGTAACGTCCCAAATCCCAAATACAACTGAATTAGAGATGTTCTACAGGATCTTTTCTTTTCATTTAGTACAATTTTATAAGAAAATTTGAACTTTTCACTTTACATCAGAGTTACAATAAAACTTTACACTTTACATTGCACAGCGGAAGTAAAATTTACAATAATTAAATAAATGTACAACAACATTGTATAATCTTTAAGCATTTATTCCTCTTTAATCTTTATCATGTCATTTACCTGCATATAAGACTGTGGGTACGTCAGTTTATTCAACCGACGAACATTATACACGGCCATCCTCTCTATGCCGGAAATAGTATAACTTATTTTTCATATTTAGCAAACACAAACTTGTCACATATCAAACAAAAGGGACTACCCTATTGATGTCGTGTTATGATTGTGCACTTAGTCCTTAATGCAATTATTTATGTTAGATGACACTAATGCGCACTTGTTCGGATTCTATGCATCCCATACTACATAGGTCCGAGGGCAAGCCTCTTAATCGTTCTTCAACTTTGTAGGGTTCAATCCCTCTCCATGAATTAATCTACTACTGTAACTACAGTGAGTATCCTAGATGATCTATGAGTACAAGCACGTGTACAGAAAACCTGGAGGGGAACCCCACGCCATCTCTTGACTCGTCAAGCATGCATTCTGTGGCAATTCAGCCTCCTTCATGGCACACGATCCTCTTGCAGTCACCAAACATCCCACAAGCGTGGCTAAAGTCCGATCATTATTGAGTTGTGCTCATGCCATGTCTTGACTCATCAAGCATGCATTATGTGGCTCACACACCCGCACCGTCACTCTAGTTCTCATACTCGTGTTTTTCTCTCACTTTCATCACGTCTTCACTATGCACTAATCCTTAGTTTTTATTAGAATCATGAACAAAATCAAAGCTCTAGAGTTAGCCTCTCCACTAAACCGGACTTATTCATTTATTCAAACATGACCAACCTTGGTCTTTCATTTCAATATTTCATTTCATTTCTTTCCAAATGCCGGGGGAGACTTAGCTACTCTTTTGTTTCAATTCCAATTCACAATTTCTAAATTGAGCATTTCCAACTCCTAAATTCATTTTCATAATCATAACAGATTTCTCTTTCATTAGCATGATCTCTGAATTATTCAATAGTCCATAATCGCACATTGAATTATGTGTTTCATCAAATATCAATTCCACATTTAGATCACTTCACTAAATGGATATTCACATACCATAAATTTCACACTATTCTCAAATGAGAATAATTCACAATGCATCACTACATATAATTTATTCTTTTCTAATATTTTATTTCAAGCATTTCTTCAAAGTGCAACTTTTATACCATATATAACCATAAGTCTCAATTATACATTTTATTCGCAAATCATATTTTATTCTATGTAATTAATCCCCAAATTATTTTTCATAAGTCCCATATATTTTTAGAGGAATAACCATATTTTTTTCATAATTTTTGGATCACAAAAACACTCAAAAAAATGTTTTTTCTAAACTGCCGAAGCCAAGAATCGAACCCAGGACCACAATGAAAACAGCCCAAGGCACAGGCCACTAGGCCGGATGCTACATATGTTGTAAGGAGGGCTGAGAGCATTATATGCTCTCGGCTGCTGTTCTCTTTTATTTTAAAAATTTATGAAACAAAGAGTGTTGCCCACGGGATTCGAACCAGCGACCTCAGACCACTATAACGATTAAAGCTGTCCCGATCACTTGAGCTACGCGCTCAGGTTGTCAATAACGCAACTAAAAATTTATTTAAACCAATTTTCTCTGTTATTAAAACGTTTCGATGTTCAACTAGTCCTCATTTCATTTTGCTTTTATAAAATTACTGTAAATGTCCAGATTGACTAATATCATCATAAATTATATCCAGTATGAAAAAATAATTTTTTCAACAATTAAAACATATTTTTCCATACAATTAATTTGAATTCTACATTATAACTACCACATTTCTTCATTTCGACATTTCTTAACAATTAACACTACTAATCCCTTTATTAGCAAACTTCACATTAATTCTCTATTCTTAATCTTTTACCAAACATACAAAATTATATCTTAATTCATTTATTTCAATGTAACTCAAAGATTCATTTAAACACACAAAGTAGCATTGTCAATCTACTAACTTTTTGTATATAATTTGTGATGTAGATAATGAAACTATCTTCAATAATCCATGGCCATAATTAATTCACTCACAATTTAGCCTTTACTAATAGAACCACATACAATTTCACATCCACATTTCAATCAATCCATAGGTCATTTTTATCAATTAAATGCGTACTCTTATTAATATTTTTCATGCTTCATTCATTCAATTCAATCTAGCATGCATTCCTAATTAGAAACATGGAAAATTTACCCACCTTAAATGGAGAGAAAAATACAACTAGCGACACCTCCTAAACAATGTCCTTGCAAACGAGAGCGATCCTCCTCCTTGAAGCGTGCAACCGAGCCTCCAAGAACACCCAACCCGAGAGCTCCTAAGCCAAACCGAGAGCACTCCCTTGATAGCCGGCCTCTCCTCTTCTTGTTGCAAGCACAATTTCCACACACAACTCAATCTTTTAACTCACTAAATGGCTTAGATTTAATGAGTTACACTAACTACCCATGATGAGTAACCATCTCCACCATGATCCCACTCAAAAATTTCATTTCCCTCCAAGATGCAATCCAGCCATGCTTTGGGAAGGTGCACTTTGCACGTATACGTGCAATGCACGTGCAAGCATTTGCCTCCAAAAATTTGTACATTAAATTTTACATAAAAATAATCTTTAAAATGTATTCTACATTACAAGTTGTATTAAAAAATAAAATAGCTCATGGGCTTTAGTTTTTGGGCCAAAATAATAATTTTAAAAATAATAAATAAATTCAATTTGGGCTTTTAAAAAGAAAGGCTTTTGTCTATTTGAAAAAGGGCCTTATACAAAAATAATTAAAGAGCACATATATAAATATCTATACTCATCATAATGAAAATAATTACCAAAATATTGCACATGCACACTACGTGCAAAATAAATAATTTTCATTAAATAAAAATCGAGGCATTACAACACTCCCTCCGTAGAATAGTTCCGTCCCCGGAACTACAGTCAAGAGTGAGAAACAAAATACAACACTCATAACAAGCACGAGAGGGAAAAAAAATACAAAGATACAAAATACAAAATACAAATCAAGTAAAAAGCTCAGGATAATCCTTCAACATCATCTCCTCAGACTCCCAAGTAGCCTCTTCAACCAAATGGTTTCTCCTAACTACCTTGACCATCGGTATCGTTTTATTCCTCAAGACTTTCTCTCGACGATCAATAATCTCGACAGGAGAATCGATGTAATTCAGATCCAACAGCAAACCTTCCGGCACTTCAGGCAAATGATGACTCGGATCTGGAATATAACCTCTTAGCATAGACACATGAAAGACATTGTGCACCTGAGATAACTCTTCCGGTAACTCAAGCCGGTAAGCAGTTTTCCCGATCCTTTTCAATATCTTATACGGGCCTATAAACCCCGGGGCTAATTTCCTGCCTTTGCCAAATCGAACCACACCTTTACTGGGCGATACTTTCAGAAAGACGAAGTCACCGACCTCAAATTCAAGGTCCCTTCTCCGGTTGTCTGCATAGCTTTTCTGCCTGCTCTGAGCTTCTACCAACCTTTTCCTGATCAGATCAATCTTCTCAGAGGTTTGTGTTGATTCTTGATTTTGATGATCACAACACAGTGCAACATGTGTCTATGTTATACAGCTAACATTGCAGTGTACATACAAAAGACTATTCTAGCTGAACAAATGAACAAGCTCAAAAGGATACAGATGAAGACTTCACTCAGACAAGATCCAAGACTTCACTCAAGACAAGACTCAAGACTCAAGACCTTAGCTCAATTATGTCAAATTATAATGTCTTGTAAAAACAATGTATCTTACTTTTTGTTGAGTCTTAGTCTGATGTAAAGCCTTGTCACACACACACACACTCAAAATTTCATAATGTGTGTCTCTTAAAAACCCCTCAGAAAGAGTCAAAACAGTTTGAAGAAATTTAACTTTTGAGTACCAGTCGACTTAAGCTTCTGCCAGTCGACTGATAGTACAAAACTGTTTAAATTTATTCAAACTCTGATCAGTCGACTCATATGGCAACCCAGTCGACTGTTCGAGAGCTTTTGACCGTTTTCTGTTTTTCAAAATCGAATTTTTCAAACTCAAAAGCTTAGATCCGTTGGTTGACAGTTGGAGTAACTGTCTTCCAACGTTCCGGAGATCAAACTCTTTAAGTAGAGTTCAGATCTCACTGAAAACATATAGAATTCTCTTTGAAAAACCGAGCACTCTTTGTGAGAAAAATTCTAAGTGATTTTTGAGAAATAAAGCTTTCAAGATCGTACTCTTTGGTTCTCTACACTCAGTCCAGTATAGCAACGAATTCGCTCTGGACTGAGTATAGAAGTCGACCTGTTTTATTAGCCACGTGCATCAACACATACACCAACAAGGCTATAGGTTGACTGTAAAGTATTTCTTGTTCTCTTGCTCTCGGTTGGAGAGTGTTTTTGACTCTAGGTTGTAGAGTCAGTTTTGTTTCACTCTTGGTAGTAGAGTGGGTCGGCTTTCTCTGGTTGAGAGAAAGGACTACGGGTTAGACAAGGTTGTTGTCGTAACGCCGTAGGGTATTCTTGTAATCTTTTTCAAGAATAGTGGAAATCTCAAGTGGGTTGCTTGGGGACTGGATGTAGGTCGGGAGGACCGAACCAGGATATATCTTGTGTACTCTGTGATTGATTGTCTTGTGTTTGCATTTACTCTTATTTAATTTAAGTTCTGCAAAAAATTTCTGGACAGTCGACTCCTTGCACTATCAGTCGACTGGTCAGTGCCGTTTGTAGTTGTAGTTTCATTGTGCCTTCAGTCGTCTGTCTTATTCATCAGTCGATTGCACAGAGTTATTATTTTTAATTTATTTTGGTTATATCAGTCGACTGGTTCATAACCAAGTCGACTGCACCAAGAAAAATTTCCGCAGTTTTTATTAAACACTATTCACCCCCCCCTCTAGTGTTTGTTGTCTCGCCTACAGGATCCAACACTTGGTATCAGAGCAAGGTTACAGGCTATGGCAACTACTTCAAATACAAATCATTACCATGAAGGCCAATCTACACAACGGCCACCACTATTTGATGGAACGAACTACAATTATTGGAAATGCCGAATGAGAATCTACCTTCAATCAATCAACTACGAGATATGGCAAATGACAGAGACGGAATACACTGCCCCTACCATTCCATATGCACAATGGAATGATGATCAAAAGAGTCAGACTATGAACAATGCCAAAGCAATGAATGCCTTATTTTGTGCACTTACAAAGGAAGAATTCAACCGTGTATCCAATGCTACAACCGCACATCAAATTTGGCATACACTCGAGGTAACACATGAAGGAACGAATAAAGTAAAAGAGTCTAAAATTTCTGTTCTTGTCCACAGGTTTGAGATGTTCAGAATGAAAGACAATGAGACTGTGTCCGAGATGATAACCAGATTCACAGACATCACAAACTCTCTTGTGGCACTTGGAAAGATTTACACTCAAGCAGAGATGGTTAGAAAAGTCTTGCGTGCACTCACTCCAGAATGGGAGAAGAAAACTACAGCAATAGAGGAAGCGAATGACTTGTCACAACTTTCTCTCGAGAATCTTGTTGGCAATCTCATGGCATATGAGGTCCAACTTGAAGATCGAAAGAAGGATACAGAATCACACCAAGCAAAGAAGAAATCATTGGCTTTTAAAGCCATGACAGACTCAGAAGATGAGGAAGAAGATGAAGAAGAAATAGCAATGTTCACTCGAAGATTCAAGAAGTTCTTAAAGAAGGGTAAGTTTCATTCTAAAGTTAGAGATTCTAATGACCCTCCTACATGTTTCAGGTGCAATAAAATAGGTCACATGAAGAAGGATTGTCCCTTAGAAAATGCAAAGAACAAGGAAAAATCATCCAACTTCAAGAAGGACAAATATTCAAAGAACAAATTTGCCAAGAACAAGAAGGCTTATCAAGCTACATGGGATGATAGTGATTCATCTTCCGAAGAAGAAACGGATGAAAATAACGAAGTGGCAAATGTGTGTTTCATGGCTGCACAAGAACATGTAAGTAATGATTATGATTCCGAAGATCTTCTTGATGCTTTTAATGAAATATTCCAAGAGTTAAAGAAAGAAAAAATTAGAGTTAAGAATCTTGAGAAAGTGAATCAAACACTTAATCAAGAAAATCTTAACCTTGATAAGGAAGTAAAATCCTTAAATTCCCGCATTGCAAGTTTAGATACTGATCTTGAAACTCTCAAAAAGAATTATGAAAAGATTTCAAAGAACGTATCTAAGTTTAACAAAGGCAAAGAGAATTTAAATGATATGCTTCATCATCAAGTTACATCTAGTCAAAAATATGGACTTGGCTTTAAAAAATCTTCTGTAAAAGAATCTCCTGTTGTAAACACTAGTAATAATAAATCAGCATCTATTTCTAGTGTTACACACAAGTTGTATGATTTCTTTGCAAAGCCTAAGGTTGTTAACTTTAGTGATAAAAGCAAAACTACCGTTCGGTTAAGTCGACTGAACCATACAACCAGTCATCTGTCCAGAGAAATTGGATCTTATTCAACGAGATCAAAACCTCTTATAAGTCGACCTAGTGTATCGGCCAGTCGACTGATGTACACCAACAGTCGACTGAAGGACACTGTTAAGTCGACTGGACAGAACAAGTTAGTATGGGTTCCAGTCAGTCTAAATCAGAATGATAGAATTGCTTATATTAACTCATATATGTTAAATGTGTGTAATTCTACTTATTATATTCCTGCTTATGAAGGAAGATCAAACTCTTCATGGGTTTGGTTTCCCCCAAACTAATGTGTTTTGGACCCAATAAAAAGGGTACCATATTTACCTTAAATTTTTTATAGGTACCCAAGAAAGAACGCTGGATATTAGACAGCGGATGTTCAAAACACATGACAGGACATGCCAACCTACTATCCACCATTCAAAGCATAGATGTAGGAACCGTCACCTTTGGAGATAACAACAAAGGCAAAGTCATAGGTATTGGCATAGTCGGTAAAACTTCTAACCCAACTATAGAAAATGTGTTATTGGTTAGTGGTTTAAAGCATAATCTTTTAAGCATTAGTCAATTGTGTGATAAAAGATATAAAATAGTTTTTGAAAAAGATGCATGCTTGATTTATGATTCTACTATGCAAAATGTTATTTTTCAAGGTTTTCGTAAAAATAATATTTATGAATTGTGTTTGAATGCAATTGATTTTTCAAATGACTTTTGTTTAATAGTCTCTAACAATGAATCTTGGCTATGGCATAGAAGATTTGGACATGTGAACATGAAAAATCTCTCAAAATTATCTAAGTATAACCTAGTTAAAGGACTGCCAAAACTATCCTTTAAAAAGGATAAGTTATGTGATGCATGTCAACTAGGAAAACAAATCAAATCCACTTTTAAAACAAAAGAAGTAATTTCTACTAGTAGGCCGCTCGAATTAATTCATATGGATTTATTTGGCCCTACTAGAGTTGCTTCTTTAAATAAAAGTAGATATGTGTTTGTTTTAGTAGATGATTTTTCAAGATTCACTTGGACATTCTTTTTAAAACATAAAAATGATGTTTTTGAGGAATTTGCACATTTCTGTAAACGTGTTCAAAATCAAAGATCTCTAACCATAGTCACTATTAGAAGTGATCATGGTGGAGAATTTGAAAATGAAACATTTACAGAATATTTCAACAAGAATGGTATAACACATTCATTTGCATTTCCTAGAGCTTCACCACAAAATAGAGTGGTTGAAAGGAAAAATAGGACTTTGCAAGAATGCGCACGTACTATGCTTGTTGAAAGCAATCTACCAAAGCATTTTTGGGCTGAAGCTGTTGCTACAGCTTGTTATGTTTTAAATAGAATTCTTCTAAGACCTAAACTAAAGAAGACTTGTTATGAGTTATTTTTTAATAAAATTCCTAAAGTCTCTTACTTTAAGACATTTGGTTGTAAGTGTTTTATTCTAAACACAAAAGATAATTTAGACAAATTTGATCCTAGATCTAATGAGGGTATCTTTTTAGGATACTCAAATTGGAGTAAAGCATATAGAATTTTCAATAAGTCTACAATGACTATTGAAGAATCAATGCATGTTACATTCGATGAATCTTTACCTTCATCAACCTTAAATAAAGATGATAAAACTGATTTATCACCTTTAGATAATGTGATTAAATCCTTAGAACAAACTAATCTGACTGATAAGTCGACTGATAAGGTCTACCAGTCGACTGAAGTAAAGCAGTCGACTGAAGAACAAGTCAAGTCGACTGATCCGATTGTGATATCTTCAACTTTACCAAAGTCATTTGTTGAAGTTAAAGATCATCCTCATGACTTAATAATTGGTGACATCTCCCATGGTATTCAGACACGTTCACATGTTAATATGATCTCTCATACAACATTCTTGTCGGATTTTGAACCAAAAAATATACAAGAAGCTTGTGAGAATGAATATTGGATGAATGCCATGCAAGATGAACTAAACCAATTTATAAGGAATGATGTATGGGATTTAGTTCCTAGACCTCCTGATCAGACTATTATTGGTACCAAATGGGTATTCAAAAATAAGTTAGATGAATCAGGACAAGTTGTAAGGAACAAGGCTAAATTAGTAGCTCAAGGATATAATCAAGAAGAAGGTATAGATTTTGATGAAACATATGCTCCTGTTGCTAGACTAAAATCTATTCGTATTTTATTATCTTTTGCTTGTTTCATGAATTTTATACTTTATCAAATGGATGTGAAAAGTGCTTTTCTTAATGGGTTTATTAAAGAAAATGTTTATGTTAAACAACCACCAGGTTTTGAACATGAACAATTTCCAGATCATGTTTATAAATTGAAAAAGGCTTTATACGGTCTTAAACAAGCACCTCGTGCTTGGTATGATCGTCTGAAAACTTTTCTTTTAGAAACAGGATTTGAAATAGGTAAAGTAGACACTACTTTGTTTATCAAAAGAGTTAAGAATGATATCTTAATCATACAAATATATGTTGATGATATAATTTTTGGTTCTACTAATAATAATCTATGTCAAGAATTTGCTAATACCATGAAAAATGAATTTGAGATGAGTCACATGGGTGAACTCAATTATTTCCTTGGACTTCAAATTAAACAGTCCTCTAATGGCATATTTATCAATCAAGGCAAATATGCAAAGGAACTACTCAAACGTTTTAACATGGATAGTACTAGTAGTAAATCCACACCTATGGCTACTACTACTACTCTTGACAAAGATTTATTAGGTAAGAGTGTTGATAAAAAATTCTATCGAGGTATGATTGGTTCACTCTTATATATTACTGCAAGTAGACCAGATATTATGTTCAGCGTATGTTTATGTGCTAGATATCAATCTAGTCCTAAAGAGTCTCATTTAAAAGCAGTGAAACGAATTTTAAGATATATTAAAGGCACATCTGAATATGGTTTATTTTATCCACGCACCAATAATTTTCAACTTTTGTCATATAGCGATGCCGATTTTGCTGGAAGCAAAACTGATCGCAAGAGCACTAGTGGTACATGTCACTTTTTGGGACATTCTCTAGTATCTTGGTGCAGTAAAAAGCAAAACTCCATATCCCTATCAACTACAGAAGCTGAGTATATCGCTGCAAGTTTGGCATGTGCACAAATTTTATGGATGAAACAAACCTTATTAGATTATGGTATTTCATTTGAGAAACCCTCAATTATGTGTGATAATACCAGTGCAATTAATTTATCTAAAAATCCGATTCAACATTCACGTACGAAACATATTGATATTCGACATCATTTTCTACGTGATCATGTTTTAAAAGGAGATATATCTTTAGACTTTATCTCTACTGATAAACAAGTAGCAGATATATTTACCAAACCCCTTAAAGAAGATACTTTCATTAATTTAAGAAGAGAACTTGGCATTTGTGATTTTATTGATATTTGCTGACAATTGTTTCTGTTAAGTCGACTATATTCTTGAGTAAATCGACTGTACTGGATTTTAAACATATCAATTTTTTTTCTGACCAGTCGCCTGATTCCTATACCAGTCGACTGATTAGTCGATATAAAATTTTTATTTTCTTCTCGACTCAGTCGACTGATATACCCTACCAGTCGACTGTCGCGAGTTCAATCGTCTTCAGCGACTATTCATCGCATCTTTTGAGATGGAATTCACCTCTCTTTTCACCCGTGATCTCTAATCTATACCGTCGATTTCTTCTCTCTTTGATCTCAGCCGTTTATTTGCAGTTAAAACCCCTTTACCAGCCGTTTTCTCACCCTTACCGATCTCAAGTTTTTTACCCCAAATTTCAAAACACTAGCTTGTGAAGAAGAAGGTGGTCGACTCTCTCAGTGCTGCTAGTTCTTGCCCGTGGTCGAATCTTTCTTTTTCTTAGGTAAAATCCTTTCCCCTTTCTTTTCATGGCACCTAAAAGATCTAAACGATCTCATGAGAGTAGTTCTTCTTCTCAAGACTACACTCAATATCTCTTGAGTCCCGATCTCATTGATCGATGGTACCTTTTTTGTACCATTACAATCTTCCCTGGAAGATTTGTTAACTTCAATGACCTTGATCGTTTCAATCTCATTCCCTTGTTCCAAAATAGTAGTCTTTATGATTTTCTCTCTTTATTAAACCAACCCAATTATTATCCCCAACTCATCTATTTGTTTTACACAAATATGAGAGTTGTACAAAAACCAGATGGGGATGTTGTAATCCGTTCGTCTGTGAAGAATGTCAAAATGACACTCACACCGACTAGGATCAATCAGATATTGGGTATTGATGATGGGGGATTTCCTCTTGATGAAATTCTTTTAGATGATACTTCTATATTATCTAAAATTTTCTTACCCAATCATTGCCCTCCAATGACAAGCAAAAATATCAAACCAATTGCTAAACTTGTAGGTAGAATATTAGCCTATAACATCCTTCCCAAAAAGGGTAGTTATGACCAATATTCTATAGAATTACAAAAAGCTATGTATGCAATTTTTGGTAAAATTGCTGTTAATTGGGGTCAAGTCATCTTTTCTAAACTTAATCAAGACCACACTCACTTTCTACCTTTTGGAGGTCTTCTTACTATAGTCTTTATAGCTTTTAGTGTTGATCTCGATTCCGAGACAAATGTTGTTACTTGTTATGAGTGTTTCGATCGTGCTAGTTTGGCACGAATGAAACTTCTTGATGCTCCTACTAGATCACCCCCTAGGTCTCCTCCTCTTTCTCAAGCTCCTTTAGGTTCTACTTCTAGACCCTCTAGACCTGCTACCTCTACTGATCCACTTCTTCAAGCCAACTACGATGATCCTCGTACCCTATATGACTGTGTTTCCTATCTAATGAAGCATTCAGCCACTGTAGATACCCAACTCCATAACCTAGATTCCAAACTAGACCACATTGATTCTAAGCTTGACAACCTCACTCATCTCTTCAACTCTCAATTTCATCCTCCTTCTCAAGATGTCAATGAAGACTCCGATGAAGAAGATTGAAGACTTTTTATTTTTCTATTATGTAATTTTCTTTCTTAATGCACTTCTTTCTGTATAAGACTTTATCTTAAGTTTCCTTTTAATGCAAAAGTTGTTATTTTGTGCTTTTTGATGATAACAAAGGGGGAGAGATATCTGTGTTATATGGTTGCTTTATTATCTATTGTTTTGATATTCTAAAACTCTCTGGTCAGTCGACTGCCCAAACGCATACAGTCGACTGCTGCTAACTGCTATACTTATTTTTTATGATTTTTCTAAGTATGGTTTCCTGATCAGTCGCCTGCCATTTTTTAAGTCGACTGATACATGTTACATTTTTTTACGACAATGCATTTTTTGTTTTTATAAGGGGGAGCATGTCTTCACTATGCTTGTGTATTATCTTTTATTATCAGCTATTGTGTTGTCATCATCAAAAAGGGAGAGAATGTTGATTCTTGATTTTGATGATCACAACACAGTGCAACATGTGTCTATGTTATACAGCTAACATTGCAGTGTACATACAAAAGACTATTCTAGCTGAACAAATGAACAAGCTCATAAGGATACAGATGAAGACTTCACTCAGACAAATCCAAGACTTCACTCAAGACAAGACTCAAGACTCAAGACCTTAGCTCAATTATGTCAAATTATAATGTCTTGTAAAAACATTGTATCTTACTTTTTGTTGAGTCTTAGTCTGATGTAAAGCCTTGTCACACACACACACACACAAAATTTCATAATGTGTGTCTCTTAAAAACCCCTCAAAAAGAGTCAAAACAGTTTGAAGAAATTTAACTTTTGAGTACCAGTCGACTTAAGCTTCTGCCAGTCGACTGATAGTACAAAACTGTTTAAATTTATTCAAACTCTGATCAGTCGACTCATATGGCAACCCAGTCGACTGTTCGAGAGCTTTTGACCGTTTTCTATTTTTCAAAATCGATTTTTTCAAACTCAAAAGCTTAGATCCGTTGGTTGACAGTTGGAGTAACTGTCTCCCAACGTTCAGGAGATCAAACTCTTTAAGTAGAGTTCAGATCTCACTGAAAACATATAGAATTCTCTTTGAAAAACCGAGCACTCTTTGTGAGAAAAATTCTAAGTGATTTTTGAGAAATAAAGCTTTCAAGATCGTACTCTTTGGTTCTCTAGACTCAGTCCAGTATAGCAACGAATTCGCTCTGGACTGAGTATAGAAGTCGACCTGTTTTATTAGCCACGTGCATCAACACATACACCAACAATGCTATAGGTTGACTGTAAAGTATTTCTTGTTCTCTTGCTCTCGGTTGGAGAGTGTTTTTGACTCTAGGTTGTAGAGTCAGTTTTGTTTCACTCTTGGTAGTAGAGTGGGTCGGCTTTCTCTGGTTGAGAGAAAGGACTACGGGTTAGACAAGGTTGTTGTCGTAACGCCGTAGGGTATTCTTGTAATCTTTTTCAAGAATAGTGGAAATCTCAAGTGGGTTGCTTGGGGACTGGATGTAGGTCGGGAGGACCGAACCAGGATATATCTTGTGTACTCTGTGATTGATTGCCTTGTGTTTTCATTTACTCTTGTTTAATTTAAGTTCTGCAAAAAATTTCTGGACAGTCGACTCCTTGCACTATCAGTCGACTGGTCAGTGCCGTTTGTAGTTGTAGTTTCATTGTGCCTTCAGTCGTCTGTCTTATTCATCAGTCGACTGCACAGAGTTATTATTTTTAATTTATTTTGGTTATATCAGTCGACTGGTTCATAACCAAGTCGACTGCACCGAGAAAAATTTCCGCAGTTTTTATTAAACACTATTCTCCCCCCCTCTAGTGTTTGTTGTCTCGCCTACAGGATCCAACAGTTTGCTGCACAAGCTCAGGACCAAACAACTGATGCTCCCCAACTTCAAACCAACAAACAGGTGTCCTGCACTTCCTGCCATACAGAGCTTCGTACGGCGCCATCCCAATGCTAGCCTGAAAAATGTTATTGTAGACAAACTCTACCAAATGTAAATGCCTTTCCCAACTGCCTCCAAAGTCTAGTACACAACACCGAAGCATATTCTCAAGAATACGGTTGACTCTCTCGGTCTGTCCATCGGTTTGCGAATGAAAAGCAGTGCTGAAATCTGTCTTGGTACCCAAAGCTGTCTGAAGACTCCTCCAGAAATGCGAAGTAAACAGTTCATCTCGATCAGACACAATAGTTGACGGAACACCATGAAGCCTGACGATCTCGCCAACATACAACTTAGCTAACTTATCCATCGAAGCAGTGAGTTTCATCGCCAAAAAGTGAGCGGACTTAGTTAGTCGATCGACTATAACCCAAATCACATCATTGCCTTTAGGACTCTTACGCAATCCCGTAATGAAATCCATACTGATGTTATCCCACTTCCATTCCGGAATTGGTAACGGCTGTAATAGACCTCCGGGTCTCTGATTTTCGGCTTTGACTTGCTGACAAACCTCACACTTCGCCACAAATTCAGCCACATCCCGCTTCAAACATGACCACCAGAAATGTTGTTTGATGTCTTTGTACATCTTAGTACTCCCAGGATGTACTGACAAAAGAGTAGCATGCGCCTCCTGAAGAATACTCTCTTTCAGGTCCGCCTGATCCGGAACATACAGCCTCTCTCCAAACCACAACACTCCATCCTTGATTTGAAATCCGGGCAACTTGCCGGCACCAACCTGCTCCTTCATCTCCAAGATATCAGCATCAACCTCCTGACTTGCAATGATCCTTGCATTCAAAGTAGGCTGAAGCCTCAACTGAGCTAAAGATGCTCCCAATCCTTGCAGGACAACTTCAATACCTGCTCAGTCCAATTCCTCAATCAGATGCTTCTGAGTTGTAATCAAACTCGCTAAACTGCTCTTGCAACTGAGTGCATCAGCAACAACATTAGCTTTCCCAGGATGATACTTGATCTCAGGTCGCATGTCCTCAAGCACTTCCAACCATCTCCGCTGCCTCAAATTCAGATCCCTCTGCTGATATATGTACTTCAAACTCTTGTGGTCCATGTACATGTTCAATTTCTCACCATACACGTAGTGCCTCCATTGCTTCAGGGCAAAGATAATCGCAGCCAACTCCAGATTATGAGTCGGGTAATTCTTCTCATGCGGTCGTAGTTGCCTAGACCCATAAGCGATTACTCTTCCTTCTTGCATTAAGACACAACCAAGCCTACGGTGTGAAGCATCGCTGTAAACATCATACTGAACACCTGCTCTAGGCAAAGCAAAAATAGGTGCAGTAGTCAGCTTCTCTTTCAACTCCTAAAAGCTCGCCTCACATTGCTCAGTCCACTTGAAGTTCACATTCTTCTTGGTCAGTCCAGTAAGCGACACGACTATCTGAGCATAACCTTGAATGAATCTCCTGTAGTATCCAGTCATTCCAAGAAAACTTCTGACTTCCTTCACTGTAGTAGGCCTAGCCCAATCTCTTACTGCCTCTATCTTCTAAGGGTCAGTTGCAACTCCCTCCTTAGAAAGGATGTGACCTAGGAATGCCACTTCAGATTTCCAGAAATCACACTTGGATAACTTGGCATACAACTCCTGCTCTTCCAGCTTCTTCAAAACTGCTGCCAGATGCTCGGTGTGCTCCTCTTCTGACTTGGAGTACATGAGGATATCGTCGATGAACACCACGATGAAAGAATCAATGAACGGCCTCAGAACTCTGTTCATTAAATCCATGAAGATTGCGGGTGCATTTGTCATTCCAAATGGCATAACTAAGAATTCGTAATGCCCATGTCGAGTTCTAAATGCAGTTTTGTTCACATCTTCAGCTTTCACTCGAACTTGGTGATATCCTGATCGAAGATCTATTTTGTAGAATACAGCTGCTCCTTGTAGACGATCGAACAAGTCATCAATTCGGGGAATAGGATACTTATTCTGAACAGTGACTTTATTTAGCTCCCGGTAATCGATACACATTCTCATCGATCCATCCTTCTTCTTTACCAAAAGCACTGGTGCTCCCCAAGGTGACGCACTAGGTTGAATAAAGCCTCTCTCCAATAGTTCCTCAATTTGCCGTTTCACCTCATCCTGTTCCACTGGAGCCATCCTATATGGTGCCTTAGAAATGGGTGCACTTTCCGGTTGAACAGTGATGCTGAATTCTACATCACAATGCGAGGTAACCCGGGAAAATCATCTAAGAACATAGTCGGATAGTCCCGAACCACAGGAATCCCTTGCACTTCCACAGGAGTCTCTTCCTTACAGATAGCTGCCACCAGCTTAGAACACTTCTTCTTCCCTTGGAAAATGACTTTAGGTCCACCTGGCGCCTTCACTATTACCGTCTTGGTTTTGCACTCGATACTTGCACTGTATACCGACATCCAATCAATGTCAATGATAACATCGAATCCCAAGATAGTCAGCTCGATCAGATCAATCCCGAAGATTCGATCTCCAATCACGATCTCACAATCCGCATAGTACCGATCAGTGGTCAGAGTTTCCCCTGATGGAGTAGCTACTGCTAAGATCTTGCCTGGAAAAATCTTCGGTTCAACTCCCAATACTTTAGCAAATTTAGGAGACACAAAAGTATGAGAAGATCTAGTATCGAACAACACAACAGCTTTCATTCCATATTCTGATGTAAAAGGTCCATCAAATTCGAAGTATGAAACATGAACTTTCAAGTCAATATTTTCATTTCATTGAATTTCAAACTTTATACATTCGAATTGAAAAACATTTCTTGACATCAGAATGGAAATAGTAGAAGCTACAACAGTTTAACTCCTACGGTTCCTCTTCGCTTCTCGAAGTTCTCCCCGTAGTTCATCAACTTCATCCTTCAGCACATCGGTCAGATTCTTCCTCTTCTCGAGTTCCCATACATGATGACTGAGAACTGAAAAGTTGTCCTTTCGCTTTGCCAACTGAGCCTCCAATAATCCGGCTCTCTCTCGCAGTGAATCTACCTGCCTCTGAAGAGATGTCACAAGACTATTCGGAACTAGTTCTTCTTCTTCGTCAGAAAGTCATCAGATGAATCCGGAGGTGGGGTGATCTCTCGGGATTCAGGCCATTCTTCTCCGTCAGAATCTGCTTGCCCTGGATAGTACTCTTCCTCGAAATCTGCTTGTCCAGGATGGTACTCTTCCTCGATGATATGCCAGTCGTCGTCTCCCGCAGGGTCGAAGTGATCAGCCATCTTAGAAATAGAGAGAAAGAAGCATAAGTCATAGAGCAACACAAATGTAAGTCACTTATATTTAAATCTCTAGACTCAAACACACACTCTAATGTCCACTTCTAGGGTGTCGTTCCTTATAAATTTGTACAAGTGTGAACGTGGCTCTGATACCACTCTGTAACGCCCCGAATCCCAAATACAACTGAATTCGAGATGTTCTACAGGATCTTTTCGCTTCATTTAGTACAATTTTACAAGGAAATTTGAACTTTTCACTTTACATTGCACAGTGGAAATAAAATTTACAATAATTAAATAAATGTACAACAACATTGTATAATCTTTAAGCATCTGTTCCTCTTTAATCTTTATCATGTCATTTACGTGCATATAAGACTGTGGGTACGTCAGTTTATTCAACAGACGAACATTATACACGGCCATCCTCTCTATGCCGGAAATAGTATAACTTATTTTTCATATTTAGCAAACACAAACTTGTCACATATCAAACTAAAGGGACTACCCTATTGATGTCGTGTTGTGATTGTGCACTTAGTCCTTAATGCAATTATTTATGTTAGATGACACTAATGCACACTTGTTCGGATTCTATGCATCCCATATTACATAGGTCCGAGGGCAAGCCTCTTAATCGTTCTTCAACTTTGTAGGGTTCAATCCCTCGCCATGACTTAATCTACTACTGTAACTACGGTGAGTATCCTAGATGATCTATGAGTACAAGCACATGTACAGAAAACCTGGAGGGGAACCCCACGCCATGTCTTGACTCGTCAAGCATGCATTCTGTGGCAATTCAGCCCCCTTCATGGCACACGATCCTCTTGCAGTCACCAAACATCCCACAAGCGTGGCTAAAGTCCGATCATTACTGAGTTGTGCCCACGCCATGTCTTGACTCATCAAGCATGCATTCTGTGGCTCACACACCCGCACCGTAACTCTAGTTCTCATACTCGTGTTTTTCTCTCACTTTCATCACGTCTTCACTATGCACTAATCCTTAGTTTTTATTAGAATCATGAACAAAATCAAAGTTCTAGAGTTAGCCTCTCCACTAAACCGGACTTATTCATTTATTCAAACATGACCAACCTTGGTCTTTCATTTCAATATTTCATTTTATTTCTTTCCAAATGCCGGGGGAGACTTAGCTACTCTTTTGTTTCAATTCCAATTCACAATTTCTAAATTGAGCATTTCCAACTCATAAATTCATTTTCATAATCATAACAGATTTCTCTTTCATTAGCATGATCTCTAAATTATTCAATAGTCCATAATCGCACGTGGAATTATGTGTTTCATCAAATATCAATTCCACATTTAAATCACTTCACTAAATGGATATTCACATACCATAAATTTCACACTATTCTCAAATGAGAATAATTCACAATGCATCACTACATATAATTTCTTCTTTTCTAATATTTTATTTCAAGCCTTTCTTCAAAGTGCAACTTTTATACCATATATAACCATAAGTCTCAATTATACATTTTATTCGCAAATCATATTTTATTCTATGTAATTAATCCCCAAATTATTTTTCATAAGTCCCATATATTTTTAGAGGAATAACCATATTTTTTTCATAATTTTTGGATCACCAAAACACTCAAAAAAAATGTTTTTTCTAAACTACCGAAGCCAAGAATCGAACCCAGGACCACAAAGAAAACCGCCCAAGGCACAGGCCACTAGGCCGGATGCTACACACGTTGTAAGGAGGGCTGAGAGCATTATATGCTCTCGGCTGCTGTTCTCTTTTATTTTAAAAATTTATGAAACAAAGAGTGTTGCCCAGGGGATTCGAACCAGCGACCTCAAACCACTGTAGCGATTAAAGCTGTCCCGACCACTTGAGCTACGCGCTCAGGTTGTCAATAACGCAACTAAAAATTTATTTAAACCAATTCTCTCTGTTATTAAAACGTTTCGATGTTCAACTAGTCCTCATTTCATTTTGCTTTTATAAAATTTACTGTAAATGTCCATATTGACTAATATCATCATAAATTATATCCAGTATGAAAAAATAATTTTTTCAACAATTAAAACATATTTTTCATACAATTAATTTGCATTCTACATTATAACTACCACATTTCTTCATTTCGACATTTCTTAACAATTAACACTACTAATCTCTTTATTAGCAAACTTCACATTAGTTCCCTATTTTTAATCTTTTACTAAACATACAAAATTATATCTTAATTCATTTATTTCAATGTAACACAAAGATTCATTTAAACACACAAAGTAGCATTGCCAATCTACTAACTTTTTGTATATAATTTGTGATGTAGATAATGAAACTATCTTCAATAATCCATGGCGATAATTAATTCACTCACAATTTAGCCTTTACTAATAGAACCACATACAATTTCACATCCACATTTCAATCAATCCATAGGCCATTTTTATCAATTAAATGCGTACTCTTATTAATATTTTTCATGCTTCATTCTTTCAATTCAATCTAGCATGCATTCCTAATTAGAAACATGGAAAATTTACCCACCTTAAATGGAGAGAAAAATACAACTAGCGACACCTCCTAAACAATGTCCTTGCAAACGAAAGCGATCCTCCTCCTTGAAGCGCGCAACCGAGCCTCCAAGAACACCCAACCCGAGAGCTCCTAAGCCAAACCGAGGCACTCCCTTGATAGCCGGCCTCTCCTCTTCTTGTTGCAAGCACAATTTCCACACACAACTCAATCTTTTAACTCACTAAAATAACTACTAGATACTTGTATTAGCTATAGGTTTGGGAAGAATTAATTTGCACAAGAATACTAGCCATGGGAGGGGGGTATTTATACTAACAATTTAGGGAAATGGATGGCTAAGATTGAAGTAGGAGTTAGGAACAAATGTCTTAGATTTAAGGAGGAGTTACACTAGCTACCCATGATGAGTAACCATCTCCACCATGATCCCACTCAAAAATTTCATTTCCCTCCAAGATGCAATCCGGCCATGCTTTGGGAAGGTGCACTTTGCACGTGTACGTGCAATGCACGTGCAACATTAAATTTTACATAAAAATAATCTTTAAAATGTATTCTACATTACAAGTTGTATTAAAAAATAAAATAGCTCATGGGCTTTAACTTTTGGGCCAAAATAATAATTATAAAAATAATAAATAAATTCAATTTGGGCTTTTAAAAAGAAAGACTTTTGTCTATTTGAAAAAGGGCCTTATACAAAAATAATCAAAGAGCACATATATAAATATCTATACTCATCATAATGAAAATAATTACCAAAATATTGCACGTGCACACTACGTGCAAAATAAATAATTTTCATTAAATGAAAATCGAGGCATTACATGAAATGGTGCGAAGACGTCCCGTAGCGTCCAACTTCGCCGTAGGTGGACGAGTTCAAACAATTTCCCCACTATCATTAGTATAACAATATAAGTCTCGTAAGAGTTGGAAATAGTAGTGTTAGGGAATTATTCCCTTTAGGATCTTGTTGAGTCTTCGACACGATCAATACAAACCATCAAGCAAATACTAGATCACACCAACCACACAAAACACACAAGAATTGTCCAAATTCAAACTTTCATTTTAATCCGGGGGAGGAAGAACCGAAAAATTATTCAACTAAAGAAGATACAAGAATATTACAATTCTCACAACGACACTCTCTCAAGCTTAACTGGAACTACTGTATGTTTACAATGGAGAATCTCTCACCTCTTAGATGAAGTATTATCTTCTTCTATTTGACACTCAATAGAATCATATCGTTCTTTGAGACATTTACATTGATTATATAGAGATCTAGAGAAACCTTAATTTGATATTTTAATACAATAACCACTCGATGAATACTAAAAAGATAAACATATAATTAGAGCATACGATCTAACTTGAGAACAAAGTTGGGCTTTACACGATCCCCAAGACCAAATACCCAAAACCAACGGTCGACTATCCATGATTACAGTAAACCGCAATCAGTAAGAACCAAACCCAAGGCGTTGACAGTCGACTGCGCAAATCATGTAGTTGACTGTCCAGTTGTTGTTTGCTTACTACTGCTTGGCTGCTTCCTTTCTTCTTCAATATTCGCATTGATCCCTATACTCGTATCACCATCTTCTCTTCACACTGAGTAAGTATGCAAGACATTAAACTCAACAAGTAGTTGGGACAATTATCATACAGAACTAAACACAATTGATATTCAGCTCAAACACATATTATACTTTGTTTTGCACCTAAATCAAGAATGAAGAAACACATATAGAAATACACGCTAGCTACAATATGAATATGAAAAACATAAGCAATTTGTTGAGTGTCATACAGCCAGTTTAAATATATGTTGTCGTGCCCTTGCAAGAGCTGTCTTTATTAACGTTGGATGGTCTCCATAAAGCTTTATTTGGCATGTCTCTGCCATAGCCTTGGCAAATACCTGAGAAACAAATTATAGAAACAACAATATTATGTTACCGACAACTTAAATGTTATTCTGAAAACCTCACTGATATGATCTAGTGAATGATAACATGTTTATCCATCACCATTCATTTTCCAAAAAAAAGAAAGAGGGGCATGTTAGGAATGTGTCTTGAATACTACTAATGGTTTGGTTTAAAAGAAGGTCAGATGAAGTATGGCGGTCGAAGCGTAAAGGAGAGTAGAAGAATACAGAGCAGCAATAGTGTAGGCAGAGTTGCAGTCGACTGTCCAAAGTTGTGGGCGACCTCCCCCCCCCCCTCCCCCCTCTCCCGACCGCACACCCGACCGCAGTTGCACAGGATTTGGCCGAAAGGAGGACGGGTGACCGGTCTTGTTGGATGGTCAACCGACCACAGCATTGTGTTCGTTTTGGATCTCGGTTTGTTAGGTTGTTTCAGCCCAATTTTCAACTCCAAGTTAGATCATACGGCTCCTATTCAGTTACTTCTCCAACAAGTTATCGGAAAACTTAGAATCGAGATTAAACCTAGGGTTCTCTCTATTCTTCTATATATATTGCAAATTCCTCTAATATGATAGTAGAGTACTTCATTGATATTTTCTCCATTGCAAAGAGAGGCTTGAAAGAGATAGTTCTTGGTGAGTGAGTTTAATTCTTTGTATTGAGTGAATCAGTAACTCCTTGTAATCGCTTCTAGTTGAATATCAGATCTTCCTATATTTCCCAAATATTAAACGAAAACTAAATGGGATAAATCCTCGTTGTGTTTGTATTGGATTGGTGGATCTACTTGTTTGCTTAATTGGTTTGCCTTATCTACTTCGACTTCCTCATTGCTCTATTTAGTTTCAATGCGACAACGGGCGTTCGTTGACGCCCCAATCCCAACAACTGGTATCAGAGCTTTAGGTTGCCGAGTCTCTTGGTTAAGATAATAGATCACAGTTTTTTGAAGATCAAGCAGTTCGATGGAAATATCATTTTCAATCTTGGAAGATTGACAGGTATGATTTCCTTGTTCAAGAACGTTTGCAGTTAGCCGTTAAGAAGAAAGAAAAGTCAATTGATATGAAGGAGGATGTTTGGAAGATATTCGTGAAAGAGCCATAAGTCTGATCTGACTATCATTGGCGAACGAGTTCAAGTACAAATTTCTTGAAGAAACTGATGCGGTGAGTTTGTGGGAAAAACTCATAGCTGACTGCTCTGGTTCGTCATTATTAGATCGGATGCATTGGAAGAGGAAGTTATTCCGTTTGTTAATGAAGGAAGGTACCGATCTGCAAAACTACATCACAGAGTTCAATTAGGTTTTATCTGAACTCAAGGCGATAAATGTGGATGTGTGTGAGGAAGATAAAACATTCAACCTGATATATTCACTACAATGCTACACAGTAGATCTTCCAAGGAGAGTATTTCGATAGATGGTGTAATCAAAGCATTGAAGAAAAGTCAACTTAGGAAGGAGACCCATAAATCATCGTCTACTTCAAGTTGTTTAGCAATGGAAGGTCCTCCAGAGGGAAGACAAAGTGCTATATAAAAGGATTCGATCTGTTGTCGATATTGCAAGAGGGCAAGGCATATGTAACCCCTGTTTCCGTAAATACATATTTTCTAAATATTTTTCATATTTTGATTATTTATAAATTTATTTTTGTTTTTAATTCGATTTGGACCTTCCATTAAAATCTTTTCGAACCGAACATTATATTTACTTCGAATAATAGTATATTCTAACTTTATTTTCTGTTCTAAGTGATCGACTATTTATATTTTAGCTCAAATCAAATGTAATATTACTATCTGAATTATTTTAATGAATTTGTTAAAACCAAATCTTATTTTTGTATTTTATTAACTATTAATATTATTATTGTTATTTCTTGATGGTTTATTAAAAATTCACATTTATTCGTTAATCGTATTGTAGTTATTTTCAAATAACTTTCATATTGTAATATAATATTGTTTTGTATATGACATTGCTGCTGTTACTATTCTTCTCATTATTTCATTGTTATTACTACTATTATTAGTTTTGATTGTTCATGATTTAATGTATATATATATATATATATATATATATATATATGTGTATGTTTTATAAAGCCTGTTCTATTTAATTATCTCATATTGGATTTTATAACCCACATCTTATTGGATCCGCTTTTAATACCCAATAACTCAAACCCAATAACCATATATTATATAAATACCCTAATCACTTTAACCCTAACCTAAAGCCTACCCCATTTCACTGTGCAAACCCTAGCCGACTAAACCCCCCACTGTTCATCATCCCTACCCCGTCTCCTTCTTCCCCTAATCTCGTCGATCCCCGTCTTCACCGCTGCAACCCATCCTCCCTCACCTTCATCCCCTGCAGCACACCCCCACCGTCTTCCCCATCCCGCTCGAGCCACCATTGACTCCTCCATCCCTCGAGCCTCACAGCCACCGTATCCCATCTCCTCATCATCATCTCACCTCCACCATCCTCGATCGTCCTCGCCTCCTTCAACTCAGTCGTCCTCATCCTCTTCCTTTCTCCGTCGAGCATCATCGCCCTCATCATCTTCTTCCCCAGTCGATTCCCCCATCGAAGCTCCACCCTCCTCAACCCCTACATCACCCTGAGTGCCTCACCGTTCCTTCTCATCCCACCATTTCATAGACAATGAGGCCTACAAAAGATTTATCTAAAAAAGAAACTTTAATGTCAATAAATATACTAATGTTTCATTTTTCAAAAGAAATGAGGAGAATAGTTCTTTTATGTTGTTAAAAATGGGAATTTGGAATCTAAACAAATATACCATACTATTTTTCAAAAGAATACGTTCTGAAAAAGATCTAGATTTTAAATAAGTACAATTTGATTGAGAAATTGAGTTTAGTAGAGAAGGAGTTAGATACAGATTAGTAGTATAAAGCAAATTTTACTCATGATTACAACAGAGAATGGGTTTGGGAGTACTGGCTTTCGGTGGGGGTTAAGAGCATTGTGAACAGTACTGGAAGTCATGGGTTCGAGTCTTGAAGGGACTGTTACTGTAGCAGGGCGGGGGTGTTTGTCTGGGTTCGAATCCAACCCTTGCCTTTTGTTTGTGGTTTTTGATTTTTTTAACATATTTTGATTTTTGGGGTATTTTAATAGTTTTTAAGCGTATAAAAAAATTAAGAAAAATACTAATATTCTGCTAAAATTACTTAGACTTCATAAAAATCATTTCTACAATATTTGACATATTATAATGAGATTGAAAGTAAATTTTGGGAAGAAGAACTTGATAAATTTTCTTAGAATATGACCTTGATTAATTTAAGAAAAGGAATATTTTGAATGTAAAGAATTTTTGTGTAGAGAGTAAAATTGAGATTTTCAACATGGAAAATTTTAGTAAGTTAATAAATGAAATTTGATGTTTAATATATGCAAGTGTGCATGGAAAATGAAATTAAAAAAAATCATGATGGAATGTAGAAATTTGTGAGTATAAACACTCATTTTGATGAACATGAAAGGAGGTTGGAACTAGAGTTTAGCTAAGTCCTTACATCGACGTGAGTGAAATTTTGAAGAGAAATGTGATAATAAAAGACCAAGATTGGGGTCATGGTTAACACTTGATGTTTAAGACTGGTGTAGAGGTAACGCTAACTCTAGGGTGTTAATTTTATTCATGATTCAAATATCTAATGAATACACTATAGTGAAGATGTGATGAAAGTAAACGAAAACACAAGTATGAGGACCTCGGATCTATGGTGTGAGGGTGTTCACAGGCTGTCTGCATGATGCGTCATGTCATGACGTGGATACATCTCCGGAGTTATCGGGACCGTGGCGACGCTTGTAGTGTGCTTGGTGACTATGTAGTGCTATCATTGCATGACGGAGGCGAATTGTCCATAGGTTGTCTGCATAATGCGTCATGTCATGACGTGGGATTCTCCTCCAAACTGTCTGGGCATGGGCTCGTAATTCATAAAATATCTTGGATACTTACCGTAGTTACCATAATGTTAAACTCATGACGAGGGATTCAACCCTACAAGATGAAGAACGGTTAAGGGCTTGCCCTCGGATTTATGTAGAATGGGATGCATAAGTTCGAATGAGTGTGCATTAGTGTCATGAAATAATAAATAACTGCATTAAGACTAAGTGCACCGTTACACACGACATCAATAAGATAGTCCCCCTTAGCTTTGTTTGTGAACAAGTGTGTGCTTTCCAAGTAAGAGAAATTGATGTATTATATCCTAGCGTCAGTTGTATGCAACTGACGTGCCCACAGTTTCTATACAGGATAAAATGAATGAAAGGACTAAAGAAGGAATGTTGCTTAAAGAAATGTTCAAATTGTTATTTATTTCATGTATCTTGTTGTAATTATAATTCCGTTGCGTTGATGTAATTATTGTTGTATAAAAAGTTTTAAATTCCTTGTAAAATTGTACGAAGTGAAGTGTAAAGATCCTGTGGAACTTCGAATTCCGACTTATTTGGAATTCGGAGTGTATCAGAGTGGTATCAGAGCTATGCTTCCAAGTAGTACAAATTTATAAGGAACGACACCCTAGAGTGGACATTAGAGTGCGAGTTGGGCGTAGAGATTTAAATGTAAGCTACTTACATTTGTGTTGCTCTATGATAGAGGCTTCTTCCTCTTCCTTCCTAAAGATGGCGAATCACCATGACCCAGCAAGCAATGATGATTGGCACATAAATGAAGAGGACTACTGCCCCGGACAAGGAGATTCCGACAAAGAAGATCTTGAGGAGTATGAAGGAGAATGTCCCGAGTCCCGAGAGATCACTCTGCCTCCGGACTCATCAGACATTTCATCTGACGAGGAAGAACCAGTTCCAAGAGATCACATCGAATCTATTCAGAGGCAGGCAGAGACTTAGAAGGAGAGAGCAGACCAATTACAGGCCCAGTGTATGAAGTGCAAGGAGAATATTGTAACCCTTAGTCATCTTGTTTAACAACTCGAGAAGAGAAAGAACATGTATGATGTGCTGAAGGGAGAGGTAGCAGAACTACGGGAAGAGCTTAGGAAAGCCAAGAGAAACCATATGGATTATAATTTTGTAGTATCTCAATGTTCTGTACATGGATGTCAGATGATATTTTAAATTTGAATGTACAAAGTTTGAATTCAACGAAATGAAAAAGTTGATTTAAATTCATGTTTTCGACTTTGAATTTAATGGATCTTTTGAATCAGAGTATGGCTGGAAGAAGATCAAAGAATGGAGAAGGGCCCAGTTATGGACTCGACTTGGAAATGGAGTTGGCCAGAGTCTATCAGACCCTCAATGTCGTTGCCATGAACCAAAACCATAGGGGGATGCCTACAAATCCAGTTCCTGAGGCGATCAAACTTGTGGAATCATTTAAGCGAATGAAGCCGCCAATGTTTGAAGGAAATTCAGACCCGATGCAGCTGACAATTGGATTAGGCAAGTCGAGACTATCTTTGAGGTCTTGGAAACTCCAGAAGGTAGCAAGGTGAAACTAGCTACATTGCAACTTGAGAAGGATGCAGCTGTATGGTGGTAATCCATGAAGCGGACTATGGGAAATGGTGTTATCGGTTGGGAGGAATTCTTGGAAGAGTTCCATGGTCACTACTTTCCATCCGACGTTGAAGAGAAGAAAGCGATGGAGTTCCTAGCACTGCAGCAAGGAGGCATGTCTGTCAGAGAGTATGAGACAAAATTTACTCAACTTTCGAGGTATACACCCGAACTTGTGACGAACGAGGCAAAGAAAGCTCGGAAGATCGAGCACGGTTTGAGGTCGAGTCTGAGATCAAGGATGATACCCCTTGGTATCAGGAGGTTTGACAAGCTAGTCAAGCGAGTTGCAACTATAGAGGAGGATATGGAGCAGTTTAATGCCACCGAGAATAAGAGGAGTAATTGGAATGTCGGGAAGATGCCCACAATTTTTGGCAATGTCAGCAGGCAGCCGCCAGCTCAAAGATTCAAACCTACGGGGGCGAACGCTGTCAATGTGGCTGGAGGACCCGGAAATGGTTGGGTAAGACCTCCTGTGGTGACTTGTTTCAATTGTGGAGAGATAGGTCATTACAGATATCAATGCCCCAAGTTGCAGGATGTCGCCCGGAAGGCACCAACGCAGCAAGTTGGGAAGAAGCTATACCAGCATGGGCGAGTATTCGCTTTGACTAAAGCCGACGCTGATGGAGTGGATCACGTCATTACTGGTACGGGGGCGAATGTTTAGAATTTTCTGTTGCTCTTTTTTTCTGTTTTATTTAGTAAAGACTGTTATGTAATGGGAGTGTGTTATGTACAGGAGAACTTTTATTAAATGGAAAGAAAGCTGTTATTATGTTCGATACTGGATCCTCTCACACTTTTGTATCTTCTAAATTTGCTAAAGTTTTAGGAGTCGAACCGAAGGTCTTTTCAGGCAAGGTCCCAGCAGTAGCTACTCCATCAGGGGAGACTAACCACTGGTCGATATTATGCAGACTGCGAGATCGAAATTGGAGACAGGACTTTTGGGAGCCGAGAATGGGTGGCGAGATGTGAGATTTTTTAGCAGGTGAAAGCCGAGATTCAGAAGCCCGGAGGTTTGTTGCAACCGTTACCCATTCCGGAGTGGAGTGGGATAACATCAGCATGGATTTCATCACGGGTTTGCCCAAAATTTCGAAGGGTAATGATACGATTTGGGTCATAGTCGATCGACTAACCAAATCGGCTCACTTTTTGGCAATGAAACTCATTTCGTCTATGGAAAAGTTAGCCGAGCTGTATGTTGGGGAGATTGTCAGGCTCATGGTATTCCGTTGACCATTGTGTCTGATCGAGATGCGCGGTTCACTTCGCATTTTTGGAGGAGTCTTCAGGCAACTTTGGGTACTAAGATGGATTTCAGCACTGCCTTCCATCTTCAGACTGATAAGCAGACTGAGAGGGTCAATCGAGTTCTTGAGAATATGCTTCGGTGTTGTGATCTAGATTTTGGAGGCAGTTGGGAGAGGCATCTAGCTCTGGTAGAGTTTGCCTACAACAACAGTTTTCAGACTAGTATCGGGATGGCACCGTATGAAGCTCTCTACGGTAGGAAGTGCAGCAGACCTCAGAAAAGATCAATTTGATCAGGAAAATGTTAGTGGATGCTCAGAGTAGGCAGAAGAGTTATACCGACAACCGGAGGAGGGACCTTGAGTTCGAGGAAGGTGACTTTGTCTTCCTGAAGGTATCACCTAGTAAAGGTGTGATTCATTTTGGCAGAGGTGGGAAATTAGCCCCAAGGTTCATAGGCCCTTATAAGGATTGGGAAAACTGCTTATCGGTTGGAGTTACAGAAAGTGTTGTCTCAGGTGCAGAATGTCTTCCATGTGTCTATGCTGAGAGGTTACATTCCAGATCCAAGTCACCATTTGCCCGAAGTGCCGGAGGGTTTGCAGTTAGATCTGAGCTACATTGAGCGGCCGGTTAAGATTGTGGAGCGTCGGGAGAAAGTCTTAGGGGAACAGGTCGATATCGATGGTCAAAGTAGTCTGGAGAAACCAGTTGGTTGAAGAGGCTACTTGGGAACCCGATGAGGGGATGCTGAAGGATCATCCCGAGCTCTTTGTTTGATTGTATTATTTTTCTTTCTTCTTTTATGTTTTGTATTCTCACTCTTTAAGTGTAGTTCCGAGTACGGAACTATTCTAAGGAGGGAGTGTTGTAACATCCTGAATTTTCCTATAATTAAATTTTCATTTAAATTCACGTGTTTTGCGCGTGCAAATTAATATATGTATTTTGCTTTAAAAATTATTCTTATGTCATGAACAAATATTTTCTTCTCTTTTAAAAAGCCTATTATTAATTCTTAGGCCTAATAGTTTAAATAAATTAATTAAGTAATTAAGAGCCCAAGAATTTTAGCCTACCTAAACTAGCCCACTAATTAGTTTTATTATTAATTAAGACAACTTGTATGGTAGTCAGGATCATGTAACAAATAAATTAATAATTAAATAAGCAAATAACTAGTGTGCATGTGATGGCACGTGCATTGCACATGCACGTGAAATGGGACAACAAGGGGGAGGTCGGCCATATGCTAGAGTGGGAAAGATGGAGAGAGTTGAGAGTTGGTTACTTGATGATGGGTAGTTCTTCTAACTCCCAAATGTATCCTAGCCCTTCATCCTCATCTCAACCCTTCATTCACTCGTGAAATGTGTATAAATACCCCTCCCTTGTCTTTCTTCATCACTTACACTTAGAAAATTTCAAAGAGAAAGAGAAAGAAAAAGGGCTTTGTGAGGAAAAGAATGAGTGAGAAAGAAATTTGTGTGAGAAAAAGAAAGAGAGTTGTGTTCCTTTCCATTGGAAGCCTGCCAAGCAAGAGAAAGGAGAAGGCTCGAGTTTTTGCTAGAAAGAGGAGCTCGAAATTTGCACAAGCTAGGAAGAGAAGGGAGACGATCATGCTTTCAAGGAGTTTCTTTATGAGTTTTCTTTGTTTCTCCAAGAAGGTGGGTGATTTCTCTACTTCTAATATAGTTACCATGCTAGGAATTTAATTTATGAACATGTTAGAAATAAATAGAAAAGTTTGCCATATACTTGCATGAAAAGACTAGTAAGAAAAAGAGAAAACGATTGTTTGTCTACATGAGAAAATCAGTAAAATGAATTGAAATTTGTTAATTAAAGATTTTTCATGATGCTTTATTGATATATTTTCATGCAAGAATATATATAATTTGATGAATCATGCTTGTATGAAAATTGTGCTTGTGAATGGATTGTAGAATGCAAAATAACACCCATGGATTGTGAAATAAATTGATTAATATAGAAAGTTGCAATATGTGTTGAATTTTAATTGTATAGTATGAGTAATATTATATTCACTTGATTGTCAAATATGTTGTCTCTTTGAATCATAAAATGAGTTAGTTTTGTAAAAGGTAAAATTTATTGAAGAAGATTAACTACGTTGAAGAATGATTAAAATTGTACAAAAACCTTTGTGAATAAATGCGGGGATAAATAGACAAAATATTTATCTAAAAGAGAAATTTCAATGTCAATAAATATACTAATGTTTCATTTTTCAAAACAAATGAGGAGAATAGTTCTTTTATGTTGTTAAAAATGGGAATTTTGGAGATCTAAACAAATATACCATACTGTTTTTCAAAAGAATACATTCTGGAAAAGATCTAGATTTTAAATAAGTACAATTTGATTGAGAAATCGAGTTTAGTAGAGAAGGAGTTAGATACAGATTAGTTGTACAAAGCAAATTTTACTCATGAGTACAACAGAGAATGAGTTTAGGAGTACTGGCTTTCGGTGGGGGTTTAAAGCGCTGTGAACAGTGCTGGAAGTCTTGGGTTCGAGTCTTGAACGGACTCTGTTTTTATGAAATTTTGATTTTTAAATCAAATCACTGAAACCATACTTTAAATATAAACTGAGCTTACCTTATATCAGTTAGTTACTCTGGACTTCTGATCTTCAGGTGTGCTTTGGGTCTGTTACTGTAGCAGGGTGGGGTGTTGGTCTAGGTTCGAGTCTGACCCTTGCCTTTTGTTCGTGTTTTTTTATTTTTTTAAATATATTTCGATTTTGGGGTATTTTAATAGTTTTTAAGCGTATAAAAAATTGAGAAAAATACTAATATTCTTCTAAAATTACTTAGACTTCATAAAAATTATTTCTACAATATTTGACATATTATAATGAGATTTGAAGTAATTTTTAGGAAGAAGAACTTGATAAAAAATATGACCTTGATTAATTTAAGAAAAGGAATATTTTGAATGTAAAGAACTTTTGTATAGAGATTAAAATTGAGATTTTCGACATGGAAAATTTGAGTAAGTTAATAAATGAAATTTGATGCTTAATATATGCAAGTGTGCATGGAAAATGAAATAAAAAGATCATGATGGAATGTAAAAATTTGTGAGTATAAACACTTATTTTGATGAATATGAAAGGAGGTTGGAACTAGAGTTTAGCTAAGTCTTTACATCACCATGAGTGAAGTTTTAAAAAGAAATGTGATAATAAAAGACCAAGATTGGGTCGTGGTTAACAGTTGATGTTTAAGACCGGTGCAGAGGAAACACTAACTCTAGGGTGTTAATTTTATTCATGATTCAAATATCTAAGGAGTACACTATAGTGAAGATGTGATGAAAGTAAGAGAAAAACACAAGTATGTGGGACTCGGATCTTCGGTGTGAGAGTGTTCACAATTGTCTGCATGATGCGTAATGTCATGACGTGGATACATCTCCGGAATTATCGGGTCTGTGGCGATGCTTGTGGGGTGCTTGGTGACTACATAGTGTCATCGTTCCATGGCGGCGGCGAATTATCTATAGGTTGTCTGCATGATGCGTCATGTCATGACATGGGAATCCCCTCCAGGCTGTCTGGGCATGGACTCCTAATTCATAAAACATCTAGGATACTTACCGTAGTTACCGTACTAGTTAAACTCATGACGAGTGATTCAACCCTACAAGATGAAGAAGTGTGTGCTTTCCAAGTAAGAGAAATTGATGTATTATATCTTAGAGTCAGTTGTATGCAACTGGCGTGCCCATAGTTTATATGCAGGATAAAATGAATGAAAGGACTAAAGAAGGAATGCTGCTTAAAGAAATGTTCAAATTGTTATTTATTTCATGTATCATGTTGTAATTATAATTCCGCTGCGTTGATGTAAACATTGTTGTATAAAAAAAATTTAATTCCTTGTAAAATTGTACAAAGTGAAGTGTAAAGATCCTGTGGAACTTCGAATTCTAACTTATTTGGGATTTGGGGTGTTACAAGTGATGGCTCACCTTCCTCGCGGGATCCACTAGAAGTCATCGAATTTTCCATGGCACCTATCGGAGCAGTAGGGGCCGAACAGGACGACAACAGTGAGGCCCCTTTATGAGGAGGCACCCATTCTCCCAAAGTTACAAGGCTATTTTTTCGAGTTCCTTAGAGAGAGTTGTCTCGCGCTCACCAAACATCCACTATATGTTGTCTCGCAGTATGTCGGTTAGGGAGTATGAGACAAGGTTCACTCAGCTCTCTAGGTATGCTCCCGAACTGGTGATGGATGAGGCGAAGAAGGCTCGAAAGTTTGAGCATGGTTTGAGGCCAAGTCTGAGATCCAGGATGATACCCCTTGGTATCAGGAGGTTTGACAAGTTGGTCAAACGAGCTACAGCCATTGAGGCAGATATGGAGTACTTCCATGCTGTTCAGAATCAGAGGACCAACTGGAATGTTGGGAAGAGGTCCGCAGTTTCTGATAATTTCAGGGGACAGCCACCGGCTCAAAGATTCAAACCGACGGGAGCGAATGCTGTCAACATAGCTGGGAGACCCGAAAACAATTGGGTGAGACCTCCTGTAGTGACTTGCTTCAACTGTGGTGAGACGGGATATTACAAGTCTCAATGCCCCAAGCCACAGAATGTCGCCCGTAGTGGACCAACGCAGCAGGTTGGGAAGAAGACGTACCAGCAGGGGCGAGTATTTGCCTTGACTGAAGCTAACGCTGATGAGGTGGATCACGTCATCACTGGTACGAGGGAGGATGTTTTGGAGTATTTTTCTGTTGTTCTCTTTTCCCGCTTTATATAGTGAACTATTATGTAACGAGTGTGTGTTATGTAACAGGAGAACTTATTTTGAATGGAAAGAAAGCTATTGTTTTGTTCGATACTGGGTCCTCTCACACTTTTGTATCACCTAAGTTTGTAAAGTTTTGGGAGTCGAACCGAAAGTCTTTCCAGGCAAAGTCTTGGCAGTAACTACTTCATCAGGGGAGACTTTAACCACTGATCAGTACTATGCGGACTGCGAGATCGAGATTGGGGACAAAATTTTTGGGATTGATCTGATCGAGCTGAATGTCTTGGGAGTCGATGTGATCATTGGCATTGATTGGATGCCAGTATACAGTGCAAGTATCGAGTGCAAGACCAAGAAAGTAACAGTGAAGGCTCCAGGTGGTCCTGAAGTCACTTTCCAAGGGAAGAAGAGATGTTCTGGTCTAGTGGCAGCTATCAGCAAGAGGAATGTTCCTGTAGAGGTGTAGCAAATTCCTATGGTTCGGGATTACCCGACTGTGTTCTTGGAAGATTTTCCTGGGTTACTCCTGCATCGTGATGTGGAGTTCAGCATCACTATTCAGCCAGGGAGTGCACCTATTTCCAAGGCACCGTATAGGATAGCGCCTGTGGAGCAGGATGAGATCAAACGGCAGATTGAGGAACTGTTGGAGAAAGGCTTTATTCAACCGAGTGCGTCGCCCTGGGGAGCACCGGTACTGTTGGTAAAGAAGAAGGATGGTTCGATGAGGATATGCATCGATTACCAAGAGCTGAATAAGGTTACTGTTCAGAATAAGTATCATATTCCCCAAATTGACGACCTGTTCGATCGTCTACAAAGAGCGGCTGTTTTCTCCAAAATAGATCTTCGATCAAGATACCATCAAGTTCGAGTGAAGAATGAAGATGTGCATAAGACTTCGTTCAGAACTCGACACGGGCATTATGAATTCTTAGTTATGTCGTTTGGAGTGACGAATACACCTGCAATTTTCATGGATATGATGAACAGAGTTCTGAGGCCGTTTATTGGTTCCTTCGTCGTGGTGTTTATTGATGATATCATTGTGTACTCCAAGTCGGAGGAGGAGCACACGGAGCATCTGGCAGCAGTTTTGAGGAAGCTTCAGGAGCATGAGTTGTATGCCAAGTTATCCAAGTGTGATTTCTGAAAATCTGAGGTGGCATTCCTGGGTCACATCCTTTCTAAGGAGGGAGTAGCAACTGATCCGCAAAAGATAGAGGCGGTGAAGGATTGGGCAAGGCCTACTACAGTGAAAGAAATCAGGATTTTCCTTGGGCTAACTGGATACTACAGGAGGTTTATTCAGGGCTATGCTCAGATAGCCGTGCCGCTCACTGGTCTGACCAAGAAAAATGTTAACTTCAAGTGGACTGAGCAGTGCGAGGCAAGCTTTCAGGAGTTGAAAGAGAGGCTGACTACTGCTCCCATTTTTTATTTTGCCTAGAGCAGGTGTTGAGTATGATGTCTACAACGATGCTTCACATCGTGTGCTTGGTTGTGTCTTAATGCAAAAAGGGAAAGTGATCACTTATGGATTTAGGGAACTAAGACCGCATGAGAAGAATTATCTGACTCATGATCTGGAGTTGGCTGCGATTATCTTCGCCATGAAGCAATGGAGACATTACGTGTATGGTGAGAAGCTGAACATGTACACGGACCACAAAAGCTTGAAATACATCTATCAGCAGAAGGATCTGAATCTGAGGCAAAGGAGATGGCTGGAAGTACTTGAGGACATTCGTCTTGAGATTAAATACCATCCTTGGAAGGCTAATGTTGTTGCTGATGCACTTAGCCGCAAGAACAGTCTGGCTAGTTTGATTACAACTTAGAAGCATCTTGCAGAGGAGTTAGATCGGGCTGGTATTGAAGTCGTTCTGCAAGGCTTGGGATCGTCTTTAGCTCAGTTGAGGCTTCAACCAATGCTAAATAAAAGGATTATTGCAAGTCAGAAGGAAGATGCAGAGATTCAGAAGATGAAGGAGCAGGTCGGTGCTGGAAGATAGCCCGAGTTTCAGATCAGGGATGAAGTACTGTGGTTTGGAGAGAGGCCGTGTGTTCCAGATCAAGCAGAAATGTGGGAGAGCATTCTTCAGAAGGCACATGCTACTCTTTTGTCTGTACATCCTGAGAGTACTAAGATGTATAGGGACATTAAGCAGAATTTTTGGTGGTCAGGTTTGAAGCGGGATGTGGCTGAGTTCGTGGCGAGGTGTGAGATCTATCAGCAGGTCAAAGCCGAGAATCAGAAACCCAAAGGTATATTGCAACCGTTACCTATTCCGAAATGGAAGTGGGATAACATCAGTATAGATTTCATCACGGGTTTGCCCAAGAGTTCCAAGGGCAATGATGCGATTTAGGTCATAGTCGATCGACTAACCAATTCCGCTCACTTCTTGGCGATGAAACTCACTTCGTCGATGGACAAGTTGGCCGAGCTGTATGTTGTAGGGGTGGTATACCGTACCGTACCGTATCATCATTACTCTACCATCTAGCGTACCGGAATACATAGTACACAAATTTTTCTACCATTACCGTGCCAAGATTTTGGTAATATTGAGTTCGGTACTACCGGAATATCGGTACGGTATTGGTAATACCATGGTACTACCGGACATAAATTAGCTTAAAAAATTAACATTCATATAAATGGCAAAAGAAGGATAAATAAGATCAACATAAATATATATATGAATAAGTTTCAACATAAATAATTAAATATATATATATATATATATGAAGAAGTTCCAATAATCAGCCATTGTCAATTCTCACACAAGACTCAGCTACAATCCATAATTTAGTCTAGCATCTGTGTTTTCAGAGCCCAATCACCAGCAGTACCAAATAATATAAGTTTCTGTTTAACAATGAAGGAAGAAATCATCACAAAACTCCATTGAAATAACTAATATCTTCAGGCATGTTCTTTTCAAATAGCTATAGAATTCTCACTAAAAACAAATTAAACACATACAGGAACAGAGAAATACCAGCACGAATAGTATACAGAAACATACAGTTCAACTGATTAATTGAAAATAGATTCACATAAAAAAATTATCCTCACAAACAAATATACATCACCTGATATAGTGATAAAGAATCGACATAAAATTTAAGATCATGGATATAAAAAAAACATCAACATCGCCTTCTCATCCTTTAAATAGTTAAAGCGTCAATAAAAGAATTAGCTAAAGACCTTTCCTGCCCAATCCTTAATCTACCCAGGCCAAACAACAAATTAGGGTTGTAGACTTTATTGTTGTACAATTTCAGAGATGTATAAGTTTCAATATAATGTATCTTTATGTATGAAAATTAGTTTTAACATTCTGCAATATGATTGAGTCAATATGCTACTCTATTAGATTCAGCATTCTGCAATATGCTTGATTAGATATAATTGGATAGCTTCAACATATAGAGAAAGAATGACAACAATACCTGAAATTAAGAAGATTCATAAATAAAGAATGACAACAGTATTGTTATTTTCCTTTCATAACATTCATGATATTTGATGGTTCTTTAATTTCTGTGTATTGTTCTACTCCTTTTCTTCAGTATGTATCTCATTTAGAAGATTCATATATAAATCAATTTCAAGATTATGATACAAATATAATACATAAATAAGATTTAACCTATATTAACTCCTAAAAAAACACAAAAATTAATTTGATGAATCAAATCAGAAGATCTTTTACATCCTAAATTCCTAATTACTTGTGAATAATAATACCCAAGTTCTCAAGAAAACCCAACAAGAACAAGAAGAAGACGGATCTTATATTAATACACCAACTAAACTCTAAAGTTCCTCTAATTAGTCGAAAAAATCCTCCAAAAATACCGTACAGATGGGGGTTGAAGAAGGTAGGCGACGGCGCGACAGCGTGGTGCTTCGGCAGTGTAGTGCATCGGTCAATCAGTGCGTGTGCCCTAGATTCAAGGAAGAAAAAAAGGAAGAAGGAAAAAATGAAGAATAATTGAAGTAGTAGTATAACTGGGGGTGAAAAATTGAAAAAGAAAATAAGAAAAATGGGCATGGACCTAGGTCTGGGCCTGAGTTTTTAAATATAAAAATTAAATTAAATATATATTAATTACTCGGTATGGTATGGTATACCATGATATCAGTATTGGGTACCAGTACCATACTATATAATTTCGGTATGGTACAATACAGAGATTTCAGTATGGTATTACCAAGATTTCGGTAATATATGGTATGATAACGGTATGGTACGATAATATGGTATATTTTGACACCTCTAGTATATTGGAGAGATTGTCAGGCTTCATGGTGTTCCGTTAACCATTGTGTCTGATCAAGATGCGTGGTTTACTTCGCATTTCTGGAGGAGTCTTCAGATAGCTTTGGGTACCAAGATGGATTTCAGCACTGTTTTTCAAATGCAGACCGATGGGCAGACCGAGAGAGTCAACCGTATTCTTGAGGATATGCTTCGGTGTTGTGTACTAGACTTTGGAGGTAGTTGGAAAAGGCATTTAGCTCTGGCAGAGTTTGCCTACAACAACAATTTTCAGACTAGTATTGGGATGGCGTCGTACAAAGCTCTGTATGGCAGGAAGTGTAGAACACTTGTCTGTTAGTTCGAAGTAGGGGAGCGGCAGATGTTGGGGCCTGGGATCATGCAGCAGACCTTTGAAAAGATCGATCTGATCAGGAAGAGGTTGGCGGATGCTTAGAGTAGGCAGAAGAGCTATGCAGACAACCGGAGGAGTGACCTTGAGTTTGAGGTTGGGGACTTTGTCTTCTAAAGGTTTCACCTAGCAAGGGTGTGATTCGATTCGGCAGAGATGGGAAGTTAGCCCCGGGTTCATAGGCCCGTACAAGATATTGAAGCGGATTGAGAAAACGGCTAATCGGTTAGAGTTACCAGAGGATTTTTCTCAGGTGCACAATGTCTTCCATGTGTCTTTGCTGAGAGGGTACATTCCAGATCCGAGTCACCATTTGCCCGAAGTGTCGGAGGGTTTGCAGTTGGATCTGAGTTACAATGAGCTTCCGGCTGAGATTATCGATCGTCGAGAGAAAGTCTTGAGGAACAAGACGATACCGATGGTCAAAGTAATCTGGAGAAACCAGTTGGTTGAAGAGGCTACTTGGGAATCTGAGAGGATGATGAAAGATCATCCTGAGCTCTTTCTGTGATTTGTATCTTCTTTTCTTTTCTTTTCTTATCTCTTTGTTGTATTCCTGTTTTTCTCACTCTTTAAGTGTAGTTCCGGGGACGGAACTATTCTAAGGAGTGAGTGTTGTAACACCCTAAAATTTATTTATGAAGAGTTTGTGATTTTACGTGTTTTGCACGTAAAATTTCATATGTATAATTTCTTTTATAAAAATATTTCTTGTTCTCTTTATTTTCCAAAAAGACTATTTTTAAGCCGATTTGTGTCTTTTAAGCCCACTCTTAATTAATTAATTAATTAATTTAATTATTAGTGCCCATGGTTAAATTGGCTCATTAGTGAGCCCATTTAACCTAATCCTCTTTTAAAATAGCCTAACTTGTAGTGTAGACTCATTTCATGAACAATTAATTTTTTTCACATGAACAAATTTGTAAATGGGGGATACTAGAATGGCACGTGCATGCACTAGCATGTGCAATGTGCACACTTCTTGTAGGCCGGATTATGCATGGGAAAGAGGGAGAGTGGATGAGATAGTGGGGTGGTTACTTTCATCATGGGAAGTTATTACAACTCCCTACTTTATCTTGGCCCTTGATCCTTAACCATATGATCTAATCCTAACCCTCCATTCACCCTAAAAATTTGTATAATACCCCTACACTAGTTCTCCTTACACCTTAAATTGAAAAAAAGAAAGAGAGAAAAGAAATACAAGTTAGTGAGACAAAAGATTGAGTAGTTTGTGAGTTGAAAAGATTGAGTGTTAGTGTGTGTTCTTCAACCAAGGAGGTGGCTGGATTTGTTCCAAGGATCAAGAAGGGAGGCTCGGTTTCTATCTAGCATCAAGGAGGAGGTGGCTTTTGTGGCTTGATCTAGGAGGAGAAGGCTTCACTTGTCGTTGTAGGAGATCTCTAGGAGTTTATTTGATTTTCTCTCCATTTAAGGTGGGTGGTTCTCTTAAACTTCTAATTAGACATCATGCTAGGATATGGTTGATAAATTAAGAAGAAACTTTAACTCATTTAGCCATGTGTTATGAAAATGAGACAAATTGCTATTGGTTTGAATGTGTGCTAAAAGAATGTTAATAAATTGCAAAAAATTGTGATTGTTAGTTTAAAATTGACCATGCTATCATGCTTTATTTGTTTGTTATATGCTAAATTAAGAAGATATGCTTGTATGTTAAATAATTGAAATAAGAACCAAGGGAAAATGTGATTTTGACTACTTGATTGTTAAATGGCATGAAAAAAAAATTATTACTGAAATAAACGTATGACATTAATGAAAAATTGTATAAGGGATTTAGGAAAATTTTAAGTGTACTTTATAAAGAGAACATGCACATTTTCCCAAAGTTTCGACAATTGAAAAACAATATGCAAGTAGAGAGCAAAATTATGTTTTTTTTTATCAAAAACCAAATTTTATTATACTGAAATACTGTAATAAGATAAAAAATAAAATCTAGAGTTTTTGAATAAATTTGGAGAAGAAGAGAACTCAAAAACTTTCATTTTTGTAAAAATTCGAAATAACAGAGACTCGGACCTAAACCCCTAAATACCCCACACTATATCAGTTTGGTCTCTTAGACCATTTGGTTAATGGGTGCTTTGGGCACTTATTGTCACTTGCGGGTGTCTGTGGTCATGGGTTCGAAACTGGGCTCTACCCTTTTACTTTTTTGGTTTTTTTTTTGAATAAAACCCCAAACCGAAATCGAAACCCCGTATCAACTAAAGCCCATACCATGATGCAGTTGCGCCTTAGCCCAGTTGGCTTTCAGTGGCGGGCGACTAGTCTCAGGTCGTGGGTTCGATTCCTGACTTTGGCAGATTTAAAACTTTTTTATTTTTTTGGGTTTTAAAATTAATTTTTAGCTTTCAAAAATTTGGAAAAAATACTATAATTATTCTAAAATTATGTGGATTCAATGAAAAATATTTGTGCATGATTTGACTAAAATAAAGGTGATTTAGAAGTGAAAATTAAGTAGAATTACATAAAACTGACATTTTGTATAAATATGAAAAGCGATTATTTTTCATGAGAATATTATACTAAGTTATAAACGAGGATTTTGAATGAAAGAAAATTTAAGTGTGTTATTTATGGACTTTTACTGCCTAATTTGGGTATTGTATATGAATAAAAAATATGACCTTATAGTTTGAATCAAGTAAAGAAAAGAAATAATGAGTGAAAAACCTATGTGTTTATTGGGATAAATTTTGAGTATGAAATACATGAATTAAAGTTGAACCTTATATATGGAATTTGATTTATAGAAAAGAATGGAAATCATGTTAATTATGAAAAAGAACTTATGAGTATGAAGACTCAAATTTTGTGATTATGAAGTGAAATTGAGAAACTATAGTGTAGCTAAGCCTCATACCAGCATTGGAAAAAAATATGTTGAAATGAAATTGAAATGAAAAGATCAAGATTTTGGTCGTGTTATATAAATGGTTAAGACCGGTATAGTGGAAGGGCTAACTCTAGAAATTTGATTTTGTTCATGATTCAAATAACTAAGGACTTGATACATAGTGAAGACGTGACAAAAATAAGAGAAAAACACGAGTATGAGGGCCTCGGAGCTACGGTGTGAGAATATTCACAAGCTGTCTACACGATGCGTAGTGTCATAACGTGGATATGTCTCCAGGAGTCCGTACCGCAGGCGACGTTCGTGGAGCGTTTGGTGACTGCGCGTGGTTTCATGTCCCATGACGGAGGCTGAATTGTCCATAGGTTCTTCATGATGCGTCGTGACATAACGTGAAATTTCCCTCCAAGCTGTCTGGACATGAGCTCGTAACTCATAGAACATCTAGGATACTTATCGTAGTTACAGTAGTAGTTTAAGTCATGACGAGAGATTGAACCCTACAAGATGAAGAACGGTTAAAGGCTTGTCCTCAGACCTATGTAGTATGGGATGCATAGAATCTGAACAAGTGCGCATTAGTGTCATGTAACATACATAACTGCATTAAGGACTAAGTGCATCGCACAACACGACATCAATAGGATAGTCCCTTGTAGTTTTGTTTGTGATCAAGTTTGTGGTTTATTTAAGTATTTGAGAATCGTTATACTGTTCGGCATAGAGAGGATAGTCGTGTATAATATTTCATTGGTTGTAAGCAACTGACGCACCTACAGTTTTCTATGCAGGGTAAAGTGATTAACAGGACTAAAGAATGCATGCTGATTAAAGAATGATTCAAGTGTTGTACATTTCTGTTCATGTAATTTATTGTAAATTGCTTCCACTGTAAGTATGTAATGTAAATGTAACTCTGATGTTACAAAAATTTTTAATTTCTTGTAAAATTGTACGAAGAGAAGTGCAAAGATCCTGTGGAACTTCGAATTCAGTCTGTTCTGGAATTCGGGATTACATATATATATATATATATATATATATATATATATATATATATATATATATATATATATTAAAAGTTCACAAAATCAATCATATTCTCATTCCCAAAATCATTTTCCAAGTTGATTAAGTGGGACCCGAAAAAAGATAGAAACTAATTATTCGCATTAAAAACTTTTTTGTACCTAATTTGAAATAATTGAGCAAGGAGCTAAAATGAGGGTCTCCCCCGTTTGCAGAATAGGGCAAGGGAAAGAGATGGGGAATTCACCAGAGAGTGAGTTGAAGAATTCGAGTTGGATTTGATTTGAATTTTGGGATTTAGGGTAACCGATTTGGAGGTTGAGGATTAGAGATTTGGGGTTCGGACACCATGAGAGAGAGAGAGGGGGGAGAGAGAGTGGATTTGGTCGGAGAGAAAAGAGTGAGAGAGTTTAAAAAATGGCCGGAGAGAGAGTGAGAGTGAGATCGAATTTGGTGAGAGATTTGAAAGAAAGAATAGAGTAATTAGTGAGTTTATTTGGGCAGAGTTAAATAGGAAAAATTTGGACATTTCGCTCACACTTTTACGGTTTCCGGTTAGAAGTTGATTGTGATTATTGCTTTAACCGATAAAATATGAACTTTTCTGCTTTGATCCCGTAGGTGAGGAAGTTTATTTGCAATTTATCCTTGAAAATCGTTTGTGTTGCAGTAGATTTAGAAAATTCTCAAAATGATTTTGAAATCTTTGCTATTATAGCCCAATAATTTGTGAAGCTAGCTTCCCATCCAAATTTGTGAAGACGAGGAGCAAATGCAGTAGCAGCAATCTTGAGTATTTTTTCTATGTGAAGCTAGCTTCCCATCCAAATTTGTGAAGACGAGGAGCAAATGCAGTAGCAGCAATCTTGAGTATTTTTCTATGTGCAATTCTCATATGACACGTATATTACATGTGTTCATAAAGTTTGTTTATGATAGGTCCATGAAACCAGTGTAGGTAAGGCCATGAAATTGGGCTAAATGTTACCTTCAAGACCCAAAAGGAACAGTATACAGATAAACATGCCCATATTCATTTGGGGCTTTGAGATATTCTCTGCATTAGATTTGCTTAACTGGAATTTTCCAAAATGACCCAATTTTTGAAATTATTTATCAAATTGAGCCACTCTCGAAAGTATTTACCAAAATGACAAACTCGCTATCTTAGGTGAAAATACCCTCGTTGTTTGAGATAACGAGTGTAGGGCTTAGGTGTTTCTCCACCACTTGGAAGGAAAAAAATTGAAGAAAAAATATCAAAGTAAGACCCGTTGTCTCAAACAGCGAGCGCTCGCTGTTTGAGATAGCGGGTCTTACTTTGAATTTTTTTTGTTGTCTCTTTCTCTCACCTTTTTGTTTGGTTGAGCTTCTAATTTGGTTAATGATAGTGAGATGCCCACAAAGAGTGTTGGAGTTGTGGTGAAAATCTGGAAATGAACAATTTATGATGTATACAGGAAAATTTGTTGCTACAGGTTGCACTTGAAAATGTCATAACTACACTCGCTATCTGAGATAGCAAGTTTAGTTCAAAGAGGTCCTCTATCTCAGATAGCGAGTTTAGTATTAATAAAAATTTTCAGACTTCAAAGTCTATGTAAAAATCTCTACACACAAATTCGCTATCTCAGATAGCAAGTGTGGTATAATGACGCTCGCTATCTGAAATAGTGGGTGTATGTTTTTTATTTTTGCAGATACTTCAAAGTCTCTGTAAAAATTTCTATACACACAATCGCTATCTGAGATAGCGAGTGTAAGTATAATGACGCTCGCTATCTGGGATAACGAGTGTATGTTTTTTTTATTTTTCCAGAGAGTTTGAAGAAGGGAAGGAGAAAGAGGAACTGAGAGTTGAGAGTGCGATTTAAAAAAAAAATAACCCAAACGACACTCGTTGTCTCCAATAACGAGTTTAGTACAATCACGCTCGTTGTTGGAGACAGCGAGTGTAGTTTGGAATCTTTTCACTCCAAAAGATTTTTTCAAATTGGGGAGAAACACCTAAGTCTACACTTTCTATCTTAAACAGCGAGGATATTTTTACCAAACTCATTATCTGAGATAGCAAATGAGTTATTTTGGTAATTATTTCAAAAATGGGTTAGTTTGGTAAATAATTTCAAAAAGTTGGTCATTTTGGGAAAAATTGCCTAACTGTGGATAGAGCTAGTATCAGGTCCTATCGGGTCGGGTCCTCCACTACCCAGACCCGGATCTGATACCTCACGGGTCCAAAAATTGGACCCGGACCCGGACTTGCATGAACCGGATCTGGGTCCGGGTCCGGGTCCTAGTTAAAAAAAATTACCCGTCGGGTCCGGTAGCGGGAAATAAATATTTGCATGTAAGTATTTCACACCCGATATCCTACGGTTCCAACAATTTTTGCACTTAAGTACATGAATAAATATTATATTTACACATCTATATTCAACAATTACTATTTATATGTATATCCCTATCACACTCTTATTCAAATTTCATATTTTTTAAGGTATTTTTTAACGGGTCCGGGTCCGGGTCCGAGTCCGGGTCCGGGTCCGTTGTATTTTGAACGGACCCGGACCTGGACCCGGAAGTGCATTGGGTCTTATTTTTGGACCCGAACTCGGACCCGTATAGATCGGGTCGGTTCTGGTCCAATGCTGGATTCGAATCGGGTACGGGTCGGGTCCGGGTATCGGGTAAATGTGACAGTGCTAACTATGGAGTTAATTATTTTTTTAGGACTAATTTTGAAAACACTTGTAAAAAAAGGACAATGAACAAAATATTTGCAACTAAGGGATAATTTTTAATTAATATTCTATGCTTACTATCCTATAGGTTTTTTTATAGGATGTGTGATCTTTCAGTAAATTTAAAATTTGTTTTTGTAATATTCTATTTTTCTTATATAATTGACTTTTTAACTACTTAAAATGTACTAATTATTTTGCTAAAATTTTGGGAAAACCAGGTAAGAGTTTCTCACTTAAAAACGAGGCTCTGATACCACAACTAGGGCGCGAAGCGTGAAATCTCCTGAAAAATAGAATTAAAGAGAGTATCAAAAAAACTTTAAAGGATAAAAAAATTTCAAAGATGATAGTTTTCTGTAAAATAATATTCTTCGAAATAATGTATATTATCAATCTCAAAAAAAGTAATCAAACATGTCTTCAAAATCTCCCATAGATTCTGATTCTGTCTCAGATATTTCACTATTATTATCATATGGGGGTTCTTCGAGTTCTTCCATATGTCTATTTCCTTCTTCAATATGTTCATTTTCTTGTAGAAATTGTCTATATGCTGTTGTACGGCTCCAGATATAACTGCTCAATATACTATTTTCATAAAATAATAAAGATCTTTCATAAAAAGTTAGATCATCAATTATTTCGAAATTTATATTACTAGTCTCTCCTGAATTTATTTGATTTATTGTTATAATTATTACTCGTTGTACACTAAAGAAGAATAATTCGAATTCATAATAATCATTCAAGCTTGTTACCCTATGATGATAATAGACATAAAAAACTAGCATTCTATCACTTGATAATTAATCATTAACTCAAAAATTTCTGAGGCTATACTGAAACTATTATTATCCATTAGTTCTATTTAGAAACAATAAAATCAGAAAATCAGGAGTAGAGAGAGATTTCTAATGATACCCTAAAAATCAAAACAAAACGGCCCATCATGCTTCCGACCTAGTTAAACCTCTTCGAGCTGCTTTGTACCAGTTATTACTAGTGGATAAAATACCTCTGGTATGCACCCCGATTTTAGTGCTCCTTTTACGTTCCTCCTATATCAGGATTACTATGCTCTCAAAAGAGCTTCATCCGAGAGATACGTCGGGAATAACTAGTAGTACTTCGATACAGGCAACCACAACCTAGCTCATTTCCTACTACTAGGTGTACTATAGCGCCCCGAATTTCCAATATAATATCTCAGAAATACGTGGCACAATTCCTAGCATCAACCTCAATTGTAATAGTAAACATAGCCAAAATAGAGATAATTTTTTTAAAATTTTTATTACATCAATTCTTTACAAAATACAGCGGAAAATTAAACACATTGAATTACAAATTCTTTCTTTTACAGCACGTGCTTTTACAATTACATAAGCCACAACATCACTTCTATCTCATGCACCCAAATCCCAAAGCTATAGGTACCTACCTATAAATCATAAGGTTAGAGATAACCCTAACCCCCAAAACTATAGGGGTCAGCCATAACGGTGTGAGTGACATGAAAGAATTCAACCTGAATAAAGCATAAGGAATAGAGTCATAAACAACATGTACCAACAGCAAGAATAAATGAAATCAAAAAAAATTAACAATAAATAAAACATGAAAATATCAAGTGAAACTAGACTAAGTGTCAAGTGTAAAAAACAGAAAAACAACATGCATAAACCAAGTCAAGAAAAACACAATGCTATATGTTGACTCTTTAATGCACACTTGTCGGATTCTATGCATCCGACTCTAGATAGGTAGAGTGCAAGCCTTTAACGTTCTCCACTTGATATGGTTTAATTCTCCGTTATGCAACTAATCCTACCACGATGACTACTACGAGATCTAGACAAACTGTGAGTATTAGCCCATGCCTCGATAATTTCGGAGGTCAGTCTCTATCCACAGATAATTCCGGAGACTATTTCACTCACACCTGGGAATCTTCAAGAATACCCCAAAACGCAAGCTTTGGCGCCTCATCACACGAATACCCCATGAGTGTCGCCTCGACCCCGATAATTCCGGAACTATTTCACTCACACAGCAGGCCATACTGTCACACCCCACTTCCCAAAAGAATACAGAATACAGATATGCAACAAAAGCCCAACGAATAATTTTTATCATCCATAAGTTGTTCAGGAATCTTTACAACATCTCACAAAATAATCAGAGTCGGAAGCAAGATAATCAACTACACATGCATAATTGAATCAACCAACAGAATTTACTTGAAACAAAATGTATTAATCTCAAATAAATCAGATCTGAACAAGTCAATATCTTGTTCAAACACAAAGAATCCAAATAACAGATACATTGTTCAAAATGAGCAACAGGAAATAAATGAAGATAGCAAAAGCTCCAACCAACCAGAACTTTAGATCACATGCTCCATCGGACAGCTGATCACCAAAATCTGCAATTTAACGGATTGCAAGAAGAAGGAAAAAAAAAAACAATTACCCGTCAATTGTAAGTTACGGGCCACTTATAATGTAGGATACAAGCACATGGAAAACTAACAAATAGTATGGAATAATGCATCAACAGTAATACTTAGCATGAATCAGTCAAACGAGTCAACTAGCATGGTACACTAATAGTACTGATGTTTATGTCAAACACAGTGTCATATGGCAACAAATAGTGTCCAGTACAGTATAACAGTATCAGTCCAACGGTATCAGTCTAACAGTATCAGTCTTATGTTCTTACAGTATTATGTCTATTACTAACTATGTAGCACTTCATGCGCCATCCTTTTATCGCATGGTTGCTACATTCAAAACAGTTACGTTTGTAGATTTCGTAGGGGATCATATAGGGCCGTGTACTCAGGTATCAGTAATCAAACAGTTAGAACCTAGTGGTCCTCCTCCGAGTACACCTTCCTATTGGGAAGTGTGCAGTCGGGTAATCAGTTTCAGAAAACAGACAGTCAGAACCTATTGGTCCTCCTCCGAGTACACCTTCCTATAGGAAAATGTGCAGTCAGGTAATCAGTATAACAGTATAACAGATGCTCAGTATCGGAAATACGGGCCCCCTTTCAAGTACACATTTCTATAATTTTCCACTATAAGATGTTCCCTTAAACCCCGGTTTGATTACTTTTATTATGGTTATCAAACAGGCATGAATATATACTAAATAGTGTCAAAATAATATGGTATAATCAGTATTAGATTCAGGAAAACAAATAAATATGCATAGATGATATACAGCCACATAAATGAGCAAAACAGTGTATGTTCATATTTAGGACAGCATGACAGTACAGTACTAAACCAGTGATTTCTGTTACTACAGAAATCCAAATCTGGATCCATCAAAGAATCTGGAAAATAGATCTCCACACGAATCCAGCGATAATAAATAAGCTATATAGTATTTCAAAAAATCATAACTCGAAACTGATTTGAATCCAGGAAATACGTTCAGTCAGAAATCAGTAAAACGAATTCTCAGTCAGAAAAACAGCATTAAAACCACTCAAATAAATCCAGGAAAAATTTGGGATAATCCCCTACATGTCTAGTATCAAAATATAGAGTTTCATAATATTCTAGTAATATTAGTTCAGTCAACTAAAATCGGAAAACCTCAAGAAACGACAGTTTAGCAAATCTGGAATTCCCAACACTGCTGTACGAAAATAGAAATATCTCGCAAACCGTGAAAAGAAATCCAAATTCGCCAAGGGGAGATGAAAATAGACAAAATAATCTAACTTTCATATTTCATAAATATATTTCATACAGTAGAAAAAAATAGGGTGAAAATACGATTCTTTATGAAACAGCGAGTAAAATCCAGAAGGTATAACTTTTATAAACAAGCATAAAACGGCATATAAACTCATCAATAAAATCTACCAAAATTCTGGGTAATCCCTAATTAGGTATATAAACACTGACCAAAATTTTAGATCAAAATAACATGTTTAGAACTAGTATCAAATTATTTTAGTCATCAAAATCACCAAGAAATGAAATCTGGAATTGAAATACACCTCTGTAGTAAAACAGTCATATCTCACACATACGAAAATGAAATTGAGCAAGGTCAGAGGGGTTGGAAAGAAGACGAATTCCTCTACAATTCATGTTTTATACTGAAATTAGGATTCTGGCCTTAATATGGTCTAAATTACTGATCAATACAGATTATCGACAAAACACAGAATTTCCTTTAAAACCAAAATCAACATAGATTCAACGAAACGTGATCCAAACACATCCAAACACAACCAAAGATGAAATCGAGTCTACCAAGTATCCAAACATCCTGAAATATGGTAATTAACATATCTAAAACAAGTCTATCACATGGTTCTCCACAAATACCCAAATTCTCACAAAATCCCTCATACATGATCAAATCAAGAATGGGCAAAACCTAAGTTGTTTCATGTCGAATTGGTGTTGTGAGTCCACTATGGTCAAATAGCACAATAGAGACAAAACCCATCAAACATAACACACACACGAGTTGTCTCTAGAACCCAACTACACTATAAGATGTATTTTTAACTTGTATCATACAAAGGAATTTGAGTACAAGTTATTTGCCTTAATCCAAGTCGAAACGAACACCAAGAATAACGGGAACGGATTTCCGGACACGAACACAACGAAAAGATCACAAACCAATCATGAACACACGAACACGAACAAGATGAAGACGATCAAGATCACGAACACATTCGGACGGCTGAGATCGAAGATCAAGATCAAGATGATCGGATCAGATAGGATGGTTAGATTTCCCTGATGATGAAGATAATGATGAAGGTCAAGATCGATCGATCGAACAATTGCGATTAAAGAAAATTGATGATCATCATGATCGTGACGATCAAGAGGAGATCGGACGGCTAGATCTAATCGGATGATCAAGAGGAGATTGACGGCCCACATCCAATCAAGCAATGTGATTAAGATCCAACGAACGGCCAAGATCACCCCGATGGTGATGATCAAGATCAAATCAACGGACGGCTAGGAAACAATCAATCAAGATTAAGATCACAATCAATCGGACGGCCCACAATCCATCGATCAAGGGGAACATGATGATTAGGGTTGGCATTCGGGTCGAACGGGCCGGGCCGGGCCGGACCCGCCCGGGTTGGATGTTGACTTGGGCAGGTTCGGGCCGGGTTGGTGGCTTAACCGGGCCGGGTCAAAAAGTTGAAATGGCGACCTGCCCAACCCGTGAACCCTTTCGGGTCCAACCCGGGTCGGGTCGGGTCGGTTCGCGGGTTGGCCCGTTTAGATAGGTTTTTTTTAAACTTAAAATAATAATAATAATAATAAACATTAAAAATCGTAATAATATTAATAGGATTGAAAGAGTGAAATTGCCAAAAATATTGAAATATTATTCATATGATTTTAAGTTATACAAGTTTCACAATTTCTAATGAAATAAAGAATTCAATTCACAAATTTGTTTTATACACTAACATATTTCTTATATACAATTTCAATTTACTTCAATTTTTCTAATTTGAAATAACAAGCACAAATATAAAACAATTTTTTAATCTATTTACAATTGTCTTCAAGTTAATGGCCTTGAATTTGTTGTTATTGGTCTTGAATTCTTCATTTTGGTTGCTGTTGTTGTTGTTGTTGTTGTTGTTGTTCTTCCGGCGAGTTGCTCCCACTTGTGGACGTAGATAATGTTTTTCCTTGTGTCCTATCTTCAGCCTTCAGCCAGCCTTCTGTGCAAACGAGCATCTCTAACGTGTCGGGCTTCAAGAGATTCCTGTAATCAGTTAGAACTCTGCCACTTGAAGAAAATGCACTTTCAGAAGCATCTGTAGAGACAGGAGGAGATAGTAAATCTTTAGCCATATATGACAGAATACTATAAGTGTGTTCATGGTCTTTCCACCATTGTAAAATATCTAGTGGAGAAGAAGAAGACTCAGAATCTTGTTGGTTATACCAATTTAATTCATTTGGTTGATTAATCCTAGGTTTTTTGGATTGAATTTGTGCAAGTAAATTAAATATTCTATCATCAAATTTACTCTTTCCCTTACCTTTGGAACTACTAGAAGAAGAACAAATTACAGAAGTTGTACTACTAGAAGCAAAAGATCGATCATAATAATCATACAAGTTATTTAATGTAGATTCAAATTTAACTAAAAAAGAAGTGCAATCAATTTCTTTTTCTATTTCTACATTTTCCCCAAGTAATGCAAAAAATATTTCAATCAAACTCTTCGTACCTTTTAATTTGATACGAGGATCCATAACGGTAGCAACACAAATCAACATAGGAGGAGGATAAAAATACTTCAAAAATTTTTTGTATGCAGGTTTTACAATATCACCAACAAAAGTATCATTTAACATTTTGTTAAATGTTTGCATCATACTAACTATTGAAATAAAAATGTTACTAGAAGTAGATTCATATGTTTTTGAAAATTTTAAAGTTGCGGTTTGAAAAGATTCTAAAAATTTCAACAAAGATTCAGCATAAAACCAATTGGTAGGAGTCATTTCAAAATTTGGCATATTTTTTGCGATACAAAAATTATTTACAACTGCTTTATAGTCGATAACAACATGTAGTAAATCAAAAGTAGAGTTCTATTGGTGTTAACATCCTTTGGAAATCTTCTAAAAGGTACATTTGAAATCCTACACCAAATTTTTCATTCTTGAAATACGCTGGGACTTAATGCAATGAAATGTACCCAATTTCTAATTTTAAGTATATATGCAGCGACAACTTAACAGATACGATTTCAAAAACCCGAACAAAAGAAAAACCCATTTCTCCAGAGCGATTTCAAAAGCCCATTCTTCTCTCTCCTAAATCCCCCTTTCTCCGTCCAGATCCGAGCACTCCATGCCGTCATCCAACCTTCTCCCTTCGTTAATGTTCGAGATCTCGTCATTAGCTTCAAACCCATTATCTTTGTTTCCCCTCCGGCTTTGATTAGCATCTCCAGGATCCCTAGGCATCTTCTTCTTTTGTGCTTGAGTGCCTCCTTCTATCTTTACCATGGTGCTCTAGAGCTCAAGATCCATTCGATTGTCGTAGATCTTCAGCCATTTCACTCCCATAGTTCTTAAGCATAGTCCCCCGCTGCCAACAGACCTCCCATTCTAGTTGCCTGCGCTCATTCAAAGTACAGTTCGAGGACTTCCTGTCACTTAATCCGATCCATTCTGATCCGTTCGGCGCTCGGGCTGATCCCTTCCTGCTCGATTCCAGTGGATCTTTGGATCCATTCCTCTTTGATCTCCCGCTTCAACCTCTCCCTCCCTGTCTCCTCGTGGAGCAGCGCTTCTCGCTCTCAAAGATCTGGGCTTCTCCGGTTCAGCTCCAGCAGTCTCTCCCTCTCTCGGAGTTTGGATTCGTACCCTCCTCTACTAGCTCTGTGAGTATTTTTTATTCTAGTTTCCGTTACTATTTAGTTCTCGTATTTTCAGGTTTATCTTTGATACGATTTTGCTTGAGAGTGTTTTGAACCCTTTCCTCTTTCCCCTTTTTATTCTTGAACCTCTGGTTTGGCGGTGCTCGGCCCTGCGCATCCTTAGAGCAATCTGGTGATCAGTGTAGACCTACCGCCCCAATTTATTATTTCGGTCGATACTTCTTATTATTTCTGTCGACCCTCTCATACAACTTCTGTTTTAGTTATTTATGCAAAATAGTTTCTTTCTAATCTCTCTGTAGCTTATTATCTACTCTCTCTGAACTCCTATTAGTTCTGTATCGTTGTGGCTTGGATCTTTCCGATCCTCTGTTTCTTGCATTTCGGTTGGTCTATTGCGTTGACTTACATTGGTATTTTGGTGCTGGATCTGTAGTGATCCGTTAGCCTGGCTATTTTAGCCACCTTTGCAGTAACTGATCTTCTCTATATCAGTTTCCACTGCCCTTCACTGGTTTTGAGCCATGGTCTCTTTGTGCCCGTCTTGGGTCGAGGTCGATAAAAAATATAGGCCCGTTAAACTGGGTCGTTCTCTTTGCTCTCCCACTTTCCCGTTGGACCATTCTTCTTGTTGGCCCGCCCCGCTCCTAGTTTGTTTCAGGTGCCTTCTTCCTGGGCATTTTCAACGAGAGTGCGTGAACAAAATGAAGTGCTTCTTTTGTGACAAGCTTGGACACTCACGCAGGCGATGTTATTCCCTTAAAAAACTTCTTGGTTTACCTAGAGGCAAACCATTACCGACCAAACTTCTCTTATTTCTTAACTATCCTCTCTTAAAAGACAAGCTTAATGCATGTTTGGAGAGGAACTTTAGTTTTGAGTCTAAAAAGAATTTTGACTCCACTGCGGATGTTCCTTATCTAGATACGAACTCATTCAATGATCTCACAGATTGTGATGCATCTTCTGGCACTCTTCATCTTCCCAATATTGCTAGTCTGTTTAAGGATCGAAAGGTTCATACGAAACTTGTTTCCTTCTCTCGGTTGGTTTCTTATCAGGCTCGTCTCCATTCTAAAGTTGTGGGGCCAACGCTGCATACGAGTTTGGATAATAATCATGTTTTGTCTAGAACTTTTCCGGCTAAACGTCTCTCCCTTCTTATTTGTCCCCTCTTTAAGAGCATGCTTTATACATGATTCGCGAGGAAGAGTCGTCGTGAGTCTGGAAAGGAGTTGGGCTCCTCTGTAGTGGTGCCTTATCCACCTATTAACCCCACTCCTTCCTTCGATGCTCATGATGCTTTTCTTGCGACTCGTCAGTATCCTAATTTTGCGTCCCTGTTTAAGGATCGCTCGGAGTTCACGAAACTTGTTTCCTTTCCTCGGTCAGGCAGTTTTCAACCTCGTCCCTATTTTAGAGCTGTGAGGCCTTCGTTGAGTTTGAGTCGGGATAAGAAGTCTGATGTATGTATTCCATTCTTGGTTTCGTAGTTCGATTGGGATCATGCACCAATCGACTCGTGGAGTATCCTAGATTTCTCATCATTCTTTTCAATCTAATTTCAGACCTATATTTTTGCCAGTTTCGTCCAGTCTCCTTTCCCCCTCTAATAGCCTAAACAAAGTCGACACTACCTGGCCTGTCCATGGAAGGACCTCGCTCCTGCTGGTGGAAGTCGATCCTCCCCAAGCTAAGAGAAATTACAAGAAGAAACTTTATTCTAACATGCCTATTCGCGTGAGTGCACGTTTATTAGCTAAAAAAGTATCTTCAGTGTCGGCGCTTCCTCATGCGCACATCTGAGTTTTGGCATTTTTCTTTAGCCTCGGTTTTGGCAATCTGGTTTTTCTTTGCAGGTTGTGCCTTGTGCAGTTGTGTGAGGCTATTTAGTCTCCCGAGTTTTTGGTCCGCCTTTTGGCTGTCTTCCTCAATTTTCGCTCCCGTCGTCAAGCTTAGTGGTGGCCCTAGCTTCTTGTTCGCTTGCGATTCCTTGGGTCCTGCGGTGTCTAGCCTTTGTGGGCGTAGTTCCTCCATCTTGGTGCGGCAGGACGTTTTCCTCCTTTATTGCGTCGTTATTCTTGGGGTTTTCTTCGTCCCTCACCGCGGTGTTCGTAGATACCTTATTTGCGTGCGATTCATCCAATTTTTGTAATCATTCCGGTTTTTATTTCTGTTTTACAGCTTGTAAACTATTGTACTCATCTTTGTAACTCAACTGTTTTTTTATATATATATTTTTTGATGGCTGGAGCCTTTTGGCTCTATCCGATACATCAAAAAAGTATATATGGATCGGCTATTTTTAATGTATCTTGAACACATAAATTTAAAATATGACATGCACATCTAATATGAAAAAAATTGACAGATGGAGGGTTTAATGCGGATTTTAAAGTAGTAACGGCTGCATTGTTGTTAGATGCATTATCAAAACTAATACACATAATTTTATCGCGAATATGAAAAACATCACAAATTTCTTAAATATAGTTTTCTTTTTTCAGCGCCACTATGGGGATACGGCAATGCGGCAAGTGATATGATTCTTTTTTGAAGAATCCAACCATTGTCGATCCAATGACAAGTTCTTCCCATCGTTGGAATATTGTTGACACCCGTCCAATAATCCGAAGTTAAACTAACTCTACAAGTTAAACTCCATAAAATTACAATCAAAGCGTCCTTCATTTCATTGTACACTTTAAAACAATCCAATTTGCAAGTATTTCTCGGGATTCTTCTAAAATGAGGGTTTAAGGCCGTTTGATTAAAATTTTCCAAGTCCCTACTCTCGGGATAGAAAAATGGTAACTCTTCCTTCATTACTAATCGGGCCATTTCCCGACGAACAAGATCGGGATCATAAGGGTGGCTATCAACTAGACCGGTCCTAGGGTTGTTTTTTTGTTGGCCGGGTAGGTAAACAAGAAGATCTTTATGGTTATGTTGGATGTGTCTACTAATTGTACCAGTGTCATCACCCCTATTGAATTTGTATGCCTTAGAACATGTTTTACAAACTTTCAACCCTATATCCGGATTTTCTTCGTCCGGGATAAAATCGTAAAATTTATGTCAATCACTACTTTCTCCTCTACTTTTTCTACCACTACGGGGTTGTGTGGTTTCGGTTGGTTGTTGTTGTTGTTCTTCTTCTTCTAATTGTATGTCGCCTACAACCTCATCGTGTGTACCCCATTGTTGGGTAGGAGGATCATGGTACTCTTCGGTGGGCTCACGAATTGGGACAATTGGTAGCCTATGGAAAGTGCCGGTGGAATCTTGCCCACTTTGGCTACGACCGTTACTGCGTGATCTAGACATAATGTAGTAATATATGTAAAAAAAAACTACACAATGTAGAAGCGATGAGTTATAAAAAAAATCTAGAAAACAAGGAGGTTGAGATAGAGAAGATAAAAAAACCAACAATAATTATAACTACAACAAAAATAAAATAAGAAGAGAGGTATGAAATTTTGATACCGTTCACAGTGGATACGCATATATAAAAAAATCCGTGAAAATAAAAATAGAAGTAGAAGTAGAATCCCTCAAATCCGGAATTGAAGAGTTGGGGAGAGCTTGTAGGAGAGTTGAAGACTTGATCACTTGGAGTTGGACGAGAGTTGAATAGTTGAAGACGTTGTTGAATTTTGATTTCAATACGATCGGAATTTGATCGTGTATATGTCGTGAACACTTGTTTATTCAATACTTCAATTGTTCACAAATTACATAGAAATGAGTAATAATAGTAGAGAGAGTAAGAGAGTAAAGTGTGATTTTTTTTATGGAGTTTTGAGAGGTATTTATAGGCTAAAAAAAACCAAAAAAACATCAAAACGGCTCTAAGATCCGCTGCTGCTCTCTGGTGAACAGTGTCCAGCGGCACGCTGACCCGTGGATCAACGGTCGGCCCTTGGCAGGTCGAACGTTTGACCCGTTCGGGTCGAACGGGTCGAACGTTTGACCCGTTCGGGTCAAACGGTTCGCAACCCGTAGGTCGACCCATGGGTTGGCGAGCGGGTTGGGGTAATTTTAACGGGTTCACGGGCTGGGTTCGACGAGTTCGATTCGGTATTTTGGCGACCCGAGTCGACCCGTTACTGTTCACGAGTTCGACCTGAACCCGAACCACCATTTTGTGGGCCGGGTTATATGGGCGGTTCGCGGGAGGGTCGGTGGTTGACCCGACCCACTTGCCATCCCTAGAGGCACACAGTCGGCAACTGGGGCTGAGCGACACTAGCTGGCTGCAGGAGGCAGTGCGACGCTGTCACGGTGGCGTGACAGCGGGAGGGAAGGAGGACGACGGGGTTTGGCCGTAGGCTGACTGGCTATAAAGCTGCCGGCAATGCTGGTAGGGTGTCGCGGTGGCCTGCTGTCGTTGGTCGGCACCGCGATGAGGAGGGCAGGGCGAGAGGAGGAGGGAGAGAGGGAGACGAGAGAACGGGAGAGAGATGAGAGCGGGAGAGGGATGGGCTTAAGCGGCTGCATGGGGAAGATGAAGATGCGGGTTAGCAGATGGGCGTATGGGTTTATATAGGTAAAAATATGTTAGGTTAAATATTGGCGGCTGTAGGGTTTAGGTTGGTTTCGGGTGTGGGTGTGCAACCGGGTTAACGGGTAGTATAGGGTTTGGCTGAGTATATAAATGGGTTTGGGTTCAAATGGGGTAATGGGGTCTGGTTTAGGTTTTAACGGGTTGAATAGGAAATGGGCATGGGTAAATGCTAATGGGTTTAAAATAGGATATAGGGTTTAAAATCCATTTGAAAATAATTATAAAAATCTTAGATAATTTAGAGTACTTTCAAGCTAATAATAATAATAATAATAATAACAGCAACAACTATAACAATAATAATAATAGGAATCAAGATCATAGTAAATAGTTACAAATGAAGTTATTGATCGAAAAATAGATTTTAATGGAAGATCCAAAAACAATTTTTAACAAAAAGAGTCTAAGAGCAGAAAAATAATTTGTGAAGATTTTTAATTACATAAAATATACAAAAATACATTTTGGGCAAAACAGGGATTACACATACTGAAGTCCATAACCCATGTTCTCATTTCATCATATCACCATCTAGTGTCTGTCCTTATCTTTTAAGTTAATTAGTTAATTATGAATCTCCTAGAGTTTGGTGTACCCCACCGGACTTAACTCAACTGCTCAACAACAGAGCCTCAACTAATCAAATCACAAAAACTCAACTGATCAACAATAAGGCCTCAACTAACCAAATCACAAAATCTCAACCGCCGGTAATTAGGGTCCCACTTATCCTCTAGAGACTCATAACTCAACCATCAACCCAAAACTTTCAATAAAACTCATAAATCCATCATCAAACGTTTATATAAGGAAAACAACAAAATCCAAATCCATTTAATATACTCGTAAAATTCCAGAATCGAAATATAGTATTAAATCCATTAAATAACAGAAAACCATATTTTCTAATCCTAGAAAGTCACAAAACATCAATTCCTTCGAAAATCACATATAGTTCTCTTTATAAAGTCATAGGAAAGCAATTTAATCTTTATTATAAACAAAATATAACTCTCTGTAAAATATTGTAATCTATAGCAAAAATATCACCTAAAACAGTAGATCAATATTCCATAAGCTCGAATAAATAATCGTTCAAAAGAAACGAAGAAAACTCAATAAAACAACTCGACAATAGCAGGTGCGGTCGACTGCCAAAACAGTGCAAAATAATGGCGGTCAACTGCCCCTTTAGAAATTCTCAAAAAAAAAGCATGTCGGTCGACCGTGCGGTCGACCGCTGGCTGTTATGCAGCCAGATTAAAATCTTGTGCATGGTTCGACTGATACGTCGATTCCACTTTGTAAAATCACAAATTTGAAAAACCAATTTTCTAAGATGAGTTAATATGCTTGTAGAACATATAGGAGTTTATAAAGCACATCAAAACCACATCAAATTTATAAAATAGCAATTTCCTTCAAAATTCTTCAAAAACAGCAACGTGATATGTATATGTTCATATGAGTGTTTCATGCATCAGTTATGCATCAAAATAACAACGTATATAGGTAATATATTGTTCAAAACTGTCTCAGTACTAAAATAATCAAGATTCAAATCAAAACTCCACAAAACACACAAAAACCCAATTTCTTCAAAACAGTGTAATAGAGTATATATATATAAGTGTATGTGTGTATATCTAGGCATCAAGAAACCACTGTAATTACGCAATACATTGTTCTAATCAATCTCAGTATTGAAAACAACTCAATTTCAACTCGAAAACATAAAAAAAACATCAAACCCAACCTTCGGCCTGTTCATCTACATACCCGAAGTCCCACACCTCTTCTTCACTTTAAAAACCCAAAATTAATCGATAACTCATCTAGTAATTCATAACACATATGCACAACCTCTTACATCCATTTATTCATGAATATATGCAATTATAACAATTATATAATCCAGTTTTACTTCATCAAATCATCAAAATAGAGTATAGGCATATACACAATAAAGATTCAATTTTTGCTCACTTTAAGCAAATTCATCATATGATCTCAATCAAAACAGCAAGTATATGAAGGAAAATAACCTACTCATGATTTCTATTAGGTTCTTAGCAAATCTCAAGTCATCTATATAGAGTTTTAATTATCAAGAGCATAATTTTCATGAAAAGATTCAATTTTTAACTCATTCATCCATTAAATCCATTATATCTTCATACAATCCCTAACATAATTTCTAATACACAAATCATCACATAAAATATGCTTAGAACAATACAAAAATAAATATATGTCACTCACCTTATTGAAGAATCAACCGAAGATAATAAAGAGAATAAGAAAATCCTTCATTTCGCAAGAAAACCAAGATCCTTGCTTTGAAAATCCAAGAAAATAATAATAAATAAATCCTTTTGTGTAGTGTAGAAAAGAGACGGCTGCACCACCCCTTATATTGGCCGAAAATTAGGGTATATAGGGTTTGTGAATAGATTTGCAAAATACCTCTTTTGAATATATCTTTACATATATGAATCCTTATACTTGGAAATTAAATAAAACCAATTCAATTTGAATTTATAAAGAAAACCAACACACCAAATCTGGCCGGCACTGTTGTAAAAACCCAGAAAAACAAAATTGTACTTTTTGCCCTCTAAGTGGCAATTTTGCAAAAAGACCATTCTTTATCAAAACTTACAAAATAAGCCAAATTTATTAAAACAAAAGGTATAATATTTAGCTCTGAATTGGCTAGCCATCATGCTCAGCCCGAAAATCCAAAAATATGGAGTTTTCACTCCAAGTGGTAATTTTGCACAAAAGTCTCTCCTTTTTGTAATATTTGCAAAAGGTCAAATAATTATCAGAAAAATTCAGAAAATTCACAAATAATATCTAATAATAAATAATGGGTTTTCCCAAAATAATTTCTAACTTTGGACTTCTCATGAAGATATTTGCACGTGTAAAAAGGTAAATTTCAGAAAATTTTTTTTATTAAATCACCAAAATCATTTCTAATTCATTTATAAATCTCAATATCATTATTCAAAAATCTGGGGTATTACATGTACAGTCTAACTGTAGAAGGTTACAAATGGGTCTTTTTGCAAGATCCTTCAGGCAGAGCCTTACAAAACTCTCCCTAATTAAGAAAAAATAGTTTTCCATACCGTATTTTATATAAGATCTTGTAGCAGAACTCGTAGAAATATAATTTCTATTCCACTCAATCTCCTTACAAACTTTTCTTACAAACTTATATGGAATTTCTTCCTTCCTAAATGTTCTGCCCTTTACCTTACTCAGCCTACTTTTTTATAGACCAAGGGATCAGCTTACAACAAGTTTACATACGTCATTACTTACATCATATGTCAAATAATTGCTGCTTGCATCAGTCTTTAATAATTGCCGTGTGGACTACTCTAGAAAAAGAGATTCCTTGCTGACATCTTCTCATGCTCCACATTTTTGTTGATGTTTTGTCTTCATCAAGCTATAGTAGTATCCAGCTATCTCTTCTGTCATTGTCATTGCTCCTGTAGATAGTATTTGGTACCATCTGTCAAACAGCTCATGCTTATCTTATGGCTGTTTTATTTTTGCTATACTATGCATTATTATTTTTTGTGGATATGGGCTGTCATAGATCCATATGTTCCTATCTTTTAGTTTTATGTCTTTTAACTCACAATACATGTTCCTGAAGCCCATTGCACTTCTTTCTGGGATTAATTTCTCAAATTCCTCAATTTTTTATGGTACAATATTTGATGCTTCATAGATCACTTGGGTGGTCATCCCTATTTTTATAATGTGTTCTGCTGGAAGCTCTTCATTGTCTTCAAGATATTTAGAGATAGCTGAATACATTCTGACATATCTTTTTTAGGACTTCGTGAGGCCAAAATAACTCTTGGTTGCTTTGTAAATTTTTCTTGGTAAGTGGATCAGTTCCTCACATTATTTGGACGGATAGATGCAATGAATAAGTCCTCTTTCGAACAATGCTCTGGTTGTTCTTGGATTAGCTCCTGGTAGGATGATGGCCTTGTTCATATATTGTTGTAATATGGTTTTAATGAACTGGTTCACCTCGGTTCCTTAGCATAGTTTTTGAATATATTGTAAAAATAATATTTTCTTTGATACTTTGATAGGAGCTTTTTCAGTAAGAAGTGTCTCCATGTATGTAGTCTTATTTGAGGATGTAAGTTCATCTTCTTTTGAGGAATGAGTAGGTTCGTCTATCTCACTTATTTTCTCGCTAGTATTGTCCATCATCTTTTCTGTGGTTACATGCTGACTTGCATGCTGGTAGAACAGACTTTAGATTCCATATATTTGTAGTTGTAATTAATTAATACTCCTTTTATTTGTTCCATGGTTCCCTTGAGGCAAATAACATCCTGTTCTATTTTCTGGACTTTAGTTTTCATTCTGCAACAAATGAAATAGTTAATTTCTTGATAAAAAATCATCTAAAATGTTATTCTTTCCTTTTATGTTTTCTATTGAGAAATCGTAATGTGCTAACTCCATTTGCCATCTTATCAATCTTTTGTTTTCTATTGTTGAGTCTATTATTTAGTTAATCCAACTCTTTGCTTGCGTATTGTCTGTCCTTGCTGTGAATTTCGTATGTATTATAAATAATTCAAACTTTTTTATAGCTTTTAAGATTGCTAGTTGTTCCTTTTCATTTATGTGGTAATTTTGTTGGGTTTGTGTGAAAGATCTACTAGTATATCTGGCTAGTCTTTCCTCTTCTTCTCCTATTTCAATGAATTTTAATACTGCTCCTCAATTGTTTTCACATGCATCTGTTTCTATTATCCATGAACATCCTTTAACAGGTAATCTTAGCTTATTTAATTCTGAAGTCTGTTGTTTTAATATTTTAAGCTTTTCTTCATCCTCTAGGATCCATTCCCATTTCTTAAACTTTTTTAGTTTTTGTTGTAACCAATTTTTTTTACTGATAAATTCGGTATGTAACATCTTGTTTGATTTAGTACCCCGATTATAGATTGTACTTCTCCTTTTTTGTTTTAAGACATTAGAAAATGTCTTCATTTTTTCTGCTATATGTGGTTGTAGCTCTATTCCTTCATGTCATAATTTTTTTCCTAAGAATTCTATCTCAGTTTTTAACAATTCTGTTTTCTTTTTTGATAGTATAATACCTACATTTTTTACTATTTTTATGGATGCTCTTTATGTTGTTCCTCGTTTTTGAATCCTATTAGAATATCATTTACATATACTAATATAAAATTGTTGTATTTTTCAAATATCTTATCCATATATTCTTGAAATATTCCTAACTGTTTTTATAACCGAATGATAATAAATTCCATTCATAGAATCCTTGAAGTGTGCTAAATGTTGTTAACTATTTCGAATCTTCTGTTAGTTTTACATGATAAAATCCTGATTTACAATCAAATTTCGAATATATTTTCTTGTCCTTACTGTGTTGAGTAGTATTTGCATATCTGGTAGTGGATATCCAAATCTCTAAGTATTTTTATTTAGTTCCTTATAATTTACTACTGATATGGCTAAAAATGGGGTTAAATCGAAACCGTCCAGATTGGGCACGAATCTTGAAGCTCGGGGGTAAAAAGATAATTTCACATACAGGCGGATCCAAAGCGGGTACTGAATCTCCTTCTCACAGATCCAATAACCCACGAATGGGTCCACTCCAATTAGGCACGGGTCCCGACCCGAAGCGAGCCCAGACCAGCAAGAGCCAAATCAGGGCCACTGATTTGACCAAGTCAACGGGCCTGATTTGCTCTCACCGGGAATCAAGGGGTTAGTTTCCTAAACAGACTGTGAGGATTTTCCTCCTAGCAGTTACATAGGGAACCAGGCCTCTAATCACTCCCCAGGCGACTATAAATACCTCCCCACTGCCACTGTGACCAGGTTAATCACTTTTTCACCACTTTAAGCTCTTTCTTAATCTCTTCTGATTACTGACAAGAGCGTCGGAGGGTGCGTCGCCGGAATCAATCCCGGTGTTTCGCACTTCCTTGCAGGTTGCGGCAGGAGCAAGAAGGCTTGAGTCAACTGTTCAGGTTTTTCTCGAACTCACAAATTCTATCTGTTTGCCCCCACACCGAAATCAGCGGTAACAGATTGGCGCCGTCTGTGGGAAACAACCGCACGAACAGCCTCAGCCCCTTTTCTGTCGCCCTCTCCAACCATGCCTCCAAAGAAGGTCAAATCTAGAGGGTCAAACCGTGGGGCTAATCTCGCTGACCCTACAGAGGAAGCCCCTCTCAATCCTATTCCACAACACGATCTTCCTCCGCCGGCCCAGCAGGGCCAGCCTCCTCTTCCCAAGCAGCAACCCAACAATGGCCCTTCCGGCCATAACGGTCGGAAGCAGAAGCAGCCCCTCAACCCGGACCATGTCTCGGTCCATAATGGGTCCTCGGACTCAATGGCTTCTCATCATCCCGACCTCCGCAACACACTCCTAAATCGCCAGAAAGATGAGGACCTTCGCACTCACCTTGATGAGAGGCGAGCCCGAGAGGGAGCCTCCCGCCAGCATCATGGTGAGCGCTCGCCTCACCGCCGAGACGGCAGACGGTCTCCAGACCGGAGGAGCCGAGCGGCTTCCCCCGAGTGCCGAAGGAGGAGGCCACAGTCCCCCGCGGATCGGCATCATCGTAGGAACAATGACGCACCCATTACCCGTGCCGAGTTCCTACAATTCCAAGACACCGTACTGCAGGCTCTCAACCTCCGGCAGAACGCCCAAAATGCCCCGAGGGCTCCAACGCCCCCGAGGGATCCCAGTCCTCGTCGCCGAACCCGAAGTCCTTCCCCGGCTCCCAGCCGCTAGCAGCAGCACTGCAGTCCTCACCGATCCCAGGAATACCGGCGCCGCAGTCCGCGCTCCCCTTCTTACGAAGAGGAATCCGGGGGGTCATATGATTACTAGCGGAGGGACGACGCCCTCATCCGCCGTCTCCTTGAGGTGGAGAGGCGCATTGGCCGCATGGACAGAGAGGAGGAGTCCCGAGCAGGAACAGTCCGTCCCAGCAGACCCCCTTTCTCTCGGTCGATCATGGAGGCCCACATACCGAGGGGTTTCAAACCTCCGCAGTTTGAAACGTACTCAGGGGAATCTGACCCAGTTGATCATGTCGAAAGCTTCAAGACCCTGATGCTGATCCATCAAGCTTCTGACGCCGTGCTCTGCAGGACCTTCCCTGCCACCCTCAGGGGGTCGGCTCGGGAATGGTATTCCAGACTCGCTCCCTCCTCCATCTTCTCGTTCGAGCAGTTTGAAACACTGTTCATAACTCACTTCGTGAGTAGCAGGCGAGCCGAGAAGACAAGCCTCTCCCTACTGAACCTGCGGCAGGAAAGGGAAGAGAAGCTGCGGGACTATGTGAAGAGATTCACCGCAGAGGTCAGGTCTATCGCCTCCTTAGACCAGTCAGTGGCGACCGTGGCGTTCCAGTCGAACGTCCTCAACGCCAACCTCCGATCGTCCCTAGCCAAGAAGCCCTCGCATAACTTCGCCGACCTCCTCCTGAGGTGCGAGAAGTATATCCGAGCAGAGGAGGCAGAGGCCCTCCCGAGCTTCGGGGGGTTCTCCTCAGGGTCGAAGAGAAAGGCAACGGGGGAAGAGGGGTCCAAGAAGGCGCAGAAGGACAACGGCGGTCAGCGTCGCCCTCCCCCCAGATTTGAGAAGTTCACTCCCCTCACCACTAACGTCTCCACCATCCTAATGGAAGTGGAGAAGGAGGGAGTCATCCCTCCAGCTCTAAGGATGCACACCCCGGCGAAGAGGAGGAACAAAGATAAGTGGTGTCGTTACTATCGGGATCATGGCCACGACACGAACGACTGCCGGGCTTTGAGAGATGAGATAGAAGCCCTCATCCGGAGGGGGCAGTTGGCCAAATTCGTGAAGGCTAATGATCGGGCGGATCGCAATTCTTCTCCGCCTCGGGGGGCTAACAAGCGTTCCGAGCGACGCGAAGAGACACCCGAGTTCGAGGAGGAACGGATTCTGCACCTGATCCACGGAGGCCCCATGGGGGGCTCCTCTAATTCCTCCCGGAAGGCCTTCGTCCGAGAGGTCAACTCGGTTCACAGTGCCCCTCCCCCCAAAGGTCTCGGCGTCCCTGTGTCTTTCTCCGACGCAGACCTCGAAGGGGTCCGAACCCCACACTGTGATGCCCTCGTCATCGACCTCCGCATGGCCAACTTCAAGGTGCAGAGGATTTTAGTAGACAATGGGAGTTTGGTCAATATTCTCTTCCTCTCGGCCTTCCGAGGCCTGCAGCTGTCCCTGGACCGTCTCAAGCCGGCCGGTTACACACTCCACGGGTTCACGGGGGTCCCGGTAACTGTCGAGGGAGTTATAACCCTAGACGTAACCGTGGGAAGCGCCCCTACTACCCGGACCGAGCCGATGGACTTCATGGTCGTCGACGTCCCGGCGGCGTATAATGTCATTCTAGGCCGACCCGGCCTAGCCGCCTTGGAAGCTGTCCCCTCGGCGTACCATTTGAAAATGAAGTTCCCCACTCGGTCGGGAGTAGGGGAAGTCAGGGGAAGCCAAGAAACAGCCCGGAAGTACTACATGACTTCCACCGGGGGACCAGTGCTCTCGCTCGAGACACTAGAAATCCCCGAGCCGAAAGCTCGGCCAACGTCCGAACCGGCGGACGAGTTAGAAGAAGTGCTCTTCTCGGACGAGGATCTGATCCGGAAGTTCCTCATCAGCAAATCCTTGCCGACCGCACTGTGCTCGGACCTGATTAAATGCATCCGGGATAACCGTGACTTGTTTGCATGGTCGGCCGTGGACATGCCCGGCATTTTCGAGGAGCTGCTCATCCATCGCCTAAGTGTCGAACCGGGGTGCAAACCGGTTCAGCAGAAGAGGCGAAAGTTCGCTCCCGAGCGACAGCAGGCCATCAAGGAGGAGGTGGATAAACTGCTGAAGGCCAAGTTCATACAGGAGGTAAATTACCCTGAGTGGCTCTCCAATGTTGTAATGGTCAAGAAGTCGAACGGCTCCTGGAGAATATGCATTGACTTCACCGACCTGAATAAGGCATGTCCGAAGGACCCATTCCCTCTTCCAAACATCGACACCCTCATTGACGCCACTTCGGGCCATGAGCTCCTCAGCTTTATGGATGCCTTCTCAGGCTATAATCAAATCCGAATGTTCCCTCCGGACATTCCAAAGACCTCCTTCATCACCGACCAGGGCCTCTACTGTTATCGGGTCATGCCGTTCGGGTTGAAGAACGTGGGCGCCACCTATCAGCGCCTCGTCAATAAGGTTTTCCAGAACCAGATAGGTCGGAATATGGAGGTGTACGTTGACGACATGCTCGTCAAAAGCGTCCGAGGCACTGATCACGTGGCCGACCTCCAGGAGGCCTTCGGCGTGTTGAGAAGGCACAGCATGCGGCTGAACCCGAACAAGTGTGCGTTCGGGGTCTCCTCGGGAAAATTCCTCGGCTTCATGGTAAGCCAACGAGGAATCGAAGCTAATCCCGAGAAGATTAAGGCCATATTAGACATGGCCCCGCCTCGGAACATCAAGGAGGTGCAGAAGCTTACCGGTCGGCTTGCCGCTATCGGTCGGTTCCTCTCGAAGTCGGGGGAAAAGTGCCTCCTCTTCTTCAAAGCACTCAGGGGGGCTAAGGGTTTTGAGTGGGGCCAACCACAACAGGAATCGTTCGACCAACTGAAGGCATACTTGGTGAACCCCCCTCTGCTCAGCAAACCGGTCCCGGGTGAGACTCTCTTCGTCTACTTGGCTGCTTCCGAGCAGACCCTTAGTGCTGTCCTGGTAAGAGAGGAGGACCGGTCCCAAAGGCCCATCTACTACGTGAGCAAGGTGCTTCGGGACGCCGAGCTCCGCTATCCGAAGATAGAGAAGATGGCCTACGCCCTAGTCACAGCGGCGAGGAAGCTTCGGCCATACTTTCAGTCCCACTCGATCGTCGTCCTCACCGACCAACCCCAAAAGCAGATCCTCTACAAGCCTGAGACCTCGGGCCGGCTGATGAAGTGGTCCATAAAGCTGAGCCAGCATGACATCTCTTACCAGCCTCGGACAGCAATTAAGGCGCAGGCACTCGCCGACTTCATCGTAGAGTCCACTATCCCTGAGGTCGAACACATTCCGAATGGACCCCCCATTTGGACAGTCTTCGTGGATGGATCCTCCTGTAATGAAGGAAGCGGCGCCGGCATCATTCTAAACGGCCCTGACGACTTCATCCTCCAGTACGCGATCCGCATGAACTTCAAGGCCTCGAACAATGAGGCAGAGTACGAAGCACTCATTGCTGGGCTCGGACTTGCACGAAGTGCTGGGGCGCAGCGCCTCCGAATCCACAGCGATTCCCAGCTCGTCATAAACCAAGTCTTGGGCGAGTACGAGGCCCGAGACGAGCGGATGGCGAAGTACCTTGCTAAGGTTCGGGCCCTCATGAGCCGGTTCGAGGAGGCGCTCATCCAGCGGGTCCCTCGTGAAAAGAACTCACAGGCCGATGCCCTCTCCAAATAGGCCTCGTCCTCACTGCAAGGTCTCGAACAGACCGTACTGAACGAAGTCCTCTCTAAGCCGAGCATCGAAGACGAGACACCTGGCTCGGCGGAATCGTTGCCGGTCATGTTACAAGATAATTGGATGAAGCCTTTAGTGGAGTTCTTAAGGGACGGGCTCCTACCCGAAGACCCCAAAGAGGGTCGCCGAGTCAGAACCCGGGCCGAGCGGTATGTCTTGATCGAGGGCATCCTATACAAACGCTCTTTCTCTCAAATAGACGGCCGACCGTACCTAAGGTGTCTCTCTCCGGATCAGGCCGAATATGCCCTACAAGAGCTCCACGAAGGCATCGAAGGGGCACACTCAGGATTTAGGTCCTTGGCGCGAAAAGCTTTGAATTATGGATACTTCTGGCCGACCCTCCTTCAAGACGCCGAGCGACACGTTCGGTAATGCAGCTCTTGTCAGAGACACTCCAGCATCCATCGCCTCCCTCAGGCCAATCTCGCCTCCCTATCAAGTCCTATCCCCTTCGCGATGTGGGGCATGGATTTACTAGGGCCCTTCCCTCCGGCTCCAGGTCAGTTCAAGTTCTTGGTCGTGGCCATTGACTACTTCTCGAAGTGGGTCGAGGCCGAGCCTCTCACCACTATAACCGAGAACAAGGTGGTACAGTTCTTCTGGAAAAGCATCATATGCAGGTTCGGCATCCCCCATGTCCTCGTTACGGACAACGGGACTCAGTTCACTGACGCAGCATTCCGAGCTCTATGCGACGACCTGGCCATTCAGCAACGCTTCTCGTCCGTCTCCCACCCTCAGTCGAACGGACAAGCAGAAAATGCTAATCGACAGATCCTCGCAGGCATCAAGAAAAGGCTGGACAAAAGTTCCAAGGGCTTATGGGTCGACCAACTCCCCAACGTCCTATGGAACTACCGCACGAGCAAGCGGACCCCCACAGGCGAGTCCCCTTTCAACCTCACCTATGGGTCCGAGGCCGTGATACCGCTCGAGGTCGGAATACCTTCCCCTCGGCTCACAGCCTACGACGAAGCACAGAATGCCAGGGACCTCAGAGCAGACTTAGACCTGATAGATGAACTGAGGGAAAGGGCGTCGATTCGGCAGTAGAATTACCGAAGAAGGGTTGAACTGGCGTACAACAAAAAGGTCCGATCCGCCAACCTTAAGCAAGGAGATTTAGTCTTGAGAAAATTGGCTATATCCTTCCCCAGTCAGAAGAGCAAGCTGGCTCCGAACTGGGAAGGGCCGTACAGGATCACAAAGGTAGTTCGGCCCGGAACATATCGTCTTGAAGACCCAGAGGGCAGAGAGCTTCCGAGGACCTGGAATGCCGACCACCTCCTAAAATACCAAGAAAGCGCTCCGGTGCCACTCTAAGTATCATAGGATATCGAGCCATTCCAGTCCTCCGACTTGTAACCTATTTTCATAAATTGTACTGTGTAAAACGGTTCACCGTCGATTATCAATAAAAAAAGCTTTTTCGTGTTTGTGAATTTGCATGCTTCTCCCCCCTCTTATCATCTGCTTTTTAAATTTTGATTTCAACCAATGGTTCGGAGTCCAACACTCGGCTCGACTTTACCTCCTCGGCTCGCCTCCGGACGAGCCAGGGGTAGATCGCCGTTCGGAATTGCTCCCACAACCGTTGAACTACACCAATGGTTCGGAGTCCAACACTCGGCTCGACTTTACCTCCTCGGCTCGCCTCCGGACGAGCCAGGGGTAGATCGCCGTTCGGAATTGCTCCGACAATCGTTGAACTTCACCGATGGTTCGGAGTCCAACACTCGGCTCGACTTTACCTCCTCGGCTCACCTCCGGGCGAACCAGGGATAGATCGCCGTTCGGAATTGCTCCCACAACTATTGAACTACACCGATGGTTCGGAGTCCAACACTCGGCTCGACCTCACCTCCTCGGCTCGCCTCCGGGCGAACCAGGGGTAGATCGCCGTTCGGAATTGCTCCCACAACCGTTGAACTTCACCGATGGTTCGGAGTCCAACACTCGGCTCACTTTACCTCCTCGGCTCGCCTCCGGGCGAACCAGGGGTAGATCGCCATTCAGAATTGCTCCCACAACCGTTGAACTACACCGATGGTTCGGAGTCCAACACTCGGCTCGACCTCACCTCGTCGGCTCGCCTCCGGGCGAACCAGGGGTAGATCGCCGTTCGGAATTGCTCCCACAACCGTTGAACTTCACCGATGGTTCGGAGTCCAACACTCGGCTCGACTTTACCTCCTCGGCTCGCCTCCGGGCGAACCAGGGGTAGATCGCCGTTCGGAATTGCTCCCACAACCGTTGAACTCCACCGATGGTTCGGAGTCCAACACTCGGCTCGACTTTACCTCCTTGGCTCGCCTCCGGGCGAGCCAGGGGTAGATCGCCGTTCGGAATTGCTCCCACAACCGTTGGACTACAACGATGGTCCCGGGGTCCAACACTTGGCTCCCAGTCCCCCCAAGCTCGCTTCGCGGCAGACTGGGAGTGGACCCCCACTCCGCTTTGCCAGTGGAGGGATACCGAAGCTACGTTCGGCCACATAATCCGAGCAATCTTGCCTAGCAGCCGAAGCGCGAAGCCTTACGCCTTCGGTCGGCTACCGAGCAAGTGCCTTCCCGAGCTCGCAAACGGAGAAAACACACTTTCTCCTCAACTTTCGCGCATGATCTCGATCAGACGGCCCAGATCTTGCCACCGGCGCTAAACGACAAGATAGCATTTTCTTGGGAACTGAGCTGCCTCGAGATTCGTGCCTGCGTTCAACGGCTCAGATCTTGCCACCTGCGCTAAACGACAAGATAGCGTTTTCTTGAGGACTGGGCCGCCTAGGGATTCGTGTCGTACCTTGTCAGATTCGCTAAGCGACGAAATACTGTACTCAAAGGTTCCCGTTCGGTTCAACACTCTCGCCGACGGAACTAACACGCTCGGTTCGAGAATCTCGGCGTGACCAACACAGTTATAAGCAAGACAAAAGTGCAGAGCAATGAAAGATATTTTATTAAACAACCAGGCCATAATACAAAACACGTCTTTTCCTTGGTTACAAAGTGTTTGCAAACAAAATACACGCCGCCGACCCACTACACTTGGCCCTCATATGGAAATATCTTCGCTAGACTGTTCGGTCGCCTGTTCGTCCTCCTCGGCTGGTAGCTCCCCTGCATCGTTCCGGAGCTTCGCTACCACAGTCTGCAAGTGTCGAATCTCCGAGAGCAAATCGTCCCACTCGGCTATAATCTTCGACTGGTTGTGCCGAATACACTTGACCCGAAGAGCGTTGCTGAAAGCGGTTTGCAAATCTTCGTCCCCTTCTGCAGGGGTCAACTCGGCGATCCTATTCTCCAGGCGTTAGATCTCGGTTTCCCGTAGGTCGAGGACGGACAAAAGGTGGGCCCGCTCACTCTCAGCTCGGCGTAACTCCCGCTCGACGCTCCTAGGACTCAGAGCCGCCGTCCCAGAAGTGGCCTCAGATTCAGAGTCATCATCCGAGCCGTGGAGATCAGCATATGGATCGGCCGCCTCGAGCTGAAAAAAGGGGAAAACAAATAGCAAAATTTCAATACACTGCCGAAGTCCAACACTTGGAAATTTTCTGAAGAAACTTTCAGATTTGCATTCATATATATAGTGGCTTCACATACAACGAGACCGACCCTACTACAACGTTTTACAACAGATCAGAAGGGACATAAAGCAACATGATCAGGTCCTCTTCGGAAGGGGAACGCTTCGGTTTAAGGAAACGCGAGGATGACGAGGCCTGCCCTCCGAGCTCGATCCTTAACCAACGAAGCGCGACCCCCCTTCGCTGCTGGCCCTAACTGCGGTGCCGACCGAGGCCCCGCTCGACGAGACAACCGCATTGCTCTGAGCGTCGGCTGGACTCCGTCCGGTCATAGGCGAGCGTGTCGCAAGTTCGTAAAAAGAAATCCCTCTCTCGCTCTCTTCACGAGTACATGACGTACTGCGGACGTTAACCCTCTCCGGCATAGGCTTGAGCGATGCGACCTCTTCCTCCAGTTCAATGATTCTGTCTCTCAGAGCGTCGTCCTTCGCCAACTTCTTCAGACGAGAAGGCCTAGACATGCTAGAGACGTTGGCACTATCGGTCGCGAGCCGTCGGAAGTGGGTGACTTCGATCCCCCTATCTATCGTGATCCTTTTGAGCCTGTCGACTTCGGCCAATAGCCTCTTGCGCTCGGCCGATGCCTTCTCCAGCTCCGAAGTCAGCTTCTCTTCCGCCGCCGAGCGTTCTTTCTCTGCTAATTCCATGTGTTGGACCTCAGCCAAAAGCTCGGCATTCTTCTGCTCGGCGGCGGTGAGCTCTCTGCGGAGCCGCTCGACCTCGCCCTCAAGAGCAAAGATCGGGGGTCGCTTTCGAAGCTGCGCCAACTCGCGACACTTCTTCCTGGCCAGCGCCTTTACCTCCCCCAGTTCCAAAAATAAGTGAAAGCGCTTATCATGACTCAATGACAGCTCTCGCTTCGTCCTGACCAACTCCTTACGGAGGTACGAAACCTCCGTGATCGGACCGAACTTCACCTGAAAAGCAGAGATGAGTCCAAGGGGACAATACATGGAAACATCTACAACTAGTCACACACAAATCCGAGGCTCAACACTTGGATAAATTTTGGCCAAACAAAATGTTTTCATTCAAAACCGAGGAGAAAGTTTTACAAAAGCGGTGGCCAGTCCGCAGTTAGGCTTACAAAAAGAGACAAAACAAAAAGAAAATAGACAACCGAGTCAGGGGTCGACCTTTTTGCTGCTCGGATCCATCGACCCCCCGGTCTTGCCCTTGCCGTCGCCCTCGCCTTCGCCTTCGCTCCCGCTCTCCTCCTCGGAGTCGTCCTCCTCCTCCTCCTCGGCCTCGGTCTCCCCTGGGCCTTCGACACCCTCCGTTTCCCTCTCAGGGTCGAGCAGCCCCTCGGGAACCTCCTCCTCCCCTTCCACGGGGTCGTAAAAACGGTAGGAGGACGTGTCGAAGCCAGGGTTCTTGGCGGCTACGTGGAGCAAGGCTCGACCGTAGGCATCCTCCATGTTCTGGAGCATGTGCTGCGCGGCCTCCTCCTGCACGGCCTTCTTCACCTTCTTCACCTTCTTCTGGTGTTTGGCCATGATCTTTTCGGCCCTCTTCCGAGCCTTCTCCGCCTCCGACCGAGCGTTGGCCAACGCCTCCTTCAGCTCGGCAGCCTCCTTCTCCGAGGCCTCAAGTTTGGCAGCCGCGTCCTTCGACAGCTGGATGGCGTCGGCCAGCTGCTGCTCCAGCCCCTTCACTTCAGCACCCCTCTTCGCCGAGAGGAGCTGCTCGGCATCAAGCAGCTGCGTGGCCTTGACGCGCTCCGCCCTCTCCCGCTCATTCTCCTGCTCCTTGTTCGCAAACTCCTCGAGCAGGAAATTGAAGTGGCAGAGGGTCTGAAAAAGAACAGCACATGAAAATCCGAACCCAAGGACTTGGAAAAATTCTAAGAAAGAAATTTTGATGAGGGAGAGCTCGGCCTACTTACCAACATAGTATTCCGAGCAATCTGCATCACGGCGTCCCCTGCTAGCCCGGCCTTCAGGGTCGCTCAATCCTTTGGGGTCGGCAGGTGCCTCACCGCCTCCATGCAGATGTTGTCGTCGCCCAAGAAGCCGTCGACGTTCATCACCTGCCAGTCAGGGACGAAGATCTGCTTATGACGCTCGGTCAAGATCTTTGATGAACACATTATTATTCACTTTTTAGAGCAATAATCTTAATATAATTAGACATTTAAAAGCTCTATATATGGTATTTAACTCTTATTTTCTCTTTTCCATAGGAAACAGCCTATAAACAGCAAAACGAAGCAAATTCAGGATGATACACAGGAAACTGAAGAGGCAGTCGACTGGTCATGATAACAGGCGACTGGACAGAGGAAATCAAGTTTTACACAGCTGCTCGACCAAGTCGACTGTTCCCAAAACATCAGTCGACTGGGCGGATGAATCATGAAAATACTGAAGTCTCGACACAGTCGACTTACTCCCAAGGACAGTCGACTGATAGGCGGCGGAGTACACAAATCAGATATTCGAAGATTCACCTGCATCTAATTTCACATCTATTTGAATCCAGATTTATGCAAACCAAATCTAGAGACTGGGGGTTTCCAAGAGCACGTGGTTAACAGATAAGGAAGGAAAGGAGAAAAGAGAAAGATATTAATCATCAAATCAAATAAAGAAGGATTTTCCTGAAAAAAGTGGAAACCCTAATTCTCAGCCGTGTTATATAAATATCAGAATACCATCTCTTGAACGGGGCTGCACTCCACAACTCCCTCGGGGAGACGATCATCTATCTCTTGGACGCAACTTAATCACAAAGTTCCCAACCATCAAGTCAACCAGTGCATCACTCCATCATCATCGAAGAAGGAGAGAGAAGATCCAGCAATCAGAAGGCAGTCGACTGTGTGACAGACAGTCGACCATATTGCCGGAATCCATTAGTTTATTTCTTCTTCTCTCTTTATTCTTTTATGTTGATCATGTATTTGAACTTGTTAAGCAATAAAAGTATTATTATGTGGAACTAATTTCATAGTTGGGTAGATCGAAACCGTAGTTATGTAGTGCTATATTCTTCTGAGATCTTCTAATTACTTATTGATTGAATCTGGTTGAATTGACATAGATTAATGATCATCAAACTTGGATCTTGAAGTCTGAGAGCAGTCGACTGAGGTGAGAGCCAGTCGACTGACATACAGCACGTGAGAATATCAAGTTTATGTTATCATTTATCTAAATCTGTTATATGAAGCATATTGAGACGACCGAATCTCGTGCCCATAATTTGTAACAAAGGAATCTTTAGGGATTCTTGGTTCAATCAACTTAGAGGATCTAGATCTGATACCAATTTCTAGAACTTTAAGTGTTTGTTCGTTTCCACTGATCTTATGTTTTCTTTAAGAACAACTTAGTAAATACTAGGCTGACTACTTGATGAAAGAAACGAATTAGAGTAGATACCATGCCTAATTCTTGGCTTAGGGAAACAATACTTTAAGGAGTAGATACCATGCCCTTGAAGTGAACAAACATGAGTAATTGGAAGTAAATTCAGAAGGTGACTTAGCATTACTAACTATTGGTGGAGATCAACAACCCAACTATTCAAGAGATATTGTGATTCAAACTCATCTTTCTTAGTTTAATCTTTTTAATTCTTTTAGATTTCTACAACAACCCTTTATCATTTTTTTCTTAGTTTTATTGATTAGTAAGTTAAAGTCTACAATCTCTGTGGGATCGACCCTTGCTATTACTACGATACGATTCGTGCACTTGCGAGGTTTTATAATTTGTGTCTAGTTTATCTATATATTTAGGTAACTAGATTTCACAACAATCTTCTCCGCCTCGGCAGTGAGGGGCGGAACTTGGAGGGACAACACCTCCTTTACGCCGAACGCACTGCTCGACGAACCGGGAGCGTCCCCCTTCGGGGTCGGTGTCGGCGCACCCGAGGCAGGAGGGTCGAGGACCATGACATCCCCCTGCTCGAGGACCATGACCTTCGGCTGGTCGGCAGCCTTCACGACCGAAGGCTTCTTCGAGGCTCGGCTGTCCTGAGGCCCCACCGAAGGCCTTTTCTTCTTCGCCTCCTGCTCCGACCGGCCCTTCGCCACCAGAGCTTTGTAATCCAGCTTCATCGTCTCTGCACAAGCCGAATGAAAAAACTTAGAAAAATTTTCATGAACTTTAAGCAAAGAGTATGAATACCAGAAGCATACTAGGGTCGATCGGACTGAGACCCCCTCGGAACAGATCCCCCTCGGTAATTTCTTTCCAGCTTAGCACTGGCAGGGCGAGGAGCTTCTTCTGGACCTCCGCCTCCTCATCACTCAGCGCCGCCTCCTTCTTGGTCCGCTTTGGCAGACCATCCTTTGCCCAAACCGTCGGTATCACCCACGGCGCCGGGGCTCGGATGAGGAAGTACTTCTCCTTCCAATGTTTGATCGAGTCCGGATTCTCGATCAGCTTCACACCCGTCCGGGGCAAAAGATAGAACCTCTGTTCGTCTCGCCTTCGCTGACAGGGTCGGTAGAGACTCCGAAAGAGGAACATACTCGGCTTGGCGCCGACCTCTTGGCATCGGAGGACGAATGCCATGACGTGCCTCCATGTGTTCGGCATCAGCTGGGCGGGGCTCAAACCGTACCATGTCAGGACATCAACCACGAACGGGTGGAGGGGAAAGCGGAGTCCGGCAATAAGGGAGTCGACCGGAAAGACGCACACGTCCGACGAGGACTTTGTGTTGGCTCGGAAACCCGGCCCGGGGAGGAGCAGTCCGTAGTCGGCAGGGATCCGGAAGCCCTCTCGGATCAGGTGAAGGTCACCCTCGGTAAGAGACGAGATGGTATGGTCCACCTCGGACAGCTCCATCGGCTCGTTCTCTTCCACCAACTTAGCCGTACCTTGGGTCACTCTCTCCAATGTGTCCTCGGCGTAGTCCCGTACGCCCCCCACGCTCGACAGAGCAATGGGTTGCCGACCGAACGCCCCTGCCGTCTTCGGTGTTTCCACGATCGTGACCACGGCCTTACCCTCCCGGGACACCGCCGCAACCTCCTTAGGCAGCTCGGCCACTTCGCCCTCTCTGTCCAAACGAACGACGTTCTGATCGCTCGGCTCCACTACCTCCTTCCCTTCGCCCCCTCGGCCTACTGCTTGCTCCGAGGCGGGGGTCTCATCCGAGAGCGTAACCTTAACCATTTTTCTAAGAGAGAAGGGAAAGAGACTGACCTTGAAGTGATAGGTACGGTCGGAAAGTTCGCCGGAAGCAAGAAACGCCTTGCCGCGTCAGCTAGCACCACCACCAAGGAGCTAAAAACTTCGAAGGCGAAAAGTAAAAACTGAAGAGAGAGAGTAAAAGTAAAAAATGAGACTTGGTCTGAGAGGGGGGTGAAGATTTATAGTAAAAGAGAACGTCCCTTGGACTTCCAAACGAAAGAGTGCGACTCTTGGGCCGCTCTCGAAACGTCGCGAAGGCCCAACACGACTGCCTTCTTCGCCGAGACAACTAGCTCGGCATATCAGGACCAGGAGCCGAACCATGCGCCATCCGACCACGCCAGCAAAGAGACCGGTCGGCTACCAAGCAAGTACCTATCCGAGCTGGCAAACGGGAAAAACTCCCTTTCCCCTCAGACTTTGCGTAAAATCTCAATCAGACGGCCCAGATCTCGCCGAGAACACTAGACGACAAGATAGTGTTTCCTCGAGAGATACGCCCGTCTCGAGATGAACAACGCCATCCAACAGTACAAATTACATCAAGTTGCTCGGATGCCCTACACTTCCTCCATACCCCACCTCTGTCTGAAGAAACCAGATAAAATTTTAATTCAAAGTTTTAAGGCACCGCCTTCGGCGTGCCCCCCAGGCCCCATGTCTCGGTCGGCTTCCCGCCGACCCACGGGGCCCGGTCGAAAGCAGATCAACACTCAGAGATCGGGAGAAGCGCACCATTCCGAACTAGTTGATTGTAACTGTGAAGGTTCGGCCTGGTAGAGGACTTTGGCAACAGAACCTTCACAGTTGCAAACAACAAGCTCGGAACGCCCTTTATTTCTTCCCCCTCAATCTCACCGATGGTCCGGAAGTCCGAGCCATAATCTCCCCCGACGCTGATACCCACGTCGGGGCAGTCAGAGTCCGGAGAAGATCATGGTGGAAGAACGACCGCTCGTCCTTCCGAAGCAACTTGGCCCCCGGGTCCGAATTTGGATCGTCACCTCTTCCACCATGATCTCCTCCGACCCCGCCACCCACCTCGGGACAGCCGGAGTCGGCAGAAGACCTTGGTGGAAGAACGACCACCCATCATCCCGGAGCGACTCATACCTCGGGTTCGGATCACAGTCGTCACTACTCCTGCCTCGTTCTCCCCCGACCCCGACACCTACAATGGGGGCCGTCAGGAACGGGAGAAGAAGAAAGCAGTAGAGTGACCACCCCTTCGAACCTATCAAGGTTAAGACTTCACAAGACTAGCGTCCGCTAGAAGCAGACACCACCGAGGTCTAAAACTCAACATTGCTGCGACTAAAATAACAAGGGAAATGGAGTACTTATAGCCTACCCTCCAAGAACCAGCCATTATGACCCTCGGAAGTTGGAACGCCGCACATTAATTGAAGGGATCAACATTAATGACCATTGGAAAACGAAACGCCACATGAATCCGGGAATGCCATTATTATCCTGGGAAATTGGGCCATACCGAGGTCCATTCCTCCACTACCTCTCGGAACGCCCTTTCATGCCTCCGCTCGGCGACCGAGCAAGTGCCTTTCCGAGCTCGCAAACGGAGAAAACTCACTTTCTCCTCAACATTCGCGCATGATCTCGATCAGACGGCCCAGATCTTGCCGAGGACACTAGGCGACAAGATAGTGTTTTCTTGGGAAATGTGCCCGTCTCGAGATGCGCGCCATCATCCGACGGCTCAGATTGCGCCACATTGCGAAATCTGGCCGAGACCCCACGTCTCCGGTCGGATGCCGAGCAAGTGCCTTTCCGAGCTCGCAAACGGAGAAAACTCACTTTCTCCTCAACTTTTGTGCATGATCTCGATCAGACGGCTCAGATCTTGCCACCGATGCTAAACGACAAGATAGCATTTTCTTGGAAACTGGGCCGCCTCGAGATTTGTGCCTACAATCAACGGCTCAGATCTTGCCACCGACGCTAAACGACAAGATAGCATTTTCTTGGGAACTGGGCCGCCTCGAGATTTGTGCCTACAATCAACGGCTCAGATCTTGCCACCTGCGCTAAACGACAAGATAGTGTTTTCTTGAGGAATGTGCCTGTCTCGAGATGTGCATTGCCATCCGACGGCTCAGATTGTGCCACGTCGATCGGCCTGTCGAGACCCCCTATCTTCGGTCGGCGGCCGAGCAAGTGCCTTTCCGAGCTCGCAAATGGAGAAAATTCACTTTCTCCTCAAAAATCGCGCCTGATCTCGATCAGACGGCCCAGATCTCACCGAGGACACTAAACGACAAGATAGTATTTTCTTGAGGAATGTTCCCGTCTCGAGATGCGCATCGCCATCCGACGGCTCAGATTGCGCCACGTCGATCGGCCTGCCGAGACCCCCTGTCTTCGGTCGGCGGCCGAGCAAGTGCCTTCCCGAACTCGCAAACGGAGAAAAAAGCTTCCGAGCGATAACAGCCAATGGATCTCTCAGAAATTCAAGCTCGACCATGATCAACGGCTCAGATCGAGCCACGTCATAAATCGGTATTAAAAATCGTTTTTTATTTATCTAAATCGTTTTATTTATTTAAAAATTGCGAAAAAATTGCTAAAAATTCGGAAAAATTAACTAAAAATTCTAGAAAATAATTAAAAATTCGGGGGTATATTTTTGAACCCCTGAACGGACAATTATCGCCTGGAATGCACTGTTAAGGCCCCCGAACGATTAGTAAACACATCGCAAAATTAAATAAATAATCCGAAAAAATAAATAAAAGCCGTCAAATACTCGATATGGCTAGGAAGCAGCACATGGCATCAAAAAAGTTACCTCACTACCCCCTTCGAGATCCTAAGTCCTCCATATGGACTCCGATACAACTCCGCTAGCCATCAAAACAGTCAAACTACTACTCAAAGGCTGATCACGCTCAGTCTTTAGGAGTGGGGGGCTCGTGATATGGCTAAAAATGGGGTTAAATCGGAACCGTCCAGATTGGGCACGAATCTTGAAGCTCGGGGGTAAAAAGGTAATTTCACATACAGGCGGATCCAAAGCGGGTACTGAATCTCCTTCTCACAGATCCAATAACCCACGAATGGGTCCGCTCCAATTGGGCACGGGTCCCGACCCGAAGCGAGCCCAGACCAGCAAGAGCCAAATCAGGGCCACTGATTTGACCAAGTCAACGGGCCTGATTTGCTCTCACCGGGAATCAAGGAGTTAGTTTCCTAAATAGACTGTGAGGATTTTCCTCCTAGCAGTTACACAGGAAACCAGGCCTCTAATCACTCCCCAGGCGACTATAAATGCCTCCCCACTGCCACTGTGACCAGGTTAATCACTTTTTCACCACTTTAAGCTCTTTCTTAATCTCTTCTGATTACTGACAAGAGCGTCGGAGGGTGCATCGCCGGAATCAATCCCGGTGTTTCGCACTTCCTTGCAGGTTGCGGCAGGAGCAAGAAGGCTTGAGTCAACTGTTCAGATTTTTCTCGGACTCACAAATTCTATCTGTTTACCCCCACACCGAAATCAGCGGTAACAACTACCATTCGAGATTTACCTCTTTTTTCTGCTGAATATTTTCTTACTATGAATGCTGGTGATGAATGTGAACTTTGTAATTTTCTTATGTAATTATTTTCCATTAATTCTTTTATATGTATTTTGAATTCTTCTAGATCTGTTGGAGTGTGAGGTTTAATTTTTATTATTTTGTTCTTATCTATTAACTCTATATGTGCTGTGAGTTTACATAAGTCCCATTTTGCCAAGGGTCTTCTCCGCACAGATCTTCTAATTGTTTTTGTTAAAAAAAAATTGTAGTTATATATTTCTTAGACTTATTGTACTCTAGTTTTGTTTGGTAAATATTGATATTCACAACGCTGGGTTGAAGAAACTCTGATTTATGGCAAGTCGGTTCTAGAATAAGGTTGGGTTATTCTAATTGTTATTGCTTGGTGTCGACAAGGTGTCGTAAATACAACTGATTTATGTGATATGGTTATAGGATAGTATTGTTGGAAAAAGTCATTTCCTAACAGCACATCATTATTCATATCATCAAACTGGTATATTATTGGTATTTTAAGTATGTAATTTCCTATTTGTATATTAACATTTTGTTGATACTTATCAAGTATGATATTTGTCCAGTTAATCCAGTTATTGCTTTTTTATTATATCCATCTTATTTCCATTTTGGTAGTATATTTTCGCGGCATAGGCTAGTGCCTGCTCCGGTGTCTATTAGACTATGATAGTTTCTTGATTTGTATCATTCTGTTAGTATGCATAATGTGTTTTTTGTTGCTCTTAATAGATTCATTTGTCCAATATTCTATTTATTACTATAATTTCATTGTTTACTGTTATTGTGATTTTTTATTCTTGAATTGAGTAAGGTTGTACTGATGTAAGGAAGTCAGTTCCTAATAACATTTCATTAACATGGTGTTCTAGGTCTGCGTGTAAGTGTGATAACATTTCATTTCTACCATTTATCCTTAGTGGCAGTATTATTTTATGTACAATTGGATTTCTATTATTGTAATAGTCTAGGTAGTAATATGGGTTTTCTAATGGCATTAATTTAGTTGTTTTTATATTTATTTGTTTAATATGTGAATTAGTAGATCCTGTATCTACTAAGACTACTTGTTTATTCCATTTTTCATTGTCATAATATTCTATTTCTATTTTAAATTGGTTATTGTTTTGGTGTTCTAATGTATTTACTATTGGTATTAATTCCAATGCTTGTTGTTTGTTTTTTATTGATATTGATCTCCTTCCAAATATTATTTGTGGTGCTTTTCCTTTTGCAATTTCTTTTGCTTTATTAAAGTCGAATTCTATATAATTTGGTATAGTCATTTCAGGGATTTCTCCAACTGGTTTGTATCTTATAATTTTGCTGAATAGCGGCTCTATTTTAAAATTATCTGTATTTCTATTTTTTACTCCATGCTTACTAGTGAAAGCAAAAATATTTCTTATTTGTATATTCATAATTTTGGTTTTTTCTATCATTTCTATTCCTGATAATCTGTGATACATGACTGGACTTTTACTTTTATTTTCTTCTGCCATGCTTATAAAGAAATCAGGTTTTATTATAAATTTTATCTTTTGGTACATTAGGTTTTCTTGTACTACTCCTATTAAGGCATCTTGTGTACTTGATATTATTATATCATCCATTAGGCATATTTCCAGGGGTGTATTTATTCCTTTCTTAAAATATGCTTTTATTATTATTTATACAGCTCCTAAATGTATGTGTCTTAATGTTTTTTTTTGTTTTCTCACTTATTTTTTCCATCACTTGTCTTATTATTCTTTCGGTTATTAATGGGATTATGGTTTTTCCTTATGCTTGTTCAATGTCTATAGGTTGTTCATTATTCCTGGCTATTATGATGGTACTTTTCTTCCTTTCGAATATTGGTAGTTTAAAATTTTCTTTTGGATTTATATCTAATTTGGTCGCTCTTATTTTATCGTATTTTTGTATGTCAAAGCACAATTTTTTTCTTACTTCTTCACTGTTTTCTTCTCTTTCCAATGGTTCTCCTATTTTTGTTATTTCTGTCATCATGTTTGTATCACATTCTTCTGTTTCACCTTCAGTACTTCCACTATCTTCTTTCATTACCATTATTTCTTCATTTTCACTTATTTCTGACAATTCTTCCTCATATTCTATGGGTTCATAATTTATGTTATTCATTTCTTGAATTTCTTCTACGTATTTTACATTTTCTTTTTTCAATCTTTTAGGGCAATTTGGTGATATATGTCATACCTCTCCACATATGTAACAATTACATTTCTTAGGGTTTTTCGTATATTGTCTATTTTTATTTTTATTTATTTTTCTAAAGTATTTTTATAGGGTTTTTTATATCTTTTAAAAGTTTTTCCATATTTTGGTTTATATTTTTGAAATTTGTGATTATTCTTCTTTGTATAATTATAGTTATTATTACATCCCCAATGATTCAGTCTAGCATCCTCACAACAAATTCTTTCTTTATAAATTCTGTAGTATTTCATTGTTGCTCTAGCATCTTGGCATACTCTATCCCTATAATCTTTTACAAATTGTGTTCTATACCCTAAAGTATCTATTTCTGGTTTTATTTTCTCACTTACGTTTGCACTACATATATTTATACTCCATGGATTAGCTAGTTTTAGAAAGAATGAGTCCAAGATTGGACTCCGTTCTTCTTTTGTATAATAACTATCTTGAAAATATTCTCGGAATTCACAAGCATAGTTGTTGAAATAACACATGTTGTATATTTCTAAGTTACTTAGTCTCCATCTTGCTTGATTCTTTTTGTATATAATGTGTTTTTCTCCTTTATCGTAGACACTGAATTCTATTCTTATTGCTATTTCGTAATTTGTAATTATTTCTTTCAGACCTAAGATTCGTTGTGTTGATGTTTCTTCAGTTCCTTTATCATCAGTTGGACTTGATTTTCTTATAGTATTTCTATCTTCTTCATTTAACCATTCCACCATTTTGCTACTACTCCTATAAATGTGGCTTCTATAAATTTCTCAAATGTGTTTCCTGAAAGATTTTGCCTAAATCCTGCTATTAGTGAGGCCTTTACCCATTCTTCTATTGTTCTATCTACGTATTTTACGCAGTCTAGAACTTGTCATTCTCCATTTCCTGCTATTCCTATTTCGTAGTGTTCTGCAGGTTCATATTTTGGGGTTTCTTTTTCTTTGTCTCTTCCTAATTTATTATTTTTTGTGTTTTTCCATTTCCATGGTAATTGATAAGATTTTTTGTTAGGTGGTGTTCTTAAGATTTCATACATGTCAGTTTGAGTTTATGTAGGTTTTACTATAATCTTTTCTTTATCTTGATCCATTTTTATTTCTTCATTCGTTATATCTAGGTTTTTTAAGACTTCCTCTACTTCTACTGAATTGGGATTTGCCATTAAATCTTCTATTTCTAAAATATTTATGTTAAGTTTTGTTATAGCTTCTAACTCCTTCATACCTTCCTCTGTTATGCCTAAATCTTCCTCTGTATCATCAGTTATATACTTACCTAATTCTTTTATGTTCTTATTTATGATTTTTAAATATTTTCTTATAATTCCTTCAAACTCAAAACCATTGCAATGTTCGTCTAACTCTTGCATGTATGTTAATCATATAGAAATCTGGTCCTATATTTGGATTTAATCCTACTGCTCCGTTGGCCATACTTAGCCTAATATTTTGTATGCTAGTAGGTGTTGGTAATACCAACTTGTTTCTTCGTTTCTGTAATCTAATACTCTGTATGCTATCTCTTTTTGTATTTCCTTAGGTAATTTATTAGTTATTTTACTTGTTATCAACAAATATTCTGATATTTCTTTATCAGTAATACGCTTTCTGTCTGTTAATCTTCTATCAATGTATCTAATTTTAAATCTTGAAAGATTTTTTAATCTTAATATCTTTATTTTCTCTGAAATATCCAGTTTTTAAATAGGGTAGTGAGATATGTAAATTTTTAGTTTTAGTGTTGTGTAAATATCCCTAAATTTAAGGTCTTTCTTGAAAAATTACTTCCAACTGTCCAATTTTTATAAATAGTTTGGAGGGTGTCCTATATTTGCAAATACTTTCTAAAAAAATTCTATAAGTGAAATTGAGTCCCTAACTCTGTACACACATAAGAAATTTATTTTCAAAAGCATTTATATATTTATGAAATTTTAATACACCCCTATTTTAATATTGACTTGAATGAGATATGGATTAATTAGAATATGTATGAATGCATGAGAGGGTAAAGAGTACATGTAACGAGCTTGTAAGGAAATAATAACTCCCAGTCTCCCAAAGAGGCTAGAGCAAGACCTAATTGTAGATGAATCGAATTACTGATTGTGTTGTTGTCATTGTCGTTGTTGTAAAAAAAACAAGTATTTGAACTGTAAAGTTTAACAGTAATGTTGACGGTCTCTTACACATTATACACGTGTTGGAAGCGTCTTTGTGTCATGTCTAACACGACACTATCTTTGACTTTATTGATCAACTATTGGTGGTCGAACTTTGCACAAGCACGATCTCTTTCGAATACGACTTAAGTAGCTTTCTTCGACTTAAGAAAACAAAACACCTAGGTATTCATGCTAGACTAATTCTTGACTCCCCCCTTAATTTCACTCATTTAAATTGAAACCCATGACTAGGTACAAATTCACTTATGCAAGCATTTCAGACCATTCATAATCGGTGGAGAAGTACATTCATATTAACAGAATTGTTAGGAGAGATATATTAAAATTGAGTTATTCACTAATTCTTATGAAGACTTCCGCTTCGTCATTGTCATTGTTTTTTTTTTTAAGAAAAGGTGGAGTATGGTCACCCTGTTTCATTAATAAGGGATTAATAAAACAAACTCAGAGTACTGAGCCAAATACAAGGTCCGACAAACAAAACAAAAGTATGTAACCTCCACCCCAAACATGGGGGGTGGGACAAAAAAAATACCAGAATGGCCGCAACATAAATGCGACTAACAAAATACATCTCATATCCCCCCAACAAACCCTGGGATAGTGGGTATCTATCAACAGTAAGGGCCAAGCTTGCTGTCAGTCGATCGTCGAACCGATCTCGACTTCCTCATCATCAAAATCCTCGACCTGGAATACGCTCGCTATCCTCCCCATCAAACCTGCTGCTGCCACATTAGACCAAAAAGAAATAAAATGCATAATGTGAGTTAAATTACCAGCAATATTATTACAAGTTCTGCGGAAATAAAAATTATTCCTGTCTAGCCAAAGAACCCAGGTCGTTGTGGTGAAAGCAATGTACCACGCTTCTCTCATAGTTCTTCTCTCCGTAGCAAACTTTGAACTTACCCACAGGTCCTCGTACATCGTAGGGTATTGATTCATCCCCAGGGCGCTGAGTACCTCAACGAGTACCACTTTGCTCCTAGGACACTGTAGGAAGAGGTGATCTCTAGTTTCTAGGGTATCGTGGCAGAACCCGCAACTAGAGTCCACATTTGGTAGGCATTTAGCGAGATTTTCTCTTGTCAAAATTGCATTGTTCAGCACCAGCCATCAGAAAACTTTAATTTTCAGCGGGGCTTTCGTCCTCCAAATGACGCATGCCCACTTTGGGGTACATCCCCTAAAGTGAATGCGGTTATACAGAGAGTGAACGGTGAACGTGCCGTTCTTTTCCAATCCCCAGGACTTCTTATCTGGACCCTCAGCGTTGGTGATGTAGGTCTGAAGTTCTATGAGTCTAGACCGAGAGCCCAGATCGAGCGATTGTTTAAACGGTGGTTTCCAGACTCCTCTTTTCCAGGCTGCAACCACCGTGCAGTGTGGTTGTAACGCATGATCGTAAAGATCGATGAACAGGGCTCGAAGTGTGTGATCACCACACCACTTATCCCACCAGAATCTGGTAAGTCTGCCGTTACTGATAACAGATGTCACACAGCTAATGAATGGTTCATAGACCTTAGCGATGCCTTTCCAGAATTAGGAAACCCTTGGGCCTACCCTGAAGCCCAAATTTCTCGTTCCATTCCCATGCAGGTATCCCTGGACAAAATCTTGCCACCCTTCTCCATTAGGGTGGAAAACCTTCCACCACCATTTACCCAGTAGAGCAAGATTCATATCACGAAGATCAATAATACCTAGTCCTCCATGTATCTTTTTCATGTATGCCTTCTCCCATCTGATAAGGTATAGCTACCTCGATCCGGGTCTGTCCCTTTCTATAAAAACTATTTTCGAGTCTGATCAATTCTCTGAATTACCCATCGTGGCATTTCGAAAAAGAACATGTAATAGATTAGAAGATTTGAAAGGACTGGATTAATGAGTGTGACTTTCCCTCCCAATGATAGGGCTTTACCTGTCCAACCTGCTAGATGGTTCTCAACCCGGTCAATAATGGGTAGTCAGTCAGCCTTTTTGAGTTTCCCGGGCCTTAGTGGCAGTCCTAGGTACTGGATGGAGAAACTCTCTGTGGGGCAATTGAGGATTGTGGCATGTTCTAGTTCCTCCTCTGTTGTCATGGCAATAGGGATGAGCGCACTTTTGTGTAAGTTGACCCTGAGGCCCGACCAAGCTTTAAAACTATATAATACTCCTTTGAAGACGGTTGTTTCCCCGAGGTTGCCATTACCAAATAGAAGAGTATCATTTGCATATTGGAGGACAGAGCAACCTTGGCGATTAACTCCCTTGGCCACCGGTACAATCCAACCTGCTCTGCTGCAGTTAGCTATCATGGACCGAAGAACGTCTGCCACAATGGTGAAGAGAAGGGGTGAGAGCGGATCTCCTTGTCTGAGGCCCCGTTTGCACGAAAATGGGTGGCCCGACACCCCATTTACCAAAATTGCAGTTCTGCTGGTGGAAAGACATGTGTGGATCCATCTGATCCATCTATCCCCAAAACCTCTTCCAGCAAGCGCTTCCAACAGACAGTCCCAATCGACCGAATCATAAGCTTTCTCGAAATCCAGCTTCAGGAGGTAGCTCTTAGCGTTCAATGTGTGGCATTAGTGGATAGTTTCTTCACCCGTAGCTATACTGTCCTGAATACATCGCCCTTTAATAAACCCCGTCTGATCGTGTCTAATGAGACCATCCATCACCTTTCCCAGTCTATTAGCAAGAGTCTTGGTAATAATCTTGACAGAGCAGTCAAGGAGACTAACAGGGCGGAAGTCTCCCACTCGCCTGAAGTCTTTTTCTTAGGAATCAGCACAACTTCTGCAAAATTAATTCTCCCTAATTTGAGTTTGTGGTCGTAGAAATTAGTGAACACCTTTAGCAAATTGCCTTTAATTTCCTCCCAGAATGTCTGATAAAAGATCATCGGGAAACCATCTGGTCCTGGGGCTTTGTCTTTTCCAAGTTGTTGGACTGCCTTCCAGACTTCCTTCTCACTGAGGGGTGCTTCTAAGGATTGCATCATCGGGTCGGGGCTGCTCGCCGATTCCTGCCAGAAGTCGTGGTGGAGAGGGACTCTCATGTCTGCTTTTTGTCCAAATAGTAGTTTGAAATGGGATTGAAATGCCCTTCTGATATCCTTGTTGCCTTGTATCATTCCAGTGTCCGAGTGGATCGAGTGAACGAGGTTAGATCTACGCCGGGCACTGGCCACTCGATGGAAGAATGATGTGTTCATGTCTCCCTCTTTGAGCCACGAAATTCTAGACCGCTATTGTCATTTGATTTCCTCAAGCGGATAGAGTTGGTCTATTTCTTTTCTGAATTGGAGCAACCTATTCCGCTCTTCCTGTAGCAGATCTCTGGTTTCTTCAGTCTTCTCAAGTTCCTTAATACCTTCAAGAAGTGAGTCTTTAGCCCTCCAGATCAGTCCAAATCTGGTTCGGTTCCATTTTCTAAGCCTGTCCCTAAGTCTTTTGATTTTTTTCACACCATATTGCAGTCGCCTCAAGCCCTGAAGTGGGGCGAGCCCAACTCTCGTAGACCATGTGGTGGAAGCCTTGGATTTCTACCATGCTTTCTCAAATCTAAACTTTGGTGACTTCCTGGGTTGATCTTCCTCGGAGGATAAGAAAATACGTACATGATCTGAGGTGAGTTTAGGAAGTGATTTAGCCGAGGACAGCGGAAATTTGGTCTCCCAAACAGTGGAGACCAAAATCCTATCTAGTTTAGCTAGAATGGGCGACGATTGCATGTTTGACCAAGTGAAGAGCCTATCAGAAATAGGAATGTCCACCAGTTCCAGATCCGTGATAACCTCATTAAATGCTTCCCTATCAGAGTCACTGGCTCCTCTGCCCCTGTGTTTTGATGCGAATCTAGTGATGTTGAAGTCGCCCCCCACCACCCAGGGGTGTGGTCAGTGTGCTTGAATCACTCTTAGTTCTGTCCAGAAGGCCATCCTAGAGTCAGAGGTGTGTGAACCATAGACCACCGTGATTGACTAAGTCCACAGGTCTGCTTTATGTTGTAGCAAGACCGACAAGGAAAATTGTCCACAGCGCTCGTCTAGACAACAAAATGTTTCGGGGTTAAAACCTAGAGCGATACCCCCAGATGCCCCAACAGATGAGGACATTCTCCATTCAGAGATACGATTTTCCCCCAACCTACTAAGTCTAGACATGTGTGTAAGTTTGGTCTCTTGAAGACCAACAATGTTAGCTTTTGATTTGGCGATGACCTCCTTAACCATTTCCCGCTTGCCCCGCCTGTCCAGGCCTCTAACGTTCCATAATAGAGCCTCCATTAATTAATAATGGATAAGGGATCGTGACTCGACTTGGACGTCACGTTCGAAATACGGTTAACCCTATCGCTCTCCTACCCCCTAATCTTATTGAGGAGAAAAGCATTCCGATCGGTATCACCTACCGCAAAATCACAGGTTTTGGCTAGACTAAAAATCTCTTTATCATACATGAAATTAAAAATAGATGCTAGGAAGGATCGCGTATCTCCATTGCTAGTCTTAGCTGATTTCGCTGCCGCAGCAATCTCAAGATAATCGTCCAGGGACTTCTCCATAGTCCTCTTAGCCACTTTCTGTGCTCTAAAACCTTTGTCACCGCGAGCAGGGACAGGGGCAGTGGGTTGTATGGGGGGAAGGTGGATGGGACAAAATTAGGAGACATATCCAGAGCATCTTCATCAAACTCCTCTGACTCCAAAGACTCCTCTTCAGAGTAGACAAAATCATCTTCTAAGTTTAGCCTCGCCTCTCGATCGTCCTCCTCCAAGTGGCCCTCTAGCCCGGTGTTCGCTCCCCCGTAGGATCAGCAGACATTCGAGCATCCTCTTCCAAAATTTCCACATTTGATCCCGTAATGGGCCTCTCTGTAGGCCCACTATAGCTCTTGGGCTTGTGTACAATGAGATCAAAATTGGGCTTGTGCACACAGAGAATAGAATCATATTGGGTGGACCCTTCATTGGGCCCAACGCACTCAACTACTTCCCTTTCTGCTGTCCTCTCACGTGAGTCGCACGTGAGAGGGACAACTGTCACAGCTTTACTTGTTGTGAAGACAAAATGAGTAACTTTCAAAAATTTACATTAAAAAAGAACTGAGCATGTGAACCATGAAGCATTGACATCAAAAGACAGCAACCTCCTACTCATTTACTCGTGTTGACAGTGTTCCTGTGTCATGTTCAACACAATACTATCTTTGACCTTGTTGATCTCCTATCGGCGAATCTTCAACACACTACAATCTCTTTCAAAAACAACCTAGGTACTCTTTCCATCACAAATTCTGAAAACTAACTAAGATATTTAAATTTGAGATTTTCTTTTTCTTCTTCTCCCTTATCAAATTGATTAAGATTGAAATCCATGACTAGGTGGACCAGGTACTTAGTAGTGCTTCCATTTGTTTGGTACGGATTCACTTATGTCAGCATATCACAAAATCAAAACAAATAAATAATGACATAATTAAGAGAGAGAGAGAGAGAAGAATCAAGATGGTCTATTACTCTTAGCTCTATAGGAGTAATATTACGACCCAGTATCTTTTTCCTCACTGTCTTAGATTGGACACTACTATTAAAGGATTTTTACCTACTCTACATCTACTCTACAATAACATATACTAATAGTATACCACTTAAGATGGTAAAAAGAAATATAGTAAATCTGAAAGTCGGATAACATTACTCCTATTCATGATCCTTTTAGGGCCCTCCTCTGAGCCCTCCCCTTCACTCCCCACATTGCTTGTTTCTTAGTGGGGTCTACAATATTATGTATATATCTTAGCTCACACTCATTCAAGATTCTATATGATGTCATCTCTCCATAAATAAAAAAATTAGGGCTTTTTGCAGACAAGCCGCCAATAAATATTGAAATTCCACTAATTTTATATTTGTTCAACGACCAACCTCAAAAGTGATCTGTAAGACAATTGCAACATCATTCAAATTAAGATCTGTTTAACCTATTTCCAAGAACATTTTTAAAATATCAGAGTCTAATTCTCAGAACATTTTTTCTATTTTTGTAATCTTATTCAAATTAAGAGTTTTTTTTCCAAATTAGTTCAATATATCGGATTTTATATAATTTTGTACTTGACTTTCAAAATGGAGTTAATCGTTTTTTTAGGACTAAATTTGAAAATATTTGACCAAAATATTTGCAACTAAGGGATAGTTTTTAATTAATATTCTATGCTTACTATCCTATAGATTTTTCTATAGGATGTGTGATCTTTCTGCAAATTTAAAATTTATTTTTGTAATATATTCCATTTATCTTATCTAATTAATTTTTTATCTATTTAAATTGTACTAAATATTTTGAGAAAACCAGATGGGAATTACTTACTTAAAAAACAAGGCTTTGATATCAACTGGGGTTGCGAAGCCTGAAATCACCTGAAAAATAGAATTAAACAGAGTATCAAAAAACTACAAAGATGATAGTTTTCTGTAAAATAATATTATTTGAAATAATGTGCATTGTCTATATCAAAACTATTAAAGTAATCAAGCATGAGTTCAAGATCTCTCATAGATTCTGATTCTGTCTCAGATATTTCACTACTACTATCATATGGGGGTTCTTCGAGATCTTCCATATGTCTATTTCTGTTCTCAATATGTTCAATTTCTTCTAGAAATTGTCTATATGTTGTTGTAGGGCTCCAGATATAACTACTAAATTCATCATTTTCATAAAATAATAAAGATCTTCCATAAAAAGTTAGATCATCAATTATTTGGACATTTATATTGCTAGTTTCTCGAGGATTTATTTGATTTATTATTATAATTATTACTCGTTGTACACTAAAGAAGATGAATTTGAATTCATAAGAATCATTCATGCTTGTTACTTTATGGGGATAATAAACATCAAAAACTAGCATTCTATCACTTCCTTGATAATTAATCATTAATTCAAAATTTTCTGAGGCAAGACTGAAACTATTATTATCCATTAGTCTTTCTTAGCAATTTTGTGATTTAAAACAATAATTATAAAATCAAGAGTAGAGAGCGATTTCTAAGGACACCCTAAAAATCAAAACAAAACAGCTCATCATGCTTCCGACCTAGTTAAACCACTTTGAGCTGCTTTGTACCAGTTAATACCAGTGGATAAAATACCTCTGGTATGCACTCCGATTTTAGTGCTCCTTTTACGTTTCTCCCATCTCAGCTCTACTATGCTCTCTAAGAGTGCTTCATCCAAGAGATACATCTAGAACAACTAGTAGCACTTCAAAACAGGCAACCACAACTTAGCTCGTTTCCTGCTACTAGGTGTACAGCTTAACTATAGAATGTTACAAATGGGTCTTTTTGCAAGATTCTTCAGGTAGAGCCTTACAAAACTCTCCCTGAGGTTAAGAAACTAATTATTCATACCTTATATTCTTCAAGAGCTTAATAAGAAAGATAGTCTTTATTAATTCCATTTTCTTACAGACTCTCCTTACAAGCTTATATGTAATTTTTTTTCCTCTAAATCTTCTGTCTTCTCCCTTACCCAGCCTCCCCTTTTATAGAAGAAGGGATGGCTTTACATCAGTTACAATTATTGTTCTCATTACATCACTGCTTACATCATACATAAATAATTGCGCCGATTACGTCACTGCTTACGTTAAAGATTATTTTTTGGCCAACATCTTCACGTGCTTCACATCAGAAATAGCACTTCGTCAACCTTCTCTTGTTCTTTTCCAGCATTCTCCGCATTCATGATGTGATTTCATCCTCATCAATCTACAGTTATGGACAGTTGTCTCTTCTGTTATTGTCATGGATCTTTTATGTAGAATTTGGTACCAGCTATCAAAGACTTCTTTCTTTGACTGTGGTTGTTTAATCTTTTCTATGCTGTAAATCATTAATTTTTGTGGGTCAGGGCTATCATAGATCCATATGTTACTGTCTCTATTTTGTATGTCCTTCAGTTCACAATACATTGTTCTAAATCTCATACCTTTTCTTTCTCGGATTAGTTTTTCAAATTCTTCATTTTTATATGGTATAATATTAATTGCTCCAAACTGGATTTGTGTAGTTAATCATATCTTTATAATATGCTCAGCTGGTAGATCTTCATCATCTTCAAGGAATTCTGGAATGGCGAAAAATGCCCGGACATATATTTTGGAGGCCTTTGTAAGACCAAAATAACTCTTAGCATATTTATATACTTCTTTTGGTAGCTGGCTAAGTTCTTCACATTCTCGGAATGGGTATATGTAGTGGATAAGTTGTTACTCCTGTATCCCATTTTCTATATTTTTATACTGTATTCTTTCTTCCAGTGTATTCTATCTATTTGTACTCCTTCTTTTTTCTGAACCGTGCATTTTTTCCTTCTTTCCAGCATTTATATATTCATTTATTTGTTTAATTCTTTCAAGATTTATTTGTCTGCCTATTATTCTATCTCTGGATGATTTATTGTTTCTCATTTGTCACATTTCATGGCCTAATTGCCTATTTATTTGAATTCTGCCTTGTTGGATCCAGTTTTCTACCCAATCTATCCTATTTAAACCCATCTACCCGTCCTACTGAATCCTAACCCACAATCCAATACCTTCTTCTTTGACCTAGTCTTTCCCAAATTTTCTTCACATTCCCTAACAGACAGATCATATCTTTTTTTCCATATTCTCTTGATTCTCCAAATCACAACTTGTCAAAAATCTCTCATTATAATCCCCAACAAATTTTATTTTGCTATCTACAATTCCTATCACCAAAACCCTAACCCTAATTCTCTCTCTCATCTCATCCCTCTCTCTCTCCCAGCCTACCCCCCGACCTCCGGCCTTCCGCCTGCTGCTACCCCCTACCGGCGACCCACCTCGCGACCCCTCGCCCTGCATCGCGCCGCCAGCAAACCACCACAGGGCCAGCTCCCTGCCTCCCTCCTTCTCCTCCCGAGCGCTAGCCAGACGACAGCAACGAAAACAGCCCAAGCCGACACAGCTAGCGCCGACTTCCCCTCCGCCATTGCTAATGTCACCGCGCTGTCCCACCGCCAGTGCCCTTGGCTGCCAACGTCATCCTCTTCATCAGTGCACCCTGGCTGCCCCTCTCTCTCTTATTGTGCACGTGTTGATCTAGAGTGTTGGATTTGTGACCGTGTGTTCGTGTTATTGTGTTCGTGGTGATCGTGATCATCTTGTGCATCTCGTTCGTGATCCGCTCGTGGTATTGTGTTCGTGCCCGAGAATATATTCCCATTATTCTCATTTTCTCGTCAGATCCGTCGACAATTATAAGGTAAGTAACTTGTTTTTTTTTGTTGTATATACAAGTACTAAATACCACCTGTAGTGCCACTTTTTGTTCCTATATTCATTCTCATGAAAAACCCTTGTTAGATATTGTCTCTATTTGTTGATCCATCCGTAGCCGTCCTTTGTTACACACACGACATGAAAATAATTTTGATCTAACTAGATTCTTGATGCATGTATGTATGTTGTTCGTGATCCATGATATGTTGTATGAATCTTGCATGCTTGATGTGTTAGTCGTAGTATCTTGTGGTAGATTTGTGAAACACCCATGCCATGTTATTTTGGACATCTAGTATACCATGTTTTGTATTTTGTTATAAATTGAATTTGTTACATATGAACCATTTGATTTAATACATGAAAAAGATTTTTGTTTTGCTGCTGCCCGGTTTTGTTTCAGTATTTTAGACCCTGTTGAGGTCAGCAAATCAAATTAATTTGTTAATATATATCGTAGATCCCGCTGTCTATTTTCCAGAATTTTTGACAGATTGCAGTTTCGATTTGTGAGGTGTGAGTTATTACTGTTTTGCTACAGATGTGCTGAAAATTTCATATTCTATTTTATGTGACTTCTATATAGTTATTCATTTTAATACTGATGTTAAAGATAAGATTTGGATCTAATATTTTTCTGGGTATGACTAGACTTGACTGGGATTAATCCCCAATTTCTGTAGATTTACTTGATGACATTTATAAACTATTATAGGCTTGTGAACAAACTACTATATTCCAAAATTTCATGCTGTTCAGTAAAGAACCATAATTTCAACTTGATTTTAGTTGTTGTTGGTAAAAACTTTGTAAATATAAATTGTAGCTTGTTGTACCTATTTTACCACCCTTTCGAAAAATTTGAATTTCGAGTTATACTTTATAATCTATCGCCATTTTAGGACTGCTGTGTCAAGAATTTCAGATTCACAATTTGCTGTATCTTGCTGTTCTCCAAATTTATTTGACTATACTATCTATGTTGGAATAGTATGAAATATTATTTGCTGATACCAGACATACTAGGGAATACTCCAGATTTTTCTTGGATTTAAATCAGTAAGTTTTGTGCCATTTTTATGCTTATGAATACAACCTTGTGATTTTTGGTTGAATATGATTTCTGTATATAATTCTGTTTAGAGCCATGTTTCTGTGGTTATTATATGACTTGTATATATGTGCTGGATTTGGCCGAGAGTCTATTTTCTAGATTCTCTAACGGATCCAGATTTGCGTATTTGTGGCAATGGAAAACTCAGATTTGGTGCAATACTGTCTTGCTGTCCAGAACTGAAAGTTTCATTGTCATAGCCTTTTATGAGTCGTTTGTCACCCGTTCGTGTCCTTTATCCAACTTGTACATGTCCCTTGTTATCTTACCATGTTTCTTGCCTTGTTTGTACACGTCCATTATTGAATTAAATAATAATAACAAGAACCAAGCCGGGGTTAAAGGAAAAGATCTAGTAGTGGAGAATGCAGAAACGTGTACTCGGAAGAGGATCCATAGATCCTACGTGATACTTGATACTTGACACGTGACCACTTGACACTTGACACGTGATACTCGATGCTTGATACTTGATACTTGATACTTGATACTTGTCCCTGAGTACACTGTCATCTATGATCCACTATAGAATCTAAAATGAAATTTGCTTGAATGTAGCAACTATGTGGTAAAAAATTGGGACGCATGAAGTGCTACCTAGTTAGGAATAAATATAAGACTTGAGAATAACATGATCACTTGACACTTGTTACTTGCTACTTGTACATGATACTTAACACTTGTTACTCATTACTCATTTGCATGCTACTTGACACTTTGTTACATGCCACTTGCACCCGATTATCTTGCCATGCTATTTGATTCTGTACTTGATTAAGAAATTACTGTCACATTTCTTCCATGCTTACTCTGTACTTACTTCCGCTGTTACTCTATACTTATCTATCTTTCTTCTACTTGTTACCTGCACTACAAGCGACCCGTAACTTGCACTGACGGGCGTTTATTTTCTCTTTCCTTTTCCCGCTAATTTGTCACTTGCAGACTTTAGTGACCAGCTTCCCGATGGAGTAGGTGACCAAAGATTCTAGTTGGCTGGAGATCTTGCTACTATTTATTCTTGTTGTTTATTTTGAATAATTATAACTTGTTACATGGATATTGTATTGGGCACTTTGTCCCAGACTTGTGTTTTGTTCCAGACTTGATTATTTAAAATTTAATATTCATGTTTCCTTTCAAGTAATCCTTTTGACTATATTAATTCAGTTATTCATGCGTGGTTGACTATTTTTCTTGTATATCTCTTATTTATTCTTGTATATGTTGTAAAGATCCTTACAGCTTATGAATGGTGAAAGTCATTCGCTAGACTTGTGTCACGTATCCGTATTCTGTATTCCTTCTTGGGAAGCGGGGCGTGACATAAGTCCTCTTTCGAACAATACTCTTACTGTTTTTGGATTTTCTCCTGGTAATTTGATCGCTTTGTTCATATGTTGTTGAGAAACAGTTTTGATAAACTGGTCGACCTGAGTGGTCTGGCAGAATTTCTCAAAATAATGTAAAAATAAATCATTCTTGGATTATTTTGGAGAATCTAAGAGTAAACTCTCTTTGTAGGTAGTAGGCTGTATGGATGTTGATTTTCCCTCTTGTGTGGCTATTTTTGTGATCTCACTTGTGTTTTGTGGGTTAATAGGTTCACTCCCTTCGGTCATTTTTCAATATGTTCTGTATTTATATGTTGGTAAAATATACTTTGAAGACCACATATTTGCAGCTGTAGTTAGTTAAATGCTCCTTTTATTTGCTTCACATTCTCCTATAGGTAGACTATATCCTGTTCTATATGCTGGACTCTATTTTTCATCCTGTAAAAATGAAATTGTTTGTTTCTTGATAAGAAATCTGCTAGGATGTTATCTTTTCATTTTATATTTTCTATTAAGAAGTCGTAAGGTGCTAACTCCATTTGCCATCTTTTCAATCTATTATTTGCTATAGTTGGGTCTATTATTTTGTTAATTCAACTCTTTGCTTGTGTATTATCTGTCCTTACAGTGAATTTCGTATGTATTATGAATAACTCAAACTTTTTTATAGCTTTTAGGATTGCTAGTAGTTCTTTTTCATTTATGTGGTAATTTTGTTGGGTCTGTGTGAATGATCCACCAATATATCTGGCTAGTCTTTCCTCTTCTTCACCTATTTCAATGAATTTTAATAGTACTCCTCAAATATTTTTACATGCATCTGTTTCTATTATCCATGAACATTTTTTAACAAGTAATCTTAGCTTATTTAATTTTAAAGTTTGTTGTTTGAATATTTTAAGTTTTTCTTCATCCTCTGGGGTCCATTCCCATTTATTAAACTTTTTTAGTTTTTGTTGTAACCAATTTATTTTTGCTGATAAATTTGGTATGTATCCTCTTGTTTGATTTAGTAACCCTATTATAGATTGTATTTCTCCTTTTTCTTTCAGGACATTAGGAAATGTCTTTATTTTTTCTACTATATGTGGCTGTAGTTCTATTCCTTCATGTGATATTTTTGTTCCTAAGAATTCTATCTTAGTTTTGAATAATATTATTTTCTTTTTTGATATGTAATACCTACATTTTTTACAATTTCTATGAATTTTAGTAGATGCTCCTTATGTTGTTCTTAGTTTTCGGATCCTATTAGAATACCATCTACATATAGTAATATGAAATTGTTATATTTTTCAAATATCTTATCCATATGTTCTTGAAATATTCCTGGACTGTTTTTATATCCAAATGATAATACTCCATTCATAGAATCCTTGAGGTGTGCTAAATGATGTTAACTGTTTTGAGTCATCTGTTAGTTTTACATGGTAAAATCCTGATTTACAATCGAATTTCGAATATATTTTTCTTGTTCTTACTGCGTTAAGTAGTACTTTCATATCTGGTAGTGGATAACCGAATTTCTTAGTATTTTTATTTAGTTCCTTATAATTTACAACAATTCAAGATTTACCTCTTTTTCTTTTGAATATTTTCCTACTATGAATGATGGTGATGAATGTGGACTTTGTGATTTTCTTATGTAATTATTTTCCAGTAATTCTTTTATATATATTTTGAACTCTTCTAGATCTGTTGGAGTCTGTCATATAGGTTTAATTTTTATTGTTTTGTTCTTATCTATTAATTCTATATGTGCTGTGGGTTTACTTAGGTCCCATTTCGTCAAGGGATCCTCTCTGCACAGATCTTCTAATTGTTTTTGTAAAATTTCTTTTGAAGTTATTTCTTGGACTTTTTGTATTCTAGTTTTGTTTGGTAAATATTGATATTCACCACACTGGGTTAAAGAAACTTTGATATGCAGCAGGTCGGTCCTAGAATAAGGTTGGTTTATTCTAATTGTTATTGCTTGGTGTCTACAAGGTGTTGTAAATATAACGGATTTATGTGATATGGTTATAGGATAATATTGTTGAAAAAATTCATTTCCTAATAGCACATCAATATTCATATCATCAAACTGGTATATTATTGGTATTTTTAGTATGTAATTTTCTATTTGTATAATAACATTTTACTGATACTAATCAAGTATGATAGTTTGTTCAGTTAATCCAGTTATTGCTTTTTTATTATATCCATTCTGTCTCCATTTTGGTAGTATATTTTCGCGGCATAGGCTAGTGCCTGCTCCGGTGTCTATTAGACTATGATAGTTTCTTAATTTGTATCATTCGTAAATAAATTCTGTTAGAATGTATAACGTGTTCTTTATTCTATTTATTACTATACTTTTATTGTTTACTGTTATTGTGATTTTTTCTTCTTTAATTGAGTAAGGTTGTACTGAGGTAAGGAAGTCTGTTCCTAATAACATTTCGTTAACATGGTGTTCTGGGTCTACGTGTAAATGTAATGAAATTTCATTTCTATCATTTATCCTTAGTGGCAGTATTATTTTATATACAATTGGATGTCTATTATTGTAATAGTCTAGGTAGTAATTTTGGTTTTCTAATGGTATTAATTCTGTTGTCTTTATATTTGTTTGTTTTATATGTGAATTAGTAGCTACTGTATCTATTAAGACTACTTGTTTATTCTATTTTCCACTGTCATAATATTCTATTTCTATTTTAAATTGGTTATTGTTCTGATTGTCTAATGTATTTATTATTGGTATTAATTCCAATGCTTGTTTTTTTCTTATTGATAGTGATCTCTTTTCGAACATTATTTGTGGTGCTTTTTCTTTTGCAATTTCTTTTGCTTTATTAAAGTCAAATTCTATATAATTTGGTATAGTCATTTCAGGGTTTTCTCTAGCTGCTTTGTATCTTATAAATTTGCTGAATAGCGTATCTATTTTAAAATTATCTCTATTTCTATTTTTTACTTCATTCTTACTGGTGAAAGCATAAATATTTCTTATTTGTATACTCATAACTTTGTTTTTCTCTATCATTTCTATTCCTGATAATCTGTGGTACATGACTAAACTTTTGTCCTTATTTTCTTCGGCCATGCTTATAGAGAAATTAGATTTTATTGTAAATTGTATATCTTGATACATTAGGTTTCCTTGTACTGTTCCTATGAAGGTATCTTGTGTACTTGATATTATTCTATCATCCATTAGGAATATTTCCAGGGTTGTATTTATTCCTTCCTTAAAATAAGCTTTTATTATTATTTGCACAGCTCCTAAATGTATGTGTCTTAATATTTTTTTAGATTTCTCACTTATTTTTTCCATCTCTTGTCTTATTATTCTTTCGGTTGTTAATGGGATTATGGTTTCTACTTGTGCTTGTTCAGTATCTATAAGTTGTTTATTTTCCTGGCTATTATGATGGTATTCTTCTTCCTTTCGAATATTGGTAGTTTAAATATCTCTTTTGGGTTTATATCTAATTTGATTGCTCTTATTTTACCGTATTTTTGTATGTCAAAGCACAATCTTTCCCTTACTTCTTCATTGTTTTCTTCTCTATCTAATTGTTCTCATATTTCTATTATTTCTTTCATCATGTTTATTTCATATTCTTCTATTTTACCTTCACTACTTCCACTATCTTCTTCCAATGCCATTATTTCTTCATCTTCACTTATTTCTGACCAGTCTTCCTCATATTCTATGGGTTCATAATTTATGTTATTCATTTCTTCAATTTCTTCAATGTATTTTACATTTTCTTTTTTCATTCTTTTAGGGTAATTTGGTGATATATATCCCACTTCTCCACATATATAACAATTACATTTCTTTGGGTTTTTCGGATATTGTCTATTTTTATTTATTCTTCTAAAGTATCTTTATATGGTTTTTTATATCTCTTAAAAGTTTTTCTATATTTTGGTTTAAATTTTTGGAATTTGTGTTTACTCTTCTTTGTATAATTATAGTTATTATTACATCCCCAATGATTCGGTCTTGCATCTTCACAAAAAATTCTTTGTTTATATGTTTTGTAGTATTTCATTGTTGCTCTAGTATCTTGGCACACTTTATCCTTATAATCTTTTACAAAATGTGTTCCATACCATAAACTATCTACTTCTGGTTTTACTTTCTCATCTATGTATGCACTATATATGTTTATACTCCTTAGGTCAGATAGTTTTAGAAAGAATGAGTCAAAGATTGGACTCCGTTCTTCTTTTGTATAATAACTATCTTGAAAATATTCTCGGAATTCACAGGCATAGTTGTCAAAATAACACATCTCGCATATTTCTAAATTGCTTAGTCTCCATCTTGCTTGATTCTTTTTGTATATAGTGTGTTTTTCTCCTTTATTGTAGACACTGAATTCTTGTAACCCCTGTTTTCGCAAATACGTATTTTCTGTGTATTATCTGAGTTTGGGTTCTTTATAAAAAAAATTCATTTTCTTAAATTCATTTTATTTCAAATTATTTTGTATCTCCTGTTAAAATCTATTTCTTTTCATTTATTGTAGTTATTGTTATTTCCAAACGATTTTTATCTTGTCATGCAAACCATATTAATGTTGTTATTATTATTTTTACCCTTGATTGTAAATTTAAAAATCTATTTCTATTGTTAATTGTACTTGTTGTTATTTCAAATAAATCCCATATTGTAGTACAGAATATATTTTTGATATATAATCCTACCTTTTATTGGTAATTTTGTTTTCTTATTGGATTTTAAAACCATAAAAACCATGTTATATATCTTAATGGATTTTAAACCTAAACCCTTTTGTCATATTGGATCCTATCCATACCCGAAACCCAATAGCCCCCTAACCTGTTCTACCTAACCCTAATTCACCCTATTTATATGTAGCCACTATTTTTTTTAACTTGTCCATTAACCCTAGCCGTTATTCACCTTTCTCCTACCTCTCGCTGTTCACCTTCACCCATCCCCCCGACCTACACCCTGATCCCCTCCTACTCGTGACCCCCCTGGTCGGTCCCCTCCTCCCTGTGCTGCCTCTTCCCGAGTGCCGCACGCAATGCAAATAACCAGCGCCGCCCTGGGCTACCCCTCGATGTCAGCCCTCAACCTCTCTTCTCCTCCCGCTGTGCCAACAGGCAGTCAGGAACGACTGCAACACCTGCAGCTAGCCGCGATAGCCTCTCATCACTATTCAGTCTCGACGCCAGCGCGACTCCCTTGGTCGTTGTTCCCTGGTCGCCTCGCTCACACTGCCGTGTCGCTTCGCCATTATCGTTCCCTCTTTTCGATGACAATCAACAACAGCAATCGCAACGACAGCAGCATCAGCGCTACCGTCGTCCTCCGTGGTTGCCGTCGCTGCCCCTGTTCGCCGTCGACGTTCTCCCGCCCTGAGCTCTGTCGTCGACTACCCAACACTCGAAGACCCCCTGGCTGCCGCTGTCCCTGAGTGTTTTCGCCAACAGAGCTTCATTTCAATCTTGATCGTCGATCGCCGTGATCATCATGATCATCATATCCATCATCATCTTCTTCAAGATCTTGATCATCATGTTGATCTGCACTTGATCATCACCATCATCTGATCTTAATCACCTAGATCTGGACCGTCCGATCTGATCTGATTTTGATCTCTTGATCTCGACCATCGGATCTACTTTTTGATCATCATCAACATCTTGATCATCCTCTTGATCATCGAGATCCATGCCTTGTGTTCTTGATTGCAATTGTGATCGTGTGTTCGTGATCCGTTCGTTCGCTTGTGTTCGTGCCCGAGAAACCGTTCCCGTTATTCTCTTTCTCTCCGTCGTTTTCATCGTCTCTCAGGCAAGTAACTTGTATTTCTTTTTGTTATATAATACAAATACTAAATACTGCCTGTAGTGTAGTGTTTCAAGATCCATTCACATGAAATCCCTTGTTTGATCTTGTCTCTAGTTGTTGATCCGTTCGTAGTTATCTCGTACACACACGACATGAAATATAACTTAGGAACACTAAATTCTTGATGTATACATGCATGTTGTTTGTATGATCTTGTGTGCTTGATGTGTTACTGTTAGTATAACTCGTTGTAAACTTGTTAAACACCCTATACCATGTTTTTTTGACATCTAGCATACCATATTTTGCTTTTTGTTATGATTTGGATGAGTTCCATATGAACTAGTTGATTTTATGCTTGAAGGAGATTTTGTTTTTGCCGCTACCCCATTTTTGTTCAGTATTTTAGACTCTATTAAGGTTAGTATATGAAAATTATTTGTGAATATGAATTATAGAGAATTTTGTCTACTTTCCATAATTTCTAATAGATCTCAGTTTTGATTTGTGAGTTGCAAGTTATTGCTTTACTACAGCGATGTAGAAAATTCCAGATTCTATTTTATATAAATTATGTATGGTAATTTATTTTTATACTGATGTTAAAGATAATATTTTGATCCAATATTTTGCTGAGTACAACTAGACTTGATTGGGATTAACCGCAAATTTTTGTGGATTTAATTGATAACTTTTATAAACTATTTTATACTTGCAAACAACCACTATACTTGTAGAATTTTCATAATGTTCAGTAAAGAAACATAATTTCAACCTGATTCTATTTGCTGTTTATAAAAACTTTATGAATATGAATTATAGCCTGCTGTATCTATTTTATCACCCTTTTGACGGATCTGGATTCGATTTATATTTTGCAATCTGTTGTTTTAATACTGTTGTGTTTATGATTCCAGATTTACAAAATTTCTATATCTTGCTATCTTCTTATTTTATTTGACTAAGCTATCTATGTTGGAAAATTATGAAACTTTATTTTCTGATAATAAACATACTAGTAAATACCCCAGATTTTTCTTGGATTTAATCAGTAAGTTTTTATGCCGTTTTTCTGTTTATGAATACAAACATCTGATTTCTGGCTGAATATATTTTCTGGATACAATTCTGTTTTGAGTCATGTTTTTTTGAAATACCATATCACTTATATTTATTTTCTGGATTCGGTCGGGAGTCTATTTTTTAGATTTTCTGATGGATCCAGATTTGCATGTTTGTGGCAACGGAAATCCCAGATTTGGTGCAGTACTGTCTCACTGTCCTGAACTAGAATTTTCGTTGTCCTACCCTTTTATGAGTTGTCTTTCACCTGTACATATTTGTCTTTCAACCTGAACCTGATACTTGTTCATTCCATATTATTCTTGATCTGTTTTGTGCACGTATATGCCTATTTGATAATAATAACAAATAACCAAGCCGGGTTTAAGGGAAAGACCTTAGTAGTGGACAATATAGGTATGTGTACTCAGAAGGGGGCCGTGTTCCCGTTACTTGATGCCATGATTTCATGATTACATGATTCATACTTGTTATTACTATATGATGCCATGTCTCGTGATTACATGATTTACGCTTGTTATTACTATATGGCATGATTTCATGATTACATGATACATACTTGTTATTACTATATGCCATAATTTCATGATTACATGATTCATGCTTGTTATTACTATATGTTGCCATGTTTCAGGACTACATGATTCATGCATGTTCCTGTTGCCGCGATTTCACGACTACGTGATTTGTGCCTATTACCTGTTACATGACGCCTGAGTACACGGCCCTATAGAAACCCATCACTAGATATCAAGGTAATTTGTGTGAATGTAGCAACCATGTGATAAAAATCCGGAACGCATGAAGTGCTACCTAGATAGGACTAGATACAAGACTGAAACAACATGATCATTTGACACTTGCTACTTGTTACTTGTACATGATACTTGATTACTTGATACTTATTACTCGTTACTCATTTACATGATACTTGTTTACTTGACACTTGTTACTCGTTACTCATTTACATGCTACTTGATACTTGTTACATGCCACTTTCACTCGTTCATCTTGCCATGCTAGTTGTTTCTGTTCTTGATTATAGTTAGTTCTCCATTTTGTTGTTACATCCTTTCCTATATTATACTTGCTTCCGCTGTTACTCTATTCTTGTTTATCTTTTCTGTACTTGTGCCTGCACTACAAACGGCCCGTAACTTGCATTGATGGGCGTTTTGTTTCTCTTTCCGTTTCCTGCAATTTGTTAAATTGCAGACTTATGGTGATCAGCTGCCCGATGGAGTAGGTGATCTGAGATTCTAGTTGGTTGGAGTTCTTGCTATATCTATTTATTTCTTGTTACTTATCTTGAATAAATATAATTGCTACATGAATTTTGTATTGGGCAATGTAACCCAGAATTTATGACTTGTTCAGATCTGATTTATTTGAGATTATTAAGTTTTGTTTCAAGTAAATTCTGTTGGTATATTGATTTATTCATGCATGCGTGGTTGACTTCTTCTTGTTACCTCCTGCTATTTCTGTGAAATGTTGAAAAGATCCTGAAAGCTTATGGATGATGAAAATCATTCGCTGGACTTAGTCACGTATCTGTATTTCGTATTTCCTTTTTGGGAAGCGGTGAGTGACAATTCTATTCTTATTGCTATTTCGTAATTTGTAATTATTTCTTCCAAACCTAAAATTCGTTGTGTTGAGGTTTCTTTTGTTCCCTTATCATCAATTGGTCTTAATTTTCTTATAGTATTTCTTTCTTCTTCCTTTAGTCCATTCCACCATTTTGCAACTACTCATATAAAGGTTGCTTCTATAAATTTCTCAAATGTGTTTCCTGAAAGATTTTGCCTAAATCCTACTATTAGTGCGGCTGTTACCCATTCTTCTATTGTTCTATCTACGTCTTTTACGCAGTCTAGATCTATCCATTCTCCATTTCCTGTTATTCCTTTTTCGTAGTGTTCTGTAGGATCATCTTTTCGAGTTTCTTTTTCTTTGTCTCTTCCTAACTTATTATTTTTTTGTATTTTGTCATTCCATGGTAAGTGATAAGGTCTTTTGTTAGGTGGTGGTCTTAAGATTTCGTACATGTCAGTTTGAATATCTGTAGGTTTTGCTATAATCTTTTCTTTATCTTGATCCATTTTTATTTCTTCGTTCATTATATCTAAAAAATTTTAAGGCTTCCTCTACTTCCACTGAATTGGGATTTGTCATTAAATCTTCTATTTCTAAAATATTTATATTAAGCTTTGTTATAGCTTCTAACTCCTTCATACCTTCTTCCGTTATGCCTAATTCTTCTTCTGTGTCTTCGGTTATATATCTACCTATTTCTTTTATGTTCTTATTTATGATTTTTAAATCTTTTATTATAGTTCCTACAAACTCAGGATCATTGCAATCTTCTTCCAACTCTTGTATATTTATCATATAAATTTCTGGTCATATTTTTTTATTTAATATTACTACTTTATTAGCCATACTTAGCCTAATATTTTATATGATAACAGGTGTTGGTAATACCAACTTGCTTCTTCGTTTCTATAATTTAATACCGTGCATGCTATCTCTTTTTGTATTTCCTTAGCTAGTTCTTTGGTTATTTTACTTGTTATTAATAAATATTCTAATATTTTCCTATCGGTTATATGCTTTCTTTGTGTTACTCTTCTATTAATGTATCTGATTTTAAATTTTGAGAGATTTTTTAATCTTAATTTTTTTATTTTCTATGAAATATCCAGTTTTAAATAGGTTAGTGAGATATGTAAATTTTTTGATTTAATGTTGTGTAAATATCTCTAAAGTAAAGGTCTTTCTTGAAAATTTACTTCGAACTGTCCTATTTTTATAAATAGTTTGGAGGGTGTCCTATATTTGCAAATATTTGTTAAAAATGTCCTATATGTGAAAGCGAGTCTTCAAAATGATTACTTTTGTTGTTGATCAATGGACAAATATAAAAATAGTAATTGGTGGAAAATTAATATAGCAATTTAGTATATGCTTAGGACCAGCATGAAAAAATAAAAAGAACGATAAAAAAAAAAAATCCTTAATTCTAGGTGGATTTCAATTCTATCTTTCTCGATCCAACTAGGAAGATAAGAATTCCATATTGACACACAAGCATGAAGAAGATATCTCTACTATTATAATGGGAGAAGGCCTTTGTCCTTAATCCAACCCGTGCAACGCACGTGTAGGTAAATTTTTTTTTGCCCTTTTTATTTCTTCCAATTTTTTCCCACGTGCACAGCACGTGTATAATACTAGTGTTTAATAATTTTAATATGACCCTTAATTGACCTTTGTGACTTTATCACTTTTATACTCTAAAAAACAAATTAGCATCAAAGATATTTTTAGAAAAATATGAATTTTATAACCAAAATGTATCTTTTCTTTAAGAAGATATCATGTTTTACATTAGCGGACTCTTAGGTAGCTAGTTTATCTTTTCATTAAATTGTATTTTGATGAAACGGATAGAGCCAAAGGCTCCAGCCGACAGCAAAATATATTATTCAATTAAAATAGGGAAAGTACCATACAGTATTCACTGGCTTTACAAGATGTAAAACAGAAAAAATATACAATTAGGAACAAAACATAATGAAAGACAAGATCAGGATAGATGGAGACAGCGCAATAATACGATGCCAAACAGCCGAGCAGCCAATCTAAAAGACACACTAGAGTAGCAAACCCACTCGTCGCGTCCGATGAGGCGAAAAGCAGAACACAACTGATTCAGTAAACACCATCTGAAGGATCAATCAGCACCCAGAGAGGAGATAGAAGGATCACCAGGGTCTGCTCGGTGCGGAGGAAGGACAGTAAGCTAAAGAACCAACCCACCATCACTCTCTGAACGAGGCGGCGGGAAGAGACTGAATGAGCTTCAACTCGATACAAACGAAGACCTGGCCTCAAAACCAATCGCCGACATGGCAAAGATCGCCTTCCTTGGAGAAAATAGCCATCGAAGACGCCAAATGGGGACCCAAGAGGCTCAAACAGCAAACAATCAGCAAAGCAAGAAACACAGACCGATGAAAGCAATACCAGAAAATGAGCCGAAGAAGCCACAGAATAACTCAGTAAGCCAACCAACGGCTAAATAGTAGAACAATATAATGAACAATGAAGAACGGTAAGCTAGCTTATGGAACCCAGCTAACCAACAAATAACCGATAGGATTATTTTTAATAAAGAAAATAGCACCCAAGCAACATCAGATCTACCAAGACCGTGAAACGCGAGCAAAGAGAACCAGCGAGACAAAGAGCTCTAAATCGGAGAGCTCGGAATAAAGTAAAGCAGGCCGAGCATCTCCCAACAAAGGCACAGTAAGATAATACTGTTAGCTAAGCAAATCACCACAAAAAAGAGCCGAAGAGCTCACTGACATGAACAGAATCCATCTAAATCGGCATAATAAAACAGAATAATACTTAAGAGTAATGAAAGTCATAAGCCAGATGAAATAACAAAGGATAATAACAGCTATTACACAGGAATCAGCGCAAGCATCAGAACAAACATGATAATAAACATAGAGAGCAGTCCAAGCTGCAACACGGCAGCTTCAAAAAAGAAACATCGAGCTTAGTAATGAAGTATAAAGATAACATCAAGCACAGAGTTCTAATCATATGAACTCAGTAGAAAGTAAAACAGAACGGCCAGTTCTAAACATAGGTGAGGCACTACTATATTTTGAACAAAAGTGCTAGTTTTGATAAGTTATCCAAGTTTCCTAAGATGAACATCCTCACCAATATTTTTTAAAATATTTTTATTGAAGAGTCTGGTACACACATTCAATTATTTATGGATGCTTTAACTCAAAAAACTCTATGAAATCAAAATTCTAACATTTGATGGTTGGTTGATTCAAAATGAGAGAAAATTAAACAAAAATCCGATTGATTCAAGTCATCCATGATTTTGCTTTTGGGAGGACAACCTATGAATCTCTTTTCGATCTCCATAAACTTCAGCGTCACCAATTTTGCTTCTCCTGACTTTCTTGCTTTTCTTACATATAATTATTTCCGACAACTGTAATCTTAAATCCTATGCTCTTCCCTGATCAACATTTTTTTTAAATTTTATTCAAAAAAAAAAAAAAAACATTTTTTTTAAATATAACCATTTTGTCTCCCATAAAAGACCCCCTTGTCTTACCACCCCTAAGGTGCTCAACTAAACTCAGGTGAAACATTGCCTGTTTAATTGTCTTCTCAAATGTGTCTACTATAACTTGAGATACAAGGGGTCAAACAAGGCGAATCTGGTGATTAAATTTTTTTTTTTTTGTTGGTCTAAAAAATCTGGTGATTACTTGCCTATCATTCTTGCCAACCTTTTTAGACCTATCTTTGTCACTTAATTGTACATGAGCACACACCACTAAGTGTCATTAAAATAGTTAATTTTTACTGTGGTTAATTATGAATATGCATGAAGAGTGGAAATCGAACCCGTTAATCCTACTAGCTAAGAGCATTTGTAGTCGTTGAGATCCAAATTTTAGATATTTGGCATATAGAAAAAGGAAATTTGGGTTTGCGTTGTAGTCGTTGTAACCGAAAAAAGATTTTGTTATTAAAAATCACGGGACAGGAAATGATTTCCCATCAGACATTTTTTTATAAAAAAAATTGTGGGGCGGGAAATCATTTCCCGTCCCATATTTTTTTTAATAATAAAATCGATCGGGTCCGACGATTTATTTATATATAAAAAAATTGGGATGGGGAATCATCCCGTCCAACGATTTGTTAAAAAAAAAAATTGGGACGGGAAATCATTTCCCGTCCGATAAGGGGAAAAAATTCAAGCGACGAAAAATGATCCTTCGTCCGATCGAACGGACGAAAAATCATCTTTCATCGGTGATATGGCTAAAAATGGAGTTAAATCGAAGCCATTCAAATTAGGCACAAATCCTAAAGCTGCAGGCGCATGATGGTAATTTCATCTGCAAACAGGTCCGAAATGGAAACTGGGTCTTTTTTCAAAGCCCAATAAACCATGAACGGATCTGTTCTACTGGGTACGGGTCTCAACCCGTTAAGGAACAGTTCAAACAGGATATGAGGAAATCCTGGCTCGTCCTTATCCGCTGGAGGTGGTTACAACCACTTCTATCCAGTCACACCGGAAAGTAGGGATTCGTTCTTATCCCGAAGCAGATCCCCACGGTGACTATAAATACCCCCCCACCTAATACTGTCACAGGTGATCACTCTTTGTCTACTCAAGCTCTTTCCCTTTCCTTTTTCTGGTATTGACAAGTGCGTCGGAAGGTTCGTCGCCAGGATCCATCCTGGTGTTTCGAACGTTTGTGCAGGTCCGCGGGAATACCAAGGAGTCAACTTGTCAACGAGGGAAGAAGTCAGATTCAGCCTGTTCGAGTTCCTACGAATCTATAAATTCTGTCTATTGCCCCCACACCAGATTCAGTGGCAACAGATTGGCGCCGTCTGTGGGAAAGTCTCGACAAGCAATCCAACCTTCCTCCTTCAACCAAAGCCACTCCCAGCAATGCCTCCCAAGAAGAAGCCTGCACACTCCAACCGTAGAACAACCTCTTCTCATCCTCCTCCGGAGGATCTCCTTCCACCTATCCAACCAGCCCTACAGCTCGAACAACAAGCTCCTTAGTCTATTCTCCAGTCTATGGGGGCCCAAGCAACAGTGGGGGAGCCCTCTCGGCGAAGCCGCCACAAGCAACCTATGCATCAGATTCGGGTTTCCATCCACAATGCCTCCATAGATTCTATGGCTTCCCATAGTCCTCCCACACCGAAGAATCTGTGGAATGTGCTCAACAACCGGCAGAATGAGCCCGGGCCTGACCTTCGGATCCATCTGGACGAAAGGCGAACCCGAGAGGCGAAACCTCACTGCGAGCACCCGGGGATCGGTCACCACGCCGATCAGACCGTAGGGGGTCCAACTCTCCCCAGAGGCGGAGAGAGTTGCCCCAGCATCGCCCGAGACGGAGTCGCTCCCCGACAGGCCATCCTGCAGCTTGAGCTCATCGGGAGCAGGAGGCCCCCGTCACAAAAGCGAAATTACAGCAATTTCAGGAGGCCGTCCTTCGGGCGCTCAATGCCGCCCCCAACAACGGTCACAGGGCTCCTAGCCCTCAGCAGGCTCTTCGTCCTCATCGCCGCTCCCTCAGTCCTCAGCCGGTTCCGAGCCATCGCCGCCGCTCCCAACGTCCTAGGCCGACTCCGAGCCATCGCCGCCGTTCCCCAAGTCCTAGGCCGGCACCGAGCTATCGTCACCATTCCCCAAGTCCTCGGCCAACCCAAAGCTACCGCCGCAGCCCCAGTCCTCTTCGACACAAAGACGGGTCTCAAGGTTCAGCGAGGTAGGATTGGAGAGAGGACTCCGTCTACCGCCATCTCCATGAGATGGAAAGGCGCCTCGGCCAGCTCGACCGAGATAAAGAGCAACGGGCGAGGAACCTCCGCCCGAACAAGCCCCCATTCTCCAGCACGATCATGGAGTCCCCTATCCCGGACAACTTCATGCCTCCCCATTTCGAGTCCTACACCGGGGAGTCGGACCCCGCAGATCACATTGAGAGTTTCAAAACTCTCATGATGATCCACAATGCATCCGACATCCTCCTCTGCAAGACCTTCCCTGCCACCCTCAAAGGTCCCGCTCGGGAGTGGTACTCGAGGCTTGCTCCAGCCTCCATCTTCTCCTTCGACCAGTTCGAAGGCCTCTTCCTCACCCATTTCGTGTGCAGTCGCCGCTCTGAAAAGACCAGCACCTCTCTACTCTTCCTCAGCCAAAAGAATGGCAAACGGCTGAGGGACTATGTCAAGCGATTCACCATAGAGGCCCGATCTATTGCTTCATTAGATCAATCGATGGCTTCGACCGCGTTCCAATCCAATGTCACCAATCTTGACCTCAGGGCGTCCTTGGCCAAGAAGCCTCCTCGGGACTTCTCCGAGCTCCTTCTCAGGAGTGAGAAGTATATCCGAGCTGAAAAGGCTCTCAATCGCCCCACTTTGGAGGGGTCATCTTCTGAGAACAAACGGAAGACTGCTGAAGAAGGAGCTAAGAAGCTCCAAAAGAACAATGGGGGTCAGCGTCGCCCTCCCCCCCCCCCCCCCCCCCGTTTCGAGAAATTCACTTCGCTTAATGCGAGTGTATCCGCCATCCTGATGGAGATCGGGAACGAGGGTCTCCTACCGCCTCCCTCTAAGATGAATAGTCCGAGAAAGAGGAGAGACCGAAATAAGTGGTGTCGTTTCCATCGGGACCATGGACACGACACAGATGAGTGTCAGGCCCTAAAAGATGATATTGAAGCCCTCTTCCAGAGAAGGCAGCTCGCTCGCTTCGTCAAGAGGGACAGGGCTGATCAGCCACCACCTCCCAGGGGGGCAACAGATGAGCAAAGCAACAGGTTGAGGCTCAGGAGGAAGAAGCGGTGGCCATCCTACACCTGATACGTGGGGGCCCAATGGGGGGAGATTCTAACTCCTCCCGAAAATCCTTCGTTCGGGAGGTGAATGCTGTCCAAAGCCATCCTCCTCCGAAGGGCCTGGGAGTCCCAGTCACGTTCTCTGATAGAGATCTGGAGGGCGTCCGCACGCTCCATTGCGACGCCCTTGTCATCAATCTCCGTGTAACACCCTAGATTTGATTTATGAGATTTTTATGATTTTACGTGTTTTGCACGTATGATTTTATTTGTATAATTCTTTGTATAAAATATTTTTATAGTATTTGTTCTCCCTTTTTTTTTTCCAAAATTATTTTCTTTTAAAGCCTAATTAAAATCTAAAGTCCAAATTGTCTTTTAAGCCCACTTTATTAATTAATTATTTTAATTATTTAAACCCATGGTTAAATTGGCCCATTAGCGAGCCCATTTAACTTATTTATCTTTTAAAATAATTTAACTTGTATTGTAGACTCTTTTCATAAACAAATAAATTTTTATGCACATGTACACTTGTAAGGAGAGGGTATTAGTTGGCACGTGCAAGCACTAGGGTGTGCATTGCACACCTTTACCTAGGCCGGATTGTGATGGAGGGATGTGGGAGAGATGGAAGTGGTGGAAAGGTGGTTATGCATCATGAGTAGTTTTTATAACTCCCTAGTTCGTCTAGACCAATGATCTTTAACCATTTGATCACATCCTAGCCCTACATTCATCCCGAAAAATTGTATAAATACCCCTCCCTATACTCTTCATTCTCACACTTAGAATTTTTGAAAGTAAAGAATAGAAAGAAAAGAAAGAGAAGTAATTTGAGTGAAACAAAAGATTGAGGAGTTGTGAGATTGTGTGTTATTTTGTTCTTCATCCAAGGAGGAGGTCGGACTACACTAGAGGACCAGGAAGGTAGGCTCGGTTGCGGCATCATTAGGAGAAGCTTTTGGTGGCTTGATTTAGGAGGAGACAGCTTCACTCGATCATTGTAGGAGATCATTAGGAGTTTGTTTGTTTTTCTCTTCATCAATGGTGGGTGATTCTCTTGCACTTCTAACTAGGTTCATTCTAGAGTATGGTTGATGCATTTGAAAAGAGACAGTTATTCTAGCCATATGTTATAAGAATAAGACAAATTAGAATGCTATTGTGTGTGAAGAGAATGATAATTAGTTGTTTTGATAGTTAGTTTAATTTTGACATTTGTACCATGCTTTAGTTGATGATTGTGCTATTTCAAGGAGAGATGATTGTATGCTTAATTGGATTGAAATGTTAATCATGCTTAGTGGTGAATTTGCTATTTCAATGGTTAAAAAAGTGAACAAAAGGGATTTTTGTTACTGAAATAATTAAGTAATATTAATAGTCATAATAAGAAGGAAATACAAGAAGTTTTGAATGCCAATTTACAAAAGAAACGACTTTGGTTGTACATTTTTGAAATTGTAGACAAATTTGTAGTCAAATAAAAAAAAGTGATGTTTTTCTGTCAAAAATCAAGATTTAATTTACTGATATGTTAGAAATGTATAAAAGTTATGTTCTGAAATTTTTGAAAGAAAATGGAGAAGAAACGAAATTAAAATTAGTTACTTTTTATAAAAAGTTCGAATAAACCGAAACTAAGATCAAACCCCCTAAAAACCCAATTCACATCAATTGGCCACTTAGCCTAATTGGTTAGTGAGTGTGTTGGGCGCACTTACTGTAGCGTGGGTTCTGACCTTGGTCTCAGGTTCGAAACCGAACAAGAGACCTTTTCTTTTATTTTTTTTGGAAAAAAAATCCGAGCTCGAGATTGGACTCAAATGAATCCGAACCATCTTTGTGATGTGGTTGCACTCTGTCCCTTTGGTTAGTGTGTGCGCTCACTACAATGCTGAACGTCTTTCCCAGCGGATTTTTTTCGATTCCCCGGCATTTATAAATGCCTGTGTAGCCCATACCAATGTTTTTGAAAATGCCGGTATAAATGCCGGGGAAGCGGGCGTCGCAGTAGATTTGGGGTCTATATTGGCGTTTATAGGAAACGCCGGTATAGGTTAAAACCTACACCAGCATTTTAAAAACGCCGCCATAGGAGTATATTCATTTGGTTTCGTTCCCTGACAACACCTACAATTACAGTGGCGTTTTTAAAACGCCGCCGTAGGCTCTAATTTTTTTGGGTATATCTACCCCGGCGCTTTACAAACACCGGAGTAGGTGTAAATAAAAAAATTAATTAATTATCCGCTAATTGTATCCCACTAAATGAAAACAGATAAAACAACAGACATCACATGCGCACACATGCATATACTATATTCGTAATAAGTTGATGCAAAAACACCAGACATTCATCACTAGACCTTAGATATATATACTAGTACTATATTCGTAATAAGTTGATGCAAAAACAGACAGACATTCATCACTAGTTCTTTAAGGTCCAAAGACATCGAACACACCGACACACATACAATGCTATTAAATCTCTTAAACTAGTTATTCCCATAAGGTTTACCCTTTTTCTTCAAAGTGTAACACCTTTATTCATAGACCCACCGACTTCTGATTCCTAGTGTACCATGTACTCGTCTAGGTAGCATACCATGATCCCGTAACCACGAACTGAAACATACTACGGAAGTGTGAACTCTAATTCATCCAAATCTGGAAGCCACTCTATCAACCCTGAATGAAACCCTGCAAAAAAAAAGAAAAAAAAAAGAAGAAGAAGATAGGATTTTCATACATAGCACTCAATATGTTAACTTGTGTAATGAAATATTAGAAAATTGTTGTACATTATAAGCTTATGCATTTGGCAAGTATTCAAGTTATATCCAAATTTGAGATGACTTAATTAGTAAACACAGACAATGTTTGATTACTCCCTCTTCGTGGATTATTTACATAACATTCTAAAATTTGCAGTTAATTAACCATAGCATGAAAAATTGATAGCAAATAACTCAAAATGACAAAAGTCGAAACTTAAATTCTATATCATGAACTTATTAAGGGTTTGTTGTAACAGTAATAACATAAACTTACCAATATCATCTAAGTTGTCAAATTGAGTCTGATTTGGGCTTGAAGAGGCAAACCATCCGTCGTACCAACCATCGCATTATGCATAAGACCATCCATCTCATAATGCATACTGTCGTTCATCCCAAGGTGTGCACCATTTGTTCCTGAAGTATGAAGTACATGACCATTGTAAATTTGATCATTGCTCTGGTTCCCTGCAAATATCAATTATTTTGCAGTAAGTTAATTTGCAGAATTAAGTGAACGAGAGAAATGTGATATGCAGTGTTCATGTTTAATCAGATTTTTTTAGATCTACCATTGACAAGAAGATTACCATCAGTAGTAGCACTGAGTAACATCACCAGTAGATGTTTGCGCCGAATTGAGTCCTTCAAAAGTTTTTTGTAGAGCCTGTATTCATATATAAATAAAATTTTACAAGATTAAACAGAGAGAAGATTCAAAGTAAAAGTAATGATGATTATATCTACATCTATAAAATAGATAAGGGTTTGTTATATATAACTATACATAAACTTATTACCTATTTCTTGGAAGATATCCAATTCAGTCTGATTTTGAAGAGGCAAACCGTCCATGATACCAAACAGCCCGTAATCATCCATGCAAGAAAGAAAGTATACCTGGAGTCGATGCAATAAATACATCAAGAAGAAGTGCACGAATACATGCAAATAAGGACATGGAAACTCTGCTGCGCTCCTGGGTCATTGGAATATAAATTCTTCATGCTACAGTTCAAAATTGTGAATAAGATAATGCTTACCAGATAAAGAGCAAAAGGACCCTAGCAACAGGGTACCGCCATAGAAATCGACAACTGTAAGAAGCCATACTTTCTAACAAAGTGCACAAAGAAGTAATAGATGGAGACATGGAGAGGTAGAGAGATCAACCTGCACACTTGCAGCTGCCCTATGTCGGTGGTGCAAGGGAAGGGGCCTATGATGGAGCTATTAGTAAAATTCCAAAGAAGTTAAACCATTATAACAAGATCACAGGGGAAATTGAAATTTTGAATTAGAAAATGAAATGCAAAGAGTTCAAAACAAAGTGCCAGGCTTCTTGCACTTTGGCATATTATACTGAGAGTTTAGAAAAGGATGATAAGATGAACTTGTTGGAATACACATAGGAGAGGATTGTCAATGATCGATTATATAGGGGAGATAGAATAGGTACCATATGTCATCTAGCAAAATTTAAAGTGGTTTCCGCCATTGTTTTCACTTCATTACCTTTTCATTTTGTATGATTAATTTATTTGTTCATATATAGTGAATGCAGGGCTTTGACACACCTAAACTACAGTTATAAAGAAGTTAAATTTCTATTACAGAGATTCCCAATTCTATTGCAGAGAATCCCAATTCTAATGCAGAGTTTTGGGCTCTGAGAGCGTCGATTGGTCAAAGTAAGTAATATGGTTATCAGCATCTCTGTACATTATCTTGGAGAGAGATACTTGTATCCCATCTTCTATTATTATTCATAGAGTCAAAATCTTCTTGCCATAAAAGGTGGAAATTGCATGCTTTCATTGACTGCAACTTTCTTCGATACTGGCACTACCATATAAATATCTGAGAATGACTTGATCATGACTTGATCATGAATTCAGAGTAACAAGGATACATTACTAATGTAGATTTCTTTATTAACTTTAATGTAAATGCTTATTGTCCTTTTGTTGTTTCCTACTTTGAGAAAGTAGAACAATTTAATATATTCTAATTAAAAAGGCAGTAACAAGGATACATTAACAATCTGCATATATATATGCCAATAAGAGAGTAAAACACATAAAGGACATGTTAAATAAATACAACCATCTGGTTAGAAAAACTAATCCAGTTTAGTTACAATTCTTAATCAGTTATGCTTTCACCATCTAACGTTGGTCGTATGATTTTTTAAATCCTTATATGTTAAAGCTAGCAAAAGAGTGGACTGGGTATGGCATTATCTTACCAACTTGGGCTTTACGGCTGCTGCAATAGAATTGGGATTCTCTGTCACAACCCAATGAAAAGTGAAGTAAATTATAACCTGTGTAGTCTAATAAGTAACAAGGGTGCTATATTTCTGGTGGTTTAATTATCGAGAATGCTTGCATTCATAATATGGATTTTACTTGGAACATCGCTGCATAATAATGCCAGCAAAACCAATCATCTCTGTCTGACTCTATATTCTTATGGTTGGTGTACCTCACCTTCTTTCAAAAAATTAAAACCTAACTGTAGCTCTTGTTATAACTTGCCGTTCCAGCTATCTATCGACACACAACGACAAACAAGTTTCTTCACCGAAATTGACTACTTTACTTCCATAACCTAATTCCATGGCCCAATTGTTCTACTTTCAAACCCAAAACACACGAATTCAATTCTTGCTACCGCCTAACTAAACTAGATCTCAAACACAAAATAAATCTTACAATCCATTCATTCCTTCATTTTAAGCCTAATTCCAACACCAATTTGTACAACATCCGAAACCCTAGTTTGCATCAGATCGGGATCGAGGTGCGGAATGCATACCTTGTACTGGGAATTGAGCTCCTCTTTGAGTTCGGGGATCTCCCCCTTCTTCATCGTTGAGAAGTACTTCGAATCGTAACCGCTCATCTCACTGTCTTCTTCAACTTCCTCTCCTTCGTCTTCGTCTTCGCAGAAGAGAGAATGAAGGAGAAAGAAGGGGGATGACATTCGTCTTCGTCTTCGACGACGGCCAGGGTGGCGGCGGAGATGACTATCGTCGATGGAGAGAGCAGGAGAATATTAAAAAAATGGCGAATGAGTGATATGTTAGGGCTTTGGTTTTTTATTTATCGCAGACACATACCCCGGCGTTTGTTAAAAAACACACGGGTGTAGGTATACCTACCCCGGCGTTTTTTTAAAGCGCTGGTTTAGATCACTAACACTTTCCAATGTTGTTCTGGTTCAGGTCTACCCCAACGCTACTACCAAAATGCCGGGGTAGTTTCGCCGGGGTACCCAAAAAATGTTGTAGTGGCTGGCTTTGTTTGTGGCCGCTGGTTTGAAACCTAAATTCAGCAAATTGAAAACTTTTTGTCTTTTAAAGTTTTTTTTTGGTGATTTGTGACTTTAAAAATCCGGGAAAAATTCTATAATTGTTATAAAAATATGTAGACTTCATGAAAAATAATTGTACAATATTTCGATTTGATTTAAATAGCGTGAGAGGAAAAATTGAGTAGATACTTGTAAAAATCAATATTTTGCACAAGTACGAGTATAAAAGTGACTTTTTGTGTTTTGCTAGATTTATAAAATGGGATTTTGTGTAAAAAGAACTTGAAGTGTGTTTCATTAAGAATTTTGTTATTATTTTGGGTAATGTGTGCTTTGAAAAGTAAATGAGAAATATGATTTTTGAAATTTGGAGGAAAAGAAATAATAGTACGGAAACTAAGACTTATTGTGGTTGAATGAGAATGTTATGAATTGAATTGGAACATTGAATTATTGGAAAGAATGAAAATCATGTTAATTGTGAAAAAGACTATATGAGTATGAGAACTCAAATATTGTGATTATGAATTGAAATTAAGAACTAGAGTGTAGCTAAGCCTCATACCGGCATCGAAAAGAAATATATTGAAATGAAATTTGAAATGAAACGACCAAGATTGGGGTCATGTGATATAAATGGTTGAGAACGGTATAGTGGAAGGGCTAAATCTAGAGAATTGATTTTGTTCATGATTCAAATAACTAAGGACTAGATACATAATGAAGACGTGATGAAAATAAGAGAAAAATACTAGTATGAGGGCCTCGGAGCTACGGAGTGAGAGTATTCACAGGCTGTCTTTACAATACGTCATGACATGACGTGGATATGTCTCCAGGAGTCCGTACCGCAGGCGACGCTCGTGGGGTGTTTGGTGACTGCGGGTGGTATCATGTCCCATGACGGAGGCTGAATTGTCCATAGGATCTTCACGATATGTTGTGACATGATGTGGGATTCCCCTCCAGGCTGTCTGGACATGAGCTCGTACTCATAGAATATCTAGGATACTTATCATAGTTACAGTAGTAGTTTAAGTCAAGGCGAGGGATTGAACCCTACAAGATGAAGAATGGTTAAGGGCTTCCTCTCAGACCTATGTAGATGGGATGCATAGAATCTGAACAAGTGCGCATTAGTGTCATATAATATACATAACTGCATTAAGGACTAAGTGCACTGCACAACACGACATCTATAGGATAGTCCCTTGTAGTTCTGTTTGTGATCAAGCTTGTGATTGTTTAAGTATTTGAGAATCGTTATACTGTTTTCGGCATAGAGAGGATAGCCGTGTATAATATTTCGTCGGTTGTAAGCAACTGACGTGCCCACAGTTTCTATGCAGAATAAAGTGATTAACAAGACTAAAGAATGCATGCTGATTAAAGAATGATTTAAGTGTTATACATTTCAATTTATGTAAATTGTTGTAATTTGCTTCCGCTATAAATATGTAATGTAATTGTAAAATCTGATGTAACAAAAGTTCTTTATTTCCTTGTTAAATTGTACGAAAGAAGTGTAAAGATCCTGTGGAACTTCGAATTCAGTTGTATGTTAGAATTCGGGGTGTTACACTTCGAATGGCAAACTTCGACGTTCATCGGGTCATGGTGGACAATGGCAGCTCCGTCAATATCCTTTTCTTGGATGCCTTCAAGGGCCTCCAACTGTCGAGGGACCGGCTCAAGTCCGCAGGCTACACTCTTCACGGGTTCACATGGGTCCCGATTACGATCAAGGGAGTTATAACCCTAGACGTAACTGCTGGAAAGGCTCCGGTAACTCGTACGGAGCCAATGGACTTCAAGCTATCCCTTCGGCTTACCACATGAAGATGAAGTTCCCCATGCTCTAAGGAGTGGGAAAAGTGAGGGGAAGCCAAGAAGCGGCTCGGAAGTGCTACATGACCTCGATGGGAGGTCCAGTCCTCTCCCTGGAAGCCCTCGAACTTCCCCAGGAGGGTAGTCAAACTATTTCCGAGCCCGTGGACGAACTGGAGGAAGTGGCCTTCTCCAAAGAAGATGCCACTAAGACGTTCCGTATCTGCAAGGCTCTCTCCTCCTCCATTAAGCAAGACATTTCCTAATACATACGGGAGAACCACAACCTCTTCGCTTGGACCGTGATAGATATGCCTAGGATCTCGGAGGAGCTCTTAATGCACCGTCTGAGCGTCGCCCCTGGGGTCAAGCCTGTCCAACAGAAGAGGCGAAAGTTTGCTCCTGAGTGACAACAGGTGATCAAAGAGGAGGTCGAAAAGCTCCTCAACGCCAATTTTATCCAGAAGGTAAACTACCCCGAGTGGCTGTCCAATGTGGTGATGGTCAAGAAGGCCAACGGAAGCTGGAGGATATGCATCGACTTCACCGATCTCAATAAGGTGTGCCCGAAGGACCATTTTCCCCTTCCCAGCATCGACGCCTTGATCGATGCGACCTCCGAGCACGAGCTCCTTAGTTTCATGGATGCCTTCTCGGGGTACAACCAAATTCGGGTTCCCTCCCGACATCCTAAAGACCTCGTTCATAACGGATCAGGGCCTGTACTACTGCCGAGTTATGACGTTCGGCTTGAAGAACGCGGGAGCTACATATCAATTCCTCGTGAAAAAGGTCTTCCAAGACCAAATTGGCTGAAACATGGAAGTTTACGTAGACGACATGTTGGTCAAGACCACTCGAGAGCAGGAGCATGTTCGCGACCTTGAAGAAGCCTTCGGGGTGCTCAGGAGGCACAATATGAGACTGAATCCAAACTAGTGTGCGTTCGGAGTCTCATCCGGTAAGTTCTTGGGGTTTATGGTCAGCCAGAGAGGCATAGAGGCCAACTCCGAAAAGATCCAGGCCATTCTCAAGATGGCTCCCTCTCCAGCGTTAAAGAGTTACGGAGGCTCACTGGGCGCCTTGCGGTGATTGGGTGATTCCTCTCCAAGTACGGGGAGAAGTGCCTCCCCTTTTTCAAGGCCCTCAGTGGAACTAAGGGCTTCGAATGGGGGCAGCAACAACAGGTGTCCTTTGACAAGCTCAAGGCATATTTAGCTAACCCCCCACTCTTGTGCAAGCCAGCACCTGGGGAGGTCCTCTACCTATATCTCGTAGCTTCGGAGCAGACACTCAGTGCAATTCTTGTAAGGGAAGAGGATAGGGTGCAGAAGCCCATCTATTATGTGAGTAAGGTGCTCCGAGATGCCGAACTTCGTTACCCGAAGCTGGAGAAGATGGCTTTCGCCCTGGTCATGGTGGCCCGAAAGCTCTGTCCCTACTTTTAATCTCATTCGGTGGTTTTCCTTACCGACCAACCGCTCAAACAAGTACTCCACAAGCCTGAGATCTCCGGGCGCCTCATGAAGTGGTCCATTGAGCTAAGTCAACATGATATCAGCTACCAGCCCAGAACAGCAATAAAGGCCTAAGCTCTGGCTGAATTCATTGTGGAGAACACCATCCCCGACCCTTACAAGTTGTCAGCCGACCCCTTGGTCTGGACCGTTTACGTAGACGGGTCCTCTTGCACCGACGGAAGCGGGGCTGGCGTCATCCTAACCGGCCCAGATGCTTTCTTCCTCCAATACTCCCTCTGCCTAAACTTCCCGGCATCGAACAATGAAGCGAAGTACAAGGCCCTCATAGCGGGGCTCTGTATGGCTCGCAATGTAACACCCCGCAAAATTGGAAACGATAATTTTGCCCTCATGTGTTATGCATGTGCATTTTGTAACGTGTTTTCACTACGTATCTTGATTTCCGACTCTTTACGCATTTCCTCTATTGATTTTTATCTTATTTGTGTCAACTCGAATATATATTTCAATCTCTGTATTTTTACGTGCTTTTTACGTGTTTTTGATGCACGTGTCGATTATGTGTTTCCACCGCTACATGCAATATTTTCTATGTGTTTAAATTATTTATTCTAGGTATTCAAATATATTTTTATAAATGGAAGTTCTTTTTTCTCCATTTTGATTAAAATGATTTTTTTGTACGTGTAATACACTTATTTTCCATGTACGTAGTGATTTCATCATGAGATATATAAAATTAGTAAATATAATTTTCTTATGTTGTTTTCGATTATATTTTTAATAATTTTCCGTTGATAAAATCGATTTCGCATTTTTGATATTTTACGTGCAACGCACATGTTTTCGGTAAATGTACTTAAGCACATTTGTTTTCAAAATAAATTTTGGAGTGCATGTATTTATTTGTGCATAATACATTTTAGACTTTTAGTGCATTTTTTGTGATAAGTTTGGTCACTCGCGCAGTTGATGCTTTTCCCTTCAAAAACTCCTTGGTTTCCCCAGAGGACATCTCTTACCGACAAAACTTCTCTCCTTTCTTAACTACCCCCTTTTAAAGCGCAAGCTCCATACTAGCTTGGCCAGGAAGTTTAGTCTTGAATCTGGAATGGACCTCGATTCCTTGGCAGTTGTGCCCTTACCAGCTATGAACTCCACTATTTCTTCCACTGCCTATTGTGGTTCTATTGCTAATCTCCAGCCTCCTAATATTTCTAACTTTTTAAAGGATCGTAAGGTGTATACGAAACTGGTCTCCTTCCCCTGGTTGGGTTATTACAAGGCTCGTCCCCATTTTTCTTCGGAGGTGCCCTCTTTCAGTTTTAGCCTGGATAAAAACGAAGGTTTGTTTAAATCCTTTGTCTCTTGTCTTTCTTGGTCTCGAAGTGCGATGGGGCACGCTCTGCATCGCCGCATTTCAGGCCCTCAGATGCATACTGTCAAGTCTATTATTTATTCTAAGGCACCTTCTTTAATTTATAATTTATCTTGTTCTATGATGATTTCTTCTCCCAAACTTTCGACATTCTCTTTTCATTTCCTAGGATGCATCTTCTCGTTGTATCAAGATTTAGGGGTTCAATCTTGGCTCAATCACCTCCTAATGGAGGTCTTGCACAACCTACACTCTTTTCCCCTCAGGTTTTCTCCGATTCTTGTTAACTCTTCTTTCTCCCATTTTTCCTATCCTTCTAACTCCATCCCAATATCCTCTTCAGTTGACCCCAGTCCGCTGTTTCCCTCTTATTGCATCATTAAAGACGTAGCTAGCATGTCTGACCCTGCTGCAGACTTGCTCCCATTGGTGAAGGTCATCCCTCCCATCGTTAAGCGGAAATACAATAAGAAAGTCTTTAATAATTTACAAAATCGGGTGAGCGCTCGTATTCTCGCTAGGAAAGCAGCTTCTGTGTCGGCTCTTTAGCTTGTGCACAGTTGAGTTTCGACTTCTCTATGCCATCCGCGGTGTAGGCTATCAGGCTTTTCATTTTTGTGCTGTTAGAGTTTCGTTGAGCTGCTGTCTCATTTTCTACTCTGTTTAGTCCAGCCTCCCCCTATTTTTGGAGTGCCAGTTGTTGGTGCTCCGATACTTCACTTCTTACTCGTGACAGTTCCTTGTGCCTTGCGGAAGAGAGCCGCAGTGTGAGTTTGCACTCCTCTTTGGTACGGCAGGGCGCTCCTTTTCATGCTCAGTTATCCTGGCCTCTGGCAAAGTCCCCCTTTTCGGAGTTTATTCTAATTTTGTATCGCTGTTCTCTTATTTGTGTGCTAGTCAGTCGTCTATTGTTTTCTTTGTTGTTTTCTTCTTTCCGTTTTACAGCTTGTAAAACTCTTGTATTATTATTTGTAACGTTACTGTTTTTATTGATTAATATATTTTTTTATGGCTGGAGCCTCTTGGCTCTATCCGATATATCAAAAAAAGTAAACTATTTACATAACAGTATATACATATATATATATAGTATATAGATAATATGTATGATATGGCTTATGGTAATGAATTATATGAGTGGTGGGGGCCACGTGAAATTGAAACAGCAAAAGCATTGTGCTTTGGCTTGGTTCAGGTGCTGGGTGACGTGGCATCCCATGGTTTTTTTTTCTTCTTTTCGGCTGTTACACTCTGAAAGTGTGAGACCGGGTTGGACTTGAATGGGGTTTTGTACTTGAAAAGTTGGGAGTTTTGGGATGTGTAAAGTTGGGAGTTTTGGATTTGAAGAGTTGGAGAGGTGAAAGGTTGGGGGTTTGGGGAGTTAAGAAAATGAAGGGTTGAAAATTAATTTGAGTAATTTATTAGGTGTGTAATTTTGCACTTTGAACCCTAACATTGTCCTATAAATAGCACCCAATTCTCCTTCTCTCTTCACACCAAAAATAATCTAAATAAGAGAAAGAAAAAAAAAAGAGAGTAGAGTGTTCTTGCTAGGAGGAGAAGTTCTTGCTAGGAGTTAGGAGTTGTACCTCCACTTTTGTTCGACCTTCATTAGAGGTGGGTGTTCTTATGCTTTCTAATTTTAGAACTATTCATGCTAGTGTTAATAAATGAGTAGTACATGCTTTTATTTGTGTCAAGAAATGTGGATAAGTTTGATATGATTAATACACAAATATCACCATGTTGTTTGCAAATGAGAAAAGAAATAATTGATTAGTTGTCATAAACTAGTATACTTGAATGTAGAGATTTTTGATTATGTGAATGATTGTTGAGTTTTCCTTTTTGATAATCAAATGAATTTTTGTAAAAATTGTATTTTGGTGCTCATAATTTCATTTGGTTGTTGGAAATTGCTAGTTGATTAAAATGAAAAGATAAATTGCTTATTCATAAAAGAGAAGAAATGGATTTGAAATTTAGATTTATTGTCAAATTATTGATTTTTTTTATTCATGGGTTATTGTTAAAAGGAAATTTAGTTTAAATGAATTAATTATAATCTAATGAAAGAATAGAGTGAATGAAAAAGGGAGTTTTATAGAATGACAGAAAAGTTGAACAAATGCATAATAGTATATTGTGATATTAGAAATCACACTTGGACTTACTGGTTAGCCAGTGCACCACAGAGCACTATTGTACTTGTAAGATCTTGGGTTCAAAACTTGTTGGGTACATTTTATTTTGTTTTCATTTAAAAATAAATTCGAAACCGAAAGTGGATACTTCGGGTTTCCAGTATGGTATTATGACAATTAAGCCACTTGGGCATAATGGTGCTCGGTGGGTGCTTTAGGCGCCCTGGTCTTGGGTTTGAAACCCTATGGCCACATTTGTTTTTGTTTTTTTTTGACATTTTTAATATCTTTTAAGTGAGTTTTTAATGCAATGAAAAAATTGGGGGAAAATACTAGAATTTCTATAAAATGAATTAGAGATTATTAAAAATAGTTGAAGAATTTTTCAAGTGTATTTGAGATACAATTGAAATAGAAAGATGAATAATGTGAACTTAAAAATCTATTAGTTAAGAATAGATCTTTCTTTATTTAGGAAGAGTAAAGTATTAGTTTGTGAAGTGATTTTTCTTGAAGATAATTATACTCTTATTTATTTAAAGAATGTTTGAAGTGAGTTGAGATATTATAAGAGTTTGAATTTGTTGATAAATTTTATGTGATGAAGTTGTGTTCTTGAAAGAAATTAATTGCTTATAAAGATGATGAATGAATAAATAGATCATGAATAGTTGGGTTCGAAACCCTATGGCCACATTTTTTTTATTTTTTGACATTTTTATTATCTTTTAAGTGAGTTTTTAATGCAAAGAACAAATTGGGGAAAAATACTAGAATTTCTATAAAATGAATTAGAGATTATTAAAAATAGTTGAAGAATTTTTCAAGTGTATTTGAGATACAATTGAAATAGAAAGATGAATAATGTGAACTTAAAAATCTATTAGTTAAGAATAGATCTTTCTTTATTTAAGAAGAGTAACGTATTAGTTTGTGAAGTGATTTTTCTTGAAGAGAATTATACTCTTATTTATTTAAAGAATGTTTGAAGTGAGTTGAGATATTATAAGAGTTTGAATTTGTTGATAAATTTCATGTGATGAAGTTGTGTTCTTGAAAGAAATTAATTGCTTATAAAGATGATGAATGAATAAATAGATCATAAATAGTGACAAAATTTTGATCATTTGTGAATAACTTGAAGATAAAAATATCTAGGTTTAAGACATGTTTATTAAAGGGTATGTGTACCCATAATTTTATGTACATGAAAAAGTTGTGATTTAGAGTTAGTGAAACCTCGGGTACCGGCACTATTTGATTTGAAAAGAGTTGAGATATATTTTGAGATATGGCCATGGAACTATCTCATGTTCATTGATAAAGTCCGGTAGGAGGTAAAACTAATTCTAGGCTTGGAAATTTATTCATGTCTTGAACTAAATAATTAGGCACATAAGTGAAGATATAGTGAACCTAGGCAAGCATAAGTGGGTTGCTTCTATATAGTCGGCGGTGGATATCCGTGGCTATAGACCCAGTTAGCGGACTGTGGTTGTTCCGTGGGAGATGGGCTTTTATTTTTAAATCCGGAACTTAGTGTAGTCGGGCAGATAGTTTGCCATACTCCAATGTATATATGGATACCGAGGCTAGAGGGTCACTTGCAGGATAATTCGCACGATGTGGGATCTGTTATAACAGTCAATGGTGGACTCCGGGGCTGGGATTCAAATTCGTGGAATGATCTAAACCTTGTCTTACTACTGGGTAGTTGTCATGGCGAGGGAGCGAACCTTTTATTGTGGAGCACGTAGGCGCTTGCCCTCGGACCTATGTAGTATGGGATGCATAGAATCCGAACAAGTGTGCATAGTGTCATCTTAGTATAAAATGTGTGCATTAGGCATTAAGGCATGACATACACTTACATGTTTAGCGTAGTCACAATTTAGCACTATATTGTTCATTCAACTTTTGTGATTTGTTAAAGTAATGAGATCGTTATATGTACGGCATAGAGAGGATAGCCGAGTATAACATTTTCGTCAGTTGTAAGTGACTGACGTGTCTGCGGTTTAATATGCAGGTAATGGACTTTTTATGAAGAAGTAAAGATGTTATGATGCAGTTGATGATTTACATTGTTATAGTTGTACAAGTTGTATTTTATTTCATTGTTATATTCTTCCGCTGTGTAAACAACGATGTAATGAACTCTGATGTTGTTGAAAAAGTTTTAATTTCCTTGTAAAATTGTACGAAGTGAAGTGTAAAGATCCTATGAAATCTCGAATTCGGTTTTATTTGGAATTCGGGGCGTTACACGCAAGGCAGGAACCGAATGCGTAAGGATCTTCAGTGACTCACAGTTGGTCGTCAACCAAGTTTCCAAGGAGTACGAGGTAAGGGACGAGCGTATGGCCAAGTACTTGGCGAAGGTTAGGGAGCTTCTAGCATTATTCGAAGATGTTCAACTCCAGCGGGTTCCTCGAAAGGTAAATGCGCAGGTGGATGCTCTCTCTAAACTCGTCTCCTCGTCCCTCCAAGGTCTAGAATGTACCGTCTTGATAAAGGTCCTCCTCAAACCGAGTATTGATGAAGATAGCCCGGAGCCGATGGAAGCCTACCCCCTAACACTTGGGGAGAACTGGGTGAAGCCCCTCCTCGAGTACCTCAGAGACGGAGTCCTTCCCGAAGATCTGAAGGAGGCGAGGAGGATCAAGACTCGTGCTGAGCGGTACACACTCCTTGACGGAGTCATGTACAAACGCTCTTACACTCAGATTGACGGGCGACCCTACCAGAGGTGCCTCTCCGTGGAGGAAGCGCTCTATGCCCTAAAAGAGGCCCATGATGGTATGTGCGGCGCACACTTGGGAGCGAGATCCCTCGCCCGTAAACTCTTGAACTACGGCTACTTCTGGCCCACACTACTGAGTGACTCTGAGGAGTATGTCCACCAGTGCGACTCCTGCCAGAAATTCGCCCCGATCCGTCGCCTGCCCCAAGCACAACTCACCTCCTTAGCAAGTCCAATCCCCTTTGCAATGTGGGGGATGGAGTTTCTCGGACCCTTCCCTCCAGCGTTGGGCCAGCTGAAGTTCCTGGTCGTGGTGATAGACTACTTCTTAAAGTGGATCGAGGCTGAACTATTTTTTACGATTACCGAGCACAAGGTCCAGAAGTTCTTTTGGAAGAACATCGTTTGCCGGTTCGGGGTACCCCGCATCCTTGTAACCGACAACGGGACTCAATTCGCGGGTGCAACCTTTCGTAACTTTTGCACCGACCTCGGCATCCAGCCGCGGTTCTCCTTGATAGCCCACCCTCAGTCCAACGACCAAGCAGAGAATGCAAATCAACAAATCCTCTCTGGCCTAAAGAAGAGGCTTGACAAATCCACTAAGGGGCTGTGGGTCGAACAACTCTCGAACGTGCTTTGGAACTATCGCACCACCAAAAGAACTCCGACAGGGAAGTCCCCCTTCAACCTCACATACGGCTCTAAAGCTGTCATTCCCTTAGAAGTGGGCCGGCCTTCACCCCGACTGATAGCCTACAATGAAGCATAGAATGCGAACCAGCTTCGCAACTGCCTAGATCTCATAGACGAGGTCCGTGAGAGAGCTGCAATTCGATAAGAGACCTACCGTTGTTGGATCACTCAGACTTACAACAAGAGGGTACGGCCAGCCAACCTTAAAGAGGAAGACCTAGTGCTCCGAAAGTTGTCGATTTCCAATCCGAGCAAAAAGGGCAAGTTGGCACCTAATTGGGAAGGACCATATAGGGTCTCCAGAGTTATTCGCCCGGGAGCGTATCAACTTGAAGACCCAGGAAGTAAGAGAATACCGAGGACATGGTGGAACGCGGAGCACTTGATGAAGTATCAAAAGGGTGTCTAAACACCGCTCCAAGCAACTTCCCCAAGAATGCTCCATAAAACTTGTCTTAAGCTCTTACTTGTATTTTTAGTATCAAATTGTAAAAGCAGCTCGCAACCTAAAAGCGGCCGCCTAATTATTTTCAATATAAGCAATCTTTCCCCACAATTTCTCTATTTTTGAATAGTCCATTACTTTTTTTAAAAATTGCATTAAAACAACAAGCTTGGAGTCCAACACTTGGTTCTACCCGCTTCAACTACTCGCTCCAAGCGAGTACGAAACGGATCACCATTCGGAATTGCTCCTGCAGCTGTTGATAACCCCTAAACGACAAGCTTGAAGTCCAACACTTGGTTCTACTTCGCTTCAACTACGCGCTTCTAAGCAAGTACGAAGCGGGTCACCATTCGGAATTGCTCCTGGAGCTGTTGATACTTTCTAAACGACGCACTTGGAGTCCAACACTTGGTTCGAATATGCTTCAACTACTTGCTTCTAAGAGAGTACGAAGTGGATCACCATTCAAAATTGCTCCTACAGCCGTTGATACTCTCTAAACGACAAGTTCGGAGTCCAACACTTGGTTCGATTGCACTTCAACTACTTGCTTGTAAACAAGTACGAAGTGGTTGACCATTCAGAATTACTCCCACAATTGTTGACAATTACAAACACCAGCAAAGCACACAAGTTCACAAAACAAGTACTATTTCATTAAAGTTTGAGATACAAGTCTAATTACAGACCAACTACTCATCTTTACATCGAGGTACAAAACTTGTGAAACCAAAGATTATAAGATCACGTAAAGCTACTTCAGCCCCTCCTAGAGGTGGGGATACTTCGGTTAAGAAACACACGTGGGCGACGAACGTTGTGCTGCCGACGCCCTACTTCGACGGACGTCCCTAGGCCGGTGAGCCGTGAAGCATTGTTTGCACTCGATCTAACGGTGGCCCCAACAAAGGCTCTGCTCTACGAAGCTACCACCCCGCTCTGCACATCTCCAGGGTCTTGACGTATAGGGGACGAGCGAAGTGCGAGCTCGCGGAACGATATCCCCCCTATTATACTCCTCTCGAGTGCAAGAAGTGTTCTGACAGTACTCCTCTAAGATCGCAGTCAAAGACGAGCGATCTCCATCTCAAGCTCAACAATTCACTCTTTAAGCGAATCGTCCATCACAGTTATCTTCAAACGCGGCAACCGCATCGAACCTGCACCGCGAGAGGCGTCGGTGATTATTCGCCGAAGATGAGCGACCTCCATGCTCTTATCAACAGTTACCTTCTTCAGATCGTCCCTCTCCGCTGTCACCTTGGTCAGGGAGTGACGGAGGTGCCTAAGTCTCAAGCCAAGGTTGGCAGCCACCGACGAGCCCACATCGTCGCCTTCGGGGGTCGTCTCGTTTATCCGCTCTTCTAATCGCCTCCTCTCTATGTCTCGGTGAGCTAAGGTCAATCTCAGATGATTCGGCTCACACTTCACTTTTCGATGCTCTCACTCTACTTCCCGAAGCCGCTCTTGGGTCCTGGCGAGCCCCAACCTCGTCGGCCCTAGACTAGCCTTAAGACGTGCCACTTCGGCCATCCGAGGCACTTTGGCAAGTTGTAACGCTTCGGCGAGATGTAAAAAAGTCCAGAACAGCAGATAAATTATCAAGGACTAAAGACACTACGTTGCGAAGCTAAGTTTGAGCAAGTCGACTACAAGACAACTCAGAAGTGGGGCAGACTCAAATAATTCCGAACTCCAACACTTAGACAAAAATTTCATTTCATTAAAAAAATAAAAGGCGGGGGCCAGTCCGCTGTTCGGCACTACATGAAAAAAAAATAGAGCAAAATACAAGGCAGATCAGGGGTCGACCTTTCTCGAGCGATCCTCTGCTGAAGGCGCCTCCTCTGGGGCCATGATGGACAGGGGTGTCACCTCCGATGGAGCACCCCTCTCGGCCTCAGTGCCTCCTCCCTCGATCCCCTCGTCCTCTTCTTCTTCTTTGTCCTCCTCGTCGTCCTCCGAGACATCATCAAAGCTGAGGACAGGGTCCAGAAAGAGGCACCATCCGGCGCAGTCTACGTCGGGGAACTTCTCCTTCACTTGGTCGATGGCCCGGGCATACGCCTTCGCCATGTTGACGTAGAGGAAACCTCGCACCTTCTCCATGGCTTGCTCCTCGGCCTCCTTCGCCGCCTCTACCCTCATCGCCGCGACCTCGTCAGCCTTATCTTTAGCCACCAGTTCGGCAGCTTGAAGAAGCCGGGCGTTATCAGCCTCCAGCTTGGCGACCATAGCCTCGAGTTGCAGCAACCTCGAGCTCTTCGACTCGGCCTCGACCCTCGCCTTCTCGAGCTCTTTGGCGATCCGGGCCTTCTCCACTCGAGCCTTATCCGCCTCGAGCTTCAGCTCCTTCTCTTGCTCGGCCATCTTCTTCATCAGATGGCCAAAGTGGCAAGTGATCTGCGAAGAGTAGAACTTGGGTTGTTAAAAAATTCTAAGTACTCAGCAAAAGAGAGCTCGGACTTCGAAACTTACCGACATCGCCGAGCATGCAACCTCGAGCACGTCATCCCCCACACTACCCGCTTCCATGGCCGCCTCGTCCTTAGGCGTGGCAAGGTGCCGAACCGCCTGCATACACGCCGACGAGTTGCCTAGGAACCTGTCGAGCTTGCGGCCTGCCAGTCCGGGACAAAGATCTTCTTGTGCTCCTCGGTCAGGAACACCTCGGCTTCGACAGTCAGCGGCGGGGCCTCTAGCCCTAAGGCCGTCGATATCGGAAAGACCCCCGAGTCGGTAGAAGGCGAAGCCGCTAACGAGGTCGAAGGCTTAGGAGCCAGGGTGGTCGCCTCGCCAGCTGCTCCACGATAGCGCGATGGGCTTGTGCTCCCTCCGAGGTTGCGTTAGAGGCGACCCTCTTCCTCTTCTTCCTTACTGCTCAGAACCCCACGCTTGGTCAGTAGGTCGTCGAAGTCCATTGATCCTGCAAAAGAAAAAAAAGCTAGAAAAAATGGCCTACTTCTCTAGCAGCACGAAAGAAGAAGCTATGACCGACCTCGGCAAAAAAAACAAAACAAAACAAAATCGTACTAGGATTTATCGAGCTATAACCCCCACGGAAGAGCGCCTCCTCGGTCAATTTCTTCCAATCGAACTTCGGGCGATCGAGCAGCGTCCGAACCATATCCTCCTCCTCGGTGCTAAGAGTTGGGCTCTGCTTGACCTTCTTCGGCACCGACTCTACCCAAGCTGTGGGGATTCCCCATGGTCCTCGACTTCGGATGAGGAAGTACTTATCCCTCCAATTTTTTATCGAGTCTGGACAACTGACTAGCTTCGTCCCGAACCTCGGAGCCAGGTAGAACCGATACATGTCCTTATGCTGCTGATGCATCCAGTATACATTTCGGAGCACACTCAACCTCGGCTCGAGACTCGCAGCCTGACAATGGAAGACAAATCCATTTATCAGCCTCCACACATTCGGCATGTACTGAAGGGGGCTGACGCAGAACCACCTCAACACTTCGGCAGCGAAGGGGTGAAGAGGGAGCCGAACTCCCACCAAGAACACATCGACCGGCCAGAAGCACATGTCAATAGGCATTGGTGAGTTGGCTCTCACCCCCGACCCAGGGAGCATTAAGTCAAACTCCCTGGGGATTTGGAAGCACTCCTAAACCCTTGCCAAGTCCTCCTCGGTAAAAATCGAGATCGTCTCATCCGCTTCCGACGTCTCTCTGGCATCGTTTTCCTCGAAGCTTCGACCCATCCCGTACATTATCCGCTCTGCTTAGTCCTCCGGAATGTCTAGAACCCTCTGTAGCCCTGTCAGAACCCCAAGCATCCTCCCGAACTCTCCCATTCTCCGATCCTCTTCAATCCTCGTCTCAACGATCACCGAGGTCTACCTTACCACGGCCTTACCCTTATCGATTGGGGGGACCTGACTGGAGGAAGCCTTTGGGTCAAGAAGAGGGAAGGTCTCCTTCCTCGAAGGGTCGATAGACATTCTATAAAGAAAAATAAATTAAGTATGAAGTTACCTTGATTTGACAGCTACGGTCGAATGACACGCAGGAAGACGGTGAAAACTCGTTGGAAGCTCTCGCAGAGTAAAAATCTCTCCCGAGTAAAAAACAAGAATAGTAAGCAAATGAGATAAGGGGTGGAGATTTATAGAGACTGGGGTTGGTGACACATCTACCAAGGCTAAGAGGCCCCCAACAATGCAAAAGCCTAGCCCATTTGATGAAGAACGCGAAAAAATGTGTTGACTGGTCAAACGGCCTTGGGACCCACAAGCCATGTGCCGCCCCCTTATTCGTTGACAGCAGGCTCTGAAGTCACTTGCCACCGACGTTAAAACGCAAGAAAATGCGTTGACTGGTCAATGGTGGAAAGGACCCCCCCCCCCCCACAGGCCACGTGTCACGCTCTTATTCGTCCCCGAAGTCACTTGCCACCGGCATCGAAATGCAAGAAAATGCGTTAACTGGTCAACGGTGGAAGGGACCCACAAGCCACGTGTCGCCCCTTTATTCGTCGACAGCAAGCTCCGAAGTCACTTGCCACCGACATCAAAACCCAAAAAAATGCGTTGACTGGTCAACGGTGGAAGGGACCCACAGGTCACGTGTCACGCTCTTATTCGTCCCCGAAGTCACTTGCCACCTATGTCTAAACGCAAGAAAATGCGTTGACTGGTCAACAGTGACTGGGACCCACTGGCCACGTGTCACACTCTATTCGTCCCCGAAGTCACTTGCCACCGACGTCGAAACGCAAGAAAATGCGTTGACTGGTAAACGGTGACTAGGACCCATAGGTCACATGTCACGCTCTTATTCATCCTCGAAGTCACTTTTCACCGACCTCGAAATGCAAGAAAATGCGTTGACTGGTCAACGGTGACTGGGACCCACTGGACACGTGTCGCTCTCTTATTCGTCCCCGAAGTCACTTGCCACCGATGTCGATACACAAGAAAATGTGTTGACTGGTCAACGGTGACTAGGACCCACAGGCCACGTGTCACGCTCCCATTCGTCCCCGAAGTCACTTGCCACCGACGTCGAAACGCAAGAAAATGCATTGACTGGTCAACGGTGACTGTGACCCACATGCCACGTGTCACGCTCCTATTCGTCCCCGAAGTCACTTGCCACGACGTCGAAACGCAGGAAAATGCGTTGACCGGTCAACGGCGACTGGGACCCACCGATCACGTGTCACACTCCTATTCATCCCTGAAGTCACCTACCACCGACGTCGACATGCAAGAATAGCCAGGGGACCATATGCCACGTGGCGCTCTCTTAGACTTTGGTAAGCTTTCCGAAGTCGATTTCCACCGATGTCAGAACGTGAGAATAAGCAGGGGCCCACATGCCATGTGGCGCTCTCTTAGACTTCGGTAAGCCTTCCGAAGTCGTTTGCCACCGATGTCAGAACGCGAGAATAGCCAAGGGCCCACATGCCACGTGTCGCTCCCCTGGACTTCGGCGAACGTCCCGAGGTCGGTTGCCACCGATCTTCAAACGGGAGAAATTCGCCCTCTTCACAGCCATCGGATCATCCCAAAACTCGCGCGATAACCTGATCAACGTCTCAGATTGAGCCACGTCGTCGAGTGCTGATCCGCCGTCAGATCATCCAGATCTTCGCACTGAAGGCTGATGGACGATCCAGATCGTGCTACATCATAAATAGGTGATTAAAATTATTTTTTCTAATTATTAATTTGAATTACTTATTTAAAAATTGCGAAAATGACTAAAAATTCAGAAAGATTGAATAGAAATTCTAAAAATAATTATAAATTCGGGGAATATTTTGAGCCCCTGGGTAAACAATTATTAGTTGGAATAATTAATTAACGCTCCTGAAAAATAAATCATTGTTTCGTAAAATTGGATAAATGATCCGAAAAAATAATTAAAAAATCGAGGAAAATCACCAAAAAAATCCAGAAGAGCCAAGAAGCAACTTTGAGCATGCCACAAACTCAGAAAAGTAACATCACCCCTCGAACGAGATTCGAACACCCTTTGAGAGCCCCGATAAAGCCCTGTACGCCATTAAAACAACAAAACTACTCCCCAAAGGTCGTAACACACAGTTTTTAGGAGTGGGGGGCTCGTGATATGGCTAAAAATGGGGTTAAATCAGAGCCGTTCAAATTGGGCATGAGTCCTAAAGCTACAGGGGCAGGATGGTAATTTCATCTGTAAACGGGTCCGAAATGGAAACTGAGTCTATGTTCAAAACCCAATAACCCATGAACGGATCTGTTCTACTAGGTACGGGTCTCAACCCATTAAGGACCAGTTCAAACAGGATATGAGGAAATCCTGGCTCGTCCCTATTCGCTGGAGGGGGTTACAATCACTTCTATCCAGTCACACCGGGAAGTAGGGATTCGTTCTTATCCCGAAGTAGATCCCCACGGTGACTATAAATACCTCCTACCTCCTACTGTCACAGGTGATCACTCTTTGTCTACTCAAGCTCTTTCCCTTTCCTTTTTCTGGTATTGACAAGAGTGTCGGAGGGTTCGTCGTCGGAATCCATCCCTGTATTTCGAACGTTGATGCAGGTCCGCGGGAACACCAAGGAGTCAACTTGTCAACGAGGGAAGAAGTCAGATTCAGCCTGTTCGAGTTCCTACGAATCTACAAATTATGTCTATTGCCCCCACACCAGATTCAGCGGCAACAGTCGGCTATTTTTTCTACATTTCTATTTCGTCTGTCAAATTTAGCAGACGACTATTCCTTTAAAACCACATTTTGGATTTATAGCCAACGACTGCAGCAAAAAAAGTCTTATTTTTAGAAAATTTTGGTAGAATAGCCAACGGTTATAGATGCTCTAATGCGCCCGAATCCAAATCCAACCCAAAATTTTGGGTACGAACCCTAAGTAGTTTCACAGGAATAAAAATCGATGCTCTTGTTAAAGAAAAATAATGAACAAACTTCAGACAAGCTGCAAGGGTAACCAAATCTTAAAAGTCTTTAGATATAAAGGACAGATATGAACACGTGTGAGTGCGTGTAAATTGTCTACTAGCTACCAAGCACCCATCTTCCTGAATTTGTTGTGGTCCTAGTAAGTTATTTGTTTGGGGACCCGACGCACACGATTGACTTGTTCAAAGAGCTTTTAGAGCGTGTGGTTGTGGGTTAAGAGCATCTGTAGTAGTTGGCCAATTTGTCAAATTTTATAAATTTTGGCAAAGAAAGTGCGGCAATCGTTGGCCAAATATTCAAAATTTGGGTGGCAATTGGCAAAATATAACTAACGGAAGATGATTTTTCGTCGGAGAGATCGAACGGAAGATGATTTTTCGTCAGAAAGATTTGTTAGATTTGTCAAATTTTGCAAATTTTGGCAAAGAAGGCAATGTAGTCGTTGGCCAAATATCCAAAATTTGGGTGGCAATTGCCAAAATATACCTAACGAAAGATGATTTTTCGTCGGAGAGACCGAACGGAAGATGATTTTTCGTCGGAGAGATCGAACGGAAGATGATTTTCCGTCGGAGAGATTTTTTCCACGCGCAATCATCGGACGAGAGATTATTCCCCGTCCGATGAATTAAATTTTTTTTAAAAAAAATTTAAAGGACGGTAGACAATCTACCGTCCAACACAAATTCACGCTAAAGACAAAAGCCAAGAACGGGACTTCATCCCTCGTCCCAGACAATTTTGGGTTTTTGATTTGTTTTCTTTTGTTTTTTTGTCCTTTTGTGAAGTGACCTCACTGCTTTTTTTTTTTTTTTGGTCCATTGTCCCTCACTTCAATGCATTTATATATATATATATATATATATTATAAATTTCTGAGACGAAAGATAATCTTTCGTCTCATACAAATTTTGATTTTTGACGACTATAGTACAAATTCTTTTTTTCCATTTCTATTTGTCAAATACCCAAAATCTGATCAAGACAACTACAGATGCTCGAGGTCGAGACGACTACAGATGCTCGAGGTCGTTTCGTGCTGGGAAGGCACCGACGAGGATGGCTGGATCCGAACTGTGCAATCACAATAATAGGGGTCAAGAGGGAGGGGGATATTTGGGGGCCTTTCAACAGGAGTAGGTGAGTTGTTTATGTCAAACTAGGTGCTAATATCCATGAAATGAAACCAATCATTGTTTCATATTCATAAATATAAAGGTTTTGAGAAACATTCATGTACATATGATGGTACCCTAGATCTAGTACAATTCAGGACAAATGTAACTGTGGGATAATGCTTACATGCTCCTACTTAAATATTGAAACTTAGTACTGTCGACTTCATTTGAGCACATACAGTATGAACTCTTTAACTTACTCTAATATATAACTATTGCATGTATCTGAATCTATGCATTAGTATGGTAATATGTATTTCTTGACCATAGCTAATATAAGGCACAAAACAGATCAGTACACACGCAAAAAGAACAAGAATAAGAAAGAAAGAAAGAACGAATCAAAGAAACATCTCGATGAGTCCGTACGGAAGTGGCCCACTACGAGACTTGTCATCGTCAATTGTGGGAAATTGCTCCCATCACACATGCCTCTATTTTGAAACCAATTTCTATCCATACATTTAAATAACGTATATAACGAATTACTATAACTTATAGACGATCTTAAATATCAAAACGATCAACGTCTTTTGCCCATATATGCAGTAGAATGAACCCCTTCATCCTAGAAAAAGAACTTCCAAGTATTAGAGCATCTATAGTCGTTTGCCAAATATGCATGCATATTTGGCCAAAAACAGCGCTGCAGTCGTTAGCCAAATATGCATAATATGCATAATTCGCTATAGGAGATTGTCATAAATGAGAGAAACATGCATATATGAGAGACGGTACTTTAAGTGCCGTCGCACCAGAAAAATTTATTTTTTTAATTGTCGATGAAGTGCCGTCGCAAAAAAAAAATATATTTTTTTAATGGTCGGACGGCACTTGAAGTACCGTCCCACCAAAAAAATTGTAATTTCCTAATAAAAAAAAACCAAAAAAAACCACATCTCCCTCGGACGGCACTTGAAGCGCCATCCCACCCTGTAGGGGGTTATTTGCAATTTTTGTAATTTTTTTGTAATTTTTTTATAATTTTTTGTATTTTTATGTAATTTTTTTATTTGCAGTTTGAGGACAAATTTTTTTTCTCGGAGAAGTGCCACCGTACCTTTTATAAAAAATAGCATTCAATAACTGCAGCAAAACATAAATTTACTATATTTATTTATCTATTTATACATATTTTACTCTCACCGACCGTGGATGCGCTTATAAATCTCTGCAGAAATATATTAGTGTAGTAATATGCATCTTCCAACCCCAAGTTTATATTGAGGCACAAAACGGATCACACGCAAAAGAAAAAAGAAGGGAAAAAAAATATATGAAAGAAACATATCGAAGAGTCCGTACGAGCGGGGCCCATTACGAGACTTGTCAATTGTCATGGTCAACTGCAGAGACAGATGGAAACAATGCTCATGTCCTCTTGTTCAATTCACTTATACAGTTATACTGTAAAAACAAGTGAAAATTACGCAGTAACAAGATGTTTTTTTTTGATGAATGCAGTAACAAGATGTTAATAAAGTAACCCTGCAGTGAAAATTACAGAGGTTACCGACATACTAATAAATATCACATTTGACGGTCCGGATTAGGCCAGTTACATAAAATGACTAAATCTCGGCCGTTAACTTTATGTTTACTGGTGGTCTATTGTCCGCCCGACTTTTTGGGAATTTGTTCGGTCAAAGTGTACTTTTCTGTGTTGCGTAATCACACCAATTTGTTTACTAAAAGACCTTTGCACGTGCAGTGTGCACTTAGTTGCCAAAATTATTAAATTTATTGGATAATTTTATTGCACAATGGGATTAGATCTCAAAATCAGAGAGAACATATTGTTAATTTGTGTACTTGGAGTTGATTATTAATTAACTCATATTTTATTTGAAAAAGAAAAACTATTAATATCATATTAGAAAAAGAAAAAGAAAAATTTTCTCTCCTCCTCCTAAGCTTCAGACCCTTTTCCGTTTTCCACCAGATCCGTTTTTTCCCCCTTTTCCCCCTCCCCTCGCCTGCTCTTTCTCCCTTTCCGGCATCCGGTGTGGATCGCCCCATCCTCCCTTCAGAGCTTGTCTTTCAACGGTGGAGGCTTTGCTCCGCAGTAGGTTTGGCTGCTGCTCAGCCTTGGGTTTCCGCTCTTCCGCCGTGTCTCTTTCGTCCTTGGCTTTCGCTGTTCAGCCGTGGCTGCTTCTCAACCGTGGATCGTTCTTCTCCACTTTTCCGTTTGTGCCTGAAGGCTTTTGGAGTCGATCCGCGTCTCTTTCGCGGTCTGTGATCGTTTCCCCCCTCGGTATCCTCTCCCCAGGTTAGTATCAGAGGCTTCAAAGCGCTGTAAGTATTCCTTCGCTTTTCTTACTTCCGTAGTTAGTGAGGTGTTCAAGTCTTTATTAGTTTTTTTGCCGGTGGTTTGCTGTGCGATCTGGTGCTTTTATTGCTGGTGGTTTTGTCCTTCGTATCCCTCGCGTATCTCCTTGGCTCATTTTCTCCTCCCCCTCACCTTTCTTCTCGAGTATCATCTTCCCTCTTTTCTTGGATCGTCTCTTAGATCCGAGCGCTAAGCTGTTCTCTCCGAGAGCAGCCCGGGGCATTTACGTTTTTGACTGCTCGGGACGTTTTCGCAGTCGCGTTACTGTTAGTGAGGCGTTATCCTCGTTTTCCCTGGAAGCTCCTCTCCCCTTCGTTCTCTTGAGCAGCAATCGCTAGCTCCTTTTGCCCCATTGTTGCGCTATCTAAGTGCGCCATTCTTTGGTGTAGTGTCGCCTAACAGGATCCATCCACTCTCCCATTTTTTCGTTTCTGTGGGCTTCTCATCTGTCTTATTTTCTTTACGGCCCATGGATCGTTCATGGGTCGAGGTGGTCAAAAAATCAAGAAAGGGAAAAAATGTTGGGGATTATTTGGACGGGGGGCCGATCGGACCTGGGCCTTACAAGCCCAGGGATGAGAAGCTTCTGAGAGCTTCCCATCGGCTCTTATCCCGCCCATTCTCTCCTCTGTCCTCTTCTTCATCTCTTCCCCATTCATTTTCTCGCTCCCGCTCTCCCATCATTTGTAGCGCCCCGAATTTCTAATATAAAACTTAGAAAATACGTGGCACTCTCCCAGCGATCCACTTCAATGTAACAATATACATAGACCAAAAACTCAAGTCATTTTATTCCAAATCTTTATTACAATAATCTTTTACAAATGCAGCGAAAATACAAAACACCTTAAAATACATTACAACCCTTTCTCTTTACAAAATTACCCAAGGCTCTATTATATTACTCATGAAATCCAAAGCTAACCCAAGCATCCAAGCTTCCAACTCTAAGCAGCTACCTGTAACACATGAGGCTAGAGTTGAACCCTAACCCCCAAACTACGGGGTCAGCCATAAATGGTGTGAGTGATATAAACAACAAACATAAATAAACGATAATCATAAATTCTCAAGCAACATGTACTGAACAAAAATACATAAACTGAACATGTAATATGGAACAAGAAACGATAGGCCAGTACATGCGTGAAGCCGAGTCGAGATACAATACCAACGATCCAATATCCATCAAGTAATTCACTCTCAAAATAGTACAGCTCAACTGCACTGTACAGTCGACTGAATAATTCAGCCAGTCGACTGTCACTCCCAAATACCTGATTATCGAACATCCTCAATACCACGGTACACGTCCAACCACCAATCACTAATAATGCCATAGATTGGGTACCCGGTTATCGATCACTTACAGCGACTCCCAACACCGCAGGGTATGCCCATCTACAAAGACTAAAGATAACATAGATCGGATATTCGGTTATCAGTCACTAATAGTAACTCCCAACACCGCAGATTCTATCCATCTACGAAGACTAAAGATAACATAGATCGGATATTCGGTGATCAATCACTAATAGTAACTCCCAACACCGCAAATTCTATCCATCTACAAAGACTAAAGAAGACACAGATCGGATATTCGGTGATCAGTCACTAATAGTAACTCCCAACACCACAGATTCTATCTATCTACAAAGACTAAAGAAGACACAGATCGGATATTCGGTGATCAGTCACTAATAGTAACTCCCAACACCGCAGATTCTATCCATCCACCAAGACTAAAGAAGACACAGATCGGATATTCGGTGATCAGTCACTAATAGTAACTCCCAACACCGCAGATTCTATCCGTCTACAAAGACTAAAGACGTGAAAGAACACTCAAGATTCTGAAAAACTCATCATCATCAGTCGACTTATACTGCAGTAAGTCGACTACCCCGAGAACCAATATCCAAGATTATAACAAGTGCTATAAGTCGGCTTAATAACCCATCAGTCGACTTACCCGAGACAACTACCAATAATTCTCAAGAAACATTCCAAGTGCTAACAGTCGACTTAACAAATCATCGGTCGACTGTCCAGACGAGATACTGATCAATACTTTACAAACATAATACTCGGCAGACCAGTCGACTGAATATGGGTCTCAGTCGACTGTCCCGAAGAATTCTCAAAAGTCTAAAGGTGCATCAGTAGCGTCGTACCAGTCGACTGAATCGTAGACCAGTCGACTGTCGGCCTACAATCCTCACAAATTAGGTCTGAAATCAATAATCAATACTGGAGTCTATCTTAATACCAAATCTCTTCCTCAACTCAAACCTAATCCGGTTCGTAATCACAAGATCCCGAGATTCATCCATCCAATTTCTTATTTTCATAACTATACTCAAATCTTAACATGTTTCAAGAAATCAAGAATTGTTAATCAAGATCTACTAATCTTTCATGGATTTCACATGCATATTACGAATAACAACCATGGCATCGATTTCATACAAGATACGAAATCATCAAACAAAACAGCATGCAATCATACACATAAACAAAACAAGTCCATATCACTCACCTTTAGAATTGCAAAGATCCAATGGAAAGCCTTCTTCTTGCTAGATCCAAGAACTTCTTCTTCAATCGCCAAGAGAATAAGAGGTATAATAAGATCTGAGTTGTACAGCGAATGACGGCTGCAAACTCCCTTATATAGGCCGGGAATCAAGTATTAGGGTTTCCCAAATATATTTGCAAAACAATCCCTTCAGAATACAATTATATATATATATATATATATATATATATATATATATATATATATATACTCTTGGAAATTCATCTAAAATTCATTAAATTTAGGATTTAAAAGAAAATATACTTCTAAATCTTAACTAATACCGTTCAAAACGTCCAGAATACAAATTTTGCATTTCAATCCTTGAAAATGTCAATTTTGCAAATAAGTCCTTCTTTTATAAAAAAATGCAAATAGATCAAATTAATTTCAGAAAAATCTGGAAAAATACTACATAATTCCAAAATAATAAATAATGATTTTTCATAAGGAAATCTTAAATTTTCAAACTTCTCAAGAGTCATTTGCACGTGTACCAAAGATAAATCTTTTAGAAGATATCAATTAAATCCTCAAAATTCATTTAAATTCATTTTCAAATAATTAAAATAATATTTGAAAATACGGGGTTCTACATCATTTGCTTTCAAGGCTTGCGTCCGGGTCACATTAAAAAATTTTGTGTCTCCACCATGAAATGCCTCTTCTGTCTCAAGTCTGGACATTCTCATCCCCGATGTTTCGCTTTGCAAAAGTTGTTAGGGAAGACTCTTGGAGTTCCGATCGCTGAGCAAGTGTTAGTGGCGCTTGATTTCCCCTCCCTCCAACGCAAGTTAGCCAGCGCTGATTCCGACAAAGCTAGGAAGCAAAAGTCGGCCTCCAAATTACCTCTCCTTCCGACTCCTCCTATTGCCAATCGTCTCTCAGAGACTGTCGCTTTGCCGACGTCGAATCAAGCTCCGCTGAGGGTGTCTCCCTCCAAACCGATTCCGTCGCTCGTATTCATTCCCAGTACGGAGCTTTTGGATCGTTTGAAATTCTTCGATACTTATGGGGCTATTTCTTTTAACGGAGGTACCATCCCTATTTTCACCCTTAACTCTTTCCTGAACATCTCTTGCAATGTGAAGGATTGGGACTGGTTCCGTGGATCGTGCTCCAACAGAGACATCGTCATCAACTGCCCCTCCCCCTAAATGCTGCTAGACTTGATTGATAACTCATCGTTAGCAATTGGTTCTATCTCTCTTTCTATCCGGAAATGGGTTCAGGTGGTACCCCCGGCTCTCAACCCCAGTTCCTCTCCCACTAAAGTTTCGTTACTTGGCCTTCCCCCATTTTGCGATTCTTTACGACTTGTAGGTATTATGGCTAAATGTGTTGGTGAAATAATTAGCATCTCTTCCTCAGCAAAATTAGCTTCGGGGTGCATGCAAGTGGAAGCGATTTTCAACATTTCTGATCATCAAGATCGCATCGAAGCTTATGTTCTCAAAGACGGCTTGGTCTCTTTCCCTGTTTCGGTGCAGTATCATGATTCGGTGTTTGCTGGCGGCGCTACGCCAGCGCCTCCCTCTGCTCCACCAAAAAAGATCTCCAAGCCTACTACTGCACCCACTCCTTTCCATCCCGGATCTTCTACATCTTTGAAACCTCTGTGGAAGGGAGCTAACAAGTTCTCCACTAAGAAGAAAAACACTATCCCGAGTAAGATTCCCCTTCTTACGGGTAGCTCGAAGATCTCCCCTTCCAAACCTCCTAACTTGGTTTGGATCAACCCTGATCTCACCTCCCATCAGGCGAGTAAGAAGTCTACCTCAACTGCCTCGGCGCCTTATGTCGTGACGCCTCTTCCTACCACTACCGGGCCTCCTCAGTTGGACAAGGGTTTGCCAGATCCCGCCACTCTCACTCCATTTTCTCCATTGGCGGCTTCTGAGCAGCCTACCTCATCTTCTCAGTGGTCTCGGTGGGAGATCAACCCGCACTTCATCTCTGACTGGCAAAAATTCCAAAGCCAAGCTCATCTCTCATCGATCACCGCCAATGATCCTAAGCTATCCCCCATTAAGGTCATTAGATCTTCCTCGTCGAAAGCTGATAACTGGATCGATCATGACGATCTGTTGGAAGATGAGGAGATGGATCATAAGCGGGATCTTTCTAGCCATAAGGTATTTCCTCCTCTTTTATCTGCTTTTCTAAATAGGTCCTTTATTAAATTGTCTGCTCTTCGAGTATTTTTTTATTGCAATTTTTATGGTAAGTTCCCTCTCTCTATTTGACAGTCTAGCTCGTTCTATTTGCTGTCGGGAGAGTGTGTCTTTGTATCTCCCGACCTTTTCATTTCTATGAAGGCTGTCCTGGGCCGTTCTTTGCCCATTCTTCCTTCTATAGCTTATGGTCAGATTTCTGCTGTGGAGCCTTTCATTGAACCTCCGCCGCCAACATTTCAACCTCTTTCTTTTAGCCCCGACGAGCACCGCCCTATCGTCGAAGCGGTCTTTTCTTCTCCTAATACATTGGATAGGAAGCTCGAGTATCCGGGGGAATTTGCCCCCCCGGATCAGAGACTACCTACCCGTCTGATTAGATCTAGCGCGCGCTTAATGGCTAAAGCCTCAGCGCGTGCTTCTGTCTCCCCGGTTCACAGGGGAACGGCTTCACAGGTTGTGGGCGGACATATACTGTTTGATCAGTCTGCTCCCTGCCTGAAGCCACTCCGTTAGGCTCAGTGTTCCAACTACAATTTGCTTCCTTGTCCGATCACGAGCTTATTAGATCTTCTTCGGATTTGGGTTTTGTGATCCAATCCTCTTTCTCTTCGGTGGCTCTCGCCATCAGGGATAAAGAACGTTTCAGAGTTTTGGAGCACAACGGTTGTCATGATTTGTCTATCTTGGAATATTAGGGGACTTAATTGTCCTGTCAAGCAAAGGGTGATCTATCAGCTTATCTCTTCATCACACCGTGATCTCATTTCCATCCAAGAATCTAAACTCGTAGCTCCCTCTCCCTCTATTCTTAGATCTATTGGAGGATCCATTATTTCTAAATGGATTTCGCTGGATGCCGTAGGATCTAGGGGAGGTATTCTACTACGCTTCAAGGAGGCTGTTTTCTCGATTATTGCGATTAAACGTCTTAATTTCTTTCTTATAGTTCAACTCTTTTGGGTTCCTCTTGATGCCATTTTAACGGTCATTTCTGTGTACGGGCCATCTTCCTCTGAGGGTCGTCAGTTGTTTTGGAACGAATTCCAAGCACTTCAACCATATTCTAATGAACTCTGTATTGTCTGTGGCGACTTTAATGTTACAAGATTCGCTTCTGAAAGATCGAATGCCTCGCATCTTGATTGCCTTTCTGCAAAGTTCAACGACTGTATCCGTTCTATGCAGCTTTCTGACATTCCCCTTTCGGGCAGATCCTTCACTTGGTCGAACCTTCGTCATCACCCTACGATGGCCAAACTCGATCGCTTTTTGGTTTCCCATAAATGGATTAACCAATTTCACAACACCTTCGCCAAGGCTTTACCCAATCCCTCTTCTGACCACGTTCCCATTTCTCTTCACTCTAATTTCTCTTTCCCTCATCATCACAAATTCAGATTCAAAAAATTTTGGTTACAGGATCAAATTTTTGTCAATCTGATTGTTGATTGCTTATCGGCTGTTTCCGGATCCTTCGGGTTGGGCTCCATTCTCCTCAAGCTTCATGCCATTAAATTCGGTTGTAAAATTTGGCGCAATGAAAGACAGTTCAATACTAATTTCCTTAAAAACTATTACCTGACCTCCATTGAAACTATTGATAAGTTGGAGGAGCAAGGATCAATTTCTGATGCGCTTTTTGAAGAGCGACGTTCTTGCAAGCGGGAATTTTCCGATATCCTTCTCCAAGACCATCTGAAATGGGCTCAAAGAGCCAAATTTCGATGGCTCAAAGAGGGAGACTGCAATACTGACTTCTTCCATAACTTTGCTTCTTATAGACAACGGTGTAACCATATTTCTTCTATAGTTGATAACGGTATCGAATTATCTACTGATAATGATATCCATCATGCGTTCCTCTCTTTCTATAAAAATCTCATCGGTTCCCATAAATGTAGAGCCATTAGTCTCGATTGGTACCAGCTGTACGGGCCACAAGCTCACGACCTCTCGTCCCTTAAGGCTCCTTTTTCTATGGACGAAATCAAGTCGGCGGTTTTCTCTTTAAAAAGTGACGCAGCTCCTGGGACGGATGGCTTCCCTGCCTTCTTTTTCCAAAAATTCTGGAATTGGTTGAAAGATGATCTATTCAGGATGTTCTCTGACCACCACCGAGGTTCTTTCTCTTTCGATCGTATCAATTATGCTCATATTGTTCTCATCCCTAAATTGATGGGAGCGAATATTGTGGCAAATTTTAGGCCGATTAGTCTGATCAACTCTACCTTCAAGATTATTATGAAGGTCCTCTAGGCTAGACTTAGCGAAGTTATCTCCCTTCTGATCGATTCTGCTCAATCGGGGTTCATCAAGGATCATTTTATCCTTGATAGCGTTGCTTCGGCCCAAGAGGTCATTTCTCTTTGTCATAAGACCAACTCGGAAGGTATTCTGCTTATGCTAGACTTTCAAAAAGCGTACGACAACGTCAATTGGGACTTTCTCTTCGATATTCTGTATCATAGGGGGTTTGGCCCCAAATGGATGGCTTGGAATAAATCTGGCCTTTTCGCCGGGACCTCGTCTATTCTCATTAATGGTGCTGAAGGCCACAAATTTAAAATTAAATGTGGTCTTAGGCAAGGCGACCCGCTTTCATCTCTCCTTTTCTCTTTGGTGGTGGATGTGTTCAGTAAACTCCTTCGCAACGCCTGGGAAGCCCAGGTCATAGAAGGGTTGGGCAACTCTCGCAATTTCCAGGGTGTTCTGAATCTTCAGTACGCCACGACACGATTATTTTTGCCAAACCAAATGCTCACTCTCAGAAACCTCAAACTCCTGCTTTATTGTTTCGAGTTAGCCTCAGGGCTATCGATCAATTTTCAAAAGTCGTCCGTTCTTTGGTTGGGGGGATCGCCTAACAGGCAGAACGAAATTTCAAATTTCTTTAACTGTCCTATAGCCTCTTTTCTGATTACGTATCTGGGTATTCCACTCAGATGGGGTAAATTGCATAAATCGGATTGGTCGCCCATGATCGATAAGGTCGAATCCAGATTATCAGTTTGGTCAGGAAAACTTCTCTCTCGAGGAGGTAGACTTATTCTCCTCAATTCTGTCCTATCTGCGATTCCACTTTATATGATGTCGTTCTACTTCTTGCCTTCTTGGGTTATCAAGAGGATCGACCGGATCAGAAGCAACTTCTTCTGGTCTGGATCTTCTATTCACAAGCCCGGTTCACACCTTTGTAATTGGAAACTTATCTGTTCAGCTAAAGAAGCTGGAGGCTTAGGAGTGTTGAACCTTAGGCACCAGAATCTGGCGCTTCTGGGTAAATGGCTCTGGAGATTCCTCAAAGTTGAGGATTTACCTTGGATCATCAGTATCAAAGACAGATACTTTTCGGTAAATAACTGGTGGAGTTTCCCGTCTAAAACTCACCGTAACGCCTCTCATTTCTGGAAGGGGGTGTGGAAAGCGGCGGCGGCTTTCCATTGTGGATTAGCCCATGCCTGTGCCGATGGATCTAAGGCCAGATTCTGGACCGATCTTTGGATCGGTAACTCATCCCTTGCCACCGCTTTCCCAGCTATGTTCCGTCTCGCGTCCAACCCTCTCGCTTTGGTTGCTGATTCGTACATCATTTCCAACCAGCAAAGGCAATGGACGATTCCTCTTTCGACCAATCTTCCTTCTCATTTAGAGTCGGAATTTAGCGCTCTTCTTTCCTCTCTCAACAACTTCATTTGGAGGGACAAAGAAGAGTTTTACTGGCGTTGGAACACGTCAGGAACGTTCTCGGTTCGTTCATTCTATCGATTTCTTAATTTTAGAGGCATTTTATCTCCTTTCTTTGACCTCGTATGGCAGTCCTGTGCCCCTATTAAGGTGAAAATCCTTTTTTGGCTTGCTCTCAACAATAGGCTTCTGACCGTTGAAATTCTCAACAAGAGAAACATAGCGTGGGGTCAATTGTGTCCTCTGTGCTCTTCTGCATCAGAGAACGCGGACCATTTATTCGTGAGTTGCGAATTTTCTTGTGCTCTTTGGAAAATCTCCTCGCTCGCTTGGGAAGTTCCGGTCTTGCTGTCCAATCTTGCCGAATGCTGGACCAGACTCCCGTCGAATGGCAAGTACCACAGATCATGGTACTTGTCATTTCAGATCATCGTTTGGATCATTTGGATGGAAAGAAACAAGAGAATTTTCCATCAATTGGCTTCTTCCCTTCGTACTATTTTCGACGAATTCTCATATTTTTTTGACTATTGGTCATCGTCTCTTTCCCGTGAAGCCAAAGAGGCCCTTCTTTTCCATAGACTGGAAAATGCTTTCCGTTGTCTTAGAAGCCTCAATGCTATCTAACGCTAGCGGTTTTTTCTTGGTGTGTCGCGGGCTTTACTTTACTTTTTTGGGCTGCTGTTATTTACTTACTGTTCTTATGTTTCTTCATTCATCTACTTTTTCTCTGATCTTATAATATTCTGGTGGGCATGACTCCATATTCTATTGTTTTGGTTGCAGGGTTGATTGGTCTAGTCTGTTCTTTTGTGGTCGTTTGGGGTATATTCTTGTGGTGCAGTTGCTTGTTTATCATTTTGTTTGGAGGGTATGCTGACCCCATTCACCCTCCCCTTCTGTTGCTGGTGCCTGCCTCGGCATTGTCCTCCCTTTTGAGGCTGTGCTCAGAGGTATTGAAGTTGATATGGGTGCTGCTGTTATTTTGGGAGCTTCTTGGCTTCTCCCTTGTCTGTATTTAACCTCATATAATTCTTCTCCCTTTATATTCTGGAAGTACTTTATTATCTGATGTTGGCTCGCTGTGTGTTTGGGTTTCTGATCATGTTATGGCTCATTCGGTATCTGTTTCTGTGTTTTATGGCTTCTTGGTACTGTTTCATCCCCTATTCTATTGCTTTTGTTAACTTTGCATGTTTGCGGTTAGGATTATTGGTCTGGTTCTTGCTGTTGAGTGACTGGGTTTTTGCTGGCATCCTATCCGTCATGTCTTGGCGTTGCTTTCTGTGCTCGTGCATTGGGCCCTCGGTTGAGAGGGGTTTTGATCTTGGCTGCTTGTCCTTTTCTTGATGAGTCCGCCGGGGTCGACTTCTCAGCGGGTGCCACTCTGGGAGGATCAGCACCCATCGTAGACTGCTCTCTTTTGTGTTAGTTGTAGCTCCTTTATTAGCCTTCTCACGTCTGGTTATTTTTTTAGACTGCTGTTCTGTGTTAGTTGTTTTACGTCTTGTAAGACTTTTCATGTAATTATACCTTTTGATTGATTAATAGATTGGCTGGAGTCAGTTGACTCTATCCGTATCATCAAAAAAAAAACTCATTTCGTATTGCTATTATCCTATTACTTTGTTATCATGAACCTGCTTTGCATTTTTACTTACTTCAGTTTGAACACAGTTGTTTTCAGGCCGGTACTAAAGTATTTGAGGTTCTAGGCGAAAAAAAATTTAGGCCATTGTAGACACGCATGTATTTTTATATCTATATAATCTATATAATAAAACACAAAGAAAGCTATCAAGTGGCTCACATTCAATCTATCCCAAAATCTATATAATAAAACACAAAGAAAGCTATCAAGTGGCTCACATTCAATCTATCCCAAAATCAATGGACCAGATCTACTGTCACAAAGCATATTTTCCCGCCCAAATTTCAAACTCCACAAATTCAAACACATGCACACACACTCTCTCTCTCTTTTCCAAAAAAAAAAAAAACACCCGTTACACCCATTCTCTCTCTCATTCTCCCCGTTCTCTCTCTCTTTCTCCCGCCCACTCTCTCTCACTGTCTCCGGTCTCCCCCTCTCTCTCCCGAAAAGTCCAAACCCCCCCTCTCTCTTCCACCGCTCTCTCTCTCTCCATTTTCCCGAACCCCCCTCTCGCTCCCCGCCCCCTTCTCTTTCTCTCTCCCTATCTTTCCATCTTCCCCAAATCCCGCCCCCTAACGCTGCTCACCTCCCCTGTCTTTCCATCTTCCCCAAATCCCTGTCTTTCCATCTTTCCATCTCCCCGTCCCCTAACGCTGCGATTGGAGCAACGATCGGCGACTGGAGCGGCGACGGCAAGGGGTTCAGGCGACGGCTACGGCGACAACAGTAAAGGTATTTAGATCTATTTTCCTAAGTTTCTTCTTCCTCTAATTTGTGTTGTTTTATTTGATTTTGAGTTTGTTGACAACACATATTTCAAGGAAGAGGTGTGATTAATTTCCCATCATCTTATGTATGGTTCAGTATAGCTTTTGCTTTGTGTTTACTAATATTCTAGACAAACAGGTATTGCAAATGGAAGCTGCTGTTTTGAAGTACCTGAAGTTTGAAATGACAGCCCCAACGACAAAGTGTTTTTTGAGGTAACAATTTAACTTTATATGTTAACTGTATAACATTTTTCCTTCGAAAAACCCCGCAATAGTTGTACTCATGACTGCTTATTTATCAAAATAGGAGATTTTTTCGTGTTGCTCAAGGTTGCGATGAGGTATCTTTAAGTTATCTTTAACAATTTTTTTAATATTTTTTTTAAGTTTTAGAACACGAGGTATTCATATTTTTCTTCCCCTGAGTTGTTCTGATTTGAGATTTCTTCTTCCTCTAGATTTATTTGAATTTTGCTAATTTCACTGTTTATACTATGAACACTGTGAAGTGTGATTGTGGGTTTGAGATTATGAATGTGGGTTTGAGAATTGAGATTATGCTCATTATGATAAGTTTGTTAAAGTGAATTATTTTTGTGCAGATTCCAGTGGTTGTTTATGCTGTTAATGCTGTTTCCACTTCACATAGCTTCACATAGCTTCACAGTTCAATTTGATCTATACCCATAATATGATCACCCATAATATCAATGTTGCATTTCTTAATAGACTTCACATAGCTTCCAGTTGCTTCACATAGCAATGTTGCATTTGTTAAGCTATGGGTACTGATCAATAGACTTGCATTCCAGTGGCTGTTTAAGCTTTGAGATTATGAATGTTGCATTTCTTAATGTGCACAGTGCACCCATAATATAATCAGTACAATTTCACTATAACCACACTTGAAAGATCACATTCACGTTATATAATACACAGTTACATACAAAATAACATTTTGAGCCCTTCATAAGCAATGTTGCATAAGATTTTGAGTTTTGATTTGAATCTGCAAAAAAAATAAAAATTAACTAGAGAAGCAATGAACTCAATTAAATATAAAAAGCAATGTTGTTTAAAGAGACAATGAAGTCAATTAAGCACTAACTTTTTTTCTATGTTCTATTGAATTATTTAGAATTTAGAATTTTTTATAGATAGTTAATTTTGATTTTTGAAATTAAAAAAATCAGAAATTTTCGTTAACTACAAATTCAGCATCCATTTTAGATGTTGATATCAATAACTTTTTAGTTACCTTTGTTGTGATTGGTGCTTTATAGATAGTTCCATAGATGGGATAAAGTTCTGATGATGAGATTCATTTATCATCAACAGATACGCATCCCACGCCAGCACAAATTTTGAGGCAAAAGTTTCAAGATATCACCATTTTTATAAGGTTTCAATTTTAGTATCAATTTTGTTAGGGTTTGTGCTTTTTATCATCAATTTAGGGTTTGATGAATTGGGAATTTAGGTTTTTGACTGATTAGATTGGTTCCAATTCGTGATATTGTTCAATTATCGATATCGAGCTGAATTTAGTAATTTTGCTCTTATGGATGCGTTTAAGATCCGAGCTGTTGTTAAATGGTTTTTGCCTTTATTTCATGTCACTAAGATTTAATTTTCATGTACTTATATATTCTGTACTGAATTGCAGTGTCCTTTAAGTCTTGAGAGGACCATCGGAAACAGTTGGAATTGGAGGAGGCCCGAAAGGCGGGGCTTGCCCCGGCCGAGGTTAACGAAGATGGAAAAGAAATCAATCCCCATATTCCTCAGTATGTCTTTGGCTCCTTGGTATCTTAATGCTGAGAGACCGGTAAGCCTCTCATTCCTGTGTATGCTGAGAGACCGGTAAGCCTCTCAGAATGGTTTTTACTTTGTTGTTTATGTCTTTATCAAAGTTGTTGGTTTTGGTTTTGGTTTTTTTTAGTTTAAAACATCAACAGAATTGGAAGTCAGATCCAAACTATACGAAAGCATGGTATGATAGAGGATCAAAGATATATCAATTGGATAGATATAGGAAGGGTGCATGTGAAAAGTAGGTTTTTTCTACCTATCTCCTCCTTCAACTTTTGTAATAAAAATGATTGATTGGTTCAGTAAATTCAAGTGAGAAAGATGACTATCCTGGTGCTAAATGATCTAGATTATGGGAAGGAGATTCAATGTAATCTACACGATTTCGTTTCATTTTATTATTTATTATTTTTAACATTCTGAATTTCTGATGTTAAAAGACCCAGCTTTTAGGTGACTGTTGAGTACATATAGAGCACCTAAACTCTGCTTCAAATTATTAAGCTTACCACAAGGAGAATAGAAACATGAGTTGTTTCTGTTACCTTTTGGAGCTGACATGACACATCTGGGGCCCAACAGATTCATATTTTTTAAATTTATTGAACCCTGGAAGCAATAGTTTGATTTCTTTTATAATTCGTTCATGTAGTTGAATGATAAATTTGTAATTCAATATTTATACTTCTTCCTTCAATTTATGTGATCTTACTATGTCTGAAATGATCTTTAATAACCCCATGAATCAGAACTTTGAATGAACTTTCACAAATTCTTATCTCTAACCACCATATGCAAAGACACTTCCATAAACCTATAATCACGCATGCATCCTTTTCTTAGGACTAGACAATTGTGTTCTTCACCCCTCAGCAAAATGTATGCATTGGATAATTAGCAAATCCTTCTTGCTATTGTTTGAACATATGACTTAATGGATCCGGAGGAGGACCAAAGATCTTTTGCAGATAGATTATAGTTATGGAGATGTGTTATGATAAATTGGCAGTACACAGGAATGAGATGATTGAGATAAAGGTTATTTTGGAACAAGAAGTTGAAATATTGCCGGTTCCACGTATAGTAGTCAGCCGTATAATGTATATGGGTATAAAGGTGTTAGCCGGTAGTATTCTGTATATGAGGGGCTAAAAGTGGAAGTTGTCAAGTCAAGGGAGCTATTAGGAAAGCAGAGATAACTGAGGGGTCTAAAAGGAATTTACTCTTCTTTTTTTTTCAATAATAACTTGGTAATAACTACTACCCAAGTTCCACAGAAGAGTTGCAAAGAGTTTGTTGAATCATGAAATTTCAACTAAGGAAAGTTCTTGAAGTAAATTGAAAATATCACAAATAGGGAAACAGAGAGAAAGAGTGGTAATTTAGAGGCAAATTATAAAAATAACTAGACTGAAGTTTAAGACATTCATTTAACTACCCTCCACATTCTGGCCAAAATCTCCCCTAAAGATTCCTTGGGCTTGAGATTGATGTTTAAGTTCATTTTGTGATCAAATGTGCATGTTCTCAATTGTATGCAGAAACTTAAAGGTAGTTTTTGGTAGAATATCTTTTTAGGGTAGTTTTTTTTTTACTTTGCTAAATCTTCAAGGTATTTTCTTAATACAGTTTTTGGAAATAATGATCTTAACAGTTAGTATTTTGGGAGATGATGTATAACAATGATCTTAAAAGAAAAGTATATACAATAGTAGTTATTAAAAAAATTCGTGAAATATGAATGACAATTAGTATCTTATCAGGCCTTCAGTGTGATCATCTGTTTATCAATTCGCACTTCACAATTACACTATCAGGCCTTTAGTGTGATCATCTTCTTATCAATTCACACTTCACAGTTACACTACTCATAAGTGACTTTTTAAAGTGGAGTTATAACATATATGTTTCAATCTGTAACATATTAACTTCTTTACTTATTTGATAGAGATGGATATTAAATATAACTAGAGTTTTTATAGCTTTTAAATTAAATATAACTATGGTAATCTTAAACACAAGCATATATATTGAATACAATATAATTTGTATATTAGCTAGCTAGAACAAACAGTAGGTTGTCACTCTCATCCTATATAATGAAATGAATCTCTCTTTATTTTTCTACAAGACGATGCTAAATTTTCAACTATATAGCAATTGGAGTTGCAATAACAAACAATTATTGTAGCAATAACAAACAATTGGACTTGCAATAAAACAAGTATCCCCCTTTCTATTATTTGATGGCAAACATTAAATCAATAATGAGCCAGCAAACACTTCAAATCAATTAACTTATCAGTAATGACATATTGACACCATATATCAGAAGAAGAAAAAATAGAAAGAGGGTCGTCCTGCATCGTGTAATATTTTTATTATTATAGTACATAAATGTATGTTTTATTATTATTTTTTCCTTAATGAAACAAGATGAAAAAAATTAAAAAACCAATTATATATGATAGACTTATCTTACCAAAACTTTTTTTCATTGTTGTTTTACTTTTGTATGACTTTCGTATTTGAACTTTAATAGAACTGGGATGCAACTGACATGGACCTCAAATTTATAAATGCAACTACATTGATCAATTGGGTTTGCAATTAGGTAAATTGATATTTAATTCTTTTTTGGTAACTTAATGCTTTTTTTAATGCAACATGTTAACTGTTAATTGCTGCTAATTTATTTTTTTTCCCCCAGATTGTCATCTACACTCAGAACCGTTATGTATATATTGACAGTTTAACTTTTGGTAGGGTGATGAAGAACATGTTTGGTTCAAGGCATTATTCTGTTTGAAAGGTAATGGTTTCAAAACTTACTATTGTTTTCAAATTTTTATTGTTTTAATTGTTTATTGTAAACTCTTACTATTTGGGGCAAAATTCTTAATGTTTTTTTAGGCTCACTGTTTGGTCTCATTTTCGATGATTTCAACCATTGTGTTCTTCTACAACCCTGTAATTTTTTTTTGTCATTTGGTTGGTTGGTGTATATTATGGTGCATGATGTAATAATTGTAATAAGTGTAATATTTAGCATTTTGGGAGATGATGTAAGTATCTGTATATAATGATGATATAATATAGTTATGTTAATACCCGTACCCGCAATTTTGTAGAGTATTGGGTTCTGTTTTTGGTTTTTAAAAGGTTTTTCGAAGATTTTTCAAAAAATTCATTACGTTTTCAAATAAATTTTTGATTTTTATTTTGTATCTTGCATTATATTATGATTTTTTTCCCCAGAGCCTTATATATATGATGCCTGTGTGATGTTGCTTGGTTTCGCCTGGGGAGGATTGATTTTTATTGCCTGTGATGTCATATTTTTAATTGTTAGCAGAATTCCGTAAGGAATAGCTGTAAAAGGGCTAATATTTTAGGGGAGATTCTGTCGAAAGTTTTACTAAATTTTCTAAAATATATTATGTTTTCAAACGATATCTTTGTTTTTATTTTGTATCTTTAGTCGTATGAAGATTTTTCCCCCCAGAGCCCTATATATATGATGCCTGTGTGATGTTGCTTGGATTGACCTGGGGAGGATTCATATTTATTGCCTGTGATGTTAAATTTTTAATTGTGAGCAGAATTCCGTAAGGAATTGCCGTAAAATAGCTAATATTTTAGGGGAGGATGTGTCGAAATTTTTACTAAATTTCATAAAATCTATTATGTTTCCAAACGATATCTTGGTCTTTTATTTTATATCTTTAGTCATATGAATTTTTTTTCCCAGTGCCCTATATATATGATGCATGTGTGATGTGGCTTGGATTAGCCTGGGGAGGATTCAATTTGACTGCATGTGATGTTAATTTGTTAATTTTGAGTAGAATTCCGTAAGGAATTGCTCTAAAAGGACTAATATTTCAGTGGAGATTTTGTCGAAATTTTTACTACAATCCTGCCTGTAAAATTTTAGAGAAGACTGTCGAAATTTTTACTAAACAACTTAATTAATTAATCATTCTTCGCGATAATGTGTCGTAGGAAACAATTTAAAGGTGATTGTATTAGAAAACTATTAGGAAACAATATAATTTCAAAGGAGGCCTGTATAGAGTAGATGATTGTATTAGAAAGGTGGTTGTATTTGTTTACAATCAGTTTTTTTTTCTCCTGTCATGGTGCATACAGTTCACCCAACCAAATAATTCCAAATAAATTTATATACAGTTCTGAATACGTGCTGTAGGCACGTGCCACGGGCATACCTAGTTATAGTACATAAATGTATGTTTTATTATTATTTTTTTCTTAATGAAACAAGATGAAAAAAATTAAAAAACCAATTATATATGATAGACTTATCTTACCAAAACTTTTTTTCATTGTTGTTTTACTTTTGTATGACTTTCGTATTTGAACTTTAATAGAACTGGGATGCAACTGACATGGACCTCAAATTTATAAATGCAACTACATTGATCAATTGGGTTTGCAATTAGGTAAATTGATATTTAATTCTTTTTTGGTAATTTAATGCTTTTTTAATGCAACTATGTTAACTGTTAATTGCTGCTAATTTAATTTTTTTCCCCCAGATTGTCATCTACACTCAGAACCGTTATGTACATATTGACAGTTTAACTTATGGTAGGGTGATGAAGAACATGTTTGGTTCAAGGCATTGTTCTGTTTGAAAGGTAATGGTTTCAAAACTTACTATTGTTTTCAAATTTTTATTGTTTTAATTGTTTATCGTAAACTCTTACTATTTGGGGCAAAATTCTTACTGTTTTTTTTAGGCTCACTGTTTGGTCTCATTTTCGAAGATTTCAACCATTGTGTTCTTCTACAACCCTGTAATTTTTTTTTGTCATTTGGTTGGTTGGTGTATATTATGGTGCATGATGTAATAATTGTAATAAGTGTAATATTTAGCATTTTGGGAGATGATGTAAGTATCTGTATATAATGATGATATAATATAGTTATGTTAATACCCGTACCCGCAATTTTGTGGAGTATTGGGTTCTGTTTTTGGTTTTTGAAAGGTTTTTCGAAGGTTTTTCAAAAAATTCATTACGTTTTCAAATAAATTTTTTGTTTTTATTTTGTATCTTGCATTATATTATGATTTTTCCCCCCAGAGCCTTATATATATGATGCCTGTGTGATGTTGCTTGGTTTCGCCTCGGGAGGATTGATATTTATTGCATGTGATGTCATATTTTTAATTGTTAGCAGAATTCCGTAAGAAATAGCTGTAAAAGGGCTAATATTTTAGGGGAGATTCTGTCAAAATTTTTACTAAATTTTCTAAAATCTATTATGTTTTCAAACGATATCTTCGTTTTTATTTTGTATCTTTAGTCGTATGAAGATTTTTTCCCCCCAGAGCCCTATATATATGATGCCTGTGTGATGTTGCTTGGATTGACCTGGGGAGAATTCATATTTATTGCCTGTGATGTTAAATTTTTAATTGTGAGCAGAATTCCGTAAGGAATTTCCGTAAAATAGCTAATATTTTAGGGGAGGATGTGTCGAAATTTTTACTAAATTTCATAAAATCTATTATATTTCCAAACGATATCTTGGTCTTTTATTTTATATCTTTAGTCATATGAATTTTTTTTCCCAGTGCCCTATATATATGATGCATGTGTGATGTGGCTTGGATTAGCCTGGGGAGGATTCAATTTGACTGCATGTGATGTTAATTTGTTAATTTTGAATAGAATTCCGTAAGGAATTGCTCTAAAAGGACTAATATTTCAGTGGAGATTTTGTCGAAATTTTTACTACAATCCTGCCTGTAAAATTTTAGAGAAGACTGTCGAAATTTTTACTAAATAACTTAATTAATTAATCATTCTTCGCGATAATGTGTCGTAGGAAACAATTTAAAGGTAATTGTATTAGAAAACTATTAGGAAACAATATAATTTCAAAAGAGACCTGTATAGAGTAGATGATTGTATTAGAAAGGTGGTTGTATTTGTTTGCAATCATTTTTTTTTCCTGCCATGGTGCATACAGTTCACCCAACCAAATAATTACAAATAAATTTATATACAGTTCCGAATACGTGCCGTAGGCACATGCCACGAGCCTACCTAGTATATTAATAAATTATAATATAATGGTGGGGGACATAAAAACAATACCCCGAAAAATAAAGATTACCGTTATTTTGCTTTATGACACCAAATACTCCATATTTTTCAATAAGTATAGTAACGAATCTTGCACCTGCAAAAAATAAAATAAAATAAAATCACATCTCATCTAAAATATAAGGCCAGAGCCCCAGGAATCAAGCTTATCATATAAGTAAGTTTCAAATTTCAGTTGGTCACTAAGTTTGCCTAACAATAAAATCAATCAACAATACTATTGTTGGAGTGATTTCTACCTCAGTACCTCCTAAACCCACAAAAGAGATTCTCAATTCTATTAATTAAAAGAAAAATGACATGCGATGGCTGAATTACCAGAGTAGTGCTAAGAAGACCAACAACTTCTGCAGTCCTGCTAAGAAGACTGACAACTCCAACTACACCTCTGATACCTGAGACACCATGACTACAACTCCAACTACAACTCCTGCTAAGAAAAAAACTTTGTGAAAGAAACAAACGAAAATTCTCAACTAACAATTTGAAGAAGATCTGAAGATGTCGGAAGGAGGAGAGAGAGAGTGAGTGAGAGAGAGAGAGAGAGAGAGAATTTGAAGAAGATGAAGAGGCTGGACAAAAAAAAATGAAGTTGAAGTGACACTGAAAGAGAGAGAGAGAGATTACTAAATTGGGCCATCAAATAAAAATTAAATACAAACCCATTAATTCATTATATTAATTATAAGACCATTAATTTATTATATTTTTAAAATTTTGGGCCCCTCCCCTGAAGTGGGCCCTGGGCGGTCACCCTATTGGCCCTGGGCCAGGGCCGGCCCTGGTTGTTTTTACATGCATATTGTGTGTTTCGTTAAACCTATAAGATTGTATTTGTTATAATACTAGATTTGCCCGTGGGCACGTGCCTACGGCACGTCTTCGGAACGATACAAAACACGAAAAGCCCTGTAAACAGTAAAACAATAATTATGTAGCTCAAGTTTGAATAGTACAACAATAATTAGTTCTAAATAAAAGTCCACGTTTCCATTAGTATATGTTGCCACTGAATCTGGTGTGGGGGCAAACAGATAGTATTTGTGGATTCTTGGAAAACTTTGAATAGCAAACCTGTTGCCTGTTCCGCCGGAGTTTGACCGTTGCTCCTGCCGTTCACTTGCAAAAAGTGCGAGACACCGGGGTTGTTCCCGGCGACGCACCCTCCGACGCTCAAGTCAGTAATCAGAAGTGATTATGAAAGAGCGTAAAACTGGCAAAAAATTGATTACCTCTTAATGGAGATGGATGAGAGGTATTTATAGGCGCCGCTGGGGTCAGATTAGGAATGTAATCCCTGTGGTTAGATAAGGAATGTAATCACTAATCCCCAGTGAAAGGATAGATATGAATCAGAGCCGTTGATTAGGATTTAATCAGAAACCCTAATTCTATCCTTTCTGGACCGGGTTTGCTGCGGGTTGAAACCCGCACCCAGTTGAGGTGGATCCATTCGCGGGTTAGCGGGTCTTCGAGGAGGAGAACCAGTTCAGACCCATTGGCAGGTGAAATTACCGTTTTACCCCTGGGCTTCAAGATTCGTGCCCGATTTGGACGGTTTCGATTTAACCCCATTTTTAGCCATATCACAAGCCCCCCACTCCCGAAGACTGAGTTTGATCAGCCTTTGAAGAATAGTTTTACTGTTTTAATGGCTAGTGGAGTTGTATCGGAGTCCAAATGGAAGGTTTTGAATCTTTGAAGGAGGTAGTGCGGTGATTTTTCAAGTTGGTTGTACTCTAAGTTGTTCTTGAGCTTTTCTGGATGTTTGGTGATTTTTATCTATTTTTTCGGATTATTTATTTAATTTTGCGAAGTGTTAACCGGTCGTTCGGGGGTCTTAACAACACGTTCTAGGCAACAAATGTTCGTTCAGGGGCTCAAAAATATGCCCCAGAATTTATAATTATTTCCTAGAATTTTTAGTTAATTTTCCCGAAATTTTTAGTAATTTTTTCGCAATTTTTAAATAAATAAAACGATTAAAATAAATAAAAACTAATTTTTAATAACGATTTATGGCGTGGCGCGATCTGAGCCCTCCATCAGCGTCGAGCGCGATTTTCTGGGCGATCGGACCATCCATGTTGCTCGGCAGATAGTTTCTCCGTATGAGAGGGTCGGTGCCTCGGTCGCTCGGCTCGTCTCCTCGGCAGCTCGACTCGTTACCTCGGAATCTACCGAACAACGTGGCAAGATCCTGTTCGTCCATCTCAGCGCGAATCCTAAAAAACGCTATCTTGTCGTTTAGTGAACGTGGCAAGATCTGAGCCGTCCATCGCGTCGAACACGTTTTTTGACAAGATCCAATGGCAGAGGAGGATCGGCAGATAGTTTCTCCATATATGGAGGTCGGTTCCTCGTCCACTCGGCTTGGCAGCTCGGCGTTGTAGGCCAAATAAGTGCTCCGACAGGATGTTCGGTTCGACCTAGTAGCTCGAAGGCTCGACCAAGCTGTTCGTTAGCTCGGCTAAGCGCTCCGGTGGCTCAATTCCTTGTCTACTGTATTAGGGGCTCGGCGGTCCAGCCCAGCTATTCGGTAGCTCAAATTTAGCTCGAAATCTGCCGAACTACGTGGCAAGATCCTGAGCGTCCATCTCAGCGGGGATCCCAAAAAATGCTATTTTGTCGTTTAGTGAACGTGGCAAGATCTGAGCCGTCCATCACGTCGAGCACGTTTTTTGACATGATCCAACGGCTGAGGAGGGTCGGCGGAATTTTTCTCCATATATGGGGGTCGGTTCCTCGGCACCTCGGTTGGGCTCCTTCTGCAGCTCGGCCCGGAGCCTCAGGATCTGCCGAGCTACGTGGCGCGATCCTGAGGGTCCATCACGGCGTGAATCACGAGGACGGGGTTCAGATCACAAGAAAATATTATTTTGTCGTTTTGTGAGCGTGGCGCTATCTGAACCGTCCATCAAGTTTTGACACGAAATTTGGAACGATCCGACGGTGATTTGGCCTCGGCAGAATTTTTTTCCATATGTGGAGGTCGGTACCTCGGCACCTCGGTTCGGTTAGAACGGTTGTTCGGTGGCAGGTCGAGTTGTTTGTTTGCCGAGGAATGGAGTTAGGTGCTTTGAAGAGTTCTGGCTTTGAACCGTCGCCACCCTCCTACTCAGTAGCTCGGTTGCTTAGCCAAGCTATTCGATAGCTCGGCTAGGCACACCAGTGGCCGGAAGCTCGGAAGATACGCGTGGCTAGATCTGGAGCATCCATCACGGCGTGAATCACGAGGACGGGATTCAGATCACGAGAAAACGTTATTTTGTCGTCTTGTGAGCGTGGCGCTATCTGAACCGTCCATCAAGTTTTGACACAAATTTTGGAACGATCCGACGGTGATTCGGCCTTGGCAGAATTTTTCTCCATATGTGGAGGTCGGTACCTCGACACCTCGGTTCGGTTAGAATGGTTGTTCGGTGGCAGGTCGAGGTGTTTGTTTGCCGAGGAATGGATTTAGACGTTTCGAAGAGTCCTGGTTCTAAACCATCTCCATCCCCTGACCCAGTAGCTCGGTTGTTTAGCCAAGCTGTTTGGTAGCTCGGCTATGCACACCAGTGGCCGAGTCATGGACTTAAGCGATTTGAGGAGTTTTTGGTTTGAAATGTCGCAACTCTCCGTTTTGACGCTTTGCCTTCTCTTAGTGGGCTTTTAAATGCCTAAGGAAGCCCAAACGTCGCTTCGCGGTTATAAATTCACACTCCCCCACCCCAGAGCTCATTTCTCACTTTTCACTCCAAGTTTTTACTTTTACTCTCTGCGTGCTCTGCTAGCGGCGATTTTAGCTCCAAGGCGGTTGCGTTAGCTGTCGCGTGGGCCAGGTGATTTCCGGTGAACTAATTCCGACCGTGAACGTCACTTCAAGGACACGTCACATCAAGGTCAGTTTGTTTGCCTTAGCTTTTTTTAGAGATGTCAAGAGTAGACTCGGGGAGTGAGGCTTCGTCCTCGGGCGATAGTGGCGCCGAGGAGAGGAAGCGAATGGAGATCCGAAGAAAGGGGAAGGAGGTGGCCGAGCTGTCCGTGGCCGAGGTGAGGAAGAAGAAGAAGAAGGTAGTGGCCCGATCTCCTGTAGTCGAGGAGATCGTGGAGACCGTGAGGCAAGCCCCTGAGTCGGGCCGGTACCCTTGTGTACTATCCGGCCATGCCGGAGTCAGGCAATATGAGGGCGACCTTATGAAGAAGGCGATCATAGGTCGGTCGGCAATCTACGAGGAGAACATCCCGGTTCTGACCACCGAGGTGGACGAGATTGCGTCGGTATTATCCGAGAGGGACCTGCTCCGGATCAGAAAAGGGTTCGCCATCCCTCCGGAGTACAAGCTGATCCTCCCCAGCCCTGGGATGCGAGCGAACTCCAAACTGTTGTCGTCGGATATGTGTGTGTTCGACTACGACTCGCTGAACGCCGGATTGCGCTTTCCTCTGCACCCCTTTGTGTTAGAGGTCCTCCAGTGGTACTGCCTGGCGCCGACCCAGTTCATGCCGAACACCTGGCGCCACGTGAATGCCTTCTTGCTGCAGTGCCGCAACGCCGAGGTCGAGCCAGACATGACGATCCTTCGGAGCATGTATCGGATTCACCGGATGCACAAGACCGAGCATCGCTACTACCTGTCACCCCGGAAAGGCGTTAGGCTTATAGAGAATCCGGACTCAATAAAAGGTTGGAAGGAGAAGTTCTTTTTGTTGAGGGAGCCCTCGATGCTGAAGATTCCGACTCAGTGGAAAGTAGAGGTGCCAAAGTTTGCAAGGGTCGACCTGGTACTGACAGCGGCCAAGGAGGAAGTGGTGGGGAAGATCAAGGCTCTCCCAATGTTGAGCTGGAGGGAAATGACCGAGGAGGTGCTACACGGGTCAGGCCTTAGTCCGATCGACCCGAGTACGCTCCTCACATCTCGTAATATATATTTTTTTTCTAAGTTTTTAGCTCGTTTCGCTAACTTGCTGTTTGTTTTGTTGTTTGGAATAGAAGCGTCGACGATGGACTTTCTGGGGATGATGAACGAGCGAGGCAAGGTTGCCGACGGAAGGAAGAGGAAGAGGCCGAGCACGACGGCTTCGTCCGGCCGGCCCTCTAAGGTTCCTTCGGCAGTTGCTCCGCCTATTACCGTTGCTGAGGTCCCCTTGCCAGCGGTGGTCATTTCCGCCGACCCCTCGGCTCCTGCTGCGTCTGCCACGGCCGGTGAGGCCTTCGATGTTTCGGGGGCGCTGTCGCTCCAGGCTCCGCCCCTGACCACTCAGGCCAAGGAGATCCTGACCGAGCAGCATAAGAAGCTGTTCGTCCCGGACTGGCGAGTCAAGAACCACGACGGCTTCCTCGGGGACTCGCAGATGTGTATGTAAGCCATCAAGCACTTAGTGACCCCGAAGGATCGAGCCGTACTGAAGGCAGGGACGACTGGCGATGACACCTACGAAGTCGCTCGGTCGCTTGTGTCGGTAAGTTTTGCATTCATTTTTCTTGAGAATTTCTTAAGTCTGCCATTCGGCTTTTACTTTGTTCTTATTCTCTTTTTCCTTCGGCAGGCCACTTGTCACTTCGGACACCTCCTTCAAGCGTTCGCCGAACAGGAGAGGGAGTTGAAGGCCGCCAGCGATAAGGACAGGGCAGAGAAGGTGAGGGTGGTTCGGCAGCTCGAGGCAGAGCAGAGACGCGCGGATGGCTTGGAGGTTCGGGTCACTGACCTTGAAGCGGACCTGGAGCGAGCTAAGGGGCGGCTCACCAACGAGGTTGCCAAAGTTGCTAAGGCTGCCGAGGAGTTAGTGGCATCTGCGAAGGCTCTGGCGGAGGCGAAGGCGGAGAAGGACGCCGTGGCGTCGGTGATCAGGGCCGAAGTCAAGGCCGAGGCGAAGGCGCACATGGCCTCCAACATGGAGAAGTCCTACGAGAGGGCGCTCGACCATGTCCAGGACCGCATCCCCGGCTTTCAGCGGGTCGGATACAGGCTGTGGCCCGGAGCTACGGCAGAGGGCGAAGAGGAGGAAGGTGAAGAGGAGGAAGGCGACGAGGAGGAGGAGGTGGTCCCTGAGACTGTGGTGACCGACCCCCAGGCCGGGGCGACGGGGAATGAGGGGCCGTCTGGCGAGGCGCCTGTGGTCGAGCCGACGACGCAGGTGGACCCCTGACCTCCTCGTCTTTTGTAATTTTGTTTTTCCTTTTTTAGAATGTAACGCCTTTTTGCAGACTGGCCACCGCCTCTTCTTTATGAATGAAAATCTTATTTCAAATTTGTCTAAGTGTTTGGCTTGGACTTTAGTCTTTCAATGTGATGTTCTCGTCTTTCAGATCCTCAAACATGCTCTAGATACCGCAGCAGCTCGGCGTCGTGCTGAACTGTTTAAGCAGTCTCGCGAGGCTCGCCTCGAGGGTGAGATCGAGCTGATCAGGAGAGTGTCGCTCAATGTGGAGAAGAAGAACATCGAGCTGCTGGCCGAGGTGCACCACTTACGGATAGTCGAAGAGGAGCTTTCAACGAAGGAGGAAGAGCTGGCCTCGGCGCTGGCCGAGCGAGACGAGCTTGCGAAGAAGGTCGAGCAGCTACAAAAGGTCACGGTCAACAAGAGCATCGAGGTGACCAATTTGCGTCGCATTATATCTGATAGTGCTGAGTACCCGGATTCGGCAAAACTCCCTCGATTCAAGATACTGGTTAAGGACGACACTTTGAAAGACAGGATCGTTGAGCTCGAGGAAGAAGTGGCTCATCTGAAGCCTCAGCCCGTGAGGACTAACGTCCGCAGCACCTCGTGCACTCGCGAGGAGAGAGAGCGAGGGATCTCCTTTTACGAGCTCGCGACTCGTGCTCCCGTCGTTGGTCGGACTGCGGCCGATGCCCAAAGCAGTGTAGCTGTTAGCTCGAGCGGAGCCTCGGTCGGAGCCACTGTTAGGGTTAGCGGCGAAGAGGTGTCCCAGTTTGTTGGCCTAGAGACGAGCTCGGAGATGAAGAGACAAAAATGCCGAGTGTCCCTGAATCGGAATGTCCCCATTCCGAGGAGGCGCTGAACTAGTTGTACTGGGCTTTTGATTTCTTGCATCGTCTTCTTCGTTGTAATTTCTTGCCTTGTAAATTTATCAAGTTGCTTTTTTGTTGTAACTTCTTGCCTTGTAAATTTATCAAGTTGTTTTAATAAAATCGAAGTTCGTCTGCCCATTGTTGTGCCGTAGTTGCCTTACTCTTGAAACGAACCATAAGAACCAATAGTTAGCTTCTTCGAGCGTTCTAGCCATAGAACTCTTGCCTTAGCTATAGAACTTTAGCTCTTGCTCGGAGTAAACCGAGGCAACTTTGCATTTCGGTGGTGTGGTAGCTCAGATTTCAGACCCAAACCACGTGGCTCAATCTGGACGGTCGATCACGATCGTGGCACGAATCACGAGGCGGGAGGCTTGAGTTTCGAGAAAATACTATCTTGTTGTTTTGTGGATACGTTGCACGATCTGATCCGTTCATCATGTTCTAGTACGCATTTTGAGACGATCCAACGGTGAAATTGGTTCGGCGGAATTTTCTCCATATGTGGAGGTCGGTTCCTCATCCGCTCGGTTCGAGATACTGAGGGAGTGCAGTCGGGCCGAGCGTTGGACTCCGAACTCGCCGTTAGAGTGGTTCAATCTGGATGGTCGATCACGATCATGGCACGAATCACGAGTCCGGAGGCTCGAGTTTCGAGAAAACGCTATCTTGTCATTTTGTGGATACGTGGCACGATCTGATCCGTTCATCATGTTCTAGTACGCATTCTGAGACGATCTAACGGTGAAATTGGTTCGGCGGAATTTTTCTCCATATGTGGAGGTCGGTTCCTCGTCCGCTCGGTTCAGGATATTGAGGGAGTGCAGTCGAGCCGAGCGTTGGACTCCGAACTCGTCTTTAGAGTTATTCAACGGTTGTGGGAGCAGTTCCGAATGGCAAACTACTTCTAGCTCGCTTAAGAGCGAGCTTGCGAAGTAGAGTCGAGCCAAGTGTTGGACTCCGAACCATCATTAGAGTTGTTCAACGGTTGTGGGAGCAGTTCCGAATGGCGAACTACTTCTAGCTCGCTTAAGAGCGAGCTTGCGAAGTAGAATCAAGCCAAGTGTTGGACTCCGAACCATCGTTAGAGTTATTCAACGGTTGTGGGAGCAGTTCCGAATGGCGAACTACTTCTGGCTCGCTTAAGAGCGAGCTTGCGAAGTAGAATCGAGCCAAGTGTTGGACTCCGAACCATCGTTAGAGTTATTCAACGGTTGTGGGAGCAGTTCCGAATGGCGAACTAGTTCTAGCTCGCTTAAGAGCGAGCTTGCGAAGTAGAGTCGAGCCAAGTGTTGGACTCCGAACCATCGTTAGAGTTGTTCAACGGTTGTGGGAGCAGTTCCGAATGGCAAACTACTTCTAGCTCGCTTAAGAGCAAGCTTGCGAAGTAGAGTTGAGCCAAGTGTTGGACTCCGAACCATCGTTAGAGTTGTTCAACGGTTGTGGGAGCAATTCCGAATGGCGAACTACTTCTAGCTCGCTTAAGAGTGAGCTTGCGAAGTTGAGTCGAGCCAAGTGTTGGACTCCGAACCATCGTTAGAGTTGTTCAACGGTTATGGGAGTAGTTCTGAATGGCGAACTACTTCTAGCTCGCTTAAGAGCGAGCTTGCGAAGTAGAATCGAGCCAAGTGTTGGACTCCGAACCATCGTTAGAGTTATTCAACGGTTGTGGGAGCAGTTCCGAATGGCGAACTACTTTTAGCTCGCTTAAGAGCGAGCTTGCGAAGTAGAATCGAGCCAAGTGTTGGACTCCGAACCATCGTTAGAGTGAAGAGTAAAAGCAGAGAGATGCAAACAACTTTACAAGTAAAATATGAGAAAGCTTTCTTTATCGATAACTAATGGTCGGCTGCTTCTAAGTTGCGAGCTGTTATTACATTAGAGAAATAAAGAAAAAAATACATGTAAAAGGAGGGGAACGGTTCGACATCCCAGAATACTTAGAGAGGTGTTAATGCTCTCTCCTGGTAATTTAAGAGATGGTCGGCATTCCAAGTCCTGGGGATCTCTCTGCCTTCAAGGTCTTCTAGCCGATATGTCCCGGGCCGAATTACTTTAGCGATCTTGTAGGGTCCCTCCCAATTTAGAGCTAGTTTGCTCTTCTGACCAGGTTAAAGGATGGCTAACTTTCTGAGGACCAAGTCCCCTTCTTTGAGGTCGGTAGGACGGACTCTCTTATTGTATGCCAACTCGATCCTTCTTCGGTAGCTTTGTTGACGAATGGCAGCTCTTTCTCGGATCTCATCAATCAGGTCTAGATTTTCTCGGAGCTTTCTGGCATTTTGTTCTTCTTTATAAGCCATTAGACGAAGAGAGGGTATACCGACTTCTAGGGGGATCATAGCCTCGGACCCATAGGTGAGATTGAATGGAGACTCTCCTGTGGGGGTCCGTTTTGTAGTGTGGTAGTTCCACAGCACGTTAGGGAGCTGATCGACCAATAAGCCTTTAGAGAATTTATCCAACCTCTTCTTAATACCGGAGAGGATCTGTCGGTTAGCATTCTCCACTTGGCCATTCGACTGTGGATGGGAAACGGAGGAGAATTGGTGTTGGATGGCAAGGTCTTCACATAGAGCTCGGAAGGCAGCCCTGGTAAACTGAGTTCCGTTGTCTGTTATGAGGACCCGAGGGACACCGAATCGGCAGATTACGTTCTTCCAGAAGAACTGAAGAACTTTGTTCTCGGTGATCGTGGCCAAGGGCTCGGACTCTATCCACTTCGAGAAGTAGTCGATTGTCACGACTAAGAATTTGAACTGGCTGGGAGCTGGTGGGAATGGCCCTAGTAAATCCATCCCCCACATTGCGAAAGGGATAGGACTTGATAGGGAAGTGAGTGGAGCTTGTGGGAGGCATGGGATGTCAGAGTACTTCTGACAAGAGCTGCATTGCCGAACGTGCCGTTCGGTGTCTTGTAGGTGAGTGGGCCAGAAATATCCGTAATTCAACACTTTGCGGGCTAGAGATCTGGACCCTGAATGTGCCCCATCGATGTCCTCATGAAGTTCTTACAGGGCATAGTCGGCTTGTTCCGGGGAGAGGCACCTCAAATAAGGCCTGCCGTCTACTTGTGTGAAGGAGCGCTTGTACAGGATGCCCCCGATAAGTGTGTATCGCTCTGCTCGGGTTCTCACTCGGCGAGCTTCCTTAGGATCTTCTGGGAGGAGCCCATCCCTCAGGAACTCAACGAGGGGTTTCATCCAGTCATCTTGCAGCAGGACAGGTAGAGACTCCATAGAATCGGAAGTTTCTTCTATGCTTGGCTTCAGGAGTACCTCAATCAAGACGGTCTGCTCGAGACCTTGGAGGGAGGAGGAGGCTAGCTTGGAGAGGGCATCGGCCTGGGCATTCTCTTCTCGGGGGATTCGTTGGATGAGGGCTTCTTCAAATAGGGCCATGAGATTCCTAACCTTGGCTAGGTACTTAACCATTCGGTCATCCCGTGCCTCATATTCCCCTAGGACCTGATTTACGACCAGCTGGGAGTCGCTATAGATCCGGAGGCACTGCGCCACTGCATTGCGAGCCATTCCGAGGCCGGCTATGAGTGCCTCATATTCTGCTTCATTGTTCGAGGCCTTGAAGTTGATACGGAGGGAGTATTGGAGGATGAAATCATTTGGGCCGGCCAGAATGACCCCGGCCCCGCTTCCCTCGTTACAAGAGGACCCATCCACATAAACCGACCAGACAGGCGGTCCCTTCATTGCTTGGCTGAATTCGGGGATGGTATTTTCAACTATGAATTCTGCTAAGGCCTGAGCCTTGATCGCGGTCTGAGGCTGATACGTTATATCATGCTGGCTCAGCTCGATAGACCACTTCATAAGGCGACCGGAGGTCTCTGGCTTGTGAAGCACTTGCTTCAGCGGTTGGTCGGTAAGAACGACCACCGAATGGGACTGAAAATATGGGTGAAGCTTCCTTGCGGCCATCACTAGGGCATAAGCCATCTTTTCTATCCTCGGGTAGCGGAGCTTGGCATCCCGAAGTACCTTGCTCACGTAATATATGGGCCTTTGGGTCTTATCTTCTTCCCTCACGAGAACGGTGCTAAGGGTCTGCTCGAAGGCTGCCAGGTAGAGGTAGAGGTAGAGGGGTTCACCAGGAATTGGTTTGCTGAGGAGAGGATGATTGACGAGGTAAGCCTTGAGTTGGTCGAACGACTCCTGTTGCTGTTGACCCCATTCGAAACCTTTAGCCCCCCTAAGGGCCTTGAAGAAGGGGAGGCATTTCTCCCTGGACTTCAAGAGGAAACGCCCTATAGCGGCTAGGCGGCCTGTTAGCCTCTGAACTTCCTCAACATTCTTGGAAGGGGCCATGTCTAATATGGCCTTGATTTTCTCAAGGTTAGCTTCGATTCCTCGTTGGCTGACCATGAAGCCGAGGAACTTTCCTGATGAGACTCCGAACGCACACTTGTTCGGATTGAGCCTCATGTTGTGCTTTCTCAGTACATCGAACGCCTCCTGCAGATCGACCACATGATCAGCCCCGTGGATGCTCTTTACAAGCATATCGTCCACATATACCTCCATATTCCGGCCGATTTGAGCTTGGAAAACCTTGTTGACGAGGCATTGATATGTGGCGCCTGCATTCTTCAAACCGAAGGGCATAACCCTGTAGCAGTAGAGGCCCTGGTCGGTCACAAATGAGGTCTTCGGGATATCTGGGGGGAACATCCGGATCTGGTTGTAGCCGGAGAAGGCGTCCATAAACTGAGGAGTTCATGACCCGAAGTGGCATCAATCAAAGTGTCAATACTTGGAAGAGGGAAGGGGTCCTTGGGGCAAGCCTTATTGAGATCGGTAAAATCGATACAAATCCTCCAGGTCCCATTGGACTTCTTCACCATTACCACATTCGACAGCCATTCGGGATAGTTTACCTCTTGTATGAACCGGGCCTTCAAGAGCTTGTCCACCTCCTCTTTTATAGCTAGCTGGCGCTTGTGGGCGAACTTGTGCCTCTTCTATTGGACCGGTTTGGACCCCGGTTGAGGTGGTGGACCAAGAGCTCTTCGGAAATTCCGGGCAGGTCTGCAGCTGACCAAGCAAAGAGGTCTCGGTTCCTTCGAATGCACTGGACTATGTTGGAGCATAGGGCGGATGGAAGGGTCTTGCTAACAAAGAACTTTCGGGTTGGATCCTGCTCAAAGAATAGCACTTCCTCCAACTCATCCACCGGCTCGGACGTTGGTCGGGCAACCTTTTGGGGGATTTCCAGAGTTTCGAGGGAGAGGACTGGACCGAGGGTAGAGGTCATGTAGCACTTGCGGGCCGTTTCCTGATTGCCTTTTACCTCCCCTACTCCTGCCCGGGTGGGGAATTTCATCTTGAGGTGATAAGTAGAGGGGACGGCTTCAAGGGAAGCTAGGCCGGGCCAACTCAAAATGACATTGTAAGCTGCAGGGACATCCACGACCATAAAGTCCATCGACTCCGTTCGGGTGGTAGGAGTTTTGCCAGCGGTTACGTCCATGGTGATCACCCCTTCAATAGTCACTGGCACTCCTGTGAACCCATGGAGCGTATAGCCGGCGGGCTTGAGTCTGTCTCGGGATTGTTTGAGGCCCTTGAAAGCGGCGAGGAAGAGGATGTTAACGGAGCTGCCGTTGTCCACTAGGATCCTCTCCACTTTGAAGTTCGCCATGTGGAGGCTGATGACGAGTGCGTCACAATGGGGCGTTCGGACACCCTCAAGGTCTTCATCTAAGAATGTGACGGGCACTCCGAGGCCTTTAGGAGGAGGGGTGGCGCGAACCGAATTGACTTCCCTTATAAACGCCTTTCGAGAGGAGTTGGAGGAGCCCCCCATTGGGCCCCCATGAATGAGGTGCGGGACACGCTCCTCCTCGAAGTTAGGCGTTTCATCGCGTTCAGGACGCTTATTAGCCCCCCGAGGCGGGGGAGGAAGGTCGGCTCGGTCCTTTCTCACGAACCTGGTCAGCTGCCCCCTCTGGATGAGGGCTTCTATCTCATTCTTCAAGGCCCAACAATCATTGGTGTCATGGCCATGGTCCCGGTGATAACGGCACCACTTCTCTTTATCCCTCTTCTTGCCGGGGGTGTTCATTTTTGGTGCAGGAGGTATCACCCCCTCCTTCTCAACTTCCATAAGAATCGTGGAGATGTTGGCATTAAGGGGAGTAAATTTTTCAAATCTGGGGGGAGGTCGGCGCTGGCCGCCATTATCCTTCTGGAGCTTCTTGGCCCCTTCCTCTTCTGTTCCCTTTCTCTTAGACCCGGAGGAAGATCCCTCCAAGTTGGGGCGGTGCTCAGCTTCTTCGGCCCGAATATACTTTTCGCTCCAGAGGAGGAGGTCAGAGAAGTTCTATGGAGGCTTCTTGGCGAGGGAAGAGCGAGGACTGGAGTTGAGGACATTGGATTGAAATGCTGCTGCAGCGACCGACTGGTCGAGGGATGCTATGGACCTGGCTTCAGCTGTGAACCTTTTTACATAGTCTCTCAGCTTCTCACCCTTCTTCTGGTGGAGGTAGAGTAGCGAAATGCTGGTCTTCTCAGTTCTGCAGCTACTCACGAAGTGGGTGACGAAGAGTGTCTCAAATTGCTCGAAGGAGAATATTGAGGAAGGGGCAAGGCGAGAGTACCATTCTCGAGCCGGACCCTTGAGAGTTGCGGGAAAGGTTTTGCAGAGCAGAGCATCGGAAGCTTGATGGATGAGCATGAGGGTCTTGAAGCTTTCGATGTGATCGACGGGGTCAGTCTCCCCGGAATAAGTCTCGAATCGAGGAGGCTTAAAGCCGATTGGTACGGGTGCATCCATTATGGTTCGGGAAAAAGGAGGTCGACTAGGACGAAGGGTCCTTCCTCTAAGCTCTTCTTCTCGGTCTAACTGACCCAAGCGCTTCTCCATTTTGTGGAGACGGCGGTAGACAGCGTCATTCCTTCGACGGTAATCAGTCGAGCCTCTAGACTCGTCTTCGTACGAGGGAGAGTGGGGGCTACGATGACGGTAGCTCCTGGAGCGGCAAGGAATTGGCATGTGCTGGGGGTTGCTTGGAGCTGGGGGAGGAGTTAGGGACCGTCGGCGAGGACTTCGGAACGGAGGAGGAGTGGGAATCCTGGGAGCATTGGTGTTGTTAGGACGAAGATTGAAAGCTTGTCGGACGGTTGCTTGGAACTGCTGGAACTCGGCACGGGTGATGGGTGCCTCATCGTTCCTAGGATGTTGCCGATCGGCAGGGGAATGGGGTCTTCTCCTGTAATGCTCGGGGGACTCTCTCCGCCCCCTTCGGATAGGGGACCTTCTGTAGTCTCGGCGGTGAGGAGATCGCTCATCCGGACGTTGCTGGCGGGAGGCTCCCTCTCAGGCCCGCTTTTCATCCAGACGGCGGCGAAGATCCTCATCCTTCTGCTGATTGAGGACGGTGTTGCGAAGGTCGGAAGCTTGGGGATTGTGGGAGGCCATAGAATTCGAAGAGGCATTGTGGATGGAGACGTGGTCCGGATGGAGAGATTGTTTCTGCGGGTTGGGACCCTTAGGAAGTTGTTGATTCTGAGGAGGAGGCAGATCCTGTTGGAGAGGGTCCTCTACTTGAGGAGGAAGTTTCCCCTACTGCTGAGCGGGCTGGATGGGGACTTCCTGTTGCTGTCGAGGTTGGGTCCGCGGTTGGACCCTCTAGATCTTACTTTCCTAGGAGGCATGGCTGGAGAAGATCTGACCAACGGGAAGAGGGGAGGCAGCTATTCGTTTGTTCCCACAGACGGTGCCAATCTGTTGCCGCTGAATCTGGTGTGGGGGCAAACAGATAGTATTTGTGGATTCTTGGAAAATTTTGAATAGCAAACCTGTTGCCTGTTCTGCCGGAGTTTGACCGTTGCTCCTGCCGTTCACCTGCAAAAAGTGCGAGACACCGGGGTTGTTCCCGGCGACGCACCCTCCGACGCTCAAGTCAGTAATCAGAAGTGATTATGAAAGAGCGTAAAACTGGCAAAAGATTGATTACCTCTTAATGGAGATGGATGGGGGGTATTTATAAGCACCGCTGGGGTCAGATTAGGAATGTAATTCCTGTGGTTAGATAAGGAATGTAATCACTAATCCCCAGTGAAAGGATAGATATGAATCAGGGCCGTTGATTAGGATTTAATCAGAAACCCTAATTCTATCCTTTCTGGACCGGGTTTGCTGCGGGTTGAAACCCGCACCCAGTTTAGGTGGATCCGTTCGCGGGTTAGCGGGTCTTCGAGGAGGAGAACCAGTACCCGCTTCAGACCTATTGGTAGGTGAAATTACCGTTTTACCCCTGGGCTTCAAGATTCGTGCCCGATTTGGACGGTTCCGATTTAACCCCATTTTTAGCCATATCAGTATATATTGATAAATAATTATTAATGGGGGTATAAAATCTAACTTCTTAGAACTTTAAGTGTGGAAAATATTAAAATTTAACTGTTGAAGAGATATTTACTAATTTCAATATAACATGTACAATAAAAAAACATAATAATTCTGAAAATTTACAAACTTGAAATCTTAAAATCTAAATTTCTAAGTAAATAAAGAAAGAATGGGAGAGAGAAAGAGATAGGGAGAGAGAGAAAGAGAGAAATATGAAAAAGTGAAGAGAGAATAGAGAGATAGTAATAAAGTAATGAGTTTTTTAGTTTTGGGGGAGAAATTTTGGGTTTGGGATTTGAAAAATTTTTTTTGGGGGGGGGGGGGGGGGGGGATTGTGTTTTGTGAGGTTAGATCTGGGCCTTTGATTTTGGGGGGATTGAAGGTGAGCCACTTGATAGCTTTCTAATTAGTATTCTATTTAAGACATAATATTGTAATACCCCGATTTTCATTTATGAAAATTATTATTTTATTTTTGCACGTATTGTGCACGTGCAATTTTTTGTAATATAAAATCTTATAATCATTTTCATTATGGATAATGTGTGTATATATATATATAAGTATATGTGTTCTCTAACTATTTTTATAAAGGCCCATTTTCTTCAAATAAGCATAAGTCCTTTTTTAGCCCAAATCTAATTTATTTTTGTAAACCATTATTTGGCCCATTAAATAAATCCCATGAGCTATTCCCTTTTATTACAACTTGTAATGTAGACTACTTTTATAAGATTATTTTTATAAAAAAATATATATATATAATTAAATGTACAACTTTTTATATGGAGAACTAATGAATGCGCGTGCATTGCACGTACACGTGCATGAAGCACACTTTGGGGCCAGTTTTGAATGGGAGGGAAAAGGAAAAAGAGAAGTGGAGTTGTGGGTGGTAGTTGTTTGGATCATGGTTGGTTACTTCAACTTCCCCTTAAATCCTAGCCTTTTATCTTTAACTCCTAGATTAATCCTAGCCCTTCATTTGCTCCAAATTTTAGTATAAATACCCCCCCCCCCCTAGCCTAGTTATTCTTGCACTCTTCATTCTCCAAAAACCTATAGTAGAAAATACATTTGTTAGTAGTACATTATTAGAAGGAAGTGAAATAAAAGATTAAGAGTTTGAGGGTGAGTGTTTGCTTGCAATCAAGGAAGGCCGGTATCACCTAGGAGGGCTCGGGATTGCACCTTTGAAGGCTCGGGTTTGCACATCAAGGAGGAGGAGGAACATTCTTTTGGCAAGCTCGCGAAGGACTCTTTTGTTTAGGAGGTGTTGCAAAATCTTTTCTCTCCAAATAAGATGGATTATTTTCTATATTTCGAATTAGATATCATGCTAAGGTTGATTGAAACGATAATGCATGAAAGAAACAAAGAATAGTACACTTAATTGGAAAAATGGCTTATTAGTTGATTGAATTGATGCTAAATAGATTGCATGTTATTCCGTCATGAATCTTAAGTTGTATGTGAATTGTTTGTAGCCATGGAATGCGTGAATTAAAATTGTTGTTAGTATCAAAACTAAGTACAAATGCTAGTAGATGAAATTGTTGATTTATATGCTTAGATGGACTTTCGTGATAATGTTTAGAATGAGTAATTTAAAATATGTTTTTGAGTTTATAAAAGGAAGATAAATAGGGAATTAATACAGGAAGTATTAATATTAAGTCGTATGAGAAATGTCAAATGAGATATGGTAGTAGTAGTATACAATTTAAATTAATTGTATGAAAAATATGTGTTTAGTTACTGGAAAAATTATTTTTAAATTACTGGAGTATCAAATATTGTTTAAACAGATATTCTGGAGATTTACAGAAATTTTAGTGAAAGCAAACTAAAATAAGAGCTTTTGAACATCGAAATGTTCTAATTGAACAGAGAATTGATTGAAATAAAATACGAGTTGTAGTCAAGACAACTTGAGCCTATAGCTCAAGTGGTCGGTGGGCTCTTCAGCTTTACAGTGGTGCGGGTAGGTGGTCGAGGTCGCTGGTTCGATACTTGAGCACACCATTCTTTTATATGCGTTTTGAAATTTAATCAGTTTTCAGTCCGAGAATTTTTAACTCCCTGACCTCTATTTATATCGATGAGCACAAGCAGCCAAGTGGCTAGTGCGTGCGGTTGGGTTCCTTTGGGTCGCTGGTTCGAATCCTGGCTTGGCCAGAATATTTTTTTTATATAAAAAAGTGATTTTTGGGTTTCTTGATGTGTAAAAATTCCGAAAAAAAATACTATTATTATTCTAAATTCATGTGTGACTTATGAAAATTAATTGGGAGTTATTGGAATGAAATAAAGTATATTTTGGGAGTAAAAGTGAAATTGGAACTATAGTTTTACACTCGTATATTTCGTTAAAAATGCATTTTGCGAAGAAATTGAGATAAGTATTAGGAAAGAAAAATTTGAAAGAAAGAAAATATTTGTTGTGAAATTTGTATGAGTTTATTCTTATCAAAGAATAGTGTGACAATAGTGAGTGGTGAATATTTCACTTTGACTAGATATTTTGTAATATGATTTTTAATGTGGAAATACATGTGGATTAAGAAATGTGTGATGTATAATTGAACTTCAAGTATGGTTATTGACTCATGAAAAATTTAGGAATCATGTGATTGGAAAAAAGAAATGTTATTGGGTTTGACAACTCAAACATGTGAATTTGTAAAATGAAATTGAAAATTAGGGTGTAGCCAAAACTCACATCGGTAAGTGAAAAGTGATGAAATATGATTATTGAAATTGAAAAGACCAAGTTTGGGTCATTGTGAAATGAAAGAAATAGGATCGGTAGTAGTGAGAGGGCTAATTCTAAGAGATTGATTTTGTTCATGATTTCATTAGAATTAAGAATTAGTACATAGTGAAGAGGTGATGAAAGTGAGAGAAAAACACAAGTATGGGGGCCTCGAGTCTACGATGTGGGTGTGATTCACAGTTTGTCTTCACGATGCGTCGTGACATGACGTGGGCACTACTCCGGAATTATCGGGATCTTGGCGACGCTTGTGGGGTGTTTGGTGACTGCGAGAGGATCGTGTGCCATGAAGGAGGCTGAATTGTCCATAGATAGTCTTCACGATGCGTCGTGACATGACGTGAGATTTCCCTCCAGTTTTTCTATACATGAGCTCGTTCTCATAGGACATCTAGGATACTTACCGTAGTTACAGTAGTAGATTAAGTCATGACTAGGGATTGAACCCTACAAGATGAAGAACGATTAAGAGGCTTGCCCTCGGACCTATGTAGTATGGGATGCATAGAATCCGAACAAGTGCGCATTAGTGTCATGTAATATCAATAACTGCATTAAGGACTAAGTGCACAATCACAACACGACATCAATAGGGTATTCCCTTTAGTTTGATATGTGACAAGTTTGTGTTTGTTGAATATGGAAAATCAGTTATACTGTTTCCGGCATAGAGAGGATGGCCGTGTATAATGTTCGTCGGTTGAATAAACTGACGTACCCACAGTTTTGTATGCAGGGTAAATGACCTGATAAAGATTAAAGGAGAAATGATGCTTAGCGATTATTCAAATATGGATGTACCTTTATATAAATGTTGTAAATTTGCTTCCGCTGTAAAATGAAAAGTGTAAAGATTTCTTGTAACTCTGATGTAAAGTGAAAAGTTTTAAATTCCTTATAAAATTGTACAAAAGAAGTGTAAAGATCCTGTGAAATCTCGAATTCAGTGTATTTTGGAATTCGGGGCATTACAAATATACTGTAGAAACAGCTTCGGCCCAGAAGTATTTAGGCAAATTACTTTCAACAAGTATGGTACGTGCACATTCTTGCAAAGTCCTATTCTTCTTTTAACCACTCCATTTTGTGGTGAAACTCTAGGAAATGCAAAAGTATGTGTTATACCATTCTTGTTGCAATATTCTGAAAATATTTCATTATCAAATTCTTCACCATGATCACTTTTAATAGTGACTATAGTTAGAGATTTTTGATTTTGAACACGTTTGAAAAATTTACAAATTCTTCAAAAGCTTCATTTTTATGTCTTAAGAAAAATACCTATGTAAACCTTGAATAACCATCAACTAAAATAAATACATATCTACTTTTATTTAAGGAAGCGACTCTAGTAGGACCAAATAAATCTATATGAATCAATTCGAGAGGCCTACTAGTAGAAATCATTTCCTTTGTTTTAAAAGTGGATTTTATTTGTTTCCCTAGTTGACATGCATCACACATTTTATCTTTCTTAAAAGATAATTTTGGTAGTCCTTTAACTAGATTATTCTTAGACATTTTAGCGATATTTTTCATGTTTACATGTCCAAATCTTCTATGCCAAAGCCAAGAATCGTTGTTTGAGGCAACTAAACAAAAATCATCCGAAAACTCATTTGTTTTTAAACAAAGTTCATATATGTTGGTTTTTTCTAATACCATGAAAAATCACATTTTGCAAAGAAGAATCATAAATCAAGCATGCATCTTTTTCAAACATTATCTTTTAACCCTTATCACATAATTGACTAATGCTTAACATGTTATACTTTAAACTAATAACTAAGAATATATCTTCAATAATAGGAGTAGTATTCTTACCAACCATGCTTCTTCCGATGACTTTTCCTTTGTTATTGTCACCAAAGGCAACGGTTCCTCCATCCATATTTTGAATGGAAGATAGCAAGTTTGTATGGCCAGTCATATGTTTAGAGCATCCACTGTCAAGTATCCATCGTTCCTTTTTAGGTACCTACAAAATATTGTTTGTGAATATGGTACCCTTTCCATTGGGTCCAAGAAAGATTAGTGCTTGGGAAACCAAACCCAAAGTGAGTTTGATTTACCTCCATATGCAGGTTTAAAATTAATAGAATTACAAACATTATTTACAAAGAAATTTATATAAAAAATTCTTTCATTTAAACACAAATTAACTGGAACCCAAATATTTTTACACTGTCCAGACGACTTATTTTTACCCATCAGTCGACTGTTTTGTGACTTCAGTCGAATGTGAGGTGAAACTAGTCGACTTATATGAGATTGTTGTCTTTTCGAATAAGACTGCATCCTTCTAGACATGCGACCTATTTGAGAAGCCAGTTGATTGGTCTTTTCGGAAAACTTTCCATTTTCATGATTAAAAAGAATTTTTGGCTTTTCAAAGAAATCATACAACTTATTAATTACACTAGAAGTAGAATAAAGCTTATTATCATTAGTGTTATTAGAAGAATGACCTTTCTCAAGAATTTCTGAAAACCAAGTTCAAATCCTTTATTATACTGAACTTGATTTTGAAGAACTTCATTTAAATTCGCTTTTCCCTTATTAAACTTAGATACTGATATAGCTAAAAATGGGGTTAAATCGGAACCGTCCAGATGGGGCACGAATCTTGAAGCTTAGGGGTAAAACGGTAATTTCACATACAAATGGGTCCGAAACGGGTACTGGGTCTCCTCCTCACAGACCCAATAACCCGCGAACGGATCCGCTCCATCTGGGTACGGGTCCCGGCCCAAGACAAACCCAGATCAGCAAGAGGAAAATCAGGGTCACTGATTTGACCAAATCAACGGGCCTGATTTGCTCTCACCGGGAATCATGGGGTCAGTTTCCTAAACAAACTGGGAGGATTATACTCCTGACAGTTACACAGGGAATTAGGCCCCTAATCACTCCTAGGGCGACTATAAATACCTCCCCCTACCACTGTGACCAGGTAATCACTCTTTTTCCACCTTAAGCTCTTTCTTAATCACCACTGGTTACTGACAAGAGCGTCGGAGGGTGCGTCGCCGGAATCAACCCCGGTGTATCGCACTTCCTTGCAGGTTGCGGCAGGAATCAGAAGGTTTGGATCCGCTGTTCAGGTTTTTCTCGAACTCACAAATCTCATCTGTTTACCCCCACACCAGAATCAGCGGTAACAGATTGGCGCCGTCTATGGGAAAAACCACACGAACAGCCTCCGCCTCTTCCTTGTCGACTAGCCCTTCTCCAACTATGCCTCCCAAAAAGGCCAGATCTAGGGGGTCCAACCGCGGACCCAATCCCGTCGATCAGCCGGAGGAAGTCCCCGTCCATCCCGCTCTACAGCTTGAACATCTTCCTCCCCCGGCCCAACAGGGCCAGCCTCCTCTTCCGAACCAACAACCCCCAAATGGTCCTGCTGGTCAGAACCAGTGGAGGCAGAAGCAACCACTCCATCCAGACCATGTCTCAATTCACAACGCCTCCTCGGACTCTATGGCTTCCCATCACCCCCGAGCCTTCGATCTCCGCAACACCGTCCTGAATCGCCAAAAGGAAGAGGACCTTCGCAACCACCTAGATGAGAGGCAGGCCCGAGAGGGAGCCTCCCGCCAGCATCATGGTGAGCGATCTCCTCATCGCCGAGATGGTAGGAGGTCTCCAGACCGAAGGGGCCGGGCGGAATCTCCCGAGCGCCATAGGAGGAGGCCACATTCCCCCGCGGATCGGCATCATCCGAGGAACAATGAGGCACCTATCACTCGTGCCGAGTTCCTACAATTCCAGGAGACTGTGTTGCAGGCCCTCAACCTTCGCCCCAACAACCATAATGCCCAGAGGGTTCCAACACCCCCACGGGTTCCAAGTCCTCGCCACCGATCCAGAAGTCCTCTCCCGGCTCCCAGTCGCCAGCAGCATCCCTATAGTCCTCGCCGATCCCAGGACTATCGACGCCGCAGTCCCCGCTCCCCTTCCTATGAAGAAGAGTCCAGGGGATCGTTTGATTACCAGCGGAGGGACGATGCCCTCTACCATCGTCTCCACGAGGTGGAGAGGCGCATTGGTCGCATGGACAAAGAGGAGGAGTCGAGAGCAGGGACCGTCCGTCCCAGCAGACCCCCCTTCTCTCGGACAATCATGGAGGCCCCCATACCGAGGGGTTTCAAACCTCCGCAGTTTGAAACGTACTCAGGGGAGTCCGACCCAGTTGATCACGTCGAAAGCTTCAAGACCTTAATGCTGATCCATCAAGCTTCTGACGCCATGCTCTGCAAGACCTTCCCCGCCACCCTCAAGGGGTCGGCTCGGGAATGGTACTCCAGGCTCTCTCCCTCTTCCATCTTCTGGTTCGAGCAGTTCGAAACGCTCTTTATAACTCACTTTGTGAGTAGCAGGCGAACTGAGAAGACGGGCCTCTCCCTACTCCACCTCCGACAGGAGAGGGGAGAAAAGCTGAGGGACTATGTGAGGAGATTCACCGCAGAGGTCAGGTCTATCGCCTCCCTAGACCAGTCGGTGGCGACCGTTGCGTTCCAGTCGAACGTCCTCAACTCCAACCTCCGGTCGTCCCTCACGAAGAAGCCCCCGCACAACTTCGCCGATCTTCTCCTAAGATGCGAGAAGTACATTCGGGCGGAAGAGGCCGAGTGCCTCCCGGGTTTCGGAGGATCTACCTCCGGCTCGAAGAGGAAGACAGCAGAGGAGGAAGGGTCCAAAAAGTTGCAGAAGGACAATAGCGGCCAGCGCCGTCCTCCCCCCAGGTTCGAGAAGTTCACTCCCTTCACCACCAATGTCTCCACTATCCTGATGGAAGTGGAGAAAGAAGGAGTCATACCTCCGGCTCCGAGAATGAATACCCAGGCCAAGAGGAGGAACAAAGAGAAATGGTGCCGTTACCACCGGGACCACGGCCATGACACCAACGACTGCCGGGCGTTGAAAAATGAGATAGAGGCCCTCATCCAGAGGGGGCAGTTGGCCAAATTTGTGAAGGCAAACGATCGGGCGGATCGCAACACTCCTCCGCCTCGGGGGGCTAACAAGCATTCCGAGCGGCGCGATGAGACCCCCGAGTTCGAGGAAGAATGAGTCCTGCACCTCATCCACGGAGGCCCCATGAGGGGCTCCTTCAACTCCTCTCGGAAGGCCTTCGTCCGAGAGGTCAACTCAGTTCACAGCGTCCCTCCCCCCAAGGGCCTTGGTGTCCCAGTGACTTTCTCCGATGAGGACCTCGAGGGGGTCCGAACTCCCCACTGCGATGCACTTGTCATCGACCTTCGGATGGCAAACTTTAAGGTGCAGAGGGTCCTGGTTGACAACGGGAGCTCGGTGAACATCCTCTTCCTCTCGGCATTCCGAGGGCTGCAGCTATCCCGGGATCGCCTCAAACCGGCCGGGTACACGCTCCACGGGTTCACGGGGGTACCAGTAACTGTCGAAGGGGTTATTACCCTGGACGTAACTGCTGGGAAGACCCCTACTACCCAGACCGAGCCGATGGACTTTATGGTCATCGACGTCCCGGTCGCGTATAATGTCATCCTAGGCCGACCCGGCCTAGCTGCCCTGGAAGCTGTCCCTTCAGCGTACCACCTTAAAATGAAGTTCCCCACTCGGTCGGGAGTGGGAGAAGTCAGGGGCAGCCAAGAGACGGCTCGGAAATGCTATATGACTTCCACTGGGGGACCGGTGCTCTCCCTCGAGACTCTAGAAATTCCCGAGCCGAATGTCCGACCCACGTCCGAGCCGGCGGACGAGTTGAAAGAAGTGCTCTTCTCGGACGAGGACCCGAGTCGAAAGTTCCTCATCAGCAAGTCCTTGCCAATTGCCCTATGTTCCGACTTGGTGCAGTGCATCCGGGAGAACCGTGACCTATTTGCTTGGTCCACAGCGGATATGCCCGGGATTTCCGAGGACCTTCTAGTGCACCGCCTCAGCGTCGAACCGGGGTGCAGACCGGTTCAGCAGAAGAGGCGTAAGTTCGCCCCCGAGCGGCAACAGGCCATCAAGGAGGGGTGGATAAGCTCTTGAGAGCTCGGTTCATACAGGAGGTGAACTATCCCGAGTGGCTCTCCAATGTGGTCATGGTTAAGAAGTCCAATGGCTCTTGGAGGATATGCATCGACTTCACCGACCTGAATAAGGCGTGTCCGAAGGATCCATTCCCTCTGCCAAATATCGACACCCTTATTGATGCCACCTCGGGCCATGAGCTCCTCAACTTCATGGATGCCTTCTCCGGCTATAATCAGATCCGAATGTTCCCTCCGGACATTCCGAAAACCTCCTTCATTACCGACCAGGGCCTCTACTGCTATAGAGTCATGCCGTTCGGGTTGAAGAACGCTGGAGCCACCTACCAGCGCCTCGTCAACAAGGTCTTCCAAAGCCAGATAGGCCGCAACATGGAAGTGTACGTCGACGACATGCTCATCAAGAGCATCCGAGGTACCGACCACGTGGCCGACCTCCAGGAGGCATTCGGTGTATTGAGGAGGCACAACATGCGGCTTAACCCGAACACGTGTGCGTTCGGGGTCTCATCAGGAAAGTTCCTCGGCTTCATGGTGAGCCAGCGAGGGATTGAAGCAAATCCCGAGAAGATCAAGGCCATACTGGACATGGCCCCGCCCCGGATCGTCAAGGAGGTGCAGAAGCTTACGGGTCGGCTCGCCGCTATTGGCCGGTTCCTTTCGAAGTCTGGGGAAAAGTGCCTCCCCTTCTTTAAGGCTCTCACGGGGGCTAAGGGTTTCGAATGGGGCCAACCACAACAGGAGTCGTTCGACCAACTGAAGGCCTACTTGGTGAACCCCCCTCTGCTCAGCAAACCCGTTCCGGGGGAAACCCTCTTCATCTACTTAGCTGCTTCCGAGCAGACCCTAAGTGCTGTGTTGGTGAGGAAAGAAGACTGGGCTCAGAAGCCCATTTACTATGTGAGCAAAGTGCTTCGGGATGCCGAGCTCCGCTATCCGAAGATAGAAAAGATGGCCTACGCCCTGGTCATGGCGGCAAGGAAGCTCTGTCCATACTTTCAGTCCCACTCGGTTGTGGTCCTCACCGACCAACCGCTGAAGCAGATCCTCCACAAGCCTGAGACCTCGGGCCGGCTAATGAAGTGGTCCATAGAGCTGAGCCAACACGACATCTCCTACCAACCTCGGACTGCAATCAAAGCTCAGGCCCTCACCGACTTCATCGTCGAGTCCACCATCCCCGAGGTCAGCCGCGTCCTGAATGGACCCCCCATTTGGACAGTTTTCGTGGACGGATCCTCCTGCAACGAGGGTAGCGGTGCCGGTATCACCCTGAACGGCCCTGATGACTTCGTCCTCCAGTATGCCCTCCGCATGAACTTCAAGGCCTCAAACAACGAGGCGGAGTATGAGGCACTAATCGTGGGCCTCGGACTTGCCCGAAGTGGCGGGGCGCAGCGCCTCCGAGTCCATAGTGACTCTCAGCTAGTTGTGAACCAAGTCTTGGGCGAGTACGAGGCGCGAGACGAGCAGATGGCGAAGTACCTCGCCAAGGTCCGAGCCCTCATGAGCCGGTTCGAAGAGGCACTCATCCAACGAGTCCCTCGAGAGGAGAATTCACAGGCCGATGCCCTCTCCAAGTTGGCCTTATCCTCCCTCCAAGGTCTCGAGCAGACCATTTTGATCGAGGTCCTCTCCAGGCCGAGCATAGAAGACGAGACATCCGGCTCGATGGAGTCATTGCCGATCCTGCTGCAAGATAATTGGATGAAGCCATTAGTGGAGTTCTTAAGGGATAGACTCCTTCCCGAGGACCCCAAAGAAGCACGCCGAGTCAGAACCAGGGCCGAGCGGTATGTCTTGATCGAGGGAATCTTATACAAGCGCTCCTTCTCGCAGGTTGATGGCCGATCGTACCTAAGGTGCCTCTCCCCGGAACAGGCCGACTACGCTTTACAAGAGCTCCACGAGGGCATCGGCGGGGCACATTCAGGATCTAGGTCCTTGGCTCGGAAAGCTTTGAATTACGGATACTTCTGGCCAACTCTCCTCCAAGATGCCGAGCGACACGTTCGGCAATGTGGCTCGTGTCAGAGACATTCCAACGTTCGTCGCCTCCCTTAAGCCAACCATGCCTCCCTATCAAGTCCTATCCCCTTTGCAATGTGGGGAATGGATTTACTAGGGCCGTTCCCTCCAGCTCCCGGCCAGTTCAAGTTCTTGGTTGTAGCCATCGACTACTTCTCGAAGTGGATTAAGGCCGAGCCCCTCGCCACTATCACCGAGAGCAAAGTGCTTCAGTTCTTCTGGAAGAGCGTCATCTGTCGGTTCGGCGTCCCCCGTGTCCTCATAACAGACAACGGAACTCAGTTCACCGGGGCCGTGTTCCGAGCTCTGTGCGAGGACCTTGCCATCCAACAGCGCTTCTCTTCCGTCTCACACCCGCAATCGAATGGCCAAGCAGAAAATGCCAATCGGCAGATCCTCACAGGTATCAAGAAGAGGCTGGACAAATGTTCCAAAGGCTTATGGGTCGACCAACTCCCCAACGTACTATGGAACTACCGCACGAACAAGCGGACCCCCACAGGAGAGTCCCCTTTCAACCTCACCTATGGGTCCGAGGCGGTGATACCCCTCGAGGTCGGAATACCTTCCCATCGCCTCACAGCCTACAATGAGGAACAGAACGCCAGAGACCTCAGGGCGAACTTAGATCTGGTGGACGAACTGAGGGAGAGAGCATCAATTCGGCAACAGAACTACCGGAGGAGGGTCGAATTGGCATATAACAAGAAAGTCCGACCCACCAATCTCAAGCAAGGGGACTTGGTCCTGAGAAAACTGGCCATATCCTTCCCCAATCAGAAGAGCAAACTGGCTCCGAACTGGGAAGGGCCTTACAAGATCACATGGGTAGTTCGGCCCGGAGCATATCGCCTGGAAGATCTAGAGGGCAGAGAGATTCCGAGGACCTGGAATGTCGACCACCTCCTAAAATACCAAGAAAGCGCCCCGGCGCCTCTCTAAGTATTACAGGATATCGAGCCATTCTTCTCCTCTAACTTGTAATTCATTTTTTGAGTTGTTACATGTAAAAACGGTTCGCCGTCAATTATCAATAAAGAATGCTCTCTCATACTTATAAATTTTCTTGCTTCTCTCCGCCTTTACCTTTTATTTCTTTTATTTTTCAACCAATGGTTCGGAGTCCAATGTCCGGCTCGACTTTACCTCCTCGGTTCGCCCCCGGGCGAGCCAGAGCTAGATCGCTGTTCGGAACTGCTCCCACAACCGTTGAACTACACCGATGGTTCGGAGTCCAACACTCGGCTCGACTTTACTTCCTCAGCCCGCCTCCGGGCGAGCCAGAAGTAGATCGCCGTTCGGAACTGCTTCCACAACCGTTGAACTACACCGATGGTTCGGAGTCCAACACTCGGCTCGACTTTACTTCCTCGACCCGCCTCCGGGCAAGCCAGAAGTAGATCGCCGTTCGGAACTGCTCCCACAACCGTTGAACTACACCGATGGTTCGGAGTCCAACACTCGGCTCGACTTTACTTCCTCGGCCCGCCTCAGGGCGAGCCAGAAGTAGATCGCCATTCGGAACTGCTCCCACAACCGTTGAACTACACCGATGGTTCGGAGTCCAACACTCGGCTCGACTTTACTTCCCCGGCTCGCCCTTAGGCGAGCCAGAAGTAGATCGCCGTTTGGAACTGCTCCCACAACCGTCGAGCAACGCTAGCGCTGGTTCGGATTACATTGTTCGGATAGGAACACGTCCACTCAAATCCTCGAGCCGAGCGGACGAGGGACCGACCCTCGTATATGGCAAAAAATCCTTCCGAGGCAAAGTCACCGTTGGATCATCTCAGAATGCATGCTAGAGTGTGATGAACGGACCTGGCCATGCCACGCATCCACAAAACGACAAGATAGTGTTTTCTTGGAACTCGTGCCCCCCTCCTTGTGATCCGCGCCCTGATCAAGATCCACCGTCCAAATCAGGCCACGTGGCCACAGATTCGAAACAGCTACACCTCAGCCGAGGCACCGAGCCGCACCGGAAGGTACCGAGCAAGATTCGGAACCCCGGCTAAAGCGTGAGTTTCGTGCCAAGGTGCTCGACGAAGCAAACACTCGCTTCTCGCAGTTCATTACAAGCCTACTCTAGCTAGCGCAATTACAACACTACGACAAGCAAGCCAACTCCAATTTCATTAATATAACTTGGATAAATTTACAAAAAGATTACAACAAAAGACCGTTCGGAGGCCCAAAGACACAATTCGACCCGTTCACTACTTCCGCGGAAGGGGGACGCTCCGGTTCAGGGACACCTTGGGTCGGCGCTTCTTGACCCCCGAGCTCGTCTCTAAGCCGACGAATCGAGATGCCCCTTCACCGCTGACCCTGACGGTCGTTCCAACCGAAGCACCACTTGAAGATACCGCTACTCCACTTTGGGCGTCGGCTGCTGTCCGACCTAAGATGGGAGTTCAGCTCGCGAGTTGATAGAACGTGATCCCTCGGTCAATCTCTTCGCGAGTACATGAAGTACTCCGAACATTAGCCCTCACCGGCTGAGGTTTAAGCTGAGCAACCTCTTCCTCCAGTTCAACGATCCTGTCCTTCAGCGTATCGTCCCTCACAATTACCTTGAGCTGAGGAAGCTTCGCCGAACCGGGATACTCGGCACTATCAGATATGACACGGCGCAAATGGGTCACCTCGATACTCTTGTCGACCGTTACCCTTTGCAGCTGTTCTACCCTCCTTGCAAAATCGTCGCGCTCGGCTAAAGCCCGGGCCAACTCTCCCTCCTTCGCAGCGAGTTCGGCCTCGACTATCCGCAGATGGTGCAACTCGACCAACAACTCGCTGTTTCTCTTCTCCACGTTATGGAGTATTCTTTTCGTCAGATGGACCTCGCCCTCGAGGCGATCCTCCCGGGACTGCTGAAACAACTCCGCACGGCGCCGAGCTGCCGTGGTGGTACGAGTCTGCTCGGCGACCTGAAATAAAAGAGGGACAACATTGAAGAACTACATGACCGAACCAAACACTTAGACAAGTTCAAAACCAAAACAATCTTTTTCATTTCATTCATCAGAGCGGTGGCCAGTCCGCAAAAGGCATTACACTTTAAAAAAAACAGAGAACAAAAACTACAAAAAATTACGAGGGGATCAGGGGTCCACCTGCGTCGCCGCTTCGACCACAGGCGCGTCGCCAGATGGCCCCTCGTTTCTCCCTTCGACCTGGGGTCTGCCACCGAAGGGTTGGCCTCCTCCTCCTCGTCGTCGCCCTCCCCCTCGTCACCTTCGGCTTCCTCCTCCTCGCCGTTTGAGGGCGACCCCGGCCACAGCCTATAGCCGACCCGCTCGAAGCCGGGGACACATTCCTGAACATGGTCGAGCGCCTTCTGATAGGACATCTCCATGTTCTTGGCTATGTGTTTCTTCGTTTCGGCCTCACACTAGGCCTCGATCTCAGCCCTAATCTTCGCGGCTAGGGCCTCCTTCTCCACCTTCAGATCGGCCAGAGACTTCGCCGACGCGGCCAGTTCCTCGGCAGCCTTCGCAGCCTTGGTCGACTCCGCATCAAGTCGCCCCTTGGCTCTCTCCAAGTCGGCCACAAGATCAGCGACCCGGACTTCCAAGGCCTCGACTCGCCTCTGCTCGGCCTCGAGTTGCCGAACTGCCTTGACCTTCTTCGCCCTGTCTTTGTCGCTGGCGGCCTTCAGCTCCTTCTCCTGCGCGGCGAACGTCTCGAGGAGATGGCCGAAGTGGCAAGTGGCCTGTGAAGTCAACGATAAGCGCAATATACAAGCCGAGCAGTAAACTTGAAGAAATTCGCAATGAGAAACTTACCGAGACGAGCGACCGAGCCACTTCGTAAGTGTCATCGCCGACCGTCCCCGCCTTCAGTGCGACTCTGTCCTTCGGGGTCGCTAGGTGCTTGACGACCTGCACCGACATCTGCGAGTTTCCGAGGAATCCGTCGTGATTCTTCACTCGCCAGTTCGGCACGAACAGCTGCTTGTGCTGCTTGGTCAGGAACTCCTCGGCCGCCTCAGTCAACCTCGGAGCCTCGAGCGACAATGCCGCATTAACATCGAAGGCCCCTTCAACCGGGGCCGAGGCCACAGGCACCGAGGGCTCCTTGGCAACAACCACCTCCGAAGGCGCCTCAGTAGTCGGAGGAGGCGGGGTGGTAGTCGAAGCGACCTTGGGCTGCGGAGTCGACGAGGCAGCCACGGTCGCCCTCTTCCTCTTCCTACCCCCGGCCAATTTGGACCTATCGGCCATCATGGCGTTGAAGTCTATCTTCATCGCTTCTACATCAAACAAAATAAAAACTGAGTCAGCAAGACGAGCTAAACACTTGGAAGAAAAACAAAAATAAACGAGATGTCAGGAGCATACTCGGGTCGATGGGGCTAAGGCCGGACCCGAACAGCACCTCCTCCGTCAACTCCCTCCAACTCAACAATGGGAGGGCCATGATCTTCCGTGCTACCTCCTCCTCGGCCACAGACAGCACGGGGTCGGCTCTCGCAAACTTGGGCACCTTCGGTTTCCATCGGGTCGGAATTTGCAATATTGGTTCCCCCCTTAATATAAAGAACTTCTCTTTCCAGCCTTTAATTGAGTCCAGCTTTTCTATGATCCTAACACCCTTCCTCGGCCCCAAGTAGTACCGATGCTCTGTCTTGTGCATCCGGTTTATCCGATACAGGCCTCGGAAGACCGTTAGGTCCGGCTCGACTTCAGCTTTGCGGCACTGAAGCAGGAAAGCGTTCACATGACGCCATGTGTTCGGCATGAATTGGGTCGGCACGAGGCAGAACCACCCGAGGATCTGGAGAATGAAGGGATGCAATGGAAAACGCAGTCCGGCATTCAAGGAGTCGAAGTCAAACATGCACATATCCGACGACGACAGCTCAGAATTCGCTCGCATCCCAGCACCAGGAACCATCAGCTTGTACTCCGGAGGGATGGCGAATCCCTTTCTGATCCGAAGGAGATCCCTCTCGGATAGCACCGAAGCAATCTCGTCGGCTTCGGTAGGAAGAGCCGGGTTGGGTTCTTCGTAAACTTTCGACTTTTCGAAGATCGCTTTCTCCAAGAGGTCGCCTTCGTACTGCCTGACCCCCGAATGCCCGGACAATACAGAAGGATATCGTCCCATCTCGGGGGCTTGCTTCGGGTTCTCCACGATCTCCTCGACCACGGGAAATTGGGTCACCACCCTCCTCTTCTTCTTCTCTTTCCTCGCCTCGGTCACCGACGGCTCGGCCACCTGCTTCCCCTTCCTACTGATCTCCGCCTGCCTTCTCTCCTCGGTGCCATCATTGCCCGAGGACGAGGCCTCACTCCCCGAGTTCACTCTTGACATCTCTAAAGAAAAAACTAAGGCTAGTAGACTGACCTTTGTAGTGACGTTCACGGTCGGAATAAGCTCGCCGGGAATCGCCTGGCCCACGCGACAGCTAGCGCAACCACCTTGGAGCGAAAATCACCACTAGCAGAGAGCACAGAGTAAAAGTAAAATCTTAAGAGTGAAAAGTGAGAAATGAGCTTGGGGGTGGGGGAATGATCTTTTATAACCCTAAAAGCAAGTTTTGGGAATCTAAAAAGCCCATTAAGAAGCCAAAGCGCCAAAGCGGAGTATCATGACGTTTCAGCTCCAACGACAGAAGATCTTGAAATAACCAAGTCCGCAACTCGGCCACCGGTGTACCTAGCCGAGCTATCGAACAGCTCGTCTGGGCCACCGAGCTACTGAGTCTCCTCCGGACAACTCCGAGTTACTTGTTCTCCCTACCTCGGCCAAAGCACCGAACATCCGAACCGAGGGGACGAGGAACCGACCCTCGTATATGGAGAAAAAACCTTCCGAGGCGAAACCACCATCGGATCTCTTCAAAATTCGTGTCAAAACTCGAGGGACGGTTCAGATTGTGCCACGCCCACAAAACGACAAGATAACGTTTTCTCGTGATCTGAACCCTGTCCTCGTGATTCGCGCGATGATGGACGCTCCGGATTCGACCACGTGTACCTTCGGGATTGCCTGCCACCGGCCTGCCTAACCGAACTACCGAACAGCTCGGCCAAGCAGCTGAGCTACTGGGCTGGAAGGTCACGACCCATCAAGATCGACATTCTTCAAAACGTCCGACTCCATGCCTCGACTGAACGCACCGACCTTCCGAGCCGAGGGGACTAGGAACCAACCCTCGTATATGGAGAAAAATCCTTCCGAGGCGAAATTACCGTCGGATCTCTTCAAAATTCGTGTCAGAATTCGATGGACGATTCAGATCGCGCCACGCCCACAAAACGACAAGATAACGTTTTTTCGTGATCTGAATCCCATCCTCGTGATTCGCACCATGATGGACGCACCAGATCCGACCACGTACACCTTCCGAACTGCCTGCCACCGGCCTGCTTAACCGAGCTACCGAACAGCTTGGCCGAGCAGCTGAGCTATTGGGCTCGGAAGATAGCAACCCATCAAATACATCCTTCAAAATCTCTAACTCAGTGCCTCGGCCAACGACACTGGATTTCCGAGCTGAGGGGACGAGGTACCGACCCTCGTATATGGCGAAAAAACTCGCCGACCTACCTCAACCGTTGGATCTTGCCAAAAAGCGCGCTCGTCACGATGGACGGCCCAGATCTTGCCACGTCCACTAAACGACAAGATAGTATTTTTTGGGGATCCGCACTGAGATGGACGCTCAGGATCATGCCACGTACTTCGGCTGCTTCCGAGCTACATGTGCCGAGCCGAGGGGACGAGGAACCGATCCTCTTATGCCGCGAAAAAACCTGCCAAACCGAGAGGACGAGGAACCGATCCTCTTATGCCGCGGAAAAGCCTGCCGAGCCGAGAGGACGAGGAACCGATCCTCTTACGCCGCGGAAAAGCCTGCCGAGCTGAGAGGATGAGGAACCGATCCTCTTGTGCCGCGGAAAAGCCTGCCGAGCTGAGAGGACGAGGAACCGACCCTCTTACGCCGTGGAAAAGCCTACCGAGCCGAGAGGACGAGGAACCGACCCTCGTATATGGCAAAAAAACCCTCCGACCCATATCAGCCGTTGGATCTTGTCGAAAAGCGCGCTCGTCATGATGGACGGCTCAGATTTCGCCACGTCCACTAAATGACAAGATAGCATTTTTTGGGGATCTGCGCTGAGATGGACGGCCCAGATGACGCCACGTACCTCGGCTGGATCCGAACTGCCGAGCCGAAGTACCGAGGAACCGACCCTCGTTAACGAAAAAACTACCTGCCGAGGAATAAGGATCGTTTGATCACTCAAAAATTCGCACTCGGCACTGATCAAAGGTCCAGATTGCGCCACGTCATTAATCGGTATTTAAAAACCAATTTTTATTTATTTAAATCGTTTTATTTATTTAAAAATTGCGAAAAATTGCTAAAAATTCGGGAAAATTAACTAAAAATTCTAGAAAATAATTAAAAATTTGGGGGGATATTTTTGAGCCCCTGAACGAACAATTATTGCCTAGAAAGTACTGTTAAGGCCCCCGAACGATTAGTTAACACGTCGCAAAATTAAATAAATAGTCCGAAAAAATAGATAAAAGCTGTCAAATACTCGATACGGCTACAGAACAGCATATGGCTTCAAAAAATTACCTCGTTACCCCCTTCGAGATTCAAAATCCTCCATTCAAACTCCGATACAACTCCACTAGCCACTGAAACAGTTAAACTACTCCTCAAAGGCTGATCACTCTCAGTCTTTAGGAGTGGGAGGCTCGTGATATGGCTAAAAATGGGGTTAAATCGGAACCGTCCAGATGGGGCACGAATCTTGAAGCTCAGGGGTAAAACGGTAATTTTACATACAAATGGGTCCGAAACGGGTACTGGGTCTCCTCCTCACAGACCTAATAACCCGCGAACGGATCCGCTCCATCTGGGTATGGGTCCCGGCCCAAGACAAACCCAGATCAGCAAGAGGAAAATCAGGGTCACTGATTTGACCAAATCAACGGGCCTGATTTGCTCTCACCGGGAATCATGGGGTCAATTTCCTAAACAGACTGGGATGATTTTACTCCTGACAGTTACACAGGGAATCAGGCCCCTAATCACTCCCAGGGCGACTATAAATACCTCCCCCTACCACTGTGACCAGGTAATCACTCTTTTTCCACCTTAAGCTCTTTCTTAATCACCACTGGTTACTGACAAGAGTGTCGGAGGGTGCGTCGCCGGAATCAACCCCGGTGTATCGCACTTCCTTGCAGGTTGCGGCAGGAATCAGAAGGTTTGGATCCGCTGTTCAGGTTTTTCTCGAACTCACAAATCTCATCTGTTTACCCCCACACCAGAATCAGCGGTAACAGATACATTCTTAAATATCTCTTCATACTTTTTTTTAGAGATATAAGATCTATATCCAAGTTGGAAATATGAGAAGTTAATGACTTTACTTCAACTTGTAAATTAAGGTTTTCTTGAGGAAGAGTTTGATTAACTTTCTCTAGATTCTTACCTTTTATTTTCTCCTTTTTTAATTCTTGAAAAATTCATTAAAGGCTCCTCACAAATTACTAGAATCTATACTATCACTTACATCGCTTTAATTTTCCATGAAGCACACGTTTGCAACTTCATTAGATTCCTCATTTTCTTCTTCCGAAGATGAATCGTTATCATCCCACGTTGCTTGGTAGGCCTTCTTGTTTTTTATGTACTGGTTCTTAGTAAATTTGTCCTTCTTGAAGTTTGAGACTTTGCCTTTAGACTCTGCATTCTTCAATGGACAGTCCTTCTTCATGTGACTTATCTTATTACATTTGAAACAAGCAGGAGGTTCATTAGTATCCTTTATTCTTGAATTAAATTTACCTTTGCGAAGGAATTTTTTGAATTTTCTTGTGAACATAGCCATTTATTCTTCATCATCTTCATCATCTTTTGATTCAGAAATAGCCTTGAAAGCAAGAGTTTTCTTTTTGGCTTGTTGCGGTTCTAAGTTCTACTTGCGCTCCTCCAATTGTACTAATAAGTTATTAGATTTCCAACAAGATTTTCAAGCGAAAGTTGTATTAAATCACTGGCTTCTTCAATTGCAGTAGTCTTCTGTAATACCCCGATTTTCATTTATGAAAATTATTTATTTATTTTTCACGTAGTGTGCACGTGCAATTTTTGTAGTATGAAATCTTATAATTATTTTTCATTATGGATGATGAGTATATATATATGTATATGTGTTCTTTAATTATTTTTATAAAGCCCATTTTCTTCAAATAAACATAAGCCTTTCTTTCTAGCCCAAATCTAATTTATTTATATTTTTATAAAACTATTATTTTGGCCCATTAATTAAAGCCCATGAGTTATTTTTATTTTAACTACAACTTGTAATGTAGAACATCTTTTAAAGATTATTTTGTACAACTTTATTTTAAATGGAGACTAATGCATGCACGTGCATTGCACGTACACGTGCAAAAGCACCATATGTAGGCCGGTTTTGACATGGAGGGAAAAGGAAAAAAATAATGGAGTCATGGGTGGTGGTTGCTTGATCATGGTTGGTTACTATAACTCCCCCTTGAATCCTAGCCTTTTATTTCTAACTCCTAGTTTGATCCTAGCCTTCCATTCACTCCAAATTTTAGTATAAATACCCCCCCTAGCCTAGTTTTTTTTGTACTCTTTATTTCTCCACAACCTATAGTATAAAATACATTATTAGTAGTATAGTGAGTTAAAAGATTGAGATTTGTGTGTGAGGGAGTTGTGCTTGCATCAAAAAAGGGAAGGCCGGCATCAAGGAGCTCGGGTTGGCATTTTGGAAGGTTTAGGTGTACATCGAGGAGGAGGAGGAACGCACTTTTGGCCAGGACTTTTAGGAGGTGTTGCAATTGTATTTCTCTCCAATTAAGGTGGGTTATTTTCCATATTTCTAATTAGAAAGCATGCTAAGATTGAATTGAAATATTAATGCATGAAAAAGATTAATAAGAGTACATTTTAATTGGAAAAATGGCTTATTAGTTGATTGGAATGTTGATAAATAGCTTGTATGTGGTTCCATCATCAAACTTAAGTTGCGTGTAAAATTATTTATAGCTATGGATTGCTTGAAGTAAAATTTGTTGTTGGCATCAAAACTAAATGCAAATGTTAGTAGATGAAAATATGGTTTTATGTGCTTGAATGAACCTTTTGTGATAGTGTTGTAATGAATGACTTAAAATATATTTTGTGGGTTTGTGGAATGAATATAAACAGTGAATTGATTTAGAGAATATTGATGTTAAATTGGATAAGAAATGTCGAAAATGAAATGTGGTAGTAGTAGCATACAATTTAAACTAATTGTATGCAAAATATGTGTTTAATTATTGGAAAAATTATTTTTAAATTACTGGAGTATAAATTATTATGGGAATAATTAATCTGGAAATTTACAGTAAGTTTAGTAAAAGCAAAACTCAAATGAGAGCTTTTGAAACATCGAAATGTGCTATTAGACAGAGGGTTGATTTAATTAAAATGCAAGTTGTATTGAGATAACTTGAGCCTATAGCTCAAGTGGTCGGGAGGCTTCTAATCGCTACAGTGTGCGATTGGGTTCTCACAGGTCGATGGTTCGATTCTTGTTAGCACCATATATTTTGTTGCGCATTTAAAAAATTAATTAAGCTTCAGCCGAGAGCATTTAAAGCTCTTAATCCCCTTTATATCGATTGGCGCGATCGGCCTAGTGGTCAGAGCGTGCGGCTTGTTTCCCTGTGGTTGTTGGTTCGAATCCTGGTCTCGGCCAGTATTAAACTTTTTGGAAAAAAATAATTTTTGATGGTTTTTGATGTTTAAAAATTATGAAAAAAATATTATTATTATTCTAAAATTATGTGGGACTTATGAAAAATAAATTGGGATTTATTAAAATGAAAAAGAGTATATTTTTGAGAACAAAGGTGTAATTGGAACTTTGGTTCTACACTTGTATTTTGGTGAAAGTCGTACTTTGCAAAGAACTTAAAATAAAGTGCTAGAAAGGAAATATAAATAAGAAAGAAAATATATGAAGTGAAGTGGTATGAATTATTCTTATTGAAAAATAGTGTGATAATTATGAGTTGTGAATATTCATTTTGACCATATAATTGGTGATATGATTTTTGCTGTGGAAATAAATATTTGATGAAATGCATGCACGATAATTGAATTCCATGAATGGTTATGGACTCATGAATAATTTAGAAATCATGTGATTGGAAAAGAGAATGTTATTGAGCATGAAAACTCAAACATATGAATTGTGAATTGAAATTGAAAATTAGAGTGTAGCCAAAACTCAGACCGGCAAGTGAAAGTGATGAATTATGATTATTGATATCGAAAAGACCAGTTTGGGTCATTGTGAAATGAAAGAAATAAGACCGGTAGTAGTGAGAGGGCTAACTCTAAGAGATTGATTTTGTTCATGATTCATTAAATTTAAGGATTTAGTACATAGTGAAGAGGTGATGAAAGTGAGAGAAAAACACAAGTATGAGGACCTCGAGTCTACGATGTGGGTGTGATCCACAGAATACATGCTTGATGCGTCAAGACATGGCGTGGGCACTACTCCAGAAGATCGGGATCTTGGCAACGCTTGTGGGATGTTTGGTGACTGCAAGAGGATCATGTGCCATGAAGGAGGCTGAATTGCCATAGAATGCATGCTTGATGCGTCAAGACATGGCGTGGGATTCCCCTCCAGGTTTTCTGTACACGAGCTTGTACTCATAGATCATCTAGGATACTTACCGTAGTTACAGTAGTAGACTAAATCATGACGAGGGATTGAACCCTACAAGATGAAGAACGATTAAGAGGCTTTCCCTCGGACCTATGTAGTATGGGATGCATAGAATCCGAACAATGCATTAGTGTCATATAATAAAAATAATTGCATTAAGGACTAAGTGCACAATCACAACACGACATCAATAGGGTATTCCCTTTAGTTTGATATGTGACAAGTTTGTGTTTGTTAAATATGAAAAATCAGTTATACTATTTCCGACATAGAGAGGATGGCCGTGTATAATGTTCGTCGGTTGAATAAACTGACGTACCCACAGTTTTGTATGCAGGGTAAATGACATGATAAAGATTAAAGAAGCACAGATGCTTAGAGATTATTCAAATGTTGATTATTCAAATGTTAATGTACACTTATTTAAATGTTGTAAATTTGCTTCCGCTGTAAAATGTAAAGTGTAAAGGTTTCATGTAACTCTGATGTAAAGTGAAAAGTTTTAATTTCCTTGTAAAATTGTACGAAAGAAGTGTAAAGATCCTGTGGAATCTCGAATTCAGTGTATTTTTGGAATTCGGGGCGTTACATCTTCTTTTCCCATTCGAGGGTAAGAGCGCGAAGAACCTTTCTCACCATCTCCGATTACGTATATGTTTTGCCAAGAGCCACAAGAGAGTTTGCGATGTCGGTAAATCTTGTTATCATCTCCTATACGCTTTCATTCTCCTTCATTCAAAACATCTCGAACCTGTGAACAAGAACATAAATTGTAGATTCTTTGACCTTATTTGTGCCTTCATGTGTTACCTCAAGAGTATGCCATATTTGGAATGCCGTTATTGCGGTTGACACACAGTTAAATTCTTCTTTGGTAAGTGCACAAAAGAGGGCATTCATCGCCTTTGCATTGTTCATTGTATCACTCTTCATATCGTCATTCCATTGAGCATAGGGAAGAGTAGGCAATGTATACTTAGTCTCGGTCATGTTCCAAATCTCATAGTTGATGGATTGTAAGTAAATCATCATTCTACATTTCTAGTAGTTGTAGTTTGTTCCATCAAAAAGAGGTGGCCTTTGTGTAGTTGAACTTCGTGATATTGATTTGCATTTGAATAAGAAGTAGATGTCATTGCAATTAACCAGGCTCTGATACCAAGTGTTGGATCCTGTATGCAAGGCAGATAACACTAGAGGTGGGGGTGAATAGTGTTATGAAAAAAACTAAAAAAAATATTAAACTTGAAACACCTGTTAAGTCGACTGGGACGACAAACCAGTCAACCGAATCGACAGATAATTCAAAAAAGAGAGTTGATCAACTTGAAGAACAGCGAGTCTGTAAGTCGACTTAATAGAAATACCAGTCGACTGATCAGACACAAACAGAGAAGCAAAATTAAATTTACAAGTTAGAAAGATCAAACCACATAGAATCACCAATACTAACACCGCGATATATCCTGGTTTGGTCCTCCTGACCTACGTCCAGTCCCCAAGCAACCCACTTGAGATTTCTCCCTATTCTTGAAAAGATTTACAAGAATACCCTACAACCTTTGGCAACAACTATGCCAAACCCGTAGACCTCTCTCACCACTAGAGAAAGTAAGAACCCACTCTACAACCTAGAGTGAACACTGACTCTACACTAGGAGCCCTTCTCTCCAACCGAGAGTACCACTCTCAAAACCTGAGAGTTAACAATGAAGAATTCGAAAATTACAACACCTAGAGCCTTGATTTTTGAATGCGCTTTTTGTATTGAGGCTATAGGTCGACTTCTAATCGCAGTCTTGAACTTAATCGTTGTTATACAAGATTGAGATTAGAGAACTAAGTCTAAGAGAGTGAGAGTTCTTTGAAAGCTTTGAGTTCCATTTCACAAACACTTGAACAAAAGCAAAGACTTGTTTAATGAATGGGTAACCTTTTACAAGTGAAATCTGGACACTATTTATAGAGTAGAAACTCCAGAGTCGTTGGAAAATAGTTAGTCAACTGCCATCAAATGATAGAAAAGATTTGGAATTCAAAAATCAAATTTAAATCCTTAGAAAACTGTCAAAACTGCTCGAACAGTCGACTGGGTTGCCAAAGGAGTCGACTGGTCAGAGCTTGAGTAAGTTCAGATTGTTTTGTACTTGAATAGTCGACTGCTTTAGCAAAGTAAGTCGACTGGTACTTGACAGCTGAACTCATACAAGCTTGAATTTGACATTTTTGATTTTAATAAGCTTTTTTTAGTCCTAGGGGATGTATGAGTGTGTGCATCAAGGCTATTATAAGATTTATAAGCAGACATATCAATGATTACAATTTTGTACACCAATTTATATAAACACTCTTTTGTTCTTGAGCTGATCATTTTGAAAGTCTTTGAAGCTTTGAATGACACTTGTCTTATAGCTTGATCTTGAACCTTGAATGTTTTGGGCACGCACTGCAAGAGACATGTTAAGTAGAACATATGTGTATCGTGTTATAGTTATCAAAATCAAGAATCTACAAGGTCGGCCCTACATATCATAAAATTTCAATTAGTAAGCTCTTTTTTTTTTAGGTTAAAGGTGGAAGCTCTTATTTAATGTGTAACCGACGCATTTGAATTCCTAACGAGGCATTTGAAAAGATAACGAATGATTACTCTTACTTTTCAATTACTCTAACTTTTCAATTTTGCAATTTCTTTATAAAAAAAAACCTAGCCGCGAGAGATACCATAAGAACCCCCCTCCCCCCGACCTCAATTCTTCACCCTTCCTCTTGACCTCGATCTTTCCACCTCTACTGCCGGACGCCATCCACCGTCCCCAACCTACTAGTTCCTGATGTTGTCACAGTCCTTGTAACGCCCCGCTCTAATTTAGTGATTTTTCTAACAACTGCCCACCACAGGCTGCCTCATCAAAGGTGCTTAGCTTATTGGTGACCTCTGATCCCAAGCAATTATATATATATATATATATATTAATTAACTAACTCATGCAAACTCCCGATATAGGACAAATCTCCCACATTCTCTTTCTCTTCTCCCGTGAGCACAAAAACCCAAGCTGGGCCCCATGCCCACATCAGCAACCAACAGCAGTTTCTACTGCTCTCAAACGGGGCGGGCCCCTCATGCTGACGTCACACAGTGACAGCAGCAGGTAGCATCCGCTGCCTTTTCTTTCATGTGGGCCCCCACCTCCACAACAAATCCTCAACTTACCCACCTATAGAATGTTCTACAGGGCAATCTAATTAATTAATTATCTATATGTGTATTCTTAACACGAGGTGTTACACCCCTCCCCCCCCTAAGAATTCAGCGTCCTCGCTGAAGCTGGGCATACAACGTAGCGCATGATCTCCTTTTTAGCCGATGTGAAGCAGTCCCATGAGCGTCGCTCTCGTCATTGGAATACTGGAGACCAATTCCACTTCGCGGATCATCCTGTGGCCAATAACCATCGTCTCGGAATACTGGGGATTGTCTCACTCCGCCCATCATCTTGGAGTCCATAACTAATGTCTTCACCACACTCGGTGTCGAAAGTCGGCTCTTATACCATTTGTAATGCCCCGCCCTAATTCAGCAATTTTTCTAACAACTGCCCACCATAGGCTGCCCCATAAAAGGTGCTATAGCTTGTTGTTGACCTCTAATCCTAGGTAATTATATATATATATATATATATTAATTAATTCTTACAAACTCCTGATATGGGACAAATATCCCACATCCTCTCTCTCTTCTCCCGTGAGCACAGAAACCCAAGCTGGGCCCCATGACTACGTCAACAACCAGCGATAATTTCTGCTGTTCTCAAACCAGGTGGGCCCCTCACGCTGACGTCACATAGTGACAGCAGCAGGTAGCATTCACTGCCTTTTCTTTCCTGTGGGCCCTCACCTCCACAAAAAATCCTTAACTTACCCACCTATAGAATCTTCTATAAGGCAATCTAATTAATTAATTATCTATATATATGTATTCTTAACATGGGGTGTTACAGTCCCGACATCGTCGCCTCCCGTCATCATCCCTCTATGCTCCCAAAACCCTCACCCTACTTCCCTATATTTCAAACTCTAATAAATAAAAATAAAAATAAAAATAATTCTTCTCCATTGGGACCCCAGTTTCGCCAGTCGCTTCTCGTCTCCATTGACTTCTCAGCTACTGCATCTTCCTCTTCACTCATCCATGATCCCGGTGTCGACAACAACAACATCTTCCTGATCTATGCCTCTTCCCTCCTTCCACCGCCAGCAACAGTAGCACCATCTCGATCCCCATCCAGATTTCGACAGCAGCAGCAGTGCTGCCGTCATCCCGATTCTGGCATCCTCTCTCCTTTCAGCATCATTCTTATCCCTGCCCCACCCCTTCTTCCGACACCAACAACAGTAGCAACATCCCGATCTCTATCTCGATCTTGACAATAGCAACATCGTCATCTTCATCCTTATCACAACATCACCAGTCTCATTCCTCCTTGGCGTGCTTCTTTCCTTACATCTTTTGCCATGACTGTTACTCTAGCTTTGCCATATCTTGCTGATTGGGTCAATCTTCAGTATCGTCTTCCTCAGCTGGAACTTAAACTCTTGGAACAGTCTACTAATGTTGGCCACTCTATGTCACCAGCGGACATTAGGGCAATCGACCTGATGACTCCATTAAGCATCACAAGGCTCGCCTAATTGCCTGAGGATTTACTCAGGAGCATAACATTGATTATGATGAGACTTTTGCTCCAGTTGTTAGGTTTCGTGGAAAATCACAGATTACACAGCGGAAGAAAAAAATCACAAAATATTGAAACCTAGCCATGGATCCATGCGAAAACCATAAATCGTGTTTACGAGTTATACCTGAAAGATGGATTTGGTGTCTCCAAAATATGTCAATCACAGCACTGCAAAGGTTGCGGTGCTACGGATCAAATCAAGCTCTCCCTTATGTTGCGGTGCTAGCTGCGGAAAGGGATGTTCCTCACGATCTCTCGCTCTCACAATTTCTGTGACGGCTAGGGTTTTCTCCTGTATCTTTTCCACCAAAATATATTGTATATATAGGTGAAAATCAACCATAAGAGAGTGGTGAGGCGGTTGGGCTCACAATCTGACCTAGGTCAGATTCGTGTGTGGCCTTCTAACTTTAGTTGACCCATTTAATCTAATTAATTACCTAACCATGTCAGAAATCCAAGTCTTATTAGGATACCTAATTAAATTCATCTCATGAATTTAAATCCTAATTTTGATCCATTCTAAGTGTGTGACTCTGTAAGTTCCTATTATGTTGACAGTAATACTAAAATCAAATTCTAATGTTACAAATAGTGAGCGGTATCTAGCAATACATCACTGCTACTCAAGTAACTGGAATGCCAGTGATTTGACATAATATATTTGTGACCAATGCTACCATATAGTCGTGTCCTTTTGTCCAGATATCTTAATTGATCACAAGACATAGAGCGTGTTACCCTTGTACAGTTCAATATTTAGTTTCTTGATATCTGAGTAGACTTACTAAAATAAATAAGCTCAATATCTCATATTGACTCATTTAAGTACGATCATATATTTTGCAGTCTCACTCAATCAAGGGGCCCATAGATATCGCTCCTGTTATGTAGGAGGGACAAATCCTATCTAAGCAACTCACATCCCTCCGCATGATTTGTAGTATATCCAATAGTCGACTTTATAATCACTTTATTATAGGCAAAGTTTGACGGTATTAAAACATATAACTTCTCATGTAGTGACTTCAAGTCAAAGGACTACGTACACCATGGTCACTGTGAGAACCGCTTATGATACTCACGTAACGATTCATGCAGAGTTCTCATGGTAAGTCAGTCTAGTACATTATTACTTTAATATGTACTCATCTGAAGAATTGATATCTCATTTTCATGACCCATGCGAATGGTCATCAGTCTACACACACAATAATCTCCATGTATTATCGTTGTCTTAATTCACAACTGTCACGCCCCGCTTCCCTAAAAGGAATACGGAATACGAATACGTGACTAAGTCTAGTGAATGATTTTCATCATCCATAAGCTGTCAGGATCTTTACAACATTTCACAGGAATATCAGAGTAGGAAGCAAAAGAAGTCAACCACGCATGCATAATGAATCAATATACCAACAAGAATTTACTTGAAACAAAACTTAATAAATTTCAAATAAATCAGATCTGAACAAGTCAATAATCCTGGATCATACTGTCCAATACAAAATAATCCAAGTAACAAATACATTTATTCAAAATAAGCAACAGAAAATAATAATAGCAAAACTCCGGCATCTAGAATCTCAGATCACCTACTCTATCCAGCAGCTGATCTCCATGATCTGCAATTTAATAAATTGCAGGAAGATAAAAAGAAAATAAAACGTCCGTCAATGCAAGTTACAGGCTGCTTGTAGTGCAGGCACAAGTACAGGGAAAGATAAACAAGTGCAAAGTAACAGCGGAAACAACATAGCATGAAATAGGCAGGTCAACAAAGCAGGATAATTAACATGAATCAGGAAACAAAATCAAGTAACATGATATACTAACAGGGTACAGGTAACATGTATCAGGTATCAAGTGTCATGCAAGCAGGTAAACATGTAACATGTACAGATAAGCATGTAACAGGTGTCATATTATGTCATGTCAAGTCTTGTATTATTACTATCTAGGTAGCATTTCATGCGTCCCAGTTTTTACCACATGGTTGCTACATTCAAACAAGTTGTATTTAAATTTTGTAGTGGAGGCTATAGGACCGTGTACTCAGGTATCAGGTAAACAGGTACATGTACAGGTACAGGTATCATGTACCAGGTAATCATGCATCAGGTAGGACTATGTCCCCTCCAAGTTCACCCTCCCATAGGAAGTATGTAGTTAGGCACCAGGTGGGAAACACGGGCTCCCTTCTGAGTACACCCACTCATAAGGAAGTATGTAGTCAGGAATCAGATAACAGATAATCAAAATCATATGTCAGGTATTCATATCACAGGTAACAGATAATTAGGTGGGAAACACGGGCCTCCTTCCAAGTACACATTTCTATATTTTCCACTACTAGATCTTTCTCTTAACCTCGGCTTGGTTATTTATTATTATTATTAACATGCATGTATGTGTCACAAATAGGGCAAGAATAACATGGCATGAAAAAGTAACAGGTTTAGGTTGAAAGATAAACATGTTCAGATGAAAGACAACTCATAAAAGGATAGAACAATGAAAATTATAGTTCAGGATAGCAATACAGTACTGCACTAAATCTAGAATTCCTGTTGCTACAAATGTGCAAATCTGGATCCGTCAGAAAATCTGGAAAATAAACTCTCGGCCGAATCTAGTAAATATATATAAGTCATATGGTATTTCACAAAAATAAAACTCAAAATAGATTTGTATCCAGAAAACATGTTCAACCAGATATCAGAAGTTTGTATTCATAAACAGGAAAACGACATAAAAACTTAAGAAAAATCTAGGGTATTCCCTAGTATGTTTAGTAACAGAAAATAAAGTTTCATAATTTTCCAATATAGATAGAATAGTCCAGTAAAATCAGAATGCAGCTAGATGTAGCAATTTTGTAAATCTGAAATCATAAACACAGCAGTACCAAAACAGCAATAGATTACAAAATATAAATCGAAATCCAGATCCGTCAAAAGGGTGATAAAATAGATACAGTAGGCTAAAATTTATATTCACAAAGTTTTTATAAACAGTAAATAGAATCAGGGTGAAATTATGTTTCTTTACTGAACAATATGAAAATTTTGCAAGTATAGTAGTTGTTTGCAAGTATAGAATAGTTTATAAAAGTCATCAATTAAATCCACAAAAATTAGGGATTAATCCCAATCAAGTCTGGTTGTACTCAGCAAAATATTGGATCAAAATATTATCTTTAACATCAGTAGAAAAATAATTATTCATACAGAATTCATATAAGACTGGATCTGGAATTTTAAACACATCTGTAGTAAAATAGTCATAACTTGCAACTCATAATTTGAAACTGAGATCTGTCAGAAATTCTGGAAGTAGACAAAATTCTCTATAATTCATATTAACAAATAATTTTCATATGCTAAACTTAATAGGGTCTAAAATACTGAACAAAAATGGGGGTACAACACAAAACAGAAATATTCATTATGCATAAAATCAACATAGATCATATGAAACTCAGCAAAATCATAACAAACGTGAAATATGGTGTACTAGATGTCCAAGCAAGATGGTATAGGGTATTTTACAAGTCTACAACAAGTTATACTATGACTAACACATCATGCACACAAGATCATACAACACATCATAAATCACGAACAACATGCATGTATACATCAAGAATCTATTATATCTAAGTTATTTCATGTCGTGTGTGTAACGAGACAACTACGGATGGATCAACAACTAAAGACAAGATCAAACAAAGGTTTTGCACAAGAATTATCTCTAGAACAAACCTACACTATAGGCGGTATTTAGTGCTTGTATTACACAAAAAAAAACAAGTTACTTGCCTTATAGTCGACTAATGAACGGGTGCAAGAACGAGAATAACGGGAACAGATTCCCGGGCAACGAACTCAACGAACAACAGACCATGAACCAACAACGAATACACGATCACAACGAGATCAACACGCACACACACAACTCGACACCCGCACACAAGAGGGAGAGAGAGAGGCCGGGTGTATACTGCGTCGAGGGAAGGCGATGACAAGCGGACGAAGCGGCAGCGGCAGGAAACGACGGTGGAAGGCCAAGGGGCATCGGGTGCTATTGTGCTAGTCGCTAGGTGGCTGGCGCCTGGGGCTGTTGGCGTCGAGGTGATGCTCGGGAGGAGGCAGCACAGGGGGGTCGGCTGGGCTGCATGGCGAAGGAGCGATGAAGAGGAGGAGCACAAGAAGAAAGCACATGGAAGAAGGGATGAAGAGGGTGTAGTCGGGGGTAGCGGCGACACTGTGGTGATGCAACGAGAGGTCGGGGGAGAGAGATAGGGATGAGGGATGGGTTCAGGAGTGCAAGGGGGAATCGGGAGAGCATGAGAGGTTGGGGATGGTTTGGAGAAGCAGCTACAATTTTTGAGATGGGTAGGGTGTACAGGTGAAGAATATATATAGGAGTTGGTTAGTTAGGGTTTCATGCTGACGAGTTGGCTTGGGTGTAAACGGGTATTTAGGGTTTAGATGGTGGCTAACGGGTAGGGTATAGGAGTAGTAAATGGGTATTACGACCCATTAAACAAATAGAATAGGATCCAACAGGGTTTTAAAATGGGTTGATATAATTGGGTAGAAGAAATAAGAATTCAAATAAAATAAAATGGGGAAAAAAGGACTAAATAAAATAGGACATGAACAATTATAGAATAGGGCTCAAAGTAATAGCTCGAACAACCAGAGACGAAACAATAGGAGACAAAAGAATCAAGAAATTCAAATAAGGAGACGAAAAAATCAAATAAAAGTATATATAGAGAACGAAGATCCAATACATGGTCCAAAAAGAGATACAAGATGAATATAAAAAAAAGACATCCAAAAATACAGAAAATGAAAAACAGGGGTTACAACAATAATACTTGACTATGTACATTTGACTCAATATGAATTAAATGTCATGATGCAATTTAAATTAGTAATGTCAATACACAACTGGCCTCTAGGACATACACTAACACCAGTTGCATAAATGACTACAGTTCACATTATCCTTATCGTTGCTGCCATCCGTCAGTGACCGTCATACCAGATGGACGTGAAGAATGTCTTTCTCCATGGTAGCATATTTTAGGTTGTTTACATGTAGCCTCCTTTTGGCCTTACCACTAGGACTGTAAAATGGATATGACGGTACGTCGTCCGTCCGAGTCTGGCTCGAGGAATGGCCCAACCGTGGACCATCTGAACTGTTATACGAAATGAACTTGAACAAATTATCAAGTCTAATGCTTTACCGAGTCCGGTCCGTCCGAACAAACATAGCATTCTGCTTTTATAACGAACCGAGCTCGGACTATGTCCGACCTAGATCGAGCCGGACATAAGTCCGTACGAGTAGAATTTTTGTCTGAGCTTGAACATATGGCTGTCTGGTTCTGTCTGGTCCGATTTACAACCCTACTTACCACACCTCATCGTCATGTTTGCCGTCTACATCGACCTATATATGGTATGAAACATGCTCATCGAGTCTAGTTTGAGTATTTTCGCCATGTCATCACACATGCAGGTTTTAGTCAGAGTTCACAAAACCACTCTATGTTTATGTGGTCAACACCGCAGGGGAAGATAATTCTACTACTATATGTTGATAATATGATTATTACTGGAGATGACTCCACATGCATTGCATCCACTTAGAGATACCTTCACTCGAAGTTTCATATGAAGGATCTTGGCAGACTAAACTATTTTCTGGGTGCAGAGATTGCCTACGGATCTCGGTGAATACTCATTTCTTAGTAGAAATATACATCAGACATTATTTTCGTTGTATGTCTCTTTGACAATCGATCAGCTGATACTCCTTTAGACCTTCAAGTGAAGCTTCGTCCCACAAATGATGAGCTCCTTCTCGATCCCACTAGATATACAGGAAGATTGTTGGACAACTTATCTATTTATGCATGACCAGATCCGATATTGCTCATGCAGTCAATATTGTCAGCTAGTTTGTTTCAGCTCCTCAATCAGTTCACCACAATGCCCTTCTTTGGATCCTCATATATCTTCGGGGCACTATCACTCGCTCATTATTCATGACTTCTACATTTAGACTGTAACTTAGGACATATTTTGATTCAGATTGAGCGGGTGATTCTACTACCAGATGGTCTACCACAGATTTCTGTCTATTTCTTGGTGATTCGCAGATCTCATGGTAAAGCAAGAAACATGCAGTTGTTGCAAGTTCTTCCATAGACGCTGAGTACAGAGCGATAACAACTACCACTAGATGGATTGTTCATGTTCGGTGGCTTTTATCAGATATGAGTGTCACTCTTACAAGAGCTATTCATCTTCCTTGTGATAACCAAAGTGCCTTGCATATTGGAAGTAGCCCGATCTTTCATGAGCGGACGAAGCACATAGAGATTGAATGACACTATGTTCGTGAGCGTTTTGAGGTAGTGGTTATTTCACTTCATTTTGTGACATCTTCACAACAGACACCATATTTCTTCACTAAATCCCACACTGTCTACGTATTTCGATACTTGGTGGGCAAGCTCATAATGTTCGACCAAGTTTGAGAGAAGGTGTTAGATATTTTATTACATATTACATTACTCAGTTTAGTCCCATATCAGAATATGTATTAGCTTAGTCTTTACTTCTCTGATATATTAGACATTGTAGTCAGTTATAATCAATCTAATAAAGTATTCTTTTCTATCTATGAATATAACAAGAGTAAAGAAACTAAGAAGGAGATGAATAAGAAACAAGAAGAGGGAGTATGGAGGTTCACAGTTAGGAGAGAAGATGAAAATGGTGATTCAATTCTTATTCTCTCCCTCCTTCCACTACTTTCTCTCCTCTATTGTTTCTTGAATAATAAATCTATGGAACATCAAACCCAATGACATTGGTTAAAAAAGATTTTGTATGCACGACCTTACACTTTATTTAATTAGGTATTTGGATCAATCACTGTGTAGTACATGATGAGTTGAATCGATGTGAAATTGAGATTCGAAGTAATGGTCTAGTCGAAAAAACAAAGGGCATATAGGAATGAGATCCTAGAGAGGGAGCACCGAGGATAGGTTGCAAATAATTCCCTTGGCTAGTGGGGTTGAGCTATCCATTGTTGCGAACCATACTGTTGAGAATTTTGTTTAGATAATGTTGTGAGATTTTTAGAGTGTGTTTATGTAATTTCATCTGTAGTTGTTTTTTTATTGGTGTTTTGTAACCATGCAATTCAATATATGTTTCATTAGTTTCTTATTAATAAAATATAGTGATCATACTTCACATTTTCTTTAAAAAAAAACAACAACATATGATTACTCCTCAAAACTAAATTACACTCATAAATAAATTTTGCCCTCAAACCGTACAAAACATCTCATTCTAACGAATAATGTGTATGTCACTTTCCAATAAGTTACCATTCCTTATTTGAATAAAGATAACTTAACATCCTACTTTGTTTGTATTACTTTTATGTTACTACTGAAAAGACAAGAACGGAGTCTATCTGAACTCACTTTTTAATTCCTCTGTAAATTCCTCCTACATATCTCTTTATGGAATATAAACAGTACACAACCTGTAGTACAATTACATATTACTCTTTTTGGAATGCCTACAAAATATATTTTTTTGGGGTTAAAACTTAAAATCAACAAAATATGTTCATAAAATAATTTGTAATTACAAAATATAATATAATATCAAAAATCATTTTTTTATATACCACATTTCGGCCCTTATTCCCGGATCTAGGTAGCACGAATGTTGACGCAATCCGACGGCCATAATTCACCGATCAGAAAATGCTCTTTCTTTGAGAAAGCGTGAAGGGGATACCTCGTACGAAGAAAAGAATACCTCGAATAACTATATCGTCCTTGATATTCACACTCCCTATTCTTTGTCATTCACTCCTTTGCACAGATTCCATTCCAACCACACCAACTACGGAAACCGGGTTCTATTTATCAACGGGCACTTTTAGGCAGGCGCAGTAATTCCCGTAAATTCAAAAGTCATGAGTGGCATTCCCCGTAATTTAGGGAAAAGCTTTGAGGGCAAATTAGTAATTTGCTAAAAGTGGGAGGACCAAAAAGGAAAGAAGAAAAACTAATAATGGCGGTTTTTACTGGTTGATAAAAGAGAAAGAAAGATAAGAAGAAGAAGAAGATGAAGACGACGAAAGCTGAGCTCTTTTGAAGTAGCTTAGACTCAGATGCGATTCCCGCCGTCCAAATGCTCGAGTCCTGCTTTGAACGCGAGCCGTTTGAGCTTCTGATCAGCTTCGGAGGTGGAGATCTGAGGTAGCTAGGGTTTCGGAAGGTTCTAGAAGCTTCCGACACTGAGATCTGAGAATCTCGAGAATTTCGAAGTTTGGGAGCTTGGATTGGAAGATTGGAAGCTGAGATCCGTTGGATTTGATTTGAGATTGGTGATTTTAGCTGAACGCTAGGTTGTTTGTTAGTTCAAGGTTTTAAAGCTCTGATTTTGAGGAAGGAAGTGGGAAAAGGGGAAGAAATTGAGGTCTAGTGTTTGGAGTGAAGAGGTTGGGAGGATGAAGAAGAAAGGGGGATTTTTTGTGTGGCGAAAATGAAATATGTGGATTTTAGAGGGACTAATTTGGAAAGTTGTGGAATGTTTTTAAGGCATGGTGGGAAAGATTTTTGCTGGCTCTGTTGTAATATGGAGTTGGTTGCCTCTTGAAGAAAAGAGAGAGCTTTGGTGATTTGTCTTTGGGATTGGAGTTTTCGATTTAGAGTGGTTTTCAGGATCTTGAAAGATGAGGCTTTCGTCGTCTGGGGTTGTTAGTCAGCTACAAGAGGGTGAGATTTTGCTGCCATTTTCTTCGTCGAACTTATTATGTTTGATGTTTAATATGTTTTTGAATCATGAATTTTCGCTTCAAATGGTAGAGTTGAGGCCTTTGTCATTTTGATATATAGCCATTGTAGGTAATGTGTTGATTGTTCCATAATCTAATATCGTTTAGATAGTTTTTTTAAAATATTAATATACTTTAAATTGTTTTGTTGAACTTGATTAAATGGAGAGGAGGATTGAGGATTGGGTACTTTTTAGGACTTTCTGTGGGTACATAAGGGATTTGTATTCTTTTCCAGAAAAAAAACAAAGTTGTTACATCATGTTTTATTAATGATGCTTCATGATAATGTTCTTCATGCTTTGTCTTCTTGAGGGGAGAAAATAAAATTCTAAATTTATGTTATTGTGGTGATAAATTGTAGGAGAACAACGCTGTCTGAATTCGGAACTTTGGCATGCATGTGCGGGACCGCTAGTCTCATTGCCCGCAGTTGGTAGTCGCATTGTTTACTTTCCTCAGGGTCATAGCGAGCAGGTAAGATGTTTGATCATTAAATTAATACTGGATAATTTTTAAGAGTTTGCATTGCTGAGAATGAGTTACGTTTTTGTTTGTTATGTGCTATAGTAATGTGTTTCTGCTTGTTTTATTTGGCTTATGTTATGCTTGATTTAAGAATATGGACCTTTCTCCATTGAATCCTTCATAGTTAAGGGATTTGTACTTGGTTTCATGAGCATATATTATAGAACCTTCATTTCATACGCTAGAATCATCCTCCTCCCATTGATTTCAGTTTTCTCGAGCCCTCTTATACCTATAGGTTATAATACTCTGGTTCGGAGTTTGGCATCTTCCCTTGCTATTTAGAATAATTACTACTGGAAAGCAATGCCCATGGAATGCATGTATAAGCACATTTTGTCGTGTCCTTGTGCTTCAATTCCGATCTTTGGAAATTTCAGAATTAATTTTGACCAAAATGAATTGAAGTATCGTTATGTAGAGATTATTGGTTTGTTACGAGGAATGGTGTTAAGCTAGTTACGTATTAACAAAATCTGTTATGCCTAATTTAATGACCATATGCAAATCTGCTTGGTAGAACTCTAGAAAATTTGGTTCCTTGGACTTCTTGTCCTAGATACCTATTAAATTGAAATCCATAATATGTACTTTTTCTTTGCAGGTCTCAGCATCAACCAACAAGGAAATTGATGCTCACATTCCCAATTATCCAAGCCTGCCTCCTCAGTTGATCTGTCAGCTTCATAATGTAACCATGCATGTAAGTTTTGTCTCAACTATTGTTGTTTAACTTATACAGAAGGGTGCTGGTTCTAATTTATAAAGAAGGTTCCACAATCACAATTTTTTGATGCAGGCTGATGTGGAGACTGATGAGGTTTATGCGCAAATGACGTTGCAACCATTGAGCCCGGTAACCAGCAATGTTTTTGAACTGAAACTTTTTCTTAATAATTTTTCGCTGTTCTCATCTGTATTAACCTTTTTCTGCTTCCCTATCTTTACAGCAAGAACAAAAGGATCCCTACCTCCCAGCTGAGTTGGGCACCCCTAGCAAACAGCCGACAAACTACTTTTGTAAGACACTGACTGCAAGTGACACAAGTACTCATGGTGGTTTCTCTGTCCCTCGCCGGGCTGCTGAAAAAGTATTTCCTCCATTGGTTAGTTTGCTACCTTCAAATCTTAGAATGTTCATCTGTGACACAGTTTATTTTTGTTAGAACAGAATACTATGGAGAGAATCTGTGTTGGTTCATCTTATTGCTTTGTTATCTTTCCAGGATTTTTCCCAGCAGCCTCCTGCTCAAGAGTTGATTGCAAGGGACCTTCATGACACTGAGTGGAAATTTCGTCATATTTTTCGAGGTAAGTTCATTTCAGTCTAATAGTCAAGAATATGTTTTCTACAGTAAGAATTCACAAGCATTTTCTCATATCATGAACAATAATTGTACATGCATAGAAGCATAAACCAATATTGAATTTTCTTTATATGGTTTCTGATTCTGACAATTAGGCAATAAAGATTAGAAATTTAAGGAGAACGATGAAATTATGATGTTGGAGATATTTCGTCATATTTTTTGAGGTAAGTTCAATTCAGTCTAATAGTCAATGTTTTCTACAGTAAGAATTCACAAGCATTTACTCGTATCATGAACAATAATTGTACATGCATAGAAGCATAAACCAATATTGAATTTTCTTCATATGGTTTCTGATTCTGACAATCAGGCAGTAAAGATTAGAAATTAAGGAGAACTATGAAATTTTGATGTTGGAGATATTTGATGTCATTTTACGTATAGTTGTATTTGTTCAGGGCCTGTAATAGGACTTCTATCAAGATGGTTTTGGTGATCTCGTTATTAAAATATCATGAGTTTTAAGGGTCTATTTAGAATTTGGAGAGCGAATTGATTGGTTGATGAGCAGGAAGTTTTAGACCCGGGAAGGAGTTTAGGCTAGCAGTTGAGCATGTTTCTATGATGGGATATGCAGTCAATAAGGAACTGTGAAGTGTCAAAATCAATTAATTATTAAAGTCTGCTCTATAGCAATTATTGAAGACAGAGAAAACATCCTTACTATTATCTTAGTCTTGAATTCATTTGGCAGTCATTGAGTGAACTACACAAATTTTACATGAAAGTTATTTTCTAGTGTCATCCCTTGCGAATGTTGGTAGAATCAGAAACCTAATGTCTTTTCAAGGAAACCAAAATTTTCAGTTGATCTTTATGTCCTAATTATTACATAAAGCATGGGCCGATAGTCATATTTTAAACAGTATAAATAATTATAGTTGCATGAACTATGGACCACCATAACTGAATTCTGATTTGACTTGGAATGTTTGCTATATATCTGGTCGATTTGTTGGTGTAATGTTGACACTTCATGTGTCCAACCCAAAGATTTTTGATAATGGCTTTATAATTGTGCTTCTCTTTTTTATATATTTATCAGTTCACGATTTAATTGGACACTTTTATGCATGGACATTGAGTACAATTTTATCAGTAATAAGTGATACACAATTGACATAGTGAGTATTCAATCCATTTTTTGACACAGTTCAGTAAATTCATAACTTGCAGGTCAACCAAAGAGGCACCTTCTTACAACAGGATGGAGTGTGTTTGTAAGTGCAAAGAGACTTGTTGCGGGGGATTCAGTCCTTTTTATCTGGTAGGGTGATATCGCACCTTGTTTTGATTGCATCTTTTTCATGTATTTATTTCTATTTTTTTATTTTTGTGCTGTATGTGTTTTGACTTTCAGGAATGAGAATAATCAGTTACTCCTGGGAATTCGGCGTGCTTGTCGCCCGCAAACAGTTATGCCTTCATCAGTTTTATCTAGTGATAGCATGCACATAGGCCTTCTAGCTGCAGCAGCTCATGCTGCTGCTACTAATAGTCGCTTCACTATATTTTATAACCCAAGGTATCTGTTACTGCATTTTTCAATTAATACTCCCAACCTTTCTTTCTTTTCTTGACATTTAGAATATGCTCTTAGGGCGAGTCCTTCTGAATTTGTCATACCACTAGCCAAGTATGCCAAAACAGTCTATCACACTCGTGTTTCTGTGGGAATGCGTTTCCGGATGCTATTTGAAACTGAGGAATCAAGTGTCCGCCGGTAACTACTGCCTCATCATTGCCTTCTTTTCTTCTTGTGACTTCAATTCTCGTATTACTATTTGATTAGGCTTATTAATATACTAGATTTGCCTGTGGGCACGTGTCTACGACATGTCTTCGGAACGATACATCATATGAAAAGCCTTGTAAACAGTAAATCAACAATTATGTAGCTCAAGTTTGAATAGTATGACAATAATTAGTTGTAAATAAAAGTCCATGTTTCCATAAATATAAATATAAATATATATATATATATATATATATATAGAGAGAGAGAGAGAGAGAGAGAGAGAGAGAGAGAGAGATAATTAAATAGATAAAGGAGTTGTTTTGGGGGATTTGAATTTGAGTTTTAGGGGGGAACATTTGGGGAAGAATGTGTTTTGTGAGGTTAGATCTGGGCCTTTGATTTTAGGGGGATTGAAGGAGAGCCACTTGATAGCTTTCTTTGTGTTTTATTATATAGATGGATGATCAAATTCTGATAGATTTCATCTTTGGAGTAGTTTGGGCTGGGTTTACCTGTTAAACTTACATAATGTATTGGGTGTTATGACTTGCATAATTTATTTTGCACTGCTTTTATAATTTTCAGGTACATGGGGACAATAACTGGGATAAGTGACCTAGATCCAGTCCGTTGGCCTAATTCACATTGGCGTTCTGTCAAGGTATGTTTTACCTTTTGATCCTTCAAAGCATGTGGATTCTGCTACTCCTTTATCAAAATGAGTTTAATTTAATCATGCATGGTGTTCATTTTAAAACGGTGCAGGTTGGTTGGGATGAGAGTACTGCTGGCGAAAGGCAGCCAAGGGTGTCACTTTGGGAGATTGAGCCACTCACGACATTTCCAATGTATCCTTCCCCTTACCCTCTTAGACTAAAGCGTCCGTGGCCCTCAGGATTGCCTTCTCTTCATGGTATGGTTTTAGGATTACTTTTGTCATGTACACAGCCAATTAGTATGTTTCAGTTTGAGCTTTGACACGTGGAATTATGACGGTGAGGACACAAAAATCAGATAACTTATAGTTTCCACAAGCAATGAAACCTATAAATAGACTTTTTTTTTCCAAGTGCGATACTAGACAAATTAATTTTTGATGTCGGCAAATTATGTGTCAAATAAGTGGGGAGAGATTACCATTTCTGCAATATAATTTTTTCTTTGAGAGTGAATTGGAAGGTTACTATAGATGAGGAATGAGTAATAGTTAGAAGGCTCCTGGAATTACCTCAGGAGAATCATTTGTGGCATCTCATGTAGGGACCACAAAATTATCTATTTGCAATTGCCAAAGCATAAATCCTTATGGAATTTGATTGGAGATTCCATGAGTTCCTCACTTTCCCTTGCAAATTCAATCGGCCAAACACACCCTTCATATACGTGTTCTGAATTTTCCTTTCGTTCATGCAGGCATGAAAGGAGATGAACTTGGCTTGAATTCTCCGCTGATGTGGCTTCAAAATGGGGACCGAGGATTCCAATCACTGAATTTCCAAGGACTTGGAATGACACCCTGGATGCAGCCAAGACTTGATGCATCCATGCTTGGTCTACAACCTGATATGTACCAAGCTATGGCAGCAGCAGCACTTCAGGAAATAAGGACTGTGGATCCTTCCAAACAAGCAGCAGCAGTGGCTTCAATGCTCCAATTCCAGCAACCTCAAGCAATACCCAACGGAGCTGCTCCTCTCTTACATACTCAGCTTCTTCAGCAGCTGCAACCTCAATCTCAACAGACCCTCCTTCAGTCCATCCAAGAAAGCCATTCTCAGAACCGGAATCAGTCTCAGTTCCTTCAACATCAGTTGCATCAGGGTAACTCTTTCAGTGATACTCAGCAACATAATGAGCTCCAACAATTACAACAGCAGCAGCAGCGACTGCAGCAGTTACAGCAGCAGCAACAGCAGCAGCAACAGCAGCAGCAACAACAACAATTGCAACAGCAGCAACAGCAATTACAACAGCAGCAGCAGCAGCAGCAGCAGCAACAGCAACAATTGCAGCAGAAGCAGCAGCAATTTCAGCAGCAGCAGCAGCAGCCGCCGCAGAGCCAATTACTACAGCAAAACCAAATGCAACAACAGCCTCCATCTAATCATCAAGTTCCAAATGTAGTTTCGTCCTTGTCTCAGCTGACATCGACTTCACAGGCACAAACTTCAACTGTACAAATGATACCTTCATTCGGTCAGCAAAATGTTCCAGATAGCAATGGTAATCTGGTATCTACATCTGTGTCACCGCTGCATAATGTTTTGTGCTCCTGCTCTCCCGAAGAGACTTCGAGCATCCTTAGTATACCAAGGCCAAGCCCACTGATGAATTCAGGTGGTTGGAGTTCTAAGCGATTAGCTGTTGAGGCTGACCATCCTTGTAGGACTCGAACAATTCAACCCCAAGTTGAACAGTTAGGCTCTGTGCAGCCTAACTTTTCTCATGGTTTCGCATTGCTACCATTTCCAGGAAGAGAATGCACATTTGATCAAGATGGTAGCACTGATCCACAAAGCAATCTGCTTTTTGGTGTCAACATAGACTCTTCATTTTTAATGCAGAATGGAATGCCAAATCTAAGGAGTGTTGGAAGTGAGACTGATTCAACAGCTATGTCATTTGTAACTGGAAATTTTCTGAGCCCAAATGGAACCGATTTCCCATTGACACAGGCATTGGCAAGTTCCAGCTGCGTACAAGAATCAGGCTTCCTTCAGTCTCCTGAGAATGTGGGCCAAGTTAATCCGCAAAATGGGAATCCACAGAGCGGAACGTTTGTTAAGGTAAACATGTTTACTTGCCAGCATATGACCATTAAAATTATAATCTGCTAGTTCTGTGTTTGATTAATACACTGCCTCTTATAGAATTAGTAAAGATTTTCAAGGGTTGGTACTGCATTAACTTTTAATTATTGATAATATATATATATATATATATATATATATATATATATATATATATATTTATAGTAAAAAACAAGATGGGAGTACTGAAACATACCGGATCTTGTTGAGTCTTTGACACAATCAACACAAACCACCAAGTAAAACTAGATCGCACCAATCACAAAAAGCATACAAGAATTGTCCCAGTTGGGACTTTCGCCTTAATCTGGGGTGGAAGAACCGAGATGCTATTTCAACTAGAGAAGATACAAGAATATTACAATTCTCATCACGACCTTCTCAAGCCTAACTAGAACTTGGTTACAATGGAGAAACTCTCTCACCCTCTCAAATGAAGTACTCTCCTTTTCTATTCGGCACTCAATAGAATCATATCGTTTTAAGTCCGTTTATATTGTATTTATAGATCTAGAGAAATCCTAGTTTAAATATCTTGATACAATAGCCATCCGATGTATATTGAAGAGATAAACATACAATTAGAGCCGTACGATCTAATCAGAAGACGAAGTGGGTTTCAATCGAATCAACAAATTCGCACCCGAAAATTTCATCAGCGCCGCGGACAGTTGTCCACACATAGTTGCGGTCGACCACAACTCCCGTACCATCTACCCGAGAAGGTGACAGTTGACCGCACAGTCGACTGTTCCTTTCTCTGTTAGCTGCTATTGCTGCTGACTTTTTCAACTTCTCTTCGATCCTTCTCTTTGAACTCTCTACTTGTATCACCATCTTCTCTTCACACCGAACAAGTATGCAAGACATAAAATCCAACAATCTCCACCTTGGATTGGATATGCATGAATCCATATCCTGTGTGATTTAAAACTCTTCTAGACCTTTCTTTTTCACTTTGTAAACATGTTTTTATGGCTTCATCTGCTAGTTGAACAAACCTCCACCTGTTTTCCTCCAGCTATATGCCCCCCTCAAGGGCACACCTCTGTAGATGTAATCATGGAGGTGCCACCAGCCACGCGAACTCCACCTACATCAAGGCTCTCTCCACCTTCCAACGGTATTCGAACGTTACAGTCTCGATTTGGTAATTCTAGTGACGGCTTACTAGATGATGTTTTAGGAATAATGAGCTTCCATACACTCGACCAAGTTTTACTGCTTTCACAAAGCTAGTAGAGGTTGTGATGATCCTGCCCAATTTCCCTCTTACCCTCATTACCTTACGACGACTATCCTAAACTGTTAAAACTCCACCTCGAGCTGTGTATCTACAGCCACGAGCATCAAGAGTCCCTAAAGATATCAGATTTTATTCTATCGAAGGAATATGCATGACCTCTTCTAGTGTGAACCCTTTACCATCTGGCATCTCTAATTCAATTGTTTCCTCACCCACTACTTCACAAATCTCACCACTCCCCATTCTCACACTACGGCCTGTTGACGACTTGTAAGTAGAAAACATCTTCCTCTCGGAGCAAATATGAGAAGAATTTTCCGAATCAAGATACCAACTTGAACTACATCTGAAGAACTTGAAACAAGAAAAAATAATCATCATTATTACCAGACTCAGTTGCGCCGACTATATGAGCTTGTTCCCCTTCTTTGGTAACACTCTTCTGACTCAACACAGTCTCTCTTGTAATGTCCAACTCCTTTACAATAGTGGCAAGGAATCTTACTCTTGTGTGTCGCATCCCTTCCAATTGAAGTATCACTATCCACTGCTAAACACCCTGTAGAAATAGATCATCCTTTATGAGTCTCTTTTCTTAGTTCATCTTTCTTCAGACCCTTAATCACTCCGGCTACTGTAAGTGTCTCCTTGGCTGACTTCCCGTTTAGCATGGTTGTCACGCCCCGCTTTTCAAAATACGGAATACGAGTACGTAATGTAGGCCCAGCGAATGTTGTAAACACTATCCATAAGCTGTACCAGACTAACTCAGCAATATGAACAATAAACACAGCCACACAAGAAAGATAATCACATGAATCAAAGATAAACTTCAATAACAATGAAATAATCCAAATAATATCCAACATAATGTCCAATATCTGAGAAATATAAATAAATGATGGGACAAAAGCCCAAAACAAAGTATAATGTCATGACAATGTTCAGAGTGATAAATCTAGCAATAAAGTAAACTAAGCTGCGAAATTTTGGTTTCATCTTCTAGAATCGTTGCTCACCAATTTCTGCTGGTAGAGATCCTTCGGTACCTGTAAATTTTTGATCTAAAAAGAAAAAAATAATGTTCTTAGAGCAAGTCATGGATAACAAGTAGAGAAAACAAGGAGTAACGGAAACCTAGTATATCAAAGAAAAGGAACGGGATCAAAGTCAATAACAAAGTCAAAGATTGACAATAATATCAAAGGTCTATATTTAATCATGCATTTAATTAGTAATGTCAATTAAAGTTCTATATTGATGACGATATACAGGATCAAGCATGAGATGTCAAATGCGGGTTATTAGTTATTTTATTAATCTATCTAGTGCACGTACTACTGCGTCCCATGTGTTTCATACCACAGATTCTGTGCAAGCAAACAGTGAACGCTTAATTGTAACGCTCCATCCCAATACTCGGACAATTTTTATTATTTTTAGAAGACAAATTAATACTTATAGTACAACTGCCCACCACAGGCTTCCTGTCAAAAGGTGGTTTACCGATTAGGTGACTCTTGATCATAGACAATTTTTATTTATATTAAATTATTCATTGAATACTCCCGATATGGGATTACTTTTTCAAATCACATCCCTATTTCACAAATCCCGTGAGCACATTGTGAAAGCCCGTGGGCCTCCCACTCATGTGCCACGTCAGCCAAACCAACCAAGGCACGTTGCCTTTCTCAAACCTGTAGGTGGGCCCCAAACCGGTGATGTCATCATGATGACGTCACCCTTCTCCAAACCAACAACTTTTCAATGCTGCACGTTTTGAACGATGACCCCCTCTACACATCTCATCTATTATCTATATATATATATATATATATATATATATATATATATATATATATATATTATATTTTATATATTCCCTTCGAAATTATGGGGTATTACATTTATACTGATGGTAAATTCATGGATCGTGTACTTGGTAACAAGATGACAAGATAACGTGATAGCGTGATCACACAATGACAAGTATTTTTCCACCTTCTATGTAATGATTCATGCAAACAAGAAGGCCTTTATCGAGTACATTTTTCGATCATTCACTACCAAGTCAACCCATAATACCCCGACTTGTTAACATTTTGTTTCATCCTATGTGAGCATGCAAGAGGGTGTTAGGATTGTATTATGCTAGGTGTGATTAATTCTATTCGTTACCTACAAATCAAGAAGCAAATATATTAATTATACACAAATTACACAATCTGGACAGCACGACATTACTGTACAAAAATATAGGTTACCGCTACTACACAAAGGAAAATCTGGATCCGTCAGAAATTCTAGAAACTAGACTCTGCTGGTTCTAGCGAATATATATACGACATATAAAAGTTACAAAAACTATGTCGAAATTCCTATTCTTTCCTGATTTTATGTTCAGGCAGCAAGTTATAAATTATATAAAAACATATGAAACAGGTCAGAAAACTCTATCAATTAAATCTACAAAAATTCAGGGTGATTCCTACACATCTAGTCTCAGCCAAATTAATTTCATATTTTTATTTTACTGTTATCATGCTCTATTTATTTATAAAACAGAAAGATACACATGAATTTGTGAATCTGAAAATTCAGACACAATTGTACTAAAAATCGGATATCTCACAGATTATAACTCAGAATTTAGATTCGTCAAAAGTTCTGGAAAATAGACTTATGGGGCTATAAATCATATTCAGAAAGTTATTTCAAATTATAACAGTAACATGGTCGAAAATCTGATACAAAAAGACAAACAGCAGGTCAGAAAATAGTTTAATATGAATAGGCAATAATTTTCTCATACAAACATATAATTCATATTCAGAAAGTTATTTCAAATTATAACAGTAACATGGTCGAAAATCTGATACAAAAAGACAAACAGCAAGCCAGAAAATAGTTTAATATGAATAGGCAATAATTTTATCATACAAACATATAATTCATGATAATCATTAAACAAAGTGCTATTAGATGTTTAACATGCAGATTTCTAGATTCAAGATGCAATTTTCACAGTCAAAGTAATCAATTCATTAAATCAAATTCAATCGACATATTCAATTCATCAAATAATCCTATAACATGGATCTAGTTATTTTTCATGTAAACATGCATATGCATTGTGCAAGAGGGACTAGGTTTTAGATCAAAGATGTAGGCACGATGTTAAGAATATGTTGGGTTAGCTTGTGTAAACCCTCAATACACTTAACGGAAATCAAATAGCAATATGATAAAAGGGTTGGGACATACTTGCAAAGATCAGAGAATCTTGAGCACAAACAAAGAAGAGACTTGCCTTTTAGACGGTGAATTCAAATATGCAAGAATAACGAGATGAGAATCTCGAGCGACGAACCACGAAGCACGAGAACACGGAAACACGTGCGAACTACGTGCAATACACACGCAAAACAGCAGATCAAGCCCCCACACAAAACAACACCGCAACTTAATTCCCTTCCACTCACAGCACACAATAAAAATGGAACCCCCTCTTTCCCGAATAGTAAACACAGCAACGAAGAGAAAGAGCAGCGGCGGGGATCTGCGGCGACTGCGGTGCTCTCGAGTGGTGTTTGGGGGTGTTGACGGCGCGGCGCTAGCGGTCGAGGAGCGACGGCAGCGATGAGGGACAGTGGGGCTTGATCGGTGCTTTGTTTCTCACTGAAATAGAGGAGACGGGATTGGCGGGGGTTCGGAGCTCGACGACGACGGGGATAGGGGGATGCAGTGAAGGGGAGAAGACGACCGGGACGGTGGGAGAGGGCTACGGGAGTTCGAAGGGTGCAAGCGATGGGTTTGATGGAGGTTGGATGAGAGGGTGGTGGCGATGGCTAGGAGAGCAGTGGGGGGTCGACGAGGAGTGGTGGGTGTTGCGACTGGTGGTTGTGGGTTGTCAAGATGATGGTCGGAAAACGGGAAGGCGAGCGGCGATGGGTTGGGTGAAAATTAAAGGATGGGGTGAGCGGCGGGACAGGAGAGAGATGTTTAGACTTTAGATATTAATGATTAAAATATTAGGGTTTAAGGGGTATTTAAATAGGAGTTTAAGATGCGGGGTTTTGGGTTGCGGGTTAATGGGTTTAAGGTATGGGTTTAAGGCTCTAAAAAGAGACGAATAAATAGAAGACGATGCGATAAACATATAGCAGATCAATTAAAACTCAAAACACAAGCAAAAAAATTGCAATGAGCCAAAATAGCAGAATTCAAGCCAAAAGAGCACAGAATGATCCAAAGAGAATAAATGAGCCAAAAAAAAGCAAGGTTTATTATTCAAGGAAAATTCAGATATAATAATCAAGAAAAGAAAAATAAAATACAATAAAATCTAAAATAGAAAAATAGGGGTTACAATGGTAGTTATAAAGTGATCATAAGAAGTTGGCAGTGAATAAATCAAGTTGAAAGCTTTATCCTCTTCGCTAAGATCATTAGCGTTAATCGCCTTCAATTCAGATATTACCTTATTGAACTCCGCAATATGATCTTGAAGATGGGTACCTTCCTTCATTGAGAACCTAAACAACTTTCTTTTTCAATACATCCAATCTAGCAATGACGATCCCGAATAGTTAGATTTGAGTCGCTCATAGACTCGCCGCACTTGTCTCCTCAAGAACATTACATTTGACTTCGTCCACCAATTGCAACCGGATTAAACTCAAGGTTTTCAAATAAATCTCATCCCACTTCGCCTGCTTCGTGTCAGTTGGTTTCTTTTCTTCTAGGGTAAGGTGTAAGTTCTTCTGAACCAAAACATGTTCACCTTCTATAGATTGAAGTTGATCTTACGTCAAACCGCTTGATCTTCGTTTTTTAATCTGTCATTTCCTCCAAGGAACTCAAATAAACCCACGAACCTGATTGCTTTGATACCTCTTGTTAGGAAAATTGAGGATCTTGTTGAGTGTTTGACACAATCAATACAAACCACCAAGCAAAACTAGATCGCACCAATCACACAGCACACAAGAATTTTCCGGTTGGGGCTTGCACCTTACTCTGGGGGAGGAAGAACCGAGATGTTATTTCAACTAGAGAAGATACAAAAATATTACAATTCTCACCACGACCCTCTCAAGCCTAACTAGAACTTACACCCTCTTGTATGAAGTATTCTCTTCTTCTATTCGGCACTCAATAAAATCATATCGTTCTAGGGATCGTTTTCATTGTATTTATAGATCTTGAGAAATTCTAGTTTAGATATCTCGATACAATAGCCATCCGATGTATACTGAAGAGATAAACGTACAACTCTGTATAATTAGAGCTGTACGATCTAATCAGAAGACGAAGTGGGCTTCAATCGAATCAACAAACTCGCACCCGAAAATTTCATCAGCGTCGCGGACGGTCGACCACAACTCCCAGACCATCTATCCGAGAAGGTGACAGTCGACTGTCCCTTTCTGTACTGCTGCTGAATGTTTCTCCTTCTCTTCGATTCTTCGCTTCGAACCCTCTACTTGTATCATCATCTTCTCTTCACACCGAATAAGTATGCAAGAAATAAAACCCAACAATTGACCTCTCATATATTAGCTTAAATTTTCAGTGGTACAAATGTTGTACAAATGTTGTGCAATTTTCAGTGGATTATGTCCTAAGTATGTTTCTAATATTAGAACTAGACTATTATATTAGAGTTACATCAATAAATTTTTACTGAAAGATGTTGCACCATACCTTTAGTATGATCAAGATGGTATTCGAAGGTTTTTTCATGTGTGCTTTTTTATATTTCATTATGCCAAAATAAATCTAAGGAGGCAAAGATTTTTTTTAATCCATGCAAAAGATTCAACCTATACATAGTTCCTTCGAAATATGATATTGCTCTTTATGGATAAGCTTTTGTTTGTGATGAATTTTTCTTGTTACTGAATCTGTTCCTCTGGTATTGCTAGGTATACAAAGCTGGGTCCTTCGGGAGGTCGCTTGATATTACCAAATTCAGCAATTATCCAGAGCTCCGCAGTGAGCTTGGGCGTCTGTTTGGCCTTGAAGGCCAGTTGGAGGACCCTATGAGATCAGGCTGGCAGCTTGTATTTGTTGACCGCGAGGATGATGTTCTTCTCGTCGGCGACGACCCTTGGCAGTAAGTTATCTCAACTTCTCTTTTGGACTGTATTTGATTGTGTAAGTGTTCTAGAGTTTTTACTGTTTACTTTTGGAGTGTTGAATTTATTGATGCTTAGGGGTTGCTAGTAGAGGTTTTTACTGAAATGCGTGTTTTGATAGAAATCAGTGGAAGGATATTTTTTTACATAACTTGAATGAATGTGCCGTATGCTTCTTTCAAGTGACTCCTCCGAGAACATTTAAAACTAACACTCTTAAGAACATTTTCTCAATTAATCTCATTTGCAGTATCTGTTTCTTTTAAATATGCTAAAAGCCTAAAGAAATAAGTATAGTAGTGGTTTATCCTGTGTACCTTCCTTACTTTCAACTGTTATAGTATTAGTATCCTTGTTATCGTTTCAAGTGGAAACAATTGAGCCAAACTTGCATCTATATCTTTCTGATGTGCCCAAGAGTGATACACCTGCAATGAACTGGTGTTTTCCCACCTGTCACAATCCCAACAAATGTTACATTTGATCAAATTATTCAGTCTGATCAAAAGATTTGATGGTTTGTTTTGAACTTCTTCCCTTGCACAATATCAACATGGGCTCTTTGTGGTTGAGACCTTGTCGGGTTGTTAATTGTCAACATGCAATTGACACTGAAAATTTTCAGTTACCACATAGAATTAGCATTGTGTCCAATTTGTGTCTGACTTGTCATGGCTTCAAAGCAAAAGCTTGAGCACCAATAGCTCCTACAACGGGACCATATGTTATATTCGTTAGAGTTAGCACATGTGTATGAGAATTTTTACAGCCTTAACCCTACTAGTATTGTTAATGTATCTTAACGTTCAAAGCATTTACTATAATTGCATGAGTGAGGGTTCTGTGATGCATTTGCTTCATTTCCACAACAGGGAGTTTGTGAATAATGTCTGGTGCATAAAAATACTTTCGCCTCAAGAAGTGCAGCAGATGGGAAAGGAGAGCGACGAACTTCTAAATTCAGTCCCAATGAAAAGGCTCTCAAGCAGCAGCTGTGACGACTACGTTACCATGCAGGAGTCAAGAAACATGAGTAGTGGGATTGCATCCGTGTGCTCTTTGGATTACTGAAGAAAGTGGTAGGAAAAAAAGGAGTTATAGTGGAAGCAAAACTCCCACAAACACCCAGTTAAAGGGACTCGTTGAGTAAGTTTTAAGCTCTTGTATGGTCTAGTAACTGTATTATATATCTTTTGTTCTCATAACCTTGTTATATACTATTGACGAGCATCTTATCTATTAGGATCAAGAAGTTGTTTCTTCATTTTTTTTTTTTCTTTTCTACTTTTTTTTCATCGTTAGGCCTTATCCGTCCACATCCAGTTACTGCTATACACCGGAACTGAATTTTGTCATGTGTGCTCCGAATGCATTGCTTGTAATTCTGCTGGGGTATCCGATATCAGATATTCTGGAGTAAAGTTGCAACATTACCCTTTTCGTATTCTAGTCAATTAGAGGGAGTAGGTAAAGTGTGTTGCATGTGATGGGAGGAAGAGTCGCTTTCACATCAGATCTGGAGATCTAAGATGTTTAATGGAGGGCCAGGAAGAGAGCCCCACTTGAAATCAAATGATTTTGGTATTTTGTGGAGACTGCATCTTCCTAACTTTGACTCCCATATATTTACTTTTTATCCATTCCCATGTTTCCCATTTTAATCGAGTAGTAGGATGCTAGGGCAGGGCCCACCATCTGCTAAGTTTTATTGACCGATATTAAAGTGTGAAAGAAAGGTATGTGGCCTTGTGGCCTTAGCCATCATCACTGGGAATTCTGGGATTTGGTGTCACACTCATATCTTTGGGTGGGGCTTTCGATCTTTTGGTTGGTTGTGTTCTTTTTGGGGGGTCTTAGGGCATCTTTAGAGCATATGTGGTCGTCTGCTAAATATGCATATTATACATATTTTGTAAAAAATTCGCTGGAGTTGTCTGCTAAATATGTATATTATGCATATTCTGCTACAAGAGATTGCTATATATGAGAGAGGATATGAGAATTATGCATATTATACAGGATGAAACTTGAAGTTGCGTCCCAATTAAAAAAATAATTTTTTTAATTCGTCAAACGCAACTTAAAGTTGCGTTCGACGACTTAAAAAAAAGACATTTAATAACTTAAAACCAACAGCAACTACATTTAATAAATTAAAACCAAGAGGGGGAACTCCTTGGACGAAACATGAAGTTGCGTCCAACGGAGGGGCCCACATTTTTTTTGTTTTTTTAAACTTAAATCGTTGTTTTAATTAATAAAAAAATATTAAAAAATCCTAAAAATTCGTTCGACGCAAAGTGAAGTTCCGTCTGAATTTTTTTAATATTAAAGAGGTTAGCAATCTACGACTGCAGCACAATAGCCAAATGCTATATGCATTTATCCATATATGCATATTTTACACATTGATGACTGTGGATGCTCTTAGCGAGCCAAATTTTATTTTGGGTATTAGGTAAATGGAAATGGAACAAATGACTTTGCGCTGCAGTCGTCAAAAGCCAAAATTTGGATATTTTTATTATTTAAAATTTCAGACGAAAGATTATTTTTCGTCACACAAAAAATAAAAAAAATCGACTGGACGAGGAATGATTTCCTGTCCATCTTAATTTTAAAAAAATAAAAAGCTTTAAATCATAATTAATTCCTTAATATTTGTTAAATTAATCCTAATTATTTTTTAATTACTAATTAATTAACATTTAAACCTAAGTTTAACCCATATAAATCAATATAGGAGTGTCCCATAGAAATTTTTGGAAATGAAATGTATGGGACGGTGTTTCTTTTCCCGTCCAACTACATTTCAGATTTTTTTTTATGGATCGGAATCTCCCGTCCGTCCGTTTTTTAATAAATAATTTTTTTTTCAAAGACAGAAAACAATCTCTCGTTCGATAAATCCGCAATTTTTGGGATTACGTTTTTTTCCTGTCCGATGTGAAAAAAATAAGCGACGAAAGATAATTTTTCGTCCGATCTAACAGACGGTAAATCATCTTTCATTAGCTATATTTTGGTAGTTTCCATTTCGACTTCCAAATCTGGCCGACCACTGTTCATACGAAACCTAAATTTTGGGTAAATAGCCAACGACTGCAGCATTATTTTTGCCAAAAATTGAAAATTTTGTCAAAATAGCCGATGACTGCAGATGCTCTTATTCTTTTTTATTTTTCTTATTTTTCTGCTAGCTTTTGATTGATTGATTGATTGATGTATATTTTGAAGTTAATTAGAGCATTTGTAGTGTTGGCTAAATTTGAAAAAAAGTAAAAAAAAAAAGAGTGCTGTAATCGTTGGCTATATACCCAAATTTTGGGTTTTAGGAGAACAGTGGTCTGCTATATTTGAAAGAGGACATAAGAATTTGCAAAATATAGTTGATCTTTTGTTCGTTCATTTTAAAAAAAAAACATCGGACGAAAGATCATCTTTCGTTGCTTTAATTTTTAAAAAATATATCGGACGGAAAATGATTTTTTGTCCGATTATTTTTTTAAATAAATAATCGGACGGGAAATTATTTCTCGTCCGTTCGATTTTTTTTAATTTAAAAAAAAAATTTCGTTGGAGAATGATCGGCCGTCCGAGACATTTCTTCACATTGAAAAGAAAATATCTTATAGAACTAGGCCTATAAACATCTCTCTGTGTATAAATTAGGTTCCCATTTTAATTATAATTTAAGATTTATTTAAGATTAAATTAAGAGCTAATTAGGAATGAATGGTAGAGTTACTTTTTTTAAAAAAAAAATTCCTCGGTCGGAAATCAGGGTCCCGTCGGTTGGTTTTTTATTTAAGAAACAAAATTAATGGACGGGAAATCTTTTCTCGTCCGTCGATTTAAAAAAAAAAAAAAATCCAAATTTTAGTTTCCAACGAACTACAATTGAAATCTAAAATTCCTATTCGTTTTGAGATTGAACAACTACATATGCCCTTATGCCTACGGGTATGGCAGTTTGTAAGTCATAGCACTAAAATAATATAAAAGAAGTAGTAGTTCAATTAAGGGTGTTTGTTTGACTTCTTGTAAAATATTTTCAAACTATGAAAAGTACTAAAGAGGAAAAAATTGTGGAAATGTATTCTGAAAAAACGGTTTGTTTAGATAGAGTTTTATTGTAGCATACGATAATATGATAGTGACGAAAGAGAATTTTAATGTAGAATATTAGATGAAATTGTTTAATTGAATAGTGTAAAAGTAAAGTACAGATTAATAATTAAAAACAGCTACAGTAGTAGTAGTAGCAGCACTACTAGATAATTATTAGTAGAAATCAATATAATTTCTCCTAACTTTTAACTTTTGTAAGAGCGTCTACTGTTTGCTAAAAACTCAAAAAATAGAAATCTATTTAGAAATATGCCTCACAGCCGTTTGCTAAAAACCTATAATTTAGGATAGAAATGAACAGTAGCCTGCTAAATTTAGCAGCGCCTTTAGCCGATTGCTAAATATAGAAGACGGACGATGTTCATTCGTGTTACCGCTAAATCTGGTTTGGGCGTAAACAGACAGTATTTGTGGATTCTTGGAAAACCTGAATAGCAAACCTGAAACCTGTCCCGCCGGAGTTTGACCGTTGACTCCCGCCGTTCACCTGCAAAAAGTGCGAGACACCGGGGTTGATCCCAGCGACGCACCCTCCGACGCTCAAGTCAGTAATCAGGAATGATTATGAAAGAGCGTAAATTGGCAAAAGATTGATTACCTCTTAATGATGGTGGATGGGGGGTATTTATAGTCGCCGTTGGGATCAGATTAGAAATGTAATCTCTGTGATCAGATTAGGAATGTAATTCCTGTGATCAGGTTAGGGATGTAATCCCTAATTCCCAGTGAAAGGATAGATGTGAATCAGGGCCGTTGATTAGTATTAATCAGAAACCCTACTTCTATCCTGCTGGACTGGGTTCGTTGCTGGTTGAAACCCGCACCCAGTAAGACAGATCCGTTTATGGGTTATTGAGCTTTGAATAAAGATCCAGTTTCCATTTCAGATCCGTTAGTAGGTGAAATTATCGTTTTACCCCTAAGCTTTAAGATTCGTGTCCGATTTGAACAGCCCCGATTTAATCCTGTTTTTAGCCATATCACGAGCCCCCCACTCCTGGAGACTGAGTTTTACAGTCTTCGAGGAGTAGTTTTGTTGTTCTAATAGCGTACGGGATTTTATCGGTGTTCTTAAGGGAGCTTGTAATCTTGCTCGGGGTGTAACTGTGTTATTATGGGCTTGTAAGATGCCCAAAAATATTCTCAGAATTTTCTGGATTTTTTATGATTTTTTCAAATTTTTCTGAATTTTTTCTCATTTTTTTGAATTTTTATTCATTTTTCGAATTAAATAATTAATTATTGAAAATATTAATTAATTATTCTAATTTAATAATTATTTTTTTCAGAATTTAAAAATTATTTTTCTGAATTAATAATTATTTTAAGAATTTTTAATTAATTTTTTTCGATTTTCTAATTATTTTTCAGATTTTTTAAATAATTAAAACAAATAAATAAATAAATAAATTAAATATTACCTGGATACGTGGCACGTTTCTGAGCGTCGATCATGATCAGATGCGCGCGCATCGCAAGACAGGTCACGTTCTAGACATGTGGCGCGTTTCTGAGAGTCGATCGTGTCGCGACACGAATTTTAAGACGATCGGACGGATCGTATGGGTCGGCAGGTTTTTTCTCCAATTTCAAGGTCGGTACCTCGTCCACTCGGCTCGGCACCTCGGCAGTTGGCTGAACGCTTCAAGATGAAGCCACGTGCCACGTGGCGTTTTTTTTTTTTTTTGCTGATTCTTCCCTTCCCTTCTTCGCTCTGTTATGTTCTTCTTCGGCTCTTCGTTCTTCAGCTCTTTCTTCTTCTTTTCCTTCGTCGTTACCGCCTCGCCCCCAAATTCTCCATCTCTCCGACTCCGTCTGGCGGGGAGGTCGACGACGAGGGGACGGAGCTTGGCGACGTGGAGCTCGAAGGAGAAGAGCTCGAAGCTCTGTGGTGGAGCGAGGGAGCTGTGAGCGTGGCGGCGGAGGCAGCTGGCGACGAAGGGAGACGAGCTCGGCCATGGAGGTGGGTTCGAGCTTGGAGAAGGAGCTTGACGGGAATGAAGCTTCGGCAAAGTGGGACGTCGGAGCTCGATGCTTCGGCATATTCAATGGAGCTCCTCCAACGGAATGGAGCTTCGACATTTTGAAGAGCTCGATGTTTCGGAGCTCGACGAAGAGGACGTCGGAGCTCGAGCTCAGCTGCCGTGAGGGGTCGGCACGGAGAAGACGCGATGGAAGGGAGCTTCGTCGGTGAGCTCGGCAGCGGAGCTCGGCACGAATGGAGCTCGCTGTGCGGAGTGGAGCACGTCGGAGGTGGTCGACGAGCGGAGCTCGGAGCTCGTCGAGGAAGAGAGCTCGACGCTCGACTGTGGGGGAGCTCGGCACAAGAGCTCGGAGGCGGAGTAGAGCTTGGAGCGTGGGCTTTTGGAGTCGAGGTTGGGAGCTCTCGGAGCTTGATGAAGGCGAGGCGATGACAGTTTCGACGATGGAGATGGAGCTCGCTGTGCGGAGTGGAGCACGTTGAAGGTGGTCGACGAGTGGAGCTCGGAGCTCGTCGAGGAAGAGAGCTCGACGCTCTACTGTAGGGGAGCTCGGCAATGGAGCTCGTTAATGGGTTTGGCAGCGTGATGGTGCTCGTGCAGGTAGGAGTGGAGCTCTATGTGGAGATGAGCTTCGTCGGAGAAGAGGCGTGGCGGACCATCGAAGGAGAGAGCTTCGACGGTGAGCTCGGAGTCTCGTCGAGATGGCCTCGAGCTCGACGAAGAGGAAGTTTTTGGCTCTGAGCTTCGAAGAAGAGGTTGGGTTTTTCTTCTGTGCTGTTTTGGCGGGATCGTGGAGAAGAAGAGGAAGGGAAGGGGTTCGGGTTTGGGAGCCTAACGGGTCCGGACCCGACCCTTCTCTCCATTTTTCTTCTTCTTCTTCTTCTTCTTCCTCTTCGGTAAATCCGAGCACGGATTTTGAGGAGCATTTTTCTCCACTTTGTAGTTCGGTAGTCTGGTAGCTCGGATTTCAGATCCGAGCTACGTGGCTCAATTGGATGGTTGATCACGATCATAGCGCGAATCATGAGACAATAGGCTCAAATTTCGAGAAAACATTATCTTGTCATTTTGTGGAGACGTGGCGAGATCTGAGCCGTTCATCATGTTTTAGCACAAATTTTGAGACAATCAGACGGTGAAACTGGCTCGGCGGTATTTTTCTCCATATGTGGAGGTCGGTACTTCGTCCCTTCGGCTCGGTGGCTCGGCCATGGCAGAGCTCGGCCTTGAGAAGAAAGAAGAAGGGGAGGAGAGGCATTCAGATTCTCTCCTCTGCCTTGTTCTTTCGCACAGTGAAGAAGAGAAGTGTTGGGTACTTTTGGCGGGAAGACTGAAGAAGAAGGAGAAGAATGAAGAAGCCAAGAAGGGTATGGGTCGGATCGTGGGTATCAGATCTGACCCCGACCCGTTAGCCTCTTTTTCTTTCTTCCTCATTATCTGCTTGCTTGTTCGGCGAATTCGAGCACGGATTTTGAGGCACATTTTTCGCCACTTTGCAGTTCAGTAGATTGGTAGCTCGGATTTCAGATCCGAGCAACGTGGCTCCATTTGGACGGTTGATCACGATCGTGGCGCGAATCACGAGACAAGAGGCTCAGATTTTGAGAAAACATTATCTTGTCGTTTTGTGGAGACGTGGCGCGATCTGAGCCGTTCATCATGTTCTAGCACGTTTTTTGAGACAATCCGACAGTGAAACTGGCTCGGCAGTTTTTTTCCATATGTGGAGGTCGGTACCTCGTCCCTTCGGCTCGATGACTCAATAGCTCGCCCTCTACCCATAGTAGCTCGGTAGCTCGGCGTAGTGGAGCTCGGCCATGGCGGAGCTCATTGAGGTGAGCTCGACAATGGAGGAGGGGTCGGCATATGGGAGAGGTGAAGAGCTCCGAAGCCTGGTGATGTGCTCTCTGTTTTTGGAGATTTTTGAAGAGGAGCTCTACTCCTAGGGGTGGAGAAGATGCGCTAGGAAGATCCTCGTACGAGCCATGGGAAGAGCCCATTCTTTGAAGTGAGTGCAAGGAGCAACTTTATGGGAGAGTTTTGAGCTCCGAACTCGCTTAGAAGAGGCCCGCTTTGGAGATGAGCGGAGTGAAGAGCTCGGCTCTAGGAGAGAGCCATTTGTGAGACAAGTGTGAGGAGGAACTCTAGGAGAGAGTTGTACTCCGAACTCATTAAGAAGAGGTCCGATTTGGAGGCGAGCGGATTGAAGAGCTCGGCTCTAAGAGAGAGCCATCTGGAAGACGAGTTTGAGGAGCAACTTTAGGAGGGAGTTGTGAGCTACGAACCCGTTGAGAAGAGGTCTTCTTTGGAGGCGAGCGGAGTGAAGAGCTCGGCTCTAGGAGAGAGCCATTTGTGAGACAAGTGTGAGGAGGAACTCTAGGAGAGAGTTGTGCTCCGAACTCGTTGAGAAAATGTCCGCTTTGGAGGCGAGCGGATTGAAGAGCTCGGCTCTAAGAGAGAGCAATTTGGAAGACGAGTTTGAGGAGCAACTTTAGGACGGAGTTGTGAGCTCCGAACTCGTTAAGAAGAGGACCGCCTTGGAAGTGAGCGGAGCGAAGAGCTCGGCTCTAAGGGAGGGCCATCTGGAAGAAAAGTTTGAGGAGCAACTCTTGGAGGGAGTTGTGAGCTCCGAACTCGTTGAGAAGAGGTCTTCTTTGGAGGCAAGCGGAGCGACGAGCTCGGTTCTAAGAGAGAGCAATTTGGAAGACGAGTTTGAGGAGCAACTCTAGGAGGGAGTTGTGAGCTCCGAACTTGTTAAGAGGAGGTCCACTTTGGAGGCGAGCGGAGCGAAGAGCTCGGCTCTGGGAGAGAGCCATTTGTGAGACGAGTTTAAGGAGGAAACTCTAGGAGAGAGTTGTGCTCCGAACTCGTTGAGAAAATGTCCGCTTTGGAGGCGAGCGGATTGAAGAGCTCGGCTCTAAGAGAGAGCAATTTGGAAGACGAGTTTGAGGAGCAACTATTGGGGGGAGTTGTGAGCTCCGAACTCGTTGAGAAGAGGACCGCCTTGGAGGTGAGTGGAGCGAAGAGCTCGGCTCTAAGGGAGAGCCATCTGGAAGAAAAGTTTGAGGAGCAACTCTAGGAGGGAGTTGTGAGCTCCAAACCCATTGAGAAGAGGTCTTCTTTGGAGGCGAGCGGAGCGACGAGCTCGGCTCTAAGAGAGCAATTTGGAAGACGAATTTGAGGAGCAACTCTAGGAGGGAGTTGTGAGCTCCGAACTTGTTGAGAGGAGGTCCGCTTTGGAGGCAAGCGGAGTGAAGAGCTCGGCTCTGGGAGAGAACTATTTGAGAGACGAGTGTGAGGAGCAGCTCTAGGAGAGAGTTGTGCTCCGAACTCATTGAGAAGAGGTCCGCTTCGGAGACGAGCGGAGTGAAGAGCTCGACTCTAGGAGAGAGCCATTTGTGAGACGAGTTTGAGGAGCAACTTTAGGGGAGAGCTTCAGCTCCGAACTTGTTAAGAAGAGGTCCGCCTTGGAGGCGAGCAGAGTGAAGAGCTCGGCACTGGGAGAAAGCCATTTATGAGACGAGTTTGAGGAGCAACTCTAGGAGGGAGTTGTGAGCTCCGAACTCACTATTTAAGTGAGAGAATCAACGGTTATAGGAGCAGTTCCGAATGGCGAACCACTTCTAACTCGCTTAAGAGCAAGTTATCCGAAGCAGAATCGAGCCAAGTGTTGGACTCCGAACTCATCGTTAGAGGGATTCAACGGTTGTGGGAGCAATTCCGAATGGCGAACCACTTCTAACTCGCTTAAGAGCAAGTTGTCCGAAGCAGAATCCAGCCAAGTGTTGGATTCCGAACTCGTCGTTAGAGGGATTCAACGGTTGTGGGAGCAATTCCGAATGGCGAACCACTTCTAACTCGCTTAAGAGCAAGTTATCCGAAGCAGAATCGAGCCAAGTGTTGGACTCCGAACTCGTCGTTAGAGGGATTCAACGGTTCTGGGAGCAATTCCGAATGGCGAACCACTTCTAACTCGCTTAAGAGCAAGTTATCCGAAGCAGAATCGAGCCAAGTGTTGGACTCCGAACTTGTCGTTTAAGAGAGTATCAACGGTTGTGGGAGCAATTCCGAATGGCGAACCACTTCTAACTCGCTGAAGAGCAAGCTATTTGAAACGGAATCGAGCCAAGTGTTGGACTCCGAACTAGTTGTTAAAGGTTAGTAAGTTGCGAGAGCAGCCATGTAGAAGAAGCTGGATTCTGAACTCACCATTTAGCGAGTCGTGACTCGGAAAGATAGAGAAGCAAGAGCAATAATTTTCAATGAAAAGATGTAAAGTTTTATTGAAATAAACTAAGTGGCCGCTTCAATAGGGCGAGCCATTATTACATACTATTGGCCGGGTTACAAGCATCGGCCTTATTGAAAATCAGGATCCTACTTCTACAATAAGGTTAATATCTTTTGGGAGGAGCTGGGAGATTCTGAGTCTTGAAGCTCGGCGGGCCCTTCTGTTCGTTTGTAGGCTCCTCAGGGGGGAAACTCGGCCCCCTCTTTTTGGACGAACTTGGTCCGGTGTCCCTGATGTATGAGTTCTTCGATCTCCTCCTTGAGAGCCCGACGATCATCCGTGTCGTGGCCGTGGTCCCTGTGAAAGCGGCACCACTTATCCTTGTTTCTCTTCTTGCCGGGTGTATTCATTCTAGGGGGAGCACGGAGTAGCCCTTCCTTGTCCACCTCCATAAGAACTTCTGATATATTAGCAATGAGGGGGGTGAACTTTTCAAAACGAGGAGTCGGGCGACGCTGTCCATTACCGTCCTTCTGGGATTTTTGGGACCCCTCTTCGCTTGTGCTCTTCCGTTTGTTCCTGGAAGTTGTCTCCTCAAAGCCCGGGAGATTCTCGGCTTCTTCGGCCCGAATGTACTTCTCGCTCCTAAGGAGGTCGGTGAAATTATGCGGGGGCTTCTTGGTAAGGGAGGAGCAAAGGTTAGAGTTGAGGACATTTAATTGGAAGGCGGCCGCCGCAATTGACTGGTTGAGGGAGGCGATGGTTCTAACCTCTGCAGTGAACCTCCTCACATAGTCTCTCAACTTCTCTCCCTTCGCCTGGAGAAGCTGGAGTAACGAGATGCTGGTCTTCTCCGTGCGTATGCTACTCACAAAATGGGTGATGAAGAGGGTTTCAAACTGTTCGAAGGAGAATATGGAAGATGGGGTGAGGCGGGAGTACCATTCCCGAGCCGAACCCTTAAGAGTGGCGGGGAAGGTCTTGCACAGCAAGGCATCGGAAGCTTGGTGGATTAGCATGAGGGTCTTAATGCTTTCGATGTGGTCCACGGGGTCCGACTCCCCCGAGTAAGTTTCGAACTGCGGGGGTTTGAAACCTCTTGGGATAGGAGCCTCCATGATGGTCCGGGAGAAGGGAGGTCTGCTCGGGCGGATGGTCTTTCCTCTTAACTCTTCATCTTTGTCTGTTCGACCGATGCGCCTCTCCATCTCGTGGAGACGGCAGTAGAGAGCATCGTCCCTCCGACAGTAGTCAAACGAGCCTCTGGACTCGTCTTCATAGGAAGGGGAGCGGGGACTACGACGACGGTGACTCTGGGAGCGGCGGGGGCTAGGCATGTGCTGTTGGTTGCTAGGAGCCAGAGGAGGAGTTATGGACCAATGGTGAGGACTTTGGACCCGTGGAGGGGTAGGAGCCCTTTCGGCATTGTTGTTGTTGGGTCGGAGGTTGAGGGCTTGCAAAACAGTCGCCTGGAACTGCCGGAACTCGGCACGAGTGATGAGTGCCTCATCGTTCCTCGGATGTTGTCGACCGGCAGGGGAGTGAGGTCTTCTCCTATGGTGCTCGGGGGACTCTCTCCGCCCTCTTCGGGTAGGGGACCTTCTGTAGTCTCGGCGGTGAGGAGATCGCTCATTCGGACGTTGCTGGCGGGAGGCTCCCTCTCGGGCCTGCTTTTCATCCAAACGGCGGCGAAGATCCTCATCCTTCTGCCGATTGAGGATGGTATTGCGAAAGTCGGAAACTCGGGGATTGTGGGAGGCCATAGAATCTGTAGAGGCATTGTGTATTGAAATGCGGTCCTGATGGAGAGGTTGCTTCTGCGGGTTGGGACGCGAGGCCCCTGCACCGGCATTCTGAGGACCGGGGGGAAGTTGGTTTTGCTGGAGAGGGTCCTCAGCTTGAGGAGGAAGTTGCCCCTGCTGCTGAACGGGTTGGAGGGGGGCTTCTTGTTGCTGTTCGACGGGATTGGGTCCACGGTTAGACCCTTTGGATCTTACTTTCCTAGGAGGCATGGCTGGAGAAGATCTGACCAACGGGAAGAGTGAAGGCTGCTATTTGTGGTGTTCCCACAGACGGCGCCAATCTGTTACCGCTAAATCTGGTGTGGGGGTAAACAGACAGTATTTGTGGATTCTTGGAAATCCTGAATAGCAAACCTGAAACCTGTCCCGCCGGAGTTTGACCGTTGACTCCCGCCGTTCACCTGCAAAAAGTGCGAGACACCGGGGTTGATCCCGGCGACGCACCCTCCGACGCTCAAGTCAGTAATCAGGAATGATTATGAAAGAGTGTAAATTGGCAAAAGATTGATTACCTCTTAATGATGGTGGATGGGGGGTATTTATAGTCGCCGTTGGGATCAGATTAGGAATGTAATCCCTGTGATCAGATTAGGAATGTAATTCCTGTGATCAGGTTAGGGATGTAATTCCTAATTCCCAGTGAAAGGATAGATGTGAATCAGGGCCGTTGATTAGTATTAATCAGAAATCCTACTTCTATCCTGCTGGACTGGGTTCGTTGCGGGTTGAAACCCGCACCCAGTAAGACAGATCCGTTTATGGGTTATTGGGCTTTGAATAAAGACCCAGTTTCCATTTCAGACCCGTTAGTAGGTGAAATTACCGTTTTACCCATGAGCTTTAAGATTCGTGTCCGATTTGAACGGCCCCGATTTGATCCTATTTTTAGCCATATCAATTCGTTTGACGAAAGGGACGGATGAAGATATGCCGTCTAGTTAAATAAAAATAAAAAAAAGATGAGAGACTGATGAAGATCTTCCGTCTCTCATTGAAAACAAATTAAAAAAAACTGAAAACACACCAGACAGATGAAGTTGTTCCGTTTGGTGTGTTTTTTTGATTTATTAATTTTTTTTAAGCAAAAAAAATCCAAAAAATACCCAGACGGATGATGTTCATCCGTTCAGTGTATTTTTTTGTTTGATTTTTTTTAATGATTTTAGCAAAAAAAAAAAAAAAAAAACCAAAAACACCCAGACGGATGAACATCATCCGTTTGGTGTGTTGTTTGACTTTTTTTGATTTTTTTTTACTGAATACAAAAAAAAAAGACAGAAGATGATCTTCCATTGCTTCTATTTTTGAACTTTGACGACTGCAGCGTGATCCTTCTATTGCTATTTCTGAATGCTATATATAGCAATTGAGATAGGAAACGATAGTGGATGCTCTAATGCAACTTGTAAATTATCAAAAATAATGAACTTACTTTGACAGTGGTAACATTCGGTAAGAATACTGTTATGTAGTTTGACTGTTAATAACCGGAAAGACAGACGAAAAGTTACGTTGACTACGTGAGCCATTGTTTACTCTCATAATTTAGTATTATCAATTTTGTGTTTCTTAATGACAGGGTAAAAATCACAGCAAAATAAAGGCCATACGGTTGATGCACGAATTTCGAAGCTTCTAGGGACAGAACAGTAATTTTTTTTAGCGAGTATAGCTCTGTATGAAGATCATAGGCCGTTTCCGAATCCATCAACTCAAAACAAACTTATAATCAAGGAGTAAGCTGCAGCCTAATAAAAGGAGTCATGATTAATTAAAATTCTTAATCAAATCCTCAATTCAAAAAAGAGTGATTAACTAATTTTATCTCCTAACCATGAGAATCAATAGTTTAAACATAAAAGATGATCTTTTAGGCTAATCTCTTGTAACTAATTTCTAGTATATAAATACCCCTCCTCAATTTCAGAATCGAGTAATCGTTATTTTGCCACAGAAAAACTCCACTATTATTCAGAAATCTGACCTGAGCATCAGAGTCTTTTGCTGGGGACACCTAGGTGTTTAGGCTTCTTGCAGGTTTTCTAGAGTGATCTTGGCCGTCCAAATTAGATCCAAGTGTCCACAACCGTCAGAAATCAGATTAAGGAGTGGCTAATGATGATTAATTCCAATCAAGGGTTAGATCTTAATAATTTTCTATTAAAGAGTTCATATCATTTATTTTCTCCCACACAAAAAATAGCAGTAAAAGGTTGGCGCTATTTGTGTAAAATTAAAATCTGGCAAATTGATCAGATTTTGCCAACAAATTTTTTCTTTTCTTCCAGCCATGGCTTCAAGAGGAAAATGGAAGGCGGTTGCTGTCACCTGACAAGCCAACCCTATTCCTCATACGGAGGACCCCCTTCTTGCTCCTCAATCGGAATAACCACCTCAACTGGATCAATCTCTTCATCAGCCGGAGCAGCCTCATCAACAGCCTGCTCAGTCTCCCTCCAAAGGGGTTACACAGTGGGTTCCCAACGAAATTGTCCCGAACAGCACTCTCCATGGTGTGTGTGTGAAAACAGGAGTTCAGTCTTACACCTAACACCCTCTACGATGCCTTTTGTGGTACCCTAGGCACAACCAGACCTATGCCGAATCATTTTCACTCGACAACAACGGTATGACCAGCAAGATTGCCTGAATGAAATGCAAGTCCGAGACAGGTCTCCTGCCAGAGCGCCATGAAAGCTCCCAACGAAATTGTCCCGAACAGCACCCTTCCACAGTGTGTGTGTGAAAATAGGGGTTCAGTCTACACCTCAACACCCTCTACGATGCCCTCTGTGGTTCCTTAGGCATAGCAAGACCTATGCCAAATCATTCTCACTCGAAAACAAGGGTATGACCTCCGAGATCGCCTGAATGAAATGCAAGTCCGAGATGAGGTCTCCTGCCAGAGCGCCATGAAAGCTCCCAACGAAATCGTCCCGAACAACACCATCCACGGTGTGTGTGAAAACAAGGGTTCAGTCTACACCTTAACACCCTCTACGATGCGCTCTGTGGTACCTTAGGCACAACAAGACCTACACCAGATCATTCTCACTCGACAACAAGGGTATGACCTTTGAGATCGCCTGCATGAAATGCAAGTCTGAGACGAGGTCTCTCGCTAGAGCGCCATGAAAGTAAGAGGAGTCTTTCTCCTCGAAGATAGAGATTCAGAAGAACTCCCTCTCCTAAGGAACATTGAAGGTCTCATCCCCTTCACTGGCAAAGCAGGTCAACTCCAGTAAGTCAATCAAGGAACAACATGGAAGAAGAAGCATATATTGCCAGGGCAGAAATCCAAAATTTCTGGGATGAGGTCCTTCAGGCCTTCTGAATCATCTCTAGTAGGGTTCGACAAACAAACAGTCGCCACCCCTACTCCTTTCCCAATAGCAGGAGTCCTGCGGGTCTACTTGATCCGGAGAATAAGGCAACACAGTCTTTCAATGCCTTCAAGAGATGAAGGACCGCCTAGCACCAATGAAGCAAGAAGAGGGACGAAATGACATAGTATATCGCCCTCTCTGATCACCCTTCTCTAGGACCATCCTCGAAGCCCATGTCCTAACAAACTTCAAGATTCCAGCTTTCGAATCATATAATGGCGAGTCTGACCCTGTAGATCACCTTGAGAGTTTCAAAACTCTCATAATGATCCATCAAGTTTTTGACTCCCTTATCTGCAAGATATTTTCAGCAATCCTGAAGGGATCAACATGAGAGTAGTTCTCTCGTCTCTTTCTAGGGTCCATCTTCTCATTCAATCAGCTTGAGGAGCTCTTCTTCATACACTTTGTTACCAATCGCAAGATAAAGAAGACAAACACCTCCCTACTTGACTTGAAGCAAAGGGACGGGGAGTCTCTCAAGAATTATATTCGGCGCTTCATAGCTGAGTCCCGATCCATCTCCTCGCTTGACTCGGCCGTAGCCACCGTTGCCTTCAGGCACACTGTGAGCTATATCGACCTTAAAGCTTCTCTCGTCAAAAGACCTCATCGGGACTTCTCAAACTTTTTACAAAGGGTTGAGAAATACATCTGAGTGAAAAATGTTATTCATCCACAAGAACAGAAGAGGTCATTCTCTTGGAACAAACGGAAGGGTACCAATGAAGAAAGACCCAAGAAATCCTAAAAGGATGCTTCGGATCAGTGTTGCCCTCCTCTAGCATCTTGCTTTGAGAAATTCACTGCCCTCAATGCTATCATCTCTAATGTCCTCATGAAGTAGAGAAGAACGGGCTTCTCCGTCATTCTCCTAAGATGAGCGCGTTAAGTAAAAGAAGGGATAGAAACAAATGATGTGCATTTCACACGGACCATGGACACCTTACCGATGATTGTTGAGCCTTTAAGGAGGAGATTGAAGATCTAATCTGATGGGGCTACCTCTCTAAGTTTACCCAGAGTAACGACATCGAGCCTCCTCCATTCCGGGGAGCTAATAAATGCCCAGAAAAGCCTTTCGAGCCATAAGACTCAGGACGTATGGCGGTCTTCCACTCCATCCACAAAGGACCAATGGAGGAGAGTCTAACTCCTCCAGGAAGACCTTTTTAAGAGCTTTAGGGTTATAATAACTTTCTTAGACAAGGATCTCAAAGGCGTTCGAACACCTCATTGTGACGCACTTGTAATCAACATCTGCATAACAAATCATGAGGTGCGTTGTGTCCTGATAGATAATGGCAGCTTAGTGAACATTGTAACCCTTGTTTTCATTAATACGTATTTTTAAAAGTATTTTTCCGTATGTAAATTCTCAGTATGTTATAGCTATTTTTCTCTAATTAATTTTATTTTTTAAAACTATTTTATGAACCCAATTTTGTATTTATTAATATGAAACCCAATTGTTTATTATAAGCCCAAGTTGCATTATTGATTTTATTAATTATTAATATGAGCCCAAGTTGTACTTTGATTTTATTATGTATTATTTTGAAACCCAATTGTTTATTCTAAGCCCAATTTCATATTTGATTTTATTAAATTAATCCGAAGCCCAATTGTTTAATTGTTATTTTAAGCCCAATTCTATATTTTGATTTGATTTTATTATTATATTTAATCTGAGCCCAAAAGATTAGCCCAAATACTAATTATTTTAATTAATATTTTGAGCCCATGAACTAAGCCCAAGCCCAAATTCAATAATCCAAAACCCATATTTGTACAGACCCCCTACCCGTATACAAATTTCTTCCCACTTTCCTCACTCTTCAATCCCGTATTCCAACTTCCCACTCTTCAATTCCAGTACATGCACTTTCCCCATACTCCTCGTAACTACCCCACTTCTCACCCCTAATACTACATTACTTTATTTTATATTAAAACCCCACACCTCCATCCCCGTATATCTCTCTCTCATTCAATCCCACCCTCTCTGTTACTTAATCAAAAACAGAACAGACCCAACTCTTCCCCTCCTTCTTCCTCCATCGAACTCGCGACCCAATCACACCGCCACAAGCCCTCTTCAATGCCTCCCGCAGCCATCCTCCGCTACTCGCTCCCGTCGCCTCCGCCTTCTTTACCTAGCGCCGCTCATCTTCAACTCCACCTAGTCGAGCTCTCGCACTCCTCGTTGACGCGCTCGCTCCTATCTCCAAGCGCCTCCCGCTCAGCCCCGAAGCTTCGCCCGACCTCACCACCAGCGTCGTCTTCATTCCCCGTCGAACTCGCCCCACCATCACCAGTCTCCTCCAAACTCAACCCATCGGTGTGCCGCTCTCTTCCGCCTCGTCTTCAACCCCTCGCTCTCCTGCCATTGCCGAAGCTTCCTCCATTGCTACATCTTCCCCGAGCTTTCGAGCCACCACCTGCACCGTCCCTCGCAACCATGCCACATCGTCTTCCTCCCTCGACGAGCCAGCCGCCAGACCCCTCGCCACTATCGCCACTCAGCCACGTCGTCTTCAACCTCCGTCGAAGAACCTACTGCTGTCGCTCGCCGTCCCTCCTGCGTCGTCTTCCTCCGCTCAAGCTTCGAACCCCGCTGTTTCCGCCATCTCGCCGCCAGTCTCCGTCGTATCCCTCGTCGACGCCATTGCCGGAGTCAGAACTCCACGCCAACCTCCTCTTCTTCCGCAGTACCCCAGTCGTCCTCAACCCCGAGAACCCCTCCGCCATTCAGTCCCCGTCGCCATTCCTCTCCACCCGAAGCACCGCGGCCACTCCTCACCGAAGTGCCGCCAGCTCCGTCGCTCTCGCCGTCGCCTCTCCCTGAGCACACCGCTGCCGCCCGTTGCCGTTTTCTCTCTCTCTTCCGCGATCAATCGCTCCCTCTCTCTCTCTGTTGAAGAAGGTGAAGAAGAAGAAGAACAAGGTGGATCTGCTGTTTGGGATGTTGTGGTGTGTTGGTGTTGTGTTTGGGGATTAGATCTGATTGTAGTGGAGTTGTTGTTGGGGGTTATTGTTACTGTTTGGGAGTATCTTATTGGTGTTTGGTGTTTTGTGTGGAAAAGTGAAGTTGGTGTTGTTAGGAAGTTTGCTATTTAGAGTTACTGTTTGGAGTTTTGCTGACTTGGAGCTATTGAAAGGGTTGGATCACTTGATTGCTGTTTGAATTATTGGAATTGCTGACTTGGTGTGGCTGCCACATATTTTGCACGTGTTCTACTGTCCGGGATTCTGATCCCGTTATTCTGTCTTTAATTTTATCGTCGTCAACTAACAGGCAAGTATTCCCTTGAGTTTGTAAAAATACCGCAAGTATATCCCTTGACTCTATTCGTATTATACATAACCTATTGATGTAGAACCCCGTATTTTCAAATATTATTTTAATTATTTGAAAATGAATTTAAATGAGTTTTGAGGATTTAATTGGTATTTTCTAAAAGGTTTATCTTTTGTACACGTGCAAAACACGTGCAAATGACTTTTGAAATGTTTGAAAAATTAAGATTTCTTTATGAAAAATCATTATTTATTATTTTGGAATTATGTAGTATTTTTCCGAATTTTTCTGAATTTAATTAGTACTATTTGCAAATTTTAAGAAAAGAAGGACCTTTTTGTAAAATTGACATTTTTAAGGGCTAAAGTGCAAAATTGGCATTCTGGACGTTTTAAACAGTATTGGTTAAGATTTAGAAGTATATTTTCTATTAAATCCTAATTTTAATGAATTTGGATGAGTTTCCAAGAGTAGATAGATATATATATAATTGTATTTTGAAGGGATTGTTTTGCAAATGTATTTCCTAAACCCTAATACTTGATCCCAGCCTATATAAGAGAGTTTGCAGCCGTCATTCGCTGCACAACTCAGATCTTATTATATTCTTATTCTTTCGGTGATTTAAGAAGGAGTTCTTGGATCTAGCAAAGGAAGGCGTTTGTGGATTCTTCTTGATTCTAAAGGTGAGTGATATGAACTTGTTTGTTTATGTGTATGATTGTATGCTGTTTTGTTTGATGTTTTCGTATCTTGTATGAAATCGATGCCATGGTTGTTATTCGTAATATGCATGTGAAATCCATGAAAGATTAGTAGATCTCGAATGTCAATTCTTGATTGCTTGAAACATGTTAAAGATTTGATTATGATTATTGAAGATAAGAAATTGGATGGAGGAATCTCTGGACCTTGTTATTACGAATTGGATCAGATTTGAGTTGAGGAAGAGATTTGGTATTGAGATAGACTCCTGTATTGATTATTGATTTCAGACCTAATTTGTGAGATCTGTAGGCCGACAGTCGACTGGACTATGTATCAGTCGACTGGTACGACCCTAATATTGTACCTTCAGTCTTTTGAGGATTCGTTCAGGACAGTCGACTGAGACCCTATTCAGTCGACTGGTCTGCTGAATATTTGGTTTGTAAAGTGTCTCAGTTTCTCGTCGGGACAGACGACTGATGATTTCTTTCAGTCGACTATAGTGTTTGGAATGTTTGTTGAGAATTATTGATAATTGTCTCGGGTAAGTCGACTGATGGTTTTCTTGAGTCGACTTACTGCACTTGTTAAAATCTTGGATATTGGTTCTCGGGGCAGTCGACTTACTATAGAATAAGTCGACTGGTGCTGATGAGTTTTCATGATCTTGAGGGTTCTTGTTATCTTTAGTTTGTTTGTAGATGGATATGTTCGTCGGTGTCTTGGCATACCGGGTTCGTATTCGATCTATACCTTCTTAGTTTGTTTGTAGATGGATATGTTCGTCGGTGTCTTGGCATACCGGGTTCGTATTCGATCTATACCTTCTTAGTTTGTTTGTAGATGGATATGTTCGTCGGTGTCTTGGCATACCGGGTTCGTATTCGATCTATACCTTCTTAGTTTGTTTGTAGATGGATATGTTCGTCGGTGTCTTGGCATACCGGGTTCGTATTCGATCTATATTATCTTTAGTTTTGTAGATGGATATATTGTTATCCGATCTATGGCATTATTGGTGATCGATTGTTGGACATACATTGTGGTACTGAGAATTGTTGACAGTTGGACATATTCTGAGTTGTGGGGATTACTGTTTGTTCAGAACAGTCGACTAGTGCATTATACAGTCGACTGTACCGTACAGTTAAGCTGTACATATTTTGAGAGAGATTGATTGATTGATACTTGATCGTTGGTATTGTTTCTTGACTCGGCTTCACTCATGTACTGGCCTATCGTTCTTGTTTCAGATTACATGTTCAGTTTATGTATTTTTGTTCAGTACATGTTGCTTATGTTTAGTTGTTATGTTTATGTTTGTTGTTTATATCACTCACACCATTTATGGCTGACCCCGTAGTTTTGGGGGTTAGGGTTCAACTCTAGCCTCATGTGATGCAGGTTGCTTAGAGTTGGAGGCTTGGATTAGCTTTGGATTTTAGAGAGTGATATAATAGAGCCTTGGGTAAATTTGTAAAGAAAAAGGGTTGTAACAGTTAAATGTATTTTAAGGTGTTTTGTATTTCCACTGCAATTGTAAAAGAATGTTGTAATAAGAATTTGGAATAAAATGATTTGAGTTTTTGGGCTATGCATATTGTTACATTGAAGTGGATCGCTGGGAATGTGCCACGTATTTTCTAAGTTCTCATATTAGAAATTCGGGGCGCTACAATTGATCCCGTATTCGTACAAGATCACGAATACTTTGTTGCCATATGCATTGCATGAACACGATACACATATATACTCTTATAATTATACATGATGTTGTGCATGAATTGCTTGTTACTAGGTTGCATGTTGTTATAATACCTTCTATTCTTGATTAAGTTTATGCATGCTATTAGTCGTATCCACATGTTTTATAAATCTTAAAATATGTTCCTGCATTGCATAAGTCTTGATACTCGATCCTGCCATGTTACCCGTCCTTGTTGTTGCATGTAGTTATTGTTCATGTTTGATTAAAATAAAAAGATAACAAGCCGGGGTATAAGGAAAAAGATTTAGTAGTGGGTAATATAGAAGAGCGTACTCGGACGGGGGCTCGTGGTTCCTCGCTGCAAATTGCAAGTTACAAGTCGCAAGTTTGCTAAATTACAGATTTACATGTTTCACGATACAAGATATACTTGACATGTTTCACACTACAGGTTACATTACATGTTTCACATTGCACGTATCCCGAACAAGATACAATTTTTCCGAGTACGTGACCTATAGAATCTACCACTAGTCTAAACGTTCACTTGATTACGAGTAGCAACCATGTGGTATGGGACACATGAAGTGCTACCTAGTTATGTTAATAAAAGACATGACATTAACACGTACACTTGCATGATCCGTTTACATGTTACATGGTTATATGATGACTTGTTTACTTGTTTACATGTTACGCGTTCATGTTGACACGTTTACTTGTTTACTCGTTTACATGTTACATGTTCTTATGGATTATTTACTTGTTTACATGCATGCTATTTGTTCCACGAGGTCTTGTTCTTGATCCTGTTGCATGTTGTATTTGCTCTGTTATATGATTCTTGATTCCTTGTTCTTTCCATATTTTTGTTTCATTTTATAATTGTCCTGTTGCTTGTACCACTTGCGGCCCGTTACTTGCATTAACGGGTACCTCTTTGTTTCTTCCCTTGTAATAATATACTTGCAGGCCCAGATGGAGAATTACCCGAAGGTGTTGCTGAACAGAGATTTTAGTATTGTTTAATTTCATGTTATTTTAGTTCTTGTTTATTCATGTACTCTTTGTTGTAATCCGGGCGTGTTGACCCGTAACTATGTTTCTTTTCAGTTGTTGGTTATGTTTTGTATTATGTCATGTAATATGTCATGTACTTGTTATCCTATTGTGATTGTACATGTTTACGTAGTTGATAATGTTATCTCGTTGTTGAGTTAAATATACAGCTTATAAATGATGTATTTGCATCATTCACTGGGTCTCAGTTACGTGCCTGTGTTTTCGTATTCTGAGAAGCGGGGCGTGACAAACATCCTCTTTCTGGATGCATTCGAGGGTCTCAAGTTCTCACGAGACTGTTTCAAACCTGTCTAATACACCTGTAATATCCCGGACGGATATTAACTCATAGAAATTACTATTTATTATTATTATTATTATTATTATTTTATTTTAATTCTAAAATCAGATCATTTTGGTGATTTTTCGCCGGGTTGCCCACAAACAGTGCCTACGCGCATCTATCGGTCGGTGCGCATCCGAAGCGCATCAAATTGATAGCGCGAGCCTCCGAATTAATAATAAAATTTATTTTATTATTATTTTCAAAATTAAACTATTTTATGGGGATTTTATAAGGATTTTATAAGGAATATTTTTATACACCTACATGTACACATACATACAATTGTATGGTACTTAGTACATTATACCTAGTATGTAGTATGTACTCAAAGAACAATGTACTTACTCTTGTCATGGCAACTTAATTAGAAGGTTAGGGTTTTGATTAGGTGGTTTAATATAGGATTTGTATGTATGAGAAGTGTTAACACCCTTCTAGAAACCTTATCCCTCCACCTCACCACCCTACACCATACCCCTCCCCCCTAGAAGCATGGTCGGCCACCCCCTCCTTGGGGTTCTTGTGCAATGTGGTGCACTTACCACCTCCCATTCCCTCCTATAAACACCCCCTCATTCTCCTCCTCCTCTCATTTTAGAAAACAAAAGATCAAAAAGATAGAAAGAAAGAAAGGAAAAGAAAGAGAGGTCTCATACTAACAAAAGAGAGTTTTTATTGTAGGGTTCTTAGGAGTTCTAAAAAGTTAGGGGAAGGAGAAGGTTAGCAAGCTAGTCCTTCCAAAAAAAAGGCTAAGGTGGGGGTTCTCCATTTGCTTGTTTAGTTGTTTGTTTGTTGTTTGTTTGTTTGTTGTTTTGATAGTTGACTTCTTCTTCTACCTTCTTGTTTTGTTTTGTTTTTTTTGGTTTGTTCTTGTGAATGAGTGTGTTGTATGTTGTAATAATAGTGACTACTAACATATAAAGATCACATCTTTGGTATTGTAGTTGTTGTTTTGTATGTTATTGGACTAAAAATTCACATATGGCATATGATCTTGAACATACAACCGATTGGAGGTTGTAGGACTTGTAGGACTTAATACACATAAGCATATGAACATTTTACAACCATTGTGGGTTGTAGGACCTTGATTGAACATTGGACTAATAATAATAAGTATATGTTTATTGTAATAAAAAGATCTTTTGTTAACCACTAGTTGTAGAAAATTAAAAAGATCTTTCTTCTTACTAAACACTAGTTGTAGATTAAAAAGATCTTTTCTTTTTATTGATCACTAGTTGTAGATTAAAAAGATCTTCTCTTTTTTTATTAATCACTAGTTGTAGCTATTAAAAAGATCTTTTCTTTTAATCACTAGTTGTAGAAATAAATGAAAAAGATCTTTTCTTTCATATTTACTAGTGGTAGAGTAAAGTAAAATAAAAATGATCTTTTCTTTTACCACTAGTAATAATAAAGACTAGTAAGCAACTAAGTAGTAGCATGCTAAAATATAAAGTAGTAGTATGTGATTAAATGAGGTAGTAGTAGCATGTTGATTAAATAAAGTAGTAATAGTATGTTGATTAATAAGATAGTAGTAGTATGGTTGATTAAATAAAGTAGTAGTATGTTGATTAAAGGAAGAAGTGGTAGTAAGTAGTATAGATGTTTTATGTCCATAAAGTAGCAGTAGTAGTAAGTTGTATGTTGTGTTCTTGATAAGAATGAAGTAGTAGTAGTAGTAGATAATTGTGTGTTATGTTTTGATTAAAATAGGAGTAGTAGTAGTAGTAAAATGTTGTAGGATCACTTCTAAAAATATTTAGAAGCAATATTCATGCTTCAAATGTTGTAGGATCACTTCTAAAAATATTTAGAAGCAATATTCATGCTTCAAATGTTGTAGGATCACTCCTAAAAATATTTAGAAGCAATATTCATGCTTCAAATGTTGTAGGATCACTTCTAAAAATGTTTAGAAGCAATACCCATGCTTCAAATGTTGTAGGATGCCTAATAAAAATATCCTACCATGTTTTTATGCTTAATTAGTTGTAGGATGTTTTCTAAAAATATCCTATCATGCTATTTCATGTTAGAATGTTGTAGGACTTTTTCTAAAAATATCCTACCATGTTTTCATGCTTAGTTAGTTGTAGGATTTCTTCTAAAAAAATATCCTACCATGTTTCCATGCTAAATTAGTTGTAGGATGCCTAATAAAAATATCCTACCATGTTTTCATGCTTAATTAGTTGTAGGATGTTTTCTAAAAAATATCCTATCATGCTTCATGTTAAGAATGTTGTAGGATTATTTCTAAAAATATCCTAACATTGCTTTATGTTTAGAATGTTGTAGGATTACTCCTAAAAATATCCCATCATGCTTTATGTTAAGAATGTTGTAGGATTATTTCTAAAAATATCCTATCATTGCTTTATGTTTAGAATGTTGTAGGATTATTTCTAAGAATATCCTATCATGCTTTATGTTTAGAATGTTGTAGGATTCACTCTAAAGATATCTAGCATACTTAATGATGTTTAGAATGTTGGAGGAGTAATTCTAAAATTGCCTATCATATGTAGGAATGACATATATGTTGTAGGTTTCCTTCTAAGATTACCCATCATATTTTTATGCTTAAAATGTTGTAGTATGCTTCCTAAAATTTCCCATCATGTTTTAGGAATGCTATCTCATGTTAGAATGTTGTAGGACAAATTCTAAAGTTCCTACCATGTTTAGATTAGCCTATTTATGCTTAGGATGTTGTAGGATTAATTCTAAAATTCCTCCCATGCTTAGATTAATCTACTTATGCTTAGAATATTGTTGGATGCAATCTAAGAGTTTCCTACCATGTTTAGATTCACTCATTCATGCTTAGAATGTTGTAGGAAGCAATCTAAGAGTTTCCTACCATGTTTAGATTAATTGTGCCTAGAATGTTGTAGGATCTATGATAAAATTACTTACCATGTTAGAAGTATATATACATATATACTTAGGAATGTTGAATGTTCATACTAGTAGTTACCCATGTTTAGTAAAACATTCATGTTTAGTAGTTATTTATGCTTAATAAAGATTCATGCTTGGATGATAGTAGAAAAGTTGTATACCATGCTAATTTAATTGTAGATATGTGATATACCATGTTAGTTTAATTGTAGGTATGTGATATACCATGTTAGTTTAATTATAGATGTGCCATGCTAGCTCAACTACAAGTAAGTTGTATGCCATGCTAGCTTAATTATAAGAAAGTTGCATGTCATGCTAGTTTAGATTGTGAGTAAGTTGTATACCGTGCTAGGTTATATGAATACTCATGTTTACATGGTACCCTATGCTTAGATAAGTGGTTGTTCATGCTATGTTAGTAGACGATCATGATTCATGCTAAGTAAGTAGGTATCATGCTAATTATTGATCATGTTAAGTTAATGACATCCATACTATGATATTCATGCTTAGAGTAAAGGAACTACCCATGGTTAGTTGTAGTGACTTTATGTTGTGTTCTATACCATGCTAAAGTTCAACTACTTGCTTAAAATATTGTAGGAGTAGTGTTAGAACTACCTACTATGCCTTGGAATGTTGCTTGTTCATACTAGTTGGGTTGTGGTGATTAGTCATGATAAGTAGTAAGCTTCCATGATCAATTTGTAACCTACGCTTGACTATAGTGGACTTCATGTCTAGGTCGTAAGTGATTTTCATGCTTGAGCTCGATGTAAGCATAAGCATTAATCACATTCATACATAGGAGTATCATGGTGGTTGTGTTATATGATTAGATTGTCGTAGGAAGAGGTTTGCAATTGTGTGCCGTACTTAAGGCGCTATAGGTTGAAGCAATAAGGATTGGGAAGACCACTAGTAATAGTTAGTTGATAAAGGCCGTTTTGTCGCCTTCGGTTCTTCCTTAGTAGCGTACCGATCATAGACTACTAGAGTAGATTCTTCTGTTGCTTCTAACAATAGAAGATTAAGTTTGTTAGTAAGCACGTTTGGTTGCTTCTAGGATTGATTACCTGTATGGTTGTTTGCATATGGTTATGCTCGTACGTGGCTCGACTGGCCCGTACGTAGCTGTGGGTCTCATACGTAGCTTAGTTGGCTCGTATGTAGGTTGTTGTCTCGTACGCGGCCCGACCGGCCCGTGCGTAGCTGTTGGTCTCATACGCGGCTTATTTGGCTGGTATGTACGTGGTTATTTCCTACGAGGCTCGCCTGGCTCGTAGGTAGTTATTGTTCATACGTAGCTTATTGGCTCGTATGTGGTTGTTACTCGTGTATAGCTTGTTAGCTAGTACACAGTTCGTTGTGCTCGTCTAGGGTGAGGTTACCACCCTAAGGGCTATCGACCGTCAAGACATATGATTTCTACCCTAAGGAACTGTGGAGGAGTCACTCCTTGTGTACCGTCGTATCTTAACCAGGGTAGGTTAATCGAGGACCGGAGTATAGACAAAATCCAAGTCTAGGGTAGCGGCATGCGTGTATATTCGCACAGCCAAAGTCTTGGATCGATGAGCCACGAACCGGATCCTGAGGGAGTCTGGTAAGTCTAGGTTGAGCAGCCTAGTAGAGTTGTCTTGCGAAGTCTACTTTAAAGGCCTAGCATGTTGTGTTTATAATATCGTCATCCCTAGGATTGTTCGAGTCAGGGACATCGCTAGGATAGTGACTTACAAGGATCAGTTTACTTAAACCCTTTTGCCGGGAGAGAGGAGTCAGTTGTAGGGGGCCCCTTACACTAACTCGTCCCTTGAGGCAGATCATAGGTGGTGGATTGGGTTGTACCTTCCCGTCAAAGGGATACGTACGGTGCCGTCTCACAAGTTGAGGACACGGGTTGCGTATCTCGCTCTGTTAATTTCTGAAATACCGTGGTTGGGGTGCCACAGGATGCATGGTGCAGTCCTGCGCTTGCTAGACCCCAGAGGGTGCCACAGGGTAGGCTTCGTGCTGCCCTGCGCTTGCGAAACCCTATGGTTTGATTTTGGAACGATGCCCGATATACTGGGATCGAGTGAGGTCCGGCATGCCGGGTAGTAGTGGAAAACGGATACACCATAAGCAGACTGCATAGGGGGACTTGACCCCTTCTACAACCTCACAGAGTCATGGAGTATTGTCAGGAACAGGTTGTGTACAATTAGAATGTGTAACGCGGGTTCAATCCCTATATATGGAGAAACGACTTGAGATGGGGTCGCATGTAGTATGGGCTGCATGTTGCTTCGGAAACTTGCTGACATTAGAATAGGAAGCGTCCTAGTTCTATTTAAATATTGCATTAGAGTCTAGTCTTAGCACTCACGAACACTTAAACTACACCAACACCATTGCTATATTTTGTATATTGTTTGGGAGATTCACTGCTATATGATCAGCCTTTAAGCGTCAGTGAATACTGACGTCCCCACTTCCATAGGTACTGGATCGCCGAAGTACAAAGGCGAGATTCAGGAGGACTCAAGGCAAGGAAAGCAAGGAGTCAGTGTTATGTTTAGTTCCGCTGCAGTATATGTATTGATTATGTATTAGTGGAGAAGTACTCTGATGTAAGATGTTGAAGGTTGTAATACTTAGAAATGTAAAGGTAATATTGTAACTCTATTGTAAGGTATTACAGTTGTACAATATTCAGACTTGTAACACATTGTGTATTGAATAAAAAGTTTTAAATTCTCCTGTTTTTCTGTGTATTGTGACTAATTGAAGAAAAGGTCTTAGCTCGTGTCACGATTTTCCCGGTGTCGGAAATCGGGGCGCTACAACACCCTTCACGGATTCACCTGACCCCCAATTCAGATTGAAGGAATAGTCACCAAAGATGTGACCGTGGGAAAAACTCCAGACATTCTGTCATGCCCCACTTTCCAAAATGAGAATATGGAATACGGATACATAACTAAGTCCAGCGAATGATTTTCATTATCCATAAGCTGTCATGATCTTTACAACATTTCACAAGTATAATCAGAGTCGGAAGCAAGAAAAATCAACTAAGCATGCATAAATGAATCAAAATACCAACAAGAATACTTGAAAACCAAAATATTATAATCTCAAATAATCCAGATCCGAATAAGTCAATATCCTGGGTCACATTGCCCAAATACAAATAAATCCAAGTACAAGATACAATTGTTCAAATAGCAACATGAAATAATAATAATAGCAGGAAAAACATGATAACAAAACTCGCATCTAGTATCTCATCTTGCCTATTCTATCTGGTAGCTGATCTCCAAAATCTGCAATTTAATAAATTGCAGGAAGAGAAAAAAGAAAACAAACTCCCTGTCAATGCAAGTTACTGACTGCTTGTAGTGCATTATACAAGTACATGAAAAAAGGTAAACTAATAACATGAAATAGGCATGATAACAAAATATAACAACTAGCATGGCAAGATGAACAAGTTAAGTGGCATGTATCAAGTGACAAGTAAAACAAGTATCATGTAAACGTGTAACAAGTATCAAGTATCAAGTATCATGTAGCAAGTATCAAGTGAACAAGTATCAAGTATCATGTACAAGTAACAAGTATTAAGCGTCAAGTTAACAAGTATCAAGTACAGGTAACATGTAACAGATGTCAAGTATCATGTACATGTATCATTTAACAGGTATCATGTATGTCAGGTCTTGTATTATTACTATCTAGGTAGCACTTCATGCGCCCCAGCTTTTTATCACATGGTTGCTACATTCAAACAGTTTTGTTTAGGCTTAGTGGTGGGTTTCTATAGGGCCGTGTACTCAGGCGTCAAGTCAAGTAACAAGTATCAAGTAAGAATCACGTAATCGTGAACACGTGGCAGCAAGTAGTATCAAGCATGAATCATGTAGTCATGAAACATGGCAACAAGTAGCAACAAGCATGAATCATGTAGTCATGAAACATGGTAACAAGTAGTATCAAACATGAATCATGTAGTCATGAAACATGGCAGCATATAGTATAACAAGCACGAATCATCACGAATCATGACAACATATAATCATATAGTAATAACAGGCATGAATCATGTAATCATAAAACATGGCAACAAGTAATATCAAGCATGAATTATGTAATAATGAAATATGGTGGCAAGTAATGAGAACACGGGCCCCCTTCTGAGTACACATGCCTATATTGTCCACTACTAAGGTCTTACCCTTAACCCCGGCTTGGTTATTTTGTTATTAATATTAAACAGGCATGTATGTATCACAAACAGGTCAAGAATAATATGGCATAAACAAGTAATAGGTTCATGTTGCAAGATAAATATGTACAGGCAAAAAAATAACTCATAACAGGGTAGAACAACGAAAATCCTAGGTCAGGACAGAAAGACAGTACTGCAGTAAATCTGGAATTTCCGTTGCTACAAATATGCAAACCTAGATCCGTCGAAGAATCTGAAAAATAGGCTCCCGGCCGAATCCAGCGAACATATATAAGTCATATAGTAATTCACAAAAACATAACTCAAAACTGAGTTGAAACTAGAAAACGCGTTCAGTCAGAAATCAGTAGTTTGTATTCAAAGTCAGGAAAACAATATGAAAACTCATTAATTAAATCCACGAAAAATCTGGGGTATTTCCATATATGTGTAGCATCAGAATATAAAGTTTCATAATTTTTCAATATAAATAGTTTAGTCAACAAAAATCAGAAAACATCGAGATGTAGTAGTTTTGTAAATCTGGAATTGTAAACACTGCAGTACGAAAACAGCAATATCTCACAAACCATAAATCAAAATCCAAATCCGCCAAAAGGGTAATAAAATAGATACATTAGGCTAACTTTCATATTCACAAATATTTTAGAAACAGCAAGTAGAAATGGATCGAAAATCAGGTTCTTTACTGAACAGTAGTAAAATTCTGCATGTAAAATCTTTATTTGCAAGCATGAAAATGTTTGTAAAACTCCTCAAATAAATCCACCAAAATTCTGGATAAATCCCAATCAAGTCTAGAATACTGAGAAAAATTTCAGATCAATATAATAATTTTAACACCAGAATAAAAATAGATTACTCTTCAGAATTCATAGAAAACAAAATCTGGAAATCTTTCTACACCACTGTAGTAAAATATACATAACTCACAACTCGTAAATCGAAACTGAGATCCGTCAAAAGGGTTGGAAAATAGACAGAATTCTCTACAAATCATGTTCACATAATATTTTCAAATACTGACCTTATTAGGGTCTAAAATACTAATAAAAACAGAAAAGCCAGCAAAACTGAAAATATCACATATGCACAAAATCCACTAGTTTATCCGAAACTCATCCAAAATACAACCAAACACGAAATAGAGTATACTAGATGTCCAAGCAACACGATGTATGATATTTCACAAGTCCACAACAAGTCTACCGCGAATAACACGAACGAGCACATGATATCATATGAACAACACGTATATATACAACAAGAAGTGATCAACCCTAAGTTATTTCATGTCATGTATGTTGTGATACAACTATTGTCAAATTATTACTATAGAGATAATAAATAACACAGAATTCACACACAAATTGTCTCTAGAACCCAACTACACTACAGGTGGTATTTAGTACTTGTATTACACAAAAAAAAGAATACAAGTTACTTGCCTTAATCGATGATGAAAACGACAATGAGCAAGAATAACGGGGGACGAATTCCTGGAACAAGAACTCAACCGAACGAACGATGCAACCACGAACCAAACTCACGAACAACGAACCCAACGGACCAACGAACACAATAAACGAACACGGACTACGAACACCCGACACGCGTAACACACGCACATGCCAAACAAGAGAGCAAATGGGCAGAAGAGATGACGACAACGGCTCGGTGACCCGGCTGTTTGCTGTTGGATGGGGAAACAGTGGTGGCCAGGGGCTGTGACGCGTGCTTTGCTGGCGTCGCACAGGGGAGACAGCACGGGGGACTGCGTCATGGAGGTGCTGGTTGCCTGGCTGCACTGGAGGGAGAGGGCAGCGGCACAGCTGGTCGTCGACCAGGGGGTGGTCGCGATAAGGAAGAGGAGGCGCTGCAGGAGGAGTGCGTCGGAGGGATGGTGCACAGGCGCTCGGGAGGAGCAGCGGCTGTCGTCAGAGGGCACAGCACACTGTTGCTGTGTTGTGGCGCGTCGACGCAGTGGAGGAGAGGACGAAGGCTGACGAGGTCGGGGGAAGGCGACGGAAGAAGTAGCAGAGCGGGATGGGGAGACATAGGGGGATCGGGAAAGGGGTTGGAGGCAGCTAGGGTGAACACAGGGAAGACGAAATGGCTGGGTGGGAGTATATATAGGATGGTAGGTATTTAGGGTTAGGCTGAGTATATTAATGGGTAAAGGGTTCTAAACGGGTCCAAGGGGTTAAAAAGGGGTAATGGGTTGGGGTGGTTACAATGGGTATTAGGGTGTATAGGTAAACGGTATATGATTTAAATGGGTTTGGGAATTAAATGGGTATTGGGTTTGGGTAGGTGTAAACGGGTTAGAAAAACAATGGGTTATTGGGTTTTAAATAAAAATCCAATAAGGAAAATCGGGTATTAAATCTAATAGAAAATAAAATAATCAATAAAATGTAGGTTTATATAACCAAATATAATTGTACTACAATATGGAAATTATTTGAAATAACTACAAACACAATTAACAATAGAAATGGATTTTTTTAAAATAACCAATCAAAGTTATAATAATAGCAATAATAACAATAATCATAATATTAATAATAAATTAAGAATAACAGTAATAATAATAATACTGATAAAAATAATAATAATAACAACATTAATAGGGTATAAAAATGATCGTAAATAGTTACAAAATTTATTGATTAAAAAAAATATTTAGTAGGAGATCCGACAATACATTTTAAGAAAAAAATTTAAGAACGGAAAAATAATTTTCAAAAATTAAAATCCGAAAAAATACAGAAAATACGTTTTTGGGAAAGCAGGGGTTACACATTCGAATGGAAGCACTCGACTTTATGATTGTCAATGTGAAGGCAGCCTATAATGCCATCTTTGGCCGCCCAAGGCTAGCGTCTCTTTACGCGATTGCCTTAGCCTTCCACATAAAGATGTAGTTTCCTTACTATGGCAGGGGTAGAAGAAGTTAAGGGGAGCTATTATAAGGGGGGATCGGTTCTCCCCCTTGATACCATGGAACCCCCATTAGAAGAAATCCCCTTCTCCAAAGTAGATATGACCAAATATTTTCGGGTAAGCAAGGCTCTCCCCCACCAGGTCAAATAGCAACTCGCCGCTTGCATAAGGGGGAACATAGACTTGTTCGCTTGGACCGCATCTGACATGTCTGGCATCTCCGAAGATTTAATCATGCATCGTTTGTGCGTGAGCCCGAATGTTAAGCCCGTCCAACAAAAGCACTGTCAGTTTGTCCGAATGTTAAGCCCGTCCTAGCCGCCATTCAAGAAGTTGGCTACCCCGAGTGGTTAGTAAATGTGGTAATGGTAAAGAAAGCCAACAACAAATGAAAAATCTGCATATATTTCACCAACCTCAACACGGGTCCAAAAGACCCCTTCCCTCTACCTAGTATAGATGCCTTGACGACGCCACTTCCGGTCACGAGTTCTTAAGCTTCATGGACGCCTTCTCGGGATACAAACAGATCTGAATGTTTCGGCCAAACATCCCGAAGTCGTCCTTCATAACCGACTAAGGACTCAATTGCTACCGGGTCACACCCTTCGGGTTGAAGAACGCTGGAGCCACATACTAGAGCTTGATGAACCAAGTCTTCAAGAAGCAAATCGGCAGAAACATGAAAATCTGCACAGATGACATGTTTGTCAAGAGTCTCAAGAAAGAAGATTGTGCCCAACCTCTAAGAAGTATTTGATATACTACGGAGACATACATGATGTCGAATTTTGGGGTTTCCTCAGGGAAATTCTTAGAATTCAGGGTCAACCAGATATGAATCGAAGCCAACTCTGGAAAGATCCGAGCCATACTTGACATGTCTCCCCTGTCCACTGTCCACCATCAAAGAAGTCCAAAGCTCACGGGGCGCCTTGCAGCTATCGATAATTTCCTCTCCAAGTTTGAGAAGAAGTGTCTCTCATTCTTCAAAGCTCTCTGAAGAGCAAATAATTTTGAGTGTGAAGAAGAGCAATAAATAGCCTTTGAGTGTCTCAAGACACACCTCATCAATCCCCCATTCTTGAGCAAGCCAAGTCGGAAGAGGTTCTCTGCCTCTATCTGGCCACTTTGGATCAGACCCTTAGTGTTGTTTTGATAATGGAAGAATATAGAGTCCAGAAGCCAATCTATTACGTAAGCAAAGTACTTCACGATGCTTAGTTTGATACTCTAAAATGGGGAAGATGGCTTACGCACTGGTCATGGCCTCCCGAAAGCTCTGCCCCTATTTTCAAGCACACTCCATCTGGGTCGTCACTAACCAGTTGCTTAAACTAGTACCCTACAAGCCGAAAAGCTCCGGATGGATCATGAAGTGTCTATTGAGTTAAGCTAGCATGACATCAACTACCGACCAAGAACGACAATCAATGCCCAAGCCTTGGCCGAATTCATTGTTGGAATCACAATCCCTGGTCACCCTGAGGAAGAGGAAAACCCCCTACTCTGGAACATCTACGTTGATGGGTCCTTCTACCCTGAAGGGAGTGAGGATGGAGTTATCTTGCTTGGTCTCGATGAGTTCACTCTTCAGTATTCGCTATGCATCAACTTCTCTGTCTCCAACAATGAGGTCGAATATGAAGCACTCATTACCGAACTCGTCCTATCATGGAAAGCAGGGGCACAAGGTGTTTGGCGACTCCCAGCTGGTAGTGAATAAGATCTATGGAAAATATGCAGTCACAGATGACTGCATGGTCAATTACTTAGCCTTTGTGAAGAAGCTCCAATCTACGTTCAAGGAAGCTGAAGTCACTCACATCCATCGCGAGGAAAATGGGCAAGCAAATTCTATCTCTAAGTTATTCTCATCTTCCTTCGATGAACTTGACCACACAATGCTTATTGAGGTCCTACTCAAGCCAAGCCTCGAAGAGGAAGCATTAGAGTTCATGTTCGTCACACCGCAAACACCTGGAGATTGTTGGATGAAACACTTGATCGACTTTCTCGATAAGGGAATCCTCGTGGCGGATCACAAAGAAGTAAGAAAGATTCGGGTGAGGACTAAAAGATGCTCCTACAACCATGTCATTGGTCGGCCTTACTTGCGAGGCCTATTTCCTGAAGAAGCAAACTATGTTCTTAGGAAGGTACATGAAGGAATATGTGGCGCAACCACCAGGTGCAAGGTCTCTCGCATGAAAAATTCTCAATAACAGATACTTTTGGCCCACACTTCTCAACGATGCCTAAGCATATGTTCGCAAATGCATCCCTTTTCATAAGTACCCCTCCGTTATTCGAGTGCCCCAAGCTAATCTCAGCTCCATGTCAAGTCTCATTCCCTTCGGCATATAGGGAATGGACTTACTCAGACCGTTTTCCTTCCGCTACTGGACAACGGAACTTCCTAGTGGTAGTCATCGAATTCTTCACAAAGTGGGTTGAGACGGAACCACTAACTTTCATCACAGAGCACAAGGTTCAGTAGTTCTTATGGAAGAACATAATCTGCCGGTTTGGGATTCCCCAAACACTAGTCACTGACAATGGAACATAATTCGCCAGAAAAGAGATTCCTCAAGTTCTGTGCCGATCTGGGGTCAACAACACTTCTCTGTCTCACACCCCCCCGACCAATGGCCATACAAAGAATGTCAATCGAAAAATCTTGGATAACCTAAAAAAGAGACTTGATGAAGCTCTGAAGGGACCATGGGTCGAAGAACTCCCAAATGTGCTTTGGTCCTACAGATTCATGAAGAGAATACCAACATGAGAATCACCATTCAACCCCACATTTAGCATGGAAGCACTCATCCCCCTAGAGGTCAGATTACATTCCCCTCGCCTTCTATCATTCAGTGAAGAGCAGAACTCGAATGACATCCGAGGTAAAAGAAAACTACAAGAGAAGTCCGCCGTCAGAAAACACATCTATCAACAGAGGGTAGAAAAGTTCCATAACAAGAAGGTCCGTCCGGCCAATTTCAAAGAGGGGAATCTCATCCTTCGAAAACTCGAGATATACAACCCATGCAAGAAGGGAAAGCTCACTCCAAACTGGGAAGAATCATAGAAGGTTTCACAGGTGGTTCACCCAAAAGCTTACCGACTTTAAGACAGGGGGGGGGGGGGGGGGGAATACGAAGGACTTAGAATAGCGAACACCTAATGAAGTACAACGAGGACGCTTAACGCCATTCTCCAGCTAGTAGTTGTTTTCAATTTATAATAAGGCCAACAACTGTGAAGGCTAAAACATGTAATAAAGGCTAGCAATCAGAGCAGTTATTTAGCTTTACTTTTCAATTAAAACTTAGTATCAAAGTTCTTGTATAACTCTTTGGATGCAAATAATGAGTCAGACTTTGGCCTTCTCCCAAGCGACACCAAAGATTCAGTAAGCTCCTCAGAGAACAAGTTCGGAGTTCATACCCGTGGTCCAAAGACTTTCTTGCAATTTCAGAGCTCAACTCACCACTCAATCTTCTCCTAAAACTCATTAACTCTCTAACACAACCTGTTCAGAATCTATACTCGTGGTTCGGAGTTGCTTTAGCAACTTGCAAGCAAGCAAGTTTAGAGCTGAACTTTCCACTCGATCTGCTCCTGAAACTCATTAACTCTCTAAAACAACCTGTTCGTAGACCATACCCATGGCTCAGAGTTGCTCTAGAAACTTGCAAGAAAGTAAGTTGCTAGAGCAACTCGCACTGGATCTGTTCTTGAAACTCGTTAAACTCTCGAAACAACAAGTTCGGAGTCCACACTCATATAGCTCGAAGTTACTCTAGTAAAGAGCAAACTAGCAGGTTCAGAGCTCAACTCGTTATTTGAAACGACTCTCACAACTCATTGACTACCTTGATCGGCATTTATGGAGTCCAACCCTTCCATAGTGCTACTCCCGCAACTTTCCATACCAGAGCTGCCCTTACAACTTGGTGACTCTAAGATAGAGAGCTACAACTCAAAGGAGACAAGAAACAGTACTTTAACCGTTAGAAGATTTTTCATTTCACATCAATATTTCATTACAAATCCAAAAAGATACATCATAAGTAAAGATCAATAAGTTTACAGGTTTTCATCAGAGTCATCTTTACTCCCTCAAGGTAAGAGGATGTTCGGTTAAGGGACACATATAACTTATGGTTTCCCTAGCAACGGAAGAACCGCCTCGATTTCTTGAACGATTCGAGAAAAGTACTAGTCTTGCAGATTTAATCTGAGTTGCTCGATTGCGAACACGTGATGCCCCCTTAATAGAAGCCACTCTTCACAAACCGACTCCTGAATTGCCGTGCGGTACGACTTGCTGGCAAACATGTGGTCCTCCGCCTTGGCTCTCACACGCGCGACTATATCCTCCTTCTCCTCGATCGCCTCCTCCTTCTTCCTCTTTAGCTCCTCATAAGCTGAACAACCCGCTCGCCAAGGGCCTACCCCCGAAGCTCGATTGCCTCCCAGGCCTTCACGGCCTTCGCCTTCTCCGAGTTGGCGTTGTCGACCAACAACCCCCAGTGCCCTTCATCCTCCGCTACCTGTTCAAACAGGTTGCTGAGGGGGCAGCTGATATACAAGAGATAATGAGAGCTTCAGGAATTATAAGAAATATACAAGAAAAAAGAAAAAAATATTGCAAGAAGTCACTACAACATGTTGGCCATAGCAAGCTCTATGGCAGATGAGTCAGGTCCTTCTGCAGCCATCCTAGCCCTTTCTTTTAGGGTCGAGAGGTGCCAAATAGCCTCTATATAGCTATCCACATCCCCGAGAAATCCATTGTGCAGCTTGATGGTCCAGTTCGGGGTGTAGATGTAACATCCTGAATTTTCAATTATAATTAAATAAGAGTTTGTTTGATTTTACGTGTTTCGCACGTGCAAATTTATGTACATTTTATCCTTAAAAATTATTTATTTTTATACCATGAACAAGTATTTTTAATTCTTCTCTTTTTAATATAAAAAGCCTATTTAAACTCTAGGCCTAATTGTCTAAATCTAGCCCACCCTAATTAAATTAATTATTTTAATTAGAAGCCCATAGACTTTTAGCCCACTAGATTGAGCCCACTAATTTAATTCTCTTTTAATTATCATAACTTGTAGGGTAGACTAGTTTTGTAATCAATTAATTAAATGAACATGTACAACTAGTAACTAAGGGTGCTTTGTGTGACACGTGCATTGCACTTGCACGTGCCATGCACATGGAGAGGGGGTGGCCGGATTCAGGCATGGGAGAGTGGGAGAGATGGAGTAGTGGAGAGGTGGTTTTTGTTCATGGGTAGTTGTTCTAACTCCCTAATTCATCCTAGCCCCTAATCTACAACCATCTAGTTCAATCTACACCCTCCATTTTGCTTTGAAAAATGTATAAATACCCCCTCATTCTCTTCATGAAATACACTAGAAAAATTGGTAAAAGAAAAAGAAAGAAACAAGTGTGAGAAAAGATTGAGAGCAATTGTGAGAAAAGATTAAGTGGTGTTTTGTTGTGTGTTCTTGCACCCATTGGAGGCCGGCTATTCACCAAGGAGAGGAGAAGTGCTCGGGTTCCATCTAGTACAAGGAGAAAAAGGTATTTTGGTGGCACAATCTAGGAGGAGAAGAAACCGTTCGTGTGTTCAAGGAGATTTCTAGGAGCTTTCTAATTGTTTTTCTTCAAAAAGGTGGGTGATTTCTCAAGTTTCTAATGTAGATATCATACTAAGGATTAAATTAATAAAATTGCTAAGAAGAAACTAGTTAGAAATGAAGTGAATGCTTGATGAATTGTTTGATAGTTGCTATAAATTGTGATTGCTACATTAGAATTATCATGTTGCTATGAAAATGTGAATTTTGAATCATGCTAGATGTAGAATATATATTGATAAATGGCTAGTTGATTTATTGAAATATTGGTTATATGATATGTTAAGTATTTGACACTACTGTGATAAAAGAGAATTGTGTTCTAGAAATGTTGTAAAAATAAAAGAAAACAAGAAAACAACCTTATGTGATAATTGTAGTGCTAAATTTGGTGGAAATCATGGTTTCTTTAAATGTCGAAATTGTAGATATAGAATACAAGTTAGAAAGAAAAATTCATGTTTTTATGTCAAAATAATAATTTTAAAATACTATTATGTTGCAAAACTATAAGATCAGTAATCTGAAATTTTTCATGGAACAAATTAGAGGAGAAAAGAGTATAAGAGTTTTCGAAATATGAAATATTAGTAACAAACAGAGAGTCGAGTTAAAAATAACTCAACTCATCTCACATTAGTTGTTCACTGTGGCTTTACTGGTCTTTGGGTTCGCCCTTAGAACATTACTGTAGTAGGCGGGGCACTATGTGCTTGGGTTCGAGTCTTTACAGAGACTTTAGTTTTTTTTTAAAAATCAATTTAAACTCAAATACCGAAACCCAGAATATAATTATAATTCAAGTGTACTATCAAGCAGTTAGTCGCTTTGGTCTTTCTGGTCTTTGGTGGCGCCATAAGGCGGTAACTGTAGCTAGGCGGGGTTTGTTGTGCGTGGGTTCGAGCTTGGCTTCGGCCAATTTTTTTAAATAAGTGATTGTTTAAAAATATTTTATTAGTTTTAATAGTTTTAAAGTGATTTAAAAATTAAGAAAAAAATATTAGAAATATTAAAAAAATGTCTAGACTTCATGAGAATTTTTCTATAGCTTTTTGACTTAATATGATGAGAATTAGAGGCTATTTTTAGAAAAGAACTTAATACAAATTATTAGAATGAGATATGGATTAATTAAAGGAAATAAATGTTTCTCTTTGAAAGGAAATTTTGAATAGAGATTTTTAAATGAGATGTGTCTTGGAAAATTTTAAATAAAGATATTTGTGATTTGGCTTAATAAGTGAAAGAATGATGTTATGAAAATAAAAGAAATTGTGTGGAATTAAATTATGAATGTGGTAAGTTTGAATTTGTCGCATTATACATGAAATTGTACATGAAAATAAAATAAAGATCATGATGAGTTATGAGAAAAATTTGTGAGTGTGAATACTCAATTTTATGAACATGAAATGAGTTTAAAGACTAGAGTGTCACTAAGTCCTTATACCGGCATTGAATAAATTCTTTGGGATGAAATATTGAAATGAAAGACCAAGTTTGGGTCGTTATTGTTGATTGATGGTTAAGACCGGTATAGAGGAAGTGCTAGCTCTAGGGTATTGATTTTTATTCATGATTCAAACAACTAAGGACAATACACTAGTGAAAATGTGATGAAAGTAAGACAAAAACACAAGCATGAGGGCCTCGGATCTACGGTGTGAGAGTATTCATAGGTTGCCTGCTTGATAAGTCATGTCATGGCGTGGATACTACTCCGAAATTATCGGGACCGTGGCGATGCTTGTGGGGTGTTTGGTGACTACAGGTGGTGCCATCATTCCATGACGGAGGCTGAATTGTCCATAGGCTCTGCATGATGCGTCATGCCACGACGTGGGATTCACTCCAGGCTGTCTGGACATGGGCTTGTAACTCATAGAACATGTAGGATACTTACCGTAGTTACCGTAGTAGTTTAAGTCATGGCGAGGGAATCAACCCTACAAGATGAAAACGATTAAGGGCTTGCCCTCGGACCTATGTAGTATGGGATGTATAAAATCCTGAACAAGTGCGCATTAGTGTCATGTAATATAAATAACTGCATTAAGGACTAAGTGCACATTCACACACGGCATCAATAGGATAATCCCGCTTAGCTTTATTTTGTGACAAGTGTGTGTTTTCTATGTAAGAAAAATTGATGTATTATATCCTAGCATCAGTTGTATGCAACTGACGTACCCACAGTTTCTATGCAGGATAAAATGATTGACAAGATGAAAGAGTGATTACTGCTTATAAAGAAATGTTCAAGTTGATATTCAATTCATGTATTATGTTGTAATTTGCTTCCGGTGTGTAAAATATAATCATTGTTGTAATTAAAGTTTTAGATTCCTTGTAAAATTGTACGAAGTGAAGTGTAAAGATCCTGTGGAACTTCAAATTCAGGCATATTTAGAATTCGGGGTGTTACAGTAGATCGACTTGCGCCTATCAGAGGGGGATCGTGTTGGCCGTGGAGGTCAATGGCATGCGCTCTCTCTCAAGCACAAATGCTAGCGTGAGACCTCCTGGGGCAGGACTCCTAGAGGATCCTTGAGGTGAGCCCAAATCCACTGCAGAGGTAGAGTTAGAGGAGCTCTTAGTCGCCTTTGCGGCCTTCGGTGTAGTCACTGTCTACTTCCTCTTCTTGCTTTTGGGCGCTCCGAAGCTGAGCCCGGTACACTTTGCCCTCATTGTTGCGAAATCCATATCCTCTGCCTCTGCTGAAAGAAAACAAACGAAGATATAAGAAAAGATAAAAGCAAGAGGAAATAATATATAGAGTACTAAAACAAAGACCAATAATTAAAAGCTAAAGCCGTACTAGGGTCTATAAGGCTCAGACCCCTCTAGAAGAGAACCTAAAGCTAAAGCCGTACTAGGGTCTATAAGGCTCAGACCCCTCTAGAAGAGAACCTCTTTCATAACCTACCTCCACTTTAGCGGCTCGCACTTGAGAAGGTCTTCACACACCTTCTTCTCAATTTCACTAAATGCCGGCTCCTTCTCACCCTCTTGAGAACATCGGACTGCCACTTAGTCGGGATCCCCCACGACACCATGCTCTTTACGATAAAGAACTTCTCTTTCCAGAACTTGATTCAGTCTAGAACATCGATCACCCTCATGCCCGGACAAGGGGTAATGCAGAAGCGGTGCTTAAATTTGCTCTTCTGATGCAGCTTGAAGAGCGCTCTAAACACAGTCAAACTCGGCTCGACACCGGCCTCCCAACAATGTAAAATGAAGGCGTTCACCTACCTCCACACATTCAACATGAACTGCACCAGACTGACGATATACCATCTCAAATCTTCTCATACCATCTTAAGACTTCTCTGATGAAGGGGTGTATAGGGAGACGAAGCCTTCCATTGAAGGAAAAGAAATGGTAATCAGGGAGAATCACCGAGCACACCTTGACTCCAGAAATGGGTATAAGAATCTCGTACTAAAGGGGGGGGGGAGGGTCCCGAAAGCGGCTCTAATCTACGAAAGATCCTTCTCAGTCAAGCTACTCGAATAGATTTGGCCTCAGTGACCTCACAATACTCAGACTCTTCATACTGAAGACCGTGCTCAACAAGATCCCCCAAATATTCAGGATACTGACGGACGCTCGTAAGATCTGAAAGAACAGTAGGGTATCTCCCAAACTCTCCCGGTCTCCTATCGTCCTCTTTAATCTCCTCCACTTTTATTGGAGAAGACCCGACCGCCCCTTTCCCTTTATATTTTCTTGAAAGACGAGGAGCATATACTTCTTCTATTGATCTGTTCGAAGAAGGGGATTCGGCCCGATGAGACCCTAAACATCGTATAAAATAATAATATATCATAACCCGACTTGACTCTTACGGTTGGACGGAACTTTGCCGGAGAAAGATCGCCGGAGTCTAGAGAGAGAAGCTCTAAGGAGAGAATGAAAAAGAGAAAATGAGGAGAGTAAGAAGTAAGAGAGGGGGAGAGGAGAGTTATGTAGAAGAGTGGGGGCATCGGTAAAGCTTCTGACCGTGGGGCCCCCAACGGTCAGGCGCCACCGTGGGGCCCCCAACAGTCAGGCGCCCCCCCTCCCCCCCCCCCCCCCCCACACACACACGCTAAAAACAAGGGTGTCGACCATGTGGCAGACAGTCAAAGCCAACTCAATGCCACATGGTGAGCCACATTAGTGAGCCTCACACCGGGCATGATGGCAAAAATAGCGATTCCACGCTGTCGGATCTCCCCAAATTACGCGCTCCACCTGATGGACGTACGTGATCTCCTAAAAAACTGAGTCGGCGCTCTACATCGGATAGGAAGTGCACCAGGTAGTTCTCCATTTAGGGAGGATATGGGCCCTCTGATTTCCCTGAGAATCGCGCTCCTCAGATCTAATGCTCTAGACCGCGTCACGTGTCCAGGTATGATATATTAATATTAAATCCTTTAAATAATTATTAATTTGAAAAATTAATTAAAAAATTCTGAAAAATAATTGACAATTTTAGAAAATTTAACTATAAATTCTAAAAAAAAATTATTATTTCGGTAAAATAATTAATTTTTTTGAAAGATATTATGCCTTTAGAAAATTAATTAAAAATACAAAAATTAATTATAAAAATAAAAAAAATGATTTAAAAAATCTGGAAAAATAATTAAAATTCGGAAAATAAAAATAAAAAATTTCAGGAAAGTCCAGAAATATATGGAAAAAATTCATGGAAGTTCTACAAAGATGCTTTTGCTCCTAGAAGCTCCAAAAGAGGTTTTCCAGCATCTTTGATCGTCTCAGAAAGCCGAAAAGCTGTTCAGATCACCTAAACGAGTCGAACTACTCTTAGAAGGCTGATAAAACCAACCTTCACAAGTGAGGAGCTTATGATAAGGTAAAGATCATAGCAAATCGGGGCTACACGATTAAGGTATGAATCTGGAAGCTTCTAGGGGTAGAACAGTAATTTCACAGCGAATACATGCATATATGAAGTGTTACCGCTAAATCTGGTGTGGGGGTAAACAGACAGTATTTGTGGATTCTTGGAAAACCCGAATAGCAAACCTGAAACCTGTCCCGCCGGAGTTTGACCGTTGACTCCCGCCGTTCACCTGCAAAAAGTACGAGACACCGGGGTTGATCCCGGCGACGCACCCTCCGACGCTCAAGTCAGTAATCAGGAATGATTATGAAAGAGCGTAAATTGGCAAAAGATTGATTACCTCTTAATGATGGTGGATGGGGGGTATTTATAGTCGCCGTTGGGATCAGATTAGGAATGTAATCATTGTGATCAGATTAGGAATGTAATTCCTGTGATCAGGTTAGGGATGTAATCCCTAATTCCCAGTGAAAGGATAGATGTGAATCAGGGCCGTTGATTAGTATTAATCAGAAATCCTACTTCTATCCTGCTGGACTGGGTTCGTTGTGGGTTGAAACCCGCACCCAGTAAGACAGATCCGTTTATGGGTTATTGGGCTTTGAATAAAGACCCAGTTCCCATTTCAAACCCGTTAGTAGGTGAAATTACCGTTTTACCCCTGAGCTTTAAGATTCGTGTCCGATTTGAACGGCCTCGATTTAATCCTATTTTTAGCCATATCATGAAGCTTATGGGCCGTTTTGAGGCCCATCAATTCAAAACAGGTCTACAAGCAAGGAGTAAGTTGCAGCTCAAGAAGATGAGTCCTGGTCAATTAAAACTCTTGACCAAATCCTCAATCCAAAAGAAAATTATCAACTAAGCTTATCTCCTAACCATGAGAATTAGCAGTTTAAACAAAAAAATGCTCTTTTATGCTAATCTTTTATAACTAACTCCTAGCATATAAATATCTCCCACATATTTTAGAATCAGGTAATCGTTATTTTGCCACACAAAAAACTCCACTATTATTTGAGTTCTGACTTGAGCGTCGGAGGGTCTTTCGCCGGAGAACACCCTCGATGTTTAGACTTCTTGCAGGTTTGCTGGAGCGATCTTTGCCATTCAAATAAGATCCAAGCGTCCACAATTATCAGAAATTAGATAAGAAGCGGTAATTAATTCCGATCAAAGTAAATATTAGATCTTGATAATTTTCTATTAAAGAATTTACATTATTTATTTGCTCCCACACATAAAATAGCAGCAACACTCTGTTCGCAAGAATGCATAACATGATTTTCCTTTCTTTTTGATATATTAGAAATTGAAAAAGAAAAAAGAAAAAAAAATCCATGCACGAACTGTTTGATGTGCATGAAAAGAGAGTGACATTGTCTAAAAAAAAACTAATTGTCTAAAAATGTATCATTTCCACGGAAAGAAAAAAATAATTCTTGTTTTTGTTTCATACATTTACCTTGTAGTATTCTTATGCATTTTTACAAAGTCGAATGAGATATTGGAGCAAATTAAACTAATCTAAATTTGGGCATATGTATTTCAATGAAAAATACTACACATACATGAGATTCTAGCTTAAATTTATCCCAATCGTTAAAAGAACCTTCATCTATAAAAAATGATAAAAAAACTTATTTAAACATTGTTTTGAGCTAAAACCTCATGCATGTGTAGCATTTGCTATTTCATATTGCAAGAGGATTGAATTAGTATTAGCATTAAAATATGGAAACTTTTATGTTTCAAAGTTTTAGCTATATATTGTTATATATTGTTTATAAGTCTTTTGTGCAGATACTCGCCACAAATTTTTATTATTATAATATTACCTTCTATAACATCAATCCTTGGATGTCGCCACAAAATCGCAATCGCGTGGCAGTAATGAAAACTTTAGATGACGATCGTGACTTCAGATACAGATTACGATAAATTTAGTTTATTCTGAAAAAATTACAAATATTTAATATTATAACTGGAGAAGTCCTTAGTGTCATTTATAAATATATCAACCCATGTGACGCACATACTTAACTAATATGACAAATATTTCATGTTCGAGTTTTCACTACGTCAGATCCTCTATTTTTTATTTCTTTAAAAAATTATTAAAACATGTACCGCACATGTAAATTACTAGTGTATTAATCTATATAATAAAACACAAAGAAAGCTATCAAGTGGCTCTCATTCAATCCCCCAAAAATAAAAGGCCCAGATCTAACCTCACAAAACATATTTTTCCCTCTAAAAGTTTCCCCCCAAAACTCAAATTCAAATCTCCCACCCAAAACAACTCCTATATTTATTTAATTATTTCTCTCTCTCTCTCTCCCTCTTCTATTCAAAAAATTAAGAAAACAAAAATTTTAAAAAAATAAAAAACTAAAAAAATTAAAAATTAAAAACTTTAAAAATAATTCAAAAAATTATATATTATGTTTTTTGCTAGACCCCCAAAAATTTCTCATATAAAATATTTACTACTACAATTAATTTACTGGATCTCCAAAACTATTTTATATGATCAAATAAGGTGCACCATTCCGAAGACGTGCCGTAGGCACGTGTCAACGGGCAAACCTAGTATATAATAAAACACAAAGAAAGCTATCAAGTGGCTCACCTTCAATCCCCCAAAAATCAAAGGCTCAAATCTAACCCCACAAAACATATTTTTCCCCCCAAAAATTTTTCCTCAAAACTCAAATTCAAATCCCCCATCCAAAACAACTCCTTTATTTATTTAATTATTTCTCTCTCTCTTCCCTCCCTCTCTTTCTCTCTCTTCTATTCAAACAATTAAGAAAATAAAAATTTTAAAATTTTAAAAAAATTTAAAACTAAATTAAAAAACTAAAAAAAAATAAAAAAATCGAAAACTTTAAAAATAATTAAAAAAAGTCAAAAAAAAATTCAAAAACTAAAAAATTAAAAACTGAAATACTTTAAAAATAATTCAAAAAATCAAAAAAAATCAAAAAATCAGAAAAAAATTATAAAAATATTTTTTTTTAAAAAAATATATATATTTTAAAAATTTTAATAAAAAAAAATTTTAAAAATATATATTTTAAAATTTTATAAATTTTGAAAGTTTTCAAAATTAAAAAAATTTAAAAAAAAAAAAAATTAAAATTAAAATTTTCGAAAGTTGAAAAATTTTAAAATTTGAAATTGAAAATTTGAAAATTTGAATTTGAAAATTTGAAAATTTGAAAATTTGAAAATTTGAAAATTTGAAAATTTGAAAATCTCAAAGAAGATCCAAATCCAAATCCAATGTCAAACCCCAACCAAGAAGTCGTCACCGATATCTGATCCGCTGCTGATTCTGTATCGGTAACTCCCTTCCACCAAATCGAGCGCGAATATCAAGCGACTCAGTATTGGGGACTCCCCTCCACCCAATCGAGAGCCTCTATATGCGATGCGACGACTCTAATTTCATCTCATTAACCGAATTCTCATTCTAATATTTAATCTTTGGTGTGCAGCGGATTACTTAGTTTTTTGCCGACTCGAATTTTGTGTGTGCACGGGATTTAAGTTCAGAGATGTATGATTGTTTTATTTTTGGGTTTAAAAAAAATTTAATTTGGTGATTTATTTGATGAGTTTTTTATTAGTTTTGATTTAAGGTGTATGCAAGTGAGAGATGGATTATTTGGTGGCCTCAATTTGGGCTTCCAAACCTGTAGCACCCCGAATTTCTAATATAATAACTTAGAAAATACGTGGCACAATCCCAGCATCAACTTCAACCACATATTCCAAAAACACAAATAATTTTATTCCAAATTCTTATTACAATAATCTTTTACCAACGCAGCGGAATACAAAACACCTTAAATTACAACATTCTTTTTACAACACTTCTTTTACTAAAATTTTACACAAAGCTCTATTACATCAGTTTGTCTCCAAAACTATCTCAAGCATCCAACCTCCAAACTCTAAGCAACAACCTGTAACATATGAGGCTAGAGATGATCCCTAACTCCCAAAATTAAAGGGGTCAGTCATAAATGGTGTGAGTGATATAAAACAACAAACAATATAAATAAACAATAAGCATGGATTCTTAAACAACAAATATTGAACGAGAATAACATATACTAAACATATATTGTGAAGTAAGAAATGGCAGGAAAACATGAAAACTTCAAGTGTAGCTTAACTACGTGTTAGGTGTAGAAAACAGGAAAACACATACATAAAACCAAGTCAAGAAAACACAAATTCTATATGCGGACTCTCTAATGCGTACTTGTCGAAGTCTATGCATCCCATTCTACATAGGTTCGTTGCAAGCCCTTAACGTCTTCATTTCATAGGGTTCAATCCCCCGCTATGCAACTAATCCTAACACGATGACTACTACGAGATAAAGATAAACTGTGAGTACTAGCCATTGCCCCGATAATTCCGGAGATTAATCCCACACCGCAAGTAACTACTTGGATAATTTCGGAGATATATCCCACACCGCAGGTAATTTACCTGAGATAATTCCGGAGACACATCCCACACCCTAAGTAGGATACTTGGATAATTCCTGAGATTAAATCCCACACCGAAATAATGACCCTCATCACATGAATACCCCATGTGCGTCGCCTCGACTCCGATAATTTCGGAGATCAATCCCACACCGCAAGTAATTACTTGGATAATTCCGGAGATATATCCCACACCGCAGGTAATTTACCTGAGATAATTCCGGAGATACATCCCACACCCTAAGTAAGATACTTGGATAATTCCGGAGATTAAATCCCACACCGAAAGCCATACTGAGGTGCATAACCCATGTTCCCGTTCGTCATATCACCACTAGTGCCTGTCCTTATCATTTTTGGGTTATTTAATTACTTAACGAATCTCCTAGAGTCGGTGTACCCTACCGGACTTTACTCAATATCTGAACAACTAAATGCCTCAACAGACCTAAACATAATTAACTCAAACACCGGTATGCTAGGGTCACACACATCCTCTAGAGACTCAACTCAAATATCTCAACCAAACTCACATCTGAAACTGCTCAACTTAACATCTTGAAATCATATGTTAAAATAGAAGACAAGGTATAGCTTAAAACATTTGAAGAATAAATCATTTGAAGGAAACATTCAAACTTATGAGAACACATCAGCACCAGTCGACTAATACTGAAGTAAGTCGACTGTCCAGAGGGAAAATTCCATGATTTTAAGAAAATAAGTTAAGTAATATAAGTTGACTTATAAAAGTCGTAAGTCGACTTAGCAGAGAAATTCCAGAATTCTTTAATAAAATATTCTAAGTGTTATAAGTCGACTTAAGAGGTCATAGGTCGACTGTCCAGAAAAGATACTGCAATAACTTTGCAAAATAAGTCTAAGTACACCTGTCGACTGAACAAGGGTCTAAGTCGACTATCCAGAACGGGTTACAAAAGGCTAAAGACACAGCAGCTGGGTCGTACCAGTCGACTGAAAGGTCTGACAGTCGACTGTCGGCCTACAGTCTGCCTAATTTTGGTTGTACATATGTAAAAATCAGGGTTTTTATAAATCAGTCATATAAAAATAAATCTCCTTTATTTTTCAAATCTTATTAATACCAAATAATTAGATTTAAACTTAGCATTTGAGAAATCCAAGTCCAAACAACATCTTTTACAAACATCACAAATCCCCAATTTAAATCCTCATAACTCAAATCATCAAAACATGGTCCTCTAAACCATTAATCATTCCCAAAATTCCTCAACTCAATCTCAACTATTTTCTATAGTTGATTCATAAACAAAATAAATTTATCCTCAACATGGTCAAGTAGTTTTTATCCAACTCACCATTAATCCAAAAATCTCACCATTAATTTAATTAATGCATGACCTCTATCAAACTCAACCAAATCAGCAATAATTCAACATTTTTAGCCTACTAATAATTTATATCAAGTTCTCAACAAATCTAAAATCATTCTCATACAAGTATCTAGGATTCTTATCAAAGATCCAATTTTTCGTTCATCCATCCAACTTACATATTCAACATCCAAATCAATCTAAACATTCATATCATTCTCATACGTCGTACACAAATCAAAGAAAGCAACAAAACAACAAACAATTATGTCATTCACCTACAACATACACAAAGCAAATAAAACAAAACAATGTCACTTAGATAGTTGGAGAGATCAAGCGAATATCACGAAGCAAAATAAAGAATCCCCTATTTTGCAAAGAATCTAAGATCTCCTCTTCAATCACCAAGAAAATAAGAAATATAATAAAACTTGTGTTGTGCAGCGAATGACGGCTGCACACCCTCTTTTATACAGGCCGGAAATAAGGAATTAGGGTTTTTAGAAATACTTTTGCAAAAGAATCCTTTTCAATTTATTACTTTACATATATAACATTCCTTAGTTAAAATAAGTTAACTAAATCAAAACCAAATCAAATCTTCTTATCACTGAGTTTTCCAGCAATCCAGAACAGCCCAGTAAATAAGAAAAATCCGAATTTACAACTCAGGGTGGCGATTTTGCACAAAAGCCATCCCTTTTGCAATATTTGCAAATACATCATAAAATATTCATAAAAATCCAGAAAAATCAGAAATAATATCTAATAATACATATTAAATTTTCCAGTCAAAATATTTGACTTTTACTTTCCAGAAAATATTTGCAAAAAGATCCAACATAAATTCCATATTTGCAAAAACATCCTATTTGTTTTAAATCTTTACCAAATCGACTCCAAATAAAATTTAAATATACTTTAATTTAAATGATGATCATGGAGAGCCCAAAAATCAGTAAAAATGATTTTTCATAATTTATTTCAGATCCAAACGGCTTTTTACATAAAAGCCCCTCTCTTTCGAGATATTTATAAAAAATAGTTTCTCTACTCAGAAAAATTCTAAATTTTAGAATATACTCCATAATAAGTATGAGAACTTATTAAAAATATAAAATTGGATATTTACACCAAAAATATTTGCACGTGTTTCGCACGTGTAAAGAGATAAACCTTCAGAAATATTTATTAAATCTCCAGAAATTCATTTTAATTCATTTTCAAATATTTAAAATAATATTTGAAAATACGGGGTACTACAAAACCATAGCAGGACAGGTATGCTGACTTGGCAAATATGCAACATTAATTTCTTTACTACAAGAGAAAATACTATCGTGAAGTGTTCCCTTCACTGGTTATTAGAAACCATGGATAACATAACATATAAGAACTTTTAGTGTATATTTGGATATATAAGATTGGGATGACTGGAGTTTACCAATGAATGGTGCAAACTCTCCACTCAAGAAAGACAGCTAAAGTAAATTTGTTATTTATCCATTTTAAATTTTTTATAAAGGTGCAATGGGGAGACAAAGTGGAGATAAATGAAATGATTATCTTGGATTAGAGTTTTGTGAACTTCATGTATTTCATTTTGGTTGAAATAATAATAAGAGGTATTTCAATTACAAACTGTGTCTCAGACAAACAAATGTTTAGATTATTGGTATTGTAGATACCTTCACACATGCACTTGCGTTACCATTGTATTTAGACATGCTCATAGTGGTTATGGAATTAGAGTAAGCTCTATAAAACCTGTAATACTCTAAACTTTCATTTTAATAAAAATATTGATTTTCACGTATTGTGCACGTGCAAATTTCATATGTATATTTATTTATTTATTTTTATATATAAAATTTCATTTTTGTAGTATGGACAATTATTTTCTTCTTTCATTTTTCTAAAAGCCTATTTTGTAAAGCCTAAAACACTATTTTCTTAGTTTGAGCCCACTTTAATAATTTATTATTTTTATTATTTTGGCCCACAAGTCTAAGGGTGCATTTGGCCTAGCTTTTTTTGGGCTTTAAAGCTACTTCAGAAGGAGAAGCCAGAAAGTAGAGCTTTGAAATTAAAAGCTGAAGCTGTTTGGATAGTCAGCTTTTTTTAAACTTTAAAGCTACTTTTAATCTAGAAGTTGTTTGGCATAAGATATCAATTGTAAGCTACTTTTATACTTAATTTAAGTTTTTGATTTTATTTAAGAATAAAATATAAGTTATCAAATTACAAAAAAAATCTTTATATTACTAATAAATGAAATATTTAGAATAACCTAGAAAACTCGTAAAAAGAAATATATATATATATATATACATTTGAAATGTATGTAAATAAAAAAATTAAAGGGCTACGATACTTTATGAAATGCATCATTCCATTCAAAATGGGTTATTCAATGACATAAAATTTCTATTTGGATAGCTATAACAACAAGACAAATTTATCAACATAAAATTGTAATACATAAATTTAATGCACTACAACAAGATTGCACTACAACAAGATTATCAATTCCAATATATAAAAACAAGGCTAATATAATTTGGTCTAATACATAAACATAAATGTCATTACATAAATTATAATGTTTAACATAAGAAAAACAAACATAAAACAACTAAATGTCATTACTACAAAGTTCACAATACCCATAATTTCTAATTGCCATACTCATCTAGAAGCCATTCCACCAAAGCATCTGTATCATCCTTCAAAGACATGAATATCATAACTTCCAACCTAAAAACTAGAATTACAAAATTACAATTGGGTTAGAAAGCTATGATTCCCTACTGCAAATCTCTACTTGGTCAGTCGCCCAAATTCTTAACCGATAAGTCCAGGAATATCTATCCCCTACGAACTAGACAACTTCTACTTGGCTGAACGTATCCTACTTTAAAATTCAATAATAAATCAGCCCCAAGTCTAATGCTCATGAAATTTGAGATTCTCTATCTACACATATACCATTCCATTTTGTCCAAAATTCACATTCAAATTCATTCCACACAATGATCTACGACTCCTCAAACATAGCAAGATTTTCAGCTGTTCTTCCAACAGGGTATTTACTGTCCCTCACTAATTACTTTTGAAGCCTCATCAAATGAATAGACTCATACCCCAAGCTACTCCCAAAATTTCATAGCAAAATAGTAAACATACAAGGAGTTATGGCTTTTTGAACTTCAGCCCAAAACACAGTCAGCTTCAGCCGACACCTTCAGACCAGTTACATTCTACACATTTTTCGGGGCATCAAACGACCTCGGAAAATTACGAATTTTAGGAATATAGTTTTAGACACATACAAGAGTATCCACAAAAATTATCAGCTGAAAATAACCTGTCTTTTTCGAGATACAAAATTGGAAAGGCACACAAAAATTCTCACAGCCAGCAGCTATTCTCACAGCTAGCAGCTATTCTGGCTGCTCACTGTCCTGACTTGGACCCATTTTTTGGGCTACTAAAATGCCTACAAATATTATGAAAAAAAATTATGGATACTCTACATACATAGAAGAATAACTTCCCAAAATTTGAGCTCATAATTCCGAGCCATTTGGGAGCACGAAATTCTCAAACATACCCTCACAATCATGCTACTTAACAAAACTTATAAAAGACTTATTTTTACCATACAACTTATCTTTTCCTAGCACTTCCCATACTCAACCATGGTAACAAAATCATAGCTACCACTACTACACATCCATTCATACCAAAACAAAATAAATACCAAAGAGTTTAAGAGATCACCCACATGAAGTTTGCAAAATCTCCTTGTAGCTTGGCTCCTAGCTTTGCTTGCTTGCTTGTCTTTGCTCCTTGTACTTGTATAGCTTGGCCAACACCCTCTCCTACACTTCTTCTTCTCCTTCTCCACTACTCCTTCTATTCTAAAAGACTTATCCCTTTCCCTTATATAATTTTTTTTGAACAAGGAGAAATGGAGAAGGCTTAGGAGGAGAATGAATGGAGTTTGGAAAATGGAGTGAGGTGAGATGGGAGGGGGGTTATATGGGCCAGATTATGGAGGGTGGGTGTGGGATGGAGTGTGGTGAGGTGTAGGGTTGAGATGGAGGGTGGGATGGGTGAAGGGATGAAGGGTGAGATGAAGGCCAACACACATCTTCTAGAAGCTCATGGAAAGTTTCATGGAAATTTCCCATTCTAAAAGTCAACATACACATGGTGATTTATCTCCACCATTGGATCTTTATCAAGATCCAAGCCATGGTGTGATGTTAGGGTTCCTAACCCTAGGTTAGGTCAAGGAACCCTAGGTCACCATACCCCGATTCTAACCTTAGTGCACAAATACAATCCACATTCAATCCAAGCACTAGCTTAGTTGAAAGTGACCATTATATATAAATTAAAATCTACAAAAATATAGGTTTTGTAGAAATTATAACGTTCTCCCGACAATTGTCTGGTCAAAACAATCGGGACAAAACCACAGTTTTATCGAGAAGATATCCTGAGTTTATTTCATCGGGTTCAGAACAGCTCATCTGTCTGAAATCTCTCAATTAAAACTAATAACTATTAGAAAATACGTAATCGTGTGCAATAGTCAGACGTGCACAGATTACTACACAAAAATAGACATATGCTATTTTGTGGGGTATTACAGAGAAGGCAGGGTTTAGTTCGCCGTTCGAGTGCTCCTGAAACAACCCGGACAGGTGCAGAGTCTATTCATGGTTCATAGAACCGCCCTTGCCACATGCCCCCGTGCAAGTGTGTGGGGTTCAGTTCGCCACTCGAGTTCTCCCAAAACTTGTCATCATTACTGTTTGGAGTCCATTCGTAGTTCATAGGATCACTTTAGCCACTTGCCTCCGAGAAAGAAGGCGGGGTTTGGTTTGTTCGAGTGCTCTTGAAACAACTCGGACAGGTATGGATTCCACTCGTGGTTCATAGAACCGCCCTAGCCACATGCCCCCAAGCAAGTGTGCGGGGTTCGGCTCGCCACTCGAGAACTCCCACAACTCGTCATCATTACTATTCGGAGTCCACTCGTGGTTCATAGGACCACTTTAGCCACTTGCCCCCGAGCAAGAAGGTGGGGTTCAGTTCGCAATTCAAGTGCTCTTGAAACAACCGGATAAGTGCAGAGTCCACTTGCGGTTCGTAAAGCCGCTTTGGATGCTTTCCTAGAGAAAGCACACAAAGTTCAGCTCTCTGTTTGAATACTCCCTAAATAAACACAAACTCGAAAAAAAAAAACACAACAAACAACTATATTTGCTCAAAACGCTTATGAGAATCATATTTCAAAAAGAGGAACTTGGTCACAAGTTTTATTGAGAAACAAGCCTCTACAGGTTACAAAATCTCATTCTACGCCACTTAACTTCTTGGTAAAGGGATGCTCTTCTTAAGGGACATACACGGTTTATGGCTTACAGTTGACACCCAAGCACTATTCCGATCTCTCGAACCATCTGAGGAGATATCCAGGCCCGTGAGTTGGGTCGTACTTTCGGGACCCACTGCTTTTGCCTCCCCTCCAACTGACACCCTGCTAGACTAACCGGCCACCTACTTTGAGCATCTCCTAGATTTCGTGGAACTCCAGGCAAACGTAGGGCCAGCTCATGAAATGATCTCCCCTAGGGCGTGCTCTTCATGCGAACAAGAAGTGCCTATAACGTTACCACCCTCAAGAAGTCATCTCAATCGATGAATTTCCATATCCAGTTCAACCAGCCTCTCTCTGAAGGAATCATCCCTCACTTTAATTTTCAAATAAGGAACTTTAGCATACGTTGAACCACCTGTACCGGCTCCCACAGAAAATTTGAGGATTGTTCTCCTAAGATGAGCTACTTCTAAACTCCTCTCGAGCACTACGTTCTTCAGCTCATCTCTTTCGGTGGTAGCTGCAAGTAAAGAGCGAAGAAGGACTTTGAGCCTCGAGGAGTCTCCAGTGGACGCTTCCCCTGAAGGATGATCTTCTACACCGGCTGGAGGCACTTCGTAGGATCTCGTCGTTACATCTCGCTTCTATATCCCTTCGGGACAACACTCTTCTCATGTGGCTGAGCTCCGCTTCAGCTTTTGAAAGCCTCTCCCGTGAATGAGCAAGACCCAATTCAGTCACGTGGAGCTTGGTACGAAGGAGGTCAACCTTACTAGCGTAAAGAGCATGTGCATTGAGCACAACAACCTGCTGGCAAAAAGAATGGTAGATCATTCTAATGGAAATAACCAAAGGCACAAGACACACAAAACTTAAGGAGCTCAAATGCCACACAATATGTGAACAACCAAAAATTTCATTGCAATGTAAAGATACAACAAGCAGTGGCCAGTCTGCCATTAGGCATCAATATGAGAGCAAAAAATAAATAAAGTCAATTATCTATGAAAGAAGTCAATGGTCCACCTCGGTCGACTGATCCACGGGAGGAGTAGACTTGCGATCGCTTCCTTCAACTGCCCCGAAGCAACTACTATGGCAGATATGGGATCTGCTACAACGTTCGCTCCTGCTTCTCCTCCTCTTCCACCTCTTCCTCGTCCTCTTCCTTATCGTCGTCGGGAACGGGATCATACAAAGATTACTCCGAATGATCGAATCCTGGAACATGCGCTCCAACGTGCCGAAGAGCCCTGGCGTATGCCTTCTCCATGTTCAAGGCCAGGTACCCCTTGGCTTCTTCCTTCGTCGCCTTCACTGGATCCTCCCTCTCCTTCGTAGCACTCTCCCTCTCCTTGGCTGCGAGATCCCTCTCTCGGTCCGCCCTCTCATTCTCTTAGACTATCAGATCCATTCACCTTCGCCAAGGCTGACTCCAGCAATGCGATTATGTCGCATGGGTCTCCGATGGGTGCTTCGCTTCCTCCAACTCCTTCGCAGTCTTCGCCTGCTTTGCTCGGTATCTGTCACTCGCCGCCTTTAGCTCCTTCTCCTTCTCGGCCACTTGCCTCAATAAGTGGCTGAAGTGGCAAGTTATCTACAAAAGGAAAAAGATTCAAAGTTACAAAGGGAAAACCAATTCTTTACTTCGTAAAGAATCAAGTGCCAAAATAAAATATTGAAAGCTTACTGCCATGTTATCCCTGGCTATCTCCAAGGTGTCGTCGCCTACCGACCCCACATCCATGGCCGCTTTATCCATCGGGGTCGCGAGATGATTGACTACTTGCATACAAGTAGCCGAGTACCCAAGGAACCCATCACGCTTCATCACTCGCCAGTCCGGAATGAAGAGCTTCTTATTCTCCTTGGTAAGAATCACCTCTGCCACTACAGTAAGGGGAGGAGCCTCAAGTGCAAGAGCAACACCCAGACTGAATCCCCCGGTAGAGGGAGCCGATGAAGCAGAAGGCGGGGACTCTAATTTCACCACCGGAGAGGCGATCACGGGACCCCTAGCAACCTTCACCGCAAAAGGTTTTGTAGTCGTCCTCTTCATCTTCTTCTCCTCGGGGGCTTCGCCGCTCAACCCTGCACGCCTGGAGATAATCGCGTTGAAGTCCATGCCAACAGCTCCTGCGAAACAAGACACAAAGTGATTAAGGCAAAAAATGAAAAAAAGAGAAGAAGAAACTACGAAAGCAAAAATAAGGAATGAAGGAAAATCAAAGATGTGTACTGGGGTTGATCGGACTGAGACCCCCCTGAAAAGAAACTCCGCCATCACTTCCCTCTCATAGTGAGCCGATCTAAGAGTATTTTAACCATTTCGTCCTATTTTGGACTTAAGATGGGGTCGGCCTTCGCTCTCTTTGGGACCTCCTCTCTCCACCTCGTGGGAATCACCCACAACTCACGACTCACGTCTCCAAACAAGGAAATACTTGTCCTTCCAGTGTTTAATTGAGTCGGGGTTGTCAATTAACTTCACCCCTCGATGGGGAGTAAGATAGTATCTAAACTCCAAGCTATTCTTCTGAAGAATCTTGTAGAGCCTCCTCAAATAATTCAATTGAGGCTCAATGCCCGCCGCCTGGCAATGCAGCACAAAGCCATTCACATGTCTCCACATGTTTGGCGTATACTGAAAAGGACTCAGAGAATACCAACAGAGAACTTTGGTCACAAACGGGGGTAGGGGGAGATGGAGACCCGCTAGAAAAGCATCGAACAAAAAAAACACATGTCAGGAGAAGTAGGCGTACGTGCTCTGATGCCTAGGCCTGGCAAGATAAGATGGAACTCCCTCGGGATCATGAAACACTCCCGAATGCTGCTCAAATCCTCCTCCGTAAGCATCGAAGAGATGTCATCCACCTCGGAATGCTCACGAGTCTCATTTTCCTCGTACAATGGTGTCATCCCATGCACCACTCTTGACGAAAGATTGGTAGAGTAGTCCCGAACACCGCCAAGACTCGTGAAGGGGCTAGGAAGCCTACCCAACTCCCCCACTTCTCTCGTTCTCTCCACCATTGTCTCGACAACAATTGACTCCGCCACTCTCTTCCCTTTATATGCTCTTGAAGGCAGAACCAGTTGCCTATCTCCACCGTGACTCGAGGGGGAGGTCTCGTCTCCCGAAGATACCATAGACATCTTTTATAAAATAATATATATGTAAACAAAAAAAAATATTTTTTTACCTTGGATGTAACAGCTATGGTCGGAAAGTTCGCTGGAAGAAGAAAATGCCCTGCCACAATGACTGACTAGTCTGCCGGAGAAGAAAAATTTTTTTGAGAAGAAAAATGAGAGAATAAGGGAAGAGAGAAGGGGGCGGAGGTTTTATAGTGAATGAAGGGCGACGCTTGGGCTTCCCAAGCTCATGGTTCCCCAACTATTGGGAAAGTCCAAGAAACCTAACGGTCGCAAAAGCAAAATGACAAAAGAAGTCCAATAGTCAGGGAGATCAAACGACAAAAAACCATTGAGTGGTCAACGGGAACACATATCACGCAGCCGAACTACCTCCAGCATTCGGTTTAGTGCGCCAAACAAACGTACCCCCAATCGAAAAGACACAAAAAACCATTGATTGGTCAACGATCAACGGTCAGCTGGGACACATGTCATGCAGCCGAACCACCTCCAACGTTTGGTGACAAGCGCCGAGCAAACGTGCCCCCGAACGAAAAGTCACAAAAAATCGTTGATTGGACAACAGTCAACAGTCAACGGAGACACGTGTCGCGCAGCCGAACTACTTCTAGCATTCGGTGTCGTGCGGCGAACAAACATGCCCCCGATCGAAAAATCACAAAAAACCATTGACTAGTCAACGGTCAATGGGGACACATGTCATGCAGCCGAACTACCTCCAGCGTTCTGTGTCATGCACCGAACAAACTTGCTCCCGACTAAAAAAAAAATCCGTTGACTGATCTACGGTCAACGGTCAACGGGGACACGTGTAGCACAACTGAACAACCTCCAGCGTTCGGTGTCATGCGTCGAACAAACGTGCCACTGATCAAAAAATCACCAAAAAATGTTGACTGGTCAACAGTCAACAGTCAACAAAGACACGTGTTGCGCAGCCGAATTACCTCCAGTGTTCGGTGTCGTGCACCAAACAAACGTGCCCCCGATAAAAAGATCACCAAAAACCATTGACTAGTCAACGGTCAACGGCGACACTTGTCTCGCAGCCGAACTACCTCCAACATTCGGTGTCGTGCGCTGAACAAACGTGCCCCCGATCTAAAAAACACCCAAAAACCGTTGACTGGTCAACGGTCAAAGGATACGTGTCACTCAACTGAACCACCTCCATCGTTTGGTGACAAGCACCGAGCAAACGTGCTCCCGATTATGAAAACACCAAAAAACTGTTGACTGGTCAACGTTGAAAGGATATATGTCACGCAACCGTACCACCTCCAATGTTCGGTGACAAGCACCGAGCAAACTTGTCCCCGATCGTAAAAACACCAAAAAAATTATTGACTGGTCAACGGTCAACGGTCAACGGTCAACGGTAAAAGAACACGTGTCACGCAGCCGAACAACCTCCAACGTTTTGTGGCAAGCACCTAGAAAACGTGCCCCCAATTGTGAAAACACAAAAAAAATTATTGATTGGTCAACAGTCAACGGTAAAAGGACACGTGCCACGCAGCCGAACCACCTTCAACGTTCGGTGGCAAGGACCGGGCAAATGTGCCCCCGATCATGAAAGTGCTGAAACACCGTTTACTAGTCAACGGTCAACGATTAACAGCCAATGGACATGTGTCGCTTGGCCGAACCATCTCTTTTGTTCGGCACTGCGTTCCAAGCAAACACGCCCCCCGATCTAGGCGAAAGCATTTGGGCGTTGACAGGTCAACAGGTCCCTACCGTTCAATCTCTGCGATCTTCGCGCCTACCATGATAAACGCACTAGATCGTGCCACATCATCGGGTAATAACTAATCCCCCTATTTAATTTTTAAATCGAATTACTTATTTAAAAATTCTAAAAAAATAATTTAAAAAATGTAAAAATTAATTAAAGATTATAAAAATAATTATCATTTCAAAAAAATATTTTTAAAAAAATCCAAAAATAATTATTAATTCAGAATAATTAATTAAAATTGTCGATTATTAGTTATTAAATCTCGAAAGTTGAATAAAAAATTCAAAAAATGATTACAAATTGGAAGAAATTAGAAAACTCTAAAAAATCAAAAAAATTCCAAAAAATTCTACAAGTGATTTTGGGTATTTCATAAACCCATAATAAGACCGTTATACCCAAACAAGATCCAGACTTCCCCGAGAACTCAGATACATTATGTAAATCATTAAACACGGGGGAACTATTCCTCAAAGGCTTGTGAAACTCATTCTTCGGGTGTGGGGGGCTTGTGATATGGGTAAAATAGAACTTAATCAGGACCGTTCAAATCGAGTACAAATCTTAAAGTTCTCAGGGGTAAAATAATAATTTCAGCAATAAACGGGTCCATGAATGGAAATTGGGTCTCTTTCAAGCTCGACAATCCATTAATGGATTTGTCTTACTGGGTTGTCCCACCTGCTAATGAGAATTAGTCCAGGTTGTTTAAGTATGATATAAATCCATGATTATCCATAAGAGGTGGTTCAAAAACCATATGTCTTATCCTGAAGGAAGTTTAAACACTCCCCCAACTACTCTTATCTCTTTATAAAGAAGAGAAAATTGATTCAATCCAAGATCTGGAATTTGAGATAAATAATTATCTTGAAACTGACCAAAAATGACCATAATACCCTTCTACCTCTACCAGAAACAGGTAATCAATATTTTCTCCACAAAAGCTCTCTCATAGTCTTCTTGATTTTTGACTTGAGCATCGAAGGGTCTGTCGCCAGGATCAACCCCGCTATTTTAGCTGTTTTTGCACGTTAGCGGAGGCAATCGTCACCACATGAATCAAATCCTACGACGCAAATGAGTCAGATCATCAAGTCAATAGCAGTCGAAGTCAGTCAACACTGTTGAAAGTCAAAAAGTTAAGTTCTTCATTGTTCCTCCAAAGAATCCACATCATTTGGTTGCTCCCATACAAAAAAAACCCAGCAATATCCATCATATGTAAGACCCACCTTCTCCTTCTTCCACCACCTCCCTCCAAAACCCTCATCTCATCTTCCCTTCAAACTCCCCACAGTCACTACCACTACAACCACAAAACCCTACCATCTCATCCACTCCATCGACCTCTCCAAAGACAACAAACCCTTCCTCCTACAAAACAGTACTCATCATGTTGAACCAGAAACACAACAAGAAGAATTAGAACAATTAGAAGAAGAAAGTGCACCTAGTTTCGATCCCAGGAGACTGGAGGAGAAGTTCGCGGTGCTCAACGTAGAAATCTCCACATGCTGGTCATGTGTGTATCTCTACAATGAATCTGCATGCTGGAGACCATTCCTTCATACTGCCTATACCGCCAACAGCCAGGGCTAAGTTTCGGGAAGCTTCTGGAAGATTGGAGGTGCCCAACATGCGGCTCAGCGAAAACGTTCTTTCAGAGTAAGAGTGTGGAGATTGTAGGGTTTACGGAGAAGCAGCAGTTTGGGCTGGGAAGCAATACACTGACTTCGGGGCAAATGGCTCTGCTTATTTATGGGAGTTTTTTATTCGCATTTTATCTGTTCTTTGTCTGGGTATTTCTTGCAATGTGTTTGATTTTTTTAGGGGTTAAGTTTGTGTACATAAGGTTCGCATAACCGTATAAGTAAATGGTTCTATTTTAGGTTTGGAATTTGTGGTGTTTTCGGTTTGTTATTTGTGTTGATAATTATGATAATAAGAACAAAAGAGATATTAGGGTTAGAGTTTAATATCCTACAGCTTGAGATATTATACTCTGATTATCAAAATTGGAATAATCTCAGGCATTACCATAAGATCAGTATAGATGGGATAAGACTGGATTTTGGGTACTGGGCGTTATTCCAGTATAGATGCTTCAAAAATTAGTTTAGCAAAAGTGTAACACAAGCATCACAATCAAGTTTCTTTAACAAAATAAAGAACAAGAACTATTATAGTTTCTACACAAGAATTATATTATGTTTCATAGTAAAATGATAGAACAATCAAATCAATTATGGTTAAATTCTGAATCATCAAAATTGGAATGAAACATGAATTCATAAAAGAGATATATCATCAAAATTGGAATGATATGACAATTCTAAACATCGGAAACACATCGACAAGTTTTCATATTTTCTTTTGGATTAATGAGATGATTCTAAATATGTCATGAGAATATATAGAATCATCAAATTTGGAATGAAGTTATATATTAACAAAATTTACGTAGAACTTTTCAAATTATCTGAAGCATGACAACTACCTAAAATTAATGCTTAAGTTTAAATTTATCAATACCTCCAATTGGATTCTAAATTTTAAAATAACTATGATGTTAAAGCCTTTGACTCAAAATCACATTTTCCCCATAGTTTTGATAATTAGATTACTTTCAAGTATCTTAGCAAGAGCATCAGTCCTATTTTGTCTCAATTGCACTTTATCTATGAGAAAGTTCAACTATGATTCTTTCAGTCTTAATGTACTCTTCTAACTATTATAGAGTAAGTTATGAGGTAAAGTCCATTGTATCTCGATAGTCGACGGACATAATTAGAGAGTTACTTTAAATTTCTCAGTGGATGACTAGCAACAAGTCCTTCAATCCGCTCAGCCTCTTCTTCTACAGAGGAACACATAGAGATATGATTTTATGGATGATAGTGCAATGCCTGTTAGCTCTTTGATCTCCATAATATTTCTTCTCCTCCCAGTGTAAATACATATCAACAAGTTGTCCACTTTCACTAAATTCTAATCACTATAATGCATCAGATCATCCATTTAATCTTGAAGGAAGACTAGAATAGCACAAAGCAAACTCTTGAGTACCTCTCAGGTATCTCATTATCCTCTTAAGGGACACTTCAATGTTTATTAATATGATTACTAGTAAATCTTTAGATCATACTTATCTCAAAGGCTATATCTGGCCTGGTGCATATCTTAGTATACATGAGACTTTCAATAAGTTTAGAATGATCAAACTGTCTTATAGCTGTACTATCATTAGGTGTCAACCTTTAATCATAATTATAAAATTTTTTAAAACACATTTTCAGTCACTATACCCCACATTTGGAATACATTATTGATTTAATGAGTTTGACTAAGGCTTTACCCGAAACTCACTCTTATACCTAATATGGTGTCCACAACACCTAGGTGTTTCATGTTGAATTATTTGGATAACACAATTTTTACTTTATTTATAATAGAGATGTTACTTCCAACAACAAGCATGTCAACAATATACAAATAATTATGATAGAAATTATATTTGACTCACCACAGAATTAAAGACATTTATCTAAATTATATGATTCAAATCTAAGCTTTTTAAAACTTTGTCAAATTATTCGTGTCTCAATTTTAATACATGTTTTAAATCATACAATGATTTTACCAATTTGTAAATCTTGTTCTAAATATATTAGTGCAAAATTCTTAGTATAAAACTTTCTAGTACAAAATTGTTCAATACAAAACTTGTCAATACAAAACGTGTCAATACAAAACATCAAGTAAAAAATTTTCAGTATGAAACTGTTTAAAACATATTTGAAGAATAACAAAATTTCCAATCGATGTAAGGGCAAGAAGAATCTTTTTTGTAGCAATATGACAAACATGTGAGTAGACAACAAATCAATCAATCTCACTTAGTTGAATTAATCATTTTGCTAGTAAAAGTGGTTTAAAATTGCTCCTGAACAATCAAATATAAGTTTCTTCTTGTTCAAACAACACCCCCCAGTGTAAATACATATCAACAAGTTGTCCACTTTCACTAAATTCTAATCACTATAATGCATCAGATCATCCATTTAATCTTGAAGGATGACTAGAATAGCACAAAGCAAACTCTTGAGTACCTCTCAGGTATCTCATTATCCTCTTAAGGACACTTCAATGTTTATTAATATGATTACTAGTAAATCTTTAGATCATACTTATCTCAAAGGCTATATCTGGCCTGGTGCATATCTTAGTATACATGAGACTTTCAATAAGTTTAGAATGATCAAACTGTCTTATAGTTGCACTATCATTAGGTGTCAACCTTTAATCATAATTATAAGGTTTTTTAAAACACATTTTCAGTCACTATACCCCACATTTGGAATAAATTATTGATTTAATGAGTTTGACTAAGGCCTTACCCGAAACTCACTCTTATACCTAATATGGTGTCCACAACACCTAGGTGTTTCATGTTGAATTATTTGGATAACACAATTTTTACTTTATTTATAATAGAGATGTTACTTCCAACAACATGCATGTCAACAATATACAAATAATTATGATAGAAATTATATTTGACTCACCACAGAATTAAAGACATTTATCTAAATTATATGATTCAAATCTAAGCTTTTTAAAACTTTGTCAAATTATTCGTGTCTCAGTTTTAATACATGTTTTAAATCATACAATGATTTTACCAATTTGTAAATCTTGTTCTAAATATATTAGTGCAAAATTCTAGGTATAAAACTTTCTAGTACAAAATTGTTCAATACAAAACTTGTCAATACAAAACGTGTCAATACAAAACATCAAGTAAAAATTTTCAGTATGAAACTGTTTAAAACATATTTGAAGAATAACAAAATTTCCAATCGATGTAAGGGCAAGAAGAATCTTTTTTGTAGCAATATGACAAACATGTGAGTAGACAACAAATCAATCAATCTCACTTAGTTGAATTAATCATTTTGCTAGTAAAAGTGGTTTAAAATTGCTCCTGAACAATCAAAATTAAGTTTCTTCTTGTTCAAACAACCCCCCCCCCCCCCCCCCCCCCCCCCCCCCCCAAAAAAAAAAAACTTGCTTCCTATAGTTATTATCCCATTTGGCCAAATCAACTAGTTTAAAGTATTATTGTATGCCAACAAATTCATTTCATTATCTACTAAAGAGTCTTCTTGGCTCATCTGCCATTGAAGTTCTAATTGTTAGTACGGTTGGTTCTTGATTCTACTGTGAATCCTTGACCGTGTTTGTAGGACTAGGACTAAATAATCTTATACATTTATTTGTAATAAACACATCCTCAAAGAACTCTGCAAGTCTAGATTTTATTAACATAAATTAAATAGATCCAAAATCTGTCCATAGAACTACATTCTGCACTTTCAAAGTACACACACAAATATTTATTTTAGGTCATACTTTAGGCCTTCTAGGGTCATGTACTCTAACAAACGTTTCACACCTCATGTTTTCACTATAACAAAATTATTTATGTTTTTATACCATAATCTACAAGGTGTAAATAATTTAGAGTGTAGTAACATATTTGGAATATGATTAGTAATACAACATCACTCATAATTACACAAAGTCAAACAACATTCAATAACATCGAATTCAACATTTCACTAAGTGTTTGATTCTAACTTTTATCATTACCTGTTGCTGCATTTTTTTGGTATGGGAGCAACCAGATAATGTGGATTCTTTGGAGGAATAATCAAGAACTTGACCTTTTGACTTTCAATGGTGTTGACTATTTTTGACTGCGATTGACTTGACGATCTGACACGGTTGAGCCATAGGATTCGATTCGTATGGTGACAAATGCCTCCGCTGACCTGCAAGAAATTCTGAAACACCGGGGTTGATCCCGGCGATAGACCCTCTGACGCTCAGGTCAAAAATCAAGAAGACTATGAGAGATTTCTTTTGGAGAAAATATTGATTACTTGTAAGATCCCGAAAAATAATATATATCTATTTTATAAATTAGTCAACGCACAATTCAGAGTTGCACGTATTAATAAATTTTTCTCAATTTTAATTGAGTAAATATTGAGACATATTATTTAATATATTTTGAACCCGACAATGGTACAATTGTTGAACAGGAGTTGGAATAGTTTTTCAATTAAATTGTACGTAGTCTCAATTGTAATTGAGATAGAACGTATAATGTTTCTATTAACAATTATTTTGTATGATAACTGTAGTATGAATGGAATTGTTTTTAGTTATATGAGTACATATATGAAATATATGTGTGTATATGTTTGTGTGTTTGTGTATTTGTACAATTATTCATACATATGAAAACCCTAAACCACTTTAATTAAGCCCTAGAATGAAATCATGGTGTCACGCCCCGCTTCCCAAAAGAGAATACGGAATACGGATACGCGATCAAAGCCCAGCGAATGATTTTCATCATCCATAAGCTGTTCAGAATCTTTACACAACATCTCACTGAAATAATCAGAGTCGGAAGCAGAAGAATCAACCAAGTATGAATAATCGTATCAAATATACCAACAGAAATTTACTTGAAACCAACATATAATATAATCTCAAATAAATCAGATCTGAATAAGTAAAAATCCTGGGTCACATTGCCCAAATACAAATTAAATCCAAGTACAAGATACAATTGTTCAAAATAATCAAATAATAATAATAGCAAGAAATCATGATAGCAAAACTCCAGCAACTAGTATCTCATCTCGCCTATGCCATCTGGCAGCTGATCTCCAAAATCTGCAATTCAATAAATAGCAGAAGAAGAAAAAGAAAACAAACTCCCGTCAATACAAGTTACGGGCCGTTTGTAGTGCAGGATACAAGTACATGGGAAAGAATAAACTATTAGCATGGAATATGCATGATAACAAAATAGAATACTAGCATGACAAGATGAACAAGTACAAGTGGTATGTATCAAGTGTCAAGTAAACAAGTATCATGTAAACGAGTAACAAGTATCAAGTGGCAAGTAAACAAGTATCAGGTACAAGTATCAGGTATCATGTATCATGTACAAGTAATCAAGTAACAGGTATTCATGTAACAGGTAACAGGTGTCAGATAATATGTACAGGTAAACTGGTAACAGATAAACAGGTATGCAAGTAACATGTATTAGGCAAGCATGTAACAGGTATCATGTAACAGGTGAGCATGTATCAGGTATTATTTCATATCAAGTCTTGTATTTATTACTATCTAGGTAGCACTTCATGCATCCCATACTACATGGTTGCTACATTCAAACAGTTTCGTTTAGATTTCGTAGTGGAGTTCATAGGGCTGTGTACTTAGGGATCAGGAAAACAGGAACAGAAATAGGTTCATGAATCAAACAGGTACACGAATCATCCGATTCATGCATCAACGGGTTTATGAATCAATAGGTACACGACCAACAGGTCCATGCATCAACAAGTAATAGGTACATGAACCAACAGGTACATGCATCAACAGGTAACAGGTACATGAACCAACAGGTCCATGCATCAATATATAACAGATACATGAACCAACAGGTCCATGCATCAATTGGTTCATGTATCAAAATGAATCAAAATGGGAAACACAGGCTCCCTTCTAAGTACACATTTCTATATTTTCCACTACTAGATCTTTTCCTTAACCCCGGTTTGGATATTTTGTTATTATTAATCAAACAGACATGTATATGTCACAAAACAAGGCAAGAATAACATAGCATGAACAAGTGACAGGTTCAGGTTGCAAGATAAACATGTACAGGCGAAAGATAACTCATAACAAGATAGAATAACGAAAATTATAATTCAGGATAGCAAGACAATACTGCATTAAATCAAGGATTTCCGTTGCCACGGACATCCAAATCTGGATCCGTCGAAGAATCTAGAAAATAGACTCCCTTCCGAATCCAGCAAACATATATAAGTCATATGGTATTTCAAACATCATAACTCAAAACAGGTTTGAATCCAGAAAACACGTTCAGTTAGAAATCAGAAAATTGTATTCAAAGTCAGGAAAACAGCATGAAAACTCATTAATTAAATTCACGAAAAATCTGGAGTATTTCCCTATATGTGTAGTAACAGAAACCAAGTTTCATAATTTTCTAATAAAAATAGAGTAGTCAAGTAAAATCAGAAAACAACATTACACGACAGTTTTGTAAATCTGAAATCATAAACACTGTAGTACGGAAATAGAAATATCTCACAAACTATAAATCGAAATCCAAATCCACCAAAAGGGTGATAAAATAGATACAGTAGGCTCACTACAAAAGAAACCAGATTTACCGACGATTATTCCCCGGCATTTTACTAGTAACGCCGGGGTAGGTAGCGATGAGGAATGGGGCCACCAGATGGGATGGTTATATACCGGCGGCCGAATTAAAATGCCGGTGAATCCACGTATTCACCGGCGTTTTATTTAAAAATGCCGGTGAAGTGTATGATTCACCGGCGTGTCTAATTAAAACGCCGGTAAAAAGCTGCGATAAATCCCATCTAGCCTAACCTTTCGCTCGCCATTTCCCCAAATCCCCAAAAAATAAAAAAAAAGGCGCTTCGTTTTCCCTCCTTCCTCGCTCTACTTCCCGCGCGTTTGCCTCCTCCGCTTCGTCCTCTTCGAACATTCGTCATCGTCCCTTCTTCCATTCGCCATTTTCGATTTCCCTCCTCCCTATCCCGATTTGGAGGTGAATCGTCGAACGGAAACGACCGTGTCGCCCCGCTCTCTCTCTATCTCCCCCCCCCCCGCGCTCGTCGCCCCGCTCTCTCTCTCTCTTCGGTATCATCTGTTGATTCCCCTAATTTTTGAAACTTAGCATTTTTTTTCTGATAGATGCATGTTGAAATTTTCATGTTCTTATACTGTTAATGAAGCTGATTTCATGCATCTGATTGTCTTCTTGGCATGTTTTTTTGATATAAAATGGGTTCACTGTGAACTGACGATGCTATAGCTACGTATGCCTAAATGGTCCGGATATGCACAACAATTCGGTTTTAGATTTAGTTGGGCACAACCATTAGTGGAGCAACATATATGCTCAGATAATGTAAATTTTCATTTCAAGAAACTGTTGAAGTTACCTGCAGATTGCCCTCTTTGGCATGATTTTTTAACCAAAAATGGGTTCACTTCCAAACTTAGTATGCTGCTAGAAATTTCATCTTCTTTTATTGTTAAAGAAGCTTATTCCATGCATCTGATAGTCATCTTGGCAAGTTTTTTTTAACCAAAATGGGTTCACTGTGAACTGAGGATGTTATAGCTACGTATGCCAAAATCCGCCGGATATGCTGAACAATTGGGTTTTAGATTTAGTTAGGCTAAAGAATTAGTAGAGCAACATATATGCTCAGATAATGAAAATGTTCATTTCAAGATACTGTTAAAGTAACCTGTTTGCCATCTTTGGCATGATTTTTTAACAAAAAATGGGTTCACTTCCTAACTAAGTATGCTGCTAGAATTTTCATCTTCTTTTTACTGTTAATGAAGCTTATTTCATGCATCTGATTGCCTTCTTGGCATGTTTTTTTGATATTAAACGGGTTCACTGTGAACTGAGGATGCTATAGCTGTATGCCAAAATCCTCTAGATATGCACAACAATTGGGTTTTAGATTTAGTTGGGCTCAAGAATTAGTAGAGCAACATATAAGCTCGGATAATGGAAATTTTCATTTTAAGATACTGTTAAAGTAACCTGATTGCCCTCTTTGGCATGATTTTTTAACCAAAAATGTGTTCACTTCCAAACTAAGTATGCTGCTAGCATAGGCCTCATCTTCTTTCACTGTTAATGAAGCTGATTTCATGCATCTGATTGTCTTCTTGGCATGTGTGTATTTGAATCCTTGACAGGTACAACATACCGAGGCATGGAAAGAGGTTAAATATAAATGATGGCAACGAGAGTCATGGGGATGAGCAGCCACTACATAATAGTGGCAGTCAAACAGAAGAGGTTGAGGGTAGCACGCCGCCCACTGTCAAAAAATATCGTGGGCGGACTAAGATGACGAATGTTTGGAGGCTTCAGAATGATGAAAGGATCGAGGTGGAGGCGAACGGTGTTGGGCAACCGGTTGGCGACAACGCCAGCAAATTTTCTTCCTTCATTGGGGTTATAGCAAGGAACCCCCGCATACTTCCTTTGTCATACGAGAGTTGGCCGAAGGTGCCAACCACCACAAAGGCCACTGCTATTACGACAATCAAGGTATTTCTCATCTAAAATACATAATTGGTCGGCGAAAAATTATTATTGAAATATGTATTATTAGTGATGGGTAATGAATTTTGCAGCAATACTTCTCGTTCCCCGACTCCCTTACGCCTTGGGTTGAAAAGTCACTCTCCAAGAAGTGGAGGGACCACAAGAGTGAATTGAAGTCGAAGTTTTATAACAAAGACCTTTCAGAGGAGGAGAATGCAGTGAATGTGCCAGAAAAGTGTGGAGCCTTCAGATTGGCAATTTCTTGTGCACTACTGGAGTTCGGCGATCGGTCAGGTATTTACATTAAACACACAAAAATCTAATGAGTATGTGGTTGTATGGCGGCTATAATGAATTTTTCTGTTAACTTCATTGTGGCATGTACAGAAAAGGGCGGAGGTGGGAGCTGCCAGTCGGTCAAAGCAGCTAGTGCTGCACACCGCTGGTACACAGAGCTTCGCTCTGGTTCGGGAAGAATTGGTAGGCGCAATAGTATTGAACAATTTTTGACTTACAGTTATTTGTTTATAACCATTTCATCTTACTAATATATAGGCAGAAGATTTGGGGGGGCCTACGGAGTTTGGGGACATTGACTTTTTTGATGCCACCCACAAATCAAAGGATGGGATGTATGCGAGCCCTGAGGCAGCACGGATTCTGGTAATTTGTGAACTAATATCTAATGAGTAGTCGAAATTTCATCTACTTTTAACTCTGATTGTTATGTCCTTTTACAGATTAACGTTCGGAAAAGGTATGATGAAATCTCCTCTGCTTTAGATTCGGACCCTACGGCGGCACGCCCAGATTGGCATACCCGGCAGAGAGTTGCCTTGACCGATGTTAGGGGAAAGGAGAGGCATGGACGTGTCCGTGGTATGGGCCTGGGACCAACCCCCTCGCGGCTATTTGGACGGAGTGAATCTAGTTCAAGTGGCAATCGAGACGAGGAGATGACTGCCTTAAAGGCACAAGTTGCACTCCTCCAAGAACAAATGGCCAATTTAATAGGGCAGCAGTCCCAAGTCCCACCCAGGGTAAGTATTTAAATTGGTTTTTTTAAGAGATTATGGTCTTGAATGCATGAAAGACACGTACTAGTGTTTGTGAGTGTGCATTGTGGCTGTTGTCTATAAGTATTTGGTCTATGTTTCTTAAGAGGGCTGTGATTAGAAAGAAAAGGCTGGAGTGGAGATCTGGAAACCCAAATAGAGACATCTCGTTTATTATAATCTATACTTTTTGTTGGACCAATCCCCTCTTGTTGTTGTTGCTGATGTCTCTATGTGTCCGTGTGTTGAAGGGAAAGAAGGGATGAGGGGAGAGATGAGGAAAATGCCGCTATGTTAGCCTGGTGTATCCTCATTCTCTACCATCCCTCTTTTTGGCTCCATATATGGCTTACATATTAAATGGGTTTCCTTCCACGATGACAGTCCGTAATACTACACTTGATATGAGCCCTGTTCATAGCTGCACCCTATTGCATACTCACAAACAACTAATACGTGTCGTTCATGCATTGTATTACCAATCCCACTTTGGCACATAACATGCTTAGATGACATTGTATGACCTGCTGATAAGGTTTGTTCAGCCGCGTTGTTGTACTGATTTGGAGGATTTTGGTATGCTAGCAGCATACTTAGTTTCACAGTGAACCCATTTTTTGTTACAAAATCATGCCAAAGATGGCTATCTGCAGGTTACTTTAACAGTACCTGAGCTTATATGTTGCTCTACTAATTCTTGAGCCCAACTAAATCTAATTTTCTTAAGTGGGCTGTGATTAGAAAGAAAGGGCTGGAGTGGAGATCTGGAAACCCAAATAGAGACATCTCGTTTATTATAATCTATACTTTTTGTTGGACCAATCCCCTCTTGTTGTTGTTGCTGATGTCTCTATGTGTCCGTGTGTTGAAGGGAAAGAAGGGATGAGAGAGAGATGAGGAAAATGCTGCTATGTTAGCCTGGTGTATCCTCATTCTCTACCATCCCCTTTTGTTATATATTAAATGGGTTTCCTTCCACGATGACAGTCCGTAATATTATACTTGATATGAGCCCTGTTCATCGCTGCACTAAATCTAATACCCAATTGTTGTGCATATCCGGAGGATTTTGGCATACGTACCTATAGCATCCTCAGTTCACAGTGAACCCATTTTGTTAAAAAAAACATGCCAAGATGACAATCAGATGCATGAGATAAGCTTCATTAACAGTAAAAGAAGATGGGGATGGCAATCATGCCAAATATGGCAATCAGGTTACTTTAAAAGCATCTTAAAATGAAAATTTCCATTATCTGAGCATATATGTTTCTTTAAAAGTGACTGTGACCAATTGTTCTTAATTGGGCTGTGATTAGAAAGAGACGAGTTGGAGTGGAGATCTGGAAACCCAAATAGAGACATCTCGTTCATAATAATTTATTATTATTGTTGTTGTTGTCGATCTTGCTGTTGTTGCTGATGTCTCTATGTGTCCGTGTGTTGAAGGGAAAGAAGGGATGAGAGAGAGATGAGGAAAATGCCGCTATGTTAGCATGGTGTATCCTCATTCTCTACCATTCCTCTTTCTGGCTTCTATATTTGGTTTCCTTCCACGATGACAATTCCAGTTAAAACTACACTTGCTATGAGCCCTATTTGTATTTTCGATTTCCCTCCTCCGCTCTCTCTCTCGCTCTCTTCGGTATCATTTCTTGATTTCTCTTATTTTCCAAACTTAGCATATTTTTCAGATAGATGCATCTTGATTTCCTTAACCTGAATGGTTTAGTTGGGATGAATAATTAATAGAAAAATAAATGCTTAGATACTGGAAATTTTCATGGTCTTTTACTGTTAATGAAGCTCATTTCATGCATCTGCTTGTCTTCTTGGCATGTTTTTTTGATACTAAATGGGTTTAGTGTGAACTGAGGATGCTATAGCTACGTACGCCAAAATGGTCTGTGATTTGCACAACAAGTTGGTTTTAGATTTGGTTGGGCACAACAATTAGTGGAGCAACATATAATTAAGCTCAGTTAATGGAGAAATTTTCATTTTAAGGTAGTGTTAAGGTATCCTGCAGATTGCCCTCTTTTGCATGATTTTTTGATCAAATAATGGGTTCACCACCAGACTGAGTATGCTGCTAGCATCCCCATCCTCTTTCACTGTTGGTGAAGCTCATTTCATGCATCTGCTTGTCTTCTTGGCATGTTTTTTTGATACTAAATGGGTTTAGTGTGAACTGAGGATGCTATAGCTACGTACGCCAAAATGGTCTGTGATTTGCACAACAAGTTGGTTTTAGATTTGGTTGGGCACAACAATTAGTGGAGCAACATATAATTAAGCTCAGTTAATGGAGAAAATTTCATTTTAAGGTAGTGTTAAGGTATCCTGCAGATTGCCCTCTTTTGCATGATTTTTTGATCAAATAATGGGTTCACCACCAGACTGAGTATGCTGCTAGCATCCCCATCCTCTTTCACTGTTGGTGAAGCTCATTTCATGCATCTGCTTGTCTTCTTGGCATGTTTTTTTGATACTAAATGGGTTTACTGTGAACTGAGGATGCTATAGCTACGTACGCCAAAATGGTCTGTGATTTGCACAACAAGTTGGTTTTAGATTTGGTTGGGCACAACAATTAGTGGAGCAACATATAATTAAGCTCAGTTAATGGAGAAAATTTCATTTTAAGGTAGTGTTAAGGTATCCTGTAGATTGCCCTCTTTTGCATGATTTTTTGATCAAATAATGGGTTCACCACCAGACTGAGTATGCTGCTAGCATCCCCATCCTCTTTCACTGTTGGTGAAGCTCATTTCATGCATCTGCTTGTCTTCTTGGCATGTTTTTTTGATACTAAATGGGTTTACTGTGAACTGAGGCATCTTTGGAAATTTTCATTTCAAGATACTGTTAAAGTAACCTGTTTGCCATCTTTGGCATGATTTTTTAACCAAAAAAGGGTTCACTTCCAAACTGAGTTTGCTGCTAGCATCCCCATCTTCTTTTTCTACTACTGAAGCTTATTTCATTAAGATCCAGGATGGCCAATTTTGATTGGGCTGTGATTGGATTGTTCAGTGGCTGTTGTCTGTGTTCTTAGTTAGGCTGTGATTAGAACGAGAGGGCTCGAGTGGAGATCTGGAAACCCATATAGAGACATCTTCTTCATAATGATTTATTATTATTGTTATGCTTGTCACTCTTGTTGTTGTTGCTGATGTCTCTTTGTGTTCGTGTTTTGGGAAGGGAAAGAAGGGATGAGAGAGAGATGAGGAAAATGCCGCTATGTTAGCCTGGTGTATCCTCATTCTCTACCATTCCTCTTTCTGGCTTCTATATTTGGTTTCCTTCCACGATGACAATTCCAGTTAAAACTACACTTGCTATGAGCCCTATTCGTATTTTTATTCTATGAAGAATTGATCTATGACTACAATCTCCATTCAAAACCCAATTGTTCTCTATTTGGTTCCCTCTTGCTGTTGTTGCTGTTGTTGAAGTGAACCCATTTTGTTTTATTGTTAGTGAAGCTTATTTTCATGCATCTGATTGTCACCTTGGCATTTGAATTTGACCAAAAATGGGTTCACTGTGAACTGAGGATGGTATATAGGTACGTATGCCAAAAATGGTTTTTTTAACACAAAATGGGTTCACTTCCAAACTAAGTATGCTGCATAGCATCCCCAGTTTCTTAATTTCACTGTTAGTGAAGCTTATTTCACAAACCTGATGGTCTTCTAAGGCTATTTTTTGGTCCTATGTTCACTTAACTGTTAGTGAAGCTGATTTCATGCACCTGATTGTCTTCTTGGCATGTTTTTTTTTATACCAAAAATGGGTTCACTGTGAACTGAGGATGGTATATAGGTACGTATGCCAAAAATGGTTTTTTTAACACAAAATGGGTTCACTTCCAAACTAAGTATGCTGCATAGCATCCCAAGTTTCTTAATTTCACTGTTAGTGAAGCTTATTTCACAAACCTGATGGTCTTCTAAGGCTATTTTTTGGTCCTATGTTCACTTAACTGTTAGTGAAGCTGATTTCATGCACCTGATTGTCTTCTTGGTTTTTTTAACACAAAATGGGTTCACTTCCAAACTAAGTATGCTGCATAGCATCCCCAGTTTCTTAATTTCACTGTTAGTGAAGCTTATTTCACAAACCTGATGGTCTTCTAAGGCTATTTTTTGGTCCTATGTTCACTTAACTGTTAGTGAAGCTGATTTCATGCACCTAATTGTCTTCTTGGCATATTTTTTTTTATACCAAAAATGGGTTCACTGTGAACTGAGGATGGTATATAGGTACGTATGCCAAAAATGGTCCGGCCAGATATGCACAACACTTGGGTTTTGCGATATAGTTGGAGAGCAACATATAAGCTCGGATAATGGAGAAATTTTCATTTTCAGATACTGTTAATGTAACCTGATTGCAATCTTTGGCATGGTTTTTTTAACAGAAAATGGGTTCACTTCCAAACTAAGTATGCTGCATAGCATCCCCAGTTTCTTAATTTCACTGTTAGTGAAGCTTATTTCACAAACCTGATGGTCTTCTAAGGCTATTTTTTGGTCCTATGTTCACTTAACTGTTAGTGAAGCTGATTTCATGCACCTGATTGTCTTCTTGGCATGTTTTTTTTTATACCAAAAAAGGGTTCACTGTGAACTGAGGATGGTATATAGGTACGTATGCCAAAATCTTCCGGCCGGATATGCACAACACTTGGGTTTTGCGATATAGTTGGAGAGCAACATATAAGCTCGGATAATGGAGAAATTTTCATTTTCAGATACTGTTAATGTAACCTGATTGCAATCTTTGGCATGGTTTTTTTAACTGGGCTATGATTGGATCTAGGATGGCAAATTTTGACTGGGCTATGATTGGATTGTTTAGTGGATGTTGTCTATGTTCTTAATTGGGCTGTGATTAGAAAGAGTGGGCTCGAGTGGAGATCTGGAAACCCATATAGAGACATCTTGTTCATAATAATTTATTATTATTGTTGTTCTTGTCGCTCTTGCTGTTGTTGCTGATGTCTCTTTGTGTTCGTGTGCTGAAGGGAAACAAGGGATGAGAGAGAGATGAGGAAAATGCCGCTATGTTAGCCTGGTGTATCCAAAGTCTCTAGCATTCTTCTTTCTGTTTCCATTTCTGGCTTCTATATATATTTGGTTTCCTTCCACGATGACAGTTCCCTAAAAATACACTTGATATGAGCCATATCTTATTTTTCTTATTTTTCTTATATTTGGTTTCCATCCACGATGACAGTTTCATGGATTGTCTGAACAATCCATGAAAGAGATGCTTAGATACTGAATTTTTATTTGTTTTACTGTTTTAGGTAGTGGATATTCCCAATCAAGGGAGAGAATATAGAGTTTTCAAGTTAGATACTGAATTTTCATTTGTTTTGTTATTTTAGATATATTTAAAAACAAAATTAAGTACCGGATTTTTAGCATTGCAATGTAATTATTTTACCTCTCTATATATCATCAACAATTCCATTTGCAATTGGCACTTTGATCTTATAATTTAAGATACAGTTAGATTTTTTTGCAAGTTCAAAAAATATGTAAATTCTGTATTGTGGTATACTGTTGAACTAAACTATTATTTTTTTTTTGTTCACAGAGCGGTCGCCCAGATGAAGAAAATTCTGATGATCAGAACTGAAGCTCCTCAAGGGTATGAATCCGTGGTCCTCCTTGCAGTTCTTGTGTCCTTGCTGTATGATTGTTCTTATGTCCTCCTTGCTGTTATGTCAGACTGTTTTTTTGGATGAGAGTTATGTCAGACGGTTTAGTTGGGATATTTGTCAGACTTGAGATATTTGGGATGTTGAGATATTTGGGATGTTCGTCGTTCTATTAATTTGGTTGTGATTATGACTGTTAATTTTGCGGTGAATTTGGTTGTGATTATGACACTGTTAATTAGTTTGTTGAGATATTTGGGATATGACACGTGCTAAACTTTATTATTCTTGTGTTTGGTTGTCATTTGCACATTAATATGAAATGAAATTGGTTGAATCAGTAGTTATGAATTAGTTTACAGGTTTTGTAAAAGAAACTGTGAATTGAAATCGAACGGAAAACGGAGAAAGGAATACAAACGGGCATAGCTAGACCAGATTTTTATAAAATGCCGGTCTATCTATTGAATTAGTTGCAGTGTGCGATAGACCGGCGGTCACACAAACGCCGGTGTAGGCCGCTAGACGCCGGTGAATACCGTCAGATGTAACGGCAAAAAGGAACACCGGCGTTTGATCAATGCCGGTGTAGTTAGGTTTACCGGCGTTTTTGATCACGCCGGTTCTTGTGAGTAGGGAAAAGCGGGCAGTCATAAACGCACATACACCGGCAGCCAAAGACTGCCGGTGAACATTCATTCTACACCGTCGTATCTATAAACGCCGGTCAATTGATGAACGCCGGCGGTTTATAGACACCGGTGAATGTATACTGGGGGGTAAAAGACGGCACTCAGAGGACCCAATACACCGGCGTTTTTAAGCCGCCGGTGTAGGTTCCACATTTACCGGCACCCAGTAAAACCGCCGGTGTAGGCTCCTTCCTTTTAGCGACGCTCGATTCGGCGGCATTTGGACCGGTGCTATTATAAACGCCGGGGAAAGTTTTACCGGCGTAAAAAAATGCCGGGAAATCGAGTTTCTTTTGTAGTGGCTAACTTTCATATTCAGAAATATTTTAGAGACAGCAAGTATAATTAGGTCAAATTCAGGTTCTTTACTGAATAGTAGTAAATATTCTTACATGTAAAATTTTGATTTGCGAGCACAAAAAGGTTTGTAAAACATCTCAAATAAATCCACAAAAAATCTGGGTAAACCCCAATCAAGTTTAGAAGTACTGAGCAAAATTTCAAATTAAAATAATAATTTTAACACTTGAAGAAAAATATCTTACTCTTCAGAATTTATAGAAAATGCAGTCTGGAAAACTTTTGACACTACTGTAGTAAAATCGACATAACTCACAAACCGTAAATCGAAACTGAGATCCGTCAAAAGTGTTGGAAAATAGTCAGAATCCTCTACAGTTAATGTTCAATACTGACCTAATAGGGTCTAAAATACTGATCAAAACAGAAAAGCCAGCAAAACTGAAAATATCGCATACGCACAAAATCCACTAGTACGCATAGAACTCACCCAAAACACAACTAAACACGAAATATAGTATACTAGGTGTCCAAGAAACATGATATAGGGTATTTTGCAAGTATTCGACAGGTATATCACGAATAACACATCAAGCATGGATATCTCAAAATAGCATGAACATACACATCAAAAGTAGTTAACTATAGGTTAATTCATCTCATATGTGTCGTGAGGCAACTATGGTCAATTTATCACAATAGAGATAATATCAACAAGGGAATTCACACACAAATTGTCTCTAGAACTCAAATACACTACAAGCGGTATTTAGTACTTGTATTTGCAAAGGAATTTAATACAAGTTACTTGCCTTAACCAACGATGAAACCGACGGAGAAAAAGCAAGAATAACAGGAACAAATTCCTAGGCACGAACTCAACGAACGGATCACGAATCAATCACGAACATAAACCAACGAACGGATCATGATGACGATCAAGATCAAGATGATCAAATAACGATCAACAAATCGGCACGAATGGGATCAAGATCAAGATCAACAAGATCGGACGGTCCAGAATCAAAACCAAGGGGACATGATCATGATGATCAAGATGATGATGAAGCAATCCAACGGTCGAGATCCAACATGATCAAAACCCAAACAATCAGCTAAAAACTTGGTTGTGGCTTGGTAATGCAGGCAGGCAGCACGACAACAGGCAGAGCACTGCAGGAACGGCAACGGAGGGCCCTGCTGGCATCGGAGGAGAGCACGGCGGCCAGAAGTGGCTGCCACAGTTGCTGCTGACTGCGGAGGGAAACCGGAGAGCGGCAACGCTGCAGGGGAGATCTCCGGCAGGGGGATGTCACTGCCGAGGAGACCTGCAGCACAGGGACGATGGCGCTACCGCATTGCTACTGCGTCACGGAGAGGCACCGCGGCTGATGACAGAGCGAAGAGGAGAGGGGGCTGCGACTGGCAACTCAACAGGCGGAAGACGCTGTCGCAGGTGGCTACGGTCGTGATGGGGAAGAGAAGATTGGAGAGGGAGAGCGTTGCTGGAGGAGAGAGCAGGAGACGCCGGTGTTCGGGGGTAGCAGCGCAGTGGGTGCTGCAGTCGCCGAGGGGAGCACTGCCGACGAGGAGCGCAGGCGGCACAGAGGACAGGAAGAACGGAAGAGAGAGATGAGCGGGATAGGGAGGAGATGAGAAGTTGGGGGATAGGTGAACATTCGACAGGGTAAATATGTAGGGGAGGAAAAAAATATATTAGGGTTAAGGTGCACAGGTAATAGGGTAAATGGGTTAGGTAATAACAGGTAGAGGTGTAACAGGTCTGGGTAGTTGTTATAGGGTATTGGTTATATAGGGGTTTTATTAAAATAGGATATAGGGTTTGGGTAATTGAAGGGTTAATGGGTATCCAACAAGGAAATGGGAAAATATATAAAATAAAAATAGGATATAGGGTTTATAAATGCATATAAGGTTTTATAGAAATACTAATAATAATAATAACAATAACAATAACAATAATAATAATAACAGTATTAAAAAAATAACAGTAATAATAATAATACTGAGAACAATAACAATAATATGAAAAATGATAAAAATAGTAATAGTACTAATAATAACAGTAGTAGTAATAATAAAAGTAATAATAATAATAATAAGAATTGTCTTACAATACAAAAATCATTGAAAAATAGTTACAGCTAACATTATTGATCAAAACTATATTTTAATAGAAAATCTAATAATACATTTTAACAAAAATAGCTCGTAAGTGGAAAACTAATTTACAAAAATTTGAAATACCGAAAATACACAGAAAATACATTTTGGGGAAAACAAGGGTTACACATGGGCAATGTGTAGAACCCCGTATTTTTAAATATTATTTTTATATTTGAAAATGAATTTAAATTGATTTTTTGGAGATTTAATGAATATTTTCAGAAAAAATTATCTTTTGCACACGTGCAAAACACGTGCAAATACTTTTGAGGAGTTTGAAAATTAAGTTTTATTCATGAAAAATCATTATTTAATATTTGGGATTTATTTAGTATTTTTCCAGATTTTTCTGAAATTAATTGGAACTATTTGCAATTTTTGAGAAAAGAAGGACCTTTTTGCAAATTTGACATTTTTAAGGGATAAAGTGCAAAATGTATATTCTGGACGTTTTGGATCAGTATAGGTTGAAATTTAGAAGTATATTTTCTTTTAAATCCAAATTTAAAGGAGTTTTGATGGAATTTCCAAGGATAGAACTATAAATGTAAATTGTATTTTGGAAAGGATTATTTTGCAAAAGTGAGAGTAAAACCCTAATATTCAATCCTGGATATTTAAAGGACTTTTTCTCCAGCCGTCAATTGGGAAATACAGAATTTTTTGTGGAGATTTATTTTGGTGGAGAAAGGAGTTTTGGATCTAGCAAAAGGAGGACTTTTCGTGGACTTTTCTCAATTAAAGGTGAGTGACTTTGTTTTGTTTTGTTTGCTTTGTGAGTGACATTGTGTGTTTTGTTTTGTTTGTGAATGGCATAAATTATCATGTTGTTGATCTATGTATGCGAGTGGTAATGATGTTAGATTGGATGTTGTGAATGATATAGATCTTGAAATTTGGTATGATTCATGTGAATAATGATTATTGCTTATACCATATTGTGAAATCTAAGAATGATTAGTAGATCTTTGTTTATAAAACCGTATTAATAAGATTTGAGTGTGGTTATGATCGGATGATGAACACCTGGATCTTACATATTGAAAATCAGATTTTGATTTAGAAGTTGTGAAAGAATTTAGTCTTGAGAAACCCTAATGAAAGAATTAGAGATCTAGAACATGAGAACTTGGGTTTTGACATATTTGAGGTTTTGAGTAATATACCCTTAATGGAGATTCTTGAGATTTGTCATTTTGCCTGAATACGAACTATCTTTCATAAACATTGAATCTTTAGAAAACTCCAGACTTGATTTTGTAATCAGACCTAAATTTTGTAATCTGTAGGCCGACAGTCGACTGTCCTACCGTGCAGTCGACTGGTACGAGCCTGACATTGTATTTTTAAAATCTTTGAAATAGTCGTTCTGGACAGTCGACCTAGCTCATAGGCAGTCGACTGGTTCACTGAGGAAATTATTATTGTAAAAATTATTAGTCTTTCTAGACAGTCGACCTATGATTCCTTTAAGTCGACTTGTATACTTAGAATGATTTTGAGAAGATTATTGGAAATTACCTCGGGTAAGTCGACTGATTCCTTTTCTTAAGTCGACTTATATGACTTAGTTTATTTTGTTAAATTTTGGATATTTGTCCTTCTGGACAGTCGACTTACTACAGTATAAGTCGACTGGTACTGATGGAATTTTGTACCTTGAGTGTTACTTGAGTGTTTGGTTCTCAGATAATTCAGCCTATACCTTGTTTTCAGTTAAGCTTTTGACTTTGAGACATTCAGTTCAGTTTTTGACTTAAGACCTTCAGTTGGGCCACTTCTGTTTAGTGGAACTTTGGTTTAGACTTTTGAGTTTGAGTCTCTAGAGGTGAGTGACCCTAGTATACCGGTGTTGAGTTATTTTGTTGAGGACCGTGAGGCATTTCAGTTATTCAGTTTGATCTTTAGGCCGGTAGGGTACACCACTCTAGGAGATTCGTTGAGTAAAAATAAACCGAAAGATAATAAGGACAGGCACTAGTGGTGATATGATGAACGGGAACATGAGTTATGCACCTCAGTATGGCTTTAGATGTGGGATTTAATTACCGGAATTATCCAAGTGACTATCTTGAGATGTGGGATTTATCTCAAGAATTTTCCAGGTAGATTACCTGTGATGTGAGATATATCTTCGGAATTATCCAAGTGGTTTGCTTGCGATGTGTGATTGGTCTCCGGAATTATCAAAGTCGAGGCGACGCACATGTGGTATTCATGTGATGATGTGTCTATGTTTAGATGTGGGATGATCTCCGAAATTATCCAGGTAAAATGCCTGAGATGTGGGATCTATCTCCGGAATTATCAAGCATGGACTAACTCTCATAGTTTATCTTTATCTCGTAGTAGTCATCGCAATAGGTTTAGTTGCATAACGGGGGATTGAACCCTATGAAGTGGAGACGTTAAGGGCTTGCACCGAACCTATGTAGAATGGGATGCATAGACTTCGACAAGTATGCATTAGAGAGTCCACATATAGAATTTGTGTGTTTTCTTGACTTAGTTTTATGCATATGGATTTCCCTGTTTTCTACACTTAACACTTGTTTGGTATCACTTGTTGTTACATTTCTTGCTATCTCATATTTTATCTACCTTGGTTCACCATATGTTACTTATGAATCCATGCTTAAGTTATCTATGTTGTATGTTGTTTTATGTCACTCACACCATTTATGGCTGACCCCTTTAGTTTGGGGGTTAGGGATCATCTCTAGCCTCACATGTTGCAGGTTATTGCTTAGAGTTGGAGATGGGATGCTTGAGTGGTTTTGAGATATAATTGACTCATAAGAGATTTGTGTAAATTTGTAATAGCAGTTTTAAGATAAATTTGGGTTGTAAATAAAGAAAAGATTGAGTTGAGTTTGTTTTGATTTCCGCTGTGATTTGTAAAAGTTTATTGTAATCAAAGTTGAAAATTTTAGTGGTGTTGGTTATGTTTAATATTGTATTGAAGTGGATCACTGGGATTGTGCCACGTATTTTCTAAGATATCTTATTAGAAATTCGGGGCGCTACACAATGTGACTGATAGTTTTGTTGGGTGTTGTGGTCAACCCCCCCCGCTCCCTATATAAGACCTTAGTGTCATCAAAACCTTTTTTTTCTTTCATTTTTCCTAAACCTGAACACTTTGTATACTTCAAAAAAAATTCATTTTCATTCCTAAGCATTCCTATACTTCAAGACCTCTTCATCAAGCCTAGGAGGAGAAGGAAAGGAGGTGAGCAAGGGAGCTAAGAGGAGGAGTCCAAACAAGGAGGGAGGGAAGCAAGAAGAAATTAATAAATTACGTTGTGGGTGACATGTCTAAACTTTATGCATGTTAAATTAGAGAAAAAATTGTATCTTGGTATTGTGATAGAGTTTAGACTTGAATTTTTTCAGTAGCATTTTGATCATGTCTAGAATAACTCCACCAAATTTCGTAAATTTTGGATAAGGGTTGAAATTTTTTAATAAATACATCTTGTTGCTGATGTTGAAATTATCTTGCTGTTCTGGGTAGAATTAAAACATTTTTTTTTTGTTATAAAATTCATAACTCCATGACTACTATGAATTTAGAGTTGAAATTTTTACTATGGGATCTCATGCATGTCTATATCAATTCCCCAAACTTTTATATTTTTTTAATGAAGGTTGATATTTTTAGAAATTGTTACGCCTATACTGGGTAAGGGAGATATGAACTGTTTTAGGTTCTGTCTTGACAAATTTTTGTGTTTGGTTGGAAAATTCTTTCACTCTAAAATATAAGGAGTTTTAAACTTAAACTTTTATGAATGATTCTTATATGTGTCTACAGTAATGCCACAAATTTTGCTAAATTTTGGAGATGATCTGGTATTTTTGAAAAATCATGTTTTTATAACTGGGATAAATTGTTCATCTCTATCTTCATTATAAGTACTTTTTATTCTGAAAAGTATAACTCTATGTTATGAGAGAATTTGAACCTGAATTTTTTAAAGCAGTATCCTAACTCAATGCGGAACAATCCCAGGAATTTTCATAGTTTTTGAATAAGAACTGATATCTATTAAAAATGCAACTTGCTGCTGTTGTTAAGAAATAGTGTTGTTGCTGCCTGAAATTTTACATCAAATTAAAAATATCATATCTTCTTGTATACTTAGAACTATTGTCTAAATTTTAGATATATGATGATTCTAGGTGTCTGGGACATTCCTACCAAATTTCATGAACTTTTGAAATCATTTGCTATTATTAATGAATTTTGTGGTGCAGCTGGTTGATATTTCTATTTGATCTGTAGGTTTTGCATGCCTCACAGTTTTTTCCATGTTCTTTCCCTAAATGAACTATCTTGAGAAATGCCCAACTAAGAAGTTAAATTGGACTTAAATATCTTTCCAAAAAGCTTAAGAACTTGGAATTTTATTGAGTGTGTAATTTATGGTGATTTTTCCAAAACAACATAATTGCAGGTTGATTACTAGCTTATTGTTTTGATTTGAATATATGCTTGCATCATACCGGGGCTTTAGAAATGACTTAATTGATGTTTATTCAGACCTTTGAGTCGTGTTTTAATCGTATTAGAGTTGTGCTTGTTGCACTTAATGTGTTTCTAAAATTTGAGCAACTCGTGGATCATGATTGATCATGCTTGAGTTTACATGTATATGTCTATTATGTGTTAAGACTATATATAGAGTAAGAAAGTTGTTAGTTAGCTTTTGAATCATGAATTGAACATGTTTGATTTGGACTTGTGAATGTCCACTATATTGAGATGTGAATGGCTATGTGTATTAGCTTGTTGTTTGTCTAGGGTAATGCTTATCACCCTAGGGCTATCGATCCAATTGACCCTTGATAATTAGCAACCTTATCACCTTAAGATTCTATGGATGAAGACAATCTTCGTGCGCCAGCGGATCGCTAACCAAGGAGGGTTGATTGCAGAACAGAGATAGGGTCAAGATCCAAGCGTGTAATACCCCGTAATTTCAACAAAAAGTATTATATATAAATATATATGCTGATTTGATAAAATATGTTGAAAAAATATATTAAGGGGGGGGGGGGGCACGGTGAATGAAGAGTGAAGCACAGAGAACGTGTTGTTCTTGGTTTGGTTGTGAAATTGATGATGACGTCATCAATGGTTTGGGGGCCCATAGATTAATTTCGTAAAGGAATTCAGAGAAGGGGTTCTCTGTTGAGTATGGTGACGTGTACTAATGGGCCTACGGGCTTCATATGTGCACAGATTTGAATAAAAATGAGAGAGAGATGGTATTAAATAATCCCATATCGGGAATACACAAAAATTAATTGAGTATAAATAAAATTGCCTATGATCAAGAGTCACCTAATTGGTTAACCACCTTTTGAGAGGCAGCCTGTGGTGGCCAGTTGTACTACATAGTATCTAATTTGTCTTCTAAAAATAATAAAAATTGTCTGAGTATTGGGACGGGGCGTTAAAAATGGTATTAGAGCCGACTTTCGACACCGGGTGTGGAAAAGGGCCTGAGTATGATCCACGGTGTTGAGAGTCATTGATCTCCGGGATCAGGTATGATCTGCGGTGTTGAGAGTCACTGATCTCCGAGATTGGGTATGATCTGCGGTGTTGAAAGTGATTGATAACCGGGTATCCGATCTGCGGTGTTGAGAGTGATTGCTCTCCGGGATCAAGGACGACGCCACATGGGCTAGAAAGGCGGATCCTCTACTAGATGTGTGCCCCGTACTCAGCGAGGATGCTGATTTCTAAAGGTGGGGTGTATCTAATACCCCGTAATTTCAAGAAAAAGTATTATATATAAATATATATGCTGATTTGGTAAAATATGTTGAAAAAATATATTAAAGGGGGGGGCACGGTGAATGGAGATTGAAGCACAGAGAACGTGCTGTGCTTGGTTTGGTTGTGAAATTGATGATGACGTCATCAATGGTTTGAGGGCCCATGGATTAATTTCGTAAAGGAATTCTGAGAAGAAGTTCTCTGTTCAATATGGTGACGTGTACTACTGGGCCTACGGGCTTCATATGTGCACTGATTTGAATAAAAATGAGAGAGAGATGGTATTAAATAATTCCATATTGGGAATACACAAAAATTAATAGAGTATAAATAAAATTTCCTATGATCAAGAGTCACCTAATTGGTTAACCACCTTTTAAAAAGCAGCCTGTGGTGGGCAGTTGTACTACATAGTATCTAATTTGTCTTCTAAAAATAATAAAAATTGTCTGAGTATTGGAGCGGGGCGTTACAAAGCGAGGAGCGGATGGCGAATGATTAGTTCGAATCGCTGTCGTCACTGGTTCAAGTGTGGGCCAAGTTGGATCAACCCTTGGGCCTAGTCTGGAGGCCTGGTTGAATTCCACTTGAGGCAGTTTGTCTGCGAATTTAAGACTAAGTAATAATATCTTGTAAATTATAAATATTCTTATGTATTGTTTGGGGAGGCCCTAGTCGGGTGGTTGTACTCGCCTACCGAGGGGACACGTGCGGAGCCGTCTCGCCTCTTAAGGGAGATAGGAGGCGTAGTTTCGTCTCTTGATTCTTGAGGTCTAGTGATAAGAATGGGAGGTGCTCATGTCAAGGTGGATAAAGACCATGGCCGGCCTGACCGGGAATGGAGAAGGACCATTGTCCGATTGCAGGGGAATGAAGGAGGACCATTGTCCTGTCGGAGTGGAGAAGGACCATGACGGGCCTGACCGGGAATGGAGAAGGACCACTGTCTGATTGCATGGGAATGAAGGAGGACCATTATCTTGTTGGAGTGGAGAAGGATCATGACCGGCCTGACTGGGAATTAAGAAGGACCACTGTCCGATTGCAGTAGCGGGGATAGACCGTGCCAATTGCAGCGTCTACAAGTCACTAGATGAATGTCAGGAACAGGAAAGAGTACAAGAGCAGGATGCATAGCGAGGGTTCGAACCCTGTGATATGGAGACAGTGAACTCTTTGGGAAGTATGTAGTATGGGATGCATATGTTTCTATTGAAGTTGCATTTGAAAAAGTATGTAGTATGAGATGCATACGTTTCCAAATGAATTGCATTAGAGTAAGTGAATTGTGTGCATTTGGAATTGCACATTAGACTCTAGGGCATGGCATACACTGACACTTGCGATTTGACTACACATTTTTCGTTTGCATCAAATATTGATTGTTGAGTTTGGAGAGTCGCTGATTTTATTAGCATTGCATCATTTGCATTCAACTGACGTGCCCACAGTCTGTTAGTTGCAGGATTGCTGATCGTGGAAGCAGGAGACTCGAGATGTGTGGAACGTCCAAGTGGAGATTATATTTGTACAGTGAATTTGATTAATGTAATTTATGATGTAAAAATTAATGTAAGATTGCATTGTACAATGTAACTTTCTGAGATGAAATAAAAGTTTTTAAATTTCATGTATTTTCTGTGTTGTGAGACTATTTGAAGTAAATATTCTAGCTTGTGTCACAAGTTCTCGGTATTGGGAATTCGGGGCGTTACTTATTTCTAGTGGAGGTAGGGGGGTATTTATAGTTGTTTTTGGTCAATTTCAAGATAATGATTTATCTCTAATTTTGGATGTTCTAAGAGTGGTTGGGGGAGTGTTTAAACATCCTTCAAGATAAGAGATATGGTTTTTAAACCACCTCTTTTGGATAATCATGAGTTTAAATCATTTTAAACAACCTGGACCCATTCTCATTGGGCTGGTGGGACAAACCAGTAAGACTTATCTGTTAATGGAAAGAGTCACAATTTCCATTCATGGACCCGTTTATTGGAGAAATTACCGTTTTACCCCTGAGAGCTTTGAGATTTGTGCCCGATTTGAACGATCCCGATTTAGTTCTATTCTTACCCATATCATTACCATTTTGACTGTTGTAAATGTAGTGCACTAGAGATTATGTCAAATGCAAACTTCTCTAAAATTATTAAAAAATATTCATCACCTCTATCAAATCTGAATCATTTCGATTTTAGAATTTAAGTAGATTTTTAATTCATTAAAATAACACATGCTTCATCCTCCATATATATATAACAAACATTTAACAATCATCTACAAAAGTGATTAAATACTTCAGACCAATCACTGTCTCAGCTAGTCACAAGCTACTGAGATCTCAAATATCACAATTTATTGACTCAAAAAATTGTGTACTCTTAGAGACCATACTAAATGGTTTCTAGTGATCATAATCTGAGCAAAAATTTTACATTTGTCATATTTTAATGAGGTGTCATTTAGCAAGTTTTGAGTTTTAACAAGTGCAAACAATTTAATATATAGTTCACTTGTCCTAACTTATTATGTTGTATTCAAGGACTACATAAATTAGAATTATATTATCAATTGTTTCGTTTATTAAACTCAACTTGCACATGCGATTGACTATATATGCACATTATAAAATAATAATGATAGAATTTAATACAAAATTGCTCTATCACATTTCACAAAATTGTTTGCTTTCTCTCGTGGTTCTAACAATGTCAAAGTGCTCAAATACCTTGAGCGAAGAGTTCTTTCCTTTATTCGTTCTTCATCATCTTCGAAACGCTAAATGAGATAATGACCAACATGTACTAATTTAACTTTGCACATGTAGTACAATGAATGAGAAAGAACAAAACATAACTAATTGAGTCACATACTCCATTACAGGATTCTCCTACCTAAGTTACAAACATTTGTTACATAATTTATATATCATTCTTTAATAGAGAAGCAAATATACGATATCACATAAACTACAAATGGAGGGTTAACCACTATACTTATACACACAGAATGATAAGACACAAATAATAACACTAGACATGCTAGTTATAACATGAGATTAATTATGATCAAAATTTCCAACATGTGATCACTCCCACAAAATAATACAGATCAATTAATCGGAGTTGGGACAGCTCATTCAACGCATGAAAATACTAATAAGGATTAGAGTACATCATACCAATACTTAAAGTTAGAAGTTTTTTTCAGATTCGATGGAGAAGTTTACGAAGTGCAGACTTATTCAACTATGTGACAAACTTTCAAGTTGAGAGGAATGCATTATCACCAACACGCATCGGTAGATAACTTGAAATTCCTACAATCATCAAAATTGTTAAAGATTAACCAATTAAACAAATTATTGGCATTATTGTATTCTAACAACAATTAATTGGATATTCAAATTTATATTCAAAACTATAATTTGTTTTGCAAAAATAAGTATTTGATCTTCAGCACATAGCTAAAATAACTATTCAATTTTGCATCTAATCAAACAATGGTTAACACATTTTTGAAATTTAGCAATTAGCATACAAATTTAAACAAACAATTAATCAATAATTAAATGTATTGGTTTGAAGAACAACTTCATATTTGGATCCATCCAAACAACATCCCCACTGCTTGCACAATCTCCAACAATTGCATCCACATATCATGTTGTACTTTTCTCTTCCAACTGTTAAAATCAGAACTGCTAAATCCTTCTAATTTAGAAACTCCTACGAACGATCTTGTTCTTCGATCTCAAAGGAATAAAGAATAAATTCCAAACATATATAGAGTTTATTATGAATAATTACTGCTCACGTAATTTCGGAGAAAGATGAGGGGTATTCTGTAAAACTGCTATAAAACAATAAAACATAAATTTAATTAATAAAACAGCAGATCTTAAAGTTTAGAGTTGACTGAATCTTGATGAAGATCGAGAGGTTGCGGGTTGAAGATAAATCAATTAGCACACGAGTCAGATGATTTGGTGTTCGGTCTCGAACACACAACAACAAGACACTTCCACGAGAATTTGGATCTGACTCAAGCGGCAGAACAACAACGATCCTGCCCTCGGGCCGAACACGAAACACCAAACACACTGAGTGCTTCTTTTGGGTCAGATCTTGATCAGGTCCAAAACACCGAACACAAAACGACAATGTCACAACCAATGGAATGCCTATTTTTGGATCTGATCAGGATCAAGTCCCATGCTCGAACACCAAACACCCAATCACAGCCAAAAGAAAAATTGGTTTTGAATTTGGATCTTCTCGGATCTGAGATCTATGGAGAAGAGTGTGGAGGCATCGGCGACGAAGGCGGTGATGACAAAATCTCGACGAAAGGTGATTTCGATGACAACGACGATTGTATTTCGACGATCTCTCTATTAATCTCAAAATTTTAAAAATCTCAATATCCCAAGATTGTTGATAATTATGAGAATAAGAACAAAAGAGAAATTAGGGTTGGGGTTTAATATCCCTACTATTGCTTGATTGAGATTTTATACCATAATTATCATAATTGAAATATCCCAGTCACTACCACATGACCAATATGTATATGAGATAATGACTGGGTTTTGAGTACTGGGCTTTATGTCCACTCAACCCGGCCCAATGACTAACTGATAACGGGAGCAAACATGTGTTGCACCATATACTATTATACACACTATAATATTCTATTTATATTGAGAATGTACATATATATCCAACAATTTGTTGATTCATTTTATTATAACCTGTTCTTACTTACCTGTTTCGAAAAGTGAAATCGAGGATGTAGACCATTTATCTTGATTTGTATTTCAAGAAAACCAAATGCATTCAAAAAATGGATTATTCGGAGTGTTGCAACTTTACCACCAGTCTTGAGCTCTCTCTTCTTTGTTTCATATGTTTCAGACTTTCAGTTTATAGGATTCTGTTAGTATGATTGGTTAGTACCTAAGTATAGGTGAAACTAGATGAACTATGCATCATATTAAAAGAATTGAGTTAGATCGTTTGGGGAAAAAACATTCAAGTTGCAACTGTGGTATTATCCTTTAAAGCTTCTTTTTTAGGTTTTAAGATACGTACTCTGATACTCAACATTGCAGTTATTATTATCCAGTCTGAATCCTAGGTCATTTGGATGAGATTGTATCAGAGGAATGATTGATCGATCGATCGATCAAAATGTTTGATGTTGCTAAAAATATGGCCTCATCTGAGCCGTCTGATCCCATCAAGATCCAGAGATCCACTGGAGCAGGCCTGCATGCTCCATGGGCAGCTAGCCAGCCCTCTATACCTATCTGACCCAAAAGGGATGGTCAACCCGGCGCATTAGGGTTCCCTCTCTCTGCCTATAAATACCAGACTCTCCACTGTGATTAGGTAATGAACCTTTAGCCTCCAAAACCCTAATCTCACTTACAGTCACTGAATTGATCGTCGGAGGGCCCTCCACCAGAAAAACTCATGGTGTTTCTAGGTTTTGTGCAAGGTTCCGATAGCCAACAACAAGGGTGACAACCAAAAAAATGACTTCTCCAACCTCACCTCAAATCTAGATTTACGGCTGAGATCCCCCCCTCTCAAAATTAGAACTTACTATCTGTTGCTCCCACACCGGAAAAAACAGTAGCATCAGATTGGCGCCGTCTGTGGAAAACACGTAGATCCAGCCAATTCTTCGAATCCTACTTTTGTAAACTTCTCCTCCAATGGCTCCCAAGGACAAGAAAATCGTCACTGCAAGTCTCCATGTCGACCCTCTGTCTCCGCCCCACCAGTCACAGAGTCAAGCGATCACTCCGAGGTTGCAGCCTCAGAGGTCTTAGCTCCGATGCACCGAGCGTCCACGTGCTTCCTGCTCGGTCACTCGAATCCCTGTGGTCTCAGAGCCTCAACCACTCCAGGAGCAAGGTTCCCTCTGACCACAGTCTGAGCTTAAGCCGTAACAAATCCCACCAAAATGATAGATATCGCAGCCATTCTCCTAGGGGTCATTGACCCCCCCAATGGTCAAAGGGAAGGAGGCCACGTGACTAGGGCCAAATTTCGAGAATTCTGTGATGAAGTCCTTCAGGCCCTCCAAGGTAGAGCCTGTAGTGAACTTACAATCCTCAAGATGAAGATGATCGCCGTACCAGAGGAGACGAGAATCAGGAGTCCCACGGGTCAAGTCGGTCCAAGGGACAGGGAGATACAATCCTCAAGCGTTTGCAAGAGATGGAAGAATGCTTGGCTCGGATCAGGGAAGGAGAGAAGCAGCCGTATCGAGATACCGGCCGGTTTAACCTCCCTTCTCCTCTCACATCCTGGAGTCCTCGGTCCCAAGAACCTTCAAGCCCCCTCTCTCCCTCGAAATTTGCAACAGAGAATCGGATCCGGCTGATCACAATGAGGGTTTTAAAACCCTCATGATGATTCACAGTGCATCAGATTCCCTTCTCTACCGTGCCTTCCGAGCCACATTACGTGGTCCAGCTCGAGAATGGTATTTCCGGCTCGCCCCTAACTCCATTTTCTCATTCTACCAACTAGAGGAAGCTTTCCTCGCCCACTTCATTAGCAGCCGAAAGGCCGAGAGGATAAGCACATCCTTTCTACTCCTGAAGTAGAAGGATGGGGAGTCCATTCGGGACTTCGTTCAGAGATTCACCGCCAAAGCTCGATCAATCCTCTCTCTAGACACCGAGGTCATGACTGCAGCTTTCCGGCATAATGTCAAGCACGATTTGCTGAAGGCGTCCCTCGCCAAGAAGCCTCCGATAGACTTCCCCGACCTCATTCTCAGGAGCAAGAAGTATATCCGAGCCAGAGAGGCATTGCACCCAATTGGTAGAAGGGATTCTCCTACAGGAGGGAAGAGGAAGGCAGATGGTGTTGAGGCTCCAAAGAAAGCCCAGAAGGACACTTCCGGGCAGAGGTGCCCACCTCCAGTGCCCAAGTTCGACAAATAGAGGGTGACAACGTCCTTCGGTATCCTCCTTGATCCAACAATGATAACAAGAAAAGGGTGTATGTTCTACTGCCGTTTACACAGGGACCATGACCACAAGAGGCTCTTAAGGATGAGATCGAAGCCCTCATCTCTAGGGAATACCTGAAAAAGATCACTAGAGATGAGATGGGAATCTCCCCTCCTCCTCGTGGTGCCTACAGGCGGCCTGAAACAGAGGTCAAATCTCAGGGCTTTGAAGGATTGGCCATTCTCCATTGTGTCCACGGTGGGCCTATTGCCGGGGATTCAAATTCTTCCCATCAAGCTTTTGTCCGCGAAGTCAACTCCGTACACAACTTCCCTCCGCCCCGACATCCCGGGCTATCAGTCTCATTCTCGGACAAATATCTTGAAGGTGTCAGGGTCCCTTATTGCGACTCTCAGGTTATTAGCCTCAGTCTTGCCAATCATGAGGTCTGCTGAATTCTTGTCGACAACAGGAGATCGATTGATATCCCATTTTTTGCAACCTTCGAGAAACTAAAGCTTTGTTAGAAAATGTTGAAGCCGGCCGACACCTTTCATGAATTCTCGTGTGTCTCAGTCCAAATTGAGGGAATCATAACGCTCCTAACCTTCCGAACCAAGGCGATGGATTTCATGGTGGTCAATGTCAAGGCCGCATACAACACCAACTTCGGACATCCTGGGCTCGCTTCCCTCCAGGTAGTGCTCTCTGCCTATCACATAGAGATGAAGTTTTCGACTAAGTCCGGGGTTGGGGTCGTAATAGGAAACTACGAAGCTGCTCGGGCCTGCTATACGGCCAAAGTGGGGGGCTGGGTCCTCCCTTTCGTTGCGGTTGAATTACCCTCCGATCGAAGCCCTATCGGCTTTGAGTCTATGTACGAGTTAGAGAAAGTTCCTTTTTTCAAGGCGGACCCTTCTAAATTGTTCTAGGTGAGCTAGTCACTCAATCTCGATCTCAGAAATGACCTCATCAATTGCATCGGCAGAATCAAAGCTTATTTGCCTGGACCCCTTCAAATATGCCTGGGATTTTTGAGGATCTGATCATGCATAAACTGAACGTCCTGCCAGACTAGAAGCCTGTGCAACATAAGCGAAGAAAGTTCGCCCAAGATAAAGCCTCTGCTCGCTTTATCCGAGAAGTAAACTATCCAAAGTAGCTAGCCAACATCGTTATGGTCAAGAAGTTCAATAACATGTGGAGGTTATGCATCGACTTCACGGACCTCAACAAGGCCTGCCCAAAAGATCTCTTCTCTCTGTCGAGCATCGATGCTCTGATTTATGAAACCTCCGGACATGAATTATTGAGCTTCACGGATGCCTTCTCAGGATATAATCAGATCCGAATGTTTTCCTCTGACATCCCGGAGATAGCTTTTGTGACCGACCATGGGCTCTATTGCTACAGAGTCATGCTCCTCGAGCTCAAGAATGTTAGCGCCATATACCAGAGACTCGTCAACCGAATCTTCAAAGATCAGATAGGGCGCAACATGGAAGTGTATGTCGATGATGTGCTCGTCAAAATCCTGAAAGGGGAAGACCATGTGAAAGACCTCGAGGAGGCCTTTGGGGTCCTGAGAATGCACGATATGAGGCTCAACCTCTCCAAGTGTGCCTTCGGCGTTACCTCCGAAATATTTCTCAGCTTCATGGTTAGCCGGCGTGGGATAGAGGTAAACCCTGGGAAGATCAAGGCAATATTAGACTTGGACCCTCCTAAGAACGTGAAGGAAGTCCAAAGGCTCATCGGCCATTTAGCTGCCATCGGTCATTTCCTATCAAGATCGGGGGAGAAGTCTCTCCCCCTTTTAAGGCCCTTCAGGAGGCAACCAGCTAAAGCACTACCTTACTCGTCCCCCTTCCTTAGCAAACCCGAGCCGGGCGAGATCCTCTGCCTTTACTTTGCCACATTGGAACATGCACTCAGCACTGTCCTAGTCAGAGAGGATGAAGGAGTCCAAAGACGCATTTATTATGTCAGCAAAGTCCTCCATGATGCTGAGCTCCATTACACTAAAATGGAAAAGGTCGCATATGCCCTGGTCATGGTCACACGAAAACCTTGTCCCTTTTTTCTGGCCCACTCCATTCAAGTGCTGACCGATCATCCTCTTAAATAAGTCCTCAACAAACCGGAAAATTTCGGCTGATTACTCAAGTGCTCAATCGAACTGAGCCAGCATGATATTACCTACAAGCCGAGGACTGCCAATAAGGGACATGCGCTAGACAAATTCATCACAGAGTGCATGATCCCAGAAACTACCGAGGAACGACAAGACGAGCCTATGTGGGAGCTCTAAGTAGATGATTCTCCCTACGAAAAGGGGAGTGGAGCTAGAGTCATACTAAGCGGCCTAGATAGTTTCGTCCTCCAGAACCCCTTACGCTTTAGTTCCAAAGCGTAAAACAAAAAAGCAGAGTATGTGGCCTTGATTGCCGTATTTCTACTGGCGTGGAAGGCAGGGGCAAAGCGAGTAAAAGCATTTAATGACTCCCAGCTCATCGGCAAGTAAGTATACAGGGAGTTTGAAGTTCGCAACACCCAAATGGTCCAAAACTTGGCGCGTGTCAAATTTCTCTTCGCAGATTTCAAAAATGCCTTGGTTATCCGGATCCCTCATGCACAGAATGGTCAAGCGGACGCCCTGTCCAAGGTAGCCTCATTTTCCTTTGAAGACCTCGATCACACAGTCCTGGTGGAGGTCATCCTCCAACCGAGCATAGAAAACACCAAGGTCCTCTGCCTCGATCTGCCCGCGCAGGCGCCTGAGTGGATGGACCCAATCTTGGATATCTTTGAGAAACGAAGTATTGCTAAAAGATCAATCCGAAGCTAGAAGGGTCCTAGTCAGAGCTGAGAGGTTCGTGCTTATGGATGGTGTGCTCTACAAGCGTTCATACACAAAGGTCGATGGGAAACCCTACCTGCGATGCCTGCGCTCGGAAGAAGCTAAATATGCATTGAAAGAGATGCACGAAGGGATTGTAAGTTGCTACATGGGCAGCATAATGCTTGCCATAAAAGTCCTTAACTACGGCTACTATTGGCCAACCCTCCTTCAAGGCGCTCCAGACATGGTTAAAACATGTGGCCCATGCCAGAGATTCTCTTCTGTCAGGCATGCCCCCAAGCCGTGATAAAATTGCTTGTTAGTACTGTGCCATTTGCCATGTGGGGAGTGGACCTTGTTGGCCGCTTTCCTAAGGTGACCGGTCAGAGGCACTTTCTCATTGTGGCCATCGACTACTTTACTAAGTGGATTGAAACAGAACCCCTGGCCACTATTACCAAACATCATGCTCAACAGTTCTGTTGGAAACACATTGTTTGTTGGTTCAGGATACCGTAGATTCTTATCACCGACTGTGGAACCCAGTTCTCGGGGAAAGGCTTTCGTAAATTTTGCAAAAACCTTGGGATCCAACAACGTTTCTCTTCGATCTCGTACCCCTAATCCAATGGCCAGGCTGAGAACATGAACCGTCAAATCCTCGAGGGCCTCAAGAAGTGGTTGGAAGAATTCTCAAAGGGGTTATGCGTCGACATACTACCCAACGTTCTTTGGTCCTACCGAACCACAAAGAGGGTCCCAATCGGCAAGTCACCCTTCAACCTGACCTATGGAACAACAATCGTCATCCCCTTGGAGGTTGGACTGCCTTCGCCAAGGATTATAGGCTTCAACGAGAAGTCGATATTCAAATGGCCTCAGAGCCAACTTGGACCTCCTCAACGAAGTTCGCAAAATGTCTTTCATCGGGAGAAATATTTACTAACAATGCATTGAACAATTTTACAACAAAAAGGTCCAGCAAACGAACATCAAAGAGGGTAATCTTGTACTCATAAGGCTCGATATCTCTGAACCAAGCAAAGGAAGCAAGCTTTCTCCGAACTAGGAGGGCCAGTACAGGGTCTCCAAATTGGTGTGTCCTGACACTTATTGTCACGCCCCGCTTTCCAAAAAGAAAATACGGAATACGGATACGTGACTAAGTCCAGCGAATGATTTTCATCATCCATAAGCTGTCATGATCTGTACAACAAGCACAAGAATAATCAAGAGATAACAAGGAGAAATCAACCACACATGCATATATAAATCAATATACCAACATGAATTTACTTGAAATAAAATTTAATAATCTTAAATAAACCAGATTTGAATAAGTTAATAATTTTGGGTCACATTGCCCAATACAAAATAATCCAAATAACAGATACATTTATTCAAAATAAACAACAGGAAATAATAATAATAATAGCAAGAACTCCAGGAACTAGAATCTCAGATCACCTACTCCATCGGGCAGCTGATCACCATAATCTGCAATTTAATAAATTACAGGAAAAAGGAAAGAAAAACAAAATGTCCGTCAATGCAAGTAACGGGCCGCTTGTAGTGCAGGCACAAGTACAGAAAAAGAGAAACAAAAATAGAGTAACAGCGGAAGCAAGAATAGCATGGAAAGGATGTAACAACAAAATAGAGAAACTAATGCAAATTAAGAGACAAACAACTTGTATAGCAAGAAGAACGAGTACAAGTGGCATGTACAAGTGTCAAGTAAACAAGTATCATGTAACGAGTAACAGGTAACATGTGTTATGAATCAAGTATCATGTACAAGTAATAAGTGGCAAGTGTCAAGTGATCATGTTCAAGTCTTGTATCTAGTCCTATCTGGGTAGCACTTCATGCGTCCCAAGTTTTTACCACATGGTTGCTACATTCAAGCAATTTTGTTTTAGATTTCATAGAGGATTATAGAGGGCAGTGTACTCAAGGACAAGCTCTAAGTAATCAAGTATCAAGCTCCAAGTAACCAGATATCAAGCTCCAAGTGTCAAGTGTGCAAGTGTCAAGTAATCACGTGTCAAGCTCCAAATAACCAAATATCGAGCTCCAAATAACCAAATTTCAAGCTCCAAATAACCAAGTAGGATCTATGAATCCTCTTCCGAGTACAGGTTTCTGTATTTTCCACTATTAGATTTTTTCCTTTAAACTCCGGCTTAGTTTCTTGTTATTATTATTAAACAGAAATACACGTGCACAAAACAGGGCAAGAATAACATGGTATGAAAAAGTAACAGGTTCAGGACGGAAGATAAACATGCACAGGTGAAAGACATCACATAAAAGATTAGGACAACGAGAATTCTAGTTCAAGACAACAAGACAGTACTGTACCAAATCTGGGATTCCCGTTGTCACAAACATGGAAACCTGGATCCGTCAGAAAATCTGGAAAATAAACTCCCGATTGAATCCAGCAAATATATATATAATTAATATATTATTTCACAAAAACAGGATTCAAAACATATTTGTATCCAGAAAACATGATCAGCCAGAAATCAGATATTTGTATTCATAAACGGGAAAACAGTATAAAAATTTACTGGTTAAATCCAAGAAAAATTTGGGGTATTCCCTAGTATTTTTAGTATCAGAATAAAGTTTTATAATTTTCCAACATTGATAGAGTAGTCAAGAAAAACCAGAAAGCAACAAGTTACAGAAAATTTGTAAATCTGAAATCATAAACACATCAGTACTAAAACAGCAATATCTTACAAAATATAAGTCGAAATCCAGATCCATCAAAAGGGTGATAAAATAGATACAGAAGGCTACAATTCATATTCACAAAGTTTTTATAGAAAGCAAATAGAATCATGTCGAAATTATGTTTCTTTACGGAACAGTATGAAAATTCTGCAAGTAAAATAGTTGTTTGCAAGCATAGAATAGTTTGTAAAAGTCATCAATTAAATCCACAAAATTTAGGGGATAATCCTAATCAGGTCTAGTTGTACTCAGAAAAATATTGAATCAAAATATTATCTTTAACATCAGTATAAAAATAAATTACTCTTCAGAATTCGTATAAAACTGGATCTGGAATTTTATTCACATCTGTAGTCAAATAGTCATAACATGCAACTCACAAATCGAAACTGAGATCTGTCAGAAAATATAGAAAGTAGATAGAATTCTCTATAATTCATATTCATAAATAATTTTCATATATTGACCTTAATAGGGTCTAAAATACTAAACAAAAACGGGGTACAACACAAAAACAGAATCTTCCTTATGCATAAAATCCACATAGATCATATGAAATTCATCCAAATCATAACAAATGTGAAATAGGGTATACTAGATGTCCAAGCAACATGGTATAGGGTATTTTGCAAGTCTACTACGAGTTATACTACAATGAACCCATCAAACATACAAAATCATACAACACCACATATTCACGAACACATGCATATATACAAGAATTGATTATCTCTAACCCTAAATTCATGTCGTGTGTGTAATGAGACAACTACGGGAAAATCAACACATAGAGACAAGATATAACAGGGGTTTTGCACAAAAATTGTCTTTAGAACACAACTACCCTACAGGCGGTATTTAGTACTTGTATTTGCAACAGAAATTAATACAAGTTACTTGCCTTATAGTCGACGACGAGAACAAAGCAAAGAGCAAGAATAACGGGAACAGATTTTCGACACAAACACAATGAACGAATGAATCACGAACAAAGCCTCGAATCAACACGCACACACACAAACACCAAGAGAGCAAGAGGAAGAAAGGGAGAGAGTCGGGGTTGTGGTGAGAGGCGACCGCAGTGGCTGAGCCTGCCACCGATGATGCTACTGGCTGTGTCGGAGAGAGAGGGCAGCGTAGTGGGTGCTGCGATGCCGGGCTTCTGATGGCATCGCAGGAGAGCACACACGGGGACGTCGGGGAGAGGCAGTGGCGCTGTCGCTGCTACAGTCTCGGCTGAAGGCGGGAGGCGCTGAGGAGGTAGCTGCGGGGTTGCGTCGCGATGGGGATAGGGGACAAGGGGCCACTAACGGGGGGTTGTGCTACGGTTGCCGCTGCTTCGGGAGGAGGCAGCGCAGGAGAGGTGCGTCGGGCTGAGAGGGAGGTCGGAAGAGAGAGATGAGCTGGAGAAGCAAGAGGTAGGGGATGGGTTGGTCGAGGCTGAGCGGCTATGGGATAGTCAGAGGTCGGGAGGGAGGGTTGTAGGGGATCGGAAGAGTAGGAGGACGGGGTAAGGGAGAGCAGCTAGGGTTGAAGGTGGACGGGGAGAGGTATACAGGAGTATTTATATACAGGGGGGTAGATTATTAGGGTTTTGTGTATAATAATGGGTATTGGGTTGGGAGTATAAATGAGTATTGGGTTAGTTGGGTTATAGGGTTTTAAAATACGGTAAAATAGATATAATGGATCCAAAAAGAAATGGGTAACAAGATGAAAATAAAATAAGGCATGAATAAATATAATGAGAATAAAAAATAATGGCTCGATCAATAGGGATGAATCAATGACAAACAAATTGAATCAAGAAGAGCCAATAAAAGACGACAAATCAAATAGATGAATATATAGAGAATGGAGATCCAAAATAAGGTCAAAAAAGAGATACAATGACTAAATACACAAAAAGGAAAAAAAATACACCAAAAAATACAGAAAATGGAAAAACAGGGGTTACACTTATCGACTTGATGACCCCGGGGGCAGGGTAGTTATGAGGACATGGAACGCCAAACATTTGATCAAGTTCCATGAAGGACCATAGGGCTCCGCAAATGTAACAGCATTTGTAATAAATGCCAGCCTTTGGCAACCAAGCAATAAAACTTTATCTTCAAAGCAACTCTTCTGATTTTAGCACCCAAGAGATTGTATTACAAGAGAAATTCTTATAATCTCTTAAGACCTCACCTCTCGGCATGGGCCTTAACCCCAACGAAAGATTTGCTACAATCTCTCAGGTCCTCACCGCTCGGCAGGACCTCGATCCCTAACGAGATATTTCTTACAATCTCTCAAGTCCTCGCCGCTCGACATGGACTTCGACCCTAACGAGAGATTCCTTACAATCTCTCAACAAGCACCCCGAGCCCTATAGGGATTTAGTACAACGCCGGTAGAGTTCGCGATCAATCCTAATGCTGAGCCATGCGCAAGTTTTGCCTAGTCTCACCCGGACTCGCCTAGTCGCCCTAGGATGAAATAAAGGAGGTCATCTGAGGTGATCATCCTATCACCCACTGACTGCTAGGGACAGAAAGTCCATACTCACCGCTTTTACCCTTAACTGTCAACGAGTAGTAGGATAACCACTTAAGCAAAGGCACTTTACAAAAACCTGAAAGATAATGAAAGCTTATATAGGCTACGGGAGGAAGGCATCCTCGAAACCCACAACAATGATGTGGATGGATATAGGTCACCCATTCCCATCCAATGGCTGTGAAGGAGTCACATACCGAAGCCAATATTTTGAATTCCAACATGATGCAATTAAACATACACCACAATTTCTAAGACTAACATTTCGAATTCCAAGGCAGCGCATTCACACAACTAGTACTACAATTTATGAAACCGAAGTTTCCAATTCCAAGGTGGCACATTTACACAAGGCAGTTCAAAATAGATGTTCTTCATTGATAGAGTTATTACACGACTGGTGAGGCCACAAAGATTACAAGATACAACAAGATTACAACAAGATTACAACAGGATTACAATAGCCAGCCGAATGACCTACTCCTCTGTCTGGGGGCCCTTGGACTAGTACAGACAAGTTCGAGCCCAGCCGAGCGGTTCTGTCACCGGCGAGCCTATCGAATTCATCTCTAAGAGTGGCTAAGGTGGATAGACCTGCCACCGAGCTCTAGCATCACCAAGGTTTGGCAGCTCCAGCCTAAGGGTCAGAGGGGGGCCCCTAACGGAAGGCCAGCTGCTTCCGGGAGAGATTGTTCGGGATCCTGCTACCCCAAGCGCGACCTTCAATCTGTATATCTCTAGTTCGTTCTCTACTACCATCCCATAAAGGAACAAGTCAGGCGAACGGGGTGCCCGAGAGGAATCACCGGAGGCCAATAGTCGAGTCTCGGCTCTCCCTAGATCCCGGTCGACCATTGCCTTATTCAGACGAGCTACCTCTAAGCTCAATTGATGCAACCTTTTAAGACAGAATGTAAACACTGCTTCCCGATCCCTGGCCTTTTTACGGTAGCGTGCCAAGTTAGACTTCAGGGATTTCACCTTAGTCCTAAGGTACCCGAGTTCGACACCATGGTGGCCAGCCAAGATAGGCTCGGTCATCTGAGAAAAGATGAAAGAGATATATCACTCCGAGTCTCATAGACTTGGTCAAATAGCAGAACACAAAACATCCATGCAAAACATTGCATGAAAAATGTCAAGTCTAAAAGCTCAGTCCAAAAATCCTTTTCATTCATTAACCAACATCCATACAAAAAGCGGTGGCCAGTTCGCATTTGGCAAATACAAAAAAAAAGAAGAGAAAAGAAATAAACTACTTCTTAAAAGAGGAGGGCATCTCTTCGGTTCTAACGGTGTTAACCTCGGGGGCCTTCGTGTTCGGTATGGACTCTGGGCCAGGCGAGCGACCTTCCTCCTCTTCATCACCTCCTCCCGGAGTGAGTGGGGCCTTGGTGAACTTCATGGAGAAGCAAAAACCCTCAAGCTTGACGTCGGGATACTTCTGCAGCACATGCTCGTTGGCCTAGTCGTACCCCTGGTCCTACTGGAAGATGACATTGTCAATGGTGCCCAACTTTGCGGCCTGCAACTTCTTTTCATTCTTATGTAAGAGGGCCTTTTCCTTCTTTAACCGAGTGTGGTCTTCGGCGATGATGGTCACAACTGTCTTTAAGGCCCATTCATGAGCTTCCGATTCGTGAACCATCAGCTTCTCCCCCTCTCATATCGCTGAGCCTTTTTCTCGGACTGCTTGAGCTCGCTGGTGTACTCCTTCTTAGCTCCGCCCCTTGTGGAGTCGCATGTGAACGAAGAGCAAAGACTTAGAAATTTTCAAGGACGTAAAAAGATTAAGTCACAGGGTTAAACACTTACAATCATGTCGGCTTGAGCCTACTTCCTAAAGCACGATTCGGGGGTTTCGGTCGAAGAGCTCACCCTGTTCCAAGGAGTTTCCAGGTGCTCCACCGCCTCGATCGCCACAGGACCCTCCATTAGAGAGTCCGCCAATATCACAGACCAGTTGGGGGCCCACAACACCAGCCCCACCTCCCCAACGATCTCCCTGGCATCGAGTCGGATGGGCGAAAGACTGGACTTCACATTCTCGGCAAACTTAAGGTTGTCTGGGCTTGGCCCCGCCTTGGTTGAGCCGGAGGTGCCAGAAACCACCAAGGCCCTCGACCTTTCGGACTTCACCTCGGAAGTCCCATCGGACGCAACGACAGTGGGCCTCTTCTTTGGTATTGGCTGCTCGGCCACCTTTTTCTTAGCCAAAAATGACCTCATCGCTTTGATCCCTTTATCTTCCATAGCTGCAAAAGAAAACACGAGCTGTAAGAACGAAGGGAAAATGATAAATGGAGAAAGGAAACAAAAACATACATGGGTCGACAGGGCTCAGTCCAATCATCGCTACGTGCCTCTCGGTTACATTCGCCCAACCAATACTCCCTTTGGCAACGATTTGCTCCACATCCTCCTTTTCTCCCTTCCTAATGTCTTTCTCCCTCGGGACCTTGTAGTTAGGCTTATAGAAGGACTAGTTCGTCGGAATGTCCCAAAGTACTTGATTTGAACGACGAAATACATCTCTTTCCATTCCTTGGAATCCAGGTGACCATGGACTACCCACCTATGAGGGAGAGGGGAGATGTAATACACCCCCTCATACATCCCTGCTGAGCTGATCCCAAGGCAAGAAAAAAATACTTCAACTTCATAGGAACTCCCCTCTCTTCGTAGAGTAGCATGAAGCACACGAGCTTCTTCTAGAAGTTCGGTCCGTAATGCATTGGACTTAGTCCGGCCCAATTCAGCACCTGCTTCACAAATGGGACAGGGGTAGCCTTAATCTCGAACTGAAGGCGTCGAGAGAAAACATGTAGAACCAAGGGGATAGGTTATCAGTCGGCCGGAGCCCCAGGTTTGGTACCATCAGCACGTATTCCAGGGAAATGAAATAGCACGCCCATATCAGTGGGAGGTCACTGCTTGTCAACATGCTTTGTATGATGTTTGCCTTGATCCTCTGACGGCACGGTGAACAGGGCTGCACCCCAAACTGAACCAAATCCTCGAGATCGTCTGGATATATTCTGATCAAACTTGGCTACTGAAGATAGGGGACGTCAAGCCCGCCCTCGGGAAAAACTCGATGGGCAACCTAGGGCTATTGGGAAGGGTCCACTTTAGCTTCCTCCCCTGAATACCGGGAGCCCTCGGGGTAAAGGGCAATGCCAATCACTTCAAATGCATAGCCCCCTCTGACGTATTGAACTCCTTAGCCTCGCCCTCATCCTCTCCCCCCTCGCCTGCTGCTCCCCTATTATCAAGCTCTTCATCCACATCCTCACCACCATCTGCCCCTTCGGTCGTCTCATTTGGCGCGGCTTCATCCACATCTTCTTCCTCGCCCTCGTCCATATCCACCGGTTCTCCCTCACCGACCACCTGCATCTCTTCGACCTCCTCATCTGAATCATTCGATTCCACCACAAAGGGTCTTCGAGTTCGGATGGGCTAGACCCTGTAGACCTTGGACCTATTCCCAGGATGTAGACTCGGAAGAAACTTGCTAGACTTTGACAAAATGAGAACTGTTGTCGCCCTGACAAGACATGGAGGCGGAAGATCTAGACCCAACCCTCGACATAAAATAAAAATACTTACCTGGTTGCCGAAAAAGTCGTCGAAAAGCTAGTCATTGGTGCCTGAATATAACATAGAGAGAGAAAGTCTGAAACGAGTAAGAGAAAGTAAAGAAGAGAATGAGAAGGGGGAGTATATATAAACGACTCAGGGGTGCCTCGATTTCCACATCAATCTTGACCATCCAATTGGATCCAATGGTGGATAACATAAGGACTCCTCGATTTCCCTAACCGTGACGTCAGCCGAGTCACGTGCAACACACATGCCTTTACTATGGTCACAATGAACACAAGTCGATCCTCTAAATCTTCCTAGTGTACCATCCTCGGTGCTCGACGGTGACCTCGAGCCACTCACAAGATTTCATATAATCTTGCTAATGCTCGACACTGACCTCGAGCTACCCACAAGATTTCATACAATCTTGCTAATGCTCGATGCTCAGCATTGAACTCGGGTTACCCAAAAGATTTCTTATAATCTTTCTAACAATCGACGCTCGACACTGACCTCAAGCTACCCACAAGATTTCTTACTATCTTGCTCACACTGGATGCTCGATGCTGATATTGAACTACCCATAAGATTTCTGTGAGACCCCGTATTTCTAGAGAGTATAGATATATATATAGTGTAGTATAGTATAGTATATATGTATAGTATAAAGAAAGAAAAAAAGAGATGGTGGATGGTGATGACGTGGAAAGAGAAAGAAAGAAAGGAAGTGGAAGTGGAAAGTATTAATTGGTGGACTTATAGGATGATCCTATGGGAATTAAGAATGTGATGGGCCTATAAGATGGTCTATGGAGCATAGGAAAAGAATTAAATGAATGGAAGAATGCATGCATGTGCTAGTTGTTGTGTGCTTTGACCCGGGTTGACCTAGGGTTTATTAATCCCATATCGGAAATGTGAAGGTAGAGAGTGTAGGATATATTAGGAAGCCAATGAGAAAGGTGTACCCAACGTCCGGACACCCTTTTGAGGCAGCCTGTGGTGGGCATGGCTAGAATTTAGTTAATTGTGTGCGTACGAGTTGAGTGCGGGGTGTTACAATTTCATACAATCTCGCTTACACTCGAAGCTCGGCATTGATCTCGGGCTACCCGTATGGGCTCATACAACCTTGCTAATGCTCGATGCTCGACATTGACCTTGGGCTACCCACAAGATTTCATACAATCTTTGTAACACCTCGCAAAATTGAACTATGACAATTTTGTCCCAGCACGTGTTATACAAGTGTATTTTGTATCGTTACGGATAATATTCGTAATATTATATTTTTCGTATTTTGTATTTCTATTTTATAAATATCTTTCCGATCTTTGGAATTCATTTTTGATCTCTTCTTTGAACTCAATCTAAATGTTTTCTGATCCATTCAAAATTTTCCGATTATATTGATTCAGTCTCCTTATCATGCCATGTTTTTGATTCAGTATAAAACCGTTGATTTATCGTATTATCAAATATTCAACTTTGATATATCTAAATTTCTTGATCTTGCACTGAGAATTTGACCTAGTTCTCTTCATTGAAAGTGAGAAACTTTACACATAAAAATCGTAGTCCAATCAAATCTAGAATGTAGAACATCTTGCGATTTCTCAATCCGATTTATATGTTGTAAGCTATTTTAAATCTAAGATTGTTGTTTAATCCTAATCTAATCCTAATTAAATCCTCTAATCCTAATCCAACATTCAACCCTCACCTCCCTAACTGGTTTTTACAGCATTAATAACTCACCTCCTCCTATATCCCTAAAAGTCTACTACTCTACTGTCCACCTCCTCCTACAAACGTCTTCTTTTTCCATTTTCTCCCTCCCTATATGACTCTATACCCTATGGCTAAATCCTCACATGCGCATGCAGCACTTCCTCACCTCCTATATATACTCCTACACTCATGCATACAACTTACTCCTGCCTATTCTATCTCTCAGTCACAATCTTTGTCTTATAAATTATATTTATAATATATAATACATATATATACACACAGTTTCCCACACCACCACTTTCCTTCTTCTCCTTCCTCTTTGTTTCCTCTTCCTAAACCCAATCCAGCAGCACCCCCGAGCTCCCCACCACCCCCTCCTCGCCGTCATCCTCCAAGCTCCATCGCCGCCATCGGCTACTCCATCTCCCTACCACCCCAACATCTGCCATCAAGCTCTCCCAGAGCACCTCCACCATCGACCAGCTCGCACCACCGTCGTTGCCTCACCCCAACATTGAGCTAACCGCAGCTCTCGATCGCCGCCTACATCACCTCAAAGCTCCAGCACGCCATTGCCGCCGTGCTTATGCTCCATCGCTCGCCACCATCGTCGTCACCCGAGCTTGTCTCCTCGCAGCACCTCGACCATCGAAGCTCCCCACTGCCCCCAACCTCGCCGCTCACTGCCTACAACCCTAACCTCTCCTCGTCGCTGCGCTCTCCACCTCGCCAACTCCTCCTTGCCAACACTTCACCTCCACCATCGCTGTGAACCCACTCTCTCCACCGTCGCCTCCTCCAAATCCTCGCCACCTCGTCACTGCCACCACCTCCTTCTCGCTGCCTGCAGCTCCTCTCCATCACTGCCTGCCTCCGCCACTGACATCGCCAATCTCCATCACCTTCCCCTTGCCAAGCTCCAACCTTCTCCCCATCAACCATCACCCTGAGCTCCAAGCTCATCATCGCAGTTGAAGCACCCCCGAGCTCATCTCCAACTCCGAAGCTCACGAAGCTCTCCACCGTCGCACTGCTCACCACCTCGCAGCACCTCCATCGCAGCTCTCCTCTCCACCTCGCCGCCTGCCGTCACCATTGTCGTCACCTCTCCACCCTCTTCATCTCCCCGTCGAGCCACCACTCCTCACCTCTGAAACTCATGCCTCGCCACTGCCCTCAACCTCCACCATTGCCACTCACTCCCTCCGAGCTCTTGATCGCCATCGCCCCACTATCACTGTCAACTCCCGCCGCTACTCTCCTCCACCACCACAATCCTCGCCATCGTCAACTCCTCTGCCTCACTTTTGGAAACAACACCACCATTGCCTACATCCACCACTGCAACCATCGCCATCTCCAAGCATCGTCACCACCTCCGAACTCCAACGCCGCTTGCCTCTACAATTGCCGTCGCACCATCAAAACTCCACCTCGCCGCTCACAACACTCCTCTCCATTGCCACCGTCACACCTCCGAAGCACTTCCTTGTCACCCCTCGACATCATCGCCATCTCCACCATAGCAACCTCGAGCTACTCCCTCGTCGGTGCCCTTGACCCCCGAAGGCTCTCACTGTATGGCACTCTCTCTCTCTCTCTCACTCTATCCCTCAGTCTCTCTCTCTGTTTCTCTCTCTCTAGCTCTCTTCCCTCTCTTCCCATCATTCTCTCTCTCTATCTTTCTCTCTCTAAGTCTCTCTCTCTCCAGCTCTTTTTCTCTCTCTCTGATATATTTTTATTTTAATAAATACATACTTATAAGTACAATTTATTACTTTCTCGAATTCGATGAACAGCTGTGGCCCGTAGAGCCATTGTTGTTGTTCGTGTTGCTATAGTCTTCAAATTGATCGTGGAATCGATCAAATCAAGAAACGATAAAAAGTGGGTAACAACTTTAACCAACTATATTTTTTATTATAGAATGTATGCATGCTAGATTATAAATTGAGTAATCATGCTTAGATTGTGTATGAATGTGGTTTGATTATAGGTGTTAACTGCTATTAATTAATTGTTGGGATTATGATATATTTATCTTAGAAACATTATTATAATTCTGTCCAGAATTTGATCTGATTTCAGAAAATCGTTTCTATTTAAATACATGGATTATGAGACCGAAACTTTTGTATGTGTATCACGTATGTGTATACAACATCTCCTAAAAATTTCATAATTTTTTGATGTCGTTTGGTATTTTTATAAAATATGAATACATTATTGGTTTAGAAATGAAATCGAATGTATTTCATAAATTCTGGCTGAATATCATAATTATTTTCTAAAAAATCCAATTTCCAAGAAGTGTGGGATTTTCTGTGATTTTTAACGTAGCAAGAGCTGCAATTTCTGGATTCTGAACCTACTGTCTTATAAATGGTTTTGGACAGATTTAATTGGGTTGAAACTAGAGGTTCTTGATTACTATGTTGTAGTAGACTCATTGAGGTTTCATATGAGACTAAGAAATCAATTTTCTAACAAGTATTGGAATTTATATAATTATTGGAAGTTGTATTCACCTGTCAAAGGGACACGTGCGGCGTCATCTCGACTGTTAATTTATGGGATCTAGTGTTAGTATCCTGTCGGAACTTAGGGGATGGACCCATAAGTATCCGTTGATGTTCTATGTGATCGAATATGAATGAGGCGGAGCAGGTAACGCCTGCCAGGGCATCTTATACTCGTGATAACTTTCAGCGAGGTCTGGAAGCGGAGAAAGACCACTGGGGTTCAGGCGGGGTGGAATATGTAAGGCCGGGAGTTGCGAAGGACCATCGGGGCTCTGCATCATTATGGATGCTCAAGAGTGGAGAAATACCATAGGGTTCCGGCATGACCACTACCGACTGCAGTAACGGGATTGGACCGAACAACTGAAACCTTACTAGTCACTAGATAAATGTCAGAAATAGTATAGAATACATGAGTATGTATTGCATAATGAGGGATTGAACCCTGAAACACTAGTTGCTTGCATTCGGAAAATATGTTGTATGGGCGGCATATCGTTCCAAACATGCGTGCATTAAAAAGAGCATATTTGGATTGTGCATGTTTTCATGATAAATATATGTTTAATGTTTTAATAAATTGTTTATACACACACTCATATGACATCGTATATTTGACTATTTCATGTCTACATTTATTGATTCCAGTTTTATTTCTATTATGCCATGTATGTTGTTATGTTATTTTTGGAGTTAGTTAAAGCTGTTGTGATTCTTACTGTCAGCCTCACACGCTGATAAACCCACAGATTGTGTTGTGCAGGTAAGAGTACCTGGAGTTTAAGCATAAGAGTTGTGACATCTTGTTCCCATCATCTTATCAATCCATGTCACCCAAAATTAGTTGAATATTTGTGTTCATTGGGTGGGAAACAATATCGGCGATTTCAATATCAATCGTTCAGTCATTTTCCTTGTATTCAGAATCAGAAGATAAAGCATTTTGCTTCAAATGCTATCTTTTTTACTCCAATCCTTCGAATTTTTTGGTATTTACAATTGAAGGATTCCAAAGTTGGAAGAGAGTTAACAATCATAACAAATGTAGATTTATGCATCATGTAGGCGTGCCTTCTTCTGCACACAATTTTCTATGCGCAAGTGGGATAGTTTGAAAACTCCTACTGAACATATTGATAAAGTCTTGAATGCTATGTCTTCTAAACAAGTTAGACAAAATCGGTTGAGACTTAAAACTACAATAAGGAGTGGTTATGTGGCTTGCATTGCATGGATGTCCTTTTAGAAGCTATGATGAATCTGTTGAGTCTTCAAATCATGGAAATCTTATTGCAATGGTGAAGGCTTTTGGCGAGGTGAATGAAGATATTGGCAAAGTAGTGCTGGAAAATGCTCCTGGAAATGCGAAATATATAGCACCAAATATCCAAAAAGGAGATCTTACACATTATTGCCAACATTGTGAAGAGGAGGATACGAGAAGAAGTAGGTGTTGGCAAATTTTGTATTCTTGTCGATGAAGTTGTTAATGAATCTGGTAAGGAACAAATGGTTGTGGTTTTAAGGTTTATTAATTCTACCGGATTTATTCGAGAAAGGTTTTTTGAGGTTTCCAGTGTTTGTGATACTTCAGCGTTAATACTTAAAACAACAATTTGGGATGTTCTTGCTCATTACAATCTTCAAATTGAAAATCTGCATGGTCAAGGATACGATGGTGCTAGCAATATGCGTGGGTTGTGCAATGAACTGCAAGCATTGTTTCTTAGAGAATGCCCTTATGCCTATTTCGTACACTGTTTTGTTGATAGGTTGCAACTAGCATTACTTGCAGGGGCTCAGCAAGTACATGATGTTTGGTTATTTTTCTCAAGCGTAGGTGTAATTGTAAACTTCATTGGGGTTTCTGCTAAGCGTCATATGGAATTGAAATTAGTTCCAGAAGCTGAGACAGCAGATAAACTAGCATTCGAGAAACTTTATTCTGGAAGTGGTGCTAATCAAAAATGTATTTTGCAACGGGCTGGAACAACCCGTTGCGGCTCCCACTTTGCTTCAGTGAGTAGCTTGATTGATATGTTTGATGCAACATCTGCAGTTCTTGGTAACATTATTCATAATGGAAACGACTTTAAAATTAAAGGTGAAGCTAAAGGTCTATTTAAGGCTGTAAGGTCATTTGAATTTTATTTTATCTTGCATTTGATGTTTTAAGTGATGGGTATCACCAACACACTTTGTTTAGAATTGCAGCACAAAACTTTAGACATCTTAAATGCAAAGGATTTAGTCTCATCAACAAAAGCAGTACTTCAGAAGTTGAGGAAAAATGGTTGGGAGACATTTATCCAGGATCTGATTTCTTTTTGTGGGAGACATGGTATTTTAATACCTGATATGAATGCTCTTTACATGGATGGTACTGGTTGCTCTTGTCAACAACGAGATGATATCACATTTCAACATTATTATCATATTGATATCTTCAATGCAGTAATAGATTTTCATATTGTGGAGTTGTGTAGCAGGTTTTCCGAGCCGACAGTTGAACTACTTATTCTCAGTACAACTTTGGATCCTATTGATGAGTTCAAATCATTCAAGATAGATGATATTTGTACTCTTGAAGATAAGTTCTATCCTGAAGATTTCACCACAGCTGAGTTGTATGCTTTGAGGGTGGAGTTACAACATTATGAGGTCGATGTGATTCGTCATCCTTTGTTTCAGAATATGTCTTCTCTTTCTGAATTATGTCGGAAGTTGGCGGAAACAAAAAAAAGTCAAGGATCTATTTTTTGATTGATAGACTCATTCGCTTGGTGTTGACTCAACCTGTTTCAACGGCAACAACAGAGCGTGCATTCTCTGCTATGAAACTTGTTAAAATGCCAATTCGGAGTAAGATGGAAAATGATTTTGTTACAGATTTTTTGACAATCTTTATTGAGATAGATTTGTTGAAGACAGTGATTTTGATGTGGTTGTTGATGAATTTTACTCTATCAAATATCGCCGGGTGCAACTAAAATGATTTAAGAATGTTTATTTTGAAAGATGTGGAGAATTTGGTATATCCCTCTAATATTTATAACAACTTTACATATTTTGATTTTTGAATGTTACATTGTGTGGAAAAAAATTACCAGCCGCCCTCACTTTTCAGTCCTGGATCCGCACTTGTTCACACCCACGAAGACATCTTCAAGGATCCTGCAAATATGCATCCAAAGCTTTGTAAAGTAGACTTATTGTAACACCCAGCAAAATTGATTTATGATAATTTTGCCCACAGGTAGTACGCACATATATTTTATACTGTTACGCGTAAATTCTGTAATGTATTTAATATAAATGTCCTACGTATTCCTGTATTTCAGTTATTTATACATTTTTTGTCTTCTCAAAATTTAATTTTATCATATTCTAAGCCAACTTAAACATTTATTTGAATCTTTGTATATTTACGTGCATTGCACGTGCTTTCAATACACTTGTCGATTATGTATATTCTACTATTACGTGTAATATTATAAAATTTTCTACGTGTTCAATTATTTATTTATAACTTGATCGAATTCGTTTCATAAATTGAAATTCATTTTTCTCCTATTTGGCACAAATATTTTTTATGCATAAGACGCACGTGTTTGCAGTGCATGTGTTGGTTCCAAAATTTTCTTGAGTCATGGACATTTTTTCTCTCATTTTTATAGTCACAATTGTATGATTTATTATAATTAAAATCCACTATGCCTAAATCTATTTTATAGCTGTAACGCCCTAATTTCCTATACCGGAAAACCGTGACATAAGCCAGAATTTTTTCGTTCAATTAGCCACAATATATAGAAAAACAGGAAAATTTCAAACTTTTTATTCAACACAAATGTATTACAAGTTCGAATGTTATAAAACTACATACATTATATCAGTGTTACAATAATGCCATACAAGCCCAAGTGTTACAAACTTTCAATAAAATTTTCATCAGAGTACAATGCATAACAAATAACACTTGGTATTTTACTTGGATGCTTCTCAACATAAAATAAATTACAACAAATGATACAATTTAAATGAAAATCAACATTTTGCTTTTCTTGCCTTGAGTCCTCCTGAATCATGTACCTGTAGTTTTGCAATATAGTACCTATTGAAGTAGGGACGTCAGTACATATACTGACGCTTAAGGGATGATGACTAGCAGCAAATCTCAACTTTAAACAAACAGATTGATGAAAAAAGAAATGTGTATATATAATTGATGTGTCAGTGTATGCTATGTCTTAGACTATAATGCAAGATTAACTAATGCAAGGATGCTCTTATTCTAATGCAAGCGAGTCTCTGGACAATATGCACCCCATAAAGACATATGCCCATATAAAGCTGTTTCTTCATATATAGGGATTTGAAACCGCGCCATGAATTCTACTCTTGTACTCAACTTGTTTCTGAAGATATAGCATGACTGATGAGGTTGCTCTGAAATGGTCTGATCCTGCCTTTCGCAGTTGATATGGCTAAAAATCGGGTTAAATCGGGATCATCCAAATCGAGCACGGATCTCAAAGCCTAGGGGTAAAATGGTAATTTTACCTACAAATAGGTCTGAAAGGGGAACTGGGTCTTTATTCAAAGCCCAATAACCCATAAAATGGATCTGTCTCAACTGGGTGCAGGTTTCAACCCGCAGCGAACCCAGTCCAGCAGGGTAGAATTAGGGTTCCTGATTAATACTAATCAACGGCCCTGATTCACATCTATCCTTTCACTGGAAATTAGGGATTACATTCCTTATCTGATCACAATGATTACATTCCTAATCTGATCCCTAAGGCGACTATAAATACCCCCCATCCACCACCATTAAGAGGTAATCAATCTTTTGCCAATTTACGCTCTTTCATAATCATTCCTGATTACTGACTTGAGCGTCGGAGGGTGCGTCGCCGGGATCAACCCCGGTGTCTCGCACTTTTTGCAGGTGAACGGCGGGAGTCAACGGTCAAACTCCGGTGGAACAGGTTTCAGGTTTGCTATTCAAGCTTTCCAAGAATCCACAAATACTATCTATTTGCCCCCACACCAGATTTAGCGGTAACAGATTGGCGCCGTCTGTGGAAATCAAACGAATAGCAGCCTCCCCTCTTACCGTTGGTTAGATCTTCTCCAGCCATGCCTCCTAGGAAAGTAAGATCCAGAAGGTCCAACCGTGGACCCAACCTCATTGATCAGCAACACGAAGTCCCCATCCAACCCGCTCAGCAGTAGGGGCAACTTCCTCCTCAAGCTGAGGACCCTCTCCAGCAGGACCAGCCTCCTCTTCAGAATCAGCAACCTCCTAAGGGTCCCCCCGGTCCTCAAATTGCCGGTGCGGGGACCTCGCGTCCCAACCCGCAGAAACAACCTCTCCATCAGGACCGCGTCTCAATATACAATGCCTCTACGGATTCTATGGCCTCCCACAATCCCTGAGCTTCCGACCTTCGTAGTACCATCCTCAATCGGTAGAAGGATGAGGATCTTCGCCGCCGTCTGGATGAAAAGCGGGCCCGAGAGGGAGCCTCCCGCCTGGATGAGCGATCTCCTCACTGCCGAGACTACAGAAGGTCCCCTACCCGAAGAGGGCGAAGAGAGTCCCCCGAGCATCACAGGAGAATACCCCATTCTCCTGCAGGTCGGCAACATCCGAGGAACGATGAGGCACCCATCACTCGTGCCGAGTTCGAGCAATTCCAAGCAACGGTGTTGCAAGCTCTCAACCTCCGACCCAACAACCATAATACCCAAAGAGTTCCTACTCCCCCACGGGTCCAAAGTCCTTACCATCGGTCCATAACTCCTCCTCCGACTTCTAACGACCAACAGCATATTCCTAGTCCTCGCCGCTCCCAGGGTTACCGTCACCGCAGTCCCCGCTCCCCTTCCTATGAAGACGAGTCCAGGGGCTCATTTGACTACTGTCAGAGGGACGATGCTCTCTACTGCCGTCTCCACGAGATGAAAAGGCGCATCGGCCGAATAGACAAGGATGTGGAGTTAAAAGGAAGAACCATCCGCCCGAGCAGACCTCCCTTCTCCCGAACCATCATGGAGGCTCCTATCCCAAGAGGTTTCAAACCCCCGCAGTTTGAAACTTACTCGGGTGAGTCAGACCCCGTGGACCACATCAAAAGCTTTAAAACCCTCATGCTAATCCACCAAGCTTTCGATGCCTTGCTGTGTAAGACCTTCCCCGCAACTCTTAAAGGTTCGGCTCGGGAATGGTACTCCTGCCTTGCCCCGTCCTCCATATTCTCCTTCGAACAGTTTGAGACCCTCTTCATCACTCATTTTGTGAGTAGCAGACGCACGGAGAAGACCAGCATCTCGTTACTCCAGCTCCGCCAGGAGAAGGGAGAGAAATTGAGAGACTACGTGAGGAGGTTCACTGCAGAGGTAAGATCCATCTCCTCCCTAAACCAGTCAGTTGCGGTGGCCGCCTTCCAACCAAATGTCCTCAACTCTAACCTTCGCTCCTCCCTTGCCAAGAAGCCTCTACATAATTTTGCCGAGCTCCTTCTAAGGAGCGAGAAGTACATTCGGGCCGAAGAAGCCGAATACCTCCCAGGCTTTGGAGGGTCTACCTCCGGGACAAAAAGAAAGGCAACTGAAGAAGAAGGGGTCAAGAAGCTTCAGAAAGACAATGGCAGTCAGCGCCGACCTTCCTCAGATTTGAAAAGTTCACTCCTCTTAACGCCAACATTTCCACAATTCTCATGGAAGTCGAGAAGGAGGGGGTGATACCTCCTGCGCCAAAAATGAACACCCCTGGTAAGAAGAGGGACAAAGAGAAGTGGTGCCGCTATCACCGGGACCATGGCCACGACACCAATGATTGTCGGGCCCTGAAGAACGAGATAAAAGCCCTCATCCAGATGGGGCAGCTGATCAAGTTCGTGAGAAAGGACCGAGCCGATCTTCCTCCCCCGCCTCGGGGAGCTAAAAAGCGTCCTAAACGCGATGAAATGCCCGAATTTGAAGAGGAGCATGTCCTACACCTCATTCATGGGGGCCCAATGGGGGGCTCCTCCAACTCCTCTCGAAAGGCGTTTATAAGGGAAGTTAATTCGGTTTGCACCACACCTCCTAAAGGCCTCGGAGTACTCGTCACATTCTCAGATGAAGACCTTAAGGGTGTCCGAACCCCCCATTGTGATGCGCTTGTCATCAACCTCCATATGGCGAACTTTAAAGTGGAGAGGATCCTGGTGGACAATGGCAGCTCCGTTAACATCCTCTTCCTCGCCGCTTTCAAAGGCCTCAAACTATCCCGAGACAGACTTAAACCCGCCGGCTACGCACTCCATGGGTTCACGGGAGTGCCAGTGACTATTGAAGGGGTGATCACCCTCGATGTAACCATTGGCAAAACTCCTACTACCCGAATGGAGTCGATGGACTTTATGGTCGTGGATGTCCCTACAGCTTATAATGTCATTTTAGGTCGGCCCGGCTTAGCTGCTCTCGAAGCCGTCCCTTCCGCCTATCACCTCAAGATGAAGTTCCCCACTCGGGGAGGAGTAGGGGAAGTACGAGGCAGTCAAGAAACGGCACGCAGATGCTACATGACCTCTACCATGGGTCCAGTCCTCTCCCTCAAAACTCTTGAAATCCCCCAAGATGTTGTCCGGCCAATGTCCGAGCCGGTGGATGAGTTGGAGGAAGTGCTCTTCTCTGAGCAGGATCAGAGGTGCAAGTTCCTTATCAGCAAGACCCTCCCATCTGCCCTAAGCTCGGACATAGTTCAATGTATCAGAAAGAACCGCGACCTCTTTGCCTGGCCGGTCGCTGACATGCCTGGAATTTCCGAAGAGCTTCTAGTCCACCACTTAGCGTCGCTCCGGGGTTCAAACCGGTCCAGCAGAAGAGGCACAAGCTCGCTACCGAGTGCCAGCAAGCTATAAAAGAGGAGGTGGACAAGCTCTTGAAGGCTCGGTTCATACAAGAGGTCAATTATCCCGAATGGCTCTCGAATGTAGTGATGGTGAAGAAGTCCAACGGGACCTGGAGGATTTGTATCGACTTTACTGACCTCAACAAGGCATGCCCCAAAGATCCATTCCCTCTTCCAAGCTTCGATACTTTGATTGATGCCACTTCAGGCCATGAACTCCTCAGCTTCATGGATGCCTTCTCAGGCTACAATCAGATTCGTATGTTTCCCCGGATATCCCGAAGACCTCCTTTGTAACCGATCAGGGCCTCTACTGCTACAGGGTAATGCCCTTCGGTTTGAAGAATGCAGGTGCCACTTATCAACGCCTTGTCAACAAGGTTTTTCAAGCACAGATCGGCCGAAATATGGAGGTATATGTTGACGATATGCTTGTGAAGAGCATCCACGGGGCCGATCATGTGGCCGATTTGCAAGAGGCGTTCGACGTATTCAGGAAGCACGATATGAGGCTCAATCCGAACAAATGTGCGTTCGGAGTCTCGTCGGAAAATTCCTAGGCTTCATGGTCAGCCAAAGAGGAATCAAGGCCAACCCCGAGAAGATCAAAGCCATATTAGACATGGCTCCCCCGAAGAATGTTAAAGAGGTTCAGAAGCTAACGGGTCGCCTGGTAGCCATAGGGCGCTTCCTCTCCAAGTCAGGGGAGAAGTGTCTTCCCTTCTTCAAAGCTCTCAGGGGGGCTAAAGGCTTCGAGTGGGGTCAGCAACAACAAGACTCATTCGACCAGCTGAAGGCGTACCTAGTCAATCCCCCTCTCCTCAGCAAACCTGTTCCCGGGGAAGCCCTCTACCTCTACTTAGCCGCCTCCGAGCAAACCCTCAGCGCCGTCCTCGTGAGGGAAGAAAATAAGGCTCAAAAGCCCATCTATTACGTAAGCAAGGTACTTTGGGATGCCGAGCTCCGCTACCCGAGGATAGAGAAGATGGCATACGCCTTAGTCATGGCCGCAAGAAAGCTTCGCCCATATTTCCAGTCCCATTCGGTGGTCGTTCTTACCGACCAACCGCTGAAGCAAGTCCTGCACAGGCCGGAGACCTCCGGTCGCCTCATGAAGTGGTCTATCGAGCTGAGCCAACACGACATATCGTACCAGCCTCGGACCGCACTCAAGGCTCAGGCCTTAGCTGAATTCATCGTCGAAAGTACCAACCCCGAGGTCAGCCAAGCAATGAAGGGACCACCTGTCTGGTCGGTTTACGTAGATGGATCCTCTTGTAATGAGGGAAGCACAGCCGGGGTTATTCTGGCCAGCCCAGATGATTTCATCTTCCAATACTCCCTTCGCATCAACTTCAAGGCCTTTAACAATGAAGCAGAATATGAAGCACTCATAGCCGGCCTAGGAATGGCTCGCAAGGCAGGGGTGCAGTGCCTCCGGATCTTTAGCGACTCTCAACTAGTCGTAAATCAGGTCCTAGGTGAGTACGAGGCACGGGATGACCGAATGGCTAAGTACCTAGCCAAGGTCAGGAATCTCATGGCCCTATTTGAAGAAGCTCTCATTCAGCAAATCCCCCGAGAAGAGAATTCCGAAGCCGATGCCCTCTCCAAGCTAGCCTCCTCCTCCCTCCAAGGTCTCGAGCAGACCGTCTTGATCGTGGTGCTCCTGAAGCCAAGTATAAAAGATGAAACTTCCGACTCGATGGAGTCGCTACCTGTTCTGCTTCAAGATAATTGGATGAAACCCCTGGTAGAATTCCTAAGGGATGGGCTCCTCCCCGAAGACCCTAAAGAAGCTCGCCGAGTGAGAACCCGAGCAGAGCGGTACATGCTTATCGAGGGCATCCTATACAAGCGCTCCTTCACACAGGTAGACGGTAGGCCTTATTTGAGATGCCTCTCCCCGGAACAAGCCGATTATGCCCTGCAAGAGCTCCACGAAGGCATCGGCGGGGCACACTCAGGGTCCAGATCCCTAGCCCGGAAGGTGTTGAATTATGGATATTTCTGGCCCACTCTCCTACAAGACGCCGAACTGCACATTCGGCAATGCAGCTCTTGTCAGAAGTACTCCAATGTCTGTCGCCTCCCACAAGCTCGACTCACCTCCTTATCAAGTCCTATCCCTTTCGCAATGTGGGGGGTGGATTTACTAGGACCATTCCCACCAGCTCTCGGCCAGCTCAAATTCTTAGTTGTGGCAATCGACTACTTCTCGAAGTGGATAGAGGCCGAGCCCTTGGCCACAATCACCGAGAACAAAGTACTTCAGTTCTTCTGGAAGAACGTTATCTGCCGATTCGGTGTCCCTTGAGTCCTCATAACAGACAACGAAACCCAATTTACCGGGGCTGCCTTCTGAGCTCTATGTGAAGACCTCGCCATCCAACAACGTTTCTACTCCATCTCCCACCCATAGTTGAATGGTCAAATGGAGAATGCTAACCGACAGATCCTCTCCGGTATTAAGAAGAGGCTGGATAAGTGCTCTAAAGGCTTATGGGTCGATCAGCTCCCTAACGTGCTGTGGAACTACTGCACCACGAAATGGACCCCCACAGGAGAGTCGCCATTCAACCTCACGTATGGGTCCGAGGCGGTGATCCCATTGGAAGTCGGCATACCTTCTCCTCGCCTTGTTGCCTACGAAGAAGAACAGAATGTCAGAGAACTTCGGGCAAACTTAGACTTGATCGACGAGCTACGAGAAAGTGCGTCAATCCACCAACAGAGCTATCGGAGGAGGATCGAGATGGCATACAATAAGAGATTCCGTCCCACCGACCTCAAAGAAGGGGACTTGGTCCTCCGAAAGTTAGCAATCTCTCTTCTTAGTCAGAAGAGTAAACTAGTTCCAAATTGGGAGGGTCCCTACAGGATCACCAAAGTGGTTCAGCCCGGGACATATCGTCTAGAAGACCTCGAAGGCAGAGAGATCCCCAGGACTTGGAATGCCGACCATCTTTTGAAATACCAAGATAGCGCTTTAACGCCTCTCTAAGTATTCTGGAATGTCGAACCGTTCCTCTCTTTTTACTTGTATTTTTTCCCTTTATTTCTCCTATGTAATAACGGCTCGCAACTTAGAAGCAGCCAACTATTAGCTATCAATAAAGATAGTTTTTTCATATTTTACTTGTAAAATTGCTTGTATCTCTCTGCTTTTACTCTTCACCCTAACGACGAGTTCGGAGCCCATCACTTGGCTCAACTCTGCTTTGCAAGCTCGCTCTTAAGCGAGCTAGAAGTGGTTCGCCATTCGGAATTGCTCCCACAACCGTTGAACAAACTCTAACGACGAGTTCGGAGTCCAACACTTGGCTCGACTCTGCTTCGCAAGCTCGTTCTTAAGCGAGCTAGAGGTGGTTCGCCATTCGGAATTGCTCCCACAACCGTTGAACAAACTCTAACGACGAGTTCGGAGTCCAACACTTGGCTCGACTCTGCTTCGCAAGCTCGCTCTTAAGCGAGCTAGAGGTGGTTCGCCATTCGCAATTGCTCCCACAACCGTTGAACAAACTCTAACGACGAGTTCGGAGTCCAACACTTGGCTCGACTTTGCTTCGCAAGCACGCTCTTAAGCGAGCTAGAGGTGGTTCGCCATTCGGAATTACCCCCACAACCGTTGAATAACTCTAACGACGAGTTCGGAGTCCAACACTTGGCTCGACTCCGCTTCCTTAAGCACTCCGATTTACCGAGCCGAGTGGACGAGGTACCGACCTCCACATATGGAGAAAAATGCAGCCGAACCAGTTTCACCGTCGAATTATCTCAAAATTCGTGCTAGAACATGATGCACGGCTCAGATCACGTCACATCTCCACAAAATGACAAGATAACATTTTCTCAGAATCTGAGCCTCTTGTCTCGTGATTCGCACCATCATCATGATCCACCGCCAGATTAAGCCACGTAGCTCGGCCATAAATCCGAGCTACCTAACTGTCGAAGAGCAAAAAGACTTCGGCACACCCCGAGCAAGAGCGAAAATTCTACAGCTAGAACGAATAAAAGGAGCTAACTTTTGGTTCTTATGGTTCGTTTCAAAAGTAAAGTAACAACGGCACAACAGCTAACAAACGAACTCCAATTTTATTAAAACAACTTAATAAATTTACAAGGCAAGGTTACTACAAAAAGGCGCTACAAAAACTTGAGAGCCCAGCACAACTTTTTCAACGCCTCTTCGGAACGGGGACATTCCGATTCAGAGACAATCGGGGTCGGCATCGGTTAACCTCCGAGCTCGTCTCTAGGCCGATGAACCGAGATGCCTCTTCGCCACTAACTCTTACGGTGGCTCCGACTGAGGCTCCGCTCGAGGAAACTGCTACGCCACTTTGGACATCGGCCGTGGTCCGACCTGTGATGGGAGGATGAGTTGTGAGCTCGTAGAAAGAGATCCCTGGCTCGCACTCCTCGCGGGTACACGAGGTGCTGCGGACGTTAATCCTCACAGGCTGAGGCTTAAGACGAGCGACTTCTCCTCGAGTTCGACAATCCTATCTTTCAAGGTGTCGTCCTTCACCGATATCTTGAGCCGAGGAAGTTTTGTCGAGCCCGGGTACTCAGCACTATCAGATATGATGCGACGCAAATTGGTCACCTCGATGCTCTTGTTGACAGTAACCCTCTGCAACTGCTCGACCTTCGTTGTGAGCTTGTCTCGCTTGAGCTCGTCTCGCTTGGCCAGCACCGAGGCCAACTCTTCCTCCTTAGCCGAGAGTTCTTCCTTGGCTATCTGCAAGTGATGCACCTCGGCCAGTAACTCGCTGTTCTTCTTCTCTACATTGAACCGCACTCTCCGGATCAGCTCGATCTCGCCCTCGAGACGAGCTTCGCGACACCGCTTGAACAGTTCCGCACGATGCCGAGTTGCTGCGGTGTCCGAATCAAGTTCGACGATCTGAAAGACGAGGGCATCACATTGAAAGACTATATCTGAGCCAGACACTTAGACAAATTAAAAACCAAATTTTCGAGAAGAAGCCTTTTCATTCACATCAAAAGAGCGGTGGCCAGTCCGCTATAAGGCTTACACAAAAAGAAAAATTACAAAAACAAAAGAATCAGGGATCCACCTGGGGCGGCAGCTCAGATACCGGCGCCTCGCCAGATGGCCCTTCGCCCCTCGTCACCTCGGTTCGAGGATAGGCCGACGCGGTCTTGGGGTCGGCTGGCACCTTCCCATCCTGAGGTTCATTCTCCTCTTCCCAATCGTCGTCTTCTTCAACCTCTTCGCCTTCATCCTCGCTGCCAGGCCACAGCCGGTACCCAACTCTCTAAAAGCTGGGGACCCGAGCCTGGACATGGTCGAGCACCCTGGCATAGGACTTCTCCATATTCCCAGCCATGTGCTTCTTCAGCTCGGCTTCGACCTCCGCCCTTATCACTGCCGCCGCAGCGTCCTTCTCCGCCTTCGCCGCCTCTAGGGACTTCACCGATTCCGCCAACTCCTCGGCAGCCTTAGCAACTTTGGCGACCTCCGCGGCGAGCTGCTCCTTCGTTCGCTCCAAGTCCGCCTCGAGGTCGGCAACTCAAACCACCAAGCCATCCGAGCGACGTTGCTCCGCCTCGAGCTGCCTAACTGCCCTCACCTTCTTCGCCCTGTCCTTGTTATAGGCGGCCTTCAGTTCCCTCTCCTGGTCGGAAAACTCTTGAATAAGATGGCCGAAGTGACAGGTGGCCTGTGTAAGAAGGAGTTAGAGCCGAGTTGTGAACTTAGGAAAAATTCTTAAAAAGGGGAAAATCAAGACTTACCGACATAAACGACCGGGTGACCACATAGGTGTCGTCGCCGGTCATCCCCACCTTCCGAGCAGCTCGGTCCTTTAGGGTCGCGAGATGCTTCACGGCCTGCATACACATCTGCGAGTCGCCGAGGAAGCCTTCATGGTTCTTCACCAGCCAGTCGGGGATGAACAGCTTCTTGTGCTACTCGGTCAGGATCTCCTCGACCTGAGACTTCAGAGGCGGGGCCTCGAGCGACAGCGCCGCTGAGACGGAGAAGGTCTCACCAGCCATGGCAGACGAAGCAGGAGCTGAGGGGTCAGTGGGAACAGCCACCAACGATGAGGGAGCTTGAGTAGCGGGGGTAGGGTCGGCGACTACCAAGGGAGCCTTGGTAGGGCGGCCGGATGAAGGACCCGTTCCCGTCCTTTTTCTCTTCCTACCGTCGGCAACCTTGCCTCGCTCATTCATCATCCCCATGAAATCCATCTTCGGCACTTCTGTTCCGAACAACCAAACAAACAACAAGTTAGAAAAACGAAAAAAGAAACTTAAAGGAAAAAAATGCGACAAGATGTCAGGGGCATACTCGGGTCGATCGGACTAAGGCCCGACCCGTGTAGCACCTCCTCGGTCATTTCTCTCTAGCTCAACATTGGGAGAGCAATGAGCTTCGCCGCCACCTCCGCCTCGGCCGCAGTCAGCACCGGGTCGACCCTTGCAAACTTTGGCACCTCTACCTTCCACTGTTTCGGAAAGTCCAGCGTCTAGGGCCCCTTCAACAGAAAAAACTTCTCCTTCCAACCTTTTATCGAATCCGGATTCTCTATGAGCCTAACGCCTTTCCGAGGTGACAGGTAGTAGCGAGGCTCGGCCTTATTCATCCGGTGGATTCGATACAGGCTCTGGAGGATCACCATGTCAGGCTTGACCTTAGCGATGCGGCACTGCAGCAAGAAGGCGAGCACGTGGTGCCAGGAGTTCGGCATGAACTGGGTTGGTGCCAGGCAATACCACTGAAGTACCCTTAACACGAAGGGATGCAGAGGGAAGCGCAAGCCGGTGCTCAAAGAGTCGAAATCGAACGCACACGTATCCGGCGACAGTTCGGAGTTCGCCCGCATCCCGGGGCCGGGGAGGATCAGCTGGTACTCCGGAGGAATGGAAAACCCCTTTCTAATCCGGAGCAGGTCCTTCTCAGATAATACCGAGGCAATGTCGTCCACCTCGGTAGTCTCTCTCGGGTTGTTTTCCTCGTAAACTGCCGACCTACCAATGATCGCCTTCTTAAGAAGATCACCCTCGTACTGCCTAATTCCGGCATGGTCGGACAGCACACTAGGGTACCGGCCCGACTTAGGGGCTCGCCTCTCAGTCTCCACGATCTCCTCGACTACAGGAGACCGGGCCACTACCTTCTTCCTCTTCTCCTCGGCCACAGATGGTCCTACCAACTCCTTCCCCTTTCTTCGGCTCGCCACTTGCCTCCTCTCCTCGGCACCACTATCGTCCGAGGACGAGGCCTCACTTCCCGAGTTTACCCTTGACATCTCTAAAAATGTATAAGGCAAATACACTGACCTTGATATGACGAGGCCTTGAAGTGACGTTCACGGTCGGAATTAGATCACCGGAAATTGCCTAGCCCACGCGAAAGCTAGCGCAACCACCTTGGAGCACAAATCGCTGCTAGCAGAGCAAACTGAGAGCAAAAGTAAAAACTAGGAAGTAAAAGTGGGAATGAGCCAAGGGGTGAAGGGGGGTGAGAATTTATAACCTCAAAGCGACGTTTGGGCTTCCTTAGGCATTTAAAGCCCCACTAAGAGAAGGCAAAACGACAAAACGGAGAGTTGCGACGTTTCAAGACAAGAACTCTACAATTCGCTTAACTCCATCACTCGGCCACCGGGGTGCATGGCCGAGCTACCGAACAACTTGGCTAAGCAACCAAGCTACTGGGTCGGAGGGTGGCGACGTTTCAAGACAAGAACTCTTCAATTCGCTTAACTCCATCACTCGGCCACCGGGGTGCATGGCCGAGCTACCAAATAGCTTGGCTAAGCAACCGAGCTACTGGGTCGGAGGGTGGCGACGTTTCAAGACAAGAACTCGTCAAAATGCTTAACTCCATCCCTCGGCAATCAACGCCTCAACGTGCCACCGAACTGCTGTCCTAACCGAGCCGAGGTGCCAAGGTACCGACCTCCACATATGGAGAAAAATTCTGCCGAGCCAAATTCACCGTTGGATCGTTCCAAAATTCGTGTCAAAACTTGATGGACGGATCAGATCGCGCCACGCCCACAAAACGACAAGATAATGTTTTCTCGTGATCAGAACCACGTCCTCGTGATTCGCGCCGTGATGGGCGCTCAGGATCGTGCCACGTAGCTCGGCAGATTCCAGCGCTCCGAGCCGAGCTGCAAAAGGAGTCGAGCCGAGGTGCCGAGGTACCGACCTCCACATATGGAGAAAAATTCTGCCGAGCCAAATTCACCATCGGATTGTTCCAAAATTTGTGCCAAAATTTGATGGACGGCTCAGATCACGCCACGCTCACAAAACAACAAAATAACATTTTGTCGTGATCTGAACCCCGTCCTCGTGATTCGCGCCATGATGGACGCTCAGGATCGTGCCATGTAGCTCGGCAGATCCCAGCACTCCGAGCCGATCTGTCGAGGAGCCGAGCTGAGGTGCCGAGGTACCAACCTCCACATATGGAAAAAAATTCTGTCGAGCCAAATTCACCGTCGGAACGTTCCAAAATTCGTGTCAAAATTTGATGGACGGCTCAGATCACGCCACGCCCACAAAACAAAAAAATAACGTTTTCTCGTGATCTGAACCTCGTCCTCGTGATTTGCGCCGTGATGGACGCTCAGGATCGTGCCACATAGCTCGGCAGATCCCAGCGCCCCGAGCCGATCTGCCGAGGTGCCGAGGTACCGACCTCCACATATGGAGAAAAATTCTGCCGAGCCAGATTCACCGTCGGATCGTTCCAAAATTTGTGTCAAAATTTGATGGACGGCTCAGATCACGCCACGCCCACAAAACGACAAAATAACGTTTTCTCGTGATCTGAACCCCGTCCTCATGATTCGTGCCGTGAAGGACGCTCAGGATCGTGCCACGCAGCTCTGCAGATCCCAGCGCTCCGAGCCGATCTGCCGAGGAGCCGAGCCGAGGTGCCGAGGCACCGACCTCCACATACGGAGAAAATACCTGCCGACCCATACAGATCGTCCGATCCTCCAGAAAATCGCGCTCGACGACGATAAAGGGTCCAGATCGCACCACGTCATAATTCGGTATTATAAATTAATTTTTATCTATTAAAACCGTTTTATTTATTTAAAAATTGCGAAAAAATGATTAAAAATTCGGGAAAAATAGTTAAAAATTTTAGGAAATAATTATAAATTCGGAAAAATATTTTGAGCCCCTGAAATAAGTAATTATTGCCTAGAATGGTTAATTAAGACCCCCGGACGACGAATCAACACTTCACAAAAGTAAATAAGTAATCCGAAGAATAGGTAAAAATTAAGGAAAAATGCCAGCAGATCGGAGGAGCTCTAAAACAGCTTAGAGCACGCAACTAACCCAGAAAATCACCATATGGCCTCATACAAAGATTCGAAACTCCCCGTTGGACTCCGATACAACCCCGCAAGCCATGGAAACAGTAAAACTACTCCTCAAAGGCTGATCAAGCTTAGTCTTCGGGAGTGGGGGGCTCGTGATATGGCTAAAAATGGGGTTAAATCGGGATCGTCCAAATCGAGCACGGATCTCAAAGCCTAGGGGTAAAATGGTAATTTCACCTATAAATGGGTCTGAAAGGGGAACTCGGTCTTTACTCAAAGCCCAATAACCCATAAAACGGATCTGTCTCAACTGGGTGCGGGTTTCAACCTACAGCGAACCCAGTCCAGTAGGGTAGAATTAGGGTTCCTGATTAATACTAATCACGGCCCTGATTCACATCTATCTTTTCACTGGAAATTAAGGATTACATTCCTTATCTGATCACAGGGATTACATTCCTAATCTGATCCCTAAGGCGACTATAAATACCCCCCATCCACCACCATTAAGAGGTAATCAGTCTTTTGCCAATTTATGCTCTTTCATAATCATTCCTGATTACTGACTTGAGCGTCGGAGGGTGCGTCACCGGGATCAACCCCGGTGTCTCGTACTTTTTGCAGGTGAACGGCGGGAGTCAACAGTCAAACTCCGGCGGAACAGGTTTCAGGTTTGCTATTCAAGTTTTCCAAGAATCCACAAATGCTATCTGTTTGCCCCCACACCAGATTTAGCGGTAACAGCAGTCATATAGTGGTGTCCCCATTTTCCATTATGGCCCGATGTACCGGACCTCACTCAAAAATCTGACGAACTCTCAGAGTTAACTACAGCATAGGTTAGCTCAGAGTATCCCCTGTGGCCCCCTAGCTTATAGACCGTAGTCTATGGCCTGTTCACCTTTCCTAATATAGAACGTGATGGAGTTTTGGGGGTCCATCCCCTAGCTCCGACAGGAAAACTTCCTGCTCTTATCACGACACTTTAGAAATTAACAGACGAGATACGGATCCCGTGCTCCTAACTCGTGAAAAGGCACATACTGTATCCCTTTGACAGGAAGGGTACATCCAATAACACCTAGTGTTGGCCTATAGGACAGGTCGGATCATAAGGTATCACCCTTAATACCAACTATTTTCCTTCGGCGAAATGATAATAAATAATGGTTAAGTATTAATAGCCGTAAATTAGTACCTTAACGATGTCACTAACCTTAAACAATCCGAGGGATGACAATAGTACTAACACAACATGCTAGGTCTTAAGTTAGACTTCGCATGATAACTCTACTAGGTGCTCAACCTAAACTTACCAGAATCCCCAATGATCTTGTTCATAGCCCATCGATCCAAGACCCTAGCAATACGAATTTATTCTGTCTACGCTCCCGGCTCGCGATCAACCTGCACCGGTTAAGATCTAACGGTGCACGAGGGGTGACTCGTCCACAGCCCATGAGGAGTAAAATAAATACACGTCTTGATAGTCAATGGCCCCTAGGGCAATGATATCACCCTAAATGAGCACAACAACTGCGTACTAGCTAATAAGCTACATACGAGCAAAACAACTTACATACGAGCTAACTAGCTATGTATGAGCCAAATGAATTATATATGAACCAACTGGCTATGTATGCGACAACAATTTTCTAACAATTAGCATGAACTATTTCCCAACTTAAACATGCTACTTATGACCACAAGGAACACTTATTACTCATAATTAAGTGAATGATTCAAACTACTAACAAAACTTGATCTTTTATTCATAAAAGAAACATAAAAGTCTTCTAACACCCTAGAAGCAATTAAACATGCTACTCTTATCGGAATTCAAAAAAATTAGACTTTTTACAAAGGTGAGAACATCTACTGCAACCCTCTAGTTGACAACCTTCTCAGATTCAGTCAATAAGAAGTACAAAAACTTCGAACATTTTAAACAGCAAGCTTCAGCCAAAAGGCCAGCTGCTATGACTTTGTAAAAGTCGTAACTCATACTCCGCTTATAGGAATCGAACAAAATGTGACATTTTGGAAAGGTGAGAACCTCTACTACAACTCTCTAGTTGATAATCTACTCAGATTCGGTCAATAAGAGGTAGAAAAACCTCGAACAATCTAAACAACGAAGCTTCAGCCAATAAAGGCTAGCTGCTGTGACTTGTAAAAGTCATAACTTATGCTCCTCTTATCGGAATCTAACAAAATAGGACATTTTGGATAGGTGAGAACATCTACTACAACTCTCTAGTTAAAAACTTTCTCACATTCCGTATGGAACTCAAAATCCAGCTCTTTAAACACAATTTAAAGAACAACAAAGACAGCAAAAGGCCGAAACTTGTAAAGCTCATAACTTTTGCTATACTTATTGAAATCTAATAAAATTGAGCTTTTTGGAAAGCTAAGAACATCTATTACAAATTTCTAGTTGAGAAATTTGTCAGATTCCTTATGGAATTCAAATTCCTGCTCATTGAACACAATTCAAAGAACAACAAAGACAGCAAAAGGTTGAAACTTGTAAAGCTCATAACTTTTGCTATACTTATCGGAATCTAACAAAATTGGACATTTTGGAAAGCTAAGAACATCTACTAAAACTCTCTGGTTGACAACTTTCTCAGATTGCATATGGAATTCAAATCTCTGCTCTTTGAACATAATTCAAAGAACAACAAAGACAGCAAAAGGCTGAAACTTGTAATGTTCATAGCTAAGGCTATACTTATCAGAATCTAACAAAATTAGACTTTTTGGAAATGTGGGAACATCTACTACAACTCTATAGCTGACAACTTTCTCAGATTCCTTATAGAACTCAAAATTAAGCTTTTTAAACACAATACAAATTGCAACAAAGATAGCCAAAGGCTGAAGCTTGTAAGGCTCATAACTTTTGCTATACTTGTCGGAATCCAACAAAGTCGGAATTTTCGGAAAGCTAAGAACATTTAATACAACTCTGTAATTGACAACTTTCTCAGATTCCTTATGGAACTCAAAATCCAGCTCTTTAAACACAATACAAAGAGCAACAAAGACAGTAAAAGGCTGAAACTTGTAAGGCTCATAACTTTTACTATACTTGTCGGAATCTAAAAAAATTGGAGTTTTTGGAAAACTAAGAACATCTACTATGACTCTCTAGTTGACAAATTTATCTAATTCAGTATAGAACTCAAAATCCAGCTCCTTGAACACAATTCAAGAACAACAAAAGACAGCAAAAAGGCTAAAACTTGTAAAGGCCATAGCCAGTGCTATACTTATCAGAATCTAACAAAAGTAGAATTTTTAGAAAGGGGGGAACATCTACTACAACTCTCTAGTTGACAAATTTTTCAGATTCCTTATGGAACTCAAAATCCAGCTCTTTAAACACAATACAAAGAGAAACAAAGACAGCAAAAGGCTGAAGCTTGTAAGGCTCATAACTTTTTCTATACTTGTCGAAATCTAACAAAACTGGAATTTCTGGAAAGCTAAGAACATCAACTAAAATTCTCTAGTTGACAACTTTCTCAGATTCCTTATGGAACTCAAAATCCACCTCTTTAAACACAATACAACGAGCAACAAAGACAGGAAAAGGCTGAAACTTGTATGGCTCATAACTTTTGTTATACTTGTCGGAATCTTAAATAATTGGACTTTTTGAAAAGCTAGGAACATCTACTACAACACTCCTGTGTACTACTTTCTCTGATTCAGTGTAGAACTCAAAATCCAACTCCTTGAACACAATTCAAGAACAACATAAGACAATATAAAGGCTGAAACTTGTAAAGCTCATAACTTTTGCTACATTTGTCGGAATCTAACAAAATTTGGCTTTTTGGAAAGCTAAGAACATCTACTATAACTTCCTAGTTAACAAATTTCTTAGATTCCGCATAAAACTTAAAATCCAGCTCTTGAAACACATGCAAAAAATAACCAAAACCGAAGTTTTGATGAAAAACTCGCTGTTTTGGGGAAACGATTTATTTCAACCGTCAAACTAATCCAAAAAAAATCTAAAAATTTTAGAGCATGGTAGTAACACATATAAGAACCTCTCAAATTAATTTGGGCTCATGATTTTAACTTTACCACCAGTTATTAATTCTAACCATCGTAACAACATGCTAATTATTAGAGATTGATTCTTTAGGGTTTTTTTATGTGTGTTCTACCACTTCAATGTTGTATGCCATTTTATTCTAGTCCACAATAATAAATATGTCCATGAAATTTGTCCAAGTTCTTCATTTATTAATATATAACAACAATAATAACAAATAAAATCAATAAACAAATCATTATAGTGGGAAACCCCCACCCAAAGAATTGGTTGGAAGGACTTGCTAGCTCTTCCTTCTCCTTCCTTTTTCTTGCTCCTCTTCAAGAACACCACATGAAAATGAACCCACTCCCTTTGATCTCTCTTTATTTTCTTTTCTTCTCAATTTTTTTCTAAATTAAAACAAGTAAGAGAATGAGATGAGAAGGAGATGGAGGAACATAAAAATGAAAGGGCTCCTTGCCCTTTTTGAGATTGGCCGGCCATAGGAGAGACGGTTGAGTTTTGTGGTTGAGAATGAAACCAAGTGTTCTCATTCTTGTTGCTCAACAATTTGATGTTCAATTTGTAAATTAATATTGCAATCACACTTATCCAATACTAACCTTCTATTTGATCATGATTGTTCAAAAATAAAAGGTATTTTCCCAAAATAAAATTCTACATGATTTCGTACAAACGTACGAAATCGATACAGTACATATACGTACATACATCTACATATACAAATAATTTTTATTCATCAAACTCAATCAGTCTGTACAAAAATAATTTGATTCCGAGAATAAAAAATAATAATAACACATTAATTTTATTTCCGGGTCGGAAGATTTCAGTACCAATTTGATACAATACAGATATATAAAGACTAGTATATATATATATATATATATATATTGTATCGGTTTTGTGCACTTGTACAAAATCCTATAATATGCATTTTTGAGAAATATCTGTAATATCCCGGACTAATATTAAAAATTATTATTTTATTATTATTTTCAGAATTGGAATATTTTTGGGGGATATTACCCGGTTTAGTTAATAAACATTATATATATATATATATATATATATATATATATATAGAGAGAGAGAGAGAGAGAGAGAGAGAGAGAGAGAGAGAGAGAGAGAGAGAGAGATGAATTTTTATTATTAAAACTAATTAATTTCTATAAGAAATATTTTAATTTTAAAAATAATAATTATACACATATAATATCCAACCGGGATATTACAATACTCCCTCCTTACAATAGTTCTGTCCTCAGAACTACGTTTAGTCAGGAGAACTAGAAAAATATCCATACACTAAATAACTCAGGGAAAGAAAGCTTATACGGCTTTCCGGCTCCCAAGGGACTCCCTCTACAAACTGGTTCTCCAAAGAACTCGACCTTGTTTCCAAAGCTGCCTGCAGACTCTACCAAAATCGAGACGTAACTCTTGAATTTTGGTCAGAATCGCTGACACTGGCACTTCATGCTGCTTCATTACGCCTTCAATGCGGACTTCTGCTAATTTCTATAGCGACTAAGTCATCTTTATCGGAAGAAAATGTGCATACTTCATTAACAGATCCCCAATAACCCAAATTGAGTCATTCATTTCTGAATTCCTGGGTAATCCTGTGATGAAGTTCGTACTGATATTCTGAGGTCAACATGCCGCTTCGGTGCTTCAATCCTTGCATCTCCTTCCTAAGCCTTCTGACTTGCTCATTTAGACTCGGTTGCAGCTTCCATCGTACCAAAAGTGATCTATAATCTTGAGTAATCACTTCAATACTAGCTTGCCTGATCTCATCATTTAGCTTCTTACCTCCTTCATGGTCTTTGGCTGTGGCTAATACTTCGCTACCTTGATCTTTTTGCGGTTCGGTAGCCACTCCTTCCTTAGAATAGGACATGGCCTACAAACGCCAATTCTGACTTCTAGGACTCTCACCTATAATTTGCACAAGGCTGATGCTCCTGTATTTGTTCAGAACGGCAGTCAATTGCCAGCGTGCCCTTTTTCCGTTCTTGTTAGGTCCAACTTTAACAAATCTATACTTAGGGTCTTTCCTCCGATATGGAGTTTACAACCCTTATAGCATAAATCTGTAATGAGGATTTCTCCAGATGGTGTAATCAACAAAACCAAATCTAGAGTTGCCTCCCGCTCACATCCCAACGTCTTGAAAAATAATTCAGACAAAAGAATACGATGAACCAAATTTGAAAAAAACGGTTGTTTGGATTTCATATATATATATATATATATATATAAATCCATTCGGTTACAAAAGTGTTACATCATATATTACTTTTTCAGTCAAAATAAAATTCAAAATACAACTTTTAAACTTAGTTGCAACTCCATATGCACATACTGGTAATGGCTCTCCTGCCTTCTTCAACTTGCCTTTTGTAAGTGTGAACTCTTACCCTTGGTGAACAGGCTTCTTTCCTTTATTATTTATTTTCGGGGTTAATCTGCCGCTATTCTTCTGAAGCTGGAAACAATTCGGCCAAACATGACCAATCTCCCCACAATTGTAACATGTACGGGTCTCCACCTGAGGGTTCTTCCCTGAACATTGGAACTTGTAGTGCCCTTTCTCACAACATAGGAAACAAATTCCTGGCTTGGTGCCATCAAGTTTTCCCTCCGTTTCTGAATCTTCTGCTTCTGACCTCGGTTCTTGAACCCTGATGCTGGTGCAGATCTTTTTCCCTGTAGTCGTGGATGGACTGGTTTCTTGAGCCCAGCCTCCTTACAGAAATAGCATACTACAAACTTGGTGGTCTCCGGGACTTGCTCCCATTCATGCTGTAGTCGTGGCAAGTATTTCTGCTCTTTTTCTAGGCCTGCTAATATAGTTCTGCAAGCATTTCCTAGTTGTTTAGCTCGACGACCTTTCCTGGTCCCGTATCTCCTCAGCTTCCTAATTCCTAGATGCACGTCGACTGCCACCACTGTGCGTTGATCCACACTTAGCCCCTGTGGTGGTGAAGGCGAGTCCGTCTTGAGGTTAGTTTTTAGTAAAATCTTCTTCGGCTCTTCGCTCAAGATCATCGGATCATCCATTGAAATCGGTTCACTCTCTTCCATTAACACCTCCCCGGTTAGGATATTCTCGAATACCATCCATCAAACACATATACCGGAATTAGTCCAGATATAGAAAATTTACAAAACATAAGTTGAAAGAAACAACAATATGAATTATAATTGTCTACAACTAGCTAAAACCTCCAAGTTTAATTTTCCTACTGTGTCGGACTATAAATTGAAGTCGGCTCTGATACCACTCTATAACGCCCCAATTTCCTATACCGGGAAACCATGACATAAACCAGAATCTTTTCGTTCAATTAGCCACAATACACGGAAAAAATGGAAAATTTAAAACTTTTTATTCAACACAAATGTATTACAAGTCCGAATATTATAAAACTGCAATACATTACATCAGTGTTACAATAATGCCATACAAGCCCAAGTGTTACAAACTTTCAATAAAATTTACATCAGAGTACAATGAATAATAAATAACACTTGGTACTTTACTTGGATGCTTCTCAACATAAAATAAATTACAACAAATGATACAATTTAAATGAAAATCAACATTTTGCTTCTCTTGCCTTGAGTCCTCCTGAATCATGTACCTGTAGTTTTGCAATATAGTACCTATTGAAGTAGGGACGTCAGTACATATACTGACGCTTAAGGGATGATGACTAGCAGCAAATCTCAACTTTAAACAAACAGATTGATGAAAAAAGAAATGTGTATATATAATTGATGTGTCAGTGTATGCTATGTCTTAGACTATAATGCAAGATTAACTAATGCAAGGATGCTCTTATTCTAATGCAAGCGAGTCTCTGGACAGTATGCACCCCATAAATACATACGCCAATATCAAGTTGTTTCTTCATATATAGGGATTTGAACCCGCACCATCAATTCTACTCTTGTACTCAACCTATTTCTGAAGATACAACGTGACCGATGAGGTTGCTCTGAAACGTTCTGATCCCACCATTTGCAGTCATATAATGGTGTCTCTATTTTCCACTATTGCCCGGCGCACTGGACCTCACTCGAAAATCTGGCGAACCCTTGGAGTTAACTACAACACAGGTTAGCTCGCAGCATCCCCTGTGGCCCCCTAGCTTATAGACCATATTCTATGGCATGTTCGCCTTTCCTGATATAGAACATGACGGAGTTCCGAAGGTCCATCCCCTAGCTCCGATAGGAAAACTTCCTGCTCTTATCATGACACTTTAGAAATTAACAGACGAGATACGGATCCCGTGCTCCCAACTCGTGAGAAGGCACAGACCGTATCCCTTTGACAGGAAGGGTACAACCAATAACACTACCTACTATTGGCCTATAGAACAAGTCGGATCATAAGGTATCACCCTTAATACCAACTCTTTCCCTTCGGAGAAATGATAAAAAAAATAAAGGTTAAGTAGTAATAGTCGTAAGTTACTACCTTAACGGTGTCACTAACCTTAAACAATCCCACGGATGACAATAGTACTAACACAACATGCTAAGTCTGAAGTTAGACTTCGTAAGATAACTCTACTAGGTGCTCAACCTAGACTAACCAGAATCCCTAAGGATCATGTTCCCTGCCCATCGATCCAAGACCCTAGCAATACGAATTTATTCGCATGCTACTGCCCTGAACTTGAATTCTGTCTACGCTCCCGGCCCACGATCAACCTACACTGGTTAAGATCTGACGATGCAAGAGGGGTGACTCGTCCACAGCCCACGAAGAGTAAAATAAATACACGTCTGGATGGTCGATGGCCCCTAGGGCAATGATATCACCCTAGACGAGCACAACAACTGCATACTAGCTAATAAGCTACATACAAGCCAAACAACTTACATACGAGCTAACTAGCTACGTATGAGCCAAATGAATTACATATGAGCCAACTGGCTATGTATGCGACAACAATTTGCTAACAATTAGCATGAACTGTTTCCCATCATAAACATGCTTCTTATGAACACAAGGAACACTTATTACTCATAATCAAGTGCATGATTCAAACTACTAACAAAACTTGATTTTTTATTCATAAAAGTAACATAAAAGACTTCTAACACCCTAGAAGCAATTAAACATGCTACTCTTATCGGAATTCAACAAAATTAGACTTTTTAGAAAGGTGAGAACATCTACTACAACTATCAAATTGACAACTCTCTCAGATTCAGTCAATAAGAGGTACAAAAACTTTGGACATTCTAAACAGCGAGCTTCAGCCAAAAAGGACAGTAGCTGTGACTTTGTAAAAGTCGTAACTCATACTCCACTTATCGAAATCTAACAAAATAGTGCATTTGGGAAAGGTGGGATCCTCTACAACTCTCTAGTTTATAATCTTCTCAGATTCGGTCAATAGGAGGTAGAAAAACCTCAAACAATCTAAACAGCGGAGCTTCAACCAATAAAGGCTAGAAGTTGTGACTTGTAAAAGACATAACTTATGCTCCACTTATTGGAATCTAACAAAATAGGATATTTTGGAAAGGTGAAAATATATACTACAACTCTCTAGTTAACAACTTTCTCAGATTCCGTATGGAACTCAAAATCCACCCCCTTAAACACAATTAAAAGAACAACAAAGACACCAAAAAGCCGAAACATGTAAAGCTCATAACTTTTGCTATACTTATCGAAATATAACAAAATTAGGCTTTTTGAAAAACTAAGAACATCTACCACAACTTTGTATTTGATAACATTCTCAGATTCCTTATGGAACTCAAATCCCTCTCTTTAACCACAATTCAAAGAACAATAAAGACTCCAAAAGGATGAAACTTGTAAAACTCATAACTTTTGATATACTTATCGGAATCTAACAAAATTGAGTTTTTTAGAAAGCTAAGAACATCTAATACAACTCTCTAGTTGACAACTTTCTCAGATTCCTTATGAATTCAAATCGCTGTTTTTTGAACACAATTCAAAGAACAACAAAGACAGCAAAATGCTGGAACTTGTAAAGCTCATAGCCAGTGCCATACTTATCGGAATCTAAAAAAATTAGACTTTTTGGAAAGGTGGGAACATCTACAACAGATTTCTAGTTGACAACTTTCTCAGATTCCTTATGGAACTCAAAATCCAGCTCTTTAAACACAATACAAAGAGCAACAAAGACAGCAAAAGGCTGAAGCTAGTAAGGCTCATAAATTTTTCTATACTTGTCGGAATCTAACAAAACTGGAATTTCTGGAAAGCTAAGAACGTCTACTAAAACTCTCTAGTTGACAACTTTCTCAGATTCCTTATGAAACTCAAAATCCAGCTCTTTAAACACAATACAAAGAGCAACAAAGACAGGAAAAGGCTGAAGCTTGTATGGCTCATATCTTTTGTTACACTTGTCGGAATCTTAAAAAATTAGACTTTTTGAAAAGCTAAGAACATCTAATACAACTCTCTAGTTGACCACTTTCTCCGATTATTTATGAAACTCAAAATCTAGCTCTTTAAACACAATACAAAGAGCAATGAAGACAGCAAAAGGCTGAAGCTTGTAAGGCTCATAACTTTTGCTATACTTGTCGGAATCTAAAATAATTGGATTTTTTGGAAAGATAAGAACATCTACTACAACTGTCTAGTTGACAAATTTCTCTGGTTCAGTATAGAACTCAAAATCTAGCTCCTTGAACACAATTCATGAACAACAAAAGACAGCAAAAAGGCTGAAACTTGGAAAGATCATAGCCAGTGTTATACTCATCGGAATCTAACAAAACTAGACTTTTTGGAATGGTGGGAACATCTACTACAGCTCTCTAGTTGACAACTTTCTCAGATTCCTTATGGAACTCAAAACCCAGCTCTTTAAACACAATACAAAGAACAACAAAGACAGCAAAAGGCTGAAGCTTGTAAAACTCATAACTTTTGCTATACTTGTCGGAATCTAACAAAATTGGACTTTTTGGAAAGCTAAGAACATTTACTAACAACTCTCTAGTTGACAACTTTCTGAGATTCCTTATGGAACTCAAAATCCATCTCTTTAAACACAATACAAAGGGCAACAAAGACAGCAAAAGGCTGAAACTTGTAAGGCTCATAACTTTTGCTATACTTGTCGAAATCTTTAAAAAATTGGACTTTTTGGAAAACTAAGAACATCTACTACAACTCTCTAGTTGACAACTTTCTCTGATTCAGTATAGAACTCGAAATCCAACTCCTTGAACACAGTTCAAGAACAACAAAAGACAACAAAAAGGCTGAAACTTGTAAAGCTCATAACTTTTGCTATATTTGTCGGAATCTAACAAAATTGGGCTTTTTGGAAAGCTAAGAACATATAATACAACTTCCTAGTTAACAACTTTCTCAGATTCCGCTTAGAACTTAAAATTCAGCTGTTTAAACACATGTAAAAATTAACCAAAACAGCAGTTTTGCTAAACTCGCTGTTTTGGAGAAACGATTTATTTCAACCGTCAAACTAGCCCAAAAAAATCTTTAAAAATTAGAGTATGGTAGTAACACATATAAGAGCCTCTCAAATTAATTTGGGCTCAAGATTTCAACTTTACCACAAGTTGTTAATTCTAACTATCATAATAACATGCTAATTATTAGAGATTGATTCTAGGGTTTTTTTATGTGTGTTCTACCACTTCAATCTTTTATGCCATTTTATTCTAGTCGACAATAATAAATATGCCCATGAAATTTGTCCAAGTTTTTATTTATTAATATATAACAACAATAATAACAAATAAAATCAACAAACAAATCATCATAATGAGAAACCCCCACCCAAAGAATCGGTTAGAAGGACTTGCTAGCTCTTCCTTCTCCTTCCATGTTCTTGCTCCTCTTCAAGAACACCCCATAAAAATGAACCCACTCCCTCTTTTGATTTGATCTATCTTTCTTTTCTTTTCTTCTCCTTTTTTTTTCTAAATTAAAACAAGTAAGAGAATGAGATGAGAAAGAGATGGAGGAACATTAAAATGAAAGGGATCCTTGCCCTTTTTGAGATTGGCTAGCTATAGGAGAGGGGGGAGGGGGGGTGTTATAGGAGAGAGGGTTGAGTTTTGTTGTTGAGAATGAAACCAACTGTTCTCATTCTTGTGGTTCAACAATTTGATGTTCAATTTGCAAATTAATATTGCAATCACACTCTAATACAATACTAACCTTCTATTTGATTATGATTGATCAAAAATAAAGATATTTTCCTAAAGTCACATACTACATGGTTTCGTACAATCGTACGAAATTGATATAGTACATATACGTACATACATCTACATATACAGATAATTTTTATTCATCAAACTCAATCAATCTGTACAAAAATAATTTGATTTCGAGAATAAAAATAAAATAATAATAAATTAATTTTATTACCGGCTCGGAAGATTTCAGTACTAATTTGTTACAATACAGATATATACATAGTAGTATATATATATATATATATATATATATATATATATATATATATATATATATATATATATATATATATATAATGTTTATTAACTACACCGGAAAATATCCCCCGAAAATATTTCAATTCTGAAAATAAAAATAAAATAATAATTTTTAATATCAGCCCAGGATATTACAGATATTTTCTCAAAAATGTATATTATAGGATTTTGTACATGTACACAAAACTGATACAATATATATATATATATATATATATATATATATATATATATATATATATATATATATATATATATATATATATATATAGAGAGAGAGAGAGAGAGAGAGAGAGAGAGATGATTTTTTATTATTAAAAATAATTAATTTCTATAAGAAATATTTTTTTTAAAAATAATAATTATACAAATATAATATCCAACCGGGATATCACAATACTCTCTCCTTATAATAGTTCTGTCCTCAGAACTACGTTTAGTTAGGAGAACAGAAAAATATCCATACGCTAAATAACTCGGGGAAAGAAAGCATATACGGCTTTCCGGCTCCCAAGGGACTCCCAACTCACCCCTAGAGTTGCTCCTCAAACTCTCCTCCAGAAAGGCTCTCTCCGATAGCATGGAGATGCTCTTCATCCCTCTCGCATCCCGAACGGCCTTTTTCCACAATAAAGTCGGAGCTCAACGCACCCGTAGAGTTGCTCCTCAAAATTGACTCCCGAACGGCTCTCTCCTAAAGCATGGTGATGCCCTTCATTCCGCTCACCTCCCGAATGGCCTTCTTCCACAACGAGTTCGGAGCTCAACTCACCCCTAGAGTTGCTCCCCAAACTCGCCTCCTGAATAGTTCCCTCCTAGAGCCTGGTGATGTTATTCATTCCGCTCGCCTTACGAGCGGCCTTCTTATACAACGAGTTTGGAGCTCAACTCACCTCTATAGTTGCTCCTTAAACTCACCTCCAGAACGACTCTTCCCAAGGATCTTACGAAGAGCTTCTTCATAGCTCCTCCAAGGTGAAGCTCCTCTTCTTAACCCACAGGAGAGGAGTTCCTCTTCAAGATTCCGGACACTAAAGCTCTTCTCGACTTTACAGGGTCAAGGATATTGTGGGACTGTTTTGACCTAAAGATATGATTCATCAACTGACTTTTGAAGAGAAACTATATATCTTAGAGTCACCTTCGAAATGAGCGTTCACACGCACCAATCAGACTTCTGTAGCACCGGGAAAACTCATTATACTGCTGCACCATGCAAATCTCTCAAAAGAGCACCATCAAGTTAAATAAATTGTGATACAAGGAAGCAAGTAGGTCAAGTGGTTAGGCTGCTCATCACCCTCCTCAATGAGCATGGGTTTGAATCCGAGCAACCCCCTTCTTCGGCGATTTATTTTGTAGTTGAACTAACTATTGAACGTGAGCTGCAAGTACCAAAAAAAGATGCAGCAAAAAAATGTGTACTGAACGTGCAACACCGAGCAATCTTGCGCCCAAACTGAATGGTGCAAAGTTCTCTTCAAAATCGGTGTCAAATCGTGATCAACGGTGGAGATTCGATCAAAAAAGAACGTGAACTGCATGTGCAACGCCGATCAAACGAGCTCCGGGCTGAATGGTGCAAAACTCTCTTCAAAATCTGTGCCAAATTGTGATCAACAATTGAGATTCGCTTAAAAAAATAAGCACGTGTACTACACATGCAACGCCAAACAAACCTGCTCCAGATCTTAAAAAGGCACAAATAATTCTCCTTCTGATCTGCGCCCGATCTTGATCAAAGGCTGAGATTTGGTCAAAAAAAGTTGATCGGGTCAACTGGCAACATTCGACATTGACCGATCAACGCCACATGTCAGCATGCCGAAGCATCGCAAACGATCAGTGGCGCACGGCGAACAAACTTGCCCCCGATCGAAATTGAAACAAAATCTTGTTGTCCGGTCAACGGTCAACGGTGCTTTTCTGCTTTTCAATCTCTATGATTTTCACAACTGTCATGATCAATGCTCCAAATTCTACCACTTAGGTATATATTTAATTTCTTTATTTAATTATTAAATTGAATTAATTATTTAAAATATTCGAAAAATAATTTATAATCGTAAAAAACTAATTAAAAATAATTTTTTATTCAGAAAAATATTTTAAAATTCTGAAAAATAATTCTTAAGTTACAATAATTAATTAAAATTTTCGAAAATTAATTATTAAATCTCAGAAATTGAATTAAAAATGATTCAAATTGGAAAAAAATCAGAAAAATGTAGAAAACTCACAAAAAATCCAAAAAATTCTAAAAATAATTTTGGGTATTTTACAAGCTCAGAATAACACCGTTACACCTTAAGCAAGATCCAAACTTTCCCCAGAACTCCGATAAGTTCTGTAACAATTAAAACGGGCGAACTACTCCTCAAAAGCTGTGAAACTCAGTCTTCGGGAGTAGGGGGCTTGTGATATGGGTAAATATAGAACCAAATTGGGATAGTTAAAACCGGGAATGGATCTTAAATCTCTCAGGGGTAAAATGGTAAAATCCACTACAAACAGGTTCGTAAACGGGAATTGTGCCTCTTTAAGTCCAGTAGGCCAAAACAGGGAGATGGTTTATACTTACAAGTTTGCATCATGTCGTGGTGTAAGAATGAAGATTGATAAGAATTGTGAACCAATAGTTTCTTATTACAAGTTTGCATCATGTCGTTGTGTGAGAACGAAGATTATAAGATTTGTGAAGTAAGGGGCGAGAGAACAATAGAGCTGAAGATGACAGACGGAAGGGGACACACACTAGAGGAGGGCATGTATATTCCTTTATTGAAAACTACCCTGATATCCATGAGAACTCTTGAAGCTATGGACTACAGATACACAGATCCAGGTAGAGTTCAAACGGTTTAGGAAAGTTATCGTAAGGTGATGAAGGGTGAGGGGGATTGAGAAAAGTCGGCACAACCTCTACCAGCTATGTAGGAACTTGAAACCTTGACCAAGTAGTTTGAAGCCCATTGTTCTTAAAGCACTATCTAGTTTTGTTGGTTATGCCCTAGAGGCCAGTTGTGTATTGACATTACTAGTTTACATTGTATTATGACATTTATTTCATATTTAGGTATTTTATTTATTGTGAATTAAATGAACATAATAAATTCCTTAGAATTGTAATTTCAATGTCATGGGATATCAAGTGCATGACTTGATTGTGAGATCCTATTGGAAGAAATCAGAACATTGTTCTTAAATGTCCATAGTCAAATATTATTGTAAATTAGTACAACAATAATACATAAAGACTTGTGTGTGCGTAGACTAGTGACCATTCTCACGGGTCATAGATATGAGATATCAAGTCTTCACATGGGTACATATTAGAGTAATAATGTACTGGACTGACCCATCATGAGAACGTTGCATGGATCGTTACGTGATTGTCATAAGCGGTTCCCACAGAGACCATGGTATACGTAGTCCTTTGACTTAAAGTCAATACAGTTCCCTACATAAGAAGTTAAATGTTTTATTGCAATCAGACGTTGTCTGTAATAAGGTGATTATAAAGTCGACTATTGTATATACTACAAATCATGCAGAGGGATGTGAGTGAGATAGATAGAATTTGTCCATCTTACATAACAGGATCGATATCTACGGGCCCCTTGATTGAGTAAGACTGTAAAATGCATGACCGTGCTCAAATGAGTCAACATGAGATATTGATCTCATTTGTTTTCGTAAGTCTACTTGGAAATCAAGAAACCAAAAAATTGAAATATACAAAGGTGACACGTTATATGCCTTTTGGTCAATTAAGATATCCAGACAAAGGGACTGTACTACATGGTAACATTGGTCACGGATAGGTTATGTCAAATCATTGACATTTCCGTTACCTGAGTAGCAATGATGTATAGCTAGATTCCACTCGTTGTTTGTAATACTCGAATATGATTTTATTATTACTTTCAACGTAATTGGAAACTACGTGTAACACCCCGCAAAACTGAGTTATGACAATTTTTTCCACGGGTGTTAAGCACATGTATTTTGTACTGTTACGAGTAATATCTGTAACGTATTTTAATATAAATGTCCTACATATTTCCGCATTTCAATTATTTATACACTTTTCGTCTTCTCAAAGTTCAATTTTGTCATATTCTGAGCCAACTTAAATATTTATTTTAATCTTTGTGTTTTACGTGTGTTGCACGTGCTTTCAATACACGTGTCGATTACGTATATTCTTACGTGTAATATTATAAAATTCTACGTATTTCAATTATTTATTTTTCTTTATTTGTTCAAATTTGTTTAAAAAATTGAAATTTCATTTTCTCCTATTTGGACTCAATTATATTTTTTATACGTGTAATGCACGTATTTTCTATGTATGTGTTGATTACATTATTGTATATATATGATTAATGAAATATATTTTTCGTATGTTGTATTTCGATTATTTATAAATATTTTTCCGTTGACCAAATCTATTTCGTATTTTAATATTTGTTTTTACGTGCGATGCACATGTTGGCAGTGCACATGTTAGTTGTATTCTCTTTCAAAATGAAATTTATGAATTGTGTGTGTCGTTGTTTTTATTTGGGCATAAAAACTCTAATTATAATTAAATTAAACTAGTTCTATTAAATACATATTACAATATATAACATATGCATTTAATTTAAATAAAAACTATTAATAAATAGTGTGCACACACATCTGATACACGTGCACGTGCTTTGTGCGCACCATGAGAAGTGGCCGGGTGCACTTTTGGATATGGGAGAGTGGGATGGTGCTAGTGGGTAGTTAATTGGATTAGTGAGTGGTTAATATTAACCCCCATTAATTAATCCCCTAAATAAATCTCTTTATAAACCTATTTCTAATCAACAAAGAGACAAAAAAATGAAAGAAAGAGAAATGAGAAGAAAAAAAATGTTGTTTGCTGCCAAAATGTGTTGATGGGATTTAATTAAGACGAACCTCAATTAAATCTGAGATTATGAATGATCGGGCGGTGTACTCCGGGATCATGAATAGTCGGACAGATGGGAGGCGGATCTCTGATATTCCAGGGCTAGAGCGGCACTTGCGGAGCGTCCTTATGAGGTAGATTCTGTATAGTCGGACAGTGTACTCCGGGGCTAGAATCCGTACTTGTGGGATGTCAGAACCTCGTTTTGTTACCAAGTAAGATTTCATAGCGAGGAATTGAACCCTATAATGTGAAGTACGTAAGGACTTTCCCTCGGACCTATGTAGTATGGGATGCATAGAATCAGAACAAGTATGCATTAGTGTCATCGTAGTGTAATGTCTGTATTAGGTATTAAGTCATATCATACACTAACACGAATAGGATAGTCACTTTTTCTGTATGCATTCAAGTTTGTGTCTACTAAAGTAGAAGAATTGTTGTACTATAGCTTTGCGTCTGTTGTATGCAACTGACGTGCCCACAGTTTTCCAGATGCAGGATTGGACTTGGCCTGGGCTTGAAGTCACTATGATGAGTTGTTACAAGATGGAAGAATTTTCATTGTTGTAGATTGTATTGTATTCCTTTATTTTCGTTGTGTTGTTGTAAAGAACATGTCGTAAATAAAAGTTTTAAATTCCTTATAAATTTGAACGAATTTGAAGTAAAAGATCATGTATTTGCTATAGGGTCACACACTTAGAATGGATCAAAATTGAGATTTAAATTCGTAAGATGAATTTAATTAGGGATCCAAGTAAGACTTGCACTCCTGATATTAGTTGGACATTTAATTAAATTAAGTGGGTCGACTAAAGTTCAAAGGCACAGACACGAATCTAATCCAGGTCAGATTGTGAGTCCAACAACCTCATTAATCTCTTATGGTTGATTTTGTGCACCTATATATATAATATGTATCTGCGGAAAAGACACATGTGAATGTCACGCCCCGCTTCCCAAAAAAGAATACGGAATACGGATACGCGACAAAAGCCCAGCAAATGATTTTCATCATCCATAAGCTGTTCAGAATCTTTACAATATTTCACAAGAATAATCAGAGTCGGAAGCAAAAGAATCAACCAAGTATGCATAATCAAATCAAATAGACCAACAGAAATTTACTTAAAACCAAAATATAATAATCTCAAATAAATCAAGTCTGGACAAGTCAATATCCTGGGTCACATTGCCCAAATACAAATAAATCCAAGTATCAAATATAATTGTTCAAATAAGCGACAGAAATAATAATAATAACTCCAGCACTAATATTTTATATCACCAACTCCATCTGCTACCTATTCTCCAAAGTCTGCAATTTAACAATTGCTGGAATAGAAAAAGAAAACAAACTTCCGTCAATGCAAGTTACGGGCCGCTTGTAGTACAGGATACAAGTACATGGGAAAACTAACTAATAACATGGAATATGCATGATAACAAAATAGAATACTAGCATGGCAAGATGAACAAGTGCAAGTGGCATGTAGCAAGTGTCAAGTGAACAAGTATCATGTAAACAAGTAACAAGTATCACGAATCAAGTATCAAGTATCAAGTAACAAGTGTCAAGTGGTCAAGTACAAGTATCAAGTAGCAAGTGTCAAGTGATCATGTTCAAGTCTTGTATTATTACTATCTAGGTAGCACTTCATGCAGCACACACTACATGGTTGCTACATTCAAACAAGTTACGTTTATGTCTAGTGGTGGGTTTCTATAGGGCCGTGTACTCAGGCATCATGTAAACGAGAATCATATCATGTCATGTAATCAGTAATGGATTCTAGAGGTGGCCCCGTAGATTCTAGAGGTGGCCCCCGTCAACCCCTGACATGGCACTTAGTTCCACGTGGCACTTAGTTCCATGTAACTTGTAAATCATGTAATAGATTCTAGAGGTGGTCCCCGTAAATTCTAGAGGTGTCCCTTGTCAACCCCTGACGTGGCACTTAGTTCTACGTGGCACTTAGTTCTATATAACTTGTAATCATGTAATGGATTCTAGAGGTGGCCCTCGTAGATTCGAGAGGTGGCCCCCTTCAACCCCTGACGTGGAACTTAGTTCTACGTGGCACTTAGTTCCATATAACTTATAATCATGGGAAACACAGGCCCCCTTCTGAGTACACTTACCTATATTGTCCATTACTATGGTCTTTTCCTTTCCCAGATTGGTTATTTATTATTAGTGTCAAACAAGCATGTATGTGTCACGAACAGGGCAAGTACATCATGGCATAAACAAGTAACAAGATCAAGTTGCAAGGTAAACATGTACGGGTACAAGATAACACATAAAAGGATAAAACAACGAGATTTTTAGTTCAGGACAGCAAGATAGTACTGCACTAAAACTAGGATTCCCATTGCTACAAACATGCAAACCTGAATCCTTCGAAAGGTCTAAAAATAGACTCTCGGACGAATCCAGAAAATATATATAAGTCATATAGTGTTTCACAAAAATACGAGTCAAAACTGAATTGAAACCAGAAAATGCGTTCAGCCAGAAATCAGAAGATTGTATACAAAGTCAGGAAAAAAGCATGAAAACTCCATAATTAAATCCAAAAAAAATCTGGGGTATTCCCCTATATGTATAGTAACAGAAAATCAAGTTTCATAATTTTCCAACAAAAATAGAGTAGTCAAGTAAAATCAGAAAACAGCAAGATGTAGTAGTTTTGTAAATCTGGATTCACAAACACCGCAGTACGAAAACTGCAATATCTCACAACCATAAATCAAAATCCAAATCCACCAAAAGGGTGATAAAATAGATACAGTAGGCTAACTTTCATATTCAGAAATATTTTAGAAACAGCAAGTGGAATTAGGACGAAAATCAGGTTCTTTACTAAACAGTATGAAAAATCTTCTAGAATAGTAGTTGTTTGGAAACATAGAACAGTTTGTAAAACTTATCAAATAAATCCATAAAAATTCTGGGTAAACCCCAATCAAGTCTAGAAGTACTGAACAAATTTTCAGATCAAAATAATAATTTTAATACCAGAATAAAAATAGATTACTCTTTAGAATTCATAGAAAATAAAATCTGGAAATCTTTCGACACTACTGTAATAAAATCGACATAACTCACAAACCGTAAAACGAATTGAGATCTGTCAAAAGGGTTGGAAAATAGACATAATTCCCTACAAATCATGTTCACAAAATATTTTCAAATACTGAACTTAATAGGGTCTAAAATACTGAACAACATCAGGAAAACAGAAAAATACAGATTTGCTCTTCATACAAAATTTAACATAGATCACACGAAATTCATCCAAATCAATCCAAACATGAAATATAGTGTACTAGATGTCCAAGTAACATGGTATAGGGTATTGTGCAAGTATCCGACAAGTATAACACGAATAACATATCAAGCACAGGTATCACAAGATAACATGAATATACACATCAAAAGTGGTCAACCCTAGGTTAATTCATGTCATATGTGTCGTGAGGCAACTATGGTCAAATTATCACAATAGAGACAATATCAAGAAAGGGATTCATACACAAATTGTCTCTCGAACCCAACTACACTACAAGTAGTATTTAGTACTTGTATTTGCAAAGGAATTTAATACAAGTTACTTGCCTGAAAGACAACGACGGAAACAAAGCAAAAGCAAGAATAACAGGAACGGATTCCCGGGGCATGAACACAAACACAACAAACCAATCATGAACACATGATCACGAACAAGATGAAGACGAATGAGATCACGAATACAATCGGACGGCTGAGATCGAAGATCAAGATCAAGATGATCGGATCAGATCGAACGGTAAGATTTCCCTGATAATGAAGATAATGACGAAGATCAAGATCAAGATCGATCGAACTGCTATGATCAAAGGAAGTTGATGATCATCATGATCGTGACGATCAAGAAGAGATCGGACGGCTATGATCTAATCGGATGATCAAGAGGAGATCGACGGCCCACATCCAATCAAGCATGATGATCAAGATCCAATGGGCGACCAGGAATCAATCAATCAAGATCAAGATCAAGAGATCAAGATCACAGTCATGATGGGGATCAGATGGCCCACGACCAACATGATCAAAACCCATATAACAGTAACCCAATCCACTGTCTACGGCTGTCTGGCTGCATGGCTTCGACGACAGCGAGCGGCGGGAACTGGCGATAAGGCAGAGGACGACAGCCGACACTGTCGTCGCGGCTGAGCGACGGAGAGGCACGACTGGGGAGGCGGCGACTGAAGCTCTGGTGCTGCGGTACTGACGGGAAAAAATAGCCCGGAGTAGAGGGACGAAGAGGAGAGGATGCATGGGGTATGTCGCGGGCGCCTGGCTGAAGAGACCAGGGCAAAGGTGATGTGCTGCCGCGGTGTGGAGTCGCGACAGGGAGCACAGGGGGCGCACTGGTCGACGAGGGGCTACCGGTGCTAGGGAGGAGAATAGGAAGAGTATGGACGGAGAGGGAGACGGCTGAAGGTCCGGGGGTAGAGGATAGGTCGAAGAAGAGGAGAGGTGGAAGATGAAGTGACGGCGGGGTGAAGAACGGGGCATGGGTGAGAAGAGGCGGCTGAAGTAGAGGAAGGTGAACAGGTAAAGATGGGTTTAATAAATAGGTAGGGATATTTAGGGTTTAGGTGAAGGATGAACAGGGTGAACTGGTTTGGGGCATACGGGTTTCGGGTAGTTAATTAACAGGGTAGGGGGTTTAGGGTTTAGGGTAATTAGCGGTTTAAGTGGGTTTTTGGGTAATTGACTTATAGGGTACAAGATCCAATAGGGGATTAAAACATAAATAGAAAAATAACCAATACAAAATTTGTTTATAATAAAAAGGTAATTTGCATTACAAAATAGGATTTATCTAAAATACTACAAATACAGTTAGTAAATAAAAGTGCGTTTTTAATAACCAGTCAACAACAACAACAACAACAACAACAATAATAATAATAATAATAAGAGTAATAATAACAAAAAAAATAAGAATAGAATTACAATATAAAAATCATAGAAAATATTTACAAATAAAATTTTTGATCGAAAAAGATTTGAATAGGAGATCCAATAATACAATTTTGGCACAACAATTTAAAAATGAAAAAAATAATTTGTGAAAATTTTAAATACAGAAAATACACAAAAATACATTTTTGGAAAAACAGGGGTTACAGTAAAAAACTCTAGCCGTCACAGGAAAGTGAGAGAGATCGTAAGGAGGAACATCCCCTTCACACAGCTAGCACTGCGGTGTGAGGGAGAGCCATTTTTCGTTCCATTCATGTGGATATCGTAGAGGCACCGCAATATTGCAATGCTGTGATCGGCATACTGTGGAGACAACAGATCCATCTGTAAAGTATAACTCCTAAACACGATTTATGGTTTTCGCATGGATCCATGGCTAGGTTTCGATATTTTTATAATTTTTCTATGTGTATTTAATCTGTGATTGCCATCAAAACCTAATAGTGGTATCAGAGCCACTTGCGAAACCATAATTCAGTTATGTATGATATGTGATTATTCATGATATGTTCGCACTTTTGGAATAAAGATTCATATGTGATATAATTTTTGCAATAGTTGCAATATATGAATTTGTTTATGTGTTGGTTGTTAACATAGATGTCATACTAGGGTAGCCCTCGATTTGGAACCATTAAAAAATTCTGGAGCAGTAAGATGTGATTTGCAGTGACGTTAGAGTTTCTTAAACCATGAAGAGTTCATGCACCTACATCATTTGCAGTGGCGTTAGGGTTTCTTAAAACATGAAGTCTTCATGCTCTGGAGGTGGCAAGGGATGATGAGGCAAATTTGGTAAGGACCCCCGTGCCAACTCTACATAGGGCAATATTGATTCCCCGAAAACCAATCCTTTTTAAATAAACTAAATAAAATCATAACAACATATTTTTTGTTTATTATGCTATGTGATGCATGGTGTGTGGTTGTGGCCTTAGTTCTGTGATGCATGATTTATGTTCTGTGATGTATCGTTTATATTTTGGTATTTTGAATATGGCCTATGTGTCATACCTTTCTCTTTACATTCTCAATGTAATCTTTTCTCTCTATACTCCGATTGTACATTCTTTATTTATATGTAAATGTAATCTCACTGAGGAAGCAAGAAATTGGCAACCATACAAGGACAAGATTAGGAAGCTGCTTGGAGAAGACAGTATAATCCGTTCGTTCAGTTTTTGTACTCTCATTGGCTTGGGAGAATTAGTGTGTTAGGGCCACAACTATGCCACATATATTTTATACTTTTAATTTTGTATGAGATGCACTGTTTTAGTTGTACGCTAATGAATGATAAATGGTGTGATCAATTAATAAAATAACAAAATCCCTCAAAGTAAATATTAAGTCGCAATAAGATATCTTCCAATGCGTGGTACTCGTCTAGGCTAGGATCGATTAAGTATTGGTCTGCCAAAACAGTGTGCTTTTATCTATCCTAGTGAGACGCGATGGGAAAAAGTAATATTCAATTGCCAACCATTGGGTCTAACTAACTAGGCTATTTCAATAGGATTGAAAATTTAGAGGAATAAAGTTAGAATTTAGTCTATGGGATAGATTAGAATAAGTGTTATTCACCCAACTATCCAAAAGTTGCATACAATGTAATTGGAAAGTGTTACCTACCTAAATAACTGAATTTCGAGTGATTAGCAAAGCTAACTCAGAAATAGGTTAAATATAGATCTGGGCCTACTAGAAAATCTTACGATGAGATTTTTCGAGTCAATGATGAGGGACGTTGATTTGAGTAAAAATAGTAAGAGGTGTATTTAATAAAGGACCTTATTAAATATTTCAATATCGTTATACATACTTTGCATATTTCTGTTTAATATTTTAATGATATGATATTTACTTTTCATATTTCTGTTGGTAGATTACCATGGCATCCAACACATTAAATAACCTTATCATTGCGATCTGTCCTTGAGAATGACAAACTGTCTGGGACAAATTTCTTAGACTGATACAGGAATCTGAGAATAGTCCTCAGGCATGAGAAAAAGCGATATGTTCTAGAGCAGCCTATTCCTAAGCCACCTGCTGCAAGTGCCCCTCGCACAGAAAAGGATGCTCATAAGAAGCATCAAGATGACGCCTTGGACGTTGGTTGTCGCATGCTAGTCACCATGAACTCTAAGCTTCATAAGCAATATTAGAACATGGATGCCTATGGTATGATCGTACACCTCAAGAGGCTCTATCAAAAGCAGGCTATGCATGAGAGATTTGAAGTCTCAAAGGCATTGTTTCAGTGCAACTGGCAGAAGAAAGCCATGTCGGAACTCATGTGCTCAAGATGATTGGGTACATAGAGAACCTTAAAAAATTTGGTTTCCCTTTGGGTCAAGAGTTGGCCACTGACGTGGTCCTGCACTCATTGCCAGAAAGTTATAGTCAATTCGTCATGAACTACAATATGAATGAAATTGACAAACCTTTACCAAAACTGATAAGCATGTTAAGAACTGCTGAGTAGAATATTAGTAAGGGAAAAAAAGACCATTATGATGGTCCAACATGCCAAAGGTAAGTGCAAGGGAAAAAAGCAGAATAAGAAACCAAAGGGTGAGGGAAAGGGCAAGGGCAATTTCAAGCCAAGCACTTCTGCCTTGAAACCTAAGGGTGGTGTGGCCACGGAGGGCATATGCTTCCACTGTAGTGAGACCGGATATTTGAAGAGAAATTGCCATAAGTACATGGAAGAGCTTAAGAAGAAGAAAGGAAATGAGACTTCCATAATAGGTATTTTTGTTATAGAAGTCAATTTATCAACGTCTGCATCTTGGTATTAGATATTGGATGTGGATCTCACAATTGTGTAAATGTGTAGGATCTCAAAAGGAGTAGACCATTGGTTAAGGGCGAAGTCGACTTACGAGTTGGAAATGGAGCAAAAGTTGCTGCTTTAGCTGTAGGAACTTGTCATTTATCATTGCCCACTGGGCTTATCATTGAGTTAGAGAACTGTTATTTTGTGCCTGTTATTAGTAGAAATATTATTTCTATTTCTTGTTTAAACAAGAAAGGTTTTTCATTTATAATAAAGGACAAAAGTTGTTATATTTATTTAAAGTGATATCTGCTATGCTAGTGCACAATTGAGTAATGTACTAAATATTCTCGACCTCAAAATGCCCATTTATAGTATAAATACTAAGAGGTTCAAATCAAATGATACGAACCCAACTTACCTATGGTATTGTCGTTTGAGCCACATAAATGAGAACTGCATATCTAAACTCCTTAAAAATGGATTCTTGGACTCATTTGATTTTGAATCATATGAGGTATGTGAACCTTGTTTGGTGGGCAAGATGACAAAAGCTCCATTCACTGGAAAAGGTAAAAGGGCTAGTGATATTTTAGGTCTCATACATAGTGATGTTTGCGGACCTTTCAACATATTAGCTTGAGGAGGTTTTCAGTACTTCATTACATTTTCTGATGATTTTAGTAGATATGGGTTTGTGTATCTGATGAAAAAACAAATCAGAGTCATGTGAAAGTTCAAAGAAATCATGAACGAGGTACAACACTAATTTGGTAAAAGTATTAAAGCTCTTCGATCAGGTCGAGGTGGTGAGTACTTAAGCCAAGATTTTGATAACCATCTAAAAGAGTGCGGGATAATATCTCAACTCACCCCCCCCCCCCCCCCCCCCGCCTCGTAACACCACAATGAAATGGTGTCTCTGAGAGGAGGAACTAGACCTTGTTAGACATGGTCCGATCTATGATGAGTCATGCAGACCTTCTAAGTTTCTTCTGGGGACATGCTCTGTTAACAGCTTCTTTCACACTTAACCGTGCTCCATCTAAAATGGTTCAAGAGACACCATATGAGATATGGACTAGGAGGCATCCTAGTGTGTCTTTTATGAAGATTTGGGGTTGTGAAGCCTGTGTAGTGTGCCAAGTATCTGATAAACTTGGTCCAAATTCTGATAAGTGTTTCTTTGTAGGATATCCCAAGGAAACCAAGGGATACTATTTTTATAATCCCACTGAAGGCAAAGTGTTTGTCGCACGAACTGCTGTGTTCCTAGAGAGAGAATTCGTCTTCAAGAGAACCAGTGGGATAACGATAGAACTTGAAGAAATTCAAACTTCGCAAAGTAGCAGAGAACAAATGGTGGAAGTGGAGTAGACTCCATAAATCGTTGTGGAACAACACCCTGCTCAAGTAGCACAAGGCTTACATAAGTCTAGTAGGATACCTCATCAACCTGAGAGAGATAAATTTCTCGTGACTTAACATGGTGATGTATTGCTCATGGATCAAAATGAGCGTACGACTTATGAGGAAGTTGTAAAAGGCCCAGACTCTGAGAAATGGCTTGAAGCCATGAGATCTGAGATGGAACATGTATGACAACCAAGTATGGACCTTGGTTGACTCACCTGAAGGGGTAAAACCTATTAGGAACAAATGGGTTTTCAAAAAGAAAACTGACATGGATGGTAACGTGCAAACATTTAAGGGATGGTTGGTGGCTAAAGATTTCAAGCAAGTTCATGGTGCAGACTATGATGGGACTTTTTCCCCAGTTGTCATGCTTAAATTCATTCGAATCTTACTTGCTATTGCAGCATATCACGATTATAAAATCTGGCAGATGGATGTCAAAACGGCTTTCCTAAATGAAAATCTTCTCACGAATGTGTACATGACACAACCTGAGAGTTTTGTCACTCCAAATGATGCTGGGAAGATGTGTAAGCTACAACAATCCATTTATGGATTGAAGCAAACTTCTAGAAGTTGGAATCTTTGCTTTGATGATGCAATCAAAGAGTTTGGTTTCATCAAGAATAAAGATGAACCTTGTGTCTACAAGAAGGTTAGTGGGAGCACAATTGTCTTTCTGGTGTTGTATGTAGATGACATACTACTCATCGAGAATGACATCCCTACTTTACAGTCTGTAAAGACTTGGCTAGAAAAATACTTTTCCATGCAGGACTTGGGTGAAGCTACCTATGTATTACGCATCAACATCTATAGAGATAGATCAAGAAGATTGCTTGGCCTGAGTCAGAGTACATACATAGACAAAGTATTGAAACATTTTAATATGCAAGAGTCCAAAAAAAAATTTCTGCCTATGTCGCATGGTGTAAGTTTGTCTAAGGCTCAATGTCCTACAACTCAAGATGAGAGGGACCGCATAACTAAGATTTCATATGCAACTGCAATTGGATCTATCATGTATGCCATGTTATGTACTCGTCCAAATATTTCATATGCCTTGAGCATGACGAGCAAGTACCAGTCAGATCCCGGTGAGAGTCACTGGACTGCTGTCAAAAACATCCTTAAGTACTTAAGAAGGACTAAGAATTTTTTCTTGGTATATGGAGTCGAGGAACAGATTGTCGTATAGGGTTACACTGACGCTAGCTTCCAGTCTTATAAGGACGACTCCAAATCACAATCGGATTTTATGTTTTTGCCTAAATGGTGGAGTTGTGAGCTGGAAGAGTTCGTAGCAAGACATAATAGCTGATTCTACCATAGAGGTTGACTATATTGCTACCTCCAATGCAGCAAAGAAGACCGTTTGGATGAAAAATTTTATCACTGAACTTGGCATAGTTTCCAGCATTGTGGATTCAGTAGGCCTTTATTGTGATAACAATGGGACCATTGCACAAGCTAAGGAGCCTAGATCTCACCAGCGATCCAAACATATACTTGGCATTTCCATCTCTTTCGAGAGATCATCGATAGAGGAGATGTGAAGATATGCAGAGCACCGACAGATGATAACAACGCTGACCCACTGACAAAGTCTCTTGCACAGCGAAAGCATGAGCATCACACTAAATCTATAAGCATTATATGTATGTCTGATTGACTCTAGTGCAAGTGGAAGATTATTGGTGTATGCCCTAGAGGCCAGTTGTGTATTGACATTACTAATTTACATTGTATCATGACATTTATTTCATATTTATGCATTTTATTTATTGTGTTATTTATTGTTAAATGAACATAATAAAGTTTTTAGAATAGTAAGTTCAATGTCATTGAATATCAAGTGCATGACTTGATTGTGAGATCATATTGGCTGAAATCAGAACACTGTTCTTAAATGTCCCTGGTCAAGTATTATTGTGAATTAGGACAACGATAATATATAGAGAATAGTGTATGCATAGACTGATGACCATTCTCACGGGTCATGGATATGAGATATCACATTGGTACATGTTAGAGTAATAATGTACTGGATTGACCCACCATGAGAACGATGCATGCATCGTTACGTAAGTGTCATAAGCGGTTCTCATAGTGACAATGGTGTAAGTAGTCCTTTGACTTGAAGTCACTACGGTTTCCTACATGATATGTTTTAATACCGTCAAATGTTGCATATAATAAGGTGATTTTAAAGTTGACTATTGGATATACTACAAATCATGCGGAGGGTTGTGAGTGACTTAGATAGGATTTGTCCCTCTTACATTACAAGAGTGATATCTACGACCCCCTTGATTGAGTGAGACTGCAAAATGCATTACCGTAATCAAATGAGTCAATATGAGATATTGATCTTAATTGTTTTAGTAAGTCTACTCGGACATTAAGAAACCAAAGTATACAAGGGTAACACGATCTATGCCTTGTGGTCAATTAAGATATCTGGACACAGGAACTAGACTACATGGTAACATTGGTCACAGATAAGTTCAAATCACTGACATTCTCGTTACTTGAGTTGCAGTGATGTATTGCTAGATATAGCTCACTGTTTGTAATACTCGAATATGATTTTAGTACTACTGTCGACGTAATGGGAATCTACATGGTCACACACTTAGAATAGATTGAAATTGGGATTTAAATTTATAAGATGAATTTAATTAGGGATCCAAGTAAGACTTAGACTCCTAGCATTGGTTGGACATTTAAGTAGATTAAATGGGCCGACTAAAGTTCAAAGGTCCGCACACGAATCTGACCTAGGTCAGATTGTGAGCCCAACAACCTCATTATTCTCTTAGGGTTAGTTTTCTACACCTATATATATGATATGTATTTGTGGAAAAGACACGTAAATATCCCTAGCCGTCACAGAAAGTGAGAGAGAGAGGGAGATTGTGATGATGAACATCCCCTTCCCGCATCTAGCACTGCGGTCTGAGGGAGAATCATTTTTCGTTCCGTTCGTATGGATACCGTAGAGGCACCGCAATATTGCAGTGCTATGATCGGCATACTGTAGAGACAGCAGATTCATCTTTAAGGTATAACTCCTAAATATGATTTATGGTTTTCGCATGAATTCATGGCTAGGTTTCAATATTTTTGTAATTTTACAGCTATGTATTTAATCTGTGATTGTCATCGAAACCTAACAAGTTTGTCATCACTAGAATCATCTGACCGAGACTGCGACATTCGAATGCCTTCGGAATGTGGAGAGAGCCTTGAGGTTTATGGATTTCGTGTGGAGGGTGGCACATCCATGATAACATCTACTAAGGTGTACCCTTGAGGAGGGCATACAGCGTGAGAAAAACCGGTGGATGTAGATTCAACTAGCAGAAAAAGGCACAAAACTGAGTTGTTTTCAAGAATAGAATAAAATAGTCTAGAAGATTTTAAACACAGTTGTGGATTCATGAGTATGCAATTCAAGATGGAGATTGTTGGGTTTATGTCTTGCATACTATGTTGGATACGAAGACGATGAGACGATGGAATGATCGAGACGGTTGGAGATAGAGTGAAAGCAAGAGGAAACAATAACAGTAGTAGCAACATGAGTAGTTGCGGTCAACCGGCTTGTGGGACGGTCGACCGCCTGACTGTCCATGGTATCCTGCGAGGGGGTCGGTCGACCGCAGTTTGGGGTTGGTCGACCAAGTGTGGCTGATGCAGACTTCGGGTGCGGGTCTGAGTGACTTCGCTGAAACCTGAACTTGCTCTTCAGGTTAGATCATGTGGCTTTTATCATAGTGTTATCTCTTCTGTAATACCCAATGCCTATTGTATCAAGATATCGAACTAGGGTATTTCTAGATCTCTATATATTGTTGTTATTGGCCTCCATTGAAAGCTAAAAAGAGAGAGAGAGTACTTCATTGAAGGCGGAGTTTGATAGGTTCTACAACTGTAAACAACTGGTACTATCTGGTGAGGCTTAAAAGATGAACGTGATGAGAATTGTGACATTCTTTTATCTTCTCTAGTTGAATAACGTCTCGGGTGTCTTCTCCCCAGGATTAAGGCGAAAGCCCCAACCAGAACAAACTTGTATGAGTTTTAGTTTGTTTGATATGATCTAATTTGTGCTTGTTAATTTGTGCTGAGTGCATCGTATAACTCAACAAGATTCTTGAAAGAGAAGAGTTCCGCTAATTCCCTAATAAGTAGTGTCGTTATACCACTTGTTTCCCTAACACATCTCCAGTAGGGTATAAACTTTGTGCAACAGAAATAAGAAGCGGTAGGTGGTTTTTTTTTGTTTTTTTTATAAAAAAAAAATATTATTGAATTTTTTGTTGTTGCGCAAACTGTATGTTATGCATGAAAAGAGTATGACATTGTTCATAAATGTATCATTTCCATGGATAGCATTATTCTTTTTAAAAAAATAATTCATGTTTTTTTAGTCCATTTACCTTATTATGGTAAGCTTATGCATTTCTACAAAACGATATATTGGAGCAAATTACATTATTCTATATCAATATTGTACTATTATGTAAGCAGAACACGTATATATAATACCAATCACTTTTGGCCTCCCCGTGCCATCATTAATGGCAGTGAGAAGGAGCCGAAATATTACTACTCGAACGATATCAATCGATGTTGTGTAGCATATGACGATCCCGTGACAATGATTGAAATCAATGGGGGAGGAGAATGGGAGAGCCGGATGGACAAACTAGGAAGACGGACAGAGGGAAGGAGGAGAGAGTTGGCAAAAATAACCATAATTTGTGCTAATTTTTTTTGTTTCTTATTTAATGGGGAAGTGTTTAGAAAATAATGACAATTTGAAAGGGTTGTTTAAAAAACCATGTAATTATGAAGTGATAAAACAATGTATAAATTTTTCTGGGGGTGTCCGAACAAAAATAATACGAAAATTAAAAAAATTAAATTCAGGCCGTTTGATAAGCGTTAATCTACAAAGAAATCTGGATTTCCCTAGCAAATACCTTCTTCGCAAGCATCACCATGTAAGAGAACCAATGCTAGAACATGACGAGATCTTCATGACACCACCCACGACTAGATTTGGTCCAGGATTCTTACATGTTAATTTTTGTTTGCCTATTCCCAAGGGATGTTGGGGGTATTTTCCCTGACTGCTTTAAGGACTATAGTACTTCACTTTAGCCTTAATGAAGACTAACTAAAATAGTAGTTTTTCACTCAGCAAATCAACAGAAGTTGACATATAGAGGCAATCCCAGTGTGCATTGAACTAAACAAGTACTACTTCCATCAACTCATAACTCCTATTATAGAGAAGAAATAGTGAATAAGAAAAGTACAGACTCATGAGTCAAGCTAATCCAGTGATTTAGTTTAGGCAGTATGGTATTCAATACTATAATTGACCAAAGCTCTTAGAGCATCCACAGTCGTTTGCTATATACCCAAAATTTGGAAAATTTAGAAAAAATCGAACTGCAGTCGTTGTCTAAATACCCAAAATTTGGGTATACGATGAACAGTTGCGTGCCAAATATAGCAGGCGATCTGGCCAAATGGAAAATATAGCTCACGGAAGATTATAATCCGTCCGATCTAATTAACGGAAGATAATCTTCCGTCCCGTACAAAAGTACTGAACCCAAATGATTAAGAAGCTTTTGAAAAAGAAAAAAAAAAAAAAAAAAAGTCAACCAACGGCGTATTATACACCGTCCAAGGAGATTGACGGTTGATAATCTTCCGTCCGATGCCAATTTTTTTTAAAAAAAAATCAACAAACGACGCAATTGGCCGACGGTGTATAATCCCCCGTCATTTGAAATTGACGGCACATTCTCTTCCGTCCCAGGCCAATTTTAACTTTTTTTTTATTTTTTTTTTAATTTTTTTGTCTTGTAGTGCATTAAAAAAATAAAAAAAAATGAAAGTTAGTACACGTCAGACACTAAAAAAAAAGGTAATAGTCTTCCGTGTGAAGCTTCAGGTTTTTTGTTTTTTTTTTTTTTAATTTTTTGTCTTCTAGTGCATTAAAAAAAAAAAAAAAAAAAAAAAAAAAAAAAACCTAAACTGGAAGTCAACCAACGGTGGAAAAAGCACCGTGCGGTAAAAATGACGGGATATAATGATCCGTTTGCTGGGTTTTTTTAAAAAAAAAATTAAAAAAAAAAAAAAAAAAGTCAACCAACGGTAAATAATCCACCGTGTGATGAAATTGACGGAAGATTTTGACCCGTTGTTGGATTTAATTTTTAAAAAAAAAAAATTTAAAAAAAAAAATAAACGGACGGTTAATAAACTACCGTCTGATCAAATTGACGGTGCTTTATAACCCGTCCATGGCATTTTTTTTAAAAAAAAAAAAAAAATTAAAAGAACGTCTACCAACGGTTAATAATGTACCGTGGCTTCAAATTAACGGAGTATTATCACCCGTTGTTGGGTTTTTTTTTAAAAAAAAAATTAAGAGTTAATACCGCTCCACCCACGGTATATTATATACCGTCTTATGAGATTGACGATAGAAAATCTTCCGTCGTTTATACGGAAACAAACGACCGATCGAAAATACCCAAAAAATAGCTTCAACGACTGCAGCTACATTCTATTTTTCCTATTTCTAAATTTCAATTTGGCTTCAACGACTGTGGATGCTCTTACAGAAGACATGTTCCAAGTGTCTTATGATTGAAATCTTTCTACATGTTTTTTGAAATTAATTCAAGAAAGGTATAAAGAAAATGCCTAAAAAAACAATGTCTATGATACTCGTTGTAAGTAAACAATTTGAACAAATTACCTGAAAAAATCTCAAAACTACTTTTAACAACCAAGGTACTTAAAACTCACTGTCAATATCTCATATACACAAGAACACAACTGAACCTTCTAACATTGTATTCAAGCAAAGGAGGATTAACATCACACAACTCTTCTAGCAAAATAAAAGCATGAAACAAAATGTAACTACAAACTTTTACATAAACCAACTGCAGCACCTAATATTCGATGGAGGCAGTCGGCCAGTTTGGCGAATCAGCTCGGCTTTTTTTGCACTTTGAGCAACCTTTTGATTCTTCCGGGCTTCAGCATCTGCTCGCCTCTCCTCCACTTGCCGTGTTGTTTCTACAAGCTTTCGAGCAATTTTCTCTTGGGTGCGGGCCCTCAGCTCTTCCACATGCACCTGGAATCAGATTATAAACACCAAAATAACCTTCCAGAAGTTAAGCCTTAAGAAGAAATGTTGAAACTTGGGAGAAAAATACTTAAGCTAGCATGACTGTATGGAGAGAATGGAAACTAGTATGATGGAAGATAATCTAATTGAGGATATAGAATATGCAATCCAGGAGACAAACAGGTTGTCGACAAAAAGTTCTGGTTTCTTTTAGCATCGGCGGATTGATGTGATTCTTCAACATTACAAAGTTAGGTTTAGTATCCTACTAATTTCTTCTTGAACACGTTAGCGTTCTTCAGATTCTAAGTTGTGTCATCCAAGTGATAAAGTTTGTGTATGTATTAAGCATTTCCAATTGCAAGTTGCAAGTAAACAGAAAAGTACCTCAAGGTTCCTCATTTTCGCCTCAAATTTTGCTTGCTGATGATTCTCCCATGCTTGAATCTTAATTTCTTCTCGTCTATATCTGAGGAATGAAATGATAAATTTATACCAAGAAAGATGTTCAAATAAGCACGAGCTTTTGATTTGAGATCCAATTTACAAATCATTATTCACTATTCAGGAATAGCATTCAGTGAAAAGGAAGTGGTCAGATGGATAATTAAAGTGTTCAGTTGTGAATCACATAAAAAGAAATTATCATCGTGTCAACATAACCTTACCCATCTCATACTTACAAAGCTTCAATAAAAATTTGAAATATATACATATGAAATATAAATTGTAACCGAAAACAAACTACCTGGCCATATGTTTTGCTTTCTCAGCTTCCTCCCACGCAGCTGCACGTGCTTCATTCTCCGCCTTCACATTTTGATCTCTATCAAATTTCTTAGGAGAGGAACTAGCAAGTTCAGCCTCCTTACTAGCCCATGAAGCAATATTCATCTTACCAAGCTTCATCCCGAGATCGGCAATTTCTTTTCTTGTTTCCAACTTCAATTCCTTTTCGGATAGTTCCTTACTACTTTTCTCCTTGCAATCGCCTTCATGAACTTTTGCAGTAGATGAAGGAAGAGATACATGTTCTCTTTTGGGAGCTGATGGATTTGAAGACCTAGGGCTTCGACTTGGAGTTGTGGCTCCCATAGGAGTTCCAGTTCTCGATGGCTCTTGGCTAGGAATAGGGGTCATTTCGGTTCCCACGTCTCTCATTGAGACAGACTCTACAGCCGGAACAACTGCATAACAAGCCCGACATAAACTACATAAACTATATGAGACGACAATAGAAATTACTTTAAACAAAACCAGGGCAAACCACAGAAAATTCAATTGAATATTTTACAAGAATAAACATTTAGAGATCGGATATAGTGCCTGCTATGTTTGGAGGGATTTTTGGTTTTGTGTTGCAATTAAAATTTTGACAGATGTAAAGTCAATTTTATGTGAGTTTGAAACTAAATCTCAGGTATACTGAACGTTGCAAATTTACACAGATCATCTTCGTAAGAAAGATTCACAATCCCTGCAAATATGAGTTTGGAGTACAAGATTTTCTTTTGAAATACAGCTATCTCATATTAGACAGGTATACTGAGGTTTCGACAAATTTTGAAGCCCACCGAATACATCAGTGGACTAAAACTACAGAGATAAAATGTGAAAATAGCTATACGGATAACATATATAATTTATGACAGTGCTTAGAATCAGGGTATGCACAATCCTATACCATGTTGACATCTTCGAGATTTACTTTGACTAAGTTTGGCATTTTAGATAGCCATTCAGTGGTATATATCAACCGAATTTGAATTTGATCAGTTAAACGTTGTGTTGTTTTATGCAGAACTATGCATGTGACTAAATTAAACGCAAGCCACAGATAATGACGAGACCTCGCCTTGCGCATTATAAGTAGTAAACATATTATGTCAAACTCCATCTCATATTGTTTAGATTTATCATTACAGAGGTCTAAGTTTCTATTGCATAGTCATTTTAATTTCACCACACAAAACAAAAGATTGAATTGTCGACAAAAACAGCGAAGAGATAAGTTTAAAAATACCTGGCGTGGCAGGTTTTCCAGCATTCGATGCTTCGCAATCATCTTGACACAAATTAGTCGGCCCACTCACTCCACTCGTAAACACCAAGTTAGGTTGCAACGAGGGAGGAACAAAAGAGAACTTCGCCACCACATTTTGTGAAATCGGATCAACAGTCGAATCAATTCTCTTAGTATCAGTAACACCCATCTCCTGCCTAGTCCTCCCCCAATTCGCTGAGCTCACTTGATGACTAACACCCTGACCCTGCACCAAATTCTTACTTCTCATCGCATTTGTATGATTCAACGGCTGTCTATTAACAATCCATTTCTCCGCATCATTCCACTTTGATGGAATATGTCTAAAGAACGGCCCGGAAGCTTGATTATAATGATGATGTAACAATCTCTCCCCCCGATGAAACTCAAAGTTACATGTGCTTCCATTTTCGTGCCCACTGTCATATACATTACCATCCTCTTCAATAGGTGGTCTCTCAGGATGAACAGTACTCAACCCATTACAGGACTGAACTTGGTAAGCTACATTCCTCATATTGTTCCGGTTTTTTGATTGAACCTCCGAATTGGGGTCTACTGAACCGCCTAGGGGTTTCGAGAAACTCAAACTAACTATAAGGAAAAGTAGTATCAGTAACTACACGAAATACAAAAGAGAGGGATGCTATCAAATGAAGGTTACTTAATTTATTTAACACACCTTCTTCATCAAAATCAGAGGTTAGTAAGTGGTTTTTAGCATACTCCATTTCCTCAAGCTTAGAGGGGGAGTTTCTAGAAGAATTGCTCCCACCCTCATTCTTCTTTCTAGAGTTGTGGACTCCTAATAGTTTCATCCTAAGTTTAGTGGGAGAAATGACACCCATCTGTAAATATAATCAAAACCCACAAAAATAAACTTAAAATATTGCAACTTCAATACTTACATTTAACTTAAATGAGAGCATTGTTTTAAGAATGATTGAATAGGGCTTATAGGTCTTCAAAAACCCATTTCATTGATTTATATAATGTACTGATTGAGATCAAAGAGTAACGACAATGTTGTATAAATGAAATGTAATGGAAGTAATACAAAATGGGCAAAACCCAGAAAAAAAATATTAAGTAGAAATTGAGGGGTTTATAAGATTAAACAGCAAGAGAATAAAGAGTTGGTAAAAAGGAAGAAAATGTGATGGTTTGAACCTGTTGAACTCTGTGAATCCGCTCATAGTCCATTGCTGCAGAGAGAGAGAAGAGAGAGAGAGGTTGAGAATAATAAATCCAAGGGACTGTGAGTGTGAGCTTTTTGTAGCCCAACAGAGAGAGTACAAACAAATACTAATCGCCTATCTTTTCAACTCCTTGCAAGTAGTGCTGGTACAAAAATCCGATATCCGGACTCGAGCTGGACCTGATCTGGACCCGCATTGAACAGGAATCGATCCGATTTATACGGATTCGGATCCGAATTCTAAATTAAGATCCGATGCACTTCAAGATCCGGATCCGCTCAAAATAGATCCAACTCGGACCCGGATGCAGACCCGTTAAAAAATACCCAAAAATATGGAATTTAAATAATAGGGTTATAAAGATATACATGTGAATAGTAATTATTGAAGATAGATGTGTAAATATACTATTTATTTATGTACTTAAGTGTAAAAATTGTTGGAACCATAGGGTATTGGGTAAAAAAATAGTTAAGTGCAAATATTTATTTCCCGCTACCGGACCCGATGGATGGTTTTTTTTAACTAGGGCCCGGACACGGATCCGGTTCCGATTCTCGCAAGTTCGGGTTTGGGTCCAGGTCCCATTTTTGAACCCGTGAGTACTGGATCCAGATCCGGGTAGTGGAGGACTCGATCCGGTAGGACCCGATACCAGCTCTAGTTGCAAATATTGAAATCAAATTTTTGGAATAAACATTATTTCTTATTCTTTATTCTTTACAGTATACCTCTGTATATAAGGATTACATTATTGGAGGAGAAGAAAGGAGATTGAGAGAAGATTGAGGGGTGAGAGATTTGGGGAATCTGTTTCCTATAGATTAGAAAACAGAATATACATATTAGTACTTACTACATTTCAACACCCCCCTTCAAGTTGGTGCATAGATATTGAACATACCCAAATTATCAACAAATTTCAAGAAGAGCACTCGAAACTGCCTTGGTCAGGATATCTGCGAACTGATCTTCTGACTTTACTTTAGATATCTCAATGACTTTCTCATCCAATTTCTTCTTGATGAAGAATCTATCAACCTCTACATGTTTTGTCCTATCATGTTGAACTGCATTGGCGGCAATATCACATGCTGCTTGACTGTCGCAATACACCTTCATAGGTTCATTCGGACCACAGCCTAACTCCTGTAACAAGAGTTTCAGCCAGAAAGCTTCCGCTATACATAAAGCTACTCCGCAATACTCAGCCTCTGCACTAGAGCGCACAACAACATTTTGCTTCTTACTCCTCCATGTAACTAAATTTCATCCAACAAAGGTGAAGTATCCTGAAGTGGAGCACCTATCAATTATAGATCCTTCCCAATCAGCATCAGTATATGCCTCAACCTTCAAGTGACCATGTTTCACAAATAAGACCCCTTTTCCTGGAGCAGACTTAATATATCTCATAATTTTCATCACCGTATCCATATGTTGTTCCCGAAGCGCATGCATAAACTGACTTACAACACTTAAAGCATATGACAAATCTGGCCGTGTATATGCAAGATACATCAGCCGTCCAACTAATCTCTGATTTCTTTCCTTATCACAAGGTACATGATCAGCTTCGTTGCACAGTTTCAGTCTTTCTTCTAACGGTGTACTAATCGGCTGACAAGCGGACATTTCAGTCTCCTTTAATAAATCAAGAGCATACTTCTTTGAGATAAAAATATCCCCTTTCTTGAGCGAGAAAATTCAATACCAAGGAAGTATCTCAAAGAGCCAAGATCTTTCATTTCGAACTCTTGTGACAAGTAGTTCTTTAATGCCTCCCTCTCCTCAGGATCATCACCAGTTACTATCATATCATCCACATAAATAATGAGAGCAGTAATTTTACCTTCTTTCCTTTTTAGGAAAAGAGTATGATCTGAATTACTCTGATAGTATCTGAATGTCCTCATTGATTTTGTAAATCTCCCAAACCAAGCTCTTGGCGACTGCTTAAGTTCATATAATGCTTTCTTTAAACGACATACTTTATTGCTGTGTTGGACTGATCTGTTCGACCCTGGTGGAAGATCCATATCAACCTCTTTTGTCAATTTCCCATGCAAAAATGCATTCTTCAAATCAAATTGCTCCGATGGTCAGTCAAGATTTGCAGCAAGTGACAGTAGGACTCGAACAGTATTGAATTTTGTCACAGGTGCAAATGTATCTTCATAATCAATTTCATACATCTGAGTGTATCCTTTAGCAACCAGTCTTGCTTTGTATCGCTCTATTGAACCATCAGACTCTTATACTTCACCGTATAAATCCATCTGCATCCTACTAGCTTCTTCCCTGCTAGCAGTCGACTATCTCCCAAGTCTCATTCTTTTTCAAGGACTTCATCTCATCATCCATAGCTTCTTTCCATCTTGGATCGGTAAGGACTTCCTGCACACTATTAAGAATAGATACAGTAGATAATTGATTTACAAATAACTTGTTTGATTCTGACAAGCGATGAGTGGATACATAATTACTTATGGGATATTTGACATTACTAGTGGGATCAGGTTCATAAGTGAGTTTTGGAATACCTCTATTAGTACGGTGCGGGAGTTTTCTTCTAGGAGCTTCGGACAACGATGACGATTGGTTTTGGGTTCTGACGGTTCATTCTCACTGAAATTCGGTACTGGTTGCAATTCTTCAAGAGGGTCTTTTTTCCTTGGTTGCACTTCTTCATGAGGGTCTTCCTCCCTTTCTAGGTCTTCATTCAAGTGTTCACCATTATTTGTATCCAGTTATTTGTTCTGGCTGTTAATTACTTCATCATACCCAAGAGTCTGAACTTCACTAACCCCTTCATCATACCCAAGAGTCTGAACTTCACTTCGGTACTACCCCTGAAGTTCGGTCATAGAAGAAGAAAAATACACCTCATCTTCATGAAACAAAACATCCATAATCACAAACATCCTTTGAGTTGGTGGGTGATAGCACTGATACCCTTTATTATCTTATGCATATCCCACGAAAACACAGTGGACAGCTTGAAGAGTTAACTTATTGCGTTCATGTTGATGAAGATGAACAAATACAACACACCCAAACACACGAGGTGGCAAGTTGACGACTTTTGGTGCATTCGCAGCTTCATTTAATGCTTGAAATGGTGGAAGGAGGTGTAGGATACTAGAGGGAACTCGGTTGATTAGGTTTGCAGCAGAAGCAAGGGCTTCCCTCCAATAGATGAGTGACATATTTCTATGGATGAGAGAAGCACGGACCACCTCGAGCAAGTGTTTGTTTATTTTTTTTGCAACCTCATTCTGTTGAAGTGTATATGAGCATGTAGTCTGGTGAACAATTCTGTGTTCCTCCAAATATTGTTGTAGATTCGAACTGTAACCCCTGTTTTTCATTTTGTGTATTTTTGGAGTGTATTTTTCGTTTTGGGGTATTTTCTCTCTTGTATTCTTTTCTGAACCATATATTGGATTTTTTTTCAAAATATATATTTGTTTCATTTCATTTTGAGCTCTTTGTGTGTGATTGGTTGTCTCTTTTGTTTCGTTCTTCATTATTTTGGTTCTTTCTTCATTTTGGTCTCGTTCTCGTTATTTTATATTTTTTTTATTTATTATTTTGGGTGGTTGTTGTGATGGTGATTTGGTTGTCCTATTTTCCCAATCCTATTATTTGATCCCTAATAAAATTTTTACCAAAGCCAATAATTTTCCTAATCCTATTTGCATTCCTATTTAATTGACCCAAAAATCCAAAACCCATTTGTAAACCTACTACTCCTCCTAATATCCATTAACCCACTAACCCACAACTAAACCCTATATATAATCCCTCTAAACCCTAAACCCTAACCCTAATTTCTCTTTCCCTCACATCCCGGCCTACCCCCTCTCCCTTTCCCTCCTTGTTTGCGGATGCACACCCAACTAAAAGCCCCCAGGCCAAAACCCCCCAGGCCGACCTCCTCCCTTCCTCGGCCTACTCCATTCCGGCTACACCCTACACCCGAGCCCCTCTCCTTGACCATCCCGACCATCTCCCACACAACCACCAACAACCCTCTTGCACCATATAATCCCTTTACTCTCTCGTGGTGTTCTCTTGTGGCCGCAAGCCACTTTGATCATCTCTCGCTTTTGGAAGTTTCGTTCCTGTGGAGATTCTTGCTCGAGTTGCTTGGATTTGTTGATTGTGGATTTTCGTTCGTGGGTTTTGCTCGTAATCTTGATTCACATCGTTCTTCATCTCCAATTAAGGCAAGTAACTTGTACTCCAATTTATTTGCTTGATACAAGTTCAAAAGTTCAGCTATAGTGTAGTTGGGTCTAGAGACGACTCTTGTTTGTGATTTTCTTGATGGGTTTTGTCTGTATTGTGAAAATTTGACCATAGATGACTCACGACACAATTTGGACAAGAATTAACCTAAGAATTACCCGTTCTTGATTTTGGTTCATGTATGTGAGATTTTTGTGAGAATTCGTGATTTAAGTTAGACCCATGTGATATATTTGGTGGGACATGTTAGTTACCCTAATTCATGATGTTTAGACACTTGGTAGACTAGATTTCAAGTTTGGGTGTGTTTGGATCAATTTTCTTTAATCTATGTTGATTTTGTTTTAAGGAAGAAATCTGTATTTTTGTCGCTGATCTGTGTTGTTTGCTGTTTTGGACTGTTTTAAAGTCAGTATCTTGATTTCGGTATAAAACATGAGTTTTAGATAATTTCGTCTATTTTCAAACCCCTCTGATCTTGCTTGATTTTGATTTCGTATGAGTGATTTATGACTGTTTTAGTACAGAGGTGTCGATCTTTTCCAGATTCTGTTTTTCGGTAATTTTGATGACAAACCATTTTAAAGAACTATGCTACACATATTATTTTGATCCAAAACTTTGGTCAGTGTTTTTTTATCTAGTTAGAGATTACCCAGAATTTTGGTATATTTTATTGATGAGTTTTATGTGTTGTTTCATGCTCGTTTATGAAATCTATACTTGTTGTATTTTACTCGTTGTTTTGTAAAGAACCTTATTTTCACTATGATTCCTTTTACTGTATGAAAACTGTTTGTGAAATGTGAAAGTTAGTATATTTTATCTATTTCCATATCCCTTTGGTAGAATTGGATTTCGTTTTACTGGTTACGAGATATCTTAGTTTTCGTACAGCAGTGTTGGGAATTCCAGATTTGCATAACTATATTTTCTTGATACTTTCTTATTTTTGATAACTAATCTACTTTTACTGGAAAAATCTGAAACTTTATATTTAGTTACTGGACATATAGGGGAATGCCCTAGATTTTTCGTGGATTTATTTAATTTGTTTTCATGCTTTTTTCCTGTTCTTGAATTCGTTTTCCTGATTTCTGGCTGAACCTATTTTCTGTATTCAAATCAGTTTTAAGCTGTGTTTTTGTGAATTAATATATGACTTATTTATATTCATTGGATTCGTGTGGAAGTCTATTTTTCAGATCCTTTGACGGATCTAGATTTGCATATTTGTAACACTGGAAATCACTGTTTTACTATAGTATGGTCTTACTGTCCTGAACTTGAGATTTATCTATTTTATTCCTTTATGAGATATCTTGCACTCGTATATACATATCTATCTTGCAACTTGAACTTGTCACATGATTATGCCATGTTATTCTTGATATATTTTGTACATATACTTGCTTGTTTGACATTAATAATAAATAACCAAGTCGGGGTTTAAGGGACAGATCTAATAGTGGATAATTCAGAAATGTATACTCGAAAGAGGATCCATTGATCCTACGCGATTACTTGAGACTTGATACTTGCACGCAAGATACGATACTTGCCACTTGCACAATTTGACACGTGATTACATGATACATGATACTTAGAGTTTGGAGCTCGATTACTTAACTTGTCCCCAAGTATACTGCCTTCTATGGTCCACTATAAAATCTAAAGCGAAACTGTTTGCTATAGCAACTATGTCATGTGGGATGCATGAAGTGCTACCTAGATAGTAATCACCACAAGACTTGATATATGATACTTGAACATGATACTTGAACATGATATATGCTTGCTTGACATTTGACTACATGATACATGAGACTTGTTTACATGAGACTTGATACATGACACATGATATATGATTACATGGCACTTGACACTTGATGCATGTTTACATGTTACTTGATTACTTGACACTTGATTTATGTCATGTACACTTGATCACATTACCATGCTAGTTGTTTATGTTGACATCACAATTATACCATGTTGCTAGTCAGTTTTTCCATGTGCTTGTATCCTACATTATAAGTGATCTGTAACTTGCAATTGACGAGTACTTGTGTTTTCTCTTTTCCTCTTTTCTGCATTCGTTGAATTGCAGATTTTGGAGAACATGTTCCAGATGGTATCGGAGACATAAAGTATTAGTACTGCATTTTATTATTATTATTATTTCTTGTACCTTGCTTGAACAATAGTATATTTCATACTTGAATTTATTCTTGTATTTGGGCGATGTAGCCCAGAATATTTGTTTTATTCAAATCATGACTATTTGAGATTTATATATTTGGTTTTAAGTATTCTTGTTGGTATTTTGGCTCATTATGTGCATGTGGTTTATTCTTTTGCTTCCGACTCTGATGATTCTTGAGAATGTTGTAAAGATTTGTTGAACAGGTTATAGATGATGAAAATCATTCGCTGGGCTTTTATTGCTTATCCGTATTCCATATTTTTTTTGGAAAGCGAGGCGTGACACAAACTCAAGTACTCTCCACCATTATCACTCCTAAGAACTTGAATCTATGATTTATAGTGAATCATAACAGGCTTGTGAAATTTTGAAATAATCCACTAACTTCACTTTTCGACTTCATCAAATAAATTCAGGTCATACGAGTACAGTCATCAATAAATGTCACAAACCATTTGGCTCCTCTAAATGTAGTGATTTTGGATGGAATCCAAACATCATAATGAATAATCATAAATGGAAGGGAGCTTCTACTTTGACTTGAAGGAAAAGAGATGCGGTGATCTTTTGCGATTTCACACACATCACACCGAAAGGCGAAAATATCCAACTTCAAAAATAAACTTGAAAATAATTTCTTCAAATAACCAAACGAAGCATGCCCTAGACGTCGATGCCATAGCCAAATATCTGAATTCTTCTTCTCATCTTCGGATCCTTCCACACTTAGAGCTTGAGTCAACTTGCTCGAATATTCAGATTCTAAATCCAGATAATAGAGTTTCCCGTGTCTAACCCCATAACCAATCGTCTTGCGAGTCCGAATATCATTAAACACACAATGTGAAGGCCAAAAGACTACAATACAATGTAAGACAGTGGTTATTTAAGCAACAAAAAATAGGTTAAAATTCAAGGATGGCACACCTAGAGCAGTATCTAAGGTTAGGTTGTTTGTGAGATGTATGGTACCTTCGCTAGTAATAGTGGCAGGATCACCATTGGTGGTGGACACAGTTGATTTGGTGGATGGTTGAAAATTTTGAACTTGTCTAGAATCAAAAGTCATATGGTCGGTAGCACCCGAATCAATTATCCATGTATTATTCATAACAGAGGCAGAAATATTAAATACCTTACCGTCATTACCTACAGTTGTAACTAATATAGAGGCGAGTCCAATACTCTTCTCAGCTCCATCAGTTTGTTCCATGGTAGCAGCACAAGAAAACAACAGATTTGATCTTCAGCAACCAATAGCAAACGACACAACTTGGCCAAGAACAGCTCCAAGTCTTCAATAAACAGCAAAACAGCAACAATCCAACACCGGATCAATCCCTCCTCTTCTTCACAAAACAGTAAACACAAACTCCATGGCTCCCTACCCGAATAACAAACACACACACCGAATCCGAACCACCAAACAGCAATAATACAATAAAAGATAGCAGCAACAATAGTGAAGAGAGAAACAATCACATCACGGGTGGCTCGACCGACGGTGGCCTGGCGTCGCTGGCGGCTGGCGGTGGCCGATTGGAGGTCGACGACGGGACTGGAGGCGAACGGTGGCGAGGTCGAGCGGGATAGGGAGTGGTTTCTAGGGTTTTCGTCTGGCGTCGACGAAAGGGGAGAGTAGCGGGGATGGATCGACGGGATGGCGACGGGGGTCTAGGCGAGGGCGACGCTCGGGTTGACGTCGTCGGAGGTCGATGCGACGGGAAGGGAGGAGGACAGGGGGGTCGCTGGAGAACGGGGGAAGGCTGGGGGTGTTGGGGTTGATCAAAGACGAAAGAGGACAACGGGGCTAAGGGATCGGGTCGACGAGGAGCTTTGGGGATCAGGGTTTGGTCAGGATCGGATCGGGATGGAGGCGTCAGATCCGATTGCCTCCGTCTCTTCTTCTTCTTCAACTAGCGTCTCTTCTTCTTCTTCAACTAACGTCTCTTCTTCTTCTTCAACTAGCCTAGATCTTGTTAGGCTCTGATACCATATTGAAATCAAATTTTTGGAATAAACATTATTTCTTATTCTTTATTCTTTACAGTATACCTCTATATATAAGGATTATATTCTTGGAGGAGAAGAAAGGAGATTGAGAGAAGATTGAGGGGTGAGAGATTTGGGGAATCTGTTTCCTATAGATTAGGAAACAGTTATAGAAAACAGTATATACATATTAGTTCTTACTACATTTCAACAGCAAGCTTAACATCAAGTTTTTTCTATTGGTTTTCTTCAAAATAATTTAATCTTATATGATTATATTTTATTTATTTTTAATTTTTTATTTTTTAAGGTACAAGGCGGTAAGGAACAGATTGAAGAGATTGGTGCAAGCATGACTCATACCCAGATTTTGCACCCTAGGAGCATCCACAATGGTGTTTCTCATATTTGAGAAAATTGCACAAATAGAAATTGGAAATAGGCGTGATCACTGTAGTAGTCGTTTGCTAAAAAATTCTCAAAAAATAAGAAAGACGAAACAACATGTTCCCTCTAGCACGTTGAGTAAAAAAAAATATTTAAAAATGTTAAGTTAATAATGTTTAAGTTAATTAACTATTGATTAGATACTAAAATAGTTAAATTAAATAAATTAAATATTTAAATATATACTAATTAACACCTATACTACCTAATAAATGTGGGCGTTGTGCTGGACGGGACATGTTGTCTCGTCCAAGCCAAAATGGCTTCAAACGGGACATGTTGTCCCATTTCAAACGGGACATACTGTTCCGTTTGACGTCATTTTTGAAATTTTTTTTTTTTCACACGGTGCATGTTGTACCGTCTGATCATTAAAAAAAAGGTCAGACGAAACAACATGTATCGTCCGATCTGATTAAAAAAAATGGGACGGAACAACATGTTATGTCCTCTATATTATGAGAATCGTCATTTCGTTTCTCAAATATGAGAACGTACTGTAGCACGTTTATCATAGAATGACAAAATAAGAAACGACTGCAGCGTCAACTTTCTCAAAATATGAGAAAATGGCAAATATAGCAGACGACTGCAGATGCTCTAACAATGACGTGTATGTTTACATCGTAATGGCACTAGCATTTGTCAAGTTTAATGTGCAAAAATAGTTATTGGGATCGAACTTTCTGTTGGTGATTTAACAAGTTTGACGAAGATCTCAAAACAGTACTAGACAACTGAAATATATGTGCTGGAGACAATGTCGAGTGGAAGAAATCAAATAATCGAGTTGCATTATGCAGCATGGACCCTGCCATTGGATTATGATTTTGGATATGTGTATCCTAAGTTCGACTCTCATATATTATCTTCTTTGCCCTAAGGTAGATAAGACACTTGCATCGGTTTTTTTATTAAAGGAAAGTGGAAAAAAAAACAGTTGGAATTCTTTAAGAAAGAAGAAAATCAAAGTACGTAAACTAGGAGAGTCAAACAAAGTAGCAGCTAATCAATCTCTAATCTCTAATCTCTAATATAGTCAGTAACCCAACCCGTGCAACGCACGGATTGGGTTACTTTGGTAAATATTTTCGAAAATGGACCTGTTTGGTAAATATTTTCGAAAGTGGATCAGTTCGAGAATTATTTTCTTTTTAATTATGGACTAACTTTGGTAAATATTTTAGAAAGTGGATCTGTTTTGTAAATATTTTCGAAAGTGGATTGGTTTGGAAATTATTTTCTTCTTACCCTTTTCATTATCCTTCAATTTTTTCCACGTGCACACGTGCACGTGTCTGATACTAGTAGAAAGTAACCTCATTATCTGATAACGGAATCTCCCTAAGAAAGTGGTTCAGTTTCCAAAATGGTTCAAACGTTTACCAACAGAAATACAAAACAATAAATAACATGACAAAAATAAAGAGAGTGTCCAACTATAAAAGAATAGATTGGAGTTACAAGAGTATATGCACTGTATCCTAAATATGTATAATATGCATATTTGGCCAACAACAGCTCCGTAGTCGTTGGCCAAATAATATGCATAATTCGCTACAGAAGATTGTCATAAATAAGAGAGAAAATAAGAAATATGCATATATGAGAGACGACACTTCAAATGCCGTCGCACCAATTTATTTTTTTTTAAATTATCGGAAGTGCCGCCGCACAAAAAAAAATATTTTTGCCGTCCCACAAAAAAAAATTTAATTTCCTAATAAAAAAAAACCAAAAAAACCAACCTATCCCTCGGACAGCACTTGAAGTGTCGTCCCACCCTGTAGGGGGTTATTTGCATTTTTTGTATTTCTTTGTAATTTTTTGTAATTTTTTCGTAATTTCTGAAATTTTTTTGTAATTTTTATAAGTTTTTTGTAATTTTTTATTTGCACTTCGAGGACGAAATTTTTTCTCGGACGGCACTTGAAGTGCCGTCGCACCTTTTATAAAAAATAGCACAGCAAAACGTCACTTTACTATATTCATTTATCCATTTATGTATATTTTGACCCTCAACGACTGTGGATGCTCTAAGAAAATTGTCAATTCACACAATCTTGTAATTACACAAATAGATGGAATATGGCTTCCTATACTTAAATAAGAAGTTCCATTTGTTTTTCTTCTTCGAGCTTACCAGCCCTAAGAGCATCTGCAGTCGTTTGCCAATTACCCAATTTTTGGAAAAAAAGGAAAAAACCACAATGTAGTCGTTGGCCATTTACTCAAAATTTGGATCGCGCGTGAACAGCCGTTGGCCAAATATAGAAGATGATTTTGCCAAATTATAGCTAACAAAAGACAATCGTTCGTCCGTTAAATGAGACGAAAGATTATCTTTCGTATGAGACGTCGGACGAGAGACGATACACCGTCTCTTCAAATTCGCAAACGACGAAATCGTTGGACGAAAGATTAAGTAAAATCTACCGTCCAACACTATTTCACTAAAGACAAAATGTCACTATCTTCATTCATTCAACATTTAGGTACAGTGTCCCACTTTTTTAAATTGTTTTTTTTTAAATGCCATTATCATTGTGTTTGTTAAATATTTTTTACTATTTCTTTTTTTAAATACTAGACGGAAGATAATCTATCGTCCGGCCAAATTTTAGCTCCAAACGACTACAATGAAATCTTTTTTTGCTATTTGCTATAAGTCAAATTTGCTAAAATTTGATAATAACGACTATGGATGCTCTAATGCTTGATAAATCAAGCGAACTAAAATACCTTTAAGATATATTCATCAAAACTCCCTTAAAAATATTAATACGGATAAATATATTTTCTATTTATGCGGTCATGTGATACAAATTATTACATCTACAATAGTAAAATGGATGTTAAATTAAAGCAGGGTAACCTTTTTCCAAAAAGGAAAAAAGGTGGAAATGGAAATTACACAAGTACAATTTTACTGAAAAGATGTAGGAGAGAATCTAATCACGTGACAATTTTCAGAGCAGAGTATGGCTCCTCCTCAATTTATCTCGGCGATCAATTGGGGCAACGACGAGAATATCCAAAATGAGATGAACTGAATGTGGTCAAAGTGAACGTAGTTCCCTAAAATATGACTTAAATCATTCAGAATCACTCGTCATCATATAGCTCATATTTTGTTGTTCCAAATTTTTAACACACTTGAATACACATTTTCATCAAAAAACACACTTGAATACATACAGTACATGACAACCTCTCTCTTTCTCTCTCACCTCATCACTTATTTTCTCTCGTACCCTTCCATCCCTTCTTTTGATATTTATTAATTTAAAAAAAGGAAATACTGACCGAGAAATCCAAAGTTTGAATTTCATTGATGAAGAGGAAGTGTGGCTATGACATCTATATAATAAAACACCAAAAAAACTGTCAAGTGGCTCTCATTTAATATGGTTGAAATCAACGGTCCAGATCTAATCTCACAAAATATATTTTTTCGTCCAAAAGTTTACTCTCAAAATTCAAATTCAAATTCCCAAAGCAATTCCTTTATGTATTTATTTATTTATTTCCCTCTCTCTCTCATTCTCTCTCTATTTACTAAAAAAAAATTATTTTTAGATTCCAGGTTTGTAAATTTTCAAATTTTTTATGCATTTTTTTTATTGCTCATGTTACGTTTAAAATAGCAAATATCTCATCAACAGTTAAATAATCATCATTTTCCGCACTCAAAATCTAAGAAGTTGGATTTTACACTTCTATTTATAATTATTTTTCAACATATACTAATGAAAATATAGACTTTTATTTACAACTAATTATTATTTTACTATTCAAATTTGAGCCACATAATTGTTGTTTTACTATTTACAAGATTTTTATATGTTGTGCTGTATTGTTCCAAAGACACGTGCTCGCCGAGAAATCTAGTTGTCTTATAAAAATGAAAGAAATTATAATAAGAAAAACAACTTTCAGAAAATTACCTGAACGGTTTTATTTTATCTTGACTTTCTCTTTCCTCTTTGACTACTTGTACTCTTTAAATTCCTCACTTTTATGGTATACCTAAAAGAGTTGTTGAACGGTATTCTAAAAAATTTGAGATGTAAGAAAACTGAAGCTGGTCCAATTGGATTTCTTTTATTGTTCAAATTTTTATTTTTATTTATTTATTTATTATTTTTTTTAAAGGAATATGTAGAGTCTGGACAACCTGTTTCATTAATAAGAGGTTAACGAAACAAACATAGAGTACTGAGCCCAAGTACAAACTACATACAGAAAATAAAATATACATGAAGCAACATGACGCGTACAAACAACAAATCCCTCCAACAGCCTTGGAGGGTGGGCCGACAAACAAGCTCGATCCAGCAAAATTATAAGTACGTCAGTTTAGCTTCGTACAGTGCCTTCACGGCATATACACATCCACCTAAGACAAGTCTGGATTTTACCACCCGCCGATCCCTGCCTTCACCTCGCTGGGGGGACCCTATCTTTGGGCCCAAGCCCCGCAGAACGAAAACTGACCTCACGGCACATGCACAGCGATCACACCCTCCCACCATCTCCACCGCTCATCCTACAAACGTGCCAGTAGCTCCCACAGCCGCTACCAAAGAGATAGCCGTGGAGAGGATACCTTCACCTCTCACACGTTAGCACTATCTCAGGCAATTTCTCACCACACAACTATCTTGCTCGCCCCACCAAACACCACGCTCCAGGAGAGAGCCGTGTAGAGGATACCTTCACCTCTCTCACGCTCAAGCTCTCTCCGAGGATTTCTCACCACACAGACTTATCTCGACTCATACTCCCACTTCGAGGGAAGAGACGACGCTATCACGAGTCAGTGGCCTAAGCTGGAGGAAACTCAATAGCCTGATAGTAGGCACTGTGAAGACTTCACCGGAGACATCGTAGGACAATCCAGACCAACCATACCCAAATCCCACACCCCAACACCCCCGGGCCCCAAACCGAACCACCGACCTCACACACTTGAAACCCCAAATCCATGGTGTTCGCGACAACAGGCACGGGAGGATACTCTGGCGCGACATAGTCGCTCCGCAACGGTTGAGACAAGCACCCCGGAAGTTGAGACAAGTGATCGCACATCACGGAGGGACCCCATCTTTGGGCCCAAGCTCGACAATCGTGCAAGACAGCCAAACCACCGAGCTCACCTAGTTGGGATCGGATCTGGGCCATCGGCGCATCTCGCCATCGGCCACGCCACGGCGATCTCGCCCCCTTCCCCAGGTCTCGCGTCACCGTCGCAGGAGGATGGGCTTCGTCGAACCGTGATCGTCGAAGAGGGGCGGCGCACCGGGAAGAAGAGGGAAGTAGGGTAGCACGGCGGGGGAGGAGCACCGGGGCGGCGGCGGCGTGGCGCACCCTAGCCGCCGCCCCCACACACCTAGATTTAGGATTTCTCTGATTTGGATTTTTTGCGAAGAGTTTCCCCCTCTAAAATTTCTAGAGAGAGATTTTCTTTTGTTATTGCTTCAGGGCACTTGTTGGCAAAAGCCCGTTTGTTGTACATGAAGATCCTTATTGTTGTTCGAACTGTTACAGAGCAATAATAGGAGGTATAAAAAAAATTTTGACTGGAAAAGGTAGGACAAGCCTACCTCAAGAAAATATAGGAGGTATAAAATTGAAGTTAATCAACAATGTAGTTTGTTTCATCGTTGAAATCGTTACAAACTGGGCCAACACCAATCATTGACTGTATCAATTGAAGAAACTTTTTCTTGACCCAGTTGGAAATCAATATATTGGAACTCTTATTAGTCAATTTTCTAGATAAAATTACTTCTGCGGAAATATCATTTTTACTTTAAAATGTGATTTTTGGGGTTAAGATTTAATTTTTCTTAATAAAATGTGCTATTTCTTACTGAAAGTGACATGGGTTAGGAATGACGTGGCCCGTCCTGGGCCACAGGATCCCCCCAGGATGTGCGCACCTCCTGATCCTCCGGATCCGCCACATCAGCATCGGAAAACCGCCCGGACCGCTGCCATGTCAGTCCCGGAAACCGCCCGGGCATCTGCCACGTCAGCCCTAAACCGCCCGGATTTCCACCACTTCAGCTTCACGAGCAACCGGGTTCAGACCCGGTTGGTATCTTCTATATATACCAGACCCCTACTCCTTCTCAAGGTAATCAATCTTTTCCCACCAAAACCCTTGTTACTGTTACTCTCTCTTAGTGACTGACTAGATCGTCGGAGGGTCTGCCACCAGGACCAACCCCAGTGTTCTGAGACCGTTTGCAGGTACACGAGACCATCGGATCCGAGCCTCAAAGATCCGAGCCGAGCATCAGCCTCCACCTCACTACCACCTACCTCAGTACCGTTCGTCCAGTCGAGGGCCATCTACATAGGAGTTTCCTCTATCAATACAAATCGAGTAAGAACTCACGCCTGGTGCATCCACATGCCTCCCAAAAACAAATCGCATCAGGATGGCGCCGTCTGTGGAAAGCTATCTATCGTAGATGCCAACCCGAGCTCTGCCACCAACGGTACCCCTGTAGACGCCGACACAAGCTCTGCCTCCGACGGTATCCCCGTCAACCCGAGCTCACATGGCGCCCAAGGCCGCGAAAACTGTTACCTCCGCACGTCGGCAGGACGTGCCTCCACAAGGCATCGCTGCCAATGCTCACGGATCGAACAACAGAGGGATCAGCCACGGGCCCCAGCCGAATGCCTCCCGTCCGATCCCACTCGACCTACGGGGGGTGATCGTGAACCGGCAAGCTAGCCGCAGCAGGGGAGGAGCCGCTTCCAACTCGGCTCCAAACCACCCAAAACCTCCGTCCCAAGGGTGGGAACCGGCGCTCAGCCATGTCGGTCGACAACAGCCCGCTCATCCAAACCGGGCCGAGCGGGCCCCAGTTACCCACCAGGAGTTCCAGGACTTCCGCAGGAAAATCTTGGGGGTCATCCGAGGGGTCCGCGTCGATGAGAACGCCCGCCGTTCCCACACACGGTCGGAGGCCGAGGCTAGCGTGTCTCGCCCCTCAATAATCCCCCAGAGTATGATGGCGACATTTTGAAGCGCCTCTAAGAAATGGAGGAGCGCCTCGACCACTTTGGCAACGGCGACCCAAGGACGGCTCAGGGGTACAGGCCGGTTCGCCCTTCCTTTCTCTGCCCTCATCCTACAGGCACAGATACCCCGCAATTTCCGTCCGCCTCAGTTCGAGACATATGACGGCGAGGGCGATCCTGCTGATCACATGGAGGGCTTCAAAACCCTCATGATGATTCACAGTGCATCGGATCCCCTCCTGTGCCGAGCCTTTCCCGCTACACTTCGGGGTCCGGCTCGGGAATGGTTCTCCAAGCTCACCCCTGGCTCCATCTATTCTTTCGACCAGCTAGAGGGCAGCTTCATCACCCACTTCGTAACCAGCCGAAAGGCCGAAAGAACGAGTGCGTCCCTGCTTGGACTACAGCAAAAGGAAGGGGAGTCACTCCGGGTGTTCGTCCGAAGGTTCACTGCCGAGCCGAGGTCGGTCTCGTCCCTCGACCCCGGGGTTGCCTCGGCTGCCTTCAGGCACAACGTCCGATATGGACAGCTGAAGGCCTCCCTGGCAAAGAAGCCGCCGATAGACTTCCCCGACCTCCTCAACCGGGTTGAAAAATATATCCGAGCCGAAGAAGCCCTTAATCCAGAGGACCAGAAGGAAGTTCCCGAGAAGGGGAAGCGTAAGGCCGACGAGGTTGAGCCGGCGAAGAAAGCTCCGAAAAACGGGGGCGCCGCGAAGAAGGTCCCGCCGCTCCCCCGCTTCTAGAGGTACACTCCCCTGACGGAGAACGTGTCGACAATCCTCTTAGCGATTGAAGACAGCGACCTTCTCCAGTACCCTCCTCGACCGTCCAACAACACCAGCAAGAAGAGGGATCAGCGGTTCTACTGCCGATTCCACCGGGACAACGGGTATGATACGGATCACTGCCGTGCCCTGAAGGACGAAATTGAGGCCCTCATTCAACGAGGGTACCTCCGAGAATTCAAAAGGAAAGGCACCCGGGAGCAGAGGGACAACAGAAACAGGAGGGATTCCCTTCCTCCTCGAGCGCACCGACGGCGTCCCGAGCGGGATCTGGAGCCCGAGGAGCCTGAGGGTCAGGCAATCCTGCATTGCGTCCACGGAGGTCCCATGGGAGGGGAATCCAACACTTCTCGCAAGGCCTTCATCTGGGATGTCAACACCGTCCAGGGCCCTCTCTCTCCCCAGGTCCAGGAACTTCCTTTCTCCTTCTCAGGAGAGGATCTGGAAGGGGTCCGGCTCCCTCATTGTGACGCACTTATCATCAGCCTCAGCATGGCGAACTTCGAGGTCCGGCGAATCCTCGTGGACAATGGGAGTTCGGTCAACATTCTGTTCCTGGAAGCGTTCGAGAACCTGAAGCTCTTCCGTGAGAAACTAAAGCCGGTCGGATACACCCTGCACGGGTTCTTCGGCGTCCCTGTGACTATAGAGGGGATCGTCACCCTAGACGTCACGGCAGGTGCGACCCCGAACAGAAGGACCGAGTCCATGGATTTCATGGTTGTGAATGTCAAGGCAGCCTACAATGCCATCCTAGGCCGCCCGGGGCTCTGCTCCCTCCAGGCGGTTCCTTTGGCCTACCATTAGAAAATGAAATTCCCTACCAACACCGGTGTCGGAGTTGTCCGAGGGAATCAAGAAGCTGAACGTTCGTGCTACATGACTGCGATCGGAAGTGGGATATTTCCCCTTGACGCCGTCGAGCTAGAGCTCGAGAGGACCCAGCCCGAGCCAGAGCCGGCGGACGAACTAGAAGACGTCTCGCACCCGACCTCAAGTCCGCCCTAATCGCCTGCATTCTCCGAAATGTCGGCCTCTTTGCCTGGATGCCCTCCGACATGACCAGTATCTCCGAGGATCTTATCGTGCACAAACTCAGCGATCCCCGGGTCGAAACCAGTTGTCCAAATGCGGCGCAAGTTCGCTCCGGAGCGACAACAGGCAGTGAACGCAGAAGTGGACAAGCTCTTGTCCGCGCATTTCGTACAAGAGGTCAGTTACTCTGAGTGGCTGACGAACGTCGTCATGGTCAAGAAGGCAAGCGGGAGTTGGAGGATCTGCATAGATTTTACCGACCTCAACAAGGCATGCCCCATGGATCCGTTCCCTCTCCCCAGCATCGATGCCCTGATCGATGCCACCTCGGGCCACGAGCTCTTATCCTTCATGGATGCCTTCTCAGGCTATAACCAGATCTGGATGTTTCCTCCCTGACATCGCCAAGACGTCCTTCGTCACAGACTGGGGACTGTACTGCTACCGGGTTATGCCCTTCGGGCTGAAGAATGCCGGTTCCACCTACCAGAGGCTCGTCAACCGAGTCTTCAAAGACCAAATCGGACGTAACATCGAGGTATACGTCGACGACATGCTCGTCAAAAGTCAACAAGGACAGGACCACGTCGCCGACCTGGAAGAAGCCTTTGGGGTCCTTCGAACCCACAACATGAAGCTCAACCCGACGAAGTGTGCCTTCGGTGTCTCCTCAGGGAAGTTCTTAGGATTCGTCGTCAGCCAGTGCGGCATCGAGGCAAACCCCGAGAAAATTCTGGCCATAATAGACATGGCCCCTCCCAGGAACGTCAAAGAAGTCCAGAGGCTAACGGGAAGATTGGCGGCCATCGGCCGTTTCCTCTCCAAATTCGGAGAGAAGTCCCTTCCGTTCTTCAAGGCGCTGCGCAGCACCGGAAGGTTCGAGTGGGGTACTCAACAGCAAGAGGCCTTCGCACAATTGAAGGAGTACCTCGCCAACCCTCCTCTCCTCAGCAAGCCGGAACCAGGGGAGCCACTTTGGCTCTACCTTTCCGCTTCAGAGAACGTGCTCAGCGCCGTCCTCATCCGAGAAGAGGAAGGGGTTCAAAAACCCCTGTACTATGTAAGCAAGGTCCTGCTCGACGCCGAGATCCAGTATTTCAGGATGGAGAAGGTAGCGTACGCCTTGGTCGTGGCTGCACGGAAGCTCCGTCCTTACTTTCAGGCACATTCGATCCTGGTACTCACTGATCAACCCCTGAAGGCCGTGCTCTACAAACCCGAGAGCTCCGGTCGACTAGTCAAATGATCGATCGAACTCAGCCAGTACGACATCGGCTATCAACCAAGAACGGCCATCAAAGGCAGGCCATCACCGAATTCATCACAGAATGCACCATCTTCAAGCAACCCGCGAGCAAAGTAGCCGACCAGACGTGGAAAGTTTACGTCGATGGCTCCTCCTACGAAACAGGAAGCGGTGCGGGCATCATTCTTCAGGGTCCAGATGGTTTCCTCCTTCAATACTGCCTCTGCCTCAACTTTCCCGATCTCTAACAACGAGGCTGAATACGAAGCCATGATCGCTGGGCTCAACCTGGCTCATCAAGCCGGTGCCAGACAGATCAGGGCCTTTAGCGACCCTCAGCTGGTGGTCAACCAGATCACCAGGGAGTACGAGGCCCGTGACGATCGGATGATCAAGTACCTGGCCATGGTCCAACGCTTATTAACGTCCTTCGACGAGTCGGCTATCCTGAGGATCCCCGGGAGCTAAACGCCCAGGCCGACGCCCTGTCAAAGTTGGCTTCCTCATCCTTTGAAGGCCTCGACTACATGGTCCTGATTGAAGTCCTTTTGAAGCCAAGTACAGACTCCCCGAAGGTTCTATGCGTCGAAGACGGAGTCCCTCCCGACGACTGGACCACCCTTATCAAAAAATTCCTAGTCAAGGGAGAACTCCCCGAAGACCGAGCTGAAGCAAGGCGGATCAGGGTCCGATCTGAAAGATTCACGGTCATCAATGCCACCCTCTTCAAAAGGTCCTATACAACAACGGATGGCAGAGCGAGCCTGAAAAACTTCTCTTACAAGCTTAGGGGCTCGGCGCCCGGATAACAGCGCGAGCCTGAAAAGCTTCTTTTACAACCTTGGGGCTCGGCACTCGGATTACAGCGCGAGCCTGAAAAGCTTCTCTTACAAGCATGGGGCTCGGCACACGGATAACAGCGCGAACCTGAAAAATTTCTCTCACAAGCTTGGGGCTTGGCGCTCGGATAACAGTGCGAGCCAGAAAAACTTCTCTTACAAGCATAAGGGCTCGGCGCCCGGATAACAGATCGAGCTCGAAAAGCTTCTCTTACAAGCTTGGGGCTCGGCCCTCGGATAACAGCGGGAGCCTAAAAAGCTTTTCTTACAAGCTTGGGGCTCGGCACACGGATAACAGCGCGAGCCTGAAAAACTTCTCTCACAAGCTTGGGGCTCGACGCTCGGATAACAGCACGAGCCTGAAAAACTTCTCTTACAAGCTTAGGGGCTCGGTGCCCGAATAACAGAGCGAGCCTAAAAAGCTTCTTTTACAAGCTTGGGGCTCGGCACTCGGATAACAGTGCGAGCCTGAGAAGCTTCTCTTACAAGCTTGGGGCTCGGCGCCCGGATAATAGAGCAAGCCTGAAAAGCTTCTCTTACAAGCTTAGGGGCTCGGCGCTCGGATAACAGAGCGAGCCTGAAAAGCTTCTCTTATAAGCTTAGGGGCTTGACAGCACGAGCCTGAATCGGCGCCGACCTCGAGCAAGGAAGGGGCTTTCTTCAAAGCTCCACGACCTTGACGCTCGGCGGTGACCCTCTGCTACGCCTGCTACTGGCTTTCTCCCCGGTGTGGGGGCTCGGCACCCGTCCCTCGCTCGGTTTGGGCTTCTTCAAGCCCATCAACTGATGCCCGAGGCGACAACTGCCAGCCACGCCCGCACCGTCTTTCCTAAGAACAAGTGCGGGAGCTCGGCGTCGACCTCGAAGCAAGGTAGGGGCTTTCTTCAAAGCTCCACGGCCTTGACGCTTGGCGGCGACCCTCTGTTACGCCTGCTACTGCTTTCTCCCCAGTGTGGGGGCTCAGCACCCATCCCTCGCTCGGTTTGGACTTCTTCAAACCCATCAACCGATGCCCGAAGCGACAACCGCCAACCATGCCCGCACCATCTTTCTTGAGAACAAGTGCGGGAGCTCGACATCGACCTCGAGCAAGGCAGGGGCTTTCTTCAAAGCTCCACGGCCTTGACACTCGGCGGCGACCCTCTGCTACGCCTGCTACTGGCTTTCTCCCTGGTGTGGGGGCTCGGCACCCGTCCCTCGCTCGGTTTGGGCTTCTTCAAGCCCATCAACCGATGCCCAAGGCGACAACCGCCAACCACACCCGCACCGTCTTTCCTGAGAACAAGTGCAGGAGCTCGGCGTCGACCTCGAGCAAGGCAGGGGCTTTCTTCAAAGCTCCACGGCCTTGACACTCGGCGGTGACCCTCTGCTACGCCTGCTGCGGGCTTTCTCCCCGGTGTGGAGGCTCGGCACCCATCCCTCGCTCGGTTTGGGCTTCTTCAAGTCCATCAACCGATGCCCGAGGCGATAAGCGCCAGCCACGTCCGCACCGTCTTTCCTGAGAACAAGTGCGGGAGCTCGGCATCGACCTCGAGCAAGGCAGGGGCTTTCTTCAAAGCTCCACGGCCTTGACGCTCGGCGGTGACCCTCTGCTACACCTGCTACTGGCTTTCTCCCCGGTATGGGGGCTCGGCACCCGTCCCTCGCTCGATTTGGGCTTCTTCAAGCCTATCAACCAATGCCCAAGGCGACTACCGCCAGCCACGCCCGCACCGTCTTTCCTGAGAATAAGTGCGGGAGCTCGGCGTCGACCTCGAGCAAGGCAGGGGCTTTCTTCAAAGCTCCACGGCCTTGATGCTCAGGCGGCGACCCTCTGCTACGCTTGCTACTGGCTTTCTCCCCGGTGTGGGGTCTCGGCACCCGTTCCCTCGCTCGGTTTGGGCTTCTTCAAGCCCATCAACCGATGTACGAGGCGACAATCGCCAGCCACGCCCGCACCTTCTTTCGCCCAGCAAAATTTTATATTAAGGTTTAGAGCGTCTGCCTTCAGCAGACAACCCGAGCTCTGAGTCATTTGGTTGACCACCCTCTCGCCCACGAGCAACTCGGGGTTTATGGCTTTCACAAGCCAAAACCCCGAATTGTTCGAGGATGGCAGGGGAGCCGCCGACCCTCTGCTTTCGATCGACCCTCCTCTCGCCCACGAACAACACGGGGTTTCATGCTCTTGCGAGCCCGAAACCCCGAATTGTTCGAGGATGGCAGGAGAGCCACCGGGCCTCAACTTTCCCCGAACCCCCGAGACGATCGACCGGCCCACCACTCACCAACGAACAACCCGGGGTCTTGCAGCTCTGCTTGCCTGAACCCCGAATAGTCCGAGGGTGATTGGTGTGCCACCGATCCGAAGCATTCGGAGAATATTTTATTTCTGGGCGCCCGCCTCAGGCAGACACCCAAGCCAAGCGGCTTTCACTCCTTAACAATTAGTTGGCGAAAGTGGGGATTATATACCCCCTGAGGGGGGCAGTTATCACGCCTGGGAATGCAAAACGACGGAAGGCGAAACGTCGCCATTAATGCTCATGGGAAGGCGAAGCGTCGTCATTAAGGATGCAGTCGCCTCGGTGGCGACCCTTCGCCACGGACATAGCAGCCACCTCCGACGACCGAGACAGTCAAGGTTCAAGAAAAAGAATGTTATTATTATTACTCATTGCTTACAACTCAATGAACGTCGGTACAATTACAAAGAACATCTCACTCACTCGCGCTCGGCTTGAAATTCAAACTCGACGCTCCTCCGGAGCTCTTCTGACGCTCGGCTGGACCGACTGGCGAGTATACTCCCGCCACCGAGCTTCCTGCGTCATTAGGCTGGGCCTCATCCAACAAAAATGTCGGAGATCGCCCCGGGGTCGAGTTGCTGGCCTCTTCGATCAGGCCCGTGCCTAACACCAGCTTCATCCTGCGAATCTCCAGCTCTTTCTCGACCACGACCTCGGAAGGAAGGACTCCGAAGCCGATCTCCCGCTCGAGGCATCCGAGAGGGACCAGTCCGTCTCGATTACCCACCAGTCCCGGTCGGCTATGGCCTTCTTCAGGCGCGCCACCTCCAGACCAAGCTCCCTAGACTTGGTCAGAAAATAATTAACGATGGCCGCTCGGTCCCGAGCCTGTTTTCGCTGGCGAACCAAAGTTGCCTCCACTTCCTCCTCCATCGCTCGACCCAGAGGTACCCCGACAGAAACAGGGGCGGCGACCCAGGTCCCGTGCGTCTATCAAAAGGCAAGAGCAAACATCACAAAAAGCGCAAAGTCTTGAAGCCTCGGCCCAAAAAAGTATATTTCATTTCTTTCAAAAAATTGATACAAAAGCCGCGGTGGCCAGTCCACTAGAGGCATTTACATCAAAATAAAAACAAAAAGAAACTAGTCTATTCTTGAGGGGGGTGGCACATCGTTTTCGCCCTGGACGCCCCCCGTCTCGTCACCACCAGGGTTCGGCGGAAGGTTTGCCTGCCATCCGTAGTAGAGGTGGTCCACGCTCTGCTCGGGGTAGATCTGCTTGAAATGTGACTTGGCCTGCTCATACGCCTCATCATGTGCTATCATCAGAGCCTCCGCCGAAGCTGCCTCCATCCTCTTCAGGGCCTTCCTCCCCTTCGCCGCCTCCTCCTCAATCCTCTCCTTGAGACGATCCACGTCCACCTTGTGGATGTTGGAGAGCGAGGCCACCTGCGCCCCGTGGACCTTCACCATAGTCTGGGCCTCCTTCAGGTCGTCATTCGCCTTGTTCAGCTCGCGGAGGTACTTCTCCGCGTTCCTCCTCTCGATGTAAATCTCCTTCTCTAAGCACTTTTGGAAGTGCTGGCCATGAAGCATCGCCTGTCCGAGGGGAAAGAGGTTAGAAAAATTCCAAGCTGCACAAGGGAGCTCGGAGCTCGGATGGTATCGCGAGCCAAAAATTCCCCTTCTATCTCACAGAAGGGTCGACGCTCGGATAGCATCGCGAGCCACACTGCTTTTTCTGTTGCACAAGGGAGCTCGAAGCTCGGATGGTATCGCAAGCCAAAAATTCCCCTTCTTTCTCACGGAAGGGTCGATGCTCGGATAGCATCGCGAGCCACACTGCTTTCTCTATTGCTCAAGGGAGCTCGGAGCTCGGATGGTATCACGATCCAAAAATTCTCCTTCTATCTCACAGAAGGGTCGACACTCGGATAGCATCGCGAGCCACACTGCTTACTCTATTGCTCAATGGAGCTCGGAACTCGCATGGTATCGCGAGCCAATAATTCCTCTTCTATTTCACAGAAGGGTCGATGCTCGGATAGCATCGCGAGCCACAACTGCAAACCACTATTCAGAGGGGCTCGGATCTCGGATGACACCGCGAGCCCCAACTACCCTCCGCTATTCAGAAGGGCTCGGAGCTCGGATGACACCGCGAGCCCCAACTACCCCCCACTATTCAGAGGGGCTCGGAGCTCGGATGACACCGCGAGCCCCATGAGCCCCCACTAAATCACCAGAGCTCGTCTGCCGACCCCCAAGTACTCGGTGAGCCGATCTTCAACAAAATCGACCTCAACATCCCCCCGCTCTTCCAACTAGCGAGGGGATCGTCTACCGATCACCGGAGCTCGCCCGCCGACCCTTACTACTCGACAAACCGAGCCCTAACAAAATCGACCTCAACATCCCCTCATGCTCCCAACTAGCAAGGGGATCGTCTACCGATCATCGGAGCTCGCCCATCGACCCTTAGTTCTCGACAAACCGAGCCCCAACAGGAGACCTCGACGTCCCCTCGCTCTTCCAACTAGCGAGGGGATCGTCCACCAACCCTCGGAGCTCGTCCGCCGGCCCCTAGCGCTCAACAAATCGAGCCCCAACTGGAGGCCTCGACGTCCCCTCGCTCTTCCAACTAGAGAGGGGATCGTCTACCGACCCTTGGAGCTCGTCTGCCGACCCCTAGGGCTCGTCTGTCGACCCCAAGCCTCGGCGAGCGTCGCTCTGACTCTCCTACTCTACTACACTTAGCCTCCCGCGCAAACTATAAGAAGGGATTCCTTCCTCCTACCCCCTGGCCTCTTCGGAAAGTAGCAGATCCTACTTTCTCATCACAACATCCACCCTGCTCTTCCTACGGAGGCGAAGAATCACTCCTACATGGCTGGTTCACCCAGCCCTACAAGAGTGTGGGGCTTGTGATATGGGTTAGGAATGACATGGCCCATCCTGGGCCACAGGATCCCCCCAGGATGCGCGCACCTCCTGATCCTCCGGATCCGCCACGTCAGCATCGGAAAACCGCCCGGGCCGCTGCCACGTTAGCCCGAAAACTGTCCGGGCATCTGCCACGTCAGCCCTAAACCGCCCGGATTTCCACCGCTTCAGCTTCGCGGGCAACCGGGTCCAGACCCGGCCGCAAACGGGTCTAGACCCGGTTGGCATCTTCTATAAATACCAGACCCCCACTCCTTCTCAAGGTAATCAATCTTTTCCCACCAAAACCCTAGTTACTGTTACTCTCTCTTAGTGACTGACTAGATCGTCGGAGGGTCTGCCACCGGGACCAACCCCGGTGTTCCGAGACCGTTTGCAGGTACACGAGACCATCGGATCCGTGCCTCAAAGATCCGAGCCGAGCATCAGCCTCCACCTCACTACCACCTACCTCAGTACCGTTCGTCCAGTCGAGGGCCGTCTGCATAGGAGTTTCCTCTATCAATACAAATTAAGTAAGAACTCATGCCTGGTGTATCCACACGCCTCTAAAAAACAAACCGCATCAGAAAGTATCTTTATCTAAATATCACAAGTAGTTATTAGAAACAAGAGAACAGTTTTTAAAACAATTTAGAAGTTTAAGGGCTTTAAACTGTATATAGACGAAACATTATTAGAAAATTATAGTCAAACGGGGAACCTAAACAAAAGGAGATGCCCTTTCCTTGCCCTCTCCTTTTAAATTTGAGATGCCCTTAACCCTAATAAGGGCAAATCACTCACATACAAGCCGCTCACTAAAATTATTATTGTTACTAATACTTAGGACGGCATAATTAACTATTTCACCTTATGTCTCCACCACGAATTGTGCTGTTCAATGTCATATATGCTAAGACATTATCTTCTTGGGATGTATAGGGGTGGCCGATCATATCGAAATGAGCCAACCGACGGTTTTCGAATCGAACCAATCGATTCGGTACCGAAAAATTCGGTTACCAAAAGTATGGTACGGTACAATCGTATCGAGTTCTAAAATTCGGTTCGGTTTCGGTATGGATATGGTTCAGTTGGTATTTTACCGTACCGTACTGAAAAAGTTTTTATCGGAGACCTGCTAAAAATTAATCACTCACGATTATATATCCTTTCGAAATTAGTACAGAAAGATCCAACCATTATTAGTAGCAGATGATAAGCATGCGTAGTGCACCTGATTTCTCTTTAGAAGGAATAGTCATTATTTAATCTCTCATTATATATATATAAATTATGTGCATTGCCTAAGGTAGTTACACATATGCTCTAGAATTGTAGTTATTGTAGAAAGAAATTGACTAGAATCTGGCATACACATGTTTAAGTGAAAAATTAATTATTTACCCCAGTGATATGAGATTATGGCTACTAGTACAATGCACGTGCGATGTATTTTTTAAAAATATGTATTATATACGTGCGGTGCACGTGGGAAAAATGGGGAGGGAAAATGAAAAGAAAAAAAAACAAAATCACGTGCGATGCACGTGCGATGTATTTTAAAAAAATATGTATTATACACGTGCGGTGCACGTGAAGAAAATGAGGAGGGGGAATGGAAAGGACCAAAAAAAAAATCTATGTATTATACCCGTGCGTTGCACGTGGAAAAATGGGGAGGGAGAATGAAAAGGACAAAAAAAAAAGAAAATCTACCAACACGTGCGCTGCACGTGTTGACACACATACACAAAAGAATAAAAAATTGTTTATTTGTTTGAGAACCCCATCTCTCCCATTATAATAGTTATAGATATATACATATATTCTAATAAATATTGGCTTCATGTATCCGGGTTTAAGTTACAATAATATAGATACGAGATTAGCTCTTACACTATATATATACATAGTGCAAGAGCTATATATATTCTAGAAGAAAGCATATATCAAACATAAATTTAATGAACAAATATAATATACCTTTAAAAAAGAAGTAGGCTAATGAGAAAACCACAGCAAGCATTGTTCCTCCCATAACTAGAGATGCAAGAACTTGAATTAATTACTTCAAATGTTGGGTGAATGAGTGAGGATTATAGAGGTATATATATAACACATTCAGCACGGGCAATGTATGTGATTGCATATAGCCACATATGTAGTTTGATGGAGGGAGATATGGGAATGAGAAAAGTACTTTTTATTTCCAGTTTATGACTATTTTGGCAAATTGTGTTATCAGACGAACAAGAGCTACTGATGTTATCCTTTTGCGACTTTTATGAAGTTTATGCTTATGCTACTGTTCCCTGCTTGCTTTTGGAATGAAAATGAATTTGTGGTCTATTCTGTTTTTGTTTCGGTAGTTGTGTGGTATTGTTAACTTGTTATTTTTATTGGTACTAATATTTGCTGAGGTATTTGTTGGGTCATATTTGGTATAACACCAATACCGAACCGTACCAACCGAAGTAGTCGGTATACAGAAGTTTCGGTATAGCAAACTTTTTGGTTGGTAACGGTTTGCATATTTTGAAACCGAACTAGTTTGGTATGGTAATTGTACAATGTCAAAATGTCTGGTACCGTACCGAGCTCACCCCTAGGATGTACAGTTGTTTTTGGAAGGAAATATACAATACAATATTGCTAGAAATTCTTTCTTGAATAAATCAAGAAATGATTAATGGAACTTGATTTGAACAAAGTTTAAGGGTTTGTTTGAGTCTTATAATTTTTGGAAAAAGTTAACATTCACATGTACAAGATTTTTTTATGTCACTTTTCGAAACTATTTGCACTTATATGACAATTGTCAAAGTATTTGTGCTCGTGGACTCAACAACTAAACTCGTCCTTCCCAACGGCGAGTTTAGTTGTTTCATGCTCGCCGTTGAAACACGACGAGTGTAGTTTTTTTTTTTTTTGAAAAACTTGTCGTTCCCAACAGCAATGACATTTATACTAGACTTGCTGCGAGTTTAGTTCAAAATTTTCAATGAAGACATGTCGCTCCCAATGGCGAGGACATTTACATTAGACTCGCTGCTGGGAACGACGAGTTCAGTTCCAAAAAAAATTCTATGAAGTTTTTTTCGAAAATTCACTAAGTCCAACAAAATGTTTTACTCTGTGGAATTTCCTACATTCTCGTTGTTCCCAACAGCGAGTCTAATATAAATTTCATCGCCGTTGGGAACAGCAAGTCTCTATTAAAAATTTTGAACTAAACTCGTGGTTCCCAATAGCGAGTCTAGTATAAATATCCTTGCCGTTGGGAACGGCGAGTCTTCATTGAAAATTTTGAACTGAACACGTCATTGGGAACTACGAGTTTCTAAAAAAATTAGCACTAAACTTGTCGTTTAAACAACTAAACTTGCCATTGGGAATGACGAGTTTACTTGTTGAGTCAACGAGCGCAAATACTTTAGCAATTATCCTCTTTCTGCAAATAGTTTTGAAAATTAGCAGATATGGGCGAGGTCCGCAAGCTGAATGTTGATCACATCCACCCGATCCACATTGGAGATCCAAGCTATGATCAAAAATTGCTCCATCCGAATTAGCCATTGCTCTGCTTCCAACAGCGTCTCGGTACTCGAGAACTTGTTCGGGTGCAACCTCACGAAATCTGCCACAGTACCGGGCCTCAGCGGTAGTAGCTCTGGCGCAGGACTAGCAGCGGTCCGATTAGTCGCCTCTAATGTAGCTCGCATCAATTCATTGTGCTCTTGTTGCAGGGCCATCATCTGCTGCATTGCCTGAAGGATAGCAGTGTTATCCGGCTGCTCATCCTTGGGCCGAGTAGTAGAAGATCCGCCACGAGCTATAGTCTGCAAAACAACAAGTTGGTGAGTACCCAAATATATGTTGGGTATTACATATTCATGTGATCAACATGGTGCACATATTATTGAGTTAACATGGCTAGAGCCAAACCTGACTAATATATCAGCCAAACATGACTAACACATTAGCCAAACCTGAGCTCTGATACCACTCAAAACCTGTCACGCCCCGCTTTCCAAGATACGGGAACACAAGCACATAACAAAGGCCTAGCGAATGATAAGAATATCATCCATAGCTGTAACAGATTAACTCAACAATATACTAGAGGATACAACCACGCAAGAAAAGAATAACCACATAAACAAAGAATAAAATCCAAAATAAACATGAAAAAAATTCACAAAAAAATTCAACATCTGGGAAAAAGTAAACTCGGGACACACAACTCCAGAATACAAAGTATGATAAAAGCAATAAAATAAAAAAATAACATGAGATAACTATAATAGTCTAATAATTCAGCTTTGATCTTCAAAAAGTTTGCTCACCAAGTCCTTGAGTCAAATTTCCTTATATACCTGCAAACTCATGATCTTAAAATTGAGAAATAGTATCCGTTAGAGCAAGTTATGGACAGCAAGTAGCGAAAACAAAGAAGCAAGAAAAAATGTGGTATGTCAAGAAATAGTAGGCTAGAACAAAATCAAAGATCAAAGACAATAACAAAAGTTGATAATAGAATTCAAAGTCTAGAATGACTGATACAATAAACAGCAATTGTAATCAATGATGCAAGATCAATAATGCAAGTGTCAATCATAGGCTAATTAATATTTTATTATCCTATTTAATGCACGTAATACTGTGTCCCATACCACAGGTTCGGTGCATGCAAACAGTGAGCGTTTAGACTATGATGGTGAACTCAATAGATCGTGTACTCAGCACAATAATCATCAATTACCAATTAGTATTCCCCAATCAATAATCCACCATTCACACCATAATCAATCTAGAACAAGGGGTCCTACTTAGTACAGTTACCGATTATTCACTACCAAGTTGACCCTTATTTATCCCGGTTTGTTAATATTTTATTATACTTAAATACGGACAATCAATGGGTAAAAAAAGTTTTGAAATGATGTCAAAGAGATGTCAAGGCTCTGCAGTGCATGATATAACTATTTCTATTCCCTAGGTGTGAAATCAAACATGGATACATAAGCAGAACACAAAGCACACATTCTGGACAACAAGACATTGCTGTACAAAAATCTAATTTTTCATTGCTATAGGAAAGCAAATTAGATTCCGTTAGAGATTCTGAAAATTAGACTCTCTGCCGGCTCCAACAAATATACATATGACATATAATAAATACAGAAACTAGGTCTATAAGTTCGTTCATTACTGATTACAGGTTCAGGCAGCATAACAGAGTCAAAATACTTGTATATAAAAGTAAACTGTAAAATGATTTATAAATATCATAAAATTCATATTTCAATTCCTAATAGTGTAGTAATAACAAAATGAATCTTAGGTTTTATTTCTCAAAATAAAACTACTATTTTAATTAATTAAGCAGGGTGGTGCATATTTGAACTGCATTTTGGAATTCAGACGTCACTGAATAAGAATATGAATATCTTTCAATCGGTAGGTCGGATTACAAAACTGTTAGATGATCTGGATTTCAGACACACAGGGACATAATTCTTATTGAATGAGTTCAAATTGATATCATCTGTAGATAGGTCAAAAATTATGTTCTTTACTGAACTTGTGTTCTAACAGCAACCTAGAGTCAAGTTTTCATATTTATAAAAGGTCTGAAAAATCATCAAATAATATTACAAAAATAATAAGGTGATTCCCAGTCATGTCTAGTAACAGAATATATAATTTCAAGTTCAAATTATGTTGGTAGCATTTTATTTCAATAGGAAATCAAGATGATCTATTTTTGGACAGAAATCTGGAAATTGAAAACATAGTAGTACTAAAAATATGATATCTTTCAGTTCGTACATCGAAATCTAATTCTGTAAAAAGCTCTGAAATATAGATTCAAAAAGTTACAGATGATGTTTACGAAGTTTTATTAAATTACGACAGCAACTAGGTCGAAAACTCAAATCAATACAGAGCAAACAGCAGGCCAGCAAGTAGGTTATTATTAAAAGACAACAAAACAACCACGCATGGATATGATTTCGAAGCAAAAATTATAGAGACTCATAATCAATCTCTAAGGTGGAATTCTACTATAGATGAGACAAATTACTAACAACATGGCATGATCATCACATTTAAACAAAAACTATTCAATCATCAATGTCTATATACAAGTTCTAAATTAAGTATTCATGTCGTGTATGCATGTGACAACATATAGGCTGGGTTTGAATCAAGGGAAAAGGGCACAAAAAGATGACTACTACTTAGTTTCAGCAATGAATCACTAATAGTCTCTATGACGGTATCAAAACAGATAAAATATGATAATAGAAAGAGGAGCTACTTGCATAGATCAAAGAAAATTCTGGAACAAGAAAAATAAAACTAGTTCAAGAGAAACTTGCCTTTTAGACGGTTAATCCGAACACGAATGAATAACGGGATAAGAATCCCGACAGCAACAATACACGTGTAAACGGCAGCAAAAGCGACACGTGCAAAGCACGTAATAGCAACACGTGTAAAAGGGGCAGCAACTATACGTGCGATGCACGTATATTCAATTGCAGCAAAATTGACAGCAACACAAAATGGCAGTGGCAATGGAAATGGTGGCTATGGAAGAATCCGATGGTGGGCGGTGCAGTCGACGAGGGCGGTCGTCGACGGTGGTGCTGGGCCGAGGGTTGCGACGGAGGTGGTCGACTGGCTTGCGGTGGTCGACCAGGGGATCAGAGCAGTCGACGGGTGTAGGGGTGTTACGGAGGTTGTAGATGGGTTGACGAGGTGAGGGCGCTTTGGTGGTTAGAGGGTGGCGAGGTCGACGGTGAGGATGAAGACGAGGATGGATGATGCAGAGGTTGGCGGTGGGTTGCTTGACGGAGGGATGGCGACGGGAGGTTGAGAGGATGAAGACGATGGCGGAGGTAGCAGTCGGTGGATGGATGAGGGTGTTGACGAGGACTAGGGGTGGATGTTGCGGTGGTTGGTGCGACGGTGGTCGGGTATGTGGATGAAGACTGGAGGAGGTGCGGATGGGTTCAGGGGTTTCGAAATAGGGGAAGGGGAGAGAGAGAGCGGCGGGAGAGATTAGAGAGATAGATTAATTAGGTTGATTAATAATTAGGGTTTTAATGGGTATTTATAGGGTATGAGGATGTTGGGTTTGGGTTGCGGGTTAACGGGTTAAAGGGTATGGGTTTAGGATCCAAAAAGTGAAAATAGATAATAAATATGGAGATATGAATACAATGAATCAAAATAAACCCAAAGCACAAAAGAATAAAATTAGCAGTGCACCAAAAATTGCAGGGTTCAAGTCAAAAGAATATAGATGATCAAAAGGGAACAAATGAGTTCAAGGGATAGCAAAGATTTATTAAAATAAATCTTAATACAAAAATTTAAGAAGGAATAAATACAAGTAAAGAAAAATAGGAATAGGGGTTACAATTCCTACCCACCTTACGAGAAGAATTTTTTCCTCGAAATTCATTCAAGTGGTACATAGGACAACCCCAAGAAACAACAAAAATAAAAACCAAACAACTGCTCAAAGAGATGGGGGAACTCTTCTAAAACTCCTCATCAAGTTCCCAAGTCAACTCACCGGGCGAGTGAATATTCCAGGAGACACGAACAAGCTTGATGACTTTATTTTCCAAAACTTTCTCACGCCTGTCCAAAATAGAGATTGGTTTGACTTCACATGATAAGTCTGGTCTCACGAACAACTCTGAGTAGTCAAACATATTAATGTCATCCCTGATGTAGTTTCTGAGCTGAAAGACATGAAATACATCATGGACACCTGATAAAGCCGATGGCAGCGCGAGCCTGTAGGCTACCTTGCCCACTCGTTCCACAATATCGAACAGACCAATGTACCGGGGACTCAGCTTGCCCCTCCTCCAAATTGGATAACACCTCTCCATGGTGATACCTTGAGGAACACATGATCGCCTGCCATAGACTCTAAAGGCCTTCGACGATAGTTAGCCCATTTCTTCTGCCTGTCTTGAGCTGCTTGCAAGTGCTTCATGATCGGAGCCACTGCATCCACAATCTTAGTGATCAACTCAGGACCCGAAAGCTTCCTCTCGCCGATACATCCCTACAGATTGGCGATCTACACTTCCGACCATAAAGCGCCTCATATGGAGCTGCCTTGAGACTTGCCTGGTAGCTATTGTTGTATGAGAATTCAACCAAGTGTGGGTGATCCTCCCAAGAACCTCCACACTGAAGAACACAAGACCTCAACATGTCCTCCAATGTCTTGATTGTTCTCTCAAATTTCCTATCTGTCTATGGATGAAAAGAGGTGTTGTAGCTCAACTTAGTACCCATGCTCTTCTGAAGACTCTCCCAAAACTGAAATCTGAATCTCGTATCTCTATTCGATACGATGCTAATAGGAACACCATGCAACCTCACAACTTCCTATATATATTTCTCTGCCAGGCTCTCGGTGGATTGACCCACTCAGAAAGGGCTGAAATGAGCACTCTTCGTCAAACGGTCCACTATTACCCAAATAGCGTTGTGTCCTTTGGGACTCCTTGGCAGTGCCCTCACAAAATCCATAGTGACGTTCTCCCATTTTCATTTCGGGTCGGAATATGTTGAAGAAGTCCAGCGGTCCTGTGATGCTCTGCCTTCACTTGCTGACAAATCAAACACTGAGAAACAAATCTCGCTACGGCTCTCTTCATACCATGCCACCAAAAATGTTGCTTCAAATCCCTGTACATCTTCGTGCCTACAAGATGAATAGAGAAGGGTGAGCGATGAGCTTCAACAAGAAGCTTCTGCTTGACTTCACCCCTAGGTACACACAACCTATCTCCAAAATGAAGTGACCCGTCAGCATGAATGACCAAATAAGTTCTCAATCCAGCTTCCACTTCACTCCGGAACTCCTGCAACTGCTGGTCACCAGCCTGAGCCTCCTTGATCTGCTCAATCAGTGAAAACTGCAACTGCAATACCACACACTAATGTGCTAGACCGGGGAGAGTCACATCTAGTTCCAGCCTCCTCATATCCTCCAACACTTCCTTTTTCTGGGTAAGGAACATAGCAACAGGATGCCTACTCAAGGCATCAGGCACAAGGTTCACTTTAACACGGTGATACTGCAGGTTGATGTCGTAGTCCTCCATCAATTCCAGCCATCTCCTCCCTTCTGAGTGAACACATACTTCAGACTCTTGTGATCAGTGAAAATCTCAACTCTGTCCCCAAGTATATAATGCCTCCATAACTTCAAGGCAAAGACTACAGCCGCAAGCTCAAGATCATGCGTGGAATAGTTCTTCTCATGAGGCCTTAACTGCCTAGATGCATAAGCGACAACCCTACATCGCTGCATCAGCACTGCTCCCAAGCCTCTTCCCGAAGCATCACAATGAATCACAAAGCTCCCAGAACTGTCTGGAATAGTTAGCACTGGAGCTGACGTCAAACGGTTCTTCAGCTCCATGAAGGCTTCCTCATAGGCTCCATCCCAAACAAACTTCTGCTCCTTCCTCGTCAAATTGGTTAGGGGTCCAGTAATATTCAAGAAGTCCTGGACAAACTTCAGATAATACCACACCAATCCGAGGAAACTCCGCACTTCAGATGCTGACTTCGACACCGGCCAATCCCTAACAGCAGAAACCTTCGACGGATCAATAGATACACCATCGCCGAAGATAATATGGCCCAGAAAAGCAACCCGGTCGAGCCAGAACTGACACTAACTGAGCTTCCCATAGAGCTAATTCTCCCTCAAAGTCTACAAGACAACCGTTTAATTCTCAGCATTATCCTCTCTGCTCCAAGAATACACCAAAATATCATCGATGAATACCACCACGAACTTGTCCAAGAATGGAGAGAACACCTGGTTCATCAAACTCATGAACACGGCTGGTGCATTAGTAACTCCGAATGGCATTACTAAGAACTCGTAATGCCGATATCTCGTGTGGAAAGCTTTTTTCTGAATATCTTCAGCCTTCACTTTAACTTGATGATAGCCAGAACTGAGATCCAACTTTGAGAAAACTGAAGCACCTCCCAGCTGATCGAACAAATCATCGATCCTCGACAGAGAGTACCGGTTCTTCACAATGACATTGTTCATCTTACGGTAGTCAATGCAGAGCCTGCGACTACCATCCTTCTTATTGACGAACAACATTGGGGCACCCCAAGGCAAAATACTAGGCCTGATAAAATCTTTATCCATCAACTCCTGAACTTACACCTTCAGTTCAGCCAACCCAACTGGTGCTATCCGGTACAGACTCTTTGAGATTGGTGTCGTTCTTAGTTGAACTTCGATACCGAATACCACATCTCGCTCTGGTGGCAATCTAGGCAATTCTTCTGGAAAAACATCGAGGAAATCCCGAACAATAACAGGTGCAACTGCACCATCAATGCACAATGACTCAAGTGCACGAGCCTCCTGGTTCATCGAGTTCTTGACATGCCCAGACGGTGTCTTACCTTCATGAAACACAAACTCCTGATGACCCGGGATCTTGAATATTACCTTCTTCGCACGACAATCAATCACAGCGTGGGTAACTCTCAGCCAATCCATCCCAAGAATAACATCAAAGTCAGAGTTAGGGATCACAATCATATCAGCCGAACTCCATTCCCCCAATCAACAAAGGGATCTGCTTGCACGCCTTAGAACAGATGATGATGCTTCCACCTGTGGTAATATTCCAAGCAGCAGGAAAAACATCGCAAGCTAGATGATGCCGATCAATGAAGCAGGAAGAAACAAAGAAGTGGGTAGCACCAGAATCAAAGAGAACATAGGCAGGAAGAGAGAATACTAAGATGACACCTAAAAAGATGATCAAAGAACAAGAATGAAAGTGAATACAGGACAAAGGCAAGAATAATCGAATAGAAATAAATAAATTGAACAGAAATAGAAAGCAAATAATACAACAATAGGGATACCTGCAACGAGACTAATAGTCGTCTCAGCTTTAGCTACAGTCAGGTTATAGACCTGACAATGACATGCGATCTGACCTCCCCTCTGGACCATCCTCCTCTGATCAAAAGCTTGCCTCTGCGGTGGAAGAGGCGGTCTACCCTGGCCTCGAGCTAGTGCTCCTTGCTGAGCAGGTCCTCCAGTGGGTACAGGGAGCCTGTTCCTCGGGCAATCTCGGACCAAATGATCACCTCTTCCACAAGCAAGGAACATACAGTTGGCAAGCCTGCAATCCTTCTACAAATGCCCGAATTTATGGTAGTAGTCACAAGTCTAGACTGGCCTCGAGACAAAAGGCGAATATGGCTGCACTCTCGCAGGAGGGGTCGGAACTGGCCTCCGAATAAGCCCTCCAGAAGGCCTGGTGGAAGTACATTGCTGCACTGCCCATTGAGTAGCACTCATCCTCTTATGAGCTTGCTCCTGAATCCTAGCCGCATCAAGTACATCGTCATAGGTGCGGTGCTGGTGAGCAACCAAACGGTCTAGAATGTTGAAATTCAAGCCCATTAAGAACCTGCGAGCTCTATCTTCATCATTGGCCACCATAGCAGCTGCGAAATGGCTGAGCTGAGTAAATTCAGCAGCGTACTCATCCATAGATCGGTTCCACTGAGTCAGGATAATGGTTCAATCAATATTGTCACATATGACGTAAGCAACAGTACACGACATTAAATAGCATTATCCGACCAACCTGGTTAAGGAGACAAATTGTCGCACCATCTCGTCCTTGGTGATACCGGGGAAATTTTTTGCCATGAAGCTCTCCATGAAAGTGGCCCATGTAATGGGTTTCTCAAGCCTTTCGGTTTCAGCCGGCCACCAGATATGGGCGAGGTCCACAAGCTAAATGCTGATCACATCCACCCGATCCACATTGGAGATCCGAGCTACGATCAACAATTGCTCTGTCTAAATCAACCATTGCACGGATTCCAACGGCGTCTCGGTACCCGAGAACTTGTCCGAGTGCAACCCCATGAAATCCGCTACAGCACCGGGCCTCGGCGGCAGTAGCCCTAGCCCAGGACCAGTAGTGGTCGATTGGTCGCCTCCAATGTACCCCGCATCAATTCATTGTGCTCTTGTTACAGGGCCATCATCTGCTGCATTGCCTGAAGGATAGCAGCATTATCCTGCTGCTCATCCCTGGGCCGAGTAGCAGATGATCCGCCTCGAGCTATAGTCTGCAAAACAACAAGTTGGTGAGTACCCAGATATATATTGGGTATTACATGTTCATGTGATCAACGTGGTGCGCATATTATTGAGTTAACCTGGTTAGAGCCAACCCTGAATAACATATCAGCTAAACATGACTAATACATTAGCCAAACCTGAGCTCTAAAATCACTCAAAACCTGTCACACCCCGTTACCTAAGATACTGGAACACGAGCACGTAACAAAGACCCAGCGAATGATACGAATATCATCCATACCTATAACTGATTAACTCAACAATATACAAGTTGATACATCCACGCAAGAAAAGAATAACCACATAAACAAAGAATAAACTCCAAAATAAACATGAAATAAATTCTCTAAAAAATCCAACATCTGGGAAAAAGTAAACTTCGGGACACACAAGTCCGGAATACAAAGTATGATAAAAGCAATAAAATAAACACAAACATGAGATAACTATAATAGTCTAATAATCCGGCTTAGTAATAAAAGTACTTGTATATAAAAGTAGACCGTAAAATCATGATCATTCCTTACTGATTTCAGGTTCAGGCAGGATAACAGAGTCAAAATACTTGTATATAAAAGTAGACCGTAAAATCATTTAAAAATATCATAAAATTCATATTTCAATTCCTAACAGTGTTTAGTAATAACAAAATAAATCCCAGATTTTATTTCTCAAAATAAACCTACGGTTTTAATTAATTAAGCAGGGTGGTGGATATTTGAACTGTATTCTGAAATTCAGACGTCACCGAACGAAAATATGGATATCTTGCAATCGGTAGGTCGGATTGCAAAATTGTCAGATTATCTGAATTTCAGACACACAGGGCTATAATTCTTATTTAATGAGTTCAAATTTATATCATCTGTAGATTGGTCAAAATCATGTTCTTTACTAAACTTGTGTTCTAACAGTAGCCTAGAGTCAAGTTTTCATATTTATAAAATGTCTGAAAAATCATCAAATAATATTAAAAAAATAATAAGGTGATTCCCAGTCATATCTAGTAACAAAATATAAAATTTCAAGTTCAATATGTTGGTAGCATTTTATTTCAATTGGAAATCAAGATGATGTATTTCTGGACATAAATCTGGAAATTGAAATTGTAACAATACTAAAAATATGATATCCTTTCAGTTCGTAGATATGAATCTAGTTCTGTAAAAAGCTCTCTGAAAAATAGATTCAAAAAGCTACAAATGTTGTTTACAAAATTTTATTAAATTACGACAACAACTAGGTAGAAAACTCAAATCAACACAGAGCAAACCGCAGGCCATCAAGTAGGTTATTATTAAAATACAACAAAATAACCAAACATGCATATGATTTCGAAGCAAAAATTACGGAGACTCATAATCAATCACTAGGGTTGAATTCTACTATAGATGAAACAAATTATTAACAACATGGCATGATCATCACATTCAAACGAAAAGTATCCAATCATAAATGTCTATATGCATGTTCTAATCTAAGTATTCATGTCATGTATGCATGTGACAATATACAGGCTGGGTTTGAATCAAGGGAAAGGACACGAAAATAGGACTACTACTTCGTTTCGCTGATGAATCCGTAATAGTCTCTTTGACGGTATCAAAACAGATAAAATATGATGACTGAAAGAGGAGCTACTTGCGGAGATCACAAGAAATTCTTGAACAAGTAAAACTAGTTCAAGAGAAACTTTCCTTTTAGACGGTTAATCCGAACACGAAGGAATAACGGGATGAGAATTCCGACAGCAAAAATACACGTGCAAACGGTAGCAAAAGCGACACGTGCAAAGCACGTAATAGCAACACGTGCAAAAGGGGCAGTAACTATACGTGCAAGCACGTATATTCAAGTGCAGCAAGATTGACAGCAACACAAAATGGCAGTGGCAATGGCAACGGTAGCTATGGCAGGATCCGATAGTGGGCGACGTAGTCGACGAGGACAGTCATTGACGGTGGTGCTGGGCCGAGGGTTGCGACGGAGGTGGTCAAATGGCTTGCGATGGTCAACCGGGGGATCAGGGCAGTCGACGGGTGCAAGGGTGTTGCGGAGGTTGGAGATGGGTTGACAAGGTGAGGGTGCTTCGGTTATTAGAGGGTGGCGAGGTCGACGGTGAGGATGAAGACAAGGATGGATGATGCAGAGGTTGGCGGTGGGTTGCTCGACGGACGGACGACGACGGGAGGTTGGGCGGATGAAGACGATGGCAAAGGTAGCTGTCCGTGGATGGATGAGGGTGTTGACGAGGACTGAGGGTGGATGTTGCGGTGGTTGGAGCGACGGTGGTCGGGTATATGGACGAAGACGGGAAGAGGTGCGGGATGGGTTCAGAGGTTTCGAAACTGTGGAAGGGGGAGAAAGAGTGGTGGGAGAGATTAGAGAGACAGGTTAATTAATAATTAGGGTTTTAATGGGTATTTATAGGGTATTAAGATTGGGTTTGTGTTGTGGGTTAACAGGTTAAAGGGTATGGGTTTAGGATCCAAAGAGAAAATAGATAATAAAAATGGAGATATGAATGTAATGGATCAAAATAAACCCAAAGCACAAAAGAATAAAATTAGCAGTGCACCAAAAATTGCAGGGTTCAAGCCAAAAGAATACAGATGATCAAAAGAGAACAAATGAGTCCAAGGGATTACAAAAGTTTATTAAAATAAATCTAGATACAAAAATTTAAGAAGGAAGAAATAAAAATAAAGAAAAATAGGAATAAGGGTTACACACCATGTGAGGCTTTGTACGGGAGGAAGTACAGATCACTCGTTTGTTGGTATGAAGTTGGCGAAAGGCAGATGTTTGGGCCAAAGATTGTGCAGCAGACTTCAAAGAAGATTGAGCTCATTCAGAAGAGATTGGTCGAAGCACAGAGCAGGCAAAAGAGTTATGCAGATGTTCGACGCCAAGATTCGGTGTTTGAGGTTGGAGATGCAGTTTTTTTGAAGGTATCGCCTACGAAATGACTCATCTAATTCGGAAGAGGAGGCAAGTTTGCAATAAGGTATATCGGACCCTACAAGATCCTAAAATGGATTGGTAAAACTGCGTACAGTTTGGAACTACTGGAAGAGTTGGCAGAAGTGCATAACGTATTCCATGTGTCCATGTTGAGAAGTACATACCAGATTAGAATCATCAGTTGCCCGAGGTACCCAAGGGATTGCAGCTGAATTTGAGCTACAAGGAGCAGCCCGTGGAGATCCTGGATCGCCGAGAGATGAATTCGCGAAATAAGGTCATACCGATGGTCAAGCTGCTATGGAGGAATCAGCTATTCAAGGAAGCCACGTGGGAATCTGAGGATCAGATGAAGACTGATTTTTCGGAATTGTTTATGTAAATTCCTTGTTGTATTTTCTCCCCTCCGAGCTGTAACTACTGTTTTCGTTCTTTTCTTTTTTCCTTTCATTGTAATATTTTATTTGCATTTGAATAAAGTACTTTATTTTTCCTTGATCATCTTAATTAATTTTTTGTTCATGAGCTACTCTTTTTCTTCTTGTTGGGCTATTTTCTTGTTGATCTCGTTTTTATTTGATTGTGAGTATTTTATTTGAACCATATTGTCTTTAAATCCATCTCTTATTGAACCCAAAACCTAATTGCATTTAATTCTAGACTCAAATCCATTATTATTGGATCCTAGCCCAATAACCTAATAACCTAATTGCATTCTATAAATACGACCCTAATGCAAACCCTAAAATATACAACCTAAAACCCTAGTCGTCACCCTCTCTCTCTCCTCTCTCCCTGTCAGCCGAACCCCCATCTACTCCACCTTCCCGCCTAACCCAACTTTCTCCGGCAACTTCCCTAGTGTCGCCACCCTCCGGCGAACCAACCCCGAGCGCTGCCCAACACCCCAGACCCCAACGCCCTCTGCTGCTTCTCTTTCCCCTCGACAGCAGCCAACTGAGACTCGCCGTCAGTCGACTGTCGTCGACTTCCAGCTGCTCGTTCGTCCTGCCATTTGCCGTGCCACCGCCAGTCGACCTTGCCATCGAATTACCTGGCCGTTGCTGCCGCTCTTCTATTGTTGTTGTGTTGCTTGTGGATTGTGCACGTAGTGTGCATGTATTATTGCGGATCGTGTTCGTTGCTCCAGGATTCTCATCCCGTTATTCTTTGGTATTCGAACTAATCTTCTATAAGGCAAGTCACTTTCCCTCTTGAATTGAATATTGTATTAAATTCAAGTTTTTATTGAAATTCTTGCAAGTAGATCCAATCGTTCAACATATCGTATACTATTGCTCCTCTTTCGTTGAGTATATTGAGGGTTTACACGAGCTAACCCAAATATTCTCGACTTCGTGCCTTTATTGACTCTAAAATTTAAATCTTTCATGCATACATATAGTATTGATCATAGAGGTTATTCATACAAACAACACATAAGTAAATTATTGTAGAATTGATTGTTAGGTTGTGTGCTTGAATGATCGATTGATGTTTTGTTGTTGTTGAACTAGTGTATGTGTGTACTCTTAAGGATGGTTACCATGCTATTGTGCCTACCATACTAATTATAAGATGTATTGACTAACTGAAGTGAAACCTATCATGTTAGATCACATTATTTCATGAAATATATTGAAAATCTGTATGTTTACTGTCTGTCTAAAATTTGTGAGACATTTTCGACCCAGTATTTGACATAAAGATTAGTAACTTTCTGAACAAGAGTTGTAGCTCTATGTCCCTAGTTTCTAGAACATATAAAATCTTTAAATTACGAGTTGTATTACAAAAGTTATGATGATTTTACTACTGCTGCATTTTATTTCCACAATTTCAAATTTATGTATATCTTCATGTTTAAACTATTAAAAAGTTAAACTAATGTTAGAATAATGCTCTGATAATTTTCAGAATGATTTTTAACATGTTTAGGAGTCTAATGAATATTTTTGATTAATATATAATTGATTTTTCGCTGATTCTAAAGATATAACAAGTTGATGTCGATTTCCAGTCAGAATATGTAATCTGTAAAGAATGATGTATTTGACCTAGCTACTGTTGTCGGATTTTGTATTTTAAATATGCATTGGAATCTTTGGGAAGTCTAGTTTTCAGAACTTCTGACGGATTCAATTTTTTATTTCTGTAGCAGCGGAAAAACTAATTTTTGTACAGTGACCTCTTGTTATTGCATGAATTGATGGGTATGTATTGCATTGCATAATCCTAATGTGCTATTGTCATCATTCTAACTGTCTCATCTAAAGTTATCACCCTAATTTTCTTCTATTGTTACCATCGTTAATCCAATGTCTCTAAATTTCATAATGTATTGTTTACATCGATAAAATAATTAACAACCAGGAGTTTAAGAGATTAACTTGAGTAGCGAATAGTATAGAGACAGTGTCGGCCAGTATTTTATCCATTGACTGTTGGAGTGCTGACTATGGCACCCCAATCTTTCGTGTATCATTATAGTGTATCGTACATAAATATTTCTATCGTATCAGTGATTATCGTACCGAACACATGATCTATAGAATTCACCACTAGAGTCTAAACGACATTGTTTGTATGCATCAAACCTGTAGTATGGGATGCAATAGTATGTGCATTAGTTAGGGTAAAAATTAATAGACTTAAGACTTGACACGACATCGATATTGCATATTGAACATCATTGTTTCCATTGATATCGAATATTGCATAAGTGTTATTGACATCGACCATTGTACATTATTATCGAATATTGAATCATCATTTATAACCATTGTATTGACTATCATTGATATTGATTATTGTTATCATCCCACATTATTGATTCCTATTGATCCATTGAACTCATTGTTATACCGTTATCCCACTGTTTCTTTGTTTTCTCTACTTGCTTTCTATGACTTGCTCTAGAGACAAATTTTCCTCATCCTTTTAGATGAAGTGTTCACAGGTGATCGTGGAGAATTACCTGTAGGAATTGGAGAATAAGCTTTCTAAAGATTTATTACTTTCTAGTTGATTGTTATTTCATTGGACTTATTGTATTGAAACTTATTATCGTTGTGTTTGGACTTATTATTGTATTGGGCTTATAACCCAGATATTATTATTTGTTTCCAGATATTTGATTATCGTATTTGGTTATTTCATGTTGTTTTATTCCAAGTATTATTGTTCATGTTATTGTTCTTATTGCCTGCACAATTGTTTTGTATTGTTTATATTATTGAGTTGAATGGGTAAACAACTTATGGATGACGTAAGTCAGACGCTGGGCCAATGTCAAGTGCTTGTGTTCTGTATTTTTGGAGGCGGGACATGACAAGGTTTTTTAGTGGTATCAGAGCCCGGGTTTGGATAATATATCAGTCATGGAAGTTTGGCTTTGACTGATGTATTAATCAGATTTGGGTTTTGCCGGTTTAACTCATTAGTATGTGCAATGCAGGAATCAAATGGATAATTGATAACCAACTCATGATCTGGATGCTAACCATTTGATTTTTATTGCAGACCATGGTTAGGAAGGGTGCTTCATCATCCCGAGCTGGGGATGATCTGTCTGATGAACCGACTGTTGCACAGATGATGCAACAGATGATGCAGATGCAGCGTGAGCACAACGAACTGATGAGGGTGGCTTTTGAAGCTACCAACAGGGAACCCATTGTACCTGCACACAGATTGCTGCTGCCGAAACCTGGTAATGTGGTAGATTTTATGAGTCTCCATCCATATAAATTCTCAGGCAATGAGGGTCTGCTTGAAGCCGTGCAATGACTTATTCGGACTGAGCAGCTGTTGATCGCAGCACGAATCTCGATGTCGATCGTGTGGATGTCGTAAGCATCCAGCTTCTTGATCTTGCCCACATCTGGTGGCAAGCTGAGGCAGAACGATTAGGGCGACCCATCCATTGGGCCATCTTCACTGAGAGCTTCCTTATGAAGTTCTTTCCTATTGCCGTCAAGAATGAAATAGAACGACAGTTTGTCTCACTAACTCAGTGGAGTCGAACCGTGGACGAGTACGCTGCAGAATTCACTCGACAGAGTTGTTTTTCTCCTTCTATGGTGGCGAATGACGAATATAGAGGTCGTTGTTTCTTGTTAGGCTTGGATATTAAGGTTCAGGACCGTCTTGCTGCCCTATGACTTCGTTCTTATGCTGATATCCTGGATGCTGCTAGAATTCAGGAGCAGACTAGTACGAGGAAGCGTGCTATCCTGCGCTCTGTTCCACACCCTGTTGGTGCCAGGCCTTCTGGAGGGCCTATTAGGAGGCCAGCTTAAACCCTTCCTGCTAGAGCATTGCCATACCCACCTGCTGTTCAGAGGCTGCACTTGGTCTGTTCGTACTATCACAAGACTGGGCACTTGCGCCAGGACTATCGGATAGCGAATCGCCAGTGCCTTCTGTGTGGAGGCAATGGTTACATAGTTCGTGATTGCCCTAAGTCCAAATCCCTTGCACTAGTTGGAGGTTTCGCTCTGCAGGAAGTACTTGCTCGTGGTCATGGCGGACCACTACTCCCACCTCAGAGGCAGATTGTTGATCAGAGGAGAGTCGCTCTTAGGGGTAATCTTCCTGCAGATCGTGGTCAGGCCTACAACCTGACTGCGCAGGATGCCGAAACCACTTTGGGGCGTTATTGCAGGTATATCTTTAGTTGTGTTTTATTTTATTTTTTTTATATCTCGTTATTCTATTCGGTTGCTTTATCATGTTATCCCCCCATCTATGCCTGTTTCTTGCATTTTTGCTTTCTTGCATATTGCGTTCTCATATTTGACTTCTTGCTAGGCATTATCCTTGTTCACTCCTTTCCCGCTCATGTTCTTTTTTACTATGGTGCTATTCATTCCTTTGTTTTCTCTCGCTTCGTCGACCTGCATCACTTGGCTAGCAGCGCTATGCCAGCAGCATGGAACATTACTACAGGTGTATGTGTTGTCGTGTGTTCTCAGATCTGTGAGTAGAGTCCTTTGATTATTACTGGTGTTGATTTTGTTGTTGATCTGATTGTCATCAACAATTCTGGTTTTGATGTTATCTTAGGGATGGATTGGCTTGGTGTTACTCATGCTGTAATTGACTGCCGTGTCAAAAAGGTTGTGTTCCAAATATCGGGACATCAGGAATTTGAATTCTGTGCCGGTGAAACACCGCTTGCTTGTGTGGAGAAGTTGGCAAGTCAAGAAGCTGGAGTGATGGAAGAGTGTGCAAATGGTGATATTGCATCGTTGGTTGTGCAAGACTTTCTGGATGTTTTTCCTGAGGAATTCCCGGGATAACAGTCAGATTGCAAAGTGGTGTTCAGTATTGATGTTCAACTGGGTATAGCTTCGATCTCTAAGAGTCCGTATAGAATGGCTCCTATTGAGCTGGCTGAGTTGAAGGAGCAGATTCAGAAGTTGTTGGATACAGGTTTTGTCACGCCCCGCTTCTCAAAAATACGGAACACGAGCGTGTGACAAAGCCCAGCGAATGATTTTCATCATTCATGAGCTGTAAGATCGACTCAGCATCATAACAAGAATATAAAAAATGTACACAACCACACATGCATGAATAATTTATTAAACAACAGAAAACAATTGAAACCAAATAATAATATCTCAATGGTTTTCAAATCTGGAACAAAAATAAAACTCGGGACTATAGCCCGTTACAAGGTTCAGGTAGCAAAGAAATAAATAACTCAAAGAAAACAAAATATTTTAAAGCGAGATTTTTCTCCAAGCGAAGCCTAGAACGTCTGCTCACCAATTCCAGCAGGCAATTCATCTCCAAAGTCTGTATATATAAATATAGAAAAAAGAAAAAATAGAGAAAACAAGACAAATGCCCTTAGTGCAAGTTAGGGCCGCAAGCAGTACAAGCAAAAGTTTAAAAACAAGTGCAAGGAATATGGAATAAGATTTGGAATCAAGAATATATAACATAATATAATATGGATGTAATAAGTAGTGGGTTTCAAGAAACTAGCTAGTAAGAAAGATAACTTAAGTGACAAGTCTGGGTACCAAGTACTAGTAGTGGGACAAGTGGTAAGTGAACATCTAATGGTGTCAAGCATCAAGTAACAAGTATCAAGTACAAGTGTCAAGTAGCAAGTCTCAAGTATCGAGTTGTCAAGTACAAGTATCAAGTAGCAAGCTTCAAGTATTATGTTCAAGTATCAAGTCTCATGTATCATGTAATCAAGTATCAAGTAAGCATATATCATGTTCAGGTATCGTGTATCAAGTCTTGTGGTTATTACTATCTAGGTAGCACTTCATGTGCCATCCTTTTATCACATGGTTTCTACAGTCAATGCAATTTCGTTTAGGTCTAGTGGTGGAGTTTATAGGGCGGTGTACTCAGGTATCAAGTATCATGCAAGCATGGTTCATGAATCGGAAAATAAAATAACAAGTTCACGAAACAAGTTCGTTAATCCACTAACAAGTTCAAGAACCGCACAGTGGGTTCATGAATCCAACAAGTTCAAGAGCCAAGTAATGGCTCCATGAATCCATCAAGAGACAACAAGTTCATGAACCAAGTACTAGGAAATACGGACCCCGTTCCGAGTACACTTACATGTATCGTTCACTACTATGGTCTTTCACTTAAACCCCGGCTTGTTATTTATTATTATCATTAAACAAGCATGAAGAAACAGGTCAAGTAAACATAATCAAGAATATGGGTTAAGTTTAGGCTAGGTAGGATACAAGTTCGAGGGTCAAAACAAATCAAAATATCAAGAACAACGAGACTTCTAATTCTGGAAAGCATGACGTTGCTGCACCAAAACTGCGATTCCCGTTGCTACAAGATAGAAAATGTGGATCCGTCAGAAATTCTAGAAACTAGACTTCTTTCCAGTTCCAATGCATATAATTAAGACACATAAAAGTTGTAGCAATTGATGTCAAAACAACAAACTATACATCATTTGTGTTCAGCCAGAATTGGTAAAACTGAGTTTATACATATGAAACAGGGTTGAAACATCATTAATTAATTCTAAAAAAATTTGGGAATGTTCTCTAGGGTGTCTAGTATCAGCATGTAAAGTTTCAAGTCATTTACGTACTGGTAGCATGGTAAAAATAATTTGTAAACCAAAGTGGTGCAGCAGTTTTTGTGAATCTGCAATTACAGACACAACGCTAGTAAAACTGTGATAACTCCTAAACCGTAACCCGGAATTCGAAAATTCTGGATGTTATTAGTAATTAGACACTTAGGGAAATATTTCATATTCAGGACTCAAGTTCAGATTCTTGTGTTAACGGGGTCGAAACAGCAAGCCAAGACGAAACAGAAACCAAATAAGATACTTTTTGCATGAAATGTATCATAATTATACTAGTTGTGGAAAAATGTATCAACGAAGGGTTGTGACTCTTAGATCATGTAATAGATAAGGCGAACATGAGATCATTAACGATAAACAAAAAGGAGTAATATTCACAATCTACTTGTAGTATTTTCAATAAAAAGCTTGTACTAGAAAACTAAATGTACAAGGAGATACTTACCTTAGGGTGTAGATGATAAATCCAACAAAGGAATAACGGAAACGAATCCCAACACGGAACTTGATGGCGATCAAGACCAAGGAAGATCAGACGGCTGGATCCAAGAGATTGATGATGATGATTGCGATCGAACGGCCAAGATCACCCCGATGGTGATGACCAAGATGATGAACAAAGTAGATCCGACGGCCCACAATCAAAGTTGATCCAACCAAGATGAGATGATGATGGATGGTCCAGATCAGATCCCAAATCTGATGAGATCAATATCAAATGATCAAGTGCAGATCGACGGCTAGGATCACATGATCAATCAAGGAATCAACAGCCCACAATCAAAAGATCAAACCCCAATATCAAAACAGAGCACAAGGGAAAAGCTCTGCGACACTGGACGGCAGCCATGGCGGTAAGGCGGCAGCGTGCTGCCATGCTACGGTCGACGCAGGGAGGCAGGGGACTAGGAGGGTCGCAGTCGAGCGGAGAAGAGCGCAGTTGCTGTCTGCTGTCTGTCTCGCTTCCGGAGGGAAGAGCAAGAGGAGGAGCGATGCCGCAGTCGCGGTCTGGTGCTGTCGTCGGAGGAGTCGCGACAGGGCGTCACTGCTCTGTCAATGGAGGAGCATAGGCAGGGTGCGCTGGTTGTGGGTGCGTCATCGGGAGGAGCACAGGGAAGGGCGTGCTGCGGTGTAGGGCGGTAACGGGGCACTGCGGTGGCTGAGGCAGCGTGACGCCGGGATGAGGGCAGCAGATGGCGGTGCAGTCAGAGGGCGGGATGAGTGGGGAAGATGAGAAGTCGAAAGAGAAGGAGGGGAAAAGGTAGGCGACGGTACAACAGTAGGGGGGGTAGAACAGTGATAGGGTTAGGTTTAGCCTAGGTTAGGGTTATTAGGGTATTTATGAATAGGGTTTTGGGTTTTGGGTATTTGGGTAGATTAAAACAGTGGGAATAAGGTTTTAATAATGGGTAATGGATTATCCAATAAGGAAAAATTAAATAATAATATACTAACTTAGTTAACACTCAAGATAATAATAATAATAATAATAATAATAAAATAAGTGGCTTTCAAAATAAATGGCTATATACAATTTGCAAGATACATTTTGTTTTAGTCGAGTTAAAAGAATAATAATAATAATAATAAGAATAAGAATAACGGAAATAATAATAATAATAATAACAATAGTAACAAAAATAATAGGATTTGAATTACTACATAAATTCATTGGAAAATAGCAAAAATAAAATCATAGATTATAAGTAGACTTTAACAGAAGATCAAGAATACATTTTAAAAAGAATTTGAAATCAGAAAAATAATTTACAAAATTTTAAATACAGAAAATATGTATTTAGGGAAACAGAGGTTACAAGTGTTATCAAGTCGAGTATTTTGCCTTGGGGAGCTCCGGTACTGTTCGTCAATAAGAAGGATGGTAGTCGCAAGTTGTGTATTGACTACCGTGAGCTGAATAATGTCACAGCGAAGAATCGGTATCAGTTGCCAAGGATTGATGACCTATTTGATCAATTGGGAGGTGCTCCTGTATTTTCGAAGCTGGATCTTCATTCTGGTTACCATCAGGTTAAGGTGAAAGCCAAGGATGTGCAGAAGACTGCTTTTCGTACAAGATATGGGCAATATGAGTTCTTGGTGATGCCTTTCAGAGTTACTAATGCTCCAGTTGTGTTCATGAGCTTGATAAATCAGATTTTTTCTTCCTTTCTGGACAAGTTTGTTGTGGTGTTCATTGATGATATCCTCGTCTATTCTCAGAATCATGATGAGCATGCTGAGCACTTGAAGGTTGTTTTGCAAACATTGAGGGAGAATTGGCTGTATGGGAATCTTAGAAAGTGTGAGTTTTGGCTGGATCGTGTGGCATTCTTGGGCCAATCATTTCTGGTGATGGACTTTCTGTCGATCCGTCCAAGATCTCTGCAGTTAAGGATTGGCCGACGGCGAAGTCAGTATCTGAGGTTCGAAGTTTCCTTAGTTTAGCGGGGTACTACATAAAGTTTGTTCGGGATTTTTCGAAGATTGCTGGACCGTTGACCAAGTTAACTGGGAAAGATCAGAAGTTTGTGTGGGATGATTCCTGTGATGAAGCCTTCACTGAATTGAAGAATCGATTGACATCAACACCTCTGTTGACTATACCAGATGGATCAGGAGTTTTTGTAATTCACTGTGATGCTTCGGTAAGAGGTTTGGGTGCAGTTTTGATGCAGCGAGGCATGGTTGTCGCATATGTATCTAGACAATTGAGGTTGCATGAGAAGAATTATCCTACACATGATTTAGAGTTTGCAGCTGTGATTTTTGCCTTGAACCTTTAGAGGCATTACTTACTTGGAGACCGAGTGGAGATTTTCACTGACCACAAAAGTCTCAAGTACGTGTTCAGTCAGAAGGAGTTGAATATAAGGCAGAGACGATGGTTGGAATTGATGGCAGATTATGATATCAGTTTGCAATATCATCCTAGTAAGATTAATTTGGTGTCTGATGCTTTGAGCAGAAGACCAGTTGCCATGGTTTTAACTGAGCAGTATAAGCTTATGGAAGCTATGAGGAGAGTAGATCTAGATGTGGTTTTGCCTGGTTCTGAGCAGAGTTGTATGGTGCTTCAGTTGCAGTCGTCCTTGGTGGATCAGATTAATGAAGCACAGTCTGATGATGTGCAATTGCAGAAGCCTCGAGCTGAATTTGAATCAGGTTCAAGGACTGATATGGTTATTCATGAGGATGGATCTCTCCGCTTTGGGACCCATCAATGTGTTTCGAAGGGGGAAGTCTGGCAGAAGCTACTCGAAGAAGCTCACCGTTCGCCATATTCTATTCATCCCGGTGGTACGAAGATGTATCGGGATTTGAAGTTGCATTTTTGGTGGCATGGTATGAAGAAAGCTATGGCGAGATTTGTTTCACAGTGTCTGATCTGTCAGCAAGTGAAAGCAGAACATCAGAGGACTGCTGGACTTCTTCTACCGCTTCCTATTCCGAAGTGGAAGTGGAAGAATATTACCATGGATTTTGTGACTGCTTTGCCGAGAAGTTCCAAGGGTCACAATGCCATCTGGGTGATTGTGGACCGCTTGACGAAGAGTGCTCATTTTATTCCCTTCAGAGTGGGTCAGTCTACGAAGAGCCTTGTAGAGAAGTATATGCAGGAGATTGTCAGATTGTGTGGGGTCCCTGTCAGCATTATATCAGATAGACACACTAAATTTAGATCTCAATTCTGGGAAAGTCTTTAGAATAGTCTTAAGAGTAAGCTCAGATTCAGTACTGCATTCCATCCTTAGACAGATGGGCAATCGGAGAGGACTATTCAAACATTGGTGGATATGTTGAGGTCCTGTGTTCTTCAGTTTGGAGGATCTTGAGAAGATCATCTACATTTGGCAGAGTTTTCATTCAATAATAGCTACCAAGCAAGTCTTAAGGCAACTCCGTAGGAAGCTTTGTATGATGGGAAGTGTAGATCACTAGTGTGCTGCGATGACATTGGTGAGAGGAAACTTTTGAGGCCAGAGTTGATTACGAGGACTGTTGATGCAGTGGCCCAGATCAGGAAGTATCTTCAGGCAACTCAGGACAGACAGAGGAAATGGACAGACATTCACAGGAGGCCGTTGGAATTCGAAGTGGGTAACCATGTGTTCCTAAAGGTATCACCATGGAGAGGTGTGATCCGATTTGGAGGAGGGGGCAAGCTAAGCCCTAGATTCATTGGTCTGTTTGATGTGCTGGAGCGAGTAGGAAAAGTAGCCTATAGACTGGCGTTGTCGCCGACTCTATCTGGAGTGCACGATGTATTCCATGTCTCCAAACTCATGAAGTATGTCCGGGATGATAGTCATGTTATCGACTACTCGGAATTGCCTGTTCGACTAGATTTGTCCTGTGAGATCCGTTCAGTTTCAATTTTGGACCGACAGGAAAAGACTTTGAAGAATAAGGTCATCAGCTTGGTTCAAGTCGCTTGGAATCCTCACTCGCCTAGTGAGTCGACTTGGGAGCTTGAGGAAAGGATTCAGAAGAAGTTTTTCCATCTTTTTGTGTAATTCTTTTCTTCTTTTTGGGGTTACCCTATTACCACTTGCTTAAATTTCGAGGACAAAATTTTATTGTAAGGTGGGTAGGATTGTAACTACTGTTTTCGTTCTTTTCCTTTTTCCCTTCATTGTAATATTTTATTTCTATTTGAATAAAATACTTTATTTTTTCTTGATCATCTTAATTAAATTTTTGTTCATGAACTACTCTTTTTCTTCTTGTTGGGCTATTTTCTTATTGATCCGTTTTTATTTGATTGTGAGTATTTTATTTGAACTATATTGTCTTTAAATTCATCTCTTTTTGAACCCAAAACCCAATTGCATTTAATTCTAGACCCAAACCCATTATTATTGGATCCTAGCCCAATAACCTAACAACCTAATTACATTCTATAAATACTATCCTAATGCAAACCCTAAAAAATACAACCTAAAACCCTAGCCGTCTCTCTCTCTCTCTCTCCTCTCTCTCCGTCAACCGACCCCTCATCTGCTCTACCTTCCCGCCTAACCCATCTTTCTCAGGTGACTTACCCAGCATCGCCACCCTCCGGCGAACCAACCCCAAGCACCGCCCAACACCCCAGACCCCAACACCCTCTGCTGCTTCTCTTTCCCCTCGACAGAAGCCAACTGAGACCCGCCGTCAGTCGATGCCAGCGCTTCAGTCGACCGACGTTGACCTCCAACCGCTCGTCCGTCCCGCCGTTCATCGCGCCACCTCCAGTCGACCTTGCCGTCGACTTACCTGGCTATTGCTGTCGCTCTTTTATTGTTGTTGTGTTGCTTTTGGATTGTGCACGTAGTGTGCACGTATTGTTGTGGATCGTGTTTGTTGCTACGGGATTCTCATCCTGTTATTCTATAGTATTCGAACTAATCATCTATAAGGAAAGTCACATTCCCTCTTGAATTGAATATTATATCAAATTCAAGTTTTTATTGAAATTCTTGCAAGTAGATCCAATCGTTCATCGTATTGTATACTGTTGTTCCTCTTTCATTGAGTATATTAGGGGTTTACACGAGCTAACCCAAATATCCTTAACTTCGTGCCTTTGTTGACTCTAAAAATTGAATCTTTCATGCATACATATAGTATTGATCATAGGGGTTATTCATACAAACAACACATAAGTAAATTATTGTAGAATTGATTGCTAGGTTGTGTGCTTGAATGATCGATTGATGTTTTGTTGTCGTTGAACTAGTATATGTGTGTATTCATAATGATGGTTACCATGATATTATGCTCATCATGCTCATTATAAGATTTATTGAGTAATTGAAGTAAAACTCATCATGTTAGATCGCTTTATTTCATAAAATATATTGAAAATCTGTATGTTTACTGTTTGTCTAGAATTTGTGAGACGTTTTCGACCAAGTATTTGACATCAAAATTATTAATTTTCTGGATAGGAGTTGTAGCTCTATGTATCTAGTTTCCAGAACATCTAAAATCTTTAAATTTCGAGTTGTATTGCAAAAGTTATGATGATTTTACTACTGCTGCATTTTATTTTCAGAATTTCAGATTTATGTATATCTTCATGTTTAAACTATTAAAAAACGAAGTTAATGTTAGAATAATTCTCTGATAATTTCAAGAATGATAATTAACATGTTTAGGAGTCTAATGAATATTTTTGATGAATTTATAATTGAGTTTTCGCTAATTCTAAAGATATAACAACTTGATGTCGATTTTCAGTCAGAACATGTAATCTGTAAAGAATAATGTATTTTTACCTAGCTACTGTTGTCGGATTTTGTATTTTAAATATGCGTTGGAATCGTTGGGAAGTCTAGTTTCCATAACTTCTGACAGATTCAGTTTTCTATTTTTGTAGCAAGGGCAAAACCGATTTTTGTACAGTGACCTCTTGCTGTCTAGAATTGTATTTTCTAGATTTCCTTAATATAATTATAGATATATCATTGTATTGGAAGAATTGAAGTATATGTATTGCATTGCATGATCCTAATGTGCTATTGACATCATTCTATTTGTCCCATCCAAAGTTATCATCCTATTATTCTTCTATTGTTACTATTGTTAATCCAATGTCTCTAAATTGCATTGTAATACCCCGCAAAATAGCATATGGCTATTTTGCATTGTAATCCGTGCACAATTGAGAATTGCATGCGATTATATATTTTTCTAATAACAATTGATTTTAATTGAAAAATTTCAGATATATTACATATTCTGAATACAATGAGGTATATTCGGGGTTTATTCTCAATTAAACCCGATTGTTTAAACGAGACAATCTCTGGGAAAATAATATTTTTATAATATTTATTCTTATATTTTATTTTACAAATAAATATTTTTTTTGTCTATGAAGGTACATATACATATATGAATATATGTATATCGTGATTGGATTGTATATATATGATTATGTGTATACTTGTATGCATTTTACATGTATGTATATATATATATATATATATATATATATATATATATATATATATATATATATATATATATATATTATATTATATTATATGTATACATATGTAATTGAGTTGCATTGAAGAGAATTGTACAAATATATAGATATGTACAATTGGAGTGTGTGTGTGTGTGTGTGTGTGTGTGTGTGTGTGTGTGTATATATATATATATATATTGTAGTGGTGTACAAGAAACTCACACCAAATTAAATAAAAATCCCCCACTCGCTTTTCCTTCCCCATTTTCCTTCTCCTCATCTCCACCGACCTATCCCTTCCCCATCTCCATGCCACCGAAACCCAATTTCCCCCATGGCCGAAAATCCAAAACCCCTCCATCTCCATCTCATTTTCTAAGTTATCTTCTTCTATTTCTTCACCTTCTTTTACTTCTTCATGGCTCAACAACAAAGAAATCAAGTGAGAAGTAAAGAAATAGAGAAGAGGGTTTGATTTGCTTATGGGTTCTTGGAGTTTTGAAGGAGAAGAAGAATTGCAAAGGAGGAGGAGCTAGAAGCAAGGAGTTCTTCATTTCATCAATTAACCTGTGGGTGTTTTCTAAACTTCTTCATATTAAATTTGTGTATATTTAATTGTGCAATTAAGGTGCTTGTTTGAATGCGTGTTAGTAGTAGACATGGAGTAGAAATAGCTTTGCTTGAAAATTTTGGCTTGAATGTGAAGTTGTGGTTGAATTGCAATTTTTAAGCTCAAGAACTTGGTTATGTTTGGAAATTTGTAGCTTGGTGACACATTAGAATTTTGATTCCAAATTTTTAGTGGATGATCTTGAACATGTATAGAACAAGCTTGATTTATTTCCGAATTTTCGGATTTTGTTTGAAGGGTTTACAAGTTGCAATTTCCGAAATCAGTAAGATGGGAAAATCAGCAGTTTTGGGTAATCAGCGAATCAAGTTCAAAAATTCATAACTCGATATTTATAAGGAATTTTGAGTTGGAACCTAAAAGGAAAAGTTAGATGTATATGTTAAAAACATGTATTCCAAATTTTAGAATATTTGGAATTTATTTGCTATTTTTAATATATTTGTTTGCTCGACTGGTTGAGTGGGGAAAACTGCAGCTAAGTAGATGGAATGTGAACTTTGAAAAATTGTATCTCTCAATCGGTATGGAATTTTGTGATGAAATTGGAATGTTGCATCTTTTATATGTCTACTATTATTGTACCAAATTTGATAATTTTTGAAGAAGATTTAATACCCTATTTGATCTTTACAAAATAGCGCAGCATGAAGGAGAGCTGCTGTCTCTGTGTTGTGATGGCTAATTTTGATCCTTGTTCAAAATTGCATAACTCCTAGGATATTATGAGTTAGGAGCTAAAATTTTGGGGTATTGCTCTTGTATATGTCTAGTCATTTAATCTAAAATTTTCTAAGTATTGGACTTGTGGTTGAATCGATATTGATTTTTTAGTACGGTATGTTCAGTTCAGTCCAATTTTTGAGTAATCAGTAAATTCGCATAATTCTGGATTTATGTGTTGAGAATTTGGAAGAATGATCAACTAGAGAGTTGTAGTAGGGAGTCATATATTTCCAAAACATATGAAATTATGTAATTCCAGTTTATGGTTTGTAATTTATGATTTTCCTAAGACTGGGACAGATCCAGTCTAAGTTGAGACCATGTTATTAAGTGAAACAATTTTGTTCTGTTTGTACACCTGTTAGAAATTGATATTTTTTTAGGACTCTAATGATTGAATCTGAGGATGTATTCAACTAGGAAGTTGTAGTAGACACTCCCATATTTCCATAGAATCCGGAATCAAGTAATTCCGATGAGTGAGCAAATTTCTATTCTATTAGAGAAGTACAGCAAGTGCATGAAGAGATGTACAGCTGAGAGTATATGGGATTTTTATAGTATCAAGATGATTGAATTTGGGGAAATGGTTGACTAGAGATTGGTAGTATATGATTTTAGCTTTCCAGAATGAGTGGTATCAAGCAATTCCGAATTATATCTTGGAAGATATGGGTATTGCAAGTTCGGCAACCTGTTGCCTTGATCAACTTCAAGAATTGTTAACTCGGGGGACTTGAGTTCCATGGGAAATTTGAGGATATTGTCTACTAGGGGATTGCAGTATAGTCTCTTACCCTTCTAGAAAACCAAATTTTATTGGATTTCGATGAGTGCAGCTTGAGTCACCACAACGGCTTATGATTGAAAAATTGATAGAGAATTTCTCTGCATGACGCAATAGGGTGACCTTGAGCTATTGAGTTTAAGATATTTTAAGCAATTCATGGAACTTAGATAAGTTTTCTGTGCTTAGTCCTCATGGTGGACATGAGTGAGTTGAGAGTATGGCTATATGGGCGATCTTGTAATCTGGTGTCTTGATGTCAGAGTCGGTCAATGGTCAGAGCATTGGTGTTTGCGTATGTTACCTTCATTCACAATTTTTATGTATCTTTTGGGCGTCGTTGGACTACTCGCTGAGAGTCAAGGGTCGGGGTTATGGTCGATGACCTGTGAATGTATTGGGAATCGGTGAGTGTGATTCCCGTAATTATTATTATTTTGACAGACCAGTCAGGCTCAACATTGTTGATCAATACAGTGTATGACTTTTGAAGTGCTGGACAGATCCAGCCACCTTTAGAAGTGGTCCATTTGCATGTGTATGACTTGTCCTCAACTCTCAAGTGTTGAATTGAGAGTTGGGAGGGGGGGGGGGGTGTATTTCTATATCCCAATACTTATTATTTTGGTGTCTTAGGTTGTTAAGACACGGGTAGTGACTTGAACAACAGTTGAGTCGTCAACCTTCTCTAAGTTAGTTGCCTACACTTATCAACCATTAGGCCAACGTGGGGACTTCCTCCTTAACAATTGGAAGTGACTAACTCGGGCACCGAAGAAATCATGGGAGATGATCACGGACTGAGTTTGAGGACAATACTAAATGGGTGAAGTGGAAAGCAAGTGATCGCATTGCCGGAGCCGCAGGTTGATAGACGGGAACGAGGGTTCCTAGTAGGGAAACCACTTGAGACTAGGCATAACTTAGACTAGGAATAAGTTGGTGACCATGCCCTTGTAACATGTCTAGGTGGACTTAATGTCAGTTAGATTTTGCCGTCACCTATAAGCTGCATTAGTTTCTACCAACTAGTAGTCAGGTGTTGTACTCTCCTGTCATTAGGGATACGTGCTGCGGTGCATATCTTGCATTGTTGATTCTTGAAGTACCGTGGTAAGAACAGGATGGGAACTCCTAGCGGATTGGGGGAATTAAACCCTCGAGGCCGTCAACTTCTATGCTAGTGGACACAAACGGGTCATATGGGCTGCGATCCTGTGAATCCTTAGTGCCATAGGTATGCTGCGGTGCATTTTTAAGTTCGTCACGGCTTTTGAGTGGGGTCTGAGAGTCGGGCACTAGTGGCAAACCGAGACACCGTGAAGTGACTGCAGAAACGGATGTGACCAATTAATCTGCAACATCATCAACCACGATCCATCTATCAGGAACAGGACGAATACAATAGTAGGATGCATGGCGAGGGTTCAAAACCCTGAACTTGAAGACAACAGCTTGATTTGAAAAATATGTAGTATGGGATGCATACATTTCCAAAGTCTCGCTTGCATTTAGTTTAAGTACATCCTGACCTGTGCATTAGATTACTATGGCTTATCGTACACGGACACCCTTGACCCGACTTCACTTTCCTTCCTTTTAGTCACTTTTCTATTTGCATTCAATCTTGATTGGTCTAGTTCAGAGATCGCTATTTTCTTATCAGCATTGCGCCAGTAGAATTACTGACGTGCCCACTCAATTAGGTATTGGATACTGGGTCGCGAGTGCAGGAGAACCAAAGACCACAGGGCATCCAAGTGGTATGGCAGTGGACATGCCTAACATTTGAGTAGATGCCGGAATACCCAAGTATTGCAGTGGAAGAATTCGAGCCACGGGGCATAACTCAAGGAAGACAGTCGATAGCTTCACAGGAGGAGTCTAGTTATTTGTAACAAATTGTAATGGGATTATGTAATTTGTATTCCTTGTTTAATAACAAGATAAGGGTTGTAATTATTGATGTAATGATCTTATTTGGCAATAAAAGTTCTTAAATTTCCGTATTATTTACTGTGTTGAGATACATTTAAAGGCAAAGATTCAGGTTGTGTCACGGATGTCCGAAAACGGGGATCTGGGGCGTTACATGCATAATGTATTGTTTGCAATCGATAAAATAATTAACAAATCGGGATTTAAGGGATTGACTTGAGTAGTGAACAATATAGAGACAGTGTCGGCCAGTGTTTTATCGATTGATTATTAGAGCACTGACTATGGCACCCCAATCTTTTGTGTATCATTTCAGTGTATCGTTTCAATGTATCATTATAGTGTATCTTACATCAATATTGCTATCGTATCAGTGATTATCGTACTGACACATGATCTATAGAATTCACCATTGGAGTCTAAACGACATTGTTTGTATGCATCGAACCTGTAGTATGGGATGCAGTAGTACGTGCATTAGTTAGACTAAACATGAACAGACTTAAGACTTGACACGACATCAACATTGCATATTGAACATCATCATTTCTTTTGATATAGAATATTGCCTAAGTGTTATTGACATCGACCATTGTACATTGTTATCGAATATTAAATCATCATTTATAACCATTGTATTGACTATCATTGATATTGATTACTGTTATCATCCCTCGGTATTGATTACTATTAATCCATTGAACTCATTGTTATATCGTTATCCCATTGTTTCTCTGTTTTCTCTAATTGCTGTCTATGACTTGCTCTAAGAACAAATTTTCTCCTCTTTTTAGATGAAGTGTTCACAGATAATCATGGAGAATTAACTGCAGGAATTGGAGAACAAGCTTTCTAAAGATTTATTGCTTTCTAGTTGATTGTTATTTCATTGTAATTATTGTTTTTAAACCTATTATCATTGTGTTTGGATTTATTATTGTATTGGGCTTATGACCCGGATATTATTATTTGTTTCTAGATGTTGGATTATCGTCTTTGGTTATTTCATGTTGTCTTATTTCAAGTATTATTATTCATGTGGTTGTTCTTATTGTCTGCGCAATTGTTTTGTATTGTTTATATTGTTAAGTCGAATGGGTAAACAGCTTATGGTTGACGCAAGTCATTCGCTGGGCCAATATCACGTGCTTGTATTCCGTATTTTTGGGAAGCGGGGCGTGACACTGGCAGTAGTTTTGAGGATGGAACTCTTCTAAGGATGGAGTGATATAACACCCCATAATTTTTAAATATAATATTTTGAATTAATAAATAATTTTTAAATGAATTTATTTAATTATTTTGAATTTTTGTGAAATTGTCGTTTTGCACGTGCAAAACACGTGCAAATATTTTCGAAATGCAAGTTTCTAAATAAATTCTCATATTTATATTTGGATATATTTTAATTTTTGAAATTTTTCTGAATAAGAGAATCTTGTTTTGTAAATTATTCAAAAGAATGGGACTTTTGTGTAAAAAGGACGTTTGGAGGCAAAATTTGAAATTCTAAATTTTTTTGGCTGCATTAGGCTGACCAATTAAGAAGGATTTGTGCAAAACATGTGCAAATATTTTCAAAATGCAAGTTTTAAAATTTTTAGTTTCTAAATAAATTCTCTTATTTATATTTGGATATATTTTAATTTTTGAAATTTTTCTGAATAAGAGAATCTTGTTTTGTAAATTATTCGAAAGAATGGGACTTTTGTGTAAAAAGGACGTTTGGAGGTAAAATTTGAAATTCTAATTTTTTTTGGCTACATTAGGCTGGCCAATTGAAAAGGATTTGAGGGAAAATCAAATCCTAAATAATTGGGCCAAATATAGAATGTAACAAGAATTGATCTCCTAAAATATTGAATTTTGTAATTAGGGACTTTCTAAGGGGATTTATTTATAAATTGTTCCAAGAAACCCTAGAAATCAATCCTGGCCTATTTATAGGGCAGCAAGCTTCGGCCTCCCTCTTTTCTTTTGTATTTTTGGTGATTTGGAGATATTTGAGAGTTGATATATTACTTGGAGGAGAATGCTACTCTTTTGTATCAATTTTCTTCAAGATGTGGGTAACACTCTATCTCTCTTGTTATGTTTTTATCTTATGGATGTGTAGTATCATGCTTGGGATGAAAATTTTAGTGATCCATGGATGTATGTTAGCATGATTATGATATTTGGTATGAGATACTTGTAGAGATGTATAGTTGATATGAGATTGTGGATTATATAACATAAAAATTGAATCTTGATTGTATGTTGATTTAAAATAAGTTGTTGAAGTAATGAAGTTTCTTTGCATGAAAGATCAAGTTTTTATTTATAGAAAGTGATTTAATGAACCCATAAATTGTTGTACATGATTAGAACTTGTCATATGTTCTTAAAATTCATGTTGATTATTAATAGATGAGAATTTTAGGGTTTATTCATTGTTTCAATACAATAATTTTTATATGATGAATCTTACTTGTTTGAGCATGCTAAGATGTGTATATTGCAACAACAACAAAAAAAATTCAAATATTGGGGGTTAGGGTTTGGCCACTAACCCTAGAGGTGAAGGGTTTCAGTTTGGAGGGTTGCCCAGTAACCCGGGTTTGCAGAGTACACACTCGAGCACTATGCAGACCCTGGGTGTGCTGTGTCGGCTTTCAATGTGGGCTTGTGGCTCAAGTTTTGATGGCTTTTGTGATGGGTTTTGGGTGTTAGTGTAACCCCCGTTTCCGGTTGTACGGATTTTTCTTGTATTTCTCTGTTGTTCTCTTTTCTGTTTTATTGTATTTTGGATCTTGGACTTGTTGTGGGCCTTCTGTTGCAATTTATTGTATTATTATTATTATTATTATTATTATTATTATCTTTGTTATCTTTTGTTAGCCCAATCCATTTCCAAGCCCATATTATTATCTACCCAAGCCCATCTCCTATTGGACTCTAACCCACAAACCCATATACTCACCCGTATCCAATTTCTCCACATTTCCCCCACTCTGCACAATCCCCCGTATCTCCCAACCCCCCACTATCTCCAACTACCCAATATTATATTATTATTCTATTAATTAAACTCCCCATCCCCCTTACTCTCTCTCACCCCGTTCCTACTCTCTCTCCCCCTCCTTTGTCTCCAAAACCAAAAATACAGAACCCAACCATTCCTCTCTTCCTCCCCTCGCTCGTCGCAACACCGTAGCATCCTCCGCCTTCTTCCTCCTTGTTGAGCGACCTCGACTCCACACCCATCGCCGTTGCACCTTCAAGCCATCATCCCCCTTCGAGCGCTTCCCGCTCGAACCACCGCTCCACCTCGTGCTCACCATCGACCCCTCGACTGCTCCTCAGTCACCTCCTGCTCTCCGCCATCCTCCACCCAGTCGGCCACCTCTCCTCTCGCCCTTCTCATCTTCCTTCCTCCGCTCGAACCATTGCCGCAGAACCCATTACCCCATTGCTCCATCGCCGTCTTCCTTGTCGATCGCCTACCGCTTGAACCCCCCGCAGTCATCTTCTTCCTCATCACCTCGTCCATCCCACCGCCAACAATAGCTCCCCATCATCATCAACCTTCTGCTCTCCCTACGTCGACTGCCATTACTCATCGCCGCCAGTCTCCACCCCCTCATCTTCCCGCGCTCGAGTCCCCACCATTGCCATCGTCTTCAACCTCGCTCCACTCCTCCCTCCCTTCTGTTTCTCTGGAAAACAGAGCATCCTTCGCCAGTGCCCCACCATAACCATCATCGACCGCTGTCCCGTCGATCCATCCGCTCGATTGTGCCGCCTCGCGACCCCGTCGCGTCCTCGACCCATCGTCTCCTCCATCCCCAACCTCCGAGGAACCCATCGTCATCCCTTCGACCTCGCAATCAGCACCTCCAGGCTCGCCTCCGCCTTGCACCACCGTCGCTTCCCGACCACGTTGCACTGCAACCGACCCCTCCTCCTCAACTCCATTGCCAGCTGCCGTAGTCACCACTTACCCCGCTCTTTCTCTTTCTGTCGAAGTGGGGAAGAAGAAGTGAGCTCTGGTGTTGGTTTGGTTTTGGGGATCCGATGTTTCCTGTTTTGGTGTTTGCTGTGTATGGAGTTGGGTGATTTGTGCGTTTGGTGTTTGGGAGAGGGGATCCGCTATTCATTTGGATGTTTGGTGTTTGGAAGAGGGACCTGCTCTTGCTGTTTGTTGTTTGTGTGAAGGGAGTTGGAGTTGATGTTGGGTTTTGCTCTTACTATTGGTACTTTGCACGTGTCTCGCCCGTGCTTTGGTCCGTCGTCCGGAATTATGATCCCTTTATTCTTTCATTCATATTCAGAATCGTCTCCTAACAGGCAAGTCCACTTGAACTTAATTTATTTTTCTAGTTCAAGACTTTTGACCTCTTACTCAAGTAGTTCCACTTCGATTATCTTAACTTTGCTTTGTATACTTTCCATTAGGGATATCTAGGATTTACACGAGCTAACCCGAAGTATCCTTGACTTGTGCCAATATCCATTAATTCAAACCCAGACATATATGCACACACGACATGAATGAATTAATTAGAACTTGCATATGAGAAAAATACCATGATATGAACACATGTTGATCGATTGATATCTCAAGAATTGCATCGTGACATTTTAATCTTGCTTTATATAGAGTAGAATTTCACCTCAGATTGCTGTACATTAATGATAATGCATTGCATGATAACTGGAACATGTTGATTAGTTACTTTGGTGAATTTATGCGTCGATTCTTGTTATGCCTTACTGCCTTTTCTGTTTTGTACTGAGGTTTCGTCCTAGTTACAATAAGAATCAGTTAAAACAATATAAAATAGAATTGTAGCCTAATGAATCTAGTTTCCAGACCAATTGACGGATCCTGATTCCGAGTTGTGAGCTGTGAGATATCGCAGTTTTAGTCCCTATTGGTCTGTATTTTTCAGATCGCAAATTAATATAACACCAACACAATTTTCAGTTGAAACACCATGCTAACAGTTATAATGCCATGAAACTCTCCAGAAACTTAGTAGACATGTTTAGGATTCATTCCTAATTTTTGTAGATTTTTATGCTGATTTTATGTCAAGTTTTCACCCATTAAATTTTGACATTAAGTTGCTGTCAGAACAGCTAACTTGTAAAGATTAGGATGTTTGACCTAGCTACAATCAGAATTAATAAAAACTCGCTGAACATAAATTGTAGCCCCGAATGTCTAGATCACTTTCCCTTTTTGCGGAATCGGATTTCGAGTTGTGGTTTATGAGTTACTACTGTGTTAGTGCTGCTGTGTCTGTTATTTTCAAATTTACATTATTTGTAGTGTATCATGCCTGGTCTCATTTTGTTGCACCTCTATCATCGCTTTGACACTCTCATATATACAATTGCATTACCATGAATGAAATAATATAATGTTAAACAAGCCGGGGTTAATAAGGGTTGACTTAGTAGTAAATAATCTCAGAAAATATACTCGATAGGGCCCTTCTTGTTTACATAGAATCTTGACATGAAAGGTGGAGAATTACTTGTGAACTTGTGAACTTGTTATCTTGTTACACCGAGTACACGCTCTGTAGATCCCACCACTATGTCTAAAACGTATACTATTTTGCGTGCACCGAACCTATGGTATGGGACGTAGTAGAACGTGCACTAGATCGGAAAATAAAATGATAATAAACCTAAGTTGACACTTGTACACTTGACCATTGTTTATTGATATCGTTATTGCTTTTGGACTTTGATCTTTCTTCATAATCCTTGTTGTACTATGTTCTCTTACTCTTTGCTTTTCACTACTTGCTGTCCATACTTGCTCTAAGGACATTTTCTTTTCCGCTCTAGTTGATCCAGCTACAGGTGAACAAGGTGATTTTCTAGGAGGCATTGGCGAGTAGTTCTTCTAGGCTGGAGCAAGAGCTGCCTTAGAATAAATTATCCCCTTCTATGTTTTTCTTTATCGCATTGTTATCCATTTGATTAAACTTTGTATTCCGGACTTTTTGACCTGTAACCGTTGTTTTTTTCTCAATTATTGGGTATTATGTTGACCTATTGAATGCTTAATTTCAGTTGTTGTTGTTTATGTGATTATATTTATCTGCGTGGTTGTGATTATTCATTTTAATATTGTTGAGTTGAGACTGGTACAGCTAATGGATGATATTAATGTCATTCGCTGGGCCTTCGTCATGGACTCGTATTCCCATATTTTGGGAAGCGGGGTGTGACAGTTAGGGTTGGAGACCCTAGTGTGCATATATTTGAGTATATGTATATGTTTAAATCTAGTATTTGTAGGAAGTTTAACTGGTTCTTTGGTCAAGTTTCGAATGCGCAAATTTCAAATTTTGTAGAAATCTAGCTTCAACTTTTAATGTATTCAAGTAATAAATTTGAGGGAGAAAATATATATTTTTGTAGATAAAATTATCAGTTTTGAGGGGATATAAGTTTTAGTTTTGAAAGACAAAAATTCAAATTCTAAAGGGCATTTTCCAATCTCTAAAGAGGTGACATTTCAGATTTTTAGAACTAAAGAATTTCATATTTTAGGGATGAAATCCCAAACAATGAAGAGACTTGTTTCAGTTTAAGTTGATTGGATTAAAGAGAAATTTATTGGGTTTTATGTATGTATGGAAAGTGTGATTTAAAAGTGAAATTTAAAGGATTTCTTGGATTGGATTTTATTTCCATATAAGAAAGTGTTTTTATGGAAGTATCAGTTAATTAAAAAAAAGTGAATAATGAAAAGATTTGTGGATGTATAAATGTTTATTTTGGAATAAAGTATTTCATGTTTGAGATTTTGATTCACAACCGTGGTGTTGTGGGAAGAGTATTGTTTACAGAAAAGAGTATATAAAGAGTATTTTGAATGATTGAACCAAGTGGGTTTTTTTTTTGCAATTAGTGTTATTGTGAGAACCCTGGATGGATGCTTGAGGCATTGAGTTGGGAGTACTAGATACTGAGCGAACCCAAGAGTACCGGCAGTGGATATTTTGATTGTAAGGAAATTAGCCTGCGGGGCTAGTGATCCTGGTTTGGTAAGTGATGTCCGGTAGGGTAGAGCTAATTCTATGTGGCTCAGGTTGTTATTATTACAAACCTAAGGATAGGCACTAGATTGGGAGTTGTGACAGAACCTGGGCAACATAAGTATGTACTCTGTTTTCAGTAGGGCAGATGTATTTTGGGACTATGTATTTGTTGTGTCTCTCTAGTATGTTTGCGCATTGAGGGTCGACAGGTCTATTCACGGAATATCTAGGAGTGAGACGGATTTGGTAGGTTTGCACGTTGAGGGTCGGCAGGCCTATTCGTGAAATGTACGGCATGGAAGTGATTTTCTAGATTTAGAGCGATGCTTGTGAGATGCTTGCGTGTTTACACTTGTACAGCTCGGCGGGAAGCGTATCGGGGCTGATGTATATTCACAGAGTGTCTAATCTTGTCTCTGTCACCGATGTAGTTTGCATAGCGAGGGACTAAACCCAAAAATGTGGTGAACGCTAAAGGCTTGCCCACGGACCTATGTAGTATGAGATGCATAGAATCCGAACAAGTATGCATTAGTGTGCATTGTGTACATTGTGTTTTCTTGGATATTATTTTATGCATTTTTCCTTTGTTTTCTCGACACACACTTATTCATTTAGTGTGGTTTCACTTGTTGATTTTATGAATTTTTTATTGTTGTTTTATTTTATGTCATGGGACAAGTTTGTGATTGTGAGACTTTGGAGGGTTACTATTATTATTGTATTGCAACGTGCCCACTTTTCTGGTCAGTTTTGCAGGATTTACGATTAAGTGGTTTGAGCAAGGTTGAAGCTCGGGCTTATGATGGCTGGAGTTAAAGGTTGAGACATGTTGCAATAAATGTATTTAATTTTTCCCTGTGCATTATAATAAAGAACTATTGTAAAGAAAATTTGTATTTTTTTTCCTATGTTTTATATTGTGTTTGGATTACATTGAGGTAAAGATTCTTGAGTTGTGTCTCTTATTTCTATTATTAAAATTCGGGTTGCACCCCCCCCCCCCCCCAACCCTGCTAATCGTTCCTTGCCCAAAACCCAGTCGTCATTCGCCAGTCCGCCTAAATCCAAGTCGTCGTCGTTTGCCGTTTTGCCACTATCCTTGTCGTCACCCTACGCTACCACTAACCTGTCCGTCTCCTCTCACACAAAACCTAGCCATCGCCATTCGTCGTTCGCCCAAATCCAAGCCGTCGTCGTTCGTCGTTCGCCAGTCCCCCCAAATTCAAGTTGTCACCTTCGCCGTTCCGCCACGATTCTCACCGCCGCCCTACGCTACCACTATCCTCGTCGTCGCCCTACGTTTCAGAATATGAGATTAAGGTATTGATGAAGTTGTAAGATCCACTCCTATTTTGAATTATATATATATTATTTTTGAGAATATGAGATTAAGGTATTGATGACGTTGTAAGATCTTCTCTTATTTTGGATTATATATATATTATTTGCTAAAGAGATGAAAATATATGATGAAACTAAGAGTAAAGTTTATCATATTCAACACCTGTATTTCATTCATAATGACACATAAATTATTAAATGTCCTTACAAAATTCACACCTTCATAAATTCAATATGAAATGTCTTTGACTGATACTCATAATTGTCTTTGATCACCAGGTTGATATCCAACGACAAGTGAATCAACAATAGTAGTGGCCAATGTACGGAAACATGGTGAATTGGCGTTGTATACCATTTACACAACAAGCTTTCTGGTCATCGAGTTGCATTTGTCTTTGCAATCACATTTCCAAAGATTCCATTTTGGCACTTTATAATGGAAATTGATATTCTTTCTTGGTGATTGCTTAGTTGACTTCGAAGCTTTTGTTGGAGTGCACGAGACTTCTTCTAAAGAGGATTTAATCAATCCTTTTAATTCTATTGTGCACACAATCACTTTTAGTATGCTGATCCTTGGATAAATTATTTTAGTTATACTTTTTACATGTTTCTGTGGATGTTGTGATTTCGATAGATCATTGCTTAGATTATGGATTAGAAGTTGAAGTTCGTTTGGATATGGAAAGATATTTCATTTTTATTTTATTATAAAAAATAATCATAAATGACATTTTCCAAACTCAGAGGCGAAAATATGAAATAGAAAGAAGTAGTCACTAGGTAGAAAAAATTATTATAGTTTCTGTTAATATGCTTCATTGTTTTCTTTGTTTATCAAAGTCATGCTATCATTGTATTGTGTGATCACAAAATTACCCTCAATGCGACCCAAAAAAAGATCGGGATATAGACTTTGCTTGTTGTTGTTGTTGTTGTTGTTGTTAAGCTTATCTATGATTGCCAGTCAAGGTGGAGGTTGCTGCCTTCATATTATTTTTGCTTCCCTTAGTCGTAGGTTGATTTTGTAGTGGTACAATATGGTAAATAATCAATGTGTGAGGTTTGGTGCAGAAACTATCTGATAAACTAAAATAATCACCTTCTTCTAATTTTTAATTGGAGCATACGTTCTATTTTTAGATGAATATCCACTTACCTTTTAGTACAAGCCTGACAACATGATGATATGTTATTAAAATATTTTAAGTTAATATTTGAATATTATTTTACCAACAAATCTCACCCTTTTTTGTATATTTTACGATTTGTATTGTTCATCCTCAATATTGTTTGTAGTGAGCTAATAGAAACTTTAAGAGAACATATTATTATAGCTACAATTGTTACGGGAAGGTGTGTAAGTGAGACAGTTGTGATTCAAAGAATGAGCATGTCGCGTACAGAAGCTAGATGGCCAGCGTTTGTCCGCAGAAGAAGACAGTTTCCTGTAAAGTTGGCATTTGCTATGACAACAAATAAAAGTCAGGACCAAACTATCCATAGTGTTGGTGTTTATCTTTAAAAAAACATGTGTTTACGTACGGTCAATTGTATGTAGCATTATCGCATTGCATTTCCCATTTGGCTTGAAAATATTGCTAACAGATAACTGAAATGATCCTGAAAAGACTAATAATCGTACATGTAATGTGGCATATCCAAAATTTATTCAAGAGGTGTGTAACTCCATGATAATCAATTGAAAGGTAAATTTCATTAACAATCTAATTATATTCAAATGATTAAAATAATAGTTTTTGGTACACAATATTTTTATATGTAAGAATCTCATAATATCATCTTATTAGAGTTTATCAAAGCTTCAGTTATTCTTTTCTCTTTTATGTATTGTCTTATATCAATTCAAATTAGTTCATGCCGCTATATAAGTAATTAGCTTTTAATGTGATGCAGATAGCTAAATTTTTATTTTAATGTTATCTTTTTATGTAGGCCGACATGTGATGTTCATGTGTGAAGAATTCAGTCACTCGATGATGTGATTCCAGTCACGTTTTTTTTTTTTTTTTGGATATGTATTTACCTAGCTATAAACAATAGTTGGTTAGAAAATTAATTTTGCATTTTAACTGTTTGGATTGGAGCACTTTATTATCATGAACAATTTATTTAAGCTGTCAGTTAGATATATAATTGTAATTTAAGTATGAAAGATTATTGTGATTGAGTATGGAGGTGCCTTATTGCCATCAAATATATAAGTACGAAGATTGTGTTTATTGTAACATCTTTACTACATAATTGTTGAATGTTAATATACTAGATTATAATTATACAGAAAAAAATTTGTGTATATGGGGAGGTTCAGCCGAATTTTTTATTGAATGTTTTTTATATTTTAATATATCTTTTGGTAAAGTCTATGCCATTTACACAGGGGGTAGACTAGTCTATATATTATACTAATAGAAGAGAGAGTGTCTACCCCCTCTGTCCTTCCTCTATTTTGAAATAGAAAAAAAAAGAGCAAAAGAAGATATTCACATTTATTAACACGTTCAGTACATACATTTTCATATAATAAAACAAAATAAAAGCCCCAAACCTATAAGAGCATCTATAGTTATTGGCTATTTTCCCAAATTTTGCAAACTTTGGGGAAAAATTCACGCAATTTTTGGACAAATACCTAAATTTTGGGTTGGAGAGGAACAGTGCTCTGCTATATTTGGGAGGCGAAATGGGAATTTGCAAAATATAGCTGACGAAAGATCATCTTTCGTCCATTCAAATTTTTAAAAAAGTTATCGGACGAAAGATGATCTTTCGTCTCTTTTACTTTTTTTATATAAATCTATCGGACGTCCCGTCCGTTCACTTTCTTTCCAAATGTTTTCTAAAAGTTTTACGGAATTAGGCCTATAGAATTATTATGCATACATATTATGATTTAATTAAGATTTAATTAAGACTTAAATTAATATTCAATTAACTTTTCTTAATATGAAAAGCTCTCGGCCGGGAAATGATTTCCCATCCGATGCTTTTTTTTAATTTAAAAAAATTAATTGGACAGGAAATGATTTCTCATCCGATGCTTATTAAATCAAAAAAAATTAAAAAATTACGGGACGAGACTTCTTTTACCGTCAGTCTATTTTCAAAAAAAAAATCAAAATCCAAATTTTGTGTTTCAACGACTACAGCTCTAACCCAAATTGCTTATTTTTAAAAGCCAAATATCCAAATTTTGGGTTTGAACGATTACAGATGCTCTAAATATTGTAATTAATTTCTAGAATTGTGTTTTGCTTATTAAGTGTTCAATGGAATGTCTATATAGCACACAACGCGTTTATGAAAAATGGTTTTGAGAAATTTTGCTGAACTAATTTCATTGTATTTATAAGTGGTATATGTATTAATATTCAATTTGAAGAGGTAATTTACTACCTCATTTAATATTCAATTTTTAATTTTTGTTTTTTAAATCCCAAAATTTGGATTTTAGGAAGAGTACGGGTTGAAGATGGGGATGACGTATCTGGTCCAAAAAGGAGATTTGGTAAGGAGTTAGGTAATATAAAGCAGGGTGGGCGGACGGAGAGGTGGAAAGGGATGTTGTAAAAGGGTAGGTCGTTGTGGTCGATGAAGGTGGAGACGCAATAGAGGAGGGAGAAGGCATCAGATAGGGTGTGGGGATTTGGGAGAGGGAGGGGAGGAAGGGAAGGGTGGAGATGAAGTGGGTTTTACCCCTGTATTCCATTTTGTGTATTTTTTTGAGTGTATTATCTTTTTGGTGTATTTTCTCTTATTGTATCTCTCTTGGACCGTATATTGGATTTTATTTTCAATATATATTCTTGTGTTTGGCTTGTCATCCTTTTCTTGGTCTTTTGATTCTATTATCTGTCTTTTCTTCATTTCTGCTTGATCGAGTTTTTGTTTTGATTCTCCATTATTTTATTTGTTCACGTCTGATTTTGCTTGACTCATTTTATTCCCCATCTTTTACTGAATTTTTTTTATTTGAAGCCAATAGCCTTTATTTCTTTGGATCCAATAACCCAATTTAAACCCTAGTTTATTCTTATTGGATCTTCATTGTTAATCACCCTAATACCCATTTAGAACTCCTGAATCCAATAAAAACCATATCCATTTATTTATAAATCCATAACCCATTTTCCTAAACTACCCAAACCCATTTCCCTATTTTAAACCAAATACCCTGTGCTTAACCCACTTCCCTGTGATTGCCCCAACCCGAACCCGCTGTTTCCTCCTATCCGACCCGTTAGCACCCACACTGTGCCGCCTCCATCCACTTCCCTAACCCTAATCTTAGGACCTATATATAATACCCATGCAAACCCAATTCTCAGCCGCTCTATCTCTCTCCTTGTGATCTCTCCCTCAGTCTCCCGATCTCTCCCTGTATCCCCACTTTGCCGCATCTTCATCCAGCTGCACCCCTGTGCACCCTCTCCCTGGTCCCCGCTGCCCTCAACCTTCCCCTGCCATTTGCTCCCCTGACGCAACGCCCAGCCAATAGCGTCGTGCTGCTTCTTTCGGCATCGCGATCGGCAGCAATAGCACCGCTGTGCGTTGCCATTTCCCTGTCTCTCGTGCCATCATTTTTGCCGTTGATTTGTGAGTGTGCACAAGTGTCGCCGTGCACGTGCCATCGTGGTTGTGTAGTCTTCATCTTGGGTTTGTGGTGATTCGTGGTTCGCTTGTGGTTCGTGTGTTCGTTGAGTTCATTGCCGGGAATCCGTTCCCATTATTCTTGCTCTTTGCTCTGTTTCCATCGTCATCTTTCAGGCAAGTAATTTATATTGTTTTCTTTGTGTAATACAAGTACTAACTACCGCCTGTAGTGTAGTTGGGTTCTAGAGACAATTTGTGTGTGAATCCCCTTGTTGATATTGTCTCTATTGTGCTAATTCGACCATAGTTGCCTCACGACATACATGACATGAAATAACCTAGGGTTGACCACTTCTTGTTCTATATATGCGTATTGTTCATATGAGATCATGTGCTTGTTCGTGTTATTCATGGTAGACTTGTTGTGGACATGTGAAATACCCTATACCGTGTTGCTTGGACATCTTGTACACTATATTTTATGTTTAGTTATGTTTTGGATGAGTTTCGGACAAACTAGTGAATTTTGTGCATATACGATATTTTCAGTTTTTGCCAGTTTTCCCGTTTTGATCAGTATTTTAGATCCTATTAAGGTCAGTATTTGAGAATATTTTGTGAACCTGATTTGTAGAGAATTCTGTCTACTTTCCAACCCTTTTGACGGATCTCAGTTTCGATTTACGAATTATGAGTTATGTCTATTTTACTACAGAGGTGTAAAGAGATTTCCAGATTTGTTTTCTATGAATTCTGAAGAGTAATATATTTTTATCGTGATGTTAAAAGTATTATTTTGATCCAATATTTTGCACAGTATAACTAAACCTGATTGGAATTAACCCTGAATTTTTATGAATTTATTTGATGAGTTTTATAAACCATTCTATATTTCCAAACAATTACTATACTAGCAGATTTTTCTTACTGTTCAGTAAAGAACTTGATTTTTGACCGAATTCTACTTATTGTCTCTAAAATATTTTTGAATATGAAATTAGCCTACTGTATCTAGTTTATCATCCTTTTGGCGGATTTGAATTTGGATTTATGGTTTGTGAGATATTGTTGTTTTCGTACTACAATGTTTGTGATTTCAGCTTTACAAAACTACTACATCTTGCTATTTTTTGATTTTACTTGAGTACCCTATTTTTGTTGAAAAATTATGAAACTTGATTTTCTGTTGCTATACATATGGGAGAATACCCAGATTTTTTATGAATTTAATTAATGAGTTTTCATGCTGTTTTCCTGACTTTGAATACAATCTTCTGATTTCTGGCTGAACATGTTTTCTGGATTCAAATTAGTTTTGAGTTATGATGTTGTGAAATACTATATGACTTATATATATATTTGTTGGATTCGGCCAGGAGTCTATTTTTCAGATTCTTCGACGGATCCAGATTTGTATTTTTGTAGCAAAGGGAATCCCTGTTTTAGTGCAGCACCGTCTTGTTGTCCTGAACTAGAAATTTCGTTGTTTTATCCTTATGTGTGTTTTTTTTCACCCGTACATATTTATCTTGCAACTTGAACTTGTTACTTGTTTGTACAATGATATACTTGGCCTGTTTGTGACACGTACATGCTTGTTTGACACTAATAATAATAAATAACTAAGCCAAGGTTTAAAGGAAAAGATCTAATAGTGGAAAATACAGAAACGTGTACTCGGAAGGGGATCTATAGATCCTGCGTGATTACTTGATACTTGGCTTGATATTTTACTTGAGGCTTGATATTTCATACTTGAGGCTTGATACTTCACTCTTGAGGCTTGATACTTGTTACTTGATTTCTTGAGGCTTGTCCCTAAGTACACTGTCCTATATGATTCACTATGAAATCTAAAATGAAACTGTGATGAATGTAGCAGCCATGTAGTAAAAAGATGGATACATGAAGTGCTACCAGATAGTAATAAATACAAGACTTGAACATGATACTTGACACTTGTTTACTTGATACTTGTTTACGTGATACTTGATTCGTGACACTTGATACTTGTTGACTGATTACATGATACTTGGTTGCTTCACTTAATACATGCCACTTGCACTTGTTTATCTTGTCATGCTAGTATTCTATTTTGTTATCATGCCTATTCCATGCTATTTATTATTCTTTCTCCATGTACTTGTATCCTGCACTACAAGTGGCCCGTAACTTATATTTACGGGAGTTTGTTTTCTTTTTCCTATTCCTGCAATTGTTAAATTGCATATTTTGGAGACCAGGTGCCTGATGGTGTAGGTGATATGAGATACTAGCTACTGGAAATCTGCTATTATTATTCTTGTTGCTTATTTTGAACAATTGTATTTGATACTTGGATTTATTTGTATTTTGGCAATGTGACCCAGGATATTAACTTGTTCAAATCTGGATTATTTGAGATTATAATATTTTGGTTTCAAGTATTCTTGTTGGTATTTTGATTCATATATGCATGCTTGGTTGACTTTTCTTACTTCCGACTCTGATTATTCTTGTGAGATGTTGTAAAGATTCCGAACAACTTATGGATGATAAAAATCATTCGCTGGGCTTAGTCACATATTTATATTTCGTATTCTCTTTTGGGAAGCGGGGCGTGACAGGGTTAGGGCTTGAGCATTGCTGGTCTTGATGTATACAACTACCAGGCTGTGAGCGTATTTTTTAGGGTAAATTTCACTAAAATATACTCTTGAAGAGGTAATTTCTCTCAATTCTCTAACCCATTTTTAAAGTTCTATATAATTTTATGGGTCCATTAAATTATTTTAGTCTGTGCAATTTACACAGGGTAACACTAGTACTAATGGGTCTACCCCCTCTTCCCTTCTTCTATTTTGAAATAGAGGGAGAAGAACAAATGTACGAATCTGCACGTTTTCATAAAATAATGAAGAAAAAAAATTTTAAAACCCCAAACTTAACCAGCCACGATCTGATTCTCTCTCACATTCAAAACCTTCCCCAACCCTTGCCTCCCACGCGGTCATCCACCTCGCCGACGCACCTTACCACCTCCTCCACCTCCTCCCCTCCGACCACCGCATCGGGCGCTAACGGATGGGACGGTGGGGGTTTATGAGATGGCAAAGACTATGATGTAGAAGGCGAGGAGAGACATCGAAGAGCGGAGGAGGGAGATTGACGGGTTGAGGGAGAAGGTGGATGGGTTGGTAGCGGAGAAACAACATATTGGTGTTTTGCTTAGGAGTGCGTTGGATTTCGAATATTGCATATATTTAGTAGAATTGAAATGAGTTTGAAAGCTTCTATTGATTTGATTTTTGGAATATAGGTTGATGCTTTGGAGAATACTGTTAAGGCATCTCAACTTGAAAATTATTGAACTGAAGCACTAGGTTGAAACACTCAAGTATTTTCATGAGTTTTGTACCCCTAATTTACCTACGGTTTGATATTCTTTTATTGAAGTTTTTTATTTTTATTTTTGTGGATTCAATCGTAATTTGGAGCTCTGCAAGTGATTGAGTCCATTATGTACACATAAAGAAGTTGAAGGACTGGTGAACATCCACCACAAGGAGGATGTTGATTGATATGTTGACTATGGAAATATTGCTTCACTGAGCCTAATTTAGTTTCCACCGGGCCCAGAAATTTCTTCTGAATTTTGTTTGTATGACCCAGTGTATTCTGCAATTTTGGAATATCATCGTGGAATGACTTAAAGAGGGTTCCTATACATGGATGCAAACCATAAACAAAAAGGGGGTTCTAAATTTTTATAATTTTGCTTGTTTTGTTCCACCGGCCCTATGAGCAAGGGGTATGTATTTTCTTACATTGTTTAGTATGTTTGTGTTTTCTTCTTATATATTTGTCATTTATGTGCATTCTAGAACTAAATATAAAATGTAGATTTTAAAATAACTTTTAAACATTGAGATAACCAGTTATGACACATTCTTTGAGAAAAATGTCATCTTAATATCTTATATAATTTTTATTTGATTTTTAAACCTAGCATAGTGACAAAATGCACAGCATTTTCTTCTTAATTAGATATTGTTCTAAGTTAAACTTTTGAAACTATTTTACTGTTTTATAGTCTCTTATAATTAATTTGGTCAATGCAATATTGCAACAGAGGCATACTAATAATAAATCTAATATTTTAATGGGAGAGTTGGGGTTGTGTAACCAAATAAACACGTGTGCACTGTAACTAAACAAATATGTAAAATGCACGCGCATAACTAATCTAAATGAAATTTTAGGTTTGATGGCAGAGAACATCATTTTTTTTAAAATTATATTTATAAAAACGCACATCGCACGTGTAAATTGTTAGTTAAAAAATGTAAAAGTAAAAGCTTTCTCACATTTTGTGAGGAAGGAGTGAGGAAATTTCTGACCCATTAGTTTTGCTTAATTGAATGGCGGGAGCCACTGCCTATTTTGATCATATTTCCAAATTTATATTTTTTCATCTTTTTATATTCATTTTTTTAAAGGGTTTGATGCCACATTCTATTATATCTATGTATATGTTATATTGATAGAAGAGAGAATATACCATCTCTTCTTCCTCTATTTTGAAATAGAGAAAGGAAACAAAAAAAGAATTCACATATATTAACAAGTGCAACCCGCATGTTCTTATAGAATAAAAGAAAAAAAAAAGAACAAAAACTCCAAACCCTCTCAGTGCTCTCACCCACAAACTATGCCTCTCCCATTTTCAAAATCAAAAACCTAGCCAACCCATCCATGTCGCCTCCCCGAAGCCGCTCACAGCACCTTTACGCCACATGTTATTCGCCGCACTCACGCCGCCTCCTCCCCCTTACATCACACGCTGCCCCCTCACCTTCAAATTAAATTCGTCAAGGCCTACTCTGCTCATCTCAACCGATCTAGAAAGGTCCTATTTTCTTCCAATTTCTTATATATTTTTTTTCAATTTAAACGAGGAATTATATCTATACATTATACTGATAGGAGAGAGAGTGTCTACCCCCTTCTCTTCTTCCTTTATTTTGAAATAGCATAGTAACAAAGTTCGCGAATAATTTCCTAAATTTGCAAATTATTCGCGAAAAATTCATCAGCCGAATCAATTCGTGTTTAATCGCCAATTTGCATTTAAATCACGCACTTAGCGAATTATTCGTGAATAATTCTCGAATTAAACAAATTCATCACTAAGTTTGTTACTACTTTTAGTATGTATGGATTTAAAGTACTAAAATGCATTAAATTTTGTATTTCTTTCTTCCCGAACTTTTGCGGAGTTTTTTCCGGATTTACCGAATTTTGCCCAATTACGAATATTAAATTTTGCCGAATTATTTCCGAATTCCGAATTTGTGACTATGTGAAATAGAGAAATGAGAGCAAAATGAGGAATTCTCATATATTAACAAGTGCCGTACGCATGTTTTCATTAAAAAAATATAATAAAAGCCCCAAATCCCTCAAAGCTAGCCACGATATCTTCATCTCCCACTTTTGAAATCAAAATCCTTCATTCCTCCCCACACCCCCTCCCCTAACGTCATACGTCGTTGCCAAATGCTACCTCCATACGCACGCTGCACCACACCGTCGCTCTCACAGATCCATCTCACTTGAGGAGTGGAGGGGGTTGTCAAGCCATGGCCGCATCTGGGAGGGGCGGTACTAGAGGCGGAGGAAGTGGTAGCGGTAGGACCAAAGGTTGGAGAAGCCAGAAATGCCGAGATGATGTGGCGAAAGGAGGGGGTATGACGACAGAGGAGGCAGCGACTTTGAAAGAGACGGGATGGTGGAGGGAATGACAGCGATTTTGCGGGATTGGAGGGTGAAGGAATTTGAGAAGGAAATGAGAGAGAGTCAGGTGAAGGAGGAAAAGCTGTAGGTGGGGCGGGGATTTGGGTTAGGGATTGGGATGATGGAGTAACGCTGCTTTGAGATTGGTGACGACATTGGAGAATGGAGGATTAGTTGTCGAGAGAGTCTGAGAGAGAGAGTGTGTGTGATTGAAAGGTATTTTATGATATTCCCCTATGAATTTGTGTTTCACGAGTTGATGGAATGCCGAAATGAGATGTGGCTGCTTGGGTTCTTTGACTTGATGGGTTTGCAGTTTTAGGCGTGGATGGCTAATGGACGATGTTTGAAGTTTCGTTGAGTTGGTCAAAATGAAGAGATTGGACATGGAGGGATAATGGACGATACTTAAAGTTTCATTGAATTTGTCAAAGTGAAGAGATTGGTAGACTATGTAGACCAGAGCGACAACATGGTATTGAGTGGTGGCCGTCATTGCTATTAAGGGCTTCAAAATTTCCAGGTGACAATGTTACAGTTGTTATTCTTTGAATTCGAATATAACAATTATACTTATTGTTTGATGAACTAAACGTAGTTAAATTGAACAGGTATGCAGAATTGCTGATATTAGTAATTCTTATATTTACCCTCGACATTTTGTAGTCAACTATGTTTCTTAGACTACCCAAAAAAAAATTGTAATTTAATTAGTCAGATATTTTCATTATTTGAGTAAGAAGATATAGAATTCTACATCTATATCAATCATATTATAGTCAAATAATTTAGTTTAGCTATATCGGTATATATCTATACAATATATATAATTTAGTTTTAGTTATATAATCTGAACAATTTATGGATTTGTTGAATATTGAAATGCTTGATGTTTTTAGTATTTAGAAATCTTAGAATATTACATGATGTATATAGATGGGAAAAAAATGTACATGCGAGATTCTACTGAAATTTTAGGAGAATTGTTGATTACGTTAACTTTCAGTTACCATTTTCATTTTAAGGCATGCATATATATTTTTTGAAAATAAAGTATGCTAATTAACGTATTTGAATAGAATGTATTATATTTCTTAAAAGATCTGTACAATATTGCACAGAGTTATACTAGTATGATTGTCAAAAAAAAAGGTTGTTAAAAAAATTGCGGGTGTATTATTATTGGTGGCTATTATCAAAAGTTGAAATGAATCAGCAAGTGGGTGTAAATCTTTTTGGACTACCCAAATGAAAAACAAATTTAAATTTTTTAAATTTTTTTAAAAAAAAGCTATCTAAATAGTTGTTATTTAGTTGTGCACATGCTGATCCCATGCTCAGTAGGTGGAGAAGAGGCCAATGTTTTTTTTATTTATTTTATTTTTTTTTTGTGAGGTTAAAGGTGGAATAACGCCACCCTATTTCATTAATAAGAAATTAATAAAACAACCCCAGCGAACCGGAGAAAATACAAAAGTACAGTACAGAAAATAAAACATAACCCCCCAACAAAATCCTGAAGGGTGGGTCTAATCGAAAGTACAACCAAAAGTACAGTAGTTCAAAACAGAAAGCAAGGTAGAGGTAGTTGCGGCCTGTGGGGATCCAATGTATCATAAGAGCAAAAGGGGGGGCGCCTACCCCTCAATCCAGTGTCGGTCCAAACTCGACCTCCTCATCATCAAATTCTTCCACCTGGAAGACTCTAGCAATCCTCCCCCTTGCCCCTGTGGCAGCAGCTGTGGCCCAAAAATAAGTAAGATGCATGATATGAGTAAGATTACTAGAAATACTGTTACATGAAGCACGAAAATAGAAATTATTTCTGTCCATAACACCAAAGTAGTTGCCGCAATGACAATGTACCAAGCATCCTTTATTTCATGGCGTACCGAGGCAAACTTGGGGCCAATCCACAAATTCTCGTATTCGGTGGGGTAGTCACTTGTCCCTAAGGCCCGTAATACTTCTACCATAGTTGCCTTACTCCTTTGACAGTGAATGAAAAGGTGATTCAAACTCTCTGTGTGTGTGTTACAGAATCCGCAGTTGGTCGCTATCTGGGATTGTCTTTTGGCAATGTTCTCTCTGGTGAGAATTGCATTATTAAGCACTAGCCAAAGGAAGACCGTGACTTTAAGGGGGGTTTTGGCATTCCATAACACCTGTGCCCAACTAGGTATGCACCCTCGGTAGTGAATTCGATGATACAGATATCTAACAGTGAAAGCTCCCTTGGTCTCTAGTCCCCAGCGCATCTGATCTGGGCCTTGAGCGCACATCGCACCTGCCCGTGTAATGTGTGTTTGCAGTTCAAGCAGTTGCTGATGTAACTCTGGGGAAAGAGATCCTCGGAAAGGCGGTCTCCAATTGCCCCTCTTCCAGGTCTCGGCCATAATTATATTCGGTCGATTCGTTTTCTCGTAAAGCTCTGGAAAGTCTCCTTAGGGATATGGGCACCACACCATTTGTCCCAACAGAATCTGGTGGACCGTCTATTACCAATAGTGAAAGTAACTGCTGAGTTGAAAGGTCCGCTTGCTTTAGTAATTCCTTTCCAAAAGCGAGACACTCTAGAACCTACTCGAATGCCTAAACTTCTCGTAACTTTTCTCCGAATGTATGGTTGAGTGAAGTCCTGCCATCCTTCCCCGCTATGGTGAAAGACCTTCCACCACCATTTCCCCAATAGGGCAAGGTTCATATCTCTAAGGTCGATGATGCCTAGTCCTCCATGTTTCTTCTTCATGCATGCAATACTCCACTTGATCAGGTGGTATCCCCCCCTGTTCGAGTCCGCCCCTTTCTAGAGGAAACGTTTTCGGATTCGGTCAATCCTTTGGATAACCCATTTGGGGAGCTCAAAAAACGACATGTAGTAAATGGGAAGATTAGACAACACCGAGTTGATGAGTACCACTCTGCCACCGAGGGACAGCGATTTTTCTTTCCAGCCTGACAATCTGTTCTCCACCCTGTCTATGATAGGAAGCCAATCCGTCTTAGTAAGCTTCCCTGACCTGAGTGGGAGCCCTAAATATTTGATTAGGAACTCGTCTGTCAAACAATTTAGTATGGTCGCATGTTCCTGTGCATCTACATCGGAAAGTGCAATTGGAATCAATGCGCTCTTGTGGAAATTAATCCTGAGACCTGACCAGACTTCAAAACAGTAGAGGGCCCCTTTAAAGCAGATAGTTTCTGACCCCCCCTTTAAAGTAGATAGTTTCTGACCTATCTCCGTTACCAAAGAGTATGGTATCATCAGCATACTGAAAAATCGTACACCCTTTGTTAGAGTTGCTACTAGCCATGGACGTTATCCGAGAAGAGGCCAATGTTTGAGACCAAGGATGAGTCGGACCTTATTGAATCAGAATTTAAGTTGGCATGGTAAAAAGACAGAAGTATATAAGATTTAAGGTAATAAATCAGAATTATCAAAATAAACACGCAAAATTTAAGAAATAAATGAGTAACATATTTGAAACTTGATTTCAAATATGCAAATATGTTACAAAGTCTAAAATTTTGAAATATGTACTTATCGTTCAATCATATTCTTTCAGAGATGCATTGCAGAAAATATTGATATTGCTTCTACAACGAAATGTCAACTATAGAAGTTGAATTTTTAAAAAAAAAAATTTAAAAAGAAAAAGAAAATATGTTTTTCCCTCTCAATCCATGAACTTCAAATTCGCTTAAAAATTCCCTCCCAAATTCATTGAAAAATTGAATAAGAAAATGAAAAGAACGAGGAGAAAAACTTTGTCAAAGCACCGTGGTTTTTTTTTTGAAGAAAGTCAAAGCACCATGGTTGTTAGTAGCAAGGTCACGGCTATAAATGAGGATTCTCTCTCAAAGTCAATAACAAACCGTAACAATTTGAATGAAACATATTTGTCCATATTCCAATCAACCTTTTTGTTCGTGTTTGTTTTTTAGCTCAATTTTGTCAAACTCCTTGCCTTCAACAAAAATAAACTATCTTCCAAATTAAGCTTACAGTGCTAAATTATGGACCACCAATCACTCATTCATTTTACTTCCTATGAAGTATGCATTAAGCTGCTCACATGACCATGTATTTCAGACATAAGCATGTGCACTACACATATTTCTTGCCTCAATTTCAGAATCACTCAAAGCAAAGGAAGGAGAGTTACTCGTTTTGTTATATCTTTATTGTTACAACTCAATCTTTGATGATGGCTTCTCATTCATTTGCGTAAAGTCTATCAAGTCTATCAGCAATGTGCATAATACAATTTATCTTATTATAAATGAACATGACCTCTTATATGACACCGACAATGCGAGTACTCATTTATTGGTCAAACAAAATCAGAATTGTGTGATTATAACATACCAACTAACTACAAGAATTTTTTCCCAAACTGTCCCACTTTTTGAAAGTTTTTTTCAAACCGTCCTAGCTTTTTTTTTTTTAATTCTCAAAAAATCCACTCGGTTTTTGAAAGACCGAGTTTACTTAAAGCTAACTGGGTTTTTCAAAGACCGAGCACTAGTCTTGGACTTTTCGAATTCTAACACTCTATCTTTTAAAGACCGAGTTATTTTTAAGTGAACTCGGTCTTTGAAAGACCGAGTGGATCATTTTGATAAATACTTTCAAAAGTAGGTCAGTTTGGTAAATACTTTCAAAAAGTGGGTCATTTTGGTGACTAGTTCAACCCGGAAAAGCCGTAAGTTATGTGACAATACACCATGCAGAAGCCAATTTAATGATATAATTGCATTCAATGTTCTTCATAGAAAAATATGAACTAAAACATTTACATCATTAGTAATCCTGTGTATTTTGTAAGATAATTAAGAATACTTGCTCTAAAATAAATATATTCAATTTCTTAAGTTCAGTTAGTATATAAGGATCCAATATTTCAAGATCTTATATCCTATTTAATTTAGAATTTTCAATTTAAGAAAATTCGGAAGAGTTTATATTATGAAAACTCACGCATACCATGACCAGGTTATTTAAAACTCCTCTCAGATGAGAAGGTGAGATAACACGGTAATAGTGGATTCAGTTAGAGTGAAAATGAAGTATGGCTTAGATGGAAAAATTAAAGGCCATGAGGTGTACTGCAGTAGCTAATCTTTTCTTTCTCATTCTCACTTGGAGTGAAGGTTGGTTCAGCGCAGGCATAGAAAATCGTGTGCAGCAGTATGGTGAACTTGGGTACATGTGATCACATGTGATAACAGATGATAAGATTCATAAAACTTCATATAAAAACTTATGAAACAGAGGAGTGCCAAATGGTAAGATCCCTAAAAGAAAGGGGATATTTCATGAAAGTAACACATATAACAAAACGTTTACTATAGTTTTCTAACCAATGTGAAAATCCATGCTAGTATATCCCCTTCTATATCTATATTTCTACAAGAGTAACGAGTTTTAAGAGATTCTGAATGGAAATTGTCCATTAAATTTACCCTTGACAAGGAAAATAATAATAATAATCTCTAGCATTATAACATCAATAAATTTGAGGGTCCAGTAGTTGTTTGGTTGTTTATTGTTCGCAACATTATCACATTAAACCTACAAACTAATTATTAAGTACTCTATTAAATATCTCTAAACTATTTATAAGCATTAAGAAAAAGAAAAGAGAAAGAAAAACAAAAGCATGCTCATTTTAGTAAATTAAATTATATAGATAGACAATATAGCTTTGAAATATTACATTGTCTGCATCCTTCTAAAGATTCATCGGATAGTTTAGAAATTTTGTCACTTATGTAATTCATATCATAATTATCCTAACTAAAGCCTTTGTAAAATATATTACCTATACAAAAAAACAAATATTCACTACAAACAACCATCCAAGTATAAAGTATAAGTGTTAATAATGAAATCCCTAATTCTTTCCCAAGTTTGATTTTGAATAACACTAACAACCAACCAGGAAAACTGCCGTAAACAATGCTGAAAAAAAATATTACAATCTCACCGATTACAATTGCTTGTGGCACACCTTCCTTCGACCGTCTTCTCTCTATCTCCAAACAAAACCACCCACATTATACACAATCAACAAAAAAATTGAATGAAACATCGCCAATTTACCTCTAAGCTGCGAGAGGTAAGGCTCATGAACATGAAGCTCGAAATCAACCCCCTTCAACATCTGGAACTTATTACCAAAATGATCCACATTTTTAAAGTATTTACCAAACTGACCCACTTTCGAAAGTATTTACCACAAATAACCCACTCGATCTTCGAAAGACCGAGTTTAGTTAAAAATAACTCGGTCTTTGAAAGACCAAGTGTTAGACTTTGAAAAATTCAAGACTAATACTCGGTCTTTGAAAAACCGAGTTAGTTTTAACTAAACTCGGTCTTTCAAAGACCGAGTGGGATTATTTGAGAATTTTAAAAAAAAAACTAGGGCGGCTTGAAAAAAACTTTCAAAAAGTGGGACAGTTTGGGAAAAAAATCCTAACTACAAAGGGACCGCCCTACATTGTTATTATAGCGTGTGAATGAATGTGCACAATGTGAGGATTCAATATGAACGAGAAAGATGGTCATAGATTCATCATCATCATCATATTCATTCCTACCTGATAAACAAATCTTTAAACATGAAAGGAGGGAAATGTGGATAGAACTCATAGGCTACTTAATTGTATCAGTTTCTTGTTCATTTAGGTTAATCAATTGTTGGGTCCACAAGAATGCATTGGTTTGTCACCAACCAGCTCGATTGACTTGGGAGGACAATTGTGGGGGCGGTTTGGGGTGGGCATGGTTTCGGAAGAGATTCCGGATTTGTGGGGGGATTGGAGACTCTCATAGGTTTTGGAACTTATCTGTGGATGCTACTTTGTCGACTCTTTGAGTAGACTGCAATGTTTAGGGGTGACATCAGGGTCGGGCCAGCCCGGAACCAGCCCGGCCTGCCCGCTCGGTCCGCAACCCGGCCCGGCCCGCCCATAGACGGGCTGAACCAGTCCCCAGCCCGCATTGAGGACCGGTCCAGTCCGGTTCACAAAAATTGGATAAAAGCCCGATTTAGGACCGACCCATGAGTGAACTGGCCCAACTTGAACCAGGGCCGAATTGAACCAGTCCAGGCCGGCCTACGGGCCTACTATTGTGGATGCATATTTTTGAATTTTTTTTTAAAAAAAATTTTCGTATGCTAAATGTATGTATGGAAGTATATATATACTGCAAATATATATATATATATATATATATATATATATATATATATATATATATATATATATATACACTCTAAAATATTTCAAAATTTTATAAAAATGAGTGTGGACATCAAAATTAACCGATCACTACTCATTACTCAATTTGTCAACCCCCACCATAGCTATTTATAGGGTTGGCAAACGGGTCGACCGGACCGGGTCGAGTCGGACCCACTCGGGTTGGAACCGAAGTTAGGCGGGCTCTGGGTCAGGGTCGGTTGGTCAACCGGGCCGGGCCGGGTTGAATTTGCAAAATGTCGACCCGCCCAACCCGTGAACCCATTCGGGTCCAACCCAGGTCGGGTCAGTTCGCAGGTTGGCCCGTGTTTGAATTTTTTTTACTTAAAAAAAATTGTAATAATAATAATAATAATAATAATAATAATAATAATAATAATAATTAAAGAGTGAAATTGCAACAAAAAAAAATGTATATATTAATCATATGATTTCAACTTTTACAAATTTCCAACTTTTTTATAAGAAACAAAGAATTATTATAAATTGGTTCTATACAATTACAAGTTTTCTCTATAAAATAACAATTTTCTTCAATTTTCCAACTTATTTATAAGAAACAAAGATTTAATACAATTTTATATACGTTTACAAATTTCTTGAATATGTTGGTCTTCAATTTGTTGTTATTGTTGGTCTTCAATTATTCATGTTGGTTGCTATTGTTGTTGTTGTTCTTCCGGCGAGTTGCTTCCACTTGTAGACGTGTCGAACCCTATTCCTTGATTCCTATCTTCGGCCTTCATCCAGTCTTCCGAACAGACGAGCATCTCTAACGATTGGGGCTTCAAGCAATTCCTGTAATCGGTTAGAACCCTACCACTTGTAGAAAATGTACTTTCTGAAGCAACTGTAGAGACAGGAGGAGTTAGTAAATCTTTAGCCATATATTTAAAAATACTATAAGTATGTTCATGGTCTTTCCACCATTGTAAAATATCTAATGAAGAAGTAAAACTTTCAGAATCTTGTTAATTATACCAATGTAATTCATTTGGTTGATTAGTCCTAGCTTTATTTGATTGAATTTTTGCAAGTAAATTAAATGTGGCATCATCTAATTTATTCTTACCCTTACCTCTGGAAGTAGCAGAAGAAGAAGTAACAAAAGTAGTAGTACTACTAGATGAAAAACTTCTATTATAATAATCATACAAGTTATTTAATGTCGATTCAAATTTAGCTAAAAATATTCCGTAATCAATTTCCCCAAGTAAAGTAAAAAATATTTCAATCAAACTCTTCGTACCTTCTAATTTGATACGAGGATCCATCACAGTAGCAATACAATACAACATAGGAGGAGGATTAAAATACTTCAAAAATTTGGTGTATGCAGGTTTCACAATATGACCAATAAAAGTATCATCGATCATTTCTTTGAAAGTTTGCATCATAGTAACTATTGAAATAAAAAAGCTACTAGAAGTAGATCCATAAGATTTTGAAAATTTTAAAGTTGCAGTTTAAAAAGGTTCTAAAAATTTTAACAAAGATTCGGCATAAAACCAAGCTTGGGGAGTCATTTCAAAATTTGGCATATTTGTTGTCATACAAAAATTATTTATACATACTTTATATTCAGTAACAACATGTAGCAAATCAAAAGTAGAGTTCCATCGGTGTTTAACATCCTTTGAAAATTTTTTAAAATGTACATTTTTAAACCTACACCAAGCTTTCCATTCTTGAAATATAGGGCCACTTAATGCAATAAAATGTACACAATTTTTAATGTTAACTATATATAGGTCGGCTATTTTTAATGCATCTTGAACACGTAAATTTAAAATATGACAGGCACATTTAATATGAAAAATATTGTCAAATGGAGGGTTTAATGTGGTTTTTAATATATTAAATGATGCATTGTTGTTAGATGTATTATCAAAACTTATACACATAATTTTATCACGAATATGAAAAAAAACACACAAATTTCGAAAATATGATTTACAATTTCATTACCACTATGGGAATAGGGCAATGCGGCAAGTGATATGATTCTTTTTTGAAGGATCCAATCGATCCAATGACAAGTTATTGCCATCATTGGAATATTGTTGCAACCCTTCCAACAATCGGAAGTTAGAGAAACTCTACAAGTTAAACTCCATAAAATGGCAATCAAAACTTCTCTCATTTCGTTGTACATTTTAAAACAATCAGACTTCAAACTATTCCTAGGAATTCTTTTAAAGTGCGGGTTTAAAGCGATTTGATTAAAAGTTTCTAAGTCCCTACTCTTGGAATAGGAAAATGATAACCCTTCCTTGATTACTAGTCGGGCCATTTCCCGATGAACAAGTTCAGGATCATAAATGGCTATCAACTACACCGGTCCTAGGGTGAATTTTTTGTTGGCCGGATAGGTCTACAAGAAGTTCTTTGTGTACATTTTGGTTGTGTCGTTTTATTGTATCCGTCCCCTCACCCTTCTTCCATTTGTATTGCTTCGAACATATTTTACAAATTTTTATATCCACACCCGGATTTTCTTCGTCCGGAATATAATCATAAAATTTATGTCAATCACTAGTTTTTCTTCTAGTTTTCCAACTACTACCTGGTTGTGTTGTTTTGGTTGCTTGTGTTTGCGTAGGGTTGGCATCTGGGTCGAACGGGTTGGGCCAGGCCGGACCCGCCCGGGTTGGATGTTGACTTGGGCGGGTTCAGGCCGGGTTGGTGGCTTAACCGGGCCGGGTTGAAAAGTGGAAATGGTGACCCGCCCAACCCGTGAACCCTTTCGGGTCGGGCCGGGTCGACCCGCGGGTTATCCCATTTAGATAGGTTTTTTTAAAAAACTTAAATTAATAATAATAATAACAATAATAATAATAATGATAATAATAATAATAATAATAATAATAATCAACATTAAAAATCGTAATAATAATAATAAGATTGAAAGAATGAAATTGCCAAAAAATACTGAAATATTATTCATATGATTTTAAGTTATACAAGTTTCACAATTTCTAATGAAATAAAGAATTCAATTCACAAATTTGTTTAATACACTAACATATTTCTTATATACTATTTCAATTTAGTTCAATTTTTCTAATTTGAAATAATAAGCACAAATATAATATAATTTTTTTTATCTATTTACAATTGTATTCACTATTCAAGTTGATGGCCTTCAATTTGTTGTTGTTGACTTGTTGTTGTTGGTCTTGAATTCTTCATTTTGGTTGCTATTGTTGTTGCTCTTCTTCTTCTTCTTCTTCTTCTTCTTCTTCTTCTTCTTCTTCTTCTTCTTCCGGTGTGTTTCTCCCACTTGTGGACGTAGATAATGCTTTCCCTTATGTTCTATCTTCAGTTTTCAGCCAGTCTTCTGTGCAAACGAGCATCTCTAACGTGTCGGGCTTCAAGCGATTCCTGTAATCAGTTAGAACTCTGCCACTTGAAGAAAATAAACTTTCAGAAGCAACTGTAGAGACAGGAGGAGTTAGTAAATCTTTATCCATATATGACAGAATACTATAAGTGTGTTCATGGTCTTTCCACCATTGTAAAATATCTAGTGGAAAACAAGACGACTCAGAATCTTGTTGGTTATACTAATTTAATTCATTTGGTTGATTAGTCCTAGGTTTTTATGGATTGAATTTGTGCAAGTAAATTAAATGTTCTATCATCAAATTTACTCTTATCCTTACCTTTGGAACTACCAGAAGAAGAACTAACTACAAAAGTTGTACTACTAGAAGCAAAAGATCGATCATAATAATCATACAAGTTATTTAATGTAGATTTAAATTTAACTAAAAAAGAAGCGCAATCAATTTCTTTTTCTATTTCTACATTTTCCCCAAGTAATGCCAAAAATATTTCAATCAAACTCTTCGTACCTTCTAATTTGATACGAGGAATCCATAACGGTAGCAACACAAATCAACATAGGATGAGGATAAAAATACTTCAAAAATTTTTTGTATGCAGGTTTTACAATATCACCAACATAAGTATCATTTAACATTTCGTTAAATATTTGCATCATACTAACTATTGAAATAAAAATGCTACTAGAAATAGATTCATATGTTTTTGAAAATTTTAAAGTTGCGGTTTTAAACGGTTCTAAAAATTTCAACAAAGATTCGGCATAAAACCAATTGGTGGGAGTCATTTTAAAATTTGGCATATTTTTTGCGATACAAAAATTATTTACAACTGCTTTATAGTCGGTAACAAGATGTAGTAAATCAAAAGTAGAGTTTCATCGGTGTTTAACATCCTTTGGAAATCTTCTAAAAGGTACATTTGAAATCCTACACCAATTTTTTCATTTTTGAAATACACTGGGACTTAATGCAATGAAATGTATACAATTTCTAATTTTAAGTATATATGGATCGGCTATTTTTAATCCATCTTGAACACATAAATTTAAAATATGACATGCACATCTAATATGAAAAATATTGTCAGATTGAGGGTTTAATGCGGATTTTAAAGTAGTAATTGCTGTATTGTTATTAGATACATTATCAAAACTAATACACATAATTCTATCGCGAATATGAAAAATATCACAAATTTCTAAAATACGGTTTGCTATTTCAGTGCCACTATGGGGATACGGCAATGCTGCAAGTGATATGATTCTTTGTTGAAGAATCCAACCATTGTCGATCCAATGACAGGTTATTCCCATCGTTGGAATATTGTCACGCCCCGCTTCCCAAAAATACGGAATACGAGCACGTAACAAAAGCCCAGCGAATGATTATTATCATCCATAAGCTGTTTCAAGAAATCTTTACAACATATCATAATAAAATCAGAGTCGGAAGCCAGAAAAATCAACCACATGCACATATGAACCAAATACCAACAAGAATACTTGAAATAAAATGTATTAATCTCAAATAGTCATGATCTGAATAACACAAAAATCCGGGGTCACATCGCCCAAATACAAGAAATAATATAAATCTCAAAATACAATATTGTCCAAAGTAAGCAACAAGAATAGTAATAGCAAATTTCAGCCTCTAGCCCATCATCTTGCCAATACCTTTAGGAACCTGTCCTCCAAAATCTGAAATTCATAGAATGTAGGAAAAAGGAAAAGAGAAAACATAGTATCCGTCAATGGCAAGTCCGGGTCACAAAATAGAGTAGGATACAAGCACATGGAAACTAACTAACCACAGGATATACTAATAGGTAAGGGTAACATATGTCAAATGTTAAGTCAACAGGTAAACAAGTAGCATGTATAATTATCAGGTAATCAGGTAGTCAAGTAAATATGTATCAAGTATCAGGAAATCAGGTAACAGGAATATCAGGATAATCAGGTAACAGGTATACAGGTAACAGGTAATCATGTATTTATATCTTGTATTATTACTATCTAGGTAACACTTCATGTGCCATCCTTTTATCACATGATTGTTACAGTCAATGCAGTTCCGCTTTAGATTTTGTAGTGGACCATAGCAGGACAGTATACTCAGGTACAGGAAACAGTAATTCAAATCATATACCAAATTCCAAATAATCCAAATCATATACCAAATTCCAAATAATCCAAATCATATACCAAATTCCAAATAGTCCAAATCATATACTAAATTCTAAATATGGGAAACACGGGTCCCCTTCCGAGTACACATTTCTGAATTATCCACTACTAGATCATTCCCTTAAACCCCGGCTTGTTTCTTTTATTATTAAGATCATCAGCAGGCATGAGAGTATACTAAATAATGTCATACTAATAGGTTATAATCAGGTTTAGACTCAGGGAATCAGATCAGTAAGTAAAGGTACCATACATTCACAAATACGAGCAAAATAGTGTATGTTTGAAATCAGGACAGCAAGACCAGTCTGTACAAAAACAGTGATCCAAAGATCTACAGGTATGCAAATTACGATCCGTCGAAGGATCTGGAAACTAGACATCCACACGCTTCTAACGACTATAATAAAGGTATACACTAGTTCATAACATCTCAGCTTAAAAGTCATTTCAACACAGATTTCCGGTACAGCCAGAAAACAGGGGAATGACTTTCAACACACAAAAATAGCATGCAAGGTCATCAAATAAATCCACAAAAATTCTGGGGTAATCCCCTACATATATAGACTCAAAATATTAATTTTCATAATTTTCCAAAAAGTATAGATATGGTATCAAAAATGAAAAGTAACACAAAACATGGTTTCGATGGATCTGGAATTCTTCAACACTGCTGTACAAAATTGAACATAGCTTGCAAACAGTGCATCAAAATCCACTTCCACCAAAACAGGGTGAAAGTAGACAAAATTCTATAGCTTTCATATATCACATAGTATTCATAAAGTAATTATAACTAGGGTGAAAACGGCATTCAACATAGAGCAACACGCAGTTTACAGCAAAAGTGATCTATAGAAAAGGGTATGAATCATCACCCAAAACTTATCTTTAAAATACCACATAAATCTGGGAACTACCTGACATCATGGTGAAACACTGGACAAAATATTGTGGCATGATATCATGCATAACTTGGGTCTTGAAAATAAATAGATGATAAAATCTACCCCGAACTGAATCTGGAAACTACCACTATACAGTCACTAAAATAATCATAACTAATTCATACGAACTCCAAACGGAGTGAAACCAGTAGGGTTAGAAAATAAATTCAGTCCTCTACAAATTACTCAGAAATAGCCATATTGAGATTCGGACTCTAACCCAGGCAAAAACAGCAATCTATTCAGTACAACCCGAATTTCCAGATTTCTCAACTAAACTTCAAAACGTCATAACTCCTACAAAAATGATCCAAACTCATCCAAATTCAAAACGCTGCATACCCATCATCTAAATATCATGTTTAAGGGTTTCTAACATGTCAAAACCTAATATTTTTATGTGGGCAATCCATCAAACATGTTTCATGCGCTATTTGACCTATGCGATCAAAACCGCGCTTTGGGCGAAACCTACGGCATAACCTTATCAAAACTCATGTTCTAAGTCATCTATGGCCAGTTTTGAAAAATAGAGACGAAACCCACAAATAAAAATTAATCTTTTGGCCGTCTCTAGTCTCAACTACCCTATTAGGTGAACTTTCTACTTGTATCATACAAATGAAGTTAAGTACAAGTTACTTGCCTGGATGAAGACGATGAATCCAACCAAAAGAAGAGAATAACGGAAACGGATTCCTGGGCACGAACTCAACAGAAACGAACCACGAACAAGATCACGAATCCAAAGAGCAACCGATCACGGACATGAGCGGACGACTGAGATTCAAGGGATCACGATATCAAGGCGATCGGATCAGATCGGACGACTCTGATCGAAGATCAAGATCAAGATCGAGATGTGATCAGTATCTTGATGATAAAGATGATGATCGGACTAGATCGACGATCGGACGGCCACCAATCAAAGATGATCTAAACTCCAAGATGATGAGATAAGATCCAACGGTCCATAATCCAAGTGGATAATCAAGGTCCAACGGTCCAAAATAAGAGATCGAGAACGGACGACCAATATTCAACCATCAAAACTCACACGATCAAGAAATCCAACGGACGGCTCACATCAAAACTAACAACTCCATGATGATGATGATCATGATGCGATCAACGGCTCTAATCTAATCTATCCAACTTCAAGATCAAGAATCCATATAGGCCACGACTCCATGGCCAAGGCTGCACTGTGTGGAAGTCGGACGGAACACGGGCGGCTACGCACAGGAGGACGGTGCTGGAGGCAGTCGCGGGGGTTTGCATTCTGTCGCTGCCGGCGTCGGAAGGTCGGAGAGGGGGGCTGCCGCAGGGATGCTGGCTGCTGCGCTGAGAGGTGGACGGGGCTGTCGCGCGCTACAGTGGGGTCGCGGAGAACGACTGAGGGAGGTGGTCGGGGTGCGCACGGTGTGCAGTCGGGGCTGTCGCAGTGCAGTGCGGCGCGCGCTCAGGGTGCTGAGGTGCTGTGTGAGGGGGAGGTGCGGGAGTTGTTGCGGAGTAGGGCGAGGAGCAAGGGACGATGCGGGCTGGCGACGCAATGGTTTGACGAAGAGGCGGCGGGTGGATGAAGGGGAAGACGAAGAAACTGGTTGCATGGGTTTTATAGGTAGGTTAGGAGGTCGGTTAATAGGGTAAGGGACGATTCGGGTGTGGGCTTAAGTTGGGTGCAGGTTTGGGAAAAATAACAAATGGTTTTGGGCTGTTGAGAAATGGGTTTGGGATGTAAGTGGTTTGGTGGTTCAGTTAATGAGTAATACAAATAGGTTAGTGGGTAGTTTTAGTTTGGGTTTAAAGCTGGGTAGTTAAGATTAGTAGGATTTAAAAATATGGGAAGTATTTGGAATTTAACAAAATGGGTATTAGGAAGTAAATAAATAAGTAAATGAATAAATAAGTAAATAAATAAAATAAATAAATAAATAAAATAACGAATAAAAATATTGTCTCTAATAAAATGCAATTTGCATTACAAAATATAATTTATACAATTAGTCTATAAAAATGAATTTTTAATAACTAGCCAAAAACAAAAATAATATCAATAATACTAATAACAATAATAATAGAAATTGATAAAGTAATGATAATACTACTAATACAGAAATCAGAGTATTATTAATAAAAATAAGATTTTTATTAAAAATGTAAAAATTCATATAGAATAGTTACAATAAAATTATTGATCGAAAATAGATTTTAATGGAAAATCCAATAATACATTTTGACAAAAGAATTTTGAAAACCGGAAAAATAATTTGAGAAAAATTTTAAAATACGGAAAATATACAAAAATACATTTTTGAAAAAAAACAGGGGTTACAAATATTGTTGACACCCCAACAATCCGAAGTTAAACTAACTCTATAAGTTAAACTCCATAAAATTGCAATCAAAGCGTCCTTCATTTCATTGTACACCTTAAAATAATCTGATTTGCAAGTATTTCTCGGGATTCTTCTAAAATGGGGTTTAAGGCCATTTGATTAGAATTTTCCAAGTCCCTACTCTCAGGATAGAAAAATGGTAACTCTTCCTTTATCACTAATCGGGCCATTTCCTGACGAACAAGATCGGGATCATAGGGGTGGCTATCAACTAGACCGGTCCTACGGTTGATTTTTTGTTGGCCGGGTAGGTCAACAAGAAGGTCTTTATGGATATTTTGAATGTGTCTACTAATTGTACCGGTGCCATCACCCCTCTTGAATTTGTATACCTTAGAATATATTTTACAAACTTTCAAACCTATACCCGAAGTTTCTTCGTCCGGGATATAATCGTAAAACTTATGCCAATCACTACTTTCCCCTCGAATTTTCTTACTACTACAGGGTTGTGTTGTTTCGGTTGGTTGTTATTGTGGTTGTTCTTCTTCTAATTGTATGTCTCCTATAACCTCATCGTGTGTACCCCATTGTTAGGTAGGAGGATCATGGTACTCTTCGGCAGGCTCACTAATTGGAACAATTGGTGGCCTACGGGAAGTGCCGGTGGAATCTTGCCCACTTTGGCTACGACCGCTACCGCGTGATTTAGACATAATGTAGTAATATATGTAAAAAAAACTACACAATGTAGGAGCGATGAGTTATAAAAAAAAATCTAGAAAGCAAGAGGGTTGAAATAGAGAAGATAAAAAAACCAACAAACGGTTAAGATACGAAAAATTATAACTACAACAAAAATAAAATAAGAAGAAGAGAGATATGAAATTTTGATACCGTTCACCGTGGATACGCGTATATAAAAAAATCCGTGAAAATAAGAATAGAAGTAGAAGTATAATTCCTCAAATCCGAAATTGAAGAGTTGGGGAGAGCATATAGGAGAGTTGAAGACTTGATCACTTGGAGTTGGACGAGAGTTGAAGAGTTGAAAATGTTGTTGAATTTTGATTTCGATACGATCGGAATTTGATCGTGTATATGCCTTGAACACTTGTTTATTCAAAACTTCAATTGTTCACAAATTGCTTAGAAATGAGTAATAATAGTAGAGAGAGTAAGAGAGTAATGTGTGATTTTTTTATGGGGTTTTGGGGGGTATTTATAGGCTAAAAATTAAAAAAAAAACCAAAAAAAAAACAGCAAAACGGCTCTAAGAGTCGTTGCTGTCTCTGGTGAACAGTGCCCAACAGCACGCTGACCCGCGGGTCAACGGTCGGCCCGTGAGGTCAAACGTTCGCAACCCGCGGGTCGACCCGCAGGTTGGCGGGCGGGTTGGGGTCATTTTAACGGGTTCGCGGGCTAGGTTCGGCGGGTTCGATTCGGTATTTTTGCGACCCGGGTCGACCCGTTACTGTTCACGGGTTCGACCCGAACCCGAACTGCAGTTTCGCTGGCCGGGTTATATGGGCGGGTCGTAGGCGGGTCGCCAGTTGATTCGGCCCACTTGCCATCCCTATGTTTGTGGTTCTTCTTCTATGTCTATGTCTCCTACAAACTCATCGTGTGTACCAATATGTCCGGTCATAAGGTACTCTTCGGCGAGCTCATTTTGTGAGACAATTGGAGGCCTACGAGAAGTGCCGGTGGAATCTTTTCCACTTTGGGCTACAGCAGCTACCTTGTGATCTAGATATATTGATATAGTAGTGTATGTGAAAAAATTAAATACAATATAGGTGAGATAAGTTTTTTTTTAAAATCTAGAAAACAATAGGAGGGTTGTGAGAGAGAATATCAAAAAAGCAACAAACAAATATGATTAAAAAATTATAACTACAAAAAAATATCAAGACAATAAGAGGGTTGTGAAATTTTAATACCGTACTTCGCGGATACTCGTATATAGAATGAGAGTGAAAATAAAAGTAGAAGTAGAAGTAGAAGTCCGGACTCGTATATAGATAGAAAGAGAGCTTCTTTGTTAGAGCATTGGAGGAGTTGAAGACTTGAAGACGTAATTGAATGTTGAATTCGATACGATCGGAATTTGTTGCTTCTATGTTGCCAGCTTCTTTGTTGACAAAATTTTAAAAAATTGAGATTGAATTAAGTAGTGGTAGTAGAGAGAGTAAGAGAATAAGGTGTAAAATTTAGAGATTGGGTTTAAGGGGTATTTATAGGGAAAAAAAACAAAAACAGAAACAATAAACAAAAACAAAAAAAACCAAAAAACGGCTATAACAGTCGTTGGCGCTTTTGGCCGTTGGACCCGCGGGTCGAAACCTTGCGGGTTTTGACCCGGGCCGGGTTTTCACGGGCCGAGCTCGGAGGAGTGGCAGGCCGGGCCGAGCCTCGGCGGAGAAATGCAGGTCCGGACCTGGCCCTTAACCCCTGACTCGGAGGCAGAGTCGGGCGGGCTGGTGCGGGTCAGGATCGGGGTGGAATATTTTATTTTTTGTTTTTTTTATTTTTTACAAATGTGAAGAAGAAGAAAAATTGTTCAGAATTTTCAAGAACATATAGATAAAAGAGATATTCATAAATTTAATTGTTTTTATGAATTACAAAGTTTAATATATAATCAATAGATTAGTAACATTTCATACAGCTTTTATCAAATTACAATCTGAGAGGAACATTTGTATTTAAAGATCGAGATGATCTCTATTTAGATTGAAGAGAATGCAGTGGATTATTGTCGTGTACTTCTGCTTAACCTAAATATAGAATTTCATCCCTCTAAATTTTTAATTATTTACAATACATTATCCAAACTTTTTTGTAGTAGATGTTCATTCATCGCTACTTGTTGAGCCATTGTGTGCTTCATGTAAATCTTGGGTCCTCTATTCCGCTTGCATCCAATCTTCGACGCATACTAACATATTCAAATTTTTCGATGTCAAGTGATTTTTATTCGGGCTCATAATCCTGCCACCAAGAGAAAAAAATATTTTCCGATGCAACGGTTGACAACCGGTATAGTTAGCAAATCCTTAGCCATACAAGAAAAAATAGTAAAAATATTTTCATTGATTTTACAAAAGTAAAACACATCTACTGCATCATCAATGGAAGGTTGTGCATTATACTAATTCAACTCAATTGGTGATTTGGATCCTGGTTTTTTTTGATTTTATGAGATTCAAAAGACTACTAGTTGCAAGACAATTTCCCTTTAATAATATAGAAGAAGAAGAAGAACTAACATTTTGTATTTATGTAGTGTTGGATGAATAAAATCTATTGTAACTATCATATAAACTAGTCAAAACATGCTCAAAATTTGTAATGAAAACAACATGATGAAAATCTTGTATTTTATCGTGTGGAACACAAGTATAAAAAATCTCAATTAAATTTTTTGTGCCTTCTAACTTAATCATGAGATTCATTACACTAACAACACAATATAACATAGGAAGTTGATGAAAATATTTTAAAATTTAATATAAGCGGTATAAACCATTTCTCCAATAAAATGGTCATTTATCAAATCTTTAATTGTTGTCATCATAGTGACAATTGTAAGTAAAATACCACTAGATGTAGATGTATATATTTTTGAAAACTGTAATGTAGCGTCATTAAAAGGTTCTAAAAATTTATACAAACTATCGGAAAAAAACCAAAATTCATCATTTAACATACAATCTTGCATACCCATTGCAACACAAAATTCTCTAAGATTAAAACGATAGTGAAGAACAACGCCTAATAAATCATAAGTAGAATTCGAACGATCTCTAACATCTTTTTAGGAAAACGTTTAAATACAATTTCCCTAGATTGACACAAATCATGAAAAACTTGATATATTGGACCACTCAACGTAATAAAATGAACACAATTTCTCATTGCCTCAATTTTATCGTGTCTATATTTTAGTGCATCTTGTACACAAAGATATAAAATTTGACAAGTACACCTAACATGAAAAATTTCCGATTCTATATGATTAATGCAATTTTCAAGCTAGCGATTGCCTTAGTATTATTAGAGACGTTATCAAAATTAATAGCAAAAATTTTATCAAAAATACCAAAATTATTATATGCTTACATGATGTATATGGCAATTATTTCACCCTTATGTGGGTATAACCTAACAAATCCGAATGAAATTATCATCTTTTGAAGTAGTCAATCAAAATCTATCAAATAACATGTTACACACATCATTGGTACGTCGTTCACTCCTACCTACCCATCCATGTCAAAGAAACTTTTGTGTTTAGTGATGATAGTGTTGCTACTAAAAAATTCTTAGCCTCATTGTAAACTAAATTACAATCACCCTTAACTATATTCCTAGAAATTTTTTTATAATAGGGGTTTAATCCGGTTTGTGCAAAAGTCTCTAAATTCCTACTTTCACCAAACGAATAAGGTAATTCATCTTTAATTACTAACTTAATCATTTCCCGACGAACAATATCGTGATCGTAGCTATGACTATCTACTTGACTGATCTTATGGTGTATTTTTTGTTGTGTGAGATTGTCTTTAGAAATTTCGGATTGACATTTATTTAAGTGAAGTTGAAGTGTACTTGTTCCCGATCATATTTTAAACTAATAGGGTGTTTGATACTTCTTACAATTTTTTAGTCCTACACTCTTATCATTTTGTGAAGGGACATAGTCAAAATATTTGTGTACTTCGGAAGTGTTCTCTCTTGTTTTACAGGATTGAGAAGGGCCTTGTTCCGATGATTGTGGTTCTATGTCTTCTACTTCTACTTGATTCGTGTGTGTTTCATGAAAATCGGGAATACTATCATAATTCATAAGTAGTTCTTCACTCTCTATATATAGAATTGAAATGGAAGGAATGCGACGACTACTAGTGGACTCTTGGCTACCATATCTACTGTGTGATCGGTTAGATGTCATCTAACCTAGTGTATGTTCTAAAAATTAATTCTAGTGTATATTTTAAAAATTAATTGTAGTATATATTTTAAAATTTAATTCTAAAAAACAAGTAAAGATAGATAAATTAGTGTATGTTATATAAAATGATTCTACAAAACAAAAAGATTAAATAAAATTCTAAACAAATAAAGTTAAATAAAATTCTAAACAAATAAAGTAAAATAAAATTATACAATAAACCGGTGTATACCGGTGTATGTTAATAAAAAAAATCTTTAAAAAAAGAAAAAATATTTCAATAAAACAACACCAATTAAATGAATAAACTAGTGTATGTTTACCAAATATAAAAAAATCTAAAAAGAAGAAGAAGAAGAAGTACAATAAAACTCAATCTAATTAAGAGAAATAAATGAGAACAAACAACAATGACAATTCTAAAAATTATACAAATACAAAAATACCGTATGAGTGTAGAATGTAGATTGAAGAATGAAGATAAAGAGAGTTGAAAGTGTGTCATGTTGTTGTTGATGTTGTTGATTGTTGTTTGATATTGTTGATGTTGTTGATGTTGTTGATGTTGATCCTTACAAGAGAGTAGTTGAATGTTGTTGATTTGTTGAAGGAGATGAGAAATAGTAGAGAAAGTTGAGTGAATTTATGAAGAGAATTGAATGAAATAAAGTTGTATATATAGAATATACATTTTTTGAAATTTCCCAACATGCCCCAAAAAAATAGCTAGTATAGATTCGTTAGGGGTATTTTAGTAATTACACAAACACAATATTAAAAAAATTTGAAAAAAAAACAGAAAAATCCAACGGTCGGCCCGCAGGCCGACCCGATCCCCGGTCTGACCGGGTCGGGCCGATTGCAGGCCGAACCCATTTTGGGCTTTTTCTGTTTTCATCAAACCGGACCGACCCTTCAATTTTTGACGGGTTGGCCCCAGCTCAATCCGATTTTGGGCGGGCCTAGCTGGCCTGAGGACCGAGCAAGCGGGGCCAGTCCCGGGCTAGTTCGGCCCTAATGCCACCCCCCACGAAAAATAGCACCATTTTTACCTAGAAAATGGAAGATGAGGGTTAGTTGCCATAGGAACAATTCCCAAAGGAGAGAGATCGTCAATCAAAATTTATGCATTACCTCCAAACAAAAAAAAAAGATGAAATCTTGGTGGGATTTGGTGAAATTTATCTCTAAGACTTAGACATTTGGATTTTATAAAAAAAAATTTAATATGTTTGAATAAGAAAAGATGCTTCTTTTCACAGCTTTTACAAACTGAAAACATTACTACAATGAAGGCTAAATAATAAAAAAAAGGACACAAAGTTTTGGGGCAGTTTATAAAAAGGACATTAGATTTTTTTTTGTTTAAAAAAAGGATACAAAGTTTCAAAAAATTCTACTGGATTAGTTAGGGTTAGGGTTAGACTTAGTTCGAGAGGGTTTATTTAAACATCTGATTAGTTAAGTGATGTTCTTTTAAACACAAATAAAAGATGAATGTAGTTTTTTTAAACACAAATGAAAAATAGAAGTGGTTCTTTTAAACCATATTCTAACCCAACTCTAATTCTAACTAATCTATTGGAGTTTTTTAAAACTTTGTATTATTTTTTTAAACAAAAAAATCTTAATATTTTTTTTAAAAATAACCCAAATCTTTGTGTCTTTTTTTAAATATTTAGCCTACACTGAAATCATAGTCAAGGTCAGAGATATGAACCCAATTTCCCCTTGAAGAAAGCATGCAGTCAAAGATTCGAAATTAGAGAAAATCATTGAAATTATGATGCACTAATGGGGTATACTTTGACTGAAAACCAGAGAAATTTGAAAGCTTTAAAAGCTTGTCACAATCTTAAATAAATTCATATTCAGACCTCACTGCTGGAGGTTAACGAGTGTGTATTGATTTATATTTTTTTAATAAAAATCTGGCTTCAAAAAATCTTGTGAATTTTAAAAGACTCGGTAGAAATGAAATCACTTATAAAAAATTTTTAAAAAAATTATTATAATCCAGAATGTCTTGTTGAGATTTTAAAAGATTTGTATCTTAAGAATTTATAGGATTTAAAAGGATTATATGGATTTATAAGATTTGAAAAAATACATTAATTTTTAGCAAACATTCAATTATCAATTTTTAATATAATCAAAATTACACCAAAGTATAATCAAAATTAAACCAAAGTATAATTAAAACACTAAAAAATTAAATCCAATACAAAATTTTCAATCTTTTAATAGCCAATTTGATATAGCTTCATGTCCTCCTAAGTAGCATTTCTCCACATATCTAAAGCTATGCTAGCTCTCTATGCATTAGCATCTCCTCGTTCCTGCTCTTGGGTTTGAGCAATAAGTTCAAAATCATTGTCTTCATTAACTGTTAACGATAAAGATGAAGATTCGTCTATTGGTTCAATTGGACTTTCATCAGAACGACATTCTTTGCGAAGAAAGTTATGTAGTGCTGCACATACTAACACAAATTCTGCTTGTGTCTTAAATGGAAAAGGAGGCGTTGACTTACAAATTGTGAATCGCGATTTAAAAATACCAAATATTATCTCAATCACGTTCCTCAAGAATGCATGACGAAGATAGAATAATTCATTTCCATTTTGAGGGTCATTACCATGACTTGCAAAATCTTGTAGATGATATCGCACACCTCGAAATAGAGCTAAAAATTGGCGTCGATTAGGAAATTCACAATCCATTAGGAAATAGTTACCTAATTACAAATACAATACATATAAAATTAGTATGAAAAGTAAAAAAATAAAAAACATATTTATCATTTAAAAAATAAGTACTCGCCTTGGGCCACTTCAAGTCTATTCCTCTTTGTTAAAGCATCACTTAGTAGCTTGGAATCATGAGCTGAACTCTCCCACCCGCTAAGAACGTACATGAACTCCAAATCAAAGTTACAAGCTGCTAATACATTTTGTGATATTTTTCCATGACGATTACGATAACTGTTTACATCACGCCCCCTCACTATTACCAAAATATGTGTCCCATCAATAGCTCCGTGCAATCCTAAAATTATTCATATGCAGCAAAAACCATATTATGAAAAGTATATATTATAATAGTGACAATTATAATTACAATTGTATTTAAATACAATAATTATCATATACCTTGAAATAATGGTAAAACCTTATGCTTTCTCTTATTTTAGCGGGTACAACCGATCCTGGTTTAGCCATGAAATGAGATGCTATTGAATTCAAGGCCTTCAAAATCTTGTAAAAAATTTCACTTGTAGCAAATTGTGATCGACCAAATGTATTACGAATTACACAATATCGAGTGTTTTGGCCGACGATTTGTAGGCACGATGCAAGCATTTCTTCAACACAAATAAATCTTGTATCCTCCAATGGTATTTTTTTCTCTAAGAATTGTGAATAACTTCCGGAATACATCTAGATACATTCTATATACTTGTCGGAAGATTGCAGGATCATCGTTCAATGCTTGATGTATATAGTCATATCTCATGCTAGTAATTCGACGTCAGGTTAATAGACGTTCAATATGTTCACCATGCATCATAATCACCAAACTAATTTAGTGTCGACTCCTAGTTTGGTATGCACAAGACGTGCTTACAAATACTAATAAGTTTCAATTAAGATGTTCAGATTTTCAGGAATGAATAAAGTCAATAAGATATTTAAAGAGATTCAAAAATAAGCAAAGAAGGAAAGCAATAAAGAAAGATTACAAAATCAAGCAAAATAATTGCAAAATCAAGCAATAGAAGAAGTCATTCAAAAGGAGCACATGTTGATTAGTGCCCAAGAAAGCCATCAAGAACAGTTTTTGTTATTCCATATATATGAGATTTTATATGTATTTGATTAATTATTGATTGATTAGTATATGGTAAGAATATAAAGTGGTTCCGTCAGTATTAGCACGATTGCGATCGACCGTACTACACTATCAGTCGACCGCACCACAGTTGACCACTCATCGCAGTTAAAATGATGAGACAGTCGACCATTCATCTTTCGACTTTTCGATTAAAAGATGAACGGTCGACTGTCCTTTTTTGCAATCGACCGTACCTCGTGCAGATTTTTTTTGGAATGTATCGTTTCTATTTTTGAGAGATACACTTCCTAAGTCTATATATTTGGACGAACCCACTGTGTATTCTTCACCTATTGTTCTGATAAAAATCTTCTGAACTAATCAATTCAACAATCAATCTGAGTGTGTGTGATACTTATTTGTTTTCATTATTCAGGACCATTAAGGATCTTGAGTTTTTCTTTTCTTCTGCTTCAGTGAGATTGACGGGGCATGTCTTAGAAGTCCTGTGGGTGTAATAGGTCTCTCGGTCTGAATCCGAGAATCACTGTACAAGGGTTTGAGTATAGTAGAATACTTGTGACGGAGAATTGCTACAAGTAGGTGGTGTGGACGTAGACCTGGGGGTCGAACCACGTTATATCGTTGTGTCACTTGTGCTTGCTGTGTTTGCTTTTTCTATCTCTTCTCGTTACTTTGCAACTTTATTTATTTATTTTTTTTCCGCACAATCACCCTATTCACCCCCCCCCTAACTAGGGTGATTAACAGTGGTATCAGAGCGAGGTGCTTACTAAAAGTTTAAAAGCTAAAGCAAAAGGTCCAATGGCTGAAATCCCTCCTCCCGAAAACTTGTACTCATCGGAGTCATTCATCTCCAATGGGACAAGTCTAACATGCTCACCATATTTTGATGGAAAATGCTATGATATTTGAAAAGTTCGTATGTCTCATTTCTTACAGATGCTTGGAGAAGAAGTATGAAATGTGTGCATAAACAAAACAGATATTTCGGTCAGTGATGGAAAGAAGGCTTTCTCAAAAGCAGATCTAGCACTAAAAACCACAAATTCTAAAGCTATGACGGCTTTTTTATGCAGGATTGAACAATAAAAAATTAATGCGATGTGGGCAAAATTGCAAGACGGCATACAAAATTTAGAACAGCATGCTGAAACGGCATGAAAGAACTGCTTTTGAGGTAAAAGCTAAAGTAAATTTATGTTTTTATACGTTTGAGATTTTTCGTATGTTGCCAGGAGAGAATGTAGATCAAATGATTGCCTATTTTGACATTATTGCACACGAGCTTGAGAGCTTAGATAAGGGTTTGGATATTAACCGAAAGGTCGAAAAACTCATAAGTTATCTCATGCCAGAATGGGATGTAAAAGCTGCCGCAATGAGAGAGACCCATGAGGAAAATGGATTCGATTACTACACCTTCCAAGGAAAACTGAAGACATACGAGATAGAGATGTCTGAAACCAAAAGATACATGCAGAACATCGGGATTGAACCAACGCCTTAAAAGCAGACAAATCTCGATCATCAAAAGCAGAGTCAGATTGTGAGGAGTCAGATGAAGACTTTGCCTTGCTGACTAAGCAATTTCGTAAGTATCTTAAACATAAAAAATATGGCAGGTATCAAGGAGAAAGAGAAAAGGATAAAGTCGACATATCCTACAAATGCAAGAAGACTGGACACATTCGGACAAATTATCTAGTCTCACAGGACAGGAATAGGTACTACTACCACTCCAATACAGGATTGAGAAAGAAGGCGTTGAAGGCAACATGGCTAAACAAGCGAGGATGAGCAGGATCACAACAATGTTGGTTTCATGGCTCTTGGGAATGGTGAGGTGCAATCACCATCTCAAGAAGAGGTAATCGAATAATCCACTTATGATGATTTAGTAGACATGTGCAATGGATTAAAAGATTATGCTAAGAAATTGAGTCATGAATTAAGACAATATAAACAAATTGCAAATGAATCACATGACTGTTGCATCGCTAAAAATCAAAAACTGAAAAATAAAAATTCTTTGATTATGGAAAAATGAGTCATTTAAAAAAGATCATGATGTGTTGCTAGAGGAAAATGAGTATTTAAAACAACAAATTCAAGAATCCTTAGCAACACATAATGAAAATTTAAGAGAAATTCATGATAAATCTGTTTATATTGCTAAACTCACTGATGATTTAAAGGTGTAACGCCCCGAATCCCAAATCACTGAATTCGAGATGTTCTACAGGATCTTTTCACTTTCTTTGAGTACAATTGTGACGCCCCGAATCCCAAATACACTGAATTCGAGATGTTCTACAGGATCTTTTCACTTTCTTTAGTACAATTTTACAGGGAAATTAAAACTTTTCATCATACATCAGAGATTACATCATAATTACATCTTTCTTTTGCACAGCGGAAGTAAAATACAACAATTGGATACAAGTACAACAGCTTGATATAATCTTTAAGCATCCAATCCTCTTTAATCTTTAACATAACATTTACCTGCATATAAGACTGTGGGTACGTCAGTTTATTCAACCGACGAACATTATACACGGCCATCCTCTCTATGCCGGAAATAGTATAACTTAACTTTTCATATTTAGCAAACACAAACTTGTCACATTCAAACTAAAGGGACTACCCTATGGATGTCGTGTTGTGATTGTGCACTAAGCCCTTAATGCATTTATTTATATTACATGACCCTAATGCGCACTTGTTCGGATTCTATGCATCCCATACTACATAGGTCCGAGGGCAAGCCCTTATTCGTTCTTCATCTTTCTAGGGTTCAATCCCCCGTTATGACTTAATCTACTACTGTAATTACGGTAGTGTCTTAGATGTCCTATGATCTATGAGCCCATGTCCAGGCAGCCTGGAGGGGAATCCCACGCACTGTCACGACGCATCAAGCAGGCAACCTATGGACAATTCAGCCTCCGCCATGGAACAATGGCACCACCCATAGCCACTCAAACATCCCACGAGCGTCGCCACCGGGACGGTACTCGGGAGCCGTATCCACGCCATGTCACGACGCATCGTGAAGGACCTGTGAATACCCTCTCGCCGCAAATCCGTTGGCCCCCATACCCGTGTTTTTCTTCTACTTTCATCACATCACCACTATGTACTAGTCCTTAGTTTTATTAAAAATCATGAACAAAATAATCTCTAGAGTTAGCCTCTCCATCAACCGGACTTATTTATTTGTTTCATCATGACCAACCTTGGTCTAATTTCATCTCAATTCATTTTCTTTTTCAATGCCGGGGAGACTTAGCTACTCTAGTTCGAATTTTATTTCACAACCTTCAACTTGAGTACTTACAACTCATAAGATTCATATTCATAGCCAAACAAATTTCTTTTTCTTTCATCAACATGATTTCTAATTCCATAATCATACATGAACTCATGCACTTCATAATTTCACATTTGAAATTCATATTACTAATAAACATTCGTACTTCATATTTTGCACAATATTCTCAAGTGAGAATTAATAATATCATGTCACACACAAGGTTCTTTTTTGCCAATTACTTTCTAATAAATCCATTTCAATTTATCTTTATAAACTATAATTTTCATAAGTGTGTATCTTAGAACCATAGCTCTAATTGTGCCTTTTGTTCACAAACCATATTGTATTTTATTCAAATAATACCCAACTCAATCTTATAAAATTCCTTGCATTTTTATGAGAATTATCATATTTTTTCCACATTTTTTGGACACCTACAACTCCCAAAAAAAATATTTTTTATAAGTGCCGATGGGAGGAATCGAACCCAGGCACGACGGAAAGAGAGCCAAGAGCACCCGCCACATGGCCGAACTGTGCTAGCGGTATGAAAGGAGCGAATTAGGTGTATATGCTTTCGGTCGACAGTTGTATATATTTTCAAATAGGGTGAAAAAAGGTGGTGAACACAGGATTCGAACCGCACCTCTCAGAGAAGCCAGCCGCTCTTAAAGACCGCCTGAGCTAGTAGCTCAGGTTGTCACAGTCCCAAGTTAAAATCCATATGTTTCATTTTACTACAGTTGTTAAAACAACTCGATGTTCAAGTCAATTTTGGTTCATATTGCCTTTATACAAACTACTGAAAAATTCCAGATTTAATCTCCTTTGCTAGATCTTCATAACAGTAAGTAGAAAATAATTTTTTTGTACTAAAAACATAATTTTTTCCACACAATTTAATAAATTGTTCATTAAGACTACCAAATCCTTTATTTTCGACATTGAATAATCAATTAGTCTTCTAATCCCTTTTTATTCACCAATTCCTTATGATAATTTACTGTTTATTAATTCATATTCAACAACACATATATTTTGGATTCATCCATGCCCATATCAACATAAAAATTTATTTAGCATACGAATAGGTAAACTCAAAACTATTAATTTTTGAGTAGTTCTACTTTGGTGATAACAAAGTAATTTCATTAGTTAATCTATGTCACAACATATACTACTACTCATTAATTATCATAATTACAACTCAATCATTCAAGAAATCACTCTTTTCAAATTAAAGGGTGTCATTTTCTTAATCACTTTCATGCTTCAACCAAACAATTTACAAGCGATCTAATTGGAGATTTTCATGCATCATGCTAGCAATATTCCACCATCATTCATTCAAATTAATAATCATGGAGAATTCTATATACAATTAAATTTCATGCTAGAATTTCACACACAAGTTAATCACATCATTTCAATCCATTCATACACTAACTTTTCAATTTAAGTGTGTTCTTATTAGTATTTTTCATGCATAGTGTTGATAATTAAAACTAGCATAGATTCCTACATTAGAAATATGAAAGTTTTACCCACCTTGAATGGAGAGAAACACAAAAAGCAACAAGTCCTTGCAAATAAAAGCACTTCCTCCTAGCCAAAAGCACGTACAAGCTCCAAGCCACCCAAGCCTCCTAGCACACCGAATGCTTCTTCTTTGTGATAATCAGCCACTCCAAGCAAGCAATCCCACACAACTCTCTAATTTTTTATAACTCACACTATTACTACAATAATACTATAGCTTGGAAATATAATTTGCATATGAAAATTAGCCATGAGAGGGGGGGTATTTATACTAAAAGATAAGTGAAATGGAGGGCTAAGATTGCTTTGGTGGTTGTAGAATGAAGGGTCTAGATTAAGGTAGGAGTTAGAAAAACTACCCACAACCAAGAAACTACCTCCATGATCACCATGCCAAAAATCAAAATTCCCTCCAAAGAAATGTGCCAACCGGCCACCAATAGAGAGTGTGCATTGCACGTGTACGTGTAGTGCACGTGCATGCAACTAGGCCAAAAATTTGTACATTTTAATTTGTATAAAAAATAAATTAGTTAAAAAAAGTCTTCTACATGACAAGTTTAATTAAAAGAGATTAATTCATGGGCATTCTTTTTGGGCCAAAATAGTTTATAAAAATAAATAAAATAAAATACATTTGGGCTTTTAAGAAAAGGCCTTTTTAATTAAATCAAAATAAGGCTTTAAAGAAAAGGCTTTTTGTACAAAATAATTTGAGAACAAATATATATATATTTATACACATCATTATAAAAATAATTCAACCCAAAATATTGCACGTGCACACTACGTGCAAAATAAATAATTTTTTATTAATTGAAAAATCAGGGTATTACAACAATTTTACAAGAAATTTCAAACTTTTCTTTTTACATCAGAGTTTACATCCTTCATTACATTTACATTTGCACAGCGGAAGTAAAAATGTACAACATTTACATAAATGTACAACAACATGATAAAATCTTTATGCATCCATTCCTCTTTACATGTAATTTATCCTGCATACAAAACTGTGGGTACGTCAGTTTATTCAACCGACGATAATTATACATGGCCATCCTCTCTATGCCAGAAACAGTATAACGAATCTCATTTCTTAACAAATCACAAATTTGTTCATAATAAGAATATAAATCAAAGGGAAACTTTTAATGATGTCGTGTCGTGATTGTGCACTTAATCCTTAATGCAATTATTTAATTTACATGACACTAATGCGCACTTGTTCGGATTCTATGCATCCCATACTATATAGGTCCGAGGGCAAGCCTCTTATTCGTTCTTCAATATTGTAGGGTTCAATCCCTCGCTATGATTTACTCTACTTCTGTAATTACGGTGAGTATCCAAAATGATCTATGAGTACAAGCTCGTGCACTGGACCCTGGAGGGGAACCCCACGTCATGTCTTGACTCATCAAGCATGCATTCTGTGGCAATTCAAGCCTCCTCCCTGAACACGATTCTCTTGCAGTCACCAAACATCCCACAAGTATGACTAGAGTCTGATCATTCTGAGTGCGCCCGCGCCATGTCTTGACTCATCAAGCATGCATTCTGCGGCTCACACACCCACACCGTAAACTCTAGTTCTCATACTTATGTTTTTCTCTCACTTTCATCACCTCCTCACTATGTACTAAAATTATTAGAATCATGAATAAAAATCAAAGCTCTAGAGTTAGCCTCTCCACCAAACCGGACTTATCATTTCATTTACACATGACCAACCTTGGTCTTCTTTTCAATATCATTTCATTTCACTACCGGGGGAGACTTAGCTACTCTTTCGTTTCAATTCCAAATTCACAATTTCCAATTGAGCATTCTCAGCTCATAATTCATTTTAGAGTCTCACAGACTTTCTTATCATGATCTTAGCCTTTCATGTTCATTTAATTCTCAATTTCCATCTATGATTCATTTTACATAAATCCATACAGTCATAAAAAGAGTTCATAGACTTCAGTCATAAAGTTCACAACTTCCAACAGCAATAAATAAAATGAAATCTCATACATATCAAAGTCCACTCTGTACAGTCGACTTGGAAGGACACCAGTCGACTCATACAGTCAATACAGATTCATCATAAATACTCGGGAGAGTCGACTGCTGCACACGGTCAGTCGGCTATCCCGTAACTTTTCATGTTCAGTATCATCCACGTGACAGTCGATTGTTCATCCACCAGTCGTCTGTCCTGGGATTTTAATAGTACACTTCTATGTTTAGCTCAGTCGACTGGCTACACGCACTAAGTCGACTGGACAGTTCAGAATTCAGAATCAGACATTATCTTTCCAACCGTTCTCACATGCATTTTCATTACAGCATACATACATTCATATTTCATAAACACCACACTTCTTACTTGTTCAGAAACATCGCAGCCTGGAATTTCAAGTTACTAATATGTTCTTTTCTTTAAGGAAAATACTTTAAACATGCATTCACACTATTCATAACTTTCTTACGAAGATGGAGATATAAATCTCAAGTCATTATACTAGGTCAACATAATGGAATATCTCATATCATCGAATTGCCGAATAATCATACTTAAGTCGTTGCACCAGTCGGCTGAACACATAGTCAGTCGACTGCACCGACAGTTCTTAGTTTTGTTAAACATCGCTAGTTCTTTTCATCCATTCACCTTCCCTCCATCATATGGGTCATAGGGAAAATATAGAATTAGTAATCACACTATTACGTTTATTTGCATTTATTACCACATCATGAAAATAGTCTCGTACCAGTCGACTGGTTCATGCGACAGTCGACTGTACCGACTCATTTGTTCTTATTATCAACAGCATGCTCAGGCAATTTCTAATACATTAAATTTACTTTTCATAACATGGTAACAACTATATTAATCATGGTATAACTCCTACATTAGAAGTCCTGAGAAACACCCACCTTATTTGACGAAGTAATCGAATCCAGCAAAGTTCCTCAATGCAATGCAGCACTCCTTGCTCCTTGCTCCTTGTTCCACACCGAAATCCTTCAGAATGCTACTCGGTCCCCCACAGAAAGCACACACACACACAACTCTCACAAATACTTCTCTTGAAATAATAATCTAGTGTAAAAGAAATAGAGAATGAGAGGGGGTATTTATACACAAATTAGAGTGAGATGGAGGGTTAGGATGCACTAGGGAGTTGGATGATCAAGGGCTAGGATGGACTAGGAAGTTGTGAAAACTACCCACACCTCACATTAACCGCCCATGATCTCACACCTACTCACCACAATCCGGCCAAGCTTTGTGCCTTGTGCACGTGTACATTGAGTGCACGTGCACACACAAACCACTCTACAAAATTTGTACATCAAATACCCGGTAAAAGAAAAGACGCTACACATTACAAGTTGTAGAAAATAATAATAGGGTTTAAATTCATGGGCTAAAATTAATTGGGCCAAAATAATTATTTTGTAGAAGAGATAAATAAATTAACACTTGGGCTTTAGGAAAAAATCCTTTATATAAAAAATGCTCTTACTCATCATGTTGAAAATAATAGCCAAAATATTACACGTGCATACCACGTGCAACAAAATAAATAATCTTCATATATTAGGAAAAATCGGGGTATTACATCACTCTCTCCTTAGAATAGTTCCGTCCCCGGAACTACAGTCAAGAGCGAAAAAATATAACACAACAACAACAACAAACAAAAGATACAAAGATACAGAGATACAATCAAGCAAAAAGCTCAGGATAGTCCTTCAACATCCTCTCCTCAGATTCCCAAGTAGCCTCTTCAACCAAGTGGTTTCTCCAGACTACTTTGACCATCGGTATCGTCTTATTCCTCAAGACTTTCTCCCTACGGTCAACAATCTCGACAGGAGTCTCGATGTAATTCAGGTCTAACTGCAAACCTTCCGGCACTTCAGGCAAATGATGACTCGGGTCTAGAATATAACCTCTCAGCATAGACACATGGAAGACATTGTGCACCTGAGACAACTCTCCCGGTAATTCAAGCCGGTAAGCAGTTTTCCCGATCCTTTTCAATATCTTATATGGGCCTATAAACCTCGGGGCTAACTTCCTGCCTTTGCCAAATCGAACCACACCTTTGTTGGGCGATACCTTCAGAAAGACGAAGTCACCGACCTCAAACTCAAGGTCCCTTCTCCGGTTGTCTGCATAGCTTTTCTGCCTGCTGTGAGCTTCTACCAACCTTTTCCTGATCAGATCAATCTTCTCAGAAGTCAGCTGTACAAGCTCAGGACCAAACAACTGACGCTCCCCAACTTCATACCAACAAACAGGATTCCTGCACTTCCTACCATACAAAGCTTCATACGGCGCCATCCCGATGCTAGCCTGAAAACTGTTGTTGTAGGCAAACTCTACCAAAGGTAAATGCCTTTCCCAACTGCCTCCAAAGTCTAGTATACAACACCGAAGCATATCCTCAAGAATACGGTTGACTCTCTCGGTCTGCCCATCGGTCTGTGGATAAAAAGCAGTGCTGAAATCTGTCTTGGTACCCAAAGCTGCCTGAAGACTCCTCCAGAAATGCGAAGTAAACCGCGCATCTCGATCAGACACAATAGTTAGGGAACACCATGAAGTCTGACAATCTCGCCAACATACATCTCAGCCAACTTGTCCATCGAAGCAGTGAGTTTCATCGCCAAAAAGTGAGCGGACTTGGTCAGTCGATCGACTATAACCCAAATCGCATCATTGCCCTTAGGACTCTTAGGCAATCCCGTAATGAAATCCATACTGATGTTATCCCACTTCCATTCCGGAATAGGTAACGGCTGTAATAGACCTCCGGGTCTCTGATTTTCGGCTTTGACTTGCTGACAAACCTCACACTTCGCGACAAAATCAGCCACATCCCGCTTCAAACCTGACCACCAGAAATGCTGTTTGATGTCTTTGTACATCTTAGTACTCCCAGGATGTACCGACAAAAGAGTAGCATGCGCTTCCTGAAGAATACTATCTTTCAGGTCCGCCTGATTTGGAACACACAGCTTATCTCCGAACCACAGCACTCCATCTCTGGTTTGAAATCCAAGCAACCTGCCAGCACCAACCTGCTCCTTCATCTCCAAGATATCAGCCTCAACCTCCTGACTTGCAATTATCTTTGCATTCAAAGTAGGCTGAAGCCTCAACTAAGTCAAAGATGCTCCCAATCCTTGCAAGACAACTTCAATACCTGCTCGGTCCAACTCCTCATTCAAATGCTTCTGAGTTGTAATCAAACTGGCCAAACTGCTTTTGCGACTAAGTGCATCAGCAACAACATTAGCCTTTCCAGGATGATACTTGATCTCAGGTCGCATATCCTCGAGCACTTCCAACCATCTCCGCTGCCTCAGATTGAGATCTCTCTGCTGATATATATACTTCAAGCTCTTGTGGTCTGTGTACATATTCAACTTCTCACCGTACACATAGTGCCTCCATTGCTTCAAAGCAAAGATAATCGCAGCCAACTCTAGATCGTGAGTCGGATAATTCTTCTCATGCGGTCGTAGTTGCCTAGATCCATAAGCGATTACTCTACCTTCTTGCATTAAGACACAACCAAGCCCACGATGCGAAGCATCGCTATATACATCATACTCAACACCTGCTCTAGGCAAAGCCAAAATAGGTGCAGTAGTCAGCCTATCTTTCAACTCCTGAAAGCTCGCCTCACATTGCTCAGTCCACTTGAAGCTCACATTCTTCTTGGTCAGTCCAGTAAGCGGTACAGCTATCTGAGCCTAATCTTGAATGAATCTCCGATAGTATCCAGTCATCCCAAGAAAACTTCTGACTTCCTTCACTGTAGTAGGCCTAGCCCAATCTCTCACTGCCTCTATCTTCTGAGGGTCAGTTGCCACTCCCTCCTTAGAAAGGATGTGACCTAGGAATGCCACTTCAGATTTCCAGAAATCACACTTGGATAACTTGGCATACAACCTCTGCTCTTCCAGCTTCCGCAAAACTGCTGCTAGATGCTCGGTGTGCTCCTCCTCTAACTTGGAGTACACGAGAATATCGTCGATAAACACCACGACGAAAGAATCAATAAACGGTCTCAGAACTCTGTTCATCAAATCCATGAAGATTGCGGGTGCATTCGTCACTCCGAATGGCATAACTAAGAATTCGTAATGCCCATGCCGAGTTCTAAATGCAGTTTTGTGCACATCTTCAGCTTTCACTCGCACTTGGTGATATCCTGATCGAAGATCTATTTTGGAGAATACAGCCGCTCCTTGTAGACGATCGAACAAGTCATCAATTTGAGGAATCGGATACTTATTCTGAACAGTGACCTTATTCAGCTCTCGGTAATCGATGCACATTCTCATCGATCCATCCTTCTTCTTTACCAAAAGCACTGGTGCTCCCCAAGGTGACGCACTAGGTTGAATAAAGTCTTTCCCCAATAGTTCCTCAATCTGCCGTTTCACCTCATCCTGTTCCACTGGAGCCATCCTATACGGTGCCTTAGAAATGGGTGCACTTCCCGATTGGACAGTGATGCTGAACTCTACATCACGATGCGGAGGTAACCCAGGAAAATCTTCCAAGAACACGGTCGGATAGTCCCGAACCACAGGAATACCTTGCACTTCCACAGGAGTCTCTTCCTTGCGGATAGTTGCCACCAGCTTAGAACACTTCTGCTTCCCTTGGAAAGTGACTTCAGGTCCACCTGGAGCCTTCACTGTTACTGTCTTGGTCTTACACTCGATGCTTGCACTGTACACCGATATCCAATCAATGTCAATGATGACATCGACTCCCAAGACAGTCAACTCGATCAGATCAATGCCAAAGATTCTATCTCCAATCATAATCTCGCAATCAGCATAATACCGATCAGTGGTCAAAGTTTCCCCTGATGGAGTAGCTACTACTAAGATCTTGCCTGGAAAAATCTTCGGTTCCACTCCCAACACTTTAGCAAATCTAGGAGACACAAAAGTATGAGAGGATCCAGTATCGAATAACACAACAGCTTTCTTTCCATTAAGATAGAGTTCTCCTGTTACATAATACACACCATTACATAACAGTTTCACAATATAAACGGGAAGAAGAAATGACAAAACCACTAAACATCAGCCCTCGTACCAGAGATGACCTGATCTGCCTCATCAGCATCAGCTTCCGTCAAAGCAAATACTCGCCCTGATTGGTACGGCCTCTTCCCAGTCTGCTGTATTGGCACATTGTGATTGCCAGCCCGTGGTTTGAGACATTGAGATTGGTAATGTCCCACTTCCCCACAGTTGTAACAGGTGACTGCAGAAGATCTCCCCACATTGTTCCCAGGTCCTCCAGCTACACTGATAGCGTTCGCCCCTGTCGGTTTGAACCTCTGTGCAGATGGTTGCCCCTTGAAACTCCCCGATTGTGCAGGCCTCTTTCCAGACTGCCAGTTGTTCCTCCGGTTCTGAACAACATGGAACTGCTCCATATCTACCTCCGTTGCTGCCGCCCTCTTCACCAGCTTGTCAAATCGCCTGATACCAAGAGGTATCATCCGGGATCTCAAGCTTGGCCTCAACCCATGCTCGAATTTACGAGCCTTCTTCTCCTCATCTATCACCAGTTCTGGAGCATACCTAGAGAGCTGAGTAAACTTAGTCTCATACGCTCTCACTGACATGCTGCCTTGCTGAAGTGACAGAAACTCCATTGCCTTCTTCTCCTGGACATCGGAGGGGAAATAGTGGCTGCGGAATTCTTCCAGAAATTTCTCCCAGCCGAGCAACAAGCCTCCCATGGTCCTCTTCATCGACTGCCACCAAACAGCCGCATCCTTCTCCAACTGCAAAGTCGCCAACTTGACCTTGCTGCCCTCCGGTGTCTCCAACACCTCGAAGATCGTCTCCACTTGCCGAATCCAGTTGTCAGCCGCATCTGGGTCTGACTTTCCCTCGAATACTGGTGGTTTCATTCTCTTGAACGATTCCACTAGCTTAATCGCCTCGGGCACTAGATTCACCGGCCCCCTTCCTTGGTTCACAGCCACTGCATTCAGCGTCTGGTAAACCCTTGCAAGTTCGGTCTCCAGATCCAAACCTTCACCATTCCTAGCCCCTCTTCTCGACATATTCTGATGCAAAAGATCCATTAAATTCGAAGTATAAGATAAGAATTTAAACCAACTTGTATTTCATTGAATTCCAAAGTTTATACATTCGAATTAAAAACATTTTTGACATCAGAAATGAAGAAAATAGAAGCTACAACAATCTAACTCCTACGGATCCTCTTCGCTGCTCGAAGTTCTTCCCGTAGTTCATCCACTTCATCTTTCAGCACATCCGTCAGGTTCTTTCTCTTCTCAAGTTCCCACACCCGGTGACTGAGAACAGAGAAATCGTCCTTTCGCTTCGCCAGTTGAGCTTCCAAAACTCCAACTCTCTCTTTCAGGGTCTCCACTTGCCTCTGAAGAGAAGCCACAGTGCTACTCAGAGCTGGTCCCTCTTCTTCATCGGAAGAAGAATCGTCAGATGAATCCAGAGGTGGGGTAATCTCTCGAGATTCAGGCCACTCCTCATCATCAGAATCTGCTTGCTCAGGATGATACTCGTCCTCAGAATCAGCCTGTCCAGGATGGTACTCTTCCTCAATAATATGCCAGTCGTCGCCTCCAGCAGGGTCGAAGTGATCAGCCATCTTAGAATAGAGAGGAAGAAGCATAAATCATAGAGCAACACAAATGTAAGTCACTTACATTTAAATCTCTAAACTCAGACACACACTCTAATGTCCACTTCTAGGGTGTCGTTCCTTATAAATTTGTACAAGTGTGAAAGCGTAGAAAGTGTTGCTCTGATACCACTCTGTAATGCCCCAAATCCTAAATCACTGAATTCGAGATGTTCTACAGGATCTTTTCACTTTCTTTGAGTACAATTTTACAAGGAATTTCAAACTTTTCTTTTTACATCAGAGTTTACATCCTTCATTACATTTACATTTGCATAGCGGAAGTAAAAATGTACAACATTTACATAAATGTACAACAACATGATAAAATCTTTATGCATCCATTCATCTTTACTTGTAATTTATCCTGCATACAAAACTGTGGGTACGTCAGTTTATTCAACCGACGATAATTATACATGGCCATCCTCTCTATGCCAGAAACAGTATAACGAATCTCATTTCTTAACAAACCACAAACTTGTTCATAATAAGAATATAAATCAAAGGGGAACTTTTAATGATGTCGTGTCGTGATTGTGCACTTAATCCTTAATGCAATTATTTAATTTACATGACACTAATGCGCACTTGTTCGGATTCTATGCATCCCATACTACATAGGTCCGAGGGCAAGCCTCTTATTCGTTCTTCAATATTGTAGGGTTTAATCCCTCGCCATGATTTACTCTACTTCTGTAATTACGGTGAGTATCCAAAATGATCTATGAGTACAAGCTCGTGCACTGGACCCTGGAGGGGAACCCCACGCCATGTCTTGACTCATCAAGCATGCATTCTGTGGCAATTCAAGCCTCCTCCCTGAACACGATTCTCTTGCAGTCACCAAACATCTCACAAGTGTGACTAGAGTCCGATCATTCTGAGTTGCGCCCGCGCCATGTCTTGACTCATCAAGCATGCATTCTGCGGCTCACACACCCGCACCGTAAACTCTAGTTCTCATACTTATGTTTTTCTCTCACTTTCATCACCTCCTCACTATGTACTAAAATTATTAGAATCATGAATAAAAATCAAAGCTCTAGAGTTAGCCTCTCCACCAAACCGGACTTATCATTTCATTTACACATGACCAACCTTAGTCTTCTTTTCAATATCATTTCATTTCACTGCCGGGGGAGACTTAGCTACTCTTTCATTTCAATTCCAAATTCACAATTTCCAATTGAGCATTCTCAGCTCATAATTCATTTTAGAGTCTCACAGACTTTCTTATCATGATCTTAGCCTTTCATGTTCATTTAATTCTCAATTTCCATCTATGATTCATTTTACATAAATCCATACAGTCATAAAAAGAGTTCATAGACTTCAGTCATAAAGTTCACAACTTCCAACAGCAATAAATAAAATGAAATCACATACATATCAAAGTCCACTCTGTACAGTCGACTTGGAAGGACACCAGTCGACTCATACAGTCAATACAGATTCATCATAAATACTCGGGAGAGTCGACTGCTGTACACGGTCAGTCGGCTGTCCCGTAACTTTTCATGTTCAGTATCATCCACGTGACAGTCGACTGTTCATCCACCAGTCGTCTGTCCTGGGATTTTAATAGTACACTTCTATGTTTAGCTCAGTCGACTGGCTACACGCACTAAGTCGACTGGACAGTTCAGAATTCAGAATCAGACATTATCTTTCCAACCGTTCTCACATGCATTTTCATTACAGCATACATACATTCATATTTCATAAACACCACACTTCTTACTTGTTCAGAAACATCGCAGCCTGGAATTTCAAGTTACTAATATGTTCTTTTCTTTAAGGAAAATACTTTAAACATGCATTCACACTATTCATAACTTTCTTACGAAGATGGAGATATAAATCTCAAGTCATTATACTAGGTCAACATAATGGAATATCTCATATCATCGAATTGCCGAATAATCATACTTAAGTCGTTGCACCAGTCGGCTGAACACATAGTCAGTCGACTGCACCGACAGTTCTTAGTTTTGTTAAACATCGCTAGTTCTTTTCATCCATTCACCTTCCCTCCATCATATGGGTCATAGGGAAAATATAGAATTAGTAATCACACTATTACGTTTATTTGCATTTATTACCACATCATGAAAATAATTGTCTCGTACCAGTCGACTGGTTCATGCGACAGTCGACTGTACCGACTCATTTGTTCTTATTATCAACAGCATGCTCAGGCAATTTCTAATACATTAAATTTACTTTTCATAACATGGTAACAACTATATTAATCATGGTATAACTCCTACATTAGAAGTCCTGAGAAACACCCACCTTATTTGACGAAGTAATCGAATCCAGCAAAGTTCCTCAATGCAATGCAGCACTCCTTGCTCCTTGCTCCTTGTTCCACACCGAAATCCTTCAGAATGCTACTCGGTCCCCCACAGAAAGCACACACACACACAACTCTCACAAATACTTCTCTTGAAATAATAATCTAGTGTAAAAGAAATAGAGAATGAGAGGGGGTATTTATACACAAATTAGAGTGAGATGGAGGGTTAGGATGCACTAGGGAGTTGGATGATCAAGGGCTAGGATGGACTAGGAAGTTGTGAAAACTACCCACACCTCACATTAACTGCCCATGATCTCACACCCACTCACCACAATCCGGCCAAGCTTTGTGCCTTGTGCACGTGTACATTGAGTGCATGTGCACACACAAACCACTCTACAAAATTTGTACATCAAATACCCGGTAAAAGAAAAGATGCTACACATTACAAGTTGTAGAAAATAATAATAAGGTTTAAATTCATGGGCTAAAATTAATTGGGCCAAAATAATTATTTTGTAGAAGAGATAAATAAATTAACACTTGGGCTTTAGGGAAAAATCCTTTATATAAAAAATGCTCTTACTCATCATGTTGAAAATAATAGCCAAAATATTACACGTGCATACCACGTGCAACAAAATAAATAATCTTCATATATTCGGAAAAATCGGGGTATTACAAAAGGAATGCAACAAAAAAAATTGATAAGGTAGTGGAAAGTTGTAATGAAGCTCTTGAACAAAATAGAATATTTGATGCTACACTAGATCTCTTCGTTGAAACACAGAAGACTATGAGATGACTAGAAAAAGATTTTGTAAAAGAGTAATTGGGCTCGAGAAAATTGTTGAAAAATATGAAGGGACAAGTTATCTTATTACAAATAATTCAAGATCTTATCATGATAATCGAGGGCTTGGTTGTGAAGATCCAATACACCATCAAAAATCTAAATTATCTTGTCATACACACATGCACAGTCACCAATATGATCACAAATCAACCCAAAACTATGTAAGTGTGCATGATCCAAGGCATAGTCGTATCACATGTCACTACTGCTGTAGACTAGGGCATATTTCTTATATTATTCGTTAAAAAGGAATACTAATTTTGTTTGGGTAAGAAAGAATGTAAATACAGGTTCAACACAAACTTGGGCACCTAAAATTATACCTATTAATCTTAATGTAGGTACATCAACGTATCAAGTCTAAAGATCGGTGGTACCTTGATAGTGGATGCTCAAACCATATGACAGGTGATAATGGATACTTTGCATCACTATCAAGGGAAAGATGGAAGGACATCATCTTTGAAGATAATAGCACTGGTCAAACCATCGCTAAAGTTAAAATAAAATTTAGTTCTTCATGCTCCATTGAGGATGTTCTATTGGTAAGAAATTTGAAACACAATTTACTTAATGTCAGTCAATTATGTGACAAAGGTTATACTGTTACTTTTGATAAAAATGTATGTACTGTGCTAGATAGCAATAAATCATGTTTATTTCTCGCTAACAAATGTAACAATGTATATGTCATAAACTCTAATGAATTAACACAGGAGAATATGAGGTGCTTTGTTGCTAGAAATAATGATGGCTGGTTATGGCAACGGCGACATGGACATACAGCGATGCATAATCTCAACAAACTTGTAACCAAGGAGCTTGTGAGGGGGATCCCCAAAATCAAATTTGAGAAAGATAAACCTTGTGGGTCGTGTCAGTTCGGTAAGCAAACTAAAAGTTCTCACAAGTCAAAGAAAATGGTATCAACTTCTAGACCCCTTGAACTCTTGCATATGAATCTATTTGGACCATCACGAATACGTAGTAATGGAGGTGCACGATATGTTTTTGTAATTGTCGATGATTATAGTAGATTCACTTGGGTTGCTTTTTTGTCACAAAAAATGACACATTGTATGTTTTTTAAAAAATTCTGTCGTATAGTGGAAAATGAGAAAAACCTCACCATTGTTACTATTCGTAGTGATCATGGTGGAGAATTTCAAAACGAACTATTCACATCATTTTGTGACAAAAAGAGAATAAAACATGAGTTTTCTTGTCCCCGCACTCCCTAACAAAATGGGGTTGTTGAAAGGAAAAAATCGATCTCTTCAAGAAATAGCCCGAACCATGCTTAGTGAAAAAGATTTATCTAAGTCATTTTGGGCAGGAGGTTGTCAATACAGCATGTTATACAATTAACCAAATAATCATTAGGAAATATCTTGAAAAAACACCTTTTGAATTATATTATGGCAAAATTCCTAACTTAAGTTACTTTCGCGTATTTAGGTGTAAAGTGTTTATTTTAAATACTCTTGATAACTTGGAAAATTTTGAACGTAAAAGTGATGAAAGTGTATTCTTAGGATACTCCTTAAATATCAAGACATATCGTGTATTTAATAAAAGAAGATGCACTATTCAAGAATCTGTTGATGTTATATTTGATGAAACTAATCCGTACACCAAAGAAATATTACATGTTGTTAATGATGATGAGATAGGTGTTCGTGTTGAAAAGAAACAGGTATCCATTGACCAAGAACCAAATGTGGATTCTCAAAATCATAAGCCTCCTCAAGAAGAAGATGCATCCAAATCCCAAATAGAAGAGATGCCTCCCCAACAAATTGATACCATGGAAAATGATCATATACAACATCAACTTCCACCAACGAAAGGCGCCCCGCATGGAAATTTATGTCTAGCCATCCACCAAATCTTATACGAAGCAATATGTCGAAAGGGATAACTACTCAGACACAAACTCAAAATTTTATGTGTTTTTCCGCTTTCGTCTCAATACTTGAACCTAAGAATATTAAGGGGGCCTTGCTAGATAATGACTGGATCATTGCAATGCAAGAAGAACTTAATCAATTTGAAAGGAATCAAGTATGAAGACTTGTTTCTAGATCTCACAATAGAACCATACTTAGAACTAAGTGGGTGTTTATAAACAAGTTAGATTAATCGGGCACTATTACTAGAAATAAGGTCCGTCTTGTTGCACAAGGTTATAACCAACAAGAAGGTATTGATTTTAATGAAACTTTTGCACCTAATCAACGGCTTGAAGTCATTCGCATTTTACTTGCTTTTGCTTCGTATATGGACTTTACTCTTTTTCAAATGGATGTCAAAAGTGCTTTCTTAAATGGTTTTATTTCGGAAGAAGTTTATGTTGCACAACCACCGGGATTCACTGATCCCACACACCCAAACCATGTATTCTGTCTTAATAAAGCTTTGTATGGTTTGAAGCAAGTCCCTCGTGCTTGGTATGAACGACTAAGTTCATTTTCAATTCACATAAGCTTCTCTAAAGGGAAAGTAGACGCTACACTATTTATGAAACATGTTTCTAAAGATATCTTAATTGTTCAAATTTATGTTGACGATATTATATTTGGCTCTACTAATGAAAATCTTTGCAAGGAATTCTCTAAGCAAATGCAGGATGAGTTCGAAATGAGTATGATGGGTGAACTAACTTATTTTCTTGGACTTCAAATACAACAAAGAAATGATGGCATCTTTATAAATCAATCTAAATATGCAAAGAAACTAGTCAAAAAGTTTGATCTTGAGAATGCAAATGCTTACAAAACACCTATGGCAACTACCACTAAGCTCTCCAAGGATGAACCTGGTAACAATGTTGATATTTCTACCTACCGGGATATGATTGATAGTTTGCTTCATATTACTGCATCTCGTTCAGATATCATATTTAGTATTTGTTTATGTGAGCATTTTCAATCGTGTCCCAAAGAATCGCATTTGGTTGTTGTTAAGTGTATCATTCGATATCTTAAAGGTATACAAAATACTGGACTTTGATACCCGAAAAAATTTAAAAAATTCTTATGTAGGGTACTCTGATGCAAACTATGTTGGCTGCTTAATAGACAGAAAAAGTATTAGCGGCACATGTCACTTTTTGGGCAATTGCCTTGTCTCATGGACATCCAAGAAGCAGAATCTGTAACTCTCTCCACTGCCAAAGCTGAATATATTGCCGCCGGATTCTGCTGTGCGCATATATTATGGATAAAAAACACTTTAGAGAATTACAAGTTATTCTTTGATCACATTCCGATTAAATGCGATAACACTAGTACTGTTCATATGACAAAAAATTTTGATCAACATAGTCGCACAAAACACATAGATATTCGGTATCACTTTATCAAAGATCATTTTCAAAAGGAGATATTATTCTTGACTATGTTTCCACTGATTCTCAACTTGCTGATATCTTTACCAAGCCTTAGATGAAAAACAATTTCATTCTTTAAAGGAAGAATTGAACGTTATTGATATTTCTACTTAAAATTGTGATTTCGGTCGACTGGACGGTCGACTGTTCACCTATGAAGGTGTACAGTCGACTGGGTGATTGACCGGTTTGCTCTCAGTTTTTTGTTTATTGTCGACATTAGGTTTACGGGATTTGCGATCGACCGTTCGGCCGACCGGTTCGCTCTCGGGTTGTTTTTTTTTTTCTTAACTGTGAATTCAATTGGTTTTCGGTCGACTATTCGGTCGACCGGTTCTTTCACTGTTTGTTCTTTTTTTTTTAAGAGAAATCTATTTACGGTCTTCTATGATTTCAGATTTCTTGAAATTCATTCTTCTTCATCTTTTGCTCTATATCACGCGTTTGTATTGGAAAAATCTCAAATCTATGATACCATGAAGAGCTCTCACTGTATATCAAAGAGTATCGCAATCAACGGTATCATGTAAGTAGAGTTTCCTTATGTTTTCAAAAATATTATATTCCCCGAAATATTCTCTTGTTTTGCTTAATGTATGTTCATTTATCTTTTTTCATGCATGGATTTAGGGGGAGTATGTTATACACTTTGTTTATGCTATTTTTTTTCCGCCCCCTCTTGGTGTGTTCCAAAAAGGGGGAGAATTTTTTTTTTAATATTTTTACTAAAAATAAATGAAAATCTCTCTTAAATACTCTTCATCTATGAAAACCTTTGATACAGAAAGTATTGAATTAAGGGAGAGTATTTATATACTTTATTCTTTATTTTCAACATTCAAAGACATGTTTTGTTCACACCAAAAGGGAGAGATTATTGACTCCTAATTTGGTGTGCACAAAACGTGCTTACAAATACTAATAAGTTTCAATTCAGATGTTCAAATTTTCAGGAATGAATAAAGTCAATAAAAGATTCAAACAGATTCAAAAATAAGCAAAGAAGGAAAGCAATAAAAAAGGATTACAAAATCAAGCAAAAGAAGAAATCATTCAAAAACAGCACATGTTGATTAGTGCCCAAGAAAGCCACCAAGATCAGTTTTTATTATTCCATATATGTGAGATTTTATAAGTATTTGATTGATTAGTATTTGGTAAGAATATAAAGTGGTTCTTTCAGCATCAGCACGATTGCGGTTGACCGTACTACACTATCAGTCGACTGCACCACAGTCGACCGCTCATCGCAGTTAAAATGATGAGACAGTCGACCATTCATCTTTCGACTTTACGATTAAAAGATGAACGGTACACTGTCACTTTTTGCGGTCGACCGTACCTCGTGCATATTTTTTTTTGGAATGTATTGTTTCTATTTTTAAGAGATACACTTCCTAAGTCTATATATTTGGACGAACCCACAGTGTATTCTTCACCTATTGCTCTGAGAAATTTTTTTCAGAACTAATCAATTCAACAATCAATCCGAGTGTGTGTGATACTTATTTGTTTTCTTCAGTCATGATCATTAAGGATCATGAGTTTTTCTTTTCTTCCACTTCGGTGAGATTGACGGAGCTTGTCTTAGAAGTCCTGTGGGTGTAATAGGTCTCTCGGCCTGAATCCGAGAATCACTATACAAGGGTTTGAGTATAGTGGAACGCTTGTGACGAAGAATTGCTACAAATAGGTGGTGTGGACGTAAACTGGAGGTCGAACCACATTATATCACTGCGTCATTTGTGCTTGCTATGTTTGCTTTTTCTATCTCTTCTCATTTACTTTACAACTTAATTTTTTTTTTTTAATTCCGCACAATCAGCCTATTCACCCCCTCCCCTAGGGTGATTAACATTTAGCACGTGCACTTATGCATTGATTGCCATAACAGATATGTACATGGCTTCATAAAATTCTTCTTCTATCTCTTCATCATCCATATCTTCATCAATTTCTTCTTCCTCTATGTCATTACCCTCATACATGCTCAACATGCTCGATTGTGACATTATCGTATATAAAAAAATATACGAGACTGCAGACAATAAAAAGAAAAAATAGTAGATATTAATAGTTGCTCAAATTAACGAAATATTGACTTTGATTTTTCTTCTTTATCTGCTTTGATTGTACTTACTTTGCTTTGTAAATTAACGAAATATTGACATTGACTCAAGTAGGAATAGCCAAATATATCTACCTCTGATTCTAATATTACTATATTCTATAATAATGATTTGAAAAGAAAAAAGAAAAAGTGCATAAAGAAAAAGAAACTTTCCTAATCACAAGTTATGCACAAAATAAAAGAAAAAGTGATCATGATCTTCACAAGAATTGTACGTAAAAGTAAACAAAACTATCACATTACTATAACATTTGCTGATAAACTGATAAACTTCAACACAATGCAGAACCAATATAACCAGCAAAACCAAGATGAAACCATAATAGTTCAACCAAAATATAATCCAAATACTGTAATCATAGTACAACCAAAATAATACCAAAAAAAATTACAGTTCAACAAAACCCAAGATGATTAAAATATTTTTTTATAAGAGATGATCAAAATACAAATTATATTCCTAACTTAAACGTTATCCAAGGTGAGTGTTCTTCGAGTAACATCTTCAAGAACAAATCATTCTTTGATTTAGTATTAAGCAAATCAGCCGCCATGTAACGAGTGTTATCATCCAAATTTGGAAACTTTTTTATAGCATCCCAAATATTACTCTCTATCTCTTCCTCTTTTCTCCATTAGGTTAGATATTTTTTCAAAATGGACAACAATAGTCTCAATGCCAACAAGAATGATTTTCTAAAATTTTGGCTTGATTGTTTGTCACAACTGAGCTAGCACTCCCTTCATACTCGGATCTACTTCTCTTATGATGGCTTGGTTTTTCAGTGGGAACCTCCGAACCTAAAGGGGAATGAGATGGTGGACTACATTGGCGAGATGATGGAGGTTGGAATAGTGGTTCATAGTGACTTGGTGCTATGAATGCATCATTATTAGGATCATATGAAAAATCTTCATCCCAAAATCTCTATTTTCTTCCCTAAAAGTTTTTGGATCGGTATCATCAGCGCCTAATGAAATGGAACAATTTCCATTAGCAATTCCACCCCGAGCAACAATCTTTAAATTTTCATAATCAACTATACTCTTTTCCCGAAGTATACTGTGACTTGGGTGGGACTAGCAAAGAAAAAATTATTCATTGTCAATATATTGCAAACAACATAATGTACTAAATTTGTAAGCTATTAATATATTTAAAAGATGATGAACTGAGCTCGCCTTCAAGTAATCTTTCCAGACTTCATCACTAGCAGTGAACGTTTTTGTGATTGGATCCCACCCAAAGCCAGAGTTGTTAAGCATAAGTGTTGACATCTTGATATATTGATTCTTAAACCACTTCATTCGGCTCAAGTAGTGATTATAATTTTTAGGGAACCTAATTTTCGCATTGAGACGAGGAAGTATCACTCTTTCTACATTCTGCTTGCTAAGCGACCCATTAGTATCACGCAATCTGTTATATATAGCATCCACCAAAAGGTGCAACAGCTCATTGGTATCATCCATGGTCCAAGCTTCATAGTTCTCTTTTTCTTTGCTTTTTCCTTTGTTATTTTCTTGTTGTGAATCCCCCATTTGCACGAGCTTATCACCACTAGAAAAAAGGCAAAAAGTTTCAAATCCACATAAGATGCTTAAACTTTTATATTAATAAGTGAATAAATTACTTCAACATAATATTATGCATATCCTTACTGATTATAGTAACATAATTTTAGCCATGATCTGTACACCCACTTTAAATAACACTTGCAAATCATTTATAAAGTTATTTTTTTATTACTATTCAAAAATTACTAACATCTCTTAAATGATATGAAAACAACAACAAAAAAAACTTGATTTTTAAATTTTACTCTAAATATATTTTTACTATCAAAAAATATATGGCCTAAAATGCATTATCTTCTTCACAGTCAACAAAGTGAAAAGGCATGCATTTTAGGATTGCATCGAATTTGCTTGTAGTATATGATAATGAACAACCGAAGATTTATCACTCATTGTCACCCATACTATAAACATCGAACTCAAATATCACCCATATTATGAACCAAAAGGCAAACAAATTTATCACCCATACTATGAACCAAATAGATTTATCAAATATCAAATATCAAATATCAAATGTCACCCATACTATGAAAACTCAAATATCAAATATTACCCATACTATGAACTAGAAGGCAAACAGATTTCACTACAAGAAAACCCCTTTTTCGCAACGCCAAATATCATTGCTAAAACTCGTTTGTCGTTGCGAGAAATATTTTTGGCAACGACATTTGTCGTTGCAAGGTCGTTGCGCGTCCGGGCGTCGCTAAAGATTTTGACTACGACTTGTTGTCGTTGCCAAACATAGAATTTTTCGCAACGATATTGCCGTTGCAATATATTTTGTCGTTGCCATACCTAATTCCACCCGTGCTATGGTATAAAATCAATTGCAACAACCTTTGTCGTTGCCAAACATACTTCATATATTTGGCAACGACTAATGTCGTTGCTAAAGATACTTCATATAAAATCAATCGCAACAAACTTTATCGTTGCCAAACATACTTCATATATTTGGCAACGACTCATGTCGTTGCTAAAGATACTTCATATAAAATCAATCGCAACAACCGTTGTCGTTGCCAAACATACTTCATATATTTGGCAACGACCCATGTCGTTGCTAAAGATATATTTTTCGCAATGAATGATTGTCGTTGCCTTACATTTTCTATTTTGGCAACGACTACTGTCGTTGACAAAGCTTGACTGTTTTGCAATTATTTTTATAATTGCTTTGCATTACTTGTATTTTGATAACAACTATAGTCGTTGCTAAAGCTACAAATTGTCGTTGCGAAAGTTTAATTCTTTTTTAGACAAATTATATATTGTCGTTGCATCAGCCCTACCCAAACTAGCATACACTTCAAAAACATTAAAAACCAACATCATTCCAAAAACTATAATATTAACCTTGTCCAACATATTATATTTATGTCACATATAAGAAGCAATGCCCAAAATATTACAAACATCAACTTCTCAAAAAGATATCTGAGTATCTCATAATCATTTCTATTATGCATAATAAGCTTAACCATGTTTTCTAATATTCTCTTGACATCTAAACATTGCAAAAAAATTGGATGCAAGATTGAAAGAACTGAATCAACTTAGAACAAAAGATATGCTATCAAAATATAACTAAATCATACACTGTCAAAATATGATACAAAAATATATGCTTCCGGGCTAATGGCTTCATTCCCTAATTCTCCAAATACAGTTCCTTCTCGTGGTACCTACATATTTGAAATAATGATTAGTCCAGCAGTATACAATGAAACTATGAAAGATTGCCAAAACTATTAGAACCTATATGCACAAAACAATACAGCATAATAGTGCCACTAAAATTAATAGTACCTTGATCATTCGATGAATTTCATGCACCTCTATTTGTAAGTTGTACCAATAATTCTTGTTTCATTGCATCCATTGCACGCTGCATATCTTCCTTTTGTTGTTCAATTTGTCTTGTTGTTCTTTCTTGAGTTTCTTGCAACTCCTTTATCATTTTCTGCTGCTCTTCAATTTTCTTTTGTTGCTCATTGATCAAGTTTTGTTGCTCAAGTTGCTGTCTTCCTTTACAATAACCTTTTAATGCAGTTTCCTTGCCACGAAAATACCCTGATCTAGGCTTCAAAACATCTAGAAGGATCTCCTCTTGAGTCATTGAATCACCATGTGCAGCAACTGCTACTTTAAGTTGCTCCTAATTAAATAACAATAACAAAAAATAAAATTTAGCATGAAGCATCTTACAAAAATATTTTACAAAAATATCGCTAAAATATCGCTAAAATTATCCTTACTTTCTAACTTTCTACCTTACTAGATTTGTAGCACTTGCTACACACATCAACAAGAGATTGGTGTCTGATGCTGTGTTTTAAGTAAAAACAGAAGGCATTAAAGTCCTGTACTGCATATAATAGTTAACTGTGTGAGGCCACACGACCACAGACATCAATCCTCTTAGAGTTGAAGTACTAGAATCAGGTACTGTTTCAGTGTATGCTACTTTTTCAATATCTTCCTTTGTTTTTTTTGCCAAAAGTTGTTGACTGGTGCCTTCAGGAATTGTACATTAACTGCTCTCTTGCACTGGAAATATGCATTATTTTATTTTTTTCCTTTTTTCTAATTAATGTTTTGATTATAAATTGGTAGTTTGTTATTTTTCCAGCAGCACGTTCCCAGTCCTTCAGTATTCATCTTGAAAACAAATGAATTCACTTTAATAGGCTAAAATGACTTATTATACATATCTTGAAAACAAATGAATTCTATCTGCTTATCTAACATGGTGATATGTCTGAAAGCCCCTGAAGAATTTAGGAAATGTCCTAAGCCACTAAACCTTTTCAAAATATCAGGAATTTGATATTTGATATTTGTCAGAAATGTCAGGAATTTGATATTTGATATCTGCTCTGTAAAGGAACTGGGTACATTTAGCTTTCATATCTTGATAAATGGTACAATACATCATTAATCAGCAAGTTTTTTAATTAGTTAATTCTTTCTAGCTTACAACAGTCCACCTGAGGATGTGTACCTCAAACCATTATCATTCTCTAACCACATCATATCTTTAGCATTTATTATGAGAATTTGTTATTTTATAAACCAGTTTCTGGACTAACTTGTATGATGCTCATGCCAATTGTTTCTAAGATTTGTTTTGAAAAAACACTTTGAAGAAGCAGGAGAAAATGGGAAAGTATCAGGGGATCCATCCTCATCTTTGTGTGGAGCATGTTGAGTGGGAGAACCCAATGTATAGTCTACTCGTTGCTCCAACTTAACTGAGACACTATAATTTTTTTAACATATCAACAATAAGAACAAGATTTCAGAACCCTGTATTTCAGATAAGTAAAAGGTGATGAGTGCACAATAACTTATTCCAAAAGAAGATAATGTATTTTTATTTATTTTTTGGTGCTAAAACCAAATTTCTTAAAACACTTATCTAGAATTGGTGCAAGAGGCATGGATTGAATGCTAATAGACAATATGAAGGTTTAAATCAATGGAAAATGATAGATTATCTATTAACAGAGAAACCTAATAAGGTCTCAAAGTTTAGGATGCAAATAAGATTCTGAAAAATCTGACAGATAAAGGCAAAGTTTTGGCATCCAACGCACTATTCTGAATAGGAACTAATACAAAATCCACCAGTATCAAAAACTCATTTGTAAACCAAGTACATACAAATAAAAATTACACGACCTTATGAATAGGACTACTCATGAAGATGTGTATTTGTAGAATGAATGCACCCTCTAAAATAGCTTTTGAATATATGTGGATAGCCTATTCACTATTGTTCCTAGTCCCTACCTACCATTGGTGAAGTGCATTGTCGGCAATCTTCAGAAAACATTCTTATTCTTCAGAAACTACATATTCTGGAACATTTATAACTTCTCTGTTCTTTCACAAAAAACAGGCAACTGTTTCGCAGGAAGCAGTGTATCATCCACCAAGTAGTCTCCTTAGTTCTATAACTAATTTTAAAACAGAGATAGTTCATTTGGATTTGGAACTGTTTTAAATCGAGTATAACTATCCAAACACAAAACTGTACAAGTGTACATAATTTAAGGTACAATAAAAAGGTGTATCAGCCACTACAAATGATCTAGCATATATTTAATCAGTGTGAGAATAACTTAAATCATAAGGTATACATAAACAGACACATTTACGCAAGCAAGGAATCAAAGATCATTTCAGTGAAATATGAAGAATGCCATACATTAAACAGACTAAATTGAATAAGAATCTTAGTTCAAGTTGACTCGCACAATAAATTGAGTCAGATGTCAATAATTCCACTACCAAAAAGTTAGTTTGTGAGGAAATGTCAGGAATTTGATATTTGATATCTGCTCTGTAAAGGAACTGGGTACATTTAGCTTTCATATTTATCCAAATCCATGGGGTATATCAAGAACCATCTTGATAAATGGTACAATACATCATTAATCAGCAAGTGTTTTAATTAGTTAATTCTTTCTAGTTTATAAAATATGTTGAATATGGTGGTTTGCATTATAGATTTTGATTTTCTGCATAATTATATGTTCCGCTTACATCAGTTCTTAGCAAATTAGGACTGTCACAAACTGAACTCCTGAATCTTGCTTGGAATTTGGTCAGTGAAGGGTAAGATAAATAAAGGCATATCAAGAACAAGTATTTCAATCAATGAAGGCAATGTACACTACCATATAAATAAAGGCATAGCACAAAATTTATAACGTACATGTATCTTCTTAAATTGACCATCGTCAGCCCACTCAAGTTTGCCGTGGTCATTTTTTCTTGTGTGCTCCGCAAGCCAAATCACATCAGCATCTGGCTTCACTCCATTATTTTATTGTTCCTAATAATGCGTAAAGACATGTATGCCATTATTTATCAATTTCTTCCAAAAATGTGTAAAGATGAAAAAAATATCAAATTTATAATATTTACCAGTATTGTTTCAAATTCAGCATATGAAACGTTCCCGGTTGTATGCTTTGTCCTTTTCTCAGAAAGACGATTTTTGGAATTTCTTTCACTCATCGCATACAATTCTAATGCATAAGATAGAAGTATAAATAAGATATAATGATAATCTGTTGATCTGGGTATCACCTTGAATTCTGCAGAGTCAAATCGTTGTATACAATGTTCCCACTGCTCTTGTGATAAATCAGGAGGACGATTTCTTAAGCGTTCTTCAATAGTTTGTCCACATTCCTCACTCTTATAATATCTATACAATCGAGATTTCCATTGTCTATAAAGTCGTTGCATGGTATCAATCGCAAAGGCTTGCATCTTGATGTAAGAGCTACCTTCCTTAATCTCAAACTTTCCCTACAATAGAAAAAAAAAACAGGAAGTATTATAGAAATCTAAACAAAAGACAAGTTAGCAATTAAAAAAATATTTAAGAAAATTTACCTCTATTTCCTTCCACATCACATCACCAACTGCTCCAAAAGCATCTTTCCAATTGTTTACATTTAATGGAGCCGTTGTCCTCACCACACGACCACATTCATTCACCAAATGTCGAGCATTGTCACCAATTGCTCGATCAATGTCATCCGGAATGTAAATTTTCAGCTTTGATTTCTGTCCTTTGATTTTCATGTCAACCACATGACTTGTATTTTCCCCTCTCCCCCTTTTGCTTTTTTAACTTACTTGTGGCTAATGACAAATAAATGTGGCTAATGACAAATAAAGCTTAATATTAATATATTTAGATTTATATACGATGCATAAGAAATGTGTAGATTCACAAGAAAAAAGGTATTTGTTTTCACCTTCCCCATTTTGAGTAGCGTCTGTGTTATTGGCTGAATGTGCAGAACCACGATTTGCTATCACTTGGTCATCTCGCTGTCGGTTTCTTCTATTTTCACCAGTTTCTTGTTCATCCCTTCTCGTGGGAGGATCCATAACATCTGCTCCTTCTAGTTTCATGTTTAGCCTTTCAACTAAGTTGTTTTTTCTTTTCCTTGTAACTAACAGATCTGCTATGTGTAATAAGTTTTAAACAAAAGAAGTTATTGTCAAATTAAGTGGCAATTTCAACAATAGATAATTAGTTGTTTAGAAATTACCTCTACTCTCAGGTGAAATGAATCCCTCTGATTCATTTGCTACCACTTGATTTCCACTCAAATTCATATCCACATTATGGTTCTGAGTGTGCTCAATTTGATTCAAGGACTCCATCTCATTGTGACTTGCTAAATTATGACTTTGTTCATTTTGCAGTTGGTTTGAAGAGCCTGCCTAGCGCCTGGATATGTTAGGATTGCCTTCATTTTGAACTTGATTTAAGAGTCTCCGAGATCCAGCAGCCATAGTTTGATGACCTCCATGCCCTGTTTCATTTATGAAGCGGCCATATTATACTTAAAGTTCACTTGAGCTACAAAACAATCAAACCAAAATCATGTAATAACTCATACCTTTTCCATCCTTATTGCGATTGCCCACATTCTTTCCTCCCCCTCTTCCAACCATTCTTTACCTGTATGTTCCCAATTTTAACATAAACCACTAGGAAACATTAGTTGTTATAGTCTAAATAAAATATATATTTCATGCTTGAAACAAGCAAATAAGAAGAGATGTTATAGTCTTCATTCTCTCATGCAAAATAATAAAAGGCTACAATACTATTTATTCCACACAAATGTCACAAGTATGACAAGGTAATGGCAACTGACTAAAGCATATATCACAAAAAACATAAATAAAACGGTAAGAAAGCAAATGATTTTTATTCATCCTTCTGCTGAGTCATAATCCATTAATTCCTCTTCACTTGTACCATCAGAAACTTCAATATCACCATCATTGATATAGCTATCATCTTTTCCATTCTCCTCAATCGCCTTTCTAACTAATTTTACAACACTAGGTTCCCTTTCGACCATAAAAGAACCTGTCGCTAAAGAGGCCACCAGAAAGTCCTGATTTGAATGTGTGAAATTATGGCAATTGACATCTGCATCTGCATCGACTTGCTGGTATGCATCCACATCTATTATATCTTCATCATCATCATCTTTGCTTGGCATATTATAAAGATCTCTAGGCTGAGTCTTTATGACAAACTTCCAATCCTCATGTTTCGGATCTTGTATATAAAACACTTGCTCAACTTGGGATTCTAACACATACACTTCATCTGTCTTTAAGGATGCCCTCTTATTCACACTTATCAAGCCATGATCATCCACCTTATATCCTCTACCAAGGTGTTGTACATCAAACCAGGCACATTTAAACACATATGTGCGATTCCCACCAGGATAAGACAATTCAATCACATCCCTCAACACACCATAGTATTCCTTATCTGAAATATCATCCCCTCGCACCATGACTCCACTATTCTGAGTTTTTCTATTCTCACACCTATCATCAGTATGAAACCGAAAACCATTTACAATATATCCTGCATAACGCCTCACAACTCTAGAAGGAAAACAAACTAAATTATATATGTCTGCATCAACTTTCCTTTCTTCATGAAGTTTGCGCACCTGTTAAGGAATATACTCCCTCCGTTTCACTTTAAGTGATATTTAGGGGTTTTTTTCTTGTTTCACTTTAAGTGATATTATCCAATTTTTTCCCTTTTTTTTCCAAGAACACCCTTATTTATGTTGAAGTTTTATCTTAATTACTCATCTTAATCCTATCAACTATTCTTAGAAAATTGTAGTTTCAAGTTTCTAGATTTTATTTTCTCCAAAAATTTAATGCCAACTCCCCCTCACCTACTACTTGCAACTCTATATATTTTCCAAATCAAAAGTACTACTCCTAAATATGGGTTTGAAAACATTAATTACATTTTTTGATATCTGGGTTTGAAAACATTAATTACATTTTTTGAAATTAGAATTACTCCTAGTAATTACTCATAGAGACTTATTAATAAGGGTATAAAGGGAAAAAAATATTTATCTCACCCTTCCTTAATTTGTGTGCAAAACTCCTAAATATCACTTAAAGTGGAACGGAGAGAGTAAATAAGATGGACATTTCATTAACATAACTAGAAATCAGATTAAAGTACTTTAAGCTATCAAACATACATGCTGATGTATCCATCTAGAGAACTCCAATTTATGCCTTCGCTCGACATTTCTAGGATTCTCTTTCTCCAACTCTAACTTGTGCTCACTAAAAATTAATTATAACATAATATAAATAGTTAGATGCATTATGAAGTCAATTGAATACAAAAAAAGCATAAAGAATGGAGTTCAAATGACTCTTCCTAAACTTACTTAAAAAATTCTATAAGCTCGTCACAATTTAGGAGGATGTACAAATGGATTTGTTCACTCTCTTCGAAGTTGAGATGTAATGGAACCCCTTGTCCTAAAGGACGACCGATGGGTCTAAATACATCTAGATTACTTCTCAAAGTGCCTTCATTCTCATCATCATCATTTCTCCCTTTACGATTAAATTTTGTTTCAACGTCATTCATATATCTTGAGCAAAATGTTAGACACTCATCTGCAAGATAACCTTCTGCAATGCAACCCTCTGGTTGTGCTCTATTTCGAATGTATCTCTTTAATGTCCGAAGATACCTGATGTCATAAGAAAGTTGATTAAAAATAATTAGGCCTGAAGAGTGCATATATCTAAGTTTCTAAAAAAATCAAGAAGTGTCATACCTCTCAATCGGGTACATCCATCGATATCGAACAGGGCCTGCTATCTTTGCCTCAGTAGCTAAGTGAACCACTAAATGCACCATTACATCAAAAAATGCTGGTGGGAAAACCATCTCTAGCTTGCACAATGTGTAAGGTATTTGTGCCTCAAGGTCATTAAGTTGCTCCATAGTTATGTTCTTTGAGCAGAGATTTCGGAAAAAAGAACTCAACTCAACTAAAGGCTTATATACATTATTTGGCAAAAAGACCCGAGTTGCAAGGGGGAGAAGTTGCTCAATAAAGACATGATGGTCATGACTCTTCATACACGAGATTTTTTTTCCACTATCTTTTACACAACGGGATATGTTTGACAAGTATCCATCAGGAGACTTAATTCCTGCAAACAGCTCACATATTGCAGCTTTAGCATTTGAATTCAAAGCATAAGAGGCTACAGGAATGCGTACTTTGTCTCCGTCCAAACTCGGGTGGAGCTCATCCCGAATGCCCATATTCATCAAATCAATTCGAGCCTTAATTGTGTCTTTTGTCTTACCTTTAATATTCATCAAAGTACCCAAGATGTTATCAGACACATTTTTTTCAATATGCATGACATCCAAATTATGTCGTATTTTAAGTTTTCTCCAATAAGGAAGTTCAAAAAAAATGCTTTTCTTGTGGAAACCATACCAACTGTTTGAGGCATCCCATTTTTTTTTGTCCAACAACCTTGCCAAATTTCTCTTGATTAAATTGATTATAACAATCTAATACTTCATCCCCAGTTAAAGGAATAGGTGCAGACCCTCTTTCCTTTGTATTATCAAATGACTTGCCATCCTTTCTCCATTTATGATTATGAGGCACCCAACGACGATGACTTAAGTAACAACCTTTATTCAATAGTGAAGTGCGCCTAGTATCCTTATGGCAATCAGGACAAGCATAATGACCTTTAGTTGACCAACCCGACAAGTCAGCATAGGCAGGAAAGTCACTAATAGTCCATAAAAGCATCGCACGCATAACAAAATTTTGCTTCGAATAAGCATCATATGTTTCAACCCCAATCTCCCACAACTCCTTTAACTCTTCAATTAGGGGTTGCAAATATACATCTATGTTTCTTACGGGGCTTGTGGGTCCAAGTATGAGCAAAGATAGGAGGAAAGACTGTGGTTTCATGCATATCCAAGGAGGCAAATTGTAAGGAATGAGAACAACAGGCCAAATACTATGTTGTGAATTCTCAAATGGCTGAAACCCATCAGAAGCTAATCCAAGTCTAACATTCCGTGCATCTCTTGCAAATGAAGTATACTCCTCATCAAAGGATTTCCAAGTGGGAGAATCAGAAGGATGCCTCATAAACTCATCGTCCACCTGCTCCTCCTTATGCCACCTCATATCTTTTGCTGTCTTCCTAGACATATATAATCTCTGCAGCCTAGATGTTATTGGAAAGTATCTCAACACCTTATAAGGTACTTTAGTACCTTTAGAAGGACCTTTGTCAATATTCTTGTACCTAGGTAAATCACAGGTTGGACACCTATCCAACTGCGCATTTTCTTTCATATAAAGAAAACAATCATTTTCACAAGCATCAATCTTCACACACTCAAGACCCAAATCAGATATCAATTTCTTTGCCTCGTAATAGGAATTAGGAAGTGTAATCCTTAGAGCTTGACGTTGTAATTTGAGCAAACTATCGAAAGAGCTATCACTCCAATTATTTAAAACCTTTAATTGCAGCAGTTTCACAATATAAGACAACTTCGACATTGTAGTGCCATCAGTTGTAAGTGGCGCTTCATATTCTTTCAAGAGGCGGTAAAACTTTGCAGCTTCTCCTCTAGGTTCTTCATTGGACTCATCGTCATTCCCATCACCCCCACCAAAAAAGCATACCTGGTACCCCACAAGCATCTTCTAACATATTGATTTCATTATCACCACTTTCAGTCTCATCATCATCATTTCCAGGCAGATTAGTGTTGCTGCTACTAGAATGGTTTACTTTTTCACCATGAAGATCCCATGTAGTGTAATTCTCATACATTCCCGACTTCAATAAATCAAATCTCACATCACACCTTCTTTTAAAGACTAAATTACGACAATTATTGCAAGGACATCTAATGGGGGCAGCATCAACACCCTCAAAGATATTAGAAAATGCAAAGTTCAAGAAATCATCAACACCCTCTTTATACTCGGACAATGAATGATCATTTATTTTCATCCATTCCTTATTGAAAGTCATTCCCTAAAATGCAGTTTCAACTCGGTTAATAAAAATTGCAACATATTTCATATAGCACCATACATATCATTTACCTAAACATAAGAACATGTGCAGTATCATAAATACTACAATGATATTATAGTAATTAATAGAGTCCAAATAATAGCCGACTAAATTCAATTATTTTAAATACCATTTTATGTTTACGGTGAGACTAATTTATGAACATAGAAATAGTGTCTGTTATAAAAAAATAGAGTAATAAGAGTGTTTTACCTAAACCCTTTGTGCTCTTTCAAGTTTTAATTCATCACATGATGTTCTGGCTTATTGTTGCATCAATGAATTCAACATAGGAAATCAATCACTAGAAATTTAACGTTTGCTTACAATAGTTTCTCTCCTTTTTTTCAATAAGAGAGACAACAGCACAAACACTGCATGCTATCCCTACTTCTAAAACCACATGACTATGACATATTAACAAGGAACTTAGCTATAGAGCGAAGCAGCTATTTCAATTGCAGACTTGAGATCAGCAGCAGCATTAACTTCGCATAGTATAAGAAAACCTTTAATTTTCATGGTTGAAGCAGATGACAAAACAGATTATGTTTCTCATTATCCTTTAATTTTGAAATGTAACGTTCCTATTGAATAAAAGACTAGCAAGTGGTATTTGGAGTGGAAAGTGAGAATCTCATAGAATCTCAATTCAAAATGTGGCTTTGCCAAAAACAACAAAACATCAAAACAACCAAATTAACTAACTACAAACGCCCCACTTGAATTATAGGAAAAAGCAACATAAGGAAATTTATTTTTGTACAATTATCAATCAATAGAAACTTCATCATTGTTTATAATATGAAACAAAGAAGAGATGCAATCTTTCCCTAAACCAACTAGAAAACAAAACTTTTGAATTGGGACGATCATTATGGACCTCCGTAGGGAGAAAGAAATAATATGTGATGTTTTGGCAAATTTGTTACTTAGATTGAAATGTTGAAAGATTTACTGAACATTCTTATAATAAGCTATACATGGTTATACATCACATAACAGATCAACAGATTTATTCCTCAATTGATACTAATCACAGATGTATTATTCCTCAATTTAACTCATCTTAATCACAGATGTATTATCTAGAACATACATCACATAAAGGGTAAAAGCTACATGATACTATACACCTACGCTCGACATTCAAAACTTTTGAAGAGAAAACAAAACTTTCTTGAAATAACGATTCGATAATATAATCTATAATCTGATACATTAAGATGAGTTTAACACCATCATCACAGCTTGGGCCGAGCAAAAGGGGGGGAGCCTCATAAACCCTAGAAATCAAGAGAATCTTACCTTGCGATTGCGGTGGCGGGATGTGGTGGCGGCTAGGGCGAGATGTGGTGGCGTTTCTGGCGGCTAGGGCGGGATGTGCTGGCGGCTGTGGCGGCTAGGGCGGGATGTGCTGGCGGCGGGAATTAGGAAAGATACGATCGACTTGCGGTGTGGTGGGTTACTGGGTTTGGGGAATTAGGCAAGATACGATCGCGTGAGTTTGGGGAATTAGGAACGACCAGGGTATTCATCAAAAAAAGGAACGATCTGAAAGTTCCTATTGAATAACAGATTTTGTGGCAGGAAAGATGCGATCGATTACATGGAATTTGACAATATATTAAGTTATTTTTTTTTTAATATATTTTTGGCAACAATACTCTTGTTGCAGTAGATATAAGAAAATATACGCAACGACATTTATCGTTTCTAATTCACACACAATCTGGCGCAACGACACTTATCGTTTCCAATTTACACACAATCTGGCGGGGATGTGCAAAGGCCCCGGAAAATTTTATTTTATTTTTAGCAACGACTTTCGCGTTGCCGTAACTAATGTTCACAACGACTAAACAGTCGTTGCCAAAACCTCATTGCGAAAAAGGATTTTTCTTGTAGTGTTTATCACTCATACTATAAACATCGCAGTTAACAATGGGTGATAATGAACAAACAAATTTCCAGAAAATCCTAACAGAAGGCAACCATTCATAACTCAAAACCTCGAACTCAAATATTTGAATTATTTTTTTATTTTTTATTTTTGCCAAATTCTTAAAACCCTAATAATAATCAGGAATCTTAAAACCCTAATAAAACATAATACAAAAAACCCTAATAATAATCAGAACTCTGGATTACCAAAAAGGAAGACAAACAAATCTAATCTTTAAAACATAATACATGAAGGATTAGAGAATGAAGAAAAAGGGTTTGCGAGAAAAATAATTCTAACTTGAAATGAAAGAGTAGGAAATAGTATTATGGGTTTGGGTGGGATTTTAAGATTGATTTGGTATTTATACATCTTACAAAAAAGTCTCACAGAAACCACTTTACAAAACAATCTATAGAAATTAGTGATTTTTGAATACCAGAAGATTTTTTTCAAATTATAAAAAGTCTTGATTGAATACCACTATATTTGGACACTCTTTAAAAAAAATCATGATAGTCTTGATTGAATACAAAAAAGACTTTTCAGATTATTTAAGTCTTTGATTGAATACCACAATACCTTTTTTCACAAAAAAGTCTTTTAAAATCTCATGAAATCCTAATCCAATACACCCCCCAAAATGATAATGATCAATGCTTCAATTCTTAATATTGCATTCTCCGATATATAAAATACGACATAAAAATTGTTCGATAAATTCCAGATAAATTCCACTCTTGAACGTATTAAGAAATGATCTCAAGAAACATAGAAATCACAACAATATTCAAACTATGAAAGTACAAGCTACAGTTGACACAGTTTAATACTTGAGAGAAATGTCATTCTTCATGTCTACAACAAAATTGCAGGGAAGGCAAAAATATATGTCGCTAGTCCCTGTTACAATTAGGATCGAAAAAATAATTGCCCAATAATTTAATCAATACACATCGTTAAGCATAGCTGTGATTATATCTGGTAAATAGATAGATCTGAACTCATTCATCCTAATTAAATTTGATTGACCTTGCATCATAATCTATCTGCCCGCTTCTGTAAGTTCCTCGCTTCTTCTTGGTCTTTTCATGTCTAAAATCCCTGAATAGTACGGAGAGGAGGAAGATGCAGAACTTAAGGGACACCACTAGAATCTAACATGAATACAAAGAACAGGAAAGTTTGAACAGAGGTTTATCATTTCCGAATGAACCATGAAATGAACCCCTAGACGATATATAATGCAAGTAATTTATTTTCACATGTTGCTGTCAAACATTATTATGGGGATAGAAAGTATCATATATTCATATAGATAATGTAAATCTATATATAAAAAAAATCCTTTTAGAATTTTATTCCACCAACTTATGAGTTGACTCTTTTTCATAATTTTAACTAAATCTTTTTATCCATTATTAACATGACCATTGCAGAGGACATTGTTCTGTGTAAGTGTAGTCATTAACAACATGATCACTTCTAGGTTCACATTAGTATTTCAACATTTTGCATAATTTGGCTAGAGCTATGTTGAAATATTGTGTGAATGCTTCTATTGCGAAGGTTCAATTGTGGCACAGATACTTCATATATACCCCCCCCCCCCCCCCCCCCCCCCAAACAATATCTGATAATCTTATCTTAAAATAAGTTCTTAATTCCGTTATGTATTGCTTAATTTTGGGTACATCTTGTATACACTAGTGCAGCACTTATTTGACACGTATAACTGTTGTAAAAACTATACACAAAAGCCACTTATTTTATACATATTTACTAATGCCAAATAAACATAGCTATATACATGTAGCCCCCACCGTCTTATTTAGTCCCCCATTGTATATTGAAGTAATTAAGGATATTTATGAAGGGGCAACAATCACAATTAGAACAACCAACGTTCGGCTTTAAACTCCTACCTCTTTACTTTGGTTGGTTATGGATGAATTGACGCAAGGAATACAAGATGAGGTGTCTTGATGTATACTTTTTGCCGATGACATCGTCTTAGTGGACGACTAATTAGAATTGTAGATAGAAACTTTGGAACTTAGAGGCTTTAAAATAAGCAGAACTAACAGAGTATATGGAGTGTAATTATAGTGATATTCGGAATACAACTAAGGAAATAGTGAAGCTTGATGGCCAAGAAATACCTAAGAGAGACCGTTTCTAATATTTAGGCTTGATTATACAAAAAGATGGAGAGATTTGTGAAGATGTTATACATAGGATCCAAACAGGGTGGCTTAAGTAGAGAAGTGTCAGTAGTATTTTGTGTAACATACGTATACCTTTGAAGTTGAAGGAAAAATTTTATAGAACAGCTGTTAGACCAGCAATGATGTATGAAACAAAATGTTGGGCAACAAAGAAACAACATGTCCAAAAATGAGTGTAGCGGATATGAAGATGCTAAAATGGATGTGTGGTAAAATAAGGAATGATAGAATTAGAAATGAGTATATACGAGACATGCTAAAGGTAGCTCCAATCCAAGATAAGATAAGAGAGAATTGCCTCAGTGATTTGGACATGTCACACGTAGACCTAGTAGTGCTCCCGTTAGAAAGAGTGATTTGATAAACATTGAGGGTAGAGTTAGGGAGTAGAGGAAGACCTAAACTAACTTGGGTGAAAACGGTTAAAAATGATATGATAGCTTGTGGCCTTACAGAAGATATTGCACTAAACCGAGCAGAATGGAAAACCAGGATTCATGTAGCCGACCCCAACTAGTTGGGAAAAATACTTTGTTGTTGTTGCTGTTGTTGTATATTATCAAACTGGCCGTAATTAGATAACAATGATCTAAGAGGATTCTAACTTCAAATTATTCTTTTAGAAGTACATTTACAGAAAGGCTCACATTGGTGGCAGTCGAGGATCGTTTGCTTGTTATTTTGCTACATAAGATACTTAAGAATTAGTAATGTATTATTCATGATAAAATTTAGATGTGGCAACCTTCCAGCTGAATAATGCAATAGGTTGTATCTTTGTGTATACGTGTATCTGGGTGTGTGGCTGGCAGTTGATGATCTTTAACTTGTTATTTTTGCTAAAATAAGATACTTAAGAATTAGCATTGTATTGTTTATGATGAAATTTTGGCATGGTGACTCGGGTTGGTGGCATTTAAGGATCTTTCGCTTGTTATTTAAGCACATTAGATACTTAACAATTAAAGTTGTATTGTTTATGATGAAATTTCGATATGGTGACTTTCGAGCTGAATACTGTATAGGATGTATCTTTGATTTTTTGTATGTATGTCTGTGCGTGTGCGTTCATGAGGTGCGTATATTTCTTTTCAACTGGACGAAATCCTAACTAACATGCATTTTCCTATCCAGGTACTGTTAGTGATTGAGAATAACATGCACTAGGTACTGTTAGTGATTGAGAATAACATGCACTTTCCTATTCATCGTCCATGTCCAATTGGTACTGTTAGTGATTGAGAAAGGTCTTCTCACATTTGATGGGATTTGTTATGGGTGAAAAAGATTATAACAAAATTGGTCTGACAATGTCTCACTAAATGCCAGTTTGGCTGGTCCCACAGCGCTGGACTATCAAATGGCACTACTAAATTTTTCTACCCCACTTTTGCGCCAAAATGAAGAAACCCTCCACTAAGAGCATCTGTAGTCGTGGGCTAAATACCCAAAATTTGGAAAAAAATCAAAAAAACGAACTGCACTCGTCTTCCAAATACCCAAAATTTGGGTGTACGATGAACAGTTCGCTGCCAAATATAGCAGACGATTTGGCAAAAGCCAAAATATAGCTAACGAACCATTATAGTTCGTCCGTCAGAATTGACGAAAGATTATCTTTCGTCTCGTAGGTGAGACGAAGGATTAAATTAAAAAAAAGAAGGGACGGACGATTATACATCGTCAATCTTAACGGACGAACCATAATGTCTCGTCCCAGGTATTTTTCCTTTTTTTTTTTGTCTTTTAGTGCTTTAAAAAAAAAATTTAAAAATGGGACGGTTTATTATACCCCGTCAATTTCATTGGACGGGGCATAATCTCCCGTCCATGTATTTTTCCCAATTTTTTTTTGTCTTTTAGTGCTTAAAAAAAAAATTTAAAAAAAAAATGGGACGGTTGATTATACCCCGTCAATTTCATTGGACGGGGCATAATCTCCCGTCCAGGAACTTTTCCATTTTTTTTTGTCTTTTAGTGTATAAAAAAAAAAAAATTAAAAAAAACTTAGGGACGGACGATTATACCTCGTCATTCTTAATGGACGAGTGATAATCTCTCGTTCGGCTATTTTTTAGCTTCAAACGACTGCAGCAACATTCTTTTTTCCCTATTTCCTATTTGCTATTTACCCAAAATTTGGCAAGAACGACTACAGATGCTCTAAGGCCCCAATTTTTAATTTTTGAAAGAATAAAAAACCCACCAAATCTGTTATAGATTAACGGTGAAATGTCCACAATATTCTCTTCATCTTCCTAATACGAGGGGCTAGATTAGTTTAGACCATAATCTTAAACATAATCAGTATGATTGGTTGACTGGTTGATAACAGATGAGGGGCACTTTAGTCAAAATAAATAACCTAATCCAACATGTAACCCCATGTGATCACCGCAAGTATGGGAGGGGATCACCAGAGTCAACGTTTTTTTTAAAAAGAGGGCCTTAGAGATGCAGATCAAACTAGAGATGGGTTTCTTGCCAAAACTGGGGGTGGTTTCCTGAAATTTAGCCTCTAAACCTAAGAAACATGACAAAGACGGACACGAACATTACAATTCCTTATAAGGCCATGGGAATGCAGCAGTATGACGACAAATTAATGCATGTATGTATTCGTGTATGCAGAATAAGAAAAGAGTGAAAATCTACGGATACAAATGCACGTGTTATTAATAGTATAATAACATGTTAATTAGACTTAACCACAGTAGACTGATTTGCATGTGTTTCTTTTACCAATTTCAAGCAAATTGCTGGTGATTTGGCCTCATCTCATCACTATACACTAATGAATAATATTTATTGCAGGATAGTGACTATCTAAAACCCACAATTAGTTTTTAGTCATTAGGAAGAAAACCAGATAGTCTGATTTTAAAATGATTTCCTCAGTATAATTATAAAAAAATTATATAGCCAATTTTCATAAAACACTGAAGTGCCCACTATATTGAAAAAAACTGAGACTTTAAAATGATAGCATGTTACAATAAATAAACTTATTTAGTACCTTCCTCTAACTTGTCCAAGAACTTCTTGTGCCTTTGCACCGTACCCACTGCCTCTGTCATCCTGACAACAAAATTTACACAAGCACAAAAAATTAGCAAGCAAAACATTTTTCAGCAAACTAACCTATATTAAGTTTAAAAATAGCAATAGAGAACAAGGACTAGGAAAAATACCAATGCCCAGTACGAATTATCTTGAAGTCTGTCATCAGCAAACTTTACTACTTCAATCTTCACTCTTTGAAATGCCTTCACTGATTTTGGCTGCCATAATAGCAGAACGTAAGTAAATTATAAACAAAAGGTGCACATTTTATTATAGTGAAGCACAAATTTCAACATGCAGAGATATGGAAGAGAACTTCAAACACAAATTGCACATACCTCAGCTGAGGCCTTTTTCTTAGATTTGGATGCAGTCCCACCTTCCTTTACACTCTTTTCAAGATTCTCATTTGACAATTTATCTGCCTCCGATTCTTTCTGCAGATCCTGAGTAGTAGAATCATTTTCTTTTGAAGATTTTTTAGAAATCTGATTGCCGGCTTCATTGCTTTTCTCTGTTTTCCTCTTTTTAGTGGTGGTGGGAGTTTGTTCTTCAATAGATGTGTCTGGCTTTTGATGAGTAGCACTGTTCGTGTTATTTTCAGCACCCTTTTGCTCATCTATGGTTTTGCTCTTACCTTGCACAGTTTTTTCTTCAGAAGCCAATCTTTCTCTCTTCTTCTCAGATTTCTTTTCAGCTTTATTATCTTCATTTCCATTCTCAGCAAGAGATTCTGATGTTGCCTTCAGCTTCTTTTTCTTCTCACCCTTATGTTTTGCATTGGAGTCAGCGGGTAAAGCAGATGAGTATATCACAGACTTCAACTCTTCTATTTTCTGTTCAACAATCTCTTTAACTTTTTTACTACCGCGCTTAGTGTTCTCATCTCCATCTGAAATCTTGCACTTCTTTTTTTTTTTTCTTTGGTCTGGACACAGGAGTCCTCAGCAGATTTGGACTTCTCAAGATCTTTTTTTTCACCTATGCCATTTTCCAATCCATTTTCATCTGTCCCATGTTTGACCCCCTCATTTTTTTTGTTTTTTGTTTTTTGTTTTTTTTCTTTTTGGTTTCTTCAGCAATTTCACTTACATCTTCTTTGGATACACTGCTCTTTTGCATATCTGTGGAACAGATGTATCTTGAATAAGACAGTGCGATAATAAAAATTCACATATGTGCTTGTGTGCATGAGAGAGAGAGAGAGAGCGAAAAATTCAATATAAATGGTATGTAGAATGTACACCATCATTGTTGATCATGCTATATAAACAACACCATTATAATGGGAAAGGCTTCAATGTAGACGTTGTATGCATGCACAAAGGCATACAACATCCGTCTGGTTGGGTCAGTATGCATAAATGCTTATAGTTGTGGACTGAAATATTCCGAAAGTATTGAAAAGGGAATATCAGACTGTTCCTTGGTCACCACCATCTAGTTATGAAAGAAATAGTATAGACTGCATCAAGTGACTACAGTTGAATTGCTAGATGATTATTATTTTTGAAGCATCTATAATCTGTGGGGTATGGTAAGAAGTTAAGGACATACAAGATGGTTGGGTGTTGTACAACACAAACAAGAATAATGCATGCTTGTGGACACTACTACTACACTACGATGCAACACAGTAGAAACAGTTAGAACTAGCCTTTTGGCAAGTCAATTGTAGCTTTTTCAAGACCTTTACTGCACATAGCAAAGTTAAGGAACATTAGTACTATACAAGAATGAGGCAGATAAGTTTGTAGTGGAAGCTGGACACCATAATTAGTTAAATACAGAATAAGCAAAGTTTAGAGAATTGAAATTGGCAGTCAAATATCCAAATGTGTATTGGTCTATAAATTGTATTAGGAAAAGTTTCCAGTGACATGATCAGAAATGATGATTTCCAAAATCTCATTACTTTTCTCAACTGCTGTCATTAAATAAGCATATTCGTGATTCCCAGCATATCTATAAAAATCACTAAGAGCAACCACACTGGTTTGCTTTTTTGCCATTTTTCTCATTTTTTGGCAAAATGAGTGTTGCAATGGTTTCTCATTTTGCCAAATTTTGAGAGTAACTTCTCAAATATGAGAAACAATTTGGGGAATGGGGATTCTCAAAATATAGGGATGGAACATGTTGTTTCGTCAGTTTAATTTTTACAATTTTTAAATGGATCGGACGAAACATGTTTTGTCCAATATTTTTACATATATTTTTTATATAAAAAATATATCGGACGGAACAACATGTTCCGTCCGATAAAGGAAAAGAAAAGAAAAAGAAACGGACAGTAACCCTGTACTCGTCAACACATATTTTCTGAATATTTTATGTATTTTGATTATTTATAGATTCATTTCTATTTTAAAGTCATTTTGGATCGACAATTATATTATTTCGAATGATGGTGTATTTTAAATTTGTTTCATAATCTTAATTGATCGATTATTTATATTTGAGCCATGATCAAATATATTATTATTATTAGACTATATTATTATTATTATTATTATTACTTTGATTGCTCTAATTATTATTGTTGTTGCTAGTATTATTGTTATTATTATTATTATTATTATTATTATTATTATTATTATTATTACTACTACTTTTGATGGTTTATTAAAATTCTAAATCTATTTATTAATTGTATTTGTAGTTATTACAAATGATTCATATATTGTAATACAAATTATATTTTGTTATATGACCCTATTTTTATTTGGTTATTCTTTCCCTTCTCTTATTAGATCACAATACCCAATAACCCACACTTTTCCCTATATATACTAATCTTAATTAAAACCCTAACTAATCCTAATCACCACTTAAACCCAGCCGCTTATTTCACCTCTTCCCCCTACCTCTGTTTTTCCCGAAACCCATCACCTTCCTCATCACCCATCTCTCCTCTGATCCCCGTCACCCTCATCCTCCATCGCACACCTCCTTCCCCTCTTCCTCCTTCCTCTGGCTTCGAACCCGTCGCCCCCAGTCGCGAGCACCCCCAATCGCCCTCAGCCATCGCTGCCTTCCTCTGTTTTCCACCCCCCAAAACAGAGCAGCCACCCTTCATTGTCTTCCCCACCACTGCCATCGCCACCTCGTCGACTGCTTCTCGCAACCCCGAGCGCCTTGACCTTCGACCTCGACACCTTCCGACTGCAGCAACTGAGACCCCCCCTCGACACCGCTCCTCCAACTGCCAACTGCGCCGGCGGCGGCTTGCGCCGATCACCGCCAGCATTGACAGCTACCCTGCTGTTGCTGCCGCTCTTCTAATGCTACTGTGTGCCTTGCTGCCATTGCTCTTGGCTGTTGTTCCCTCTAATGTTGCTGAGTCTCTTTTGCACGTTGTGTGCACGTGCTATTTTGTGGGTTCGTGTTCGTTGCTCTGGGATCCTAAACCCGTTATTCTTGGTATTCAAATTAATCGTCCATAAGGCAAGTCACTTTGCTCTTGAATTGCTAATTGTATCAAATTCAAAAAAATTTATTGAAACTCTGCAAGTAGATCTTGATCGTATCTCGTATCGTTGTATTGATTATCTTCCGTTGAGTCTATTGAGGGTTTACACGAGCTAACCCCAATATTCTCGACTTCGTGCCTCTATTGACTCCAAAGATTGAATCTTTCATGTATTCATATAGTATTCATAATAGGGTTATGCATATAATCACTACACAAATAATTTATTATAGAGATGATTGCTAGGTTGTATATTGATTGATCAATTGATGTTTGGATGTTGCTAAAATCGTGAATGTGTGTAATCTTAATCATGTTTACCATGCTGATTATAAAGTTTATTGACTATTTAAATTGATACCCATCATATTTAATTAATTTATTTCATGAAAAATATCCAAAACCCTGTATGTTGCTTGTTGGCTGTATATTGCTTGTTATTTTCGACCCAGTAAATGATCTTAAAATAAATAATTTTCTGAATAAGAATTGTAGCCTTATCTGCCTTATGGCCCTTATCTTTCTAGTTTCCATAACATCTTGAATTTTGAATTCCGGGTTGTGTAGCAAAAGTTATGCTCGTTTTACTACAGCTGTGTTTTTACTTCCAGATTTTTAGATTCTTGTATATTTGATGTTTAAGCTGTTAAAGGCTTATCAAATATTAAAATTTTGCTCTGATAATTTTCAGAGCACTAGTTAACATGTTTAGGAGTCTAATAAATATTTTGAATGAATTTTATTTCGAATTTTTGCTGATTCTAAAAATATAACATGATGTCGAATTTCTGCCTGAATATATAATCTGTAAAGAATGATGTGTTTAACCTAACTATTGTTATCGGATTTTGAACTTTAAATATGCGTTGGAACCGTATGGAAGTCTAGTTTGTAGAATTTCTACGGATTCAGTTTTCGAGTTCTGAATCTGAGGAAAATTACATTTTTGTACAGACCACTCTTGCTGTCCAGAATTCCACTTTTCTATTTTTAATAGATGAATTATTCCTATATCGTAGTATTGCATGAATTAATGTATATATGTTGCATTGCATGATCCTAGTATCTTATTATCACCATTCTAATTGTCCTATCCAAATTTATCATCCTATTGTTTTCCCTATTGTTACTATCATTCATCTAATGTCTCTAAATTGCATATTGTATTGTTGCATTGATAAAATAATTAACAAACCGGAGTTTATGGGTTGACTTTAGTAGTGGACAATATAGGGACTGTACTCGGAGAAGGGCCCGTCTTTCCCTAAATATTGTTATCGGCTATTGTTTTATCGGTTGATTATGACTTACGACGGTAACCCAATCTATCATGTATTGTATCGTTGTTGAATTATCGTATCATGCATTGAATATTGAATCGTGACTATTGAATATTGATTATCGTTGCCGAGTACATGATCTATAAAATCCACCACTAAGTCTAAACTTAACTTGTTTTTGTATGTAGCAACCATATGGTAAATAAATGGGACTCATGAAGTGCTACATTAGTTAGGATTAAAATGATTAATGGACTTAAGAATTGACACCACATCGACATTGCATATTGTACATCATTGTTCCAATTGATATTGAATATTGGCCAAGTGTTATTGTCATTGATCATTGAATATTGTTATCGATTATTGAATCATTGTTTACAACTATTGCATCGTTTATCATGATATTGATTATTGCTATCGTCCCATGTTATTGATTCCTATGATCCATTGATATCATTGTTATATCGTTATTCCATTGTTCCTTGCTTTCTCTACTTACTGTCTATGACTTGTTCTAAGGACAATTTTTTTCCTCTTTTTAGATGAAGTGTTTACAAGTTATGAAGGAGAATTGTCTGATGGGATTGGAGAATAAACTTTCTGAAGACTTAATGCTTTATAATTTCTTATTATTTTAATGAACTCAATGTATTGAGATTTATTATTATTTATGATTGGATTTATTATTGTATTGGGCTTATGACCCAGATTTTATTATTTGTTCCAGATGTTAGATTATTATTATATTAGGATATTTCATATTGCTCCATTCCAAGTATTATTGTTCATGAGATTATTAATATTGCGTGCGCAATTATTCTGGATTGATTATATTGTTGAGTTGATCAGATAAACAGCTTATGGGTGACGTTAGTCACTCACTGGGTCAATGCCATGTACTCGTATTCCGTATTTTTGGGAAGCGGGGTGTGACACAGACAGAACAATATTTTCCGTCCGTTCTTTTGTTTTTTTGGAAAATCCAAATCCAAATCTTTCCATTCTTTTCATAAAAGTCCAAGCCTATATTAACTCCAAGTTAAAAAAAATACATCAAAGTCCAAGATATATCAAAATTATTTTTTAATAATAAAAATTAGATGGACGGAACAAGATGTTCCATCCGTCCATTTTTTTCTCAATTGCCAAAATTTGGCAAACCACCACTGCGGACAAACAGTGTTTTTGCCATTTCTCATTTTGCCAAATTGTCAAATTTGGCAAAAACTATTGTGGATTCTCTAATAGAGTATTTGCTTATGCAGAGAGTAGTCGCATGCAAACAAATAAAAGAAAAATCAACATGATACAACAATCTGCTACGGCCGAATGCCAAAAAACAAAAACAAACAAAAAAACAAAAACATGATAGAGCATTGAGCAACCTCTTGCAACATGTTAAAACTTACTATAACTCATTTGTAACCCTCTTTGCAATCACTGAATTAAATAAACAATCCAGTGCTATAACAAGGTTTTCAAATGACTTGCCTAAACTTTTTAATATGCTATTTTGGATTTTGAGGTTTGTCCGTCTTCTTAAAAATAAAGTGATGTCTTTGCGGGCATGCATCTAGAAGTCCTAGCTACAATGTCTGTCATCTTAAGCAGTCAGTAGTGTATATTATGAATGCTTCTTAAATACTTTGACAAATTCATTAGGCATTATTTGACAAATTTTTTACAATTTTTGAAAAATCATCATACTTGTAACAGGTGGAAGTATGCATTTGTTCGATTTAAATATTACCTAAAGAGTAAAGACTGTACTTTAACAAAAAATGATGTTAAACTGTGAGATCTGAGATATACATAAGTAACAAAACTAATTAGGTCCTGTTTGGGAAAAAAAGTTTAGATAAGCAAAGTTATCTTAACTTTGCAGGTACAAGATATGCTAACTTTGGTATTCATACCCTTACCTCCATTTTGAAGTTATCTTTAAAGTGAAGAAAAATTAGGTGCGAGTGGAGTTCAGAACTGTAGTTTTGTCACCTTTTTGGGTAAGATAACTATAGTTATTTTAACTCCAAAATGAGTCCCAAATATGCCAATGGATAACTAGAGTTTTCTGAAGTTAGAGGATAACTAGAGTTTTCTGAAGTTATAAGAGATAACCACACTAATCCTAACTTAACTTTGTTCCCAAACATAGCCTTAACAATTTTAATGATGATACAATATAAGTAGATTCTCAACGTTTCAAGTCATTCTTTAGAAACCGGGAGAGGTATATCTTTTCCTTATATAAAAAACCCAAGCATATCTGTACTACATTACTTATCTATTTCCATTTGCAAGTGCCCTTAGTATTCCTGTCCCCTCTCTTTGTATATTATCTCTATTACCCAAACTTTTGACACACTATTCGATGTGCCCTTATTTGGTGTGCCATTTCAATATCTCATCAAGCCCACATTTTCATAGTCGGTACCTTCACTTCCTACCCTCAACAAATCCCAGTCTCATATATCATTACAAACCCCATACAATGTCACCAACTAGCAATTGACTGTACAACGCGATACAAAGTTGCAAACAACTCACACCCTCACTAACATCAACTAAGAGACAGATACTCTCATATTAACCTTACCTTATTCTGTAGAGTCGAAGCACGCAACCAATAAACTTTTCATTTTTATGCCAATGCTGTTTCAAACAAAGAACCCTACCAAAGTTGCAAAACAATACCTGGAATCCAGATATTTGCAAAATACATCCTCAAGATCCACAACATCTTCCGCATCACTCTACCAAATCACAATCAAAAAAATAATAATTTAAAAGAATTTTTAAAAAATCAGAAAAATACGAATTTTTTCAAATAATTCCAAGAATCGGACCTTAATCTTCGATTCGGATCGGAACACAGCGAGCGTCATCTCGAACCCGCTGCTTTCGATGAACGCAGCGACCGAGGTGAGCAGCAGCACCCTGTTGCTCATCTTCGATTTCTTCGTTGATTTCTTCTTCTCGGATTCGAGGTTGGGTTTGGAATTGAGCATGATTTGGCGAGGAAGGAACGGGATTGGGGCTGACGTAATCGTATTTTGGGGCATAACTGAGGAAAAGCCGTTTTTTGGGAGAGAGGGGTTAGGGTTTTTGTGGGTTTTTGTGGAGAAGATGAAGGGGGTTTTGTTAGCGGGTCGGGTTTGGATTTCACCCGAAATGGGTTTGGGTTTGGCTTTGAAGAAGATTCTAGGTGGGTCAGGTTTAGTTTATAAGAAGGTAATTATCCATCTCTATCTATAATCTCTAATCTCTAATCTCTAATCTCTACTATTATACGAGAAGGTCTTAGATACTGTTCTTTTTTTTCCTCTTATAAGAGGTTACCTCTTATAAGAGATTTACAGTAAGAGCCTCTTCTAAGAGCCTCTTTTGGAGGTGTTCTTTTTATATAAAAATAACCTCTTATAAGAACCTCTTATAAGAGATTTCTGTTCTTTTTTCACCTCTTACAAGAGCCTATATTACCCTAAAGTCTATATTACCCCAAAGTATAAAAATAGTGAGATGAAGGACAAGAAAAGATAAGTTCAAATTACTAATATATAAACTAGTTTAATGGCAAGTTAAATTCGCAAATCAGTGTAAATCATCAATTATAATTTCGGGCTACTATAGACTTTTAATTAGTATGAAAATTAGTATGTATAAATATAAATAATAATAATTTGTTTCAAAGAAGTTGGATTAAAAAAATTTAAGGTCAATGGGCTAATATAAATTCTCTCTTAGCTGTAAATAAATAAAAATAATAAATAAATAAATAAATAAATAAAATAAAAAATAAAAAAACCTGACCGACTACAGGATTTGAACATGGTGGCATCATAACAGGGCAAATCAACTAGCCAGAACTCAAGTAATGTACTTACTGGACGTAAATATATATATCTTTAAATAAATTAGTGTTTCGACAACATCCCTAACATAATGGTTCGAGATTGTGAAGAATGAATTCCTACACTTTTTCTAAGATAGCATATTACAGTCAACTACGTATATGATTACATTTTTTCTAGGATAACATATTTCGGGCTACTATAGACTAATATATAAAGTAGTTTAATTAGTAACAATTATAATATAGACTTTGGGGGTAATATAGACTTTTTAAGTGATAGAAGTCTTATAAGAATTTGAAAGAGGCTACTAGAAGTCTTTTAGGCTTATAAGATATTTTGAGAAAAATGTCTTATAAGAGATAAAAAAAAGAACACTAAAAAAACTCTTGTAAGAGGGGGACCACCTCTTACAAGAGGTAAATCTCTTATAAGAGGAGAAAAAGAACACTACCTTAGTGTCATTTATAAATCTATCACTTTACTTTACGTGTATTGCATGTGCAACTCAAACTCTTCCATTATAATTTATATTTAAATATGTCAATTTTCGTGTACTACACGTATAACTCAAACTCTCTAATTATACTTTTTATATTACTTTAAAAAATATGTATTTATTAACACGTGCTATATTATATTATTTTAAAAACTATATATTGTATTAACTACTAGTACCCTGTAATTGTAAGTGTTTCATAGGATGAGATGGGCTTTTACTAGGTTTAGACTTTAGAATCATGCATGCTTTTGATGAACACGTGGTCCCTGGTTTTCATTGTCGCCTTATAAAACTCAGTATTTATAGTAGGGGTGGCCGATCATACCGAAATGAGTCAGCCGACCAGTTTTCCAACCGAACCAATCAATTCGGTACCAAAAAATTTGGTTACCAAAAAACGATACAACCGTACCGAGTTCTAAAATCCAATTTGGTTTCGGTATGAATATGATTCAGTCGGTATTTTACCGTACCGTACCGAAAACTGTGGATTAAAACAGTTTAAGAATCTTTTGCTTGAAAGAGGTGAAAGTCACATTAGGCCGTAGGTTTAAAAAGTCCCTCATGGAATGGTGTATCAGGAAACTTCTTTTGTAAAGCTTTGATCAATGCTTGATGAGTAATGCTTTAGCCACTACCAATTTCACTACCATTTCTTTCACTACCTTAGGTGGCATACTCCTATTTGAGAGTATGCTTGATGAGTAATGCTTTAGCCACTACCAATTTCACTACCATTTCTTTCACTACCTTAGGTGGCATACTCCTATTTGAGAGTTCTCCCACCTACTCTATCATCTTCTATCTATTGGAGTGTGCCACCTAAGGTAGTGAAGAAAAATATAGTGAAATTGGTAGTGGCTCTAGCATTACTCATGCTTGATTGAGCAAAGATTCCGTTTGATCGTAGAATCCTAGGTGGGGGTATTTTTAAAGTAGGGAAGAGCTCCCGAACCACCTAAAATTCTTGGTGTTCCTTTATGTCTCTTACTTCGACTTTATCCCCTTTAATTGCTTTTACTCTTATCCCCTTTAGAAAAACCCCAATTAGCAAGGCATATATCACCAACCTTTAGGCAATCCTTCCATTTCAACTAGTATTAAAACAAGACTTGATTCCTGTCTTTGCATTGCTTGCGGGTTTCTTACTGTTTTCGGGAACACTGGCTGAGTACGTTTTGGTCCGACATGCTCATTAAGCAATTGTGGATGAACCTGATTGATAGAAATACCGGTTCTTTCACATCTCAATTCTTAGGACCTGTCGAAGGAACTATAATGTGGGATTTCAATCAGAGGAATATGAAGAAGGAATTCAAAGAATATCATTCTCTTTTTGGATAGTAAGTGGAAAAAAAATGAAAAAAAAAAAAAAAAAAAAACAATTCTCCTATGCAAATCAACATGGACTTCCCTAACCACCACAAGTGGCCTAGTGGTTAGAAGCGGGACTTGAGGTGTGCTCCCCCACAGATCCCGGGTTCGAGCCCTGGGTTTAGATGACATTTGTGGTGGCCACGTGGCCGTAGGACAATGTGCCTGCGCAACAACCTCGTCACGGGTCCTGGGACTAGTCTGAGCCACAAGAGGCGGATGGATACCCATGTCGTCAAAAAAAAAAAAAAAAAAAAAAAAAAAAAAAAAAAAAAAAAAAACATGGACTTCCCTCAAAGTATTTAGTCTGATAGTAGACCTGATTATCTATCTTATACCATCGGAAGAGGTCTACGGAGTAGTAAATCAACGCATTCTGATGCATCGGTAGAAAGTCCCCAGGCCTTCATGGTCTTAGTTCATTTTTTCTCGAGTCTGGTATGTCAGTTAAAAAATTGGACTTTGTGGAGGTGATTTAATCTACCAACTAAATTTGAAAATTAAAAAAAAAATTAAAAAATTTTATAAAAAAATTTTAAAAAAAAAACTCTTATTAGCTTATTTTGAAATACCCATTGAACTGTGTTTCTCGGTATGGTCATATCACAACCAAAATGCTAGTGAAGTCTGCTTATTAAAGGTTAATTGTATATACCCTCCATCACACAACTTCTACTATTTGGTACTAATATTTGCTAAGGTATTTGTTGGGTCATATTTGGTATAACACCAACACCGAACCGTACCAACCGAAGTAGTCGGTATACCGAACTTTTTGGTTGGTAACGGTTTGCATATTTTCAAACCGAACTAGTTTGGTATGGTAATAGTACAATGTCAAAAAGTCTGGTACCGTACCGAGCCCACCCCTAGTTTGTAGTGATATTTGGTTCTGTGTCGAAGGAAACTTTGCGGAGAATAAATACATAGTTTTGTTAGGATTATATCATGTATACTCGTGGTTCAGATTATAAGAAGATACGATGAAGCACGGAGGTCGAAGCAGTCGAAGATGGAAACAGTAAAAGCAGTTGTAGGTAGAGTTATGGTCGATCGCACACCCGACCGACCAATGTACAGAGTTTTATCGAGAAGGAAACAGTCAACCGCACTTGTGGGTGCAGTCGACAAACCACGGCACTGTGTTATTTTGGGCCTCGATTTTTGTGATTGTTTCAGCCCAATCTTCAACTCTAAATCAGATCGTACGACTACTATTCAGTTACTTCTTGTGCACGATATATCGGACGACTGAGAATCAAGACTAACATAGAATTCTCTCTATTCTTCTTCTATATATTGTTGTAGCCTCCAATATGAGAGGAAGAGTACTTCATTGATATTTTCTCCATTGCAAAAAGAGGCTGAGAGATATAGTTCTTAGTGAGTGAGTTTAATTTCTTGTATTGAGTGAATCTTTTTTTGTTTTGTTTTGAGAAACAGGATAGTCTTAAGACTCCGGCCCTAAAAATACTTTATTAAAGAAACAATATTGTACAAAAATCAGTTTACAAGAGGGCAAATTGAATGCAAGAGCACCCAAAACAGACACGCAACCAACAAAGCAAGCAACAGAACAACCCAAAGAACAGCTAATGAAACATTAGCACCCGAACATACAGGCAGCAAAGAAACAAACCACCGAACACAATGCGATAGCACGAAAAAATTAAGCACCGTAGAAGACTATGCCAACTTTAACGACCGCGGTAGAGGGATCAGCAACACGCGGCGCAAGAGAGCTGGCTCGGCTGGCACAACCAAATACACAGTCGAACTCGAAGAAAGCAGAAACTCGCTCGAAACCGGCCAATAACCAAAACTCAATCCGTTGCCCCGAAAGCAACCTAGCAAACGAAGGAATCGGCCAAAATGAAGGCCAAACTAGCCAAACCATATACCCAGGCAAGCACAGGGTACCACAACAGTTGAAACAAAGAAATAAGAGCTAGACTAGAGCAGCACCGGACCCAAATACGCACCCACGAAAACAAAAGTACTCCAACCCACAAACTAGGCCTGTGGCGAAGTGTTGTTCAATGCCGAAAGCACAAGCGTGGACTAGTACACAGAGTAGCCAAATAAGCGAAGGGCAAATCCTACACCCAACAGAAATAGGACAAGCAGAATCTCACCAAAATCGTGAACAACATGAGGAACTAATAACGAGAGAGGATGATAAATAACAGCTAGATTAGAACTCAGGTACATACAGCCCCATCGAGCATTGCCTCCAACAACGATTCAAACATAAATAATTAAGGTTAAGAGAGGAAGACAACAACAAAGATAGCTAACAGCCAAAATAAAACAACACCAAAATAATCTATAATCAGCTCCAACCATCAACACCAAACAAAATGCCCAGAAACAAGGAACCACCCTAACACAACCAGCTACCAAAACAGCACCCTGAGGTGGAAATAGGCAAGGGCAAAAGCTCGGTCACCACCAAGATTAGCTCTGCAAGCCAAGAAAAGAAACAGAAAACATTTTAAGAAGTGAATAGAAGTCATGGAGGAAAGTAATCATAGAACTAAAGCCTTAGCCCACCAACAATGAAGAAGATGTTTAAAATCAAATATTGAAGTGGTTAAGAGATAATAAAGACTGAGACCGACACCACTTAAATAAAAAAATGCAGTGGTTATGATTGTCAAATAAATTAATTGTCAACAAACCACCGAACAGCCATCATAATAACACCAAAGAGAATAAAGAACATCCCACCAAAACCAAACCAAACAAAACTGCAACAAAAGCAGAGAACCGGACTCTGTGAAGAAAATGCAAAACTCTTAAGAAGGTAAGAAAGTGTTTTAGAGAAAATTAGCTGCTGCCACCTCTAAATTATGAAGGTGCATGTTAATTAATTTTTTTTGAGATAACGTGGAAGACCAGAACTTGGTAAAGAAAAAGCGATCATTAACGAGATAACGGATGGACCAAGAGGTATTATTAAAGATCTGATTATTCCTCTCGGTCCAAATAATCCACGTTACGGCCATCATGGTCAAGTCCCAAGACTTGAGCATTGAGTGGCTGACATTTTGGTTCATCCAAGAGGACCACCAAAAAAAGATAAGGTTAGGACGGGATTGAACATGCCAAGCATTTAAACAGATTGACCATAGGAGAGTTAAAAACGAGCATTGCAAAAGGTGATTAGAATCCTCAGGGTGTGTTAGGTAGAAAGAACACTGTTGCCCTAAAGCTAAGTTCATCTTATTGAGTTTGTCGACAGTCAATAATTTGTCCTGTATGGTTAACCAAACAAGGATCTTCACTTTAAGGGGAGCATGACAACTCCAAATAAACTTAGCCGAAGGAGAAGAAACTCCCCTGTGGTTAAGGAAGGAGTAAAAAGATTTGACTGTGAAAGAACCAGAGAACATCCATCTCCAGGAAACATCTTCATGGGAGTACCAAGAATAAGAATGTAACTCAGAGAGCAGGAGAACATAGTTGGAAATCGTAGAGGGGGGAAGAACCCTTCTAAATGGAATAACCCATTCAAATTGGCTGAGAACACCCTGAACATTGTCCGCAACCGAAACGTTAGGATTAGAGGCGAGACGGAACAAATTTGGAAAGAGTACCGCAATCTTGTAATTGCCGATTCCATAAATCGGACTAGAAATTGGTTTTAGAACCATCAGAACATAATTTAAACAAGCTACAGCGGAAAGGTTCAACCGCTTTCCACACTCCTTTCCAAAACGGGGAAGCTGGCAGAGAAAGATTCGACACAAGTGCCCAGATTTTGTGATGAGAGTGATATTTGTAAATGATCAAACAAGTCCATGAGGAGGAATCGTCCTTCACAATACGCCAAAGCCACTTCCCTAAAAGTGCCAAGTTTTGGCTCCTGAGGTTAATGATACCAAGGCCACCATCCTTTTTTGCTTTACAAATTGACTCCCAATTACAAAGATGTTTACCGACTTTATAATTAGCGGAGCCTGACCAGAAGAAATTTTTTCTAATCCTGTCAATTTTCTTAATAACCCAGGATGGAACGTAGAAAAAGGACATCATATAAAGGGGAAGAGACGACATAACCGAGTTAATAAGAACCAGTCTTCCACCACGCGAGAGAAGTCTACCAGACCAAGAGTTGAGTTTAGCTTCAAATCTATCAATCATAGGCATTCAGTCCTCCGCATGGAGGTTACCCCATCGTAAGGGTATTCCGAGATAATGGATAGGAAAGGAAGAAGATGCACAATTTAAAAATTGGGCAATCTCAGACTGACGGTGGGGGGAACCACCTAACCAAATGACGGAAGCCTTATTAAAGTTGATAGAAAGTCCAGAAGCCAATTCAAAAGGATATAAAAGAAGCTTGAGGTTTCGTAGAGCTACACCATTAGCTTTGGAAAAAAGAATGGTATCATCAGCATATTGAAGATTAAGAACACCTCTGAAGCCTTGGAATCCTCCTAATCCTTCGATATAATTGCCATTCCAAGCTTTCAGGAGGATCCGATTAAAGACATTAGCAACTAGAGAAAATAGTACAGGGGAGAGCGGATCTTCCTGGCGGAGACCCGTAGAACCCCGTATTTTCAAATATTATTTTAAAGATTTGAAAATGAAAAAAAAAGATTTTCTGGAGATTTAATAAATATTTTCTGAAGGTTTGTCTTTTTACACGTGCGAAACACGTGCAAATATTTTGGTGTAAATATCTAATTTTATATTTTTAATAAGTTCTCATATTTATTATGGAGTATATTCTAAATTTTGGAATTTTTCTAGGTAGAGAAACTATTTTTATAAATATCTCGAAAGAGAGGGGCTTTTATGTAAAAAGCCGTTTTGATCTCAAATAAATAATGAAAATTCGTTTTTACTAATTTTTGGGCTTTCCATGATCATCATTTAAATTAAAGTATGTTTAAATTTTATTTGGAGTTGATTTGGTAAAGATTTATACAAATATGGTGTTTTTGCAAATATGGAATTTATGTAGAATCTTGTGCAAATATTTTTCTGGAAAGTAAAAAATCAAATATTTTGATTGGAAAATATAATATGTATTATTAGATATTATTTCTGATTTTTTTGGATTTTTATGAATATTTTATGATGTATTTGTAAATATTACAAAAGGGAGGGCTTTTATGCAAAATCGCCACCCTGAGTTGTAAATCCGAATTTTTCTTATTTACTGGGCTGTACTGGATTGCTGGACAACTCAGTGATAAAAAGATTTGATTTGGTTTTGATTTAGTTAACTTATTTTAACTAAGAGAGGGTTATATATGTAAAGTTATATTTTGGAAGGATTTTTTTGCAAATATGTTTCTAAAACCCTAATCTTTCAATCCCGACCTGTATAAAAGAGGGTGTGCAGCCTTCATTCGCTGCACAACACAAGTTTTACTATATTTTTATTTTCTTGGAGATTGAAGATGAAATCTTGGACTCTTTGCAAAAGAGGGAATTCTTCATCGTGCTTCGTGATATTCGCTTGATCTCTCCAACTATGTGAGTAACATTATTTTGTTTTATTTTGTTTTGTGCATGTTGTAGGTGAGTGATATAATTGTTTGGTTGTTTTGTTTGTTTCTCTTTGATTTGTATGTGTCATATGAGAATGATATGAATGTTTAGATTGATTTAGATGTTGAATATGTTGGATGGATGAAAATTTTGATCTTTGAGAAGAACCCTAGATATTTGTATGTGAATGATTTTAGATTGTTGGAAACCTAATAAAAATTGTGAGTAGGTTATTTATTTGGATTATTGTTGATTTGATTGAGTTTGACAAATGTTCTACATTAATTAAATTAAAGATGAGATTTTTTTGGATTATTGGTGAGTTGGATAAAAACAACTTGACCATGTTGAGGATAAATTTGTTTTGTTCATGAATCAACTATAGAAAATAGTTGAGATTGAGTTGATGAATTTTATGAATGATATGGTGTAGAAGACCATGTTTCGAGGATTTGAATTATGAGGATTTAAATTAGGGATTTGTGATTTTTGTAAAAGATGTTGTTTAAATTTGGATTTCTCAAATGCTAAGTTTAAATCTAATTATTTTGGTATTAATAAGATTTGAAAAAATAAAAGAAAGTTATTTTGATATATGACTGATTCCTAAAAACCCTAGTTTTGACATGCGCACAACCTAAACTATGCAGTCTGTAGGCCGACAGTCGACTGGCAGACCTTTCAGTCGACTGATACGACCCGACTGCTGTATCTTTAGTTTCTTGAAAATATGTTCTGGACAGTCGACTTAGACCCTTGTTCAGTCGACTGGTATACTTAAAATTTATTTTGCAAAGTTATTGTTGATTTCCTTTGTGGACAGTCAACTTATGACTTTTTAAATCGAATTATATTCTCTGGTAAGTCGACGTATGACTTCTATAAGTCAACTTAAAACACTCTGGTAAGTCGACTTATGACTTCTATAAGTCAACTTATATTCTTTGGTAAGTCGACTTATGACTTCTATAAGTCAACTTAAAACACTCTGGTAAGTCGACTTATGACTTTTATAAGTCAACTTATAACACTTAGCTTATTTTCTTAAAATCATGGAACTTTCTTTCTGGACAGTCGACTTATGCTTTCTATAGTCGACTGGTACTGATGTATTTTTTAATATTTATGAAGGTTCTTTCAAATGGTTTATTATCTAGATATTTTGATCTATAACTACTTATACCTTATCTTCTATTGAGCTTATGTTTTCAAGATATTCAGTTGAGCTATTTATGGTGGAAAGTTGGTTTAGACATTTGAGTTTGAGTCTCTAGAGGATGTGTGTGATCCTAGTATACCGGCGTTGAGTTATTTTGTTGAGGCCTGTCGAGGCATTTTAGTTGTTCAGTTTTGAGTTAAGTCTGGTAGGGTACACCAACTCTAGGAGATTCGTTGAGTAATTAAGTAACCCAAAAATGATAAGGACAGGCACTAGTGGTGATATGATGAACGGGAACATGAGTTATGTACCTCATTATGGCTTTCGGTGTGGGATTTAATCTCTGGAATTATCACGGTAGATTACTTGTGGTGTGGGATATATCTTCGGAATTATCACGGTAGATTACTTGTGGTGTGGGATTTATCTCCGGAATTATCACAGTAATTACTTGTGGTGTGGGATTGATCTCCGGAATTATCGGAGTCGAGGCGACGCACATGTGGTATTCGTGTGATGATGTGTCAATGTTTCGGTGTGGGATGGTCTCCGGAATTATCCAGGTAAACTACATGCGGTGTGGGATTCATCTCCGGAATTATCGAGCATTGGCTAATACTCACAGTTTATCTTTATCTCGTAGTAGTCATCGTGATAGGATTAGTTGCATAGCGGGGGATTGAACCCTATTAAGTGAAGACGTTAAGGGCTTGCACCGAACCTATGTAGAGTGGGATGCATAGACTTCGACAAGTACGCATTAGAGAGTCCGCATATAGAAATTGTGTTTTCCTGACTCGGTTTTATGCATGTGGTTTCCTGTTTTCTACACTTGACACTTGGTTTAGTATCACTTGTTGTTTATATTTCTTGCTACGTCATATTTTATGTATTCTTGTTTATTATATGTTGTTTAAGAATTCGTGCTTAATGTTCATTTATGTTGTTTGCTTTTATGTCACTCACACCATTTATGGCTAACCCCTTTAGTTTTGGGGGTTAGGGATCATCTCTAGCCTCATGTGTTACAGGTTGTTGCTTAGAGCTTGGAGGTTTGGATGTTTGAGATAAATTGATGTAATAGAGCTTAGACCTTCAAAACCATTAATGAAGATGGAAGAAGTACCAAAAAAAGGACTGGATTTAATCCAGGCAATCCATCTGGGCCTGTAACACCCCATAATTTATTTTTTTTATTAAAAATGTATTTTTATTTTTTTGCATGTATGATGCACGTGCAAATTTTCATTCTCATTTGTTTATTCTCTTTTACATTTTTTTAGCATGCATAAGTTTAATTAGTTTTCTTTTGACCCATGGACCTAAAAGATAAATCTAGCCCATTAGTTGATTAAAAGAGAGCCCATTAGAATAGTTAATTAGTTAAATAAAAAAAAGCCCATGGATCAAGCTCACTAATTAAAATCTAGTTTAAATTTAAGCATGCACTAATACATGGCAAGTCACAAACTTTAGTACACATTTAAAGTTATAGGATTGTATTAAAATTGTATGTGCATTGTGCATGTGTGCATGCACACACACCTAAGCTTTTGGCCGGATTGCACCTAGGGTATAGGCCGGTTGGGCATGGTCACTACAAAAGATACTCGATTTCCCGGCATTTTTTTACGTCTTTACCGGCGTTTTTTTACGCCGGTGAAACTTTCACCAGCGTTTATAATAGCGCCGGTCTAAATGCCGCCGAAGCGAGCGTCGCGGAAAGGAAAGGGTCTACACCAGCGGTTTTACTGGACGCCGGTAAATGTTACAACTACACCGGCGGTCAGAAAACGCCGGTGTATGGGGGTCTCTGAGTGCCGTTCTTTTGCACCCTATATACATTCACCGGTGGCCATAAACCGCCGGTATTTATCCATTCACCGGCATTTCTATAAACGCCGGTGTAGAATGAAAGTATACCGGCGGTCACAGACCGCCGGTGTATGTGCATTTTGAGTGCCCGGTTTTCCCTATTTACAAGCACCGGCGTGACCAAAAAACGCCGGTGTAGTTAGGTACACCGGCGTTTTATAAAACGCTGGTGTTTCTCGGTGCTGTTACAGCTAGCAACATACACCGGCGTGTGTGGGAACGCCGGTATATCGCACACTCCAACAAATTGATTAGATAGACCGGCGTTTTTTAAAACGCCGATCTAGCTATGCCCGTTTATTTTCCATGCTCCGGTTTTCCGTTCGATTTCAATTCACAGTTTCATTTACAAAACCTGTAAACTAATTCACAACTGATTCAACCAATTTGGTTGCATATTACTGCGCAAATCACAACCAAACACAAGAATAATTAAAGATAATAAAGTTTCACACGTGTCATATCAACGTCCAAATTCATTGATTAATTAACAGTATCATAATTAACAAATTAATATAGGCACTAACATCCCAAATATCCAAACAAACCATTCTAACAAATATCCCAAATATCCCAAATTAAAAGTCTGACATAACTCTCATAAAAAAAAAACCAGTCTGACATAATAACAGCAAGGAGAACATAAGAACAACAACCATACAGCAAGGAGGACATAAGAACAGCAAGGAAGACCGCAGATTCATACCCCTCGAGTAGCTTCAGTTCCGATCATCAGAATTTTCTTCATCTGGGCGACCGCTCTGTGAAAAAAAAACAATAGTTTAATTCAACAGTAGACCACAATACAGAATATAGATATTTTTTGAACTTGCAAAAAGATCTACTTGTATCTTAAATTATAAGATCAAAGTGCCAATTACAAATGGAATTGTTAATGAAATATACAGAGGTAAAATAATTACATTGAAATGCTAAAAATCTAGTACTTAATTTTGTTTTTAAATATATCTAAAACAACAAAACAAATGAAAATTCAGTATCTAACTTGAAACCTTAATATTCTCCTCCGATTGGGAATATCCACTATCTAAAACAGTAAAACAAATGAAAATTCAGTATCTAAGCATGTCTTTCATGGATTGTTCAGACAATCCATGAAACTGTCATCGTGGAAGGAAACCAAATATAAGAAAAATAAGAAAAATAAGATAGGGCTCATATCAAGTGTATTTTTAGAGAACTGTCATCGTGGAAGGAAACCAAATATAGAAGCCAGAAATGGAAACAGAAAGAAGAATGGTAGAGACTTTGGATACACTAGGCTAACATAGCGGCATTTTCCTCATCTCTCTCTCATCCCTTGTTTCCCTTCAGCACACGAACACAAAGAGACATCAGCAACAACAGCAAGACCGACAAGAACAACAATAATAATAAATTATTATAAACAAGATGTCTCTATATGGGTTTCCAGATCTCCACTCGAGCCCTCTCTTTCTAATCACAGCCCAATTAAGAACATAGACAACATCCACTAAACAATCCAATCACAGCCCAATCAAAATTTGCTGAAGATGGCAATCAGCTTCATTAACAGTATCTGAAAATGAAAATATCCATTATCTAAGCATATATGTTGCTCTACTAATTCTTTAGCCCAACTAAATCTAAAACCCAATTGTTGTGCATATCCGGAGGATTTTGGCATACGTACCTATAGCATCCTCAGTTCACAGTGAACCCATTTTGGTCAAAAAAATATGCCAAGATGACAATCAGATGCATGAAAATAAGCTTCACTAACAGTAAAAGAAGATGAGGATGCTAGCAGCATACTTAGTTTGGAAGTGAACCCATTTTATGTTAAAAAATCATGCCTAAGATGGCAATCAGGTACTCTAACAGTATCTGAAAATGAAAATTTCCATTATCTGAGCATATATGTTGCTCTACTAATTCTTTAGCCCAACTAAATCTAAAACCCAATTGTGGTACATATCCGGAGGATTTTGGCATACGTACCTATAGCATCCTCAGTTCACAGTGAACCCATTTTGGTCAAAAAAACATGCCAAGATGACAATCAGATGCATGAAAATAAGCTTCACTAACAGTAAAAGAAGATGAGGATGCTAGCAGCATACTTTGTTTGGAAGTGAACCCATTTTATGTTAAAAAATCATGGCTAAGATGGCAGTCAGGTTCTCTAACAGTATCTGAAAATGAAAATATCCATTATCTGAGCATATATGTTGCTCTACTAATTCTTTAGCCCAACTAAATCTAAAACCCAATTGTTGTACATATCCGGAGGATTTTGGCATACGTACCTATAGCATCCTCAGTTCACAGTGAACCCATTTTGGTCAAAAAAAAATGCCAAGATGACAATCAGATGCATGAGATAAGCTTCATTAACAGTAAAAGAAGATGAGGATGCTAGCAGCATACTTAGTTTGGAAGTGTATCCATTTTTGTTAAAGCGACATGCCAAAGTTGGCAATCAGCTTCATTAACAGTATCTGAAAATGAAAATTTCCATTATCTGAGCATATATGTTGCTCTACTAATTCTTTAGCCCAACGAAATCTAAAACACAATTGTTGTGCATATCCGGAGGATTTTGGCATACGTCCTTATAGCATCCTCAGTTCACAGTGAACCCATTTTGGTCAAAAAAACATGCCAAGATGTCAATCAGATGCATGAAATAAGCTTCACTAACAGTAAAAGAAGATGAGGATGCTAGCAGCATACTTAGTTTGGAAGTGAACCCATTTTATGTTAAAAAATCATGCCAAAGATGGCAATCAGCTTCATTAACAGAATCTGAAAATGAAAATATCCATTATCTAAGCATATATGTTGCTCTACTAATTCTTTAGCCCAACTAAATCTAAAACCCAATTGTTGTGCATATCCGGAGGATTTTGGCATACGTACCTATAGCATCCTCAGTTCACAGTGAACCCATTTTGGTCAAAAAAACATGCCAAGATGACAATCAGATGCATGAAAATAAGCTTCACTAACAGTAAAAGAAGATGAGACATCAGCAACAACAGCAACAACAGCAACAACAGCAAGAGGGAACCAAATATAGAACAATTGGGTTTTGAATGGAGATTGTAGTCATTGATCAATTCTTCATTGAAGAAAAATACGAATATGGCTCATATCAAGTGTAGTTTTAAGGAATTGTCATCGTGGAAGGAAACCAAATATAGAAGCCAGAAAGAGGAATGGTAGAGAATGAGGATACACCAGGCTAACATAGCGGCATTTTCCTCATCTCTCTCTCATCCCTTCTTTCCCTTCAGCACACGAACACATAGAGACATCAGCAACAACAGCAAGAGTGACAAGAACAACAATAATAATAAATTATTATGAACAAGATGTCTCTATATGGGTTTCCAGATCTCCACTCCAACTCGTCTCTTTCTAATCACAGCCTAATTAAGAACAATTGTTCACAGTCACTGTTAAAGAAACATATATGCTCAGATAATGGAAATTTTCATTTTCAGATACTGTTAAAGAAGCTGATTTCATGCATCTGATTGCCATCTTTGGCATGATTTTTTAACCAAAATGGGTTCACTTCCAAACTAAGTATGCTGCTAGCATACCAAAATCCTCCAAATCAGTACAACAACACGGCTGAACAAACCTTGTTTGCAGGTCATACAATGTCATCTATACCATGTTATGTGCCAAAGTGGGGTTGGTCATACAATGCATGAACGACACGTATTAGTTGTTTGTGAGTATGCAATAGGGTGCAACTATGAACATGGCTCATATCAAGTGTAGTATTACGGACTGTCATCGTGGAAGGAAACCAATTTAATATAGAAGCCATATATGGAGCCAGAAAGAGGGATGGTAGAGAATGAGGATACACCAGGCTAACGTAGCGGCATTTTTCTCAACTCTCTCTCTCATCCCTTCATTCTCTTCAACACACGCACACAAAGAGACATCAGCAACAACAGCAAGAGGGGGTTGATCCAACAATAAGTATAGATTATAATAAACGAGATGTCTCTATTTGGGTTTCCAGATCTCCACTCCAGCCCTTTCTTTCTAATCACAGCCCACTTAAGAAACATAGACGAAATGCTTATAGACGACAGCCACAATGCAGACTCACAAACACTAGTACGTGTCTTTCATGCATTCAAGACCATAATCTCTTTAAAAATACCAATTTAAAGACTTACCGATGTTTTTTGACAGTGGGCGGCGTGCTACCCTCATCCTCATATGTTTGACTGCCACTATTATTTAGTGGCTGCTCATCCCCATGGCTCTCGTTGCCATCATTTATATTTACCCTCTTTCCACGCCTTGGCATGTTGTACCTGTCAAGGATTCAATAACTTCCTTAGAGATGCAAATTTAATTAATAATATGTTTATAATAACTATCATAAAATTTGTACTTTAGTAGGATTAACAAACCAACATAATTATAAAAAAAATTAAAAAAATGAGATTTGTAATAAATTAAATTATAATGATAGTTTGGTTCAAATGACACTAAGCATAGTTTAATGTAAATAATACCAAGCAGTAGAAAATAGAAAGATAATTAAACCGGTGTATTAAATTCACAATGAATATGTTCGGAATTACAGACATAATATTACAACAAGATTTAAGACACGAAAATTACAGACATATAATATTGAGATTGAAAATCAAGTAAACTACAATACGACATCTTCCAATACATTGCCCTCTTCTCCATCCTTGCGGAGCCAAGTCCCGCAAATTCCAACGTCGGTTGTGTTTACATCAAACATAGGAAACTCAGAAGCAATGTAACTGTTCATGACTTCACCGTCTTCATCTTCTGAAGTATCGCCCAGTTGGAATATATCTCTTGGTTGCATAGGGAGAGCCACATACGATTTTGGCAGGGTTGGATCTTCAATATAGAACACTTGTTGCACTTGGGATGAAAACACAAATGGCTCATGGCTAATGTGTGTACCGATGTGAATCAATTTTGAGAAGTTTACCACTGTGAAGCCAAGCTTATCCTTGTTGTTAGCAAAATTCCTATCAAACTCAGCCCAATCCCCACGAAATAAGACAACACGGAAATGACCAAAATAATTCAACTCAATGATATCCGTGAGCACTCCATAGTTGTCGAGATCTCCATCTACAGTCCTCGTGTCCGATTTGGAAGCATAACTTCTAGTCTTAGACGTCACTACCATTCCACTATTTTGAGACTTCAAATTACATTCACGATCCTTAGTACGAAATCTAAAACTATTGAATATGTATCCTCTGTATCTTTTGACCATCTGATAGGGACCTTTGGCAAGTACTTGTATTTCAGATGACGCACCTTCAGGACCCAAAGAATGTACCTATTAATTTTGCACAAATCGTATCAGCACCATAGAAAATGTATATATAATGAAGATTAACTTGCATAACTGTAATTCACCTACATGAGATTCAAACCACTTATGAAATTTTTCATTCATCAACTTGTTTTGTTCACGTGGTGGTAGTCTTCTTGGTCTAGCCCTTCGTTTGATGTCCCTGACAAATTCGCTAAAAAACAAGCAATTGAAATAAGGAATAACAAAAGTAAGTTAATATTGAACTCCGCGGTTTTCACTGTATTCAATTTAAATTCAAAAGCAACTTACTTTCGAAATGGTTCCACTGATGCATGGTGGTCTAGCATATATCGATGTGCCTGTTCCCACGCTAAGTTATCTAGCTCAAATGCATCAACTTTACCAACAGTAGTGCCAGCGGTATTAAAAAGATATTGAGCACCATCAAGGTTGGAAATGTCTGGATTTCTACGTGGTCTACTCGAAGATGTGTCCACACCCGGCAAATACCTGGAAAAAAATGTGAGCACTCCTCTGATAGATATCCCTGAGCTATTGACCCTTCAGGATATGCTCTATTTTTCACATAACCCTTTAGCCGGTATAGGTACCTCAACATGTACAATTAATGAATTAAAGCGGATTAGGGGATTAAAAGAAATGAGCTTTTGAAAATTCAATTTCGTAAGATGAATGAATTCTTTTACTTCTCAATGGGGTACATCCACCGATAATGAACAGGACCGCCGATTCTGGCTTCACCAGCAAGGTGGATTATCAAGTGAATCATTATAGTGAAGAACGATGGAGGAAATATCATCTCCATTTTACTAAGTGTCAATGCCGCCTGCTGCTCCAATTGGTCAATATCTTCAACACGAAGCATTCTTGAGCAAATACCTTTATATATGCTACAAAGATCTTTCAGGACAGTAGTGACTTGCTCACACATTGAAGACCTTAGGGCCACAGGAAGGAGATCCTGCATTAGGATGTGGTAGTCGTGTGACTTTAGACCCTGAAGCCTCTTCTCTTTAAAGTTGACACATCTTGCCATGTTAGAAGAATAGCCATCAGGAACTTTAAGTTCCAGTAGTACGTTGCAAAACAATTCCAACTCTGATTTTGACATTGAATAGATTGCAGGAGGTAGGAGTACTTTCCCGTTCGGTAATTCTTCTGGGTGCAACTCATGTCAGATGCCCATTGACTTCAAATCAAGTCGGCTCTTGAGATTGTCCTTTGTCTTCCGGTCATCTCCCATAACTGTTCCTATACAATTTTCACCAATATTTTTTCCGATATGCATCACATCTAAATTATGTCGCAATAAGTTGAATTCCCAATACGGCAACTTGAAGAAAATACTCTTCTTCTTCCATGCACCTAAACTCGTCATGTTTTGATCCTCATCTTTGCCACATAGATCGGTGATATGGCTAAAATCGGGGTTCAATCAGGACCGCCCAAATCAGGCACGAATCTTGACGTCCGGGGGTAAAATGGTAATTTTGTGTACAAACGGGTCCAAAGCAGGTACTGGGTCTCTTTTGCAAAGAACCAATAACTCGCGAATGGATCCGCCTTAACCGGGTACGGGTTCCGGCCCGATACAAACCCGGCTCAACAAGAGGGTCGAACCGTGTGGCCACCACCGCCGACCCTACGGAGGAAGCCCCTGTCAATCCTATTCCACAGTCCGATCTTCCTCCACCGGCCCAGCAGGTCCCACCTCCTCATCCCAAGCAGCAACCCAACAATGGCCCTTCCGGCCATAATGCTCGGAAACAGAAGCAGCCCCTCAATTCGGAGCATGTTTCGGCCTATAATGGGTCATCGGACTCAATGGCTTCTCATCATCCCGACCTCCGCATCACACTCCTGAACTGCCAGAAGGACGACGACCTCCGCACCCACCTTGATGAGAGGCGGGCCCGAGAGGGAGCCTCCCGCCAGCGTCAGGGTGAGCGATCCCCTCGTCGCCGAGACGGTAGAAGGTCCCCGGACCGCAGAGGCCGAGCGGCGTCTCCCGAGCGCCGAAGGAGGAGGCCGCATTCCCCCGGGGATTGGCGTCATCCGAGGGACCGAGAGGTGCCTATCAGTCGGGCCGAATTCCTCCAATTTCAGGAGACCGTTCTGCAGGCTCTCAACCTTCGGCAGAACGTCCAGAATGCTCAGAGGGCTCCGACGCCCCCGAGGGACCCCAGTCCTCGCCGCCGAACCCGAAGTCCTTCCCCGGCTCCCAGCCGCCAGCGGCAGCAATACAGTCCTCGCCGATCCCAGGACTACTGGCGCCAGAGTCCGCGCTCCCCTTCCTATGAAGAGGAGTCCGGGGGGTCATACGATTACCAGTGAAGGGACGACGCCCTCATCCGCCGTATCCACGAGGTGAAAAGGCGTATCGGCCGCATGAACAAGGAGGAGGAGTCCCGAGCAGGAACCTTCCGTCCCAGCCGACCCCCCTTCTCACGGTCGATCATGGAGGCCCACATACCGAGGAGCTTCAAACCGCCACAGTTTAAAACATACTCAGGGGAATCCGACCCGGTCGATCACGTCGAAAGCTTCAAGACCCTGATGCTGATCCATCAAGCTTCTGACGCGGTGCTCTGCAGGACCTTCCCTGCCACCCTCAGGGGGTCGGCTCGGAAATGGTATTCCAGGCTCGCCCCCTCCTCCATCTTCTCGTTCGAGCAGTTTGAAACACTGTTCATTACTCACTTCGTGAGTAGCAGGCGAGGCGAGAAGACAAGTCTCTCCCTGCTAAACCTGCGGCAGGAAAGGGAAGAGAAGCTGCGGGACTATGTGAAAAGATTCACCACGGAGGTGAGGTCTATCGCCTCCTTAGACCAGTCGGTGGCGACCGTGGCGTTCCAGTCGAACGTCCTCAACGCCAACCTCCGATCGTCCCTAGCCAAGAAGCCCCCGCATGACTTTGCCGACCTCCTCCTGAGGTGCGAGAAGTACATCCGGGCAGAGGAGGCCGAAGCTCTCCCGAGCTTCGGGGGGCCCTCCTCAGGGTCGAAGAGGAAGGCGACGGGGGAAGAAGGGTCCAAGAAAGCTCAGAAGGACAATGGCGGTAAGCGCCGCCCTCCCCCCAGGTTCGAGAAGTTCACTCCCCTCACCACTAATGTCTCTACTATCCTAATGGAAGTGGAGAAGGAGGGGGTCATCCCTCCTGCTCCGAGGATGCACACCCCGGCGAAGAGGAGGAACAAAGACAAGTGGTGTCGCTACCACCGAGACCACGGCCACGACACGAACGACTGCCGGGCTTTGAGAGATGAGATTGAAGCCCTCATCCGGAGGGGGCAGTTGGCCAAGTTCGTGAAGGCTAACGACGGGACGGATCGCAGCTCTCCTCCGCCTCGGGGGGCTAACAAGCGCACCGAGCGGCACGAGGAAACGCCCGAGTTCGAGGAGGAACGAATTCTGCACCTGATCCACGGGGGCCCCATGGGGGGCTCCTCTAATTCCTCCCGGAAGGCCTTCGTCCGAGAGGTCAACTCGGTCCACAGTGCCCCTCCCCCCAAAGGTCTCGGCGTCCCTGTGTCTTTCTCCGATGCCGACCTCAAAGGGGTCCGAACCCCACACTGCGATGCCCTTGTCATCGACCTCCGCATGGCCAACTTCAAGGTACAGAGGATTTTAGTAGACAATGGGAGTTCGGTCAATATCCTCTTCCTCTCGGCCTTCCGAGGCCTGCAGCTGTCCCGGAACCGTCTCAAGCCGGCCGGTTACACACTCCACGGGTTCACGGGGGTCCCGGTAACCGTCGAGGGGGTGATAACCCTAGACGTTACTGCGGGAAGCACCCCTACTACCCGGACCGAGCCGATGGACTTCATGGTTGTCGACGTCCCGGCAGCGTATAATGTCATTCTAGGCCGTCCCGGCCTAGCCGCCCTGAAAGCTGTCCCCTCGGCGTATCATTTGAAAATGAAGTTCCCCACTCGGTTGGGAGTAGGGGAGGTCAGGGGAAGCCAAGAAACAGCCCGAAAGTGCTACATGACTTCCACCGGGGGACCGTGCTCTCGCTCGAGACACTAGAAATCCCCGAGCCAAAAGCTCGGCCAACGTCCGAGCCGGCGGACGAGTTAGAAGAAGTGCTCTTCTCGGACGAGGACCCGAGCCGGAAGTTCCTCATCAGCAAGTCCTTGCCGACCGCACTGTGCTCGGACCTGATTCAATGCATCCGAAATAACTGCAACTTGTTCGCTTGGTCGGCCGCGGACATGCCCAGCATTTCCGAGGAGCTGCTCGTCCATCGCCTAAGTGTCGAACCGGGGTGCAAACTGGTTTAGCAGAAGAGGCGAAAGTTCGCTCCCGAGCGACAACAGGCCATCAAGGAGGAGGTTGATAAACTTCTGAAGGCCAAGTTCATACAGGAGGTAAATTACCCCGAGTGGCTGTCGAATGTTGTAATGGTCAAGAAGTCCAATGGCTCGTGGAGGATATGTATTGACTTCACCGACCTAAACAAAGCGTGTCCGAAGGATCCATTCCCTCTCCCGAACATCGACACCCTTATTGACGCCACCTCGGGCCATGAGCTCCTCAGCTTCATGGATGCCTTCTCGGGGTACAATCAAATCCGAATGTTCCCCCCGGACATTCCGAAGACCTCCTTCGTCACCGACCAAGGCCTCTACTGCTACCGGGTCATGCCGTTCGGCTTGAAGAACGCGGGCACCACCTATCAGCGCCTCGTCAATAAGGTTTTCCAAAACTAGATAGGCCGGAATATGGAGGTGTACGTTGACGATATGCTTGTCAAAAGCGTCCGAGGCTCAGATCACGTGGCCGACCTCCAGGAGGCCTTCGACGTGTTGAGAAGGCACAGCATGCGGCTAAACCCGAACAAGTGTGCGTTCGGGGTCTCCTCAGGAAAATTCCTCGGCTTCATGGTAAGCCAACGAGGGATCGAAGCTAATCCCGAGAAGATTAAGGCCATATTAGACATGGCCCCGCCTCGGAACATCAAGAAGGTGCAGAAGCTTACCGGTCGGCTCGCCGCTATCGGTCGGTTCCTCTCGAAGTCAGGGAAAAAATGCCTCCCCTTCTTCAAAGCACTCAGGGGGGCTAAGGGTTTTGAATGGGGCCAGCCACAACAGGAGTCGTTCGACCAGCTGAAGGCCTACTTAGTGAACCCCCCTCTGCTCAGCAAACTGGTCCCGGGCGAGACTCTCTTCGTCTACTTGGCTGCTTCCGAGCAGACCTTGAGCGCTGTCTTGGTAAGAGAAGAGGACCGAACCCAAAGGCCAATCTACTACGTGAGCAAGGTGCTTAGGGACGCCAAACTCCGCTATCCGAAGATAGAGAAGATGGCCTACGCCCTAGTCACTGCGGCGAGAAAGCTTCGGCCATACTTTCAGTCCCACTCGATCGTCGTCCTCACCGACCAACCCCTAAAACAGATCCTCTACAAGCCTGAGACCTCGGGCCGGCTGATGAAGTGGTCCATAGAGCTGAGCCAGCATGACATCTCTTACCAGCCTCGGACAGCAATTAAGGCGCAGGCACTCGCTGACTTCATCGTAGAGTCCACTATTCCTGAGGTCGGCCACGTCCCGAATGGACCCCCCATTTGGACAGTCTTCGTGGACGGATCCTCATGTAATGAAGGAAGCGGCACCGGCATCATTCTGAACGGCCCTGACGACTTCGTCCTCCAGTACGCGATCCGCATGAACTTCAAGGCCTCGAACAACGAGGCGGAGTACGAGGCACTCATTGCTGGCCTCGGACTTGCACGAAGTGCTGGGACGCAGCGCCTCCGAATCCACAGCGATTCCCAGCTCGTCGTAAATCAGGTCTTGGGCGAGTACGAGGCCCGAGACGAGCGGATGGCGAAGTACCTCAACAGGGTTCGGGCCCTCATGAACCATTTCGAGGAAGCGCTCATCCAGCGGGTCCGTCGTGAAGAGAACTCACAGGCCGACGCCCTCTCCAAATTGGCCTCGTCCTCACTGCAAGGTCTCGAACAGACCGTACTGATCGAAGTCCTCTCCAAGCCGAGCATCGAAGACGAGACCCCTGCCTCGGCGGAATCATTGCCGGTCATGCTACAAGACAATTGGATGAAGCCACTGGTAGAATTCTTAAGGGACGGGGTTCTGCCCTCGGATCCCAAGGAAGCATGCCGAGTCAGAACTCGAGCCGAGCGCTATGTCTTGATCGAGGGTATCCTATACAAATGCTCTTTCTCTCAAATAGACGGCCGACCGTACCTAAGGTGCCTCTCTCCGGATCAGGCCGAATATGCCCTACAAGTGCTCCATGAAGGCATCGGAGGGGCGCACTCGGGGTTTAGGTCCTTGGCCCGAAAAGCTTTGAATTATGGGTACTTCTGGCCGACCCTCCTTCAAGATGCCGAACGACACGTTCGACAATGCAGCTCCTGTCAGAGACACTCTAGCATCCGACGCCTCCCTCAGGCCAACCTCGCCTCCCTATCAAGTCCCATCCCCTTCGCAATGTGGGGCATGGACTTACTAGGGCCCTTCCCTCCGGCTCCGGGTCAGTTCAGGTTCTTGGTCGTAGCCATTGACTACTTCTCGAAGTGGGTCGAGGCCGAGCCCCTCGCCACTATAACCGAGAACAAAGTGGTACAGTTCTTCTGGAAGAGCATCATATGCAGGTTCGGCGTCCCCCGCGTCCTCGTAACGGACAACGGGACTCAGTTCACGGGCGCAGCGTTCCGAGCTCTATGCGACGACCTGGCCATTCAGCAGCGCTTCTCGTCCGTCTCCCACCCTCAGTCGAACGGACAGGCAGAAAATGCTAACCGGCAGATCCTCGCAGGCATCAAGAAAAGGCTCGACAAAAGTTCCAAGGGTTTATGGGTCGACCAACTCCCCAACGTCCTATAGAACTACCGCACGAGCAAGCGGACCCCCACAGGCGAGTCCCCTTTCAACCTCACCTATGGGTCCGAGGCCGTGATACCTCTTGAGGTCGGAATACCTTCCCCTCGGCTCACAGCCTATGACGAAGCACAGAATGCCAGGGACCTCAGAGCAGACTTGGATTTGATAGACGAGCTGAGGGAAAGGGCGTCGATTCGGCAGCGGATCTACCGAAGAAGAGTTGAACTGGCGTACAACAAAAAGGTCCGACCCGCCAACCTTAAGCAAGGAGATTTAGTCTTGAGAAAGCTAGCTATATCCCTCCCCAGTCAGAAGAGCAAGCTAGCTCCGAACTGGGAAGGGCCGTACAGGATCACGAAAGTTGTTCGGCCAGGAACATATCGCCTTGAAGACCTAGAGGGCAGAGAGCTTCCGAGGACCTGGAATGCTGACCACCTCCTAAAATACCAAGAAAGCGCTCCAGCACCGATCTAAGTATCAGGAGATATCGAGCCATTCCAGTCCTCCGACTTGTAACCCATTTTCATAAATTGTACTATGTAAAACGGTTCGCCGTCGATTATCAATAAAGAAAGCTCTTTTGTGTTTGTGAATTCGCATGTTTCTCTCCCCTCTTACCACCTACTTTTTAAATTGTGATTTCAACCAATGATTCGGAGTCCACGTCCCGTTCGACTTCACCTCCTCGGCTCGTCCCCGGACGAGCCCACGGTAGACCGTCGTTCGGAACTGCTCCCACAATCGTTGAATTAACGATGGTTCGGAGTCCAACACTTGGCTCGATTCTACCTCGCAAGTTCGCCCCTAAGCAAACTAGAAGTAGTTCGCCATTCGGAATTGCTCCTACAACCGTCGAATGGTACGGAGCCCAACACTTGGTTCGATTCCACTTCGCAAGTTCGCTACTAAGCAAGCTAGAAGTGGTTCGCCATTCGGAATTGCTCCAACACCCCTTTGAATTAACGATGGTTCGGAGTCCAACACTTGGCTCGATTCTACCTCGCAAGTTCGCTCCTAAGCGAACTAGAAGTAGTTCGCCATTCGGAATTGCTCCTACAACCGTCGAATGGTACGGAGTCCAACACTTGGTTCGATTCCACTTCACAAGTTCGCTACTAAGCAAGCTAGAAGTGGTTCACCATTCGGAATTGCTCCAACGCCCCTTGAATTAACGATGGTTCGGAGTCCAACACTTGGCTCGATTCTACCTCGCAAGTTCGCTCCTAAGCGAACTAGAAGTAGTTCGCCATTTGGAATTGCTCCTACAACCGTCGAATGGTACGGAGTCCAACACTTGGTTCGATTCCACTTCGCAAGTTCGCTACTAAGCAAGCTAGAAGTGGTTCGCCATTCGGAATTGCTCCAACGCCCCTTGAATTTACGATGATTCTGACTCCAACACTTGGTTGTCGAGCGTTCTTGGCACAGACCGTAATACAGGTGTGAGTTCGGCACCCGCGCCGAGTGTTCTTGCCACCGACCGTATTACGGGCTTGGGTTCGGCAGTCAAGATCATTAAAAAATCAACAAGTCTCAAGCCTCGGCACCAGCTGCCGAGCGTTCTTGACACCGACCGTATTACGGGCGTAAGTTTGGCACCCGCGCCGAGCATTCTTGCCACCGACCGTATTACGGGCTTGAGTTCGGCAGTCAAGATCACCAAAAAATGTCCCAAGTCTCAAACCCCGGCTCCGACCGAATTTCTAAAGCCAACTCCACGACTAAACTAAGAGTGGGGCAACTACAATACAGCAACGGGCGAGTCAACTTCAATTTTATTAAAAAACAACTCTTACACGCATCATGATTACAAAGCATTAAGAAACAAGGATCGATTATCCGACCCGTTACACTTGGCTGAATACAAAGAGTTTTCAAAAAAAAAAATGAAGAAGAAAAATGATCGTCAATGCCTCCGAGGCGCAGGGATGTTTCTTTTCAGAGACACCTGAGGTCGGCGACGTTTACTTCCAGAAACCTGCCCCAGGCCAGCGAGTTGCGACGTATCCTCGACACTACTCCTGGCAGCTACGCCAACAGATGCACCACTCGATGAGACGGCCACTGAACTCTGCGCATCCCCCGGGCTCGGATGGCCGAGAGGCGCACGGGTCGCCATCTCGTAAAAAGTGATGCCACGCTTGCTCTCCGCTCGGGTACATGAAGTGCTCCTCACATTAATTGGCCCCGAACGTGGTTTGAGGCAAGCTACCTCTGCCTCCAGTTCGGAAATCCGACCCCTCAGGGAGCCATCTTTCACCTCGACCTCGAAGCAGGCAGGTACTGCCGAGTTCGGAACACCTGCGTGGCTCGCGATGAGATGACGAAGATGAGTGACTTCGATGCTCCTATCTACCGTGGCTCTCTTCAACACATCGACTTCGGCCGCTAATTCATCCCGTTCAGCTGTAAGCTTGGCCACCTTAGTCGACAGCTCCTCCCCTTCCGTCCGAAGCTCCGTCTCCACAGTTTGCAAGTGCTGAATCTCCGAAAGCAGATTGTCCCTCTCCGCCGTTACCTTTGACAATGTGTGGCGAAAGCACTTGGTCCGAAGACTGCTAGTGAAGGCTGCCGGCGAACCCTCGCCCTCACCCGAGGGGGTCATCTCGGCGATCCTGCCTTCCAGACGTCGAATGTCGCTTCCCGCTGCCCTAAGATGAGTTGAAGCTGGCTTCGCTCGCTTTCGGCTCGGCGCAGTCCCAGCTCGACTTCGTAAAGTCGCTCTCTACACTTTGCCAGACATAGCCTCGTCGCCCCAAGGCCTGCTTCGGCGCGAACTTTGTCATCCGAGCCTGTGCGCTCGGCATCTTGGGCTACCACAACAAGCTGAAAAGAAACGCAAACAAGCAACAAAGATTCAGGCATCGTCTAAGTCCCAGACTTCGGGGGTTCTTTCGAACAAATGCTCGAGCGCTCAACAGTCAACAGACAAAGACACGAAATCGAGCCCAAAAAGTTTGTGTTTTTCATTTATTTCAAAAAAGGTAGCGGTGGCCAGTCCGCTATTAGGCATTACACTTCAAAAAACAAAAGAAAAAACAAACGGAGTCAGAGCACGACCTCTTTCCCGGGGCGGCGAGAGGGGGTCGGGGACGATACCTCCGAAGGGGCCATCGTCGCCAAGGGGGTGACCACCGACCCCTGAACTCCGACGGAGGGGTCGGCCACAGGTTCGTCGTCGCCCTTCTCCTCCTCTTCTTCTTCTTCCCCCTCCGACTCGGGGTCGAAGCCTTCAACGTGCCCCGGGAATAACCTCCAACCCGAGCAGTCCACGGTGGGGTAGGCCTCCGTCACCCGGGCGAGAGCATCGGCGAAGGCCTTGGCCATGTTCTGGGCGAGGAAGCCTTGTGCCTTCTCCAAGGTCGCATCCTCCGCCTGCTTCACCGCCGCCGCTTTGGCCTCGGCAGCCTCCGCCAACTGCCTGGCCGCCTCCTCCTTTTGCTGAAGAAGTTGGCCCTCCAGCGTCGCGACCCTGTCCTCGAGGTAGGCAACCCTCGCCGACTTCGCCTCAAAGTTCAGCTCGAGCTTGTCGAGCTCGTTCCTAATCTGGGCCTTCTCCTTCCGAGCTTGGTCGGACTCCTTCTTCATCTCCTTCTCCTGGGCCGCCAGCCTCTCGGTAAGGTGCCCAAAATGGACGACGATCTGCAATTAGAAGTCAAGGAAGTCATAAAAATTTCAACTTAAGAAGGTCGGCATAAAAAAGGGGGGGGGGATAGATCCGACACTCACCGACATCGCCGAGCGCGCTATCTCGATAACGTCGTCTCCCTCCCGTACGGCCTCCATGGCCGCCCGATCCTTCGGCGTGGCGAGGTGCTTGATGGCCTCCATGCTCGCCAAAGAATTGCCGAGGAACCCGTCATGCTTCCGAACTTGCCAGTCCTGAACGTGGATCCTTTTGTGAGCCTCGGTCAGGAGCTCCTCGGCCACTCCCGTCAGCGGCGGCGTCGCCATGTTGAGGGCTGCGGCGATGGGAAATTCGCCGACCCTGGTCGATGTCGAAGCAACCACGCCATCAGGAGCCGGGCTCTCCAGGATCTCCACCTCCTCGGTCACCTCGGTAACCTTCGGAGACTTCGCCGTCGGCAGCTTGGAGACCACCCTCTTCCTCTTCTTCGGCGCCTTGTTGGCGAGGCCTGCCCTCAGCGCCAACACCGCCTGATAATCCATAGACTCTGCACCATAAGACAAGTTGATTAGCTCGGAACAAGCCATGAAAATTGAAGTGCAAGAAGTAAAACAATGATAATGAATAAAGGAAGCCGCGTACTGGGATCGGCATGAACGAGCCCTCCCTTAAACAGGACGTCCTCGGTCAGATCCTTCCAGTCAAGCTTCGGCCGACCCAGGAGTACCCGAACAGCCTCCTCCTCTTCGGGCCGAAGTGTCGGCAGCGCCTTCACCTTCTTCGGCACACCTTCCACCCAACTAACAGGGATGGGCCAGGCCTCCGGGCTACGCACCAGAAGAAACTTCTCGTGCCAGTACTTGATGGAATCAGGGCACACGACGAGCCGACCTCCGTGCCTCGGAGTCAGATAGTACCGGTACGCCGACCTGTTCCCCTGATGTAGCTGGTAGATGGTCCGAAGCACGTTCAGCTCCGGCTGAATCCCAGCTGCTTGGCAGTGAAGTACGAAGCCGTTTATTACTCTCCATGCGTTCGGCATAAGTTGGATGGGGCTGACCCCGAGCCAACTTAATACAGCAACCGCGAACGGATGGAGAGGCAGCCGAGCCCCGGCGATAAAGGCATCGACCGGCCAGCAACACACGGTCACCGGCAGCGGTGAATTGGACCTAACCCCGGGACCCGGCAACATAAGCTCGTACTCCTCCGGGATCTGAAAGCAGTCCCGGATCACCCCCAAGTCCTCTTCGCGAAGGATTGACACCGTCTCGTCGGCCTCTGTCATCTCCCTCGCTGGATTCTCCTCGAATGACCGGGCCCTCCCGTACACAATGCGTTCGGCGTCTTCCTCCGGAAGCTCCCGAACCTTGTGAAGCCCAGTCAGCGGCCCCGGTAATTTGCCGAACTCCCCCATGCGCTTCGGCTCCTCCACGACAGAATCTTTGCCGAACACCTTCCTGCTTTTGTGAGGTCGGCTAGAGGTCGGAGCTTCGGTAACTTCAAGGGAGGGCTCGGACGAAGAAGAGGAGGCGGAGACAGACATGTTTAGAAACTAAAATATAAGTTACCTTGAACGGAGATGTCGTCGGAAAGCTCGCCGGAAAAAGGTCAGCGATCACCTGGAGCTCTAGCAAGAACAAACCTAAACACCAGAGCGAAGAGTTGAAAAGTGAAAAATGAAGAGGGGGTGGGGGTTTTATAGAGAAGCCAGCGCGTCAATCGAGGTTAACGGGCCTTTACCACAGGCCCACTCCCACAAAACGACAAAAGGCGACTCCAATCGTCGCCTTGTTGGCCACGCCAGGCAGAACGGCTCATTAATGACAGTCACGTCAGCAGAAGCCCAGGGAACGCAACATTAATGGACGTCACATCTGTCAGAAACCCAGAGGCCATCACATCCGTCAGAACCGTCGTATCTCAAGCCTCGGCACCAGCTGCCGAGCGTTCTTGACACCGACCGTCTTACGGGCGTGAGTTCGGCAGATTCCCAGGACTTTTTTGAAGAGAACAAAAACTCTTTCAACTTCCTCTGCTTCGTCAAAATCAACAAGTCTCAAGCCTCGGCACCAGCTGCCGGGCGTTCTTGACACCGATCGTATTACGGGCGTGAGTTCGGTACCCGTGCTGAGCGTTCTTGACACCGACCGTATTACGGGCTTGAGTTCGGCAGTCAAGACCTCCAAAAAATCTCTAAGTCTGAAGCCTCGGCACCAGCTGCCAAGCGTTCTTGACACCGACCGTATTACGGGCTTGAGTTCGACAGTCAAGACCTCCAAAAAATCTCTAAGTCTCAAGCCTCGGCACCAGCTTCCGAGCGTTCTTGACACTGATCGTATTACGGGCGTGAGTTCGGCACCCGCGCCGAGCGTTCTTGCCACCGACCGTATTACGGGCTTGAGTTCGGCAGTCAAGACCTCCAAAAAATCTTTAAGTCTCAAGCCTCGGCACCAACTGCCGAGCGTTCTTGACACCGACCGTATTACGGGCTTGAGTTCGGCAGTCGAGACCTCCAAAAAATCTCTAAGTCTCAAACCTCGGCACCAGTTGCCGAGCGTTCTTGCCACCGACCGTATTACGAGCGTGAGTTCGGCACCCGCTCCGAGCATTATTGCCACCGATCATACTACGGACTTGAGTTCGGCACCTGCGCCGAACGTTCTCACCACCGACCGTGTTATGGGCCTAAGATCGACGTTGACTGCCAAACGTCCTTGGTTCCGACCCCCTGTACGTGAGAAATCTGGCCTTCGGACTTCGACGAGCCCACTCTCCAGGCTCGCGACCACGCCGAGGTCCCTCTCCCCATCGTAAAGAATCGTCGAACCGATCTCTGACCTCGGCATCCTGGTCGTCGAGCTCTGGGAGTGGTCGGAGTTGTGACGCCGGTAAGACGCAACTCTCAACAGAGGGAAACGACAGTACTGTTCACCGAGAGATTACAAAGCTGAGAAGATATTCATGCAAGAGCACCAACCAATCATGAAGAATCACCACACTACCCCCCTCAAGATTTGCAGCCTCTCGCTTTGGCTCCGATACAACACCACTGGCCATTAGAACAACATGAACTACTCCCCAAAGGCCGATCAAGCTCAGCCTTCGGGAGTGGGGGGCTCGTGATATGGCTAAAATCGGGGTTCAATCAGGACCGCCCAAATCAGGCACGAATCTTGACGCCCGGGGGTAAAATGGTAATTTTGCGTACAAACGGGTCCAAAGCAGGTACTGGGTCTCTTTTGCAAAGAACCAATAACCCGCGAATGGATCTGCCTTAGCCGGGTACGGGTTCCGATCCGATACAAACCCGGCTCAACAAGAGGGAATCAAGGCCACTGATTTGACCAAATCAAAGGGCTTGATTGGCGGTTACCCTCTCACCTGGGGATTAGGGATTAGTTTCCTAAACTAATTGGGAGGATTTTACTCCTAAACAGTTGGACAGGAAATCAGGCCCCTAACTTCACTCCTATGGCGGCTATAAATACCTCCAACCTACGATTGTCACAGGTTAATCACTTTTTCCACACCTTAAGCTCTTTCTTTAAAATCTCCACTGTTTACTGACAAGAGCGTCGGAGGGTGCGTCGCCGGAATCAACCCCGGTGTCTCGCACTTCCTTGCAAGTTGCGGCAGGAGCAAGAAGGCTTGAGTTAACTGTTCTGGTTTTCTCGAACTCACAAATTCATCTGTTTACCCCCACACCGAAATTAGCGGTAACAATCGGTCTCCTCACCTTGCTCCGGCCTTGCCCTTTTCTTGCCCTTTGTCCTGAATTCTGGTTCTTTTCCATATTTGAATTGATGACCATCTACCTGCCTCAAAATATTTGAACCAGAAGAAGACCTAGGAGCATGTTCCCACTCGTCGATACCATCAAATGTCGCTGTCTCTGCCCGAAATATATGTGTGTCAGGCAACCATCTCCTATGACCCATATAGCAAAACTTTCTGCCATTGTACAACCACCTTGAACTAGTTTGGTCAGCACAACATGGACATGCATAACATCCTTTAGTACTATATCTAGATAAATTTGCATATGCTGGAAAATCATTGATTGTCCAAGACAACACGGCCCGAAGAGAAAATGTTTCTTTAGCCACAACATCATAGGTTGGAACACCCACCCACAACTTCTGAAGTTCATCTATTAACGGTTGTAGGTACACATCTATATCATTTCCAGGACCTTTCGGTCCAGGAACTATCATGGACAAAATAAATGAAGACTGCTTCATGCATTTCCAAGGCGGCAAATTGTATAGTATTAATACAACCGGCCATATGCTGTATGTACTACTCATTTGCCTGAAAGGGTTGAAACCATCACTAGCTAGTCCAAGTCTCACATTCCGAGGATCTTCCGCAAAATCAGGATATCTTTCATCAAATTTTTTCCAAGATTGAGAATCAGCAGGATGTCTAAGAATCCCATCATTAGTGTGACCTTCAGCATGCCATTTCATATCAGAAGAAGTTTTCGTAGACATAAACAACCTTTGTAGCCTAGGAATCAGAGGAAGTAATGCAGTATTTTGGCAGGCTTCTTTTTCCTACTTCGCTTAGTAGATCCACTGGCTCCCTCGTCTTGATTTGGTCTTTCTTTCCATTTCGAAGAACCACACACTTCGCAATTCTCCAGACTTTCCTTACCACTCGTGAAAAGCATACAGTCATTTAGACATGCTGCTATCTTCTCATACCCTAGATCAAAAGAACTTAGGAATTTTTTGATTTTATAGGCTGAGTTTGGAATACAGATTTCAGAAAATACTTCGTTCAACAATTCAAGTAGCATAGTGAAGGACTTAGCAGACCACCCGTTTAAATATTTAATCTGAAATAGTCTGACAATGAATGAGAATTTAGAGAATTTGGTGCAATCGCGGTACAACGGAGTACTAGCATCTTCAAGTAACTTAGCGAAGGATTCTTGCTGCTTATTATTTTTAGGGGCGGGGCCAGGCATTCCCTCGTCCACCCCACCACCAATCTGGTTTGTTTATGTTGACTCATTGTGAACTTGGGTTTTTGGGTTATTGGTGTGGAAAGGAACATTATGAATCCCCATGGCATCTTGCAACAAAGCATGCATCTCATCGGAAACGCTTAAGTCTTCGTTCACTAAGGGCTCATCTTCATTTTCTAATACAACCGGACGAACAGGAGCGGACGTATGATCCTCTCCATGACAAAACCACCTTGTGTACCCTTGAAGAAAACCGTTGACAACTAAGTGTGTATGTACTACGTCACATGTCCTCAAATTACAATTTGTACACCGGAGGCATGGACAAAGGATTAGGTTGGGATCACGGGAATGTCGTTTGGCAAAGATAATAAAATCTTTAATACCATCACGGTACTCCTTGGATAATCGTTGTTTACTAATCCAACTTCTATCCATTATAACAATAGCACACAATCTGAAATTAAAATTTGATATATTAAATAGTAATAACAGTAAAAGGCATTTTGTATATTAAATTTCACCTTTTTGAAAACCATCCCTAGCTGCAAATAAATTAAAGATATACTCTTTAACTGTAAAATAAAGAAATTGTGGTTCCAAAAAATGTACAAAAAAAATTAAATCTTAACACAATCTACTCTATTCACATAACCCTAAACTACCTTTTGTGGAAATTATCACAACCACCTTAGTACTATTTTATCGCACACCCTGTGTTCGAGTGTAAAAAAAATTCGACTATAGTCTTCCCTGTATTTGGCTTTCCGTTCAAGGAGATGATGATGGTAAAGGGTATTTTGCTGAGCACGAGGAATCGGACGAATAATGAGCGCGTCGTGCTGTAACTACGGTAACAAGAAGATCTGATGACTCATGAACTATTCTGTTCATGGCTACTAATAATCACTTACTTATCTCATAATAATAATAATAATAATAATAATAATAATAATAATAATAATAATAATAATAATAATAATACTAAACAAAAGAAACTAATATGGCTATTAATAAGTTTTTCTAAAATAATTCTTCATCCCAACTAAATCATTGATGTTTGTGGCGCCAAAAGAAACCTGCACAAGGTTTGTTCAGCCCAATTCTTGTACAGATTTGGAGGATTTTGGTAAAAAACATGCCAATATGCCAATCAGATGCATGAAATCAGCTTCATTAACAGTAAAAGAAAAATGATAATGTCCAGTATGTAAGCATATATTTTTCACAGTGAACCAATTGTTGTACATATCCGGAGGATTTTGGCATACAGCTATAGCATCCTCAGTTCACAGTGAACCCATTTTGGTCAAAAAAACATGCCAAGATAACAATCAGATGCATGGGATAAGCTTCATTAACAGTAAAAGAAGATGAGGATGCTAGCAGCATAATTAGTTTGGAAGTGTACCCATTTTTTGTTAAAAAATCATGCCAAAGATGGCAATCAGCTTCATTAACAGTATCTGAAAATGAAAATTTCCATTATCTGAGCATATATGTTGCTCTACTAATTCTTTAGCCCAACTAAATCTAAAACCCAATTGTTGTACATATCCGGAGGATTTTGGCATACGTACCTATAGCATCCTCAATTCACAGTGAACCCATTTTGGTCAAAAAAACATGCCAAGATGACAATCAGATGCATGAGATAAGCTTCATTAACAGTAAAAGAAGATAAGGATGCTAGCAGCATACTTAGTTTGGAAGTGTACCCATTTTTTGTTAAAAAATCATGCCAAAGATGGCAATCAGCTTCATTAACAGTATCTGAAAATGAAAATATCCATTATCTGAGCATATATGTTGCTCTACTAATTCTTTAGCCCAACTAAATCTAAAACCCAATTGTTGTGCATATCCGGAGGATTTTGGCATACGTACCTATAGCATCCTCAGTTCACAGTGAACCCATTTTGGTCAAAAAAACATGCCAAGATGACAATCAGATGCATGAAAATAAGCTTCACTAACAGTAAAAGAAGATGAGGATGCTAGCAGCATACTTAGTTTGGAAGTGAACCCATTTTATGTTAAAAAATCATGCCTAAGATGGCAATCAGGTTCTCTAACAGTATCTGAAAATGAAAATTTCCATTATCTGAGCATATATGTTGCTCTACTAATTTTTTAGCCCAACTAAATCTAAAACCCAATTGTTGTACATATCCGGAGGATTTCGGCATACGTACCTATAGCATCCTCAGTTCACAGTGAACCCATTTTGGTCAAAAAAACATGCCAAGATGACAATCAGATGCATGAAAATAAGCGTCACTAACAGTAAAAGAAGATGAGGATGCTAGCAGCATACTTAGTTTGGAAGTGTACCCATTTTATGTTAAAAAATCATGCCTAAGATGGCAATCAGGTTCTCTAACAGTATCTGAAAATGAAAATATCCATTATCTGAGCATATATGTTGCTCTACTAATTCTTTAGCCCAACTAAATCTAAAACCCAATTGTTGTACATATCCAGAGGATTTTGGCATACGTACCTATAGCATCCTCAGTTCACAGTGAACCCATTTTGGTCAAAAAAACATGCCAAGATGACAATCAGATGCATGAGATAAGCTTCATTAACAGTAAAAGAAAATGAGGATGCTAGCAGCATACTTAGTTTGGAAGTGTACCCATTTTTTGTTGAAAAATCATGCCAAAGATGGCAATCAGCTTCATTAACAGTAGCTGAAAATGAAAATTTCCATTATCTAAGCATATATGTTGCTCTACTAATTCTTTAGCCCAACTAAATCTAAAACCCAATTGTTGTACATATCCGGAGGATTTTGGCATACAGCTATACCATCCTCATTCACAGTGAACCCATTTTGGTCAAAAAAACATGCCAAGATGACAATCAGATGCATGAAATAAGCTTCATTAACAGTAAAAGAAGATGAAAATTTCAAGTATCTAAGCATATATTTTTCTATTCATTCTTCATCCCAACTAAACCATTCATGTTAAGGAAATCAAGATGCATAATCTGAAAAAAAACATGCTTTTTTTGAAAAATAAGGGAAATCAAGAGATGATACCGAAGAGAGAGAGAGAGAGCGGGGCGACGAGCGCGGGGGCGTAGGAGATAGAGAGAGAGCGGGGCGACACGGTGATTTCCGATCGCCGATTCACCTACAAATAGAGAGAGGGAGGAGGGAAATCGAAAATGACAAAGGGAAGAAGGGACGATGACGAAAGATCGAAGGCTGTCGAAGAGGATGAAGCGCCGGAGGCAAACGCACGGGAAGTAGAGCGAGGAAGGAGGGAAAACGAAGCGCCCCCCTTTTTTTTGGGGTTTGGGAAAATGGCGAGCGAAAGATTAGGGTTCGCGGGATTTATCGCAGCTTATTCACCAGTGTTTTAATTAGATATGCCGGTGAATAATACACTTCACCGGCGTTTTTAAATAAAACGTCGGTGAATACGAAGATTGCCCGGCGGTTTAAAGCGACCGCCGGTGTATAACCTTCCCATCTGGCGCCCCATTCCTATTCGCTCCCTACCCCGGTGCTACTAGTAAAACGCCGGGGAATATTCCCCGGTAAATCGAGTATCTTTTGTAGTGAGTGGGGGAGGTGGAGAGTTTGGGAGTTTGGGGGTTGCAAATTTGAAGAGTTGGAAAAATGAAGGGTTGTAGGTTTTAGGAGTTTAGACCTTGAAGGGTTATAAGAGTTAATTAGGAGAGTTATTATGAGTGAAATTATGCAAAATAGATCTTCACAAAATCCTATAAATAGAGCCCTATTTTCTCTTTCTCATTGCATCAAAAACATTATCAAGAAAGAAAGAAAGAAAAGAAAGAAAGAAAGAAAGAAAAGAAAGAGAGTAAGAGAGTAGTGTTCTTGTGCTTGGAGACTATTGCTAGGAGAGGAAGAACTATGAGTCATTGGAGCTAGAAGTGGTGTTCTCCTTCTTTCAATTGTTCAAGCTTCAATAAGGTGGGTGGTTTCTTATTTTCTAATTATAGAGATGTCATGCTATAAATTATGAATTGGTTTTATAAGATAATGTTGACATGTAGGTAATTTTCATGCTAGTATAACATGTTATGAATGAGAATAATATAGGCGCGATTAAACAAATAATAGAAGATTTTGGTGTAAGAGTTGAAACCATGATCCATGTGTTAGAATGCTTATAAAACTTCATGTTTGGTAAATGTATATTTTTTTTAATGAAAATTTTGATGTAAAAAGTAGAACAATATATACTCTTGTATAGGATGAAAATTAGTAGTAAATCATGTAAATGGAAAATGAGAAAAGTAAGGGTTGATTATTTTTTTTGCCATGCATGAACAAAAGAAAAGAATAGATTGTATGAAAAAGGTTAGGAATACTTCTCTTGATAGCAAATATAATTTTTTTGAGTTATTTGGATACCAATGAACTCACTTTTTGGCTATAGAAGAAACAATAGGTTCCAATAAACAAAATAAATAATTGCAACTTTATGGTTACCAAGAAGAAGGAATTTCGAAAATTAGAATAAGTGTCTAAAATATGAATTAAAAATCTATGAGTTACTGTTGGAAAGTAAACTCAGTTTTATAAAATAATTTCAGTCTAATAAGAGAGAGAGATCAATGGAGAATCGAATATATTTTTTTTTATGAAAAATTGAATAACAGAGAACCTTAGCCTAGGAAGTTTTTTTTTGTATCGTTGGGTGCGCTCGGCCTAGTGGACTGGCGTTGCGCTGACCCCCTTGTTGGCTCGGGTTCGACTCCTGTGAAGTCCAAACTTTTTTTTGTTTGTTTTTTTTTTAAATCACTCAGAATTGAGAAGTGGTATTGTTACCGCTGATTTCGGTGTGGGGGTAAACAGATAGAATTTGTGAGTCCGGGAAACACCTGAACGATTGACTCGGCCTTCTTGCTCCTGGCACAACCTGCAAGGAAGTGCGAAACACCGGGGTTGATTCCGGCGACGCACCCTCCGACGCTCTTGTCAGTAATCAGGAAAAGATTAAGAAAGAGCTTAAGTGGTGAAAGAGTGATTAACCTGGTCTCGGTGGTAGAGGGGTTGTATTTATAGTCGCCTTTGGAACGATTTGGGGCCTAATTTCCTGCCTAACAAATAGGAGAAAAATCCTCCTATTCTGTTTTGGGAAGTTAGGCCTTGATTCCCTGGTGAGAGCTAATCAGGTTTATTGATTTGACCAAATCAGTGGCCTGATTCTCTTCTTGGTGGATTGGGCTTGTATCGGGTCGGGACCCGTACCCAATTGAAGTGGATCTATTCGCGGGTGGTTGGTTCTGTGAGAAGGAGGCCCAATACCCGTTTTGGATCCATCTGTATGTGAAATTACCTTTTTACCCCCGTGCTTCAGGATTCGTGATCGATCTGGACGGTCCCGATTTAACCCCAATTTTAGCCATATCACGAGCCCCCCACTCCTAAAGACTGAGTGTGATCAGACTTTGAGGAGTAGTTTAGCTGTTTTAGTGGCTGATGGAGTTGTATTGGAGTCCAGACGTGGGACTTCGAATCAAGAAAGGGGGTAGTGAGGCAACTTTTGATGCCGCTGTCAGTTCTCTGGTCACATCGGGTATTCAAGAGTTTTTATCTATTTTTTTTGGACTACTTGTTTAACTTTGCGACGCGTCTGCTAATCATTCGGGGGCCTTAGCCGTACATTCTGGGCGATAATTGTTCGTTCAAGGGTTCGAAAATGTGCCCCCTAAATCTCAATTACTCTCCAGAATTTTTGGCTAATTTTCCCGAATTTTTAACAATTTTCTCGCAATTTTTAAACAAATAAAACAAATTAAATAGATAAAAAATGATTTAAATACCGATTTATGGCGTGGCTCGATCTGGGCCGCTGATCGCAGATGGGCGCGAACTTCGGAAGGATCTGACGGCTGCTGCTGCTCGGCAGCGTTTTTCTCCGTTTACCAGTTCGGGAAGGCCTCTGCTCGGCAGCCGACCGAAGGCATGGGGGTTCGGCAGCCGACCGAAGGCTTGAGTGACGTGGCGTAATCTGGGCCGTTGGATGTTGGCACGCATCTCGAGACGGGAACGAACCCAAGAAAACGCTATCTTGTCTTCTAGCGCACGTGGCGCAATCTGAGCCGTTCGCCATTGGGAGCGTGAATTTCTGGGAGATCCGACGGCTGAGATAGCTCGGTGCCTTTTTTTTCTCCATTTACCAGTTCGGGAAGGCCTCTGCTCGGCAGCCGACCGAAGGTAGGGGGGTTCGGCAGCGTCGTGGCGCTATCCGTTCGGAGGCGATCTCGCTTCCGAGGGTATTAATGACGCTCGGGGTTTGTGCGGCATTCCCCTTCCCCAGGTCATTAAGAATAATTCCTTTGATTAATGCGTGGCATTTCGACTTCCGGGGATCAATAATTCCCTCAATTAAAACGCGGCGCTTCAATTTCCGAGGGTAGTAATGGCTGGTTATTGGAGGCAGGCTATAAGTACCCCGTCCCTTTTGTCATTTTCGTCACAACCAAATTGGGTTCCAGACCTCGGAGGCATCTGCCTTGGGTAGCTTCTCTCTTGAAGTTCGGAGTGGTGGTTGCTCTGCTGCCTGGTTTTCCCTTCGTTCCTGACGGCCCCAAAGTGGATGTCAGGAGCGAGGGGGAACGAGGTAGTAGTGGTGACGACCGTAGTCCACACTCGGGGGATGAGTTATCTCCGAAGGACGGGTGGTCGCTCTCTTACCTTTTTCTTCTCCCGTTCCGGACGGTCCCTAAGTGGGTGTCGGGAGCGGAGGAGAATAAGGCAAGAGTGGTGACGACCGTAGTCCGGATCCGAGGGATGGGCCTTCTCGGAAGGACGGGCGGTCGCCCCGCTGTCTTGTTGTTTCCCCATCCCTCACTGCTCCGAAGGGGTGTGAGGGGTGGGGGGCAACAAGACAGTAGCGTCGACGGCCATGGTCCGGACCCGGGGTGTGGACTTCTTTCGAAGGACGGGTCGCCGTTCTCTCACCAAGATCTTCTGCCTTCTTCGGTTGCTCCGAAGTGAGTGTCGAAGTAGGCGGAGATCTTGGTGGGAGAGTGACGACCCCTGTCCGATGTCGATCTCCGGGCCATCCGAGTCCGTTTGTTGCAACTGTGAAGGCGCCGCTGTTAGAGTCTTTCGACAAGCCGAGCCTTCCAGTTGCAACCAACTAGCTCGGGATGGTGCGTCTCTTTCGACCTCTGAGTGTTGATGGGTTCCCTCCCATCTCTGTCTTCCTTCTCGGGCTGATGGCTTTTGACGGAGGTCAGCCCGGGGGAGTTAGAGATGGGGGAGTGCCGATCTGCTTCCGACCGGGGCCTGTTGTCGGGGTAATACCGACCGAGGCACGGGACCCGGGGGGCGCCTGCCGAGGGCGGCGCCTTAAAACATAATCAAAAATTTTCCAGGTTCTTTTATGCATAGGCGAGGCGTACGAGGGTCCGATCGTCCGAGCGACGTGGCGCTATCTGAGCCGCCGGATGCTGACACGCATCTCGAGATGGGCGCGTTCTCCCAGAAAACACTATCTTGTCGTTTAGTGCTCTCGGCGAGATCTGGACCGTCTGATGAAGATCAGGCGCGAAAGTCGAGGGAGAAGGGAGTTTTCCCCATTTACCAGCTCGGGATGGCACTTGCACGGATTCCGAGCGGACTCTATTGCGGCCACGTTCGGTTTGCTCGCAGCTCGGATTCTCGTCCCATCTTGCCGAGCTGGTTGACTTTGTGGTGGGCCTTCGAGATGCTTCGAGAGTAGCCCAAAAGTCGCTCTGGAAATCCAAGAGGCGCCTCATTTTCACTATAAACCTTTACCCCCCTTTGACCAAGTCTTCACTTTTCACTTTTACTCTCTCTCTTTCGTATTTACTTTGCTTCGAGGTCTTTAGCTCCCTGGTGGTGTCGCTAGCTGTCGCGGTAGTGTTCCTAGTTCCGGCGAAGTTTCCGACCGTAGCTGTCACTTCAAGGTCAGTCTCTTTCCCTTCTCTCTTTAGGAAAATATGGTTAAGATTTCGGCTGAGACCCCCGCCTCGGAGCAAGCCGTTGGCCGAGGGGAGAAAGAGAAAGGAGTAGTGGAGCCGAGCGAGCAGGACGTTGTTCGTCCAGACGCGGAGGGCGGAGTGGCCGAGGTGCCCCAAGAAGTCGCGGCGGAGTCCCGAAAGGGCAAAGCCGTAATTACTATAGTGGAGACGCCGAAGAGAGCGGGGGAGTTCGGTCGGCAGCCCATCGCCGTGTCGAGCGTGGGAGGAGTCCGGGATTATACTGAGGATATCTTGGAGAAGGTTACCCAAGGTACGGCTAAACTGGTGGAGGAGAACGAGCCTAGGGAGCTGTCCGAGGTCGATCGCAAGATCTCGACTCTTACCGAAGCGGACCTTCATCTGGTCCGAGAGGGCTTCCAGATCCCTCTCGAGTACACGTTGCTCCTCCCTGGGCCGGGGTTCCGAGCCAACACTGGGTCCTCTCCGGACATATGCGTCTTTCCGGTCGACTCCCTCATTGCCGGTCTTCGCTTTCCCCTCCACCCGTTCGTGGTTGACGTCCTGGTTTGGTATGGTTTGAGTCCCGCTCAACTGATGCCGAACACATGGAGGCAAGTTGTGGCGTTCCTCCTCCGATGCCAAGAGATCGGCGCCAAGCCGACCATGTACCTCTTTCGAAGTCTCTTCCGACCTGTTCAGCCGAGAAAAGACGAGAAGAGGTTTTATCTTTCGCCCCGGCCGGGCGTGAAACTGATCGAGAATCCGGACTCGATCAAACACTGGAAGGACAAATACTTCCTCGTTCGGAATCTGACGCCATGGGTGATACCGACAGTTTGGGCGGACGGACTACCCAAGCGCACAAAGAAGGACGTTCTGCTGAACGCTGCGGAGACCGAGGTCCAGAAGAAGATCCTTGCTCTGCCGACGCTTAGCTGGAAGGATATCACCGAAGAGCATCTGTTCCGTGGGGGTCTCAGTCCGATCGACCCTCGTACGCTTCTGGTATTTATACTTCTCTCCGTAAAGTTTGCATTCAATTTTCTAAGTTTTTTCGTTCGACTCTTGCAGAGACCATGAAGCTCGATTACAAGGCCCTGGTGGCGAAGGGCAGGTCCGAGCAGGAGAAGAAGAAGAGGCCGTCGACAGCGCCTCAGGACAGCCGAGCTTCGAAGAAGGCCTCGGTAGTGAAGGCAGCCGACCAACCGAAGGTTGCGGTCCTGAAGGAGGGAGAGGTTGAGGTCCTTGTCCCTTCGGCAAAGGTCGCGGTCCCCGAGCAGGGTGGGGTCGTGGACCTCGATCCCTCGGCCTCGGATGCTCCTGCTCCTACCCCGGAGGCGGACGCTCCTGGTCCGTCGAGCAACGAGTTCGGAGTGGCTGATGCGCTGTCCCTCCCGGTTCCGCCACTCACCCCCGGCGCGGAGAAGATCTTGACCGAGCGTCATAAACAGATCTTCGTCCCCGATTGGCAGGTGATGAACGTCGACGACTTTTTGGGCGACGGGAACATCTGCATGGAGGCAGTGAGGCACCTGCCGACCCCGAAGGACCGAGCGACCCTGAGGGCCGGGATGGCAGGGGACAACGTGATGCAGATGGCCCGGAGCACTATGTCGGTAAGTGTGTCGAGCCCTTCTTCATTCATATTTTTCCTTGGAATTTTTCTAAGTTCTTGGGCTCGGATTTTAACGTGTCGTTCTCTTCCAGACCCTCTGCCACTTCAGTTGGCTGGTCGAGGAGATGGCGAGGAAGGATCAGGAGAAGGAGAAGGAGAGGACGGAGCGCGTTCGGGTTGCGAAGCGGCTTGAGTCCGAGCTGCTTCTCTCGACGAAGAGAGTCGCCGAAGTGGAGGACTTGGAGAAGAAGCTGGCCGACGCCATCCAATCGTCGAAGGATACGGCGGCCAAGTTTGAGAAGGAGGTGGCCGAGCTGAAGGAGGAGCTGGCCAGCGCTCGGTCGGGAGCCGAGAAGGAGGTCACCGAGCTGAAGGATGAGCTGGCCAAGGCTCGGTCGGAAAGGGAGACTGCTCGGAAGAGAGCCGAGAGGATCAAGGCCAACCACCTGAAGAAGGTGAAGAAGGTGAAGAAGGCCGTGCAAGAGGAGGCCGCGCAGCACATGATCCAGAATATGCTGGACGCCTACGGCCGTGCCCTGACCCACGTAGCCGCGAAGAACCCGGGCTTCGACTCGTCCTCCTATGACTTTTACGAGCCCGTGGAGGGGGAAGAAGGGATCACCGAGGGTTTACTCGGACCCGATGGTGAGACGGAACCCGCCGAAGGCGATGGTGAGACCGAAGCCGAGGGCGAGGAGGAGGAACTCTCCGAGGAGGAGAGCTGGAGCGAAGGCGGGGGCGAGGGTGACGGCGACGGCAAAGCCGAGGGGTCGACGAATCCGAGCGGCAAAAAGGTCGACCCCTGACTCGGTTGTCTTCCTACTTTCAGTCTTTTTGGTTTTGTTTTCTTTTTGTAAGCCTTATTGCGGACTGGCCACCGCCTTTGTTTTGAATGAAAAAGTATTTTGTTTGGCCAAAAACTTGTCCAAGTGTTGAGCCTCGGACTTAGTGTGCGTTTTGGGCGTTTTGGGCGTAAATTTCTCCAACTGTTGGGCCTCGGATTTATTTCCGCTTTTCAGGTGGTGTTTGGTCCGGTCACGGAGCTGGTCTTCCTTCGGAAGGAATTGGCCAATTTGAAGCGTGAACTCTCGGACAGCCGGCAGAGGCGGTTTCTCCTGCTCGGCCAGGCGGAGGAGGTCAGGGCAGTTCTGAGGAGGAACTGTCGCGAGTTGCATCAACTCCGGAAGCGCTCCCAGGGTCCTGGTTCCGAAAGGGAAATTTAGCGGCTTCGTGGGGAGCTTAAAGCCGCCGAGCAGAAGAACGACGATCTTTTGGCCGAGGTACAACACTTGGGGCTATCGGAGAGGGAGTGTTCGGCGGAAAGGGAGAAGATGGCCTCCGAGCTGGAGGGGGCTTTGGCTGAGCGTAAGAGACTATTGGCCGAAGTCGACATGCTCAGGAGGATCACAATAGATAGGGGGATTGAGGTCACCCACTATCGGCAGCTTGCAACTGATAGTCCCAATGCCTCGGGGTCGTTGAAGGCCCCTCGATCGAAGAAATTGGCGAAGGACGTCGTCTTGAGGGATAGGATTATCGAACTGGAGGAGGAGATCGCGTCGCTTAAACCTGCGCCGGAGAGGGCTAATGTTCGCAGCACGTCGTGCACCCGCGAGGAAAGTGAGAGGGGGATCACGTTTTATGAACTCGCGACGCGCCCGCTAACGACCAGGCGGAGTCCGACTGACGCTCAGAGCAGCGCGGCTGTCTCGTCGAGCGGGGCATCAGTCGGCGCGGCTGTTAGGACTAGCAGTGAAGGGGGGTCGCGCTTCGTTGGTTTAGGGTCGAGCTCGGAGGGTCGGCCTCGTCGTCCTCGCGTTTCCCTAAACCGAAGCATTCCCCTTCCGAGGAGGACTTGATTATGTCACTTTTCATTTCTGTTGGCCGTTGTAATAACCTAGTTGTAGGGTTGATCGATCGTTTGTAACACTATTATGTCTGAATGCAGCTAAAAATTCTGAAAAACTTTTAAGTGTTTGTCTTCGGCACTGTATTGAAACTGCGTTGTTCGTTTTTCCTATTTTTCAGCTTGTCGCGGCGATCCATGGATCGGACTCCGGGCGTCCGAATGATGACTCCGCATCCGAGGCGACCTCTGGGACGGTGGTTCTGAGCCCCAGGAGTGTCGATCTGAAGCTACGCCGATCCGAGGGTGAGTGGAATCACCTTTCGTTAGTTCTCAGTCTCCGGGAGGCCGAAACACAATGCTTGGAGAGCAAGATCGTCGAGCTGAGCCCCGTAGGGGAGGACGAGGACTCGCAGACCGCATTCAGCAATGCTCTTCGGGTAAAAAGTATTCGGCACATTCAGTCGAAACTCATTACCGAACGGGACGACTTGCTCTCGGAGATGGGACAGCTGCGGGCGGAAATGGCGAAGCTTCGAGGAGAGGCGGAGGAACCGTCTGCCGAGGAGGGCGAACAAGATGGAGAGGATGCATTTTCATGAAAGACAAGTGTAGTGGGTCGGGGGTTGTATGTTTTGTTTGCCGACACTTTTGTAATGGTCTATTTTGTACTGTACGCCGATATTTAATAAAATTCCCTTTCGGTGTTTTGTACGTCTGTCTTTGTTTATAACTGTGTTGACCGTGCCGAACTATTTGAACTGAGTGTGTCTATTTAGCCGAATGGATCCCCAGGGGTACGGCGATTTGTCGCTTAGTGGGTCTGACACGGCGATGTTCTCGAGAGTGCTATTTCGACGTGGCGAGATCTGAGCCGTTGAATGTAGGCGCGGATCTCGAGATGGCTCGTTTTCCAAGAAAACGTTATCTTGTCGTTTTGCGCGAGTGGCGCGGTCTGAGCCGTCTGATCTAGGTCACGCACGAAAGTTGAGGGGGAAGTGTGTTTTCCCCGTTTACCAGCTCGGGAAGGCACTTGCTCGGATGCCGACCGGATGTGTTTGCCTTCGGGCCTCGGCTGACAGTCAAGAGTGGTCGGGATAAGTGTTCCGGACCTTAGGCATAGTCCAACGGCTGCGGGAGCAATTCCGAACGGCGATCTACCCCGGGTTCGTCCGGGGACGAACCGAGGAGGTAAAGTCGAGCCGAGTGTTGGACTCCGAACCATCGGTACAGTTCAACGGCTGTGGGAGCAATTCCGAACGGCGATCTACCCCTGGTTCGTCCGGAGACGAACCGAGGAGGTAAGGTCGAGCCGAGTGTTGGACTCCGAACCATCGGTATAGTTCAACGGCTGTGGGAGCAATTCCGAACGGCGATCTACCCCTGGTTCGTCCGGAGACGAACCGAGGAGGTAAAGTCGAGCCGAGTGTTGGACTCCGAACCATCGGTATAGTTCAACGGCTGTGGGAGCAATTCCGAACGGCGATCTACCCCTGGTTCGTCCGGAGACGAACCGAGGAAGTAAAGTCGAGCCGAGTGTTGGACTCCGAACCATCGGTATAGTTCAACGGCTGTGGGAGCAATTCCGAACGGCGATCTACCCCTGGTTCGTCCGGAGACGAACCGAGGAGGTAAAGTCGAGCCGAGTGTTGGACTCCGAACCATCGGTATAGTTCAACGGCTGTGGGAGCAATTCCGAACGGCGCTCTACCCCTGGTTCGTCCGGAGACGAACCGAGGAAGTAAAGTCGAGCCGAGTGTTGGACTCCGAGCTATTGGTATAGTAAGAGGGGAGGAAAAAACAGGCAAATTCAAAAACAAAATGGAGCTTTCTTTATTTGATATTTGACGGCGAACCGTTTTACATAGTAGAATTCATAGAACAGGTTACAAGTTAAAGGAGAGGAATGGCGCGACACCTCGGATCACTTAGAGAGGCGCCGGGGCGCTCTCTTGGTATTTCAGGAGGTGATCGGCATTCCAGGTCCTCGGGAGCTCTCTACCGTCCATGTCCTCAAGTCGATATGCCCCAGGCCGAACAACTTTTGTGACCCGGTACGGCCCTTCCCAATTCGGAGCTAGCTTGCCCTTCTGACTGGGGAGGGATATGGCCAGCTTTCTCAACACCAGATCTCCTTGCTCGAGGTTGGCGGGCCGGACTTTCTTGTTGTAGGCTAGCTCGACTCTCCTTCTGTAATTTTGCTGCCGAATCGATGCCCTTTCCCTCAGTTCATCTATCAGGTCCAAGTTTCCTCTGAGTTCCCTGGCATTCTGCGCTTCGTCATAGGCGATGAGCCGAGGGGAAGGAATTCCGACCTCGAGGGGTATTACGGCCTCGGCCCCATAAGTAAGGCTGAAAGGGGACTCTCCAATGGGCGTCCGCTTGCTTGTGCGGTAGTTCCACAACACATTAGGGAGTTGGTCGACCCACTGACCTTTGGAGCACTTGTCCAACCTCTTCTTGAGCCCCGCAAGGATCTGCTTATTAGCGTTCTCGGCTTGTCCGTTCGACTGGGGGTGCGAGACGGACGAGAACCGCTGTTGAATGACGAGGTCGTCGCACAGGGTTCGGAATGCTGAGCCAGTGAACTGGGTCCCGTTATCTGTCACGAGGACGCGCGGGACGCCGAATCTGCATATAATGTTCTTCCAGAAGAAATGCACCACTTTGTTCTCGGTTATCGTGGCGAGGGGCTCGGCCTCGACCCACTTCGAGAAGTAGTCGATAGCCACGACTAAAAACTTGAGCTGACCAGGAGCTGGAGGGAAAGGCCCTATCAGGTCCATTCCCCACATCGCGAAGGGGATAGGGCTCGATAGGGAGGTGAGGTTGGCTTGAGGGAGGCGCCGGATGCTGGAGTGTTTCTGGCAGGAGCCGCACTGCCGAACGTGTCGCTCGGCGTCTTGGAGAAGCGTCGGCTAGAAGTACCCATAATTCAGAGCTTTTCGGGCTAGGGACCTAAATCCCGAGTGTGCCCCGCCGATCCCTTCATGAAGCTCCTGTAGGGCATATTCAGCCTGATCCGGAGAGAGGCATCGTAGATATGGTCGGCCGTCTATTTGGGAGAAGGAGCGCTTGTATAGGATGCCCTCGATTAAGACATAGCGCTCGGCTCGGGTTCTAACTCGGCACGCCTCTTTGGGATCTTGAGGCAGAACTCCATCCCTTAAGAATTCCACCAGTGGCTTCATCCAATTGTCCTGCAGCGCGACCGGCAATGTCTCCATCGAGCTAGGCATCTCGTCTTCGATGCTCGGCTTGGAGAGGACTTCGATCAGCACGGTCTGTTCAAGACCCTGCAGAGAAGACGAAGCCAATTTGGAGAGAGCATTGGCCTGTGAGTTCTCCTCCCGAGGGACTCGCTGGATGATGGCTTCTTCGAACTGACCCATCAGACCCCGGACCTTGGCGAGGTACTTAGCCATTCGCTCATCCCGGGCCTCGTACTCGCCCAAGACCTGATTCACAACTAGTTGGGAGTCACTGTGAACCCGAAGGCGCTGTGCCCCAGCGCTTCGTGCGAGTCCGAGGCCAGCTATGAGGGCCTCGTACTCCGCCTCGTTGTTCGAGGCCTTGAAGTTCATGCGGATCACATACTGTAGGACGAAGCTATCAGGGCCGTTCAGGATAATGCCGGCGCCGCTTCCTTCACTGCAAGAGGATCCGTCCACAAAGACTGTCCAAATGGGGGGTCCATTCGGGACGTGGCCGACCTCAGGGATGGTGGATTCTACAATGAAGTCGGCGAGAGCCTGCGCCTTAATTGCCGTCCGAGGCTGATAGGAGATGTCGTGCTGACTCAGCTCTATCGACCACTTCATCAGTCGGCCCGAGGTTTCGGGCTTATGTAGGACTTGCTTGAGCGGTTGATCGGTGAGGACGATGACTGAATGAGATTGGAAGTAGGGCCGAAGCTTTCTTGCTGCCATGACGAGGGCGTAGGCTATCTTTTCTATCCTCGGATAACGGAGCTCGGCATCCCGAAGTACCTTGCTCACGTAGTAAATAGGCCTCTGGGTCCGGTCCTCTTCTTTGACCAGGACAGCGCTCAGGGACTGCTCGGAGGCTGCCAGGTAGTGGAAGAGAGGCTCGCCTGGGACCGGCTTACTGAGCAGAGGGGGGTTCACCAGATAGGCTTTCAGCTGGTCGAACGATGCTTGCTGTGCCTCGCCCCATTCAAATCCCTTAGCGCCTCGGAGTGCTTTGAAGAAGGGAAGGCACTTTTCCCCTGACTTGGAGAGGAACCGACCAATGGCTGCGAGCCGACCGGTGAGCTTCTGCACTTCTCTGACGTTCCGAGGCGGGGCCATGTCTAATATGGCTTTGATCTTTTCAGGGTTTGCTTCAATCCCCCGCTGGCTCACCATGAAACCGAGGAACTTGCCAGAGGAGACTCCGAACGCACACTTGTTCGGGTTTAGCCGCATGTTGTACTTCCTCAACACGCCGAAAGCCTCTTGGAGGTCGGCTACATGGTCGGTGCCGTGGATGCTCTTGACGAGCATGTCATCAACGTACACCTCCATGTTTCGGCCGATCTGATGCTGAAAGACCTTGTTAACGAGGCGCTGGTAGGTGGCGCCCGCGTTCTTCAAACCGAACGGCATTACTCGGTAGCAGTAGAGGCCTTGGTCGGTGACGAAGGAGGTCTTCGGGATGTCCGGAGGGAACATCCGGATTTGGTTGTAGCCCGAGAAGGCATCCATGAAGCTGAGGAGCTCATGGCCCGAGGTGGCGTCGATTAGGGTGTCGATGTTCGGGAGAGGGAAGGGATCCTTCGGACACGCTTTGTTGAGGTCGGTGAAGTCGATGCATATCCTCCACGAGCCGTTGGGCTTCTTGACCATCACAACATTCGATAGCCACTCGGGATAATTCACCTCCTGGATGAACTTGGCCTTCAGCAGCTTATTCACTTCCTCCTTGATTGCCTGCTGTCGCTCGGGAGCGAACTTTCGCCTCTTCTGCTGAACCGGTTTGCACCCCGGCTCGACACTTAGGCGGTGGACGAGCAAGTCTTCGGAGATGCCGGGCATATCCGCGGCCGACCAAGCAAATAGGTCGCGGTTACCCCGGATGCATCTCACAAGGTCGGAGAATAGCACGGTCGGTAAGGACTTGCTGACGAGGAATTTTTGGCTCGGATCCTCGTCGGAGAAGAGTACTTCTTCTAACTCGTCCGCTGGTTCGGACGTTGGGTGAGCCTTCGGCTCGGGGATCTCGAGTGTCTCGAGCGAAAGCACTGGTCCCCCGGTGGAAGTCATGTAGCACTTCCGAGCTGTTTCCTGGCTTCCCCTGACTTCCCCTACTCCCGACCGAGTGGGGAACTTCATCTTCAAATGGTATGCTGAGGGGACGGCCTCAAGGGCGGCTAGGCCGGGGCGGCCGAGGATGACATTGTATGCTGCCGGGACGTCAACGACCATGAAGTCCATGGGCTCGGTCCGGGTAGTAGGGGTGCTCCCCGCAGTAACGTCAAGGGTTATCACCCCTTCGACGGTTACCGGGACCCCCGTGAACCCGTGTAGAGTGTATCCGGCCGGCTTGAGACGGTCTCGGGACAGCTGGAGGCCCTGGAAGGCCGAGAGGAATAGGATGTTGACCGAACTCCCGTTGTCAACCAAAATCCTCTGCACCTTGAAGTTGGCCATGCGGAGGTCGATGACGAGGGCATCACAGTGAGGGGTTCGGACTCCTTCGAGATCAGCGTCGGAGAAGGACACGGGCCCACCGAAGCCCTTGGGAGGAGGAGCACTGTGGACCGAGTTCACCTCTCGGACGAAGGCTTTCCGAGACGTATTAGAGGAGCCGCCCATGGGGCCCCCGTGGATCATATGCAGAACCCTTTCTTCTTCGAACTCAGGTGTTACTTCGCACCGCTCAGAGCGCTTGTTAGCCCCCCGAGGGGGAGGAGAGTTCCGATCTGTCCGATCGTTAGCCTTCACGAACTTCGCCAACTGCCCCCTTCGGATAAGGGCTTCGATCTCATCTCTCAAAGCCCGACAGTCATTCGTCTCATGCCCGTGGTCTTGGTGATACCGACACCACTTGTCTTTGTCCCTCCTCTTCGCCGGTTTGTGCATCCTCGGGGCTGGAGGGAGGACCCCCTCCTTCTCTACCTCCATGAGGATAGTGGAGACATTAGTTGTGAGGGGCGTGAATTTCTCGAACCTGGGGGGAGGACGACGCTGGCCGCCTCCGTCCTTCATTATCTTCTTGGCCCCCTCTTCCTCCGTTGCCTTCCTCTTCGAGCCAGAGGAGGGTCCTCCGAAGTTCGGGAGGGACTCGGCCTCCTCGGCTCGGATGTATTTCTCGCACCTCAGTAGGAGGTCGGCGAAGTTGGTAGGCGGCTTCTTTGCTAGGGACGAGCGGAGGTTGGAGTTGAGGACGTTCGACTGGAACGCCACTGTTGCCACGGATTGGTCTAAGGAGGCGATCGACCTGACTTCTGCAGTGAACCTCTTCACATAGTCCCGCAGCTTCTCTCCCCTTTCCTGTCGGAGGTTCAGAAGGGAGAGACTCGTCTTCTCGGCCCGTCGGCTGCTCACAAAGTGAGTTATGAACAACGTCTCAAACTGCTCAAATGAAAAGATGGAGGCGGGGGCAAGCCTGGAATACCATTCCCGAGCCGAACCCCGAAGGGTGGCCGGGAAGGTCCTGCAGAGTATGGCGTCGGAGACTTGGTGGATCAGCATCAGAGTCTTAAAACTCTCGACGTGGTCTACTGGGTCGGACTCGCCTGAGTACGTTTCAAACTGCGGAGGTTTGAAACCCCTCGGTATGCGAGCTTCCATGATTGTCCGAGAGAAGGGCGGTCTGTTCGGGCGAACAGTCCCTGCTCTGGACTCCTCTTCTCGGTCCATACGGACAATGCGCCTCTCCACCTCATGAAGGCAGCGGTCAAAGGCATCGTCCCCTCGCCGGTAACCGTATGACCCTTCGGACTCTTCCTCATAAGAGGGAGAGCGTGGACTTCGGTGCCGGTATCCCTCGGATCGGCGGGGACTGTACTGTTGCTGACGACTGGGAGCCTGGAGAGGACTTCGTGACCGGCGGCGAGGACTGGGAATCCGAGGGGGTGTTGGGATCCTCGGGGGGTTTTGGTTGTTGGCACGGGCGTTCAGGGCCTGCAGTACAGTCTCCTAAAACTGGAGGAATTCGGCACGGCTGATGGGTACCTCACGGTCCCTCGTATGATGCCGATCCTCGGGGGAACGCGGCCTCCTCCTCCGGTGTTCGGGAGATGCCGCTCGGCCTCTCCGGTACGGGGATCTCCGCCTGTCTCGGCGACGAGGTGACCGCTCACCCTGACGCTGCCGGGAGGCTCCCGCTCGGGCCCGCCTCTCGTCAAGGTGCGTGCGGAGGTCGTTCTCCTTCTGGCGGTTCTGGAGCGTGAGGCTGAGGTCGGGGTTATGGGAGGCCATCGAGTCCGAGGATCCATTACGGACCGAGACATGGTCCTGGATGGGCTGCTTCAGCTTCTGGCCGTTGAGACCGGTGGGACCATTGTTGGGTTGTTGCTGAGGATGATGAGGCTGGACCGGTTGGGTCGGCGGAGGAAGCCCAGATTGGGGAATTGGGTTGACGGGGGTATCCTCCGTAGGGTCGGCGGGGTTGGCCACCCGGTTGGATCCTTTGGATCTGTTCTTCTTCGGAGGCATGGCGATGGAAGGCGAGGAAGGAGAAGCTGAGGTCGTTCGTGTGGTGGTTTCCCACAGACGGCGCCAATCTGTTACCGCTGATTTCGGTGTGGGGGTAAACAGATAGAATTTGTGAGTCCGGGAAACACCTGAACGATTGACTCGGCCTTCTTGCTCCTGGCACAACCTGCAAGGAAGTGCGAAACACCGGGGTTGATTCCGGCGACGCACCCTCCGACGCTCTTGTCAGTAATCAGGAAAAGATTAAGAAAGAGCTTAAGTGGTGAAAGAGTGATTAACCTGGTCTCGGTGGTAGAGGGGTTGTATTTATAGTCGCCTTTGGAACGATTTGGGGCCTAATTTCCTGCCTAACAAATAGGAGAAAAATCCTCCTATTCTGTTTTGGGAAGTTAGGCCTTGATTCCCTGGTGAGAGCTAATCAGGTTTATTGATTTGACCAAATCAGTGGCCTGATTCTCTTCTTGGTGGATTGGGCTTGTATCGGGTCGGGACCCGTACCCAATTGAAGTGGATCTATTCGCGGGTGGTTGGTTCTGTGAGAAGGAGGCCCAATACCCGTTTTGGATCCATCTGTATGTGAAATTACCTTTTTACCCCCGTGCTTCAGGATTCGTGATCGATCTGGACGGTCCCGATTTAACCCCAATTTTAGCCATATCACGAGCCCCCCACTCCTAAAGACTGAGTGTGATCAGACTTTGAGGAGTAGTTTAGCTGTTTTAGTGGCTGATGGAGTTGTATTGGAGTCCAGACGTGGGACTTCGAATCAAGAAAGGGGGTAGTGAGGCAACTTTTGATGCCGCTGTCAGTTCTCTGGTCACATCGGGTATTCAAGAGTTTTTATCTATTTTTTTTGGACTACTTGTTTAACTTTGCGACGCGTCTGCTAATCATTCGGGGGCCTTCTATTTAAAATCTAGTTTATCTACTTGTTTAACTTTGCGACCCGATTTAACCCCAATTTTGGACTACTTGTTTATCTATTTTTTTTGGATCTTCTATTTAAAATCTAGTTTCGATCAGTAATTTTATTTGTAATTATTTCCTATGATTTTTATACAAATCTTATTATTAGTACTATCATTATTTTTATTTTATTATCTACTCTAATTTATCTAATAATGCTATATTATTTTTTTATTGGATTTTATTAAACCCATTACCCCTTTTATACACCCAAAACCCATTATAATCCTCAAACCCATTAAAATACCCATTACCCTATTTCTTATTAACCCACTACCCATTTCCCCCAAGCCCAAACTCGTTTACATCCCCATACCCGAATACACCCCTAACCCTAACCCATCATCCCCTATATATTCGGTAAACCGTCTGTTCCCCTTCCAAAACCCCGTGCCTCTTCGTATACCCTTCTGCTGCTTCTTCATCTTCTACCCCCCGTTCCGTCTCCTGACCTATCTCTCGCATCGCGCTCCACCTCAGCGCGCCCTCCCCTCGTCGCTGCAGTGCCACGCCCAGCAGCCTCGCCTTGTCGCACCAGCCACAGACTACAGCAGCGTAGTCGCCCTCGGCAGCACACCCGACCACCTCACCTCGCCAGGCCACCGTGACTCCCCTCTCTTCGTTTCCAACACAAGACAACCTCTACAGCAGCCACACCAGCGACGTCGAGCAGCCAGTGTCGCTGCTGCGCCGTCCAGTGCAACTGCAGCGTCCCCGCACCTTTGCGCCACCCTGCCAGTCGCCTCCGGCACCTCCTGGTCCCCTGCGGTGCAGTGCTGCCTGCGCTGGCCTTCCCTCTCGGCATCGCGACCAGCAGAAGCCAGGGCAGCGCCATCTCGAGCGCCACCCTGCAGTGCGTGCTGCCTCCCGACCGCTTACAACCAGCAAGCCGCAACAGCGAGCTTCCCACGCTGTCCATCTCTACTGCTCCGCCGTTCGCACACCCCGGAGGTTCCCTTACCCTCGTGTATGTGCGTGTGCTGTTTGTTGGGTTGCGATCGTAGGATTTGCAGTGCGAGTGTATTCGTGGTTGTGTGGCTCGATAGTTAGGTTGTTTCACACAGTTGTGCTCGTTGGGTTTTGTAGTTCGTGTGGGTTTCATTCGTTCGTGGGTGTTTGGAGCATAGCTGTGTTCGTGGGTTTGTGATCGTTGTCGTTAGTTGTGTGTTCGTGGGCTTTTCTCGCTTTTGAAGTTCGTGTGTTTGTTGAGTTTGTTGGCAGGGAATCCGTTCCCGTTATTCTTGGTTTTTAGCATTTTAGTCGTCGGTTAAGGCAAGTAACTTGTACTCCAATTTCTTTGTTTGATACAAGTCAAAAATACCACCTATAGTGTAGTTGGGTTTAGAGACGACTCTTGTTTGTGTTATTCTTGATGGGATTTGTCTCTATAGTGATTTGACCATAGTTGCCTCACGACACAATATGGACATGAATTAACTTAGGTTTTACCTGTTCTTGATTTGATCATGTATGTGAGAATTTTGTTAGAATTCGTGATTTGATTGAGACCAATGTGATATACTTGGTGTGGATATGCTAGATACCCTAATTCATCATGTTTGGACACTTGGTAGACCCAATTTCATGTTTGGTTGTGTTTTGAACAAGCTTTGTATAATATATGTTAAGTTGTCGTTAAAGGAAAAAATCTGTATTTTGTGGATGATCTGTTTTGTTTGCTGTTTTGGACTGTCTTGAAGTCAGTAACTTAATTTTGATATAAAATATGAGTTTTAGAGAATTCCGTCAATTTTCAAACCCCTCTGACCTTGCTCGATTTCGTTTTCATATGTGTTAGTTATGACTGTGTTTACTATAGAGGTGTAGATAAATTCCAGATTTCGTTTCTTGATGATTTTAACGATTAAATTATTTTGATACTTGTACTACACATATTATTTGATCTGAAACTTTGGTCAGTACTTGTATATCTATTTAGGGATTACCCAGAATTTTGGTGGATTTTATTGATGTGTTTATACGCCGTTTCATGCTCGTTTATGAAAACTAAACTTACTGTATTTTGCTTGCTGTTCTGTAACGAATCGTATTTTCACCCTATTTTCTTATACTGTATGAAAAATGCTTGTGAAATATGAAATTTAATATATTTTGTCTATTTTCATCTCCCTTTGGCGGATTTGGATTTCGTTTCACTGGTTGCGAGATATTATAGTTTTCGTACAGCAGTATTGGAAATTCTAGATTTGCCAAACTACCGTTTATTGATGTTTCCCGATTTTTGATGACTGATCTAATTTTACTTGAAAATTTTGAAACTTTATATTTAGATACTGGACATATAGGAAAATACCCCAGATTTTTCGTGGATTTATTTATTGTGTTTTCATTCTGTTTTCCTACTCCTGAATTCGTTTTCCTGATTTCTTACTAAACCTATTTTCTGTATTCAAATCAGTTTTGAGCTATATTTTTGTGAATTAATATATGACTTAGTTATGATCGCTGGATTCCTGTGGAAGTCTAATTTCCAGATCCTTCGACGGATCCAGATTTGGATGTTTGTAGTAGTAGGAATCACTATTTTAGTACAACACTGTCTTGCTGTCCTGAACTAGAAACTAGTTGTTTTATCCTGTTATGTGTTATCTTGTACCTGTACTTATTTATCTTGTATCCTAAACTTGATACATGTTTATACCCTGTTATTCTTGCTTTGTTTTGCAACACATACATGCATGCCTGATTATAATAACAAATAACTAAGCCGGGGTTTAATGGGAAAAATCTAGTAGTGGATAGTGCAGAAATGTGTACTCAGAAGGAGACTTGTGTTTCCTGTATGACATGTTATCGATCAAGTTACTAACTGTTACCGCTGATTTCGGTGTGGGGGTAAACAGATAGAATTTGTGGATCCGAGGAAAACCTGAACAGCTGACTCGGCCTTCTTGCTCCTGCCGCAACCTGTAAGGAAGTGCGAGACACCGGGGTTGATTCCGGCGACGCACCCTCCGACGCTCTTGTCAGTAATCAGCAAAAGATTAAGAAAGAGCTTAAGTGGTGAAAAAAGTGATTAACCTCGTTTTGGTGGTAGAGGGGTTGTATTTATAGTCGCCTTCTGGAATGATTAGGGCCCTGATTTCCTGCCTAACAGCTAGGAGAAAAATCCTCCTATTCTGTTTTAGGAAGTTAGACCCTGATTCCCTGGTGGGAGCCAATCAAGTTTGTTGATTTGATTTAATCAAATCAGTGCCCTGATTCTCCTCTTGGTGGACCGGGCTTGTATCGGGTCGGGACCCGTGCCCAGTTGAAGTGGATCTATTCGCGGGCGGTTGGTTTCGTGAGAAGGAGGCCCAATACCCGTTTTGGATCCATCTGTATGTGAAATTACCTTTTTACCCCCATGCTTCCAGATTCGAGCTCGATCTGGACGGTCCCGATTTAACCCCAATTTTAGCCATATCACGAGCCCCCCACTCTTAAAGACTGAGCGTGATCAGACTTTGAGGAGTAGTTCAGCGGTTTCAGTGGCTGGTGGAGTTGTATCGGAGTCCAAATGTGGGATTTTGAATCTAGAAAGGGGGTAGTGAGGTAACTTTTGATGCCGTGTGCTGTTCTTGAGCTGCGTCGGGTATCTGACCGTCTTTTATCTACTTTTTTCGAAGTATTTGTTTAATTTTGCGATGTGTTTGCTGATTGTTCGGGGGCTTTAGCGGTGCATTCAGGGTAATAATTGTTCGCTCCGGGGTCCGAAAGTGTGTCCCCGAATTTCCAATTATTTCCCAGAATTTTTAGCTGATTTTTCCGAATTTTTAGCAATTTTCTCGCAATTTTTAAACAAATAAAACGATTTAAATGGATAAAAAACGATTTAAATACCGATTAATGGCGTGGCTCGATCTGAGCCGTCGATCGTGGACGGGCGCGAGCTTCGGAAAGATCTGACGGCTGTTACCGCTCGGCAGCGTTTTTCTCCGTTTACGAGCTCGGAGAGGCGCTTGCTCGGCTGCCGACCGGAGGCATGGGGTTCGGCAGGCCGAGTGACGTGGCGCTGTCCGAGTCGTCGGATGTTGGGCACGCATCTCGAGACGGGCATAGCTCCCAAGAAAACGCTATCTTGTATTTTAGCGCACGTGGCGCAATCTGGGCTGTTCATCATCGGGAGCGCGAATTCCTGAGAGATCCAGCGGTCCACGTAGCTCGGTGTCTTTTTTCTCCATTTACCAGCTCGGGAAGGCACTTGCTCGGCTGCCGACCGAAGGCAGGGGTTCGGAAGGCCGAGTGACGTGGCGCTATCTGAGCTGTTGGATGTCGGCACGCATCTCGAGACGGGCGCAGCTCCCAAGAAAACACTATCTTGTCTTTTAGTGCTCTCGGCGAGATCTGGTCCGTCTGATTGAGATCAGACGCGAAAGTTGAGGGGAAAGTGAGTTTTCCCCGTTTACGCGCTCGGGAAGGCACTTACTCGGCAGCCGACCGAAGGCCTGTGGTTTTTGGCAATCTGAGATGGCTCTGTTCCCAATGGTAGTAATGGTGTTTCGTGACTTGTGTGGCGTTTCGCCTTCCCGATGTCATTAAGGATAATTCCCTTAATTAATGCGTGGCGTTTCAACTTCCGAGGGTCATAATGGCCGGTTATTGGGTGCAGGCTATAAGTACTCCCTTCCCTTTGTCATTTTGGTCACAACCAAATCGAGTTCCAGACCTCGGAGGCATCTGCCTTGGGTAGCTTCTCTCTTGAGGTTCGGAGAGGTGGTCGCTCTTCTGCCTGGTTTTCCCTTTGTTCCTGACGGCCCCAAAGTGGATGTCAGGAGCGAGGGGGAACGAGGTAGTAGTGGTGACGACCGTAGTCCGAAACCGGGGGATGAGTTGTCTCAGAAGGACGGGTGGTTGCTCTCTTACCTTTATCTTCTCCCGTTCCGGACGGTCCCTAAGTGGATGTCAGGAGCGGGGGAGAATAAGGCAAGAGTGGTGACGACCATAGTCCGGATCCGAGGGATGGGCCGTCTCGGGAGGACGGGTGGTCGTTCTCTCACCAAGATCTTCTGCCTTCTTTGGTTGCTCCGGAGTGAGTGCCGAGGTAGGCGGAGGTCCTGGTGGGAGAGTGACGATCCATGTCCGATGCCGATCTCCGGGCCATCCGAGTCCGTTTGTTGCAACTGTGAAGGCACCGCTGTCAGAGTCCTCTGACAAACTGATCCTTCCAGTTGCAACCAACTAGCTCGGGATGGCGCGCTTCTCTATCATGAGTTGCAGCTCGGGCTTCTGGGCCGTCCGAGCCTGTTGTTTGCAACTGTGAAGGCGCTGCGGTTGGAGTCCTCTGACAAGCCACGCCTTCCAGTTGTAAACAACTAGCTCGGAACAGCGTGTTTCTCCTGTTCTCTGAGTGTTGATGGGCCTTCTCTCATCTCTGTCTTCCTTCCGGGCTGATGGCTTCTGTTGGATGTCAGCCCGGGGGAGTTAGAGATGAGGGGAGCGCCGATCTGTTCCCGACCGGGGCCCGTGGTCGGTGGAGTACCGACTGATGCGCGGGACCTGGGGGGCTCTCGCCGAAGGCGGCGCCTCAAAACTGAATCAAAAATTTTCCAGGTTTCTTTAGGCATAGGTGAGGCGTCCGAGGGTTCAATCGTCCGAGCGACGTGGCGCATCTTGAGCCGCTGGATGATGGCGCGCATCTCAAGACGGGCGCAGCTCCCAAGAAAACACTATCTTGTCGTCTAGTGCTCTCGGCGAGATCTGAGCCGTCTGATCGAGATCGGGCGCGAAAGTTGAGGGGAAAGTGAGTTTTCCCCGTTTACCAGCTCGGGATGGCACTTGCTCGGATTCCGACCGGACCCTACCGTCGGCGTGTTTGGGTCGCTCGTAGCTCGGATTTGGATCCGTTGGGGCCGAGCCAGTTGACTTGGTCAGAGGAGTAGTGGTGATGGGCCTTCGTGACGTTTCGAGAGTAGCCCAAAAGTCGCGAAGTTTCATTGGAAGTCCAAGGGACGTTCCAATTTTACTATAAATCTTCACCCCCCCCAAGACCAAGTCTCCACTTTTCACTTTTACTCTCTCTCTTCCGTTTTTACTTTGCTTCGCAGTTTTTAGCTCCCTTGGTGGCGTTGCTAGCTATCGCGGTAGCGTTCTTAGTTCCGGCGAACTTTCCGACCACACCTGTCACTTCAAGGTCAGTTTCTTTCCCTTCTCTTTTTAGAAAAACATGGTTAAGATTTCGGCTGAGACCCCCGCCCCGGAGCAAGCCGTTGGCCGAGGGGATAAAGGGAAGGGAGTAATGGAGCCAAGCGAGCAAGACGTTGTACGTCCGGATAAAGAGGGTGAAGTGGCCGAAGTGCCCGAGGAAGTCGCGGCGGAGTCCCGAAAGGGTAAAGCCGTGATCACAATAGTGGAGACGCCGAAGAGAGCGGGGGCGTTCGGTCGGCAGCCCATCGCCGTATCGAGTGTGGGAGGCGTTCGGGACTACGCCGAGGATGCCTTGGAGAGGGTCACTCAAGGTACGGCAAAACTGGTGGAGGAGAACGAGCCTAGGGAGCTGTCCGAGGTCGACCACAGGATCTCGACTCTCACCGAGGCCGATCTCCGCATGATCCGAGAGGGTTTCCGGATCCCGCTTGAGTATGCGCTGCTTCTTCCTGGGCCGGGGTTCCGAGCCAACACAAAGTCCTCGCCGGACATATGCGTCTTCCCGGTCGATTCCCTCATCGCCGGGCTCCGCTTTCCCCTACACCCATTCGTGGTCGAAGTCTTGGTCTGGTACGGTCTGAATCCTGCCCAACTGATGCCGAACACTTGGAGGCATGTCGTGGCGTTTCTCCTCCGATGTCAAGAGATCGATGCCAAGCCGACTATGTTCCTCTTTCGGAGTCTTTTCCGACCTTGCCAGTCGAGGCGTGACGAGGAGAGGTTTTTCCTTTCTCCTCGGACAGGAGTTAAGTTGATCGAGAACCCGGACTCGATCAAACATTGGAAGGATAAATACTTCCTCGTCCGAAATCTGACGCCGTGGGTGATACCGACAGTCTGGGCGGACGACTTGCCCAAGCGTACAAAGAAGGATGTCCCGCTGAATGCTGATGACGCTGAGGTCCAGAGGAAGCTTCTCGCCCTGCCAGCGCTAAGCTGGAAGGATATTACGGAGGAGCATCTATTCCGTGGGGGTCTCAGTCCGATCGACCCTCGTATGCATCTGGTATTTATACTCCTTGTTTAAAGTTCATGAAAAATTTTCTAAGTTTTTCCATCCGGCTTTTGCAGAGACAATGAAGCTTGATTACAAGGCTCTGGTGGCGAAGGGCCGGGCAGAGCAGGAGAAGAAGAAGAGGCCGTCGGCAGCGCCTCAGGACAGCCGGGCTTCGAAGAAGCCCTCGGTCGCAAAGACTGCCGACCAACCGAAGGTCGCGGTCCTCAAGGAGGGGGAGATTGAGGTCCTCGTCTCTCCGACGAAGGTCGTGGTCCCCGAGCAGGGGGAGGCCATTGTCTCCGATCCCCCTACCTCGGATGCACCTGTGTCGACCCCGGGGACGGACGCTCCGGGTTCGTCGAGCGGCGTGTTCGGGGTGAAGGATACGCTGTCCATGCAGGTTCCGCCCCTCACTGCCGAGGCGGAGAAGATTTTGACCGAGCGTCACAAGTAGATCTTCGTCCCCGACTGGCAGGTGATGAACGCCGATGGTTTCCTGGGCGACGGGAACATCTGCATGGAGGCGATAAGGCACTTGCCGACCCCGAAGGATCGAGCGACCCTGAAGGCCGGGATGGCAGGGGACGCCGTGATGCAGATCGCCCGGGATACCATGTCGGTAAGTAGGCTGATTTCTTCTTCATCTGAATTTCTTCCTTAGAAAATTTTCTAAGTTCTTGGGTTCGGATTGTAACTCTGTTGTTCTCTTTCAGACCATCTGCCACTTCAATTTCCTGCTCGAGGAGATGGCGAGGAAGGATCAGGAGAAGGAGAAGGAGAGGGCGGAACGCGTCAAGGTCGCGAAGCGGCTCGATTCCGAGTTGCTTCTTTCGACGAAGAGGGCCACCGAAGTGGAGGGGCTGGAGAAGCAGCTGGCCGATGCTGTTCAGCTGTCAAAGGATACGGCGGCCAAGCTCGAGGCCTCGGAGAAGGAGGCGGCCGAGCTGAAGGATTCGGCGGCCAAGCTCGAGGCGTCGGTGAAGGAGGCTGCTGACCTGAGGGAGGAGCTGGCCAAGGCTCGGTCGGAAGCGGAGGACGCTCGGAAGAGGGCCGAGAAGATTAAGGCAAAACACCTCAGGAAGGTGAAGAGGGTGAAGAAAGCCGTGCAGGAGGAGGCCGCGATGCACATGATCCAGAACATGCTGGACGCCTACAGCCGTGCCTTGCAACATGTGGTCGCCAAGAACCCGGGCTTCGACACGTCCTCCTACAACTTCTATGACCTCGTGGAAGGGGAGGAGGTTGTCCCCGAGGGGTTGATCGGCCCCGAGGGGGAGACGGAACCCGTCGAGGACCCGTGGAGGGCCGCGGCCGAGGAGGAGAAGGAGGACGACTCCGAGGAGGAGAGCTGGAGCGAAGGAGGTGGCGGAGGCGAGGGCAAGGACAAGGCCGAGGGGTCGACGGACCCGAACGACAAAAAGGTCGACCCCTGACTCGGTTGTCTTCTTTTCTCTCTTTTTTTTGTTTTTGTAAGCCTAACTGCAGACTGGCCACCGCTGTTTGTAGAACTCTTCGAATTTTGAATGAAAAAATGTTTTGTTTGGCCAAAATTTGCCCAAGTGTTGAGTCTCGGACTTAGTGTTGCCCAAGTGTTGGGCCTCGGATTTATCTCTGCATTTCAGGTGAGATTCGGTCCGATCACGGAGGCTGAATACCTTCAGCAGGAGCTGGTGAAAACGAAGGACGAGCTCTCTCAGAGCCGGTATAAGCGATATCTCCTGCTCGGCAGGCTGGAGGATACGAAGGCGGCTCTGCGGAGGTATGGTCGCGAGCTGTACCAGTACCGGAAGCACTCTTCAGCCCCCTATCCCGAAGGCGAAGTTGAGAACCTCCGTAGGGAGCTTACTGCCGCCGAGCAGAAGAATGACGACCTTTTGGCCGAGGTCCAATACTTGGAGCTAGCGGAAAAAGAGCGTTCGGCGGAGTGGGAGAAGCTGACTTCCGAACTGGAGAAAGCGTCGACCGAGCGCAAGAGGCTATCGGCCGAAGTCGACAGGCTCAGAAGGATCACAATAGATAGGGGGATTGAAGTCACTCATTACCGACGGCTCGTGACTGATAACGCCAATGCCTCGGGCTCGTTGACGGCCCCGCGACCGAAGAAGTTGGCGAAGGACGATGTCTTGAGGGATAGGATTATCGAACTGGAGGAAGAGATCGCGTCGCTCAAGCCGGCACCGGTCAGGGTTAACGTTCGTAGCACTTCATGCACTCGCGAAGAAAGCGAGAGGGGGATTACGTTTCACGAACTTGCGATGCGCTCGCCGTTGACCAGGCGGAGTCCAGCCGACGCTCAGAGCAGTGCGGCCGCCTCGTCGAGCGGGGCTTCGGCTGGCGTCGCAGTTAGAGCTAGCAGCGAAGGGGGGTCGCGCTTCATTGGTTTAGGGTCGGGTTCGGAGGGTAGACCTCGCCGTCCTCGTGTTTCCCTAAACCGAAGCATTCCCCTTCCGAAGAGGCTCTGATTCTGTCGTTTTCCTATTTTTGTTGACCGTTGTAACAACTTAGCTGTAGGGTCGACCGACCGTCTGTAACACTATCATGTCTGAATGCAAATAGTTCTGAAAAATTTTCAAGTGTTAAACTCCGGCAGCGTATTGAAACTGTGTTATTCGTTTTTTCTTCTTTTCAGCTCGTTGTGACGATCCATGGCTCGGACTCCGAGCGTTCGAATGATGACTCTGGATCCGAGGCCTCCTCTGTAACAGTGGTTCTGAGCCCTAGGAGCGCCGATATGAAGTTACGCCGAGCCGAGAGTGAGTGGGACCACCTTTCGTTGGTCCTCAGTCTCCGGGAAGCCGAGATCCAATGCTTGGAGAATAAGATCGTCGAGCTGAGCCTCGCAGGGGAGGATGAAGACTCGCAGACCGCATTCAGCAATGCTCTTCGGGTCAAAAGCATTCTGCACATTCAGTCGAAGATCATCGCCGAGCGGGATGACCTGCTCTCAGAGATGTGGCATCTGCGTGGTGTGATGGCGAGGCTCCGGGGGGAGAAGGAGGAGCTGTTAGCCGAGGAGGACGAACAGTTTAGTGAGGATGTTTTTATATGAAAGACAAGTGTAGTGGGTCGGGCATTGTGTGTTTTGTTTGCCAACACTTTGTAATGGAATGTTTTGTATTATGCGCCGACAATTAATAAAATTCCCTTTCGTTGCTTTGCATGTTTGTCTTTGCTTATAACCGTATCGGTCGTGCCGAGATCTTTGAAGCGAGCGCGTCTGTTTAGCCGAATGGATCTCCAGGGGTGCGGCTCTTTGTCATTTAGTGGATCTGACACGGTACGGCACGGCTCTGTTCCCAAGAAAGCGTTATTTTGTCGCTTAGAGTAGGTGGCGAGATCTGAGCCGTCGAACGTAGGCGCGAATCTCGAGGTGGCTTAGTTCCCAAGAAAACGTTATCTTGTCGTTTTGTGCAGGTGGCTTGATCTGAGCCGTCTGATCGAGATCACGTACGAAAGTTGAGGGGAAAGTGTGTTTTCCCCGTTTACCAGCTCGGGAAGCCACTTGCTCGGAAGCCGACCGAATTCGTGGGTCTTCGGTCTTCCGCTAGTAGTTAGGAGAGTTCGGACTTTTGTGTTCGAACGAAGGTCCGGCATCGACCTACCGGAGTAGTTTAGATGGACTAGGAACCAAGTGTTGGACCCCGGGACCATCGCTGGAGCTCGACGGGTGTGGGAGCAATTCCGAACGGCGATCTACCCCTGGCTCGTCTGGAGACGAGCCGAGGAGGTAAAGTTGAGCCGAGTGTTGGACTCCGAACCATCGGTATAGTTCAACGGCTGTGGGAGCAATTCCGAACGGCGATCTACCCCTGGTTCGTCCGGAGACGAGCCGAGGAGGTAAAGTCGAGCCGAGTGTTGGACTCCGAACCATCGGTGTAGTTCAACGGCTGTGGGAGCAATTCCGAACGGCGATCTACCCCTGGTTCGTCCGGAGACGAGCCGAGGAGGTAAAGTCGAGCCGAGTGTTGGACTCCGAACCATCGGTGTAGTTCAACGGCTGTGGGAGCAATTCCGAACGGCGATCTACCCCTGGTTCGTCCGGAGACGAGCCGAGGAGGTAAAGTCGAGCCGAGTGTTGGACTCCGAACCATCGGTTAAATAAGGGGGGAGAGAAACATGCAAATTCACAAACATAATAGAACTTTTCTTTATTGATATTTGACGGCGAACCGTTTTACATAGTAGAATTTATGGGACAGGTTACAAGTTAGAGGAGAGGAATGGTTCGACACCTCAGATTACTTAGAGAGGCGCCGGAGCGCTCTCTTGGTATTTCAGGAGGTGGTCGGCATTCCAGGTCCTCGAAAGCTCTTTGCCATCCATGTCTTCAAGTCGGTACGCTCCAGGCCGAACAACTTTTGTGATCCGGTACGGCCCTTCCCAATTCGGAGCTAGCTTGCTCCTCTGACCGGGGAGGGATATAGCTAGCTTTCTCAATACCAGATCTCCTTGCTTAAGGTTGGCGGGTCGGACCTTCTTGTTGTAGGCTAGCTCGACCCTCCTTCTGTAATTCTGTTGCCGAATCGATGCCCTTTCCCTCAGTTCATCTATCAGGTCCAAGTTTCCTCTGAGGTCCCTGGCATTCTGTGCTTCGTCATAGGCTATGAGCCGAGGGGAAGGTATTCCGACCTCGAGGGGTATCACGGCCTCGGCCCCATAAGTAAGGTTGAAAGGGGACTCTCCGGTGGGCGTCCGCCTGCTGGTGCGGTTGTTCCACAACACATTAGGGAGTTGGTCGACCCACAAACCCTTGGAGCACTTGTCCAACCCTGGGGGACCGGGATCTCCTCCTTCGGCGCTCAGGGGTCGCCGCTCGGCCTCTGCGTTCCGGGGACCTTCTTCCGTCCCGACGACGTGGCGACCGCTCACCTTGACGCTGGCGGGAGGCTCCCTCTCGGGCCCGCCTCTCGTCAAGATGGGTACGGAGGTCGTCGTCCTTATGGCGGTTTTGGAGTGTGATGCGGAGGTCGGGGTGATGAGAAGCCATCGAGTCCGAGGACCCATTATGGACCGAGACGTGGCCCGGATTGAGGGGCTGCTTCTTATGAGGAGGAGGAGGTGGGACCTGCTGGGTCAGCGGAGGGAGGTCGGACTGAAGGACAGGATTGACCGGAGCTTCATTTGCCGGGTCGGTGGGGTTGCCCCCACGGTTCGACCCTCTGGATCTGTTCTTCTTCGGCAGCATGGCTGCAGAGGACGGCGGAGAATGGGCTGAGACTGTTCGTGTGGTGTTTCCCACAGACGGCGCCAATCTGTTACCGCTGATTTCGGTGTGGGGGTAAACAGATAGAATTTGTGGATCCGAGGAAAACCTGAACAGCTGACTCGGCCTTCTTGCTCCTGCCGCAACCTGCAAGGAAGTGCGAGACACCGGGGTTGATTCCGGCGACGCACCCTCCGACGCTCTTGTCAGTAATCAGCAAAAGATTAAGAAAGAGCTTAAGTGGTGAAAAAAGTGATTAACCTCGTTTTGGTGGTAGAGGGGTTGTATTTATAGTCGCCTTCTGGAATGATTAGGGCCCTGATTTCCTGCCTAACAGCTAGGAGAAAAATCCTCCTATTCTGTTTTAGGAAGTTAGACCCTGATTCCCTGGTGGGAGCCAATCAAGTTTGTTGATTTGATTTAATCAAATCAGTGCCCTGATTCTCCTCTTGGTGGACCGGGCTTGTATCGGGTCGGGACCCGTGCCCAGTTGAAGTGGATCTATTCGCGGGCGGTTGGTTTCGTGAGAAGGAGGCCCAATACCCGTTTTGGATCCATCTGTATGTGAAATTACCTTTTTACCCCCATGCTTCCAGATTCGAGCTCGATCTGGACGGTCCCGATTTAACCCCAATTTTAGCCATATCACTAACCAAGTTACCGATCAAGTTTACCGATCAAGTTAATTTCTGTTACCGATCAAGTTACCGATCAAGTTTACCGATCAAGTTTACCGACCAAGTTCTGTGATTCTGTGATTTCCCGAGTACACTGCCCTGTATGGTCCCCTATGAAATCTAAAGTAAAACTGTTTGTTGTAGCAACCATGTAAGGTGGGCTGTATGAAGTGCTACCTAGATAGTAATGACTACAAGACTTGAACATGATACATGCTTGCTTGATACTTGACTACATGATACTTGAGACTTGATACTTGACACTTGATACATAATTACATGATTACATGATACTTGATTACTTGACACTTGATTCATGCCATTTACACTTGTTCATTTTACCATGCTAGTTGTTTATTTTGACATCATGCTTATACCATGTTGCTAGTTAGTTTTCCCATGTACTTGTATCCTACATTATAAGTGATCCGTAACTTGCAATTGACGGGTACTTGTTTTCTCTTTTCCTCTTCTCTGCAATTGTTGAATTGCAAATTTTGGAAAACAGATTCCAGATAGTATCGGTGACATGAGATATTAGTGCTGGATTTGCTATTATTATTTCTTATTTCTTGCTTTGAACAATATTGTATTTTTGATACTTGGATTTGTTCTTATAGTTGGGCAATGTGACCCAGGATATTTGTGTTATTCAGATCATGACTATTTGAGATTAATATATTTTATTTCAAGTGGTCTTGTTGGTATTTTGATTCATATGTGCATGTGGTTGATTCTTTTGCTTCCGACTCTGATGATTCTTGTGAATGTTGTAAAGATTCTTGAACAGCTTATGAATGATGAAAGTCATTTGTTGGGCTTTTGTCGCGTATCCGTATTCCATATTCTCTTTTGGGAAGCGGGGCGTGACATATAATGAAATGGAGTTATTTAAAATATAGTTTTAGAAATTTTGTAGAAAATAAAAGTGACTTTGAGAAAGAATGTGATTTGTCTTCAAAAAAAATAAAAATAGATCATTTTAAGAGCATGATTTATATCATTAAAAGAAAAGTAAAATGTTGATATGTGAATTGATTGTCTTTGATGAGATTATTCATTTATGTTGAATGCTTGATTATTATATATACTTAATTTGCAAATGAGATTGCAAGTGATCAAATCATGTTTGTGAAAAGAATTACTTTTATGAATGATTTATGGATGAATGAGGGAATCATGAATAAAAGTTAAGATGAGACATTAATCATTTGTGAATAAGTTAAAGATGAAACTATCTAGGGTTAAGACATGATTATTAAAGGGTATGAGTACCCATGTTTTTGTACATAAAAGCTTATGATTAAGAATTAGTAAGACCTCGCCAGCAATATTGAAAGAAAGATTTTTGAGATATGATTTCGAGATATTGCCGTCGGGCGATCTCGTATTTTGTGAACAAGTCCGGTAGCGGGTAATACTGATTCTAGGAATGATAACACATTCATGTCTTGAACTAAATGACTAGGCACATAAGTGAAGATGTAGTAAACTTTTGCAAACGTAAGTGGGTTGCCTCTATATAGTCGGCGGTGGATCTCTGTGGCTATAGACCCAGTCGGCGGACCAAGGTTGCTCTGTGGGAGACGGGTTTTTATATTTAAATTCGGGACTTGGCGAAGTCGGGCAGATAGTTTGCCGTCTCCAATGTATATATGTATATCAGGGCTAAGGGGCACTTGCAGGATGATTCGCACGATGATGGAACCGTTATAATAGCCATCGGGCTGGGACCCATATTCGTGGAATGATTTAAATCTTGTTTTATTACCGGGTAGTTTTCATGGCGAGGGATCGAGCCTTTTATTGTGAAATACGTAGGCACTTGCCCTCGGACCTATGTAGTATGAGATGCATAGAATCCGAACAAATGTGCATTAGTGTCATCCTACTATAAATTGTGTGCATTAGGCATTAAGGTATGACATACACTTACATGTTTAGCGTAGTCACATTCTACACTTTATTTATTCATTCAATTCTTTGTGATTTTGTTAAAGTAATGAACTCGTTATATGTACGGCATAGAGAGGATAGCCGAGTTTAACACTTTCGTTAGTTGCAAGTGACTGACGTGCCCACAGGTTGATATGCAAGTAATGAACTATTCATGAAGGAATAAAGATATTATGATGCAATCGATGATTTATTTAAATAAAGTTGTATAAGTTGTATTCTTCAATGATGTAATCTTTTATTTTTCCACTGTGTAAAACAAAGTTGTATGTGAACTTTGATGTTGTTAAAAAGTTTTAAATTCCTTATAAAATTGTACGAAGTGAAGTAAAAATCCTGTGAAATCTCGAATTCGGTCTTATTTGGAATTCGGGGCATTACAGGGCCCAAAAACCCCGATGTTGCAAAATATCAAAGAGGAATTCCCAGTTAACTTTGTCGTAGGCTTTTTCGAAATCTAGTTTTAAGAGAATACACTCTAAGCCAGACTGGTGGCAGCCAGATATAATCTCCAGCGCACAAGCCACACTATCAAGAATAAATCTATCTTTAATAAAGCCGGATTGAGCCGGATCAATGAGAGAAGAAATGACTAGGCTAAGACGAGTTGATAGAACTTTCATGATGATTTTGAAGATCGTATTTAGGAGGCTAATTGGCCGGAAAGCAGCCACTTTGTTAGCACCGATGATTTTGGGAATAAAAACAATGTGAGCATAGTTAATACGATCAAAAGCGAATTCACCGTGATGAAGTTCAGTGAACATGCCCAATAAGTCATCTTTTAGAACCTCCTAGTATCTTTGAAAGAAGAAAGATGGGAAACCATCTGGTCCAGGAGCGGAATTGCTTTTCATCGAAAAAACCACCGATTTAATCTCTTCCAAAGAGAAAGGAGTATCGAGACTGGATAGATCGGGGTGAACATCACCATATAGGTGATCCCAATCTAGAAAGATGGAGCGGTTGCCCGACATTCCCAGAAGGGTCTTATAAAAGGATAGGAAGGCTAAATGAAATTCCGAATCGGAGTTAACCTCTACATTGTTAACTAAAAGAGAAGAAATATGATTGCATCGTCTACGATGAGAGGCAAAGTTATGGAAGAAAGAAGTATTAGAATCTCCATCCTTAAGCCATCGTGCCTTAGCACGTTGAGCCCACTTTAAATGATCGAGGCACAGAAGCGAAGCATAATCTTGCTTACACACATTCCTACGTTGCCTAAGGGAGTCTGCAATGGGACCGGATTCTTCTAGAGTATCAATGGAATTGATAGAAGAAAGAAGAAAGTTTTTAAGGCCTTGAGAGTGACCAAATCTTTCAATGTGCCAATATCTACACCCATGCTTAATCGCATGCAGTTTGAGTAAAATCCGACCTAGACCGTGGGAACCCACAACACTAGCAATGCAATTGGAAACAAGATTAGCAAAAATTAGAGAAGAGAATGATGGGAACATGATCCGAACATGGATTAGGTAACACTTGTGCAAAAGTATTTTGGAAGAAGGCTACCCATGATTGGGACACCAGGTATCGGTCCAGCTTAGCCAAAGAAGGAGCTAATTGCATATTCGACCACGTAAAAGATCTACCGTTAATGGGAATATTAACAAGATCGAGATCACGGATACAGTCGTTGAAACGAAGAGAACTATTTATTGCTGAAGGATTACCACTCCTTTCATGGGAAAATCTAGTGACATTAAAGTTACCGCAGAAAATCCAGTAACCCTGAATCGATCCGATAAATGAGTCGAATTCAGTCCAGAAAGACTGACGACGATCAGGGGAGCTAGGACCGTATACAAAAACAACAGTACGAACACAGTTGAATTCCAACCAGTGAAGGCAAACAACTAGGAAAAACTGAAGATGATGAACGAAGACAAGATTGAAGACAGCCTCTTTGAATCCAAAGAGGATACCTCCCCGAGCATTAATCGAATCTAAAGAGAACCATTTGGAAATCAATGATCCATCTATAGCTCTAACAGTGGAAGGAGAGATGGAGTGGATTTTAGATTCCACAATGGTAATCACATCACAGTGTAAAGATGCAATTAATTGAAACACGGCTTGTTGTTTCGGGGCGCTGCCAAGCCTCCTGATATTCCAAGCCACACTAATCATGAGCAGAGTTGAAATCACGGGCATGCTTTAATTCTAAATTACGAATAAAGTCCAAATCCTGAAGGCGGGATTGATCAATTAAAAAACCCATTTCCGAAGCCAAATGGATCATGTCCGAGTTAGATAAGGAGTCAAAATGAACCTGATAAACTGAACCTAAGGACGTAAGGTTTTGGTTATCAGGATCAAAAGGCGGAATTTCTAAATTTCGGACTTGAGCCGCTAAAGAGGCTTTCGAGGAGGTAGAAAGATGTGAATTATTTTTGGCTCGGATCGAGCACTCGACCTAATAGGAACAGAATTGTTTTTCTTTTCGAGCGAGGGGATTAGCTGGAGGTATAAGGCAATCGGTGCTCGACTCGAATGTCGGGCCATTAGGATTGAGGGCCTTCCTGCCCAGAGCCAAAGGGGGGGGGGTCAGAGGGGGAAAAAAGTAGAGTAGGACTTAATTGAGCAAGGAGTCTCCTGCGCAGTCAGAGCCAACACAATTTTCTGCTCAGTAGATTCTAATAAAGAATTATCAGAATAAGATGGAGATAGAAGGGGATCGAGAAAAGATAGCGCGGGGGGGGGGGGGGGGGGGGGGGGGGGGTAGGAGGAGAGTCTGACTGAACTATACAGTCTAGGGCCATCCTCCGTCCCTTTGCAGGTTCCTAATGGTTAAACATGAAATACATAAACTCGGGGTAAAAAAAGGACTGAAACTCAAAAGAAGGTTGCGCAGTAAAATTAAACGAAAAAGATAAAAACTATGCTGAAAAGTAATGCCAGAAAGCATGAAGTAAGGAGGTTGAAACGGTACCTTGCCACCTACCGATGGCAAAGGAGAGCCATTTTTGGCCTCCTCCCCCTTGTTACCAGCATCAGGCCAAGTAGAGGAAGTGGGCAAAAGAGTAGAGGAAGATTTCAGAGCATCCAATTCTGTGGAGATCTTCCCAGTGGAAGAAACATTAACTGCTTTTTTGTATTAAACCCCATTCACTTGCATAATATGGGTTGACATTCCAGGCTTGCCAAGAGCTAGTAGAACTGTGAAGGGAAATAGACGCCCCAGATTTGGAACCACATTCAATCGGATCAGACCCCCGATTTGATCTGAAATGGAGCTGAAGGGATAGCCAAGGTGGTCTCAACAGCGACAACATGACTCGGAGTAGGAACAACATTTAAAGGCGCCCAGAGTCCGAGCCCAAGGGAGGGGCTGACACTGAGGTCAACAGAGCAGAATTCGACTGGGAAGACAGAGGTGGGTTAATCCATACCAAATTAGGAGGTTTCGAAGGAGAAAGAGTAGATTTAAGAGCCGTGTTGCTGCTATTGCGAGCAACGGAAAAAGGGCTTCTTAAAAGGTTTCTTGAGCGACACTTTATGCTTGGTAAGTGACACAACTGGCTTAGCAGACGATCCAGCCACGAATTGTGCAGAAATTGGATCAGAAGGCAAATTTTGAGAGGGCACTAGAGAAAGGGAGGGTGCTGGATCGAGCGAGGTGGAAGCAACATCATGATAAGTGACCCTAATATGGTATATGGCCTTACCCACCTACAGCGAGTAATTAAGCACCCTCTCAGCATTTAGTGGACACATGAATTCAGCTTCTATTTGTAAGCAACCCGATGCTTGAAGAGAAGTGGAGGAAGTACAAGCGAGTTCACCGATACATTTGAAATTAATTGCCACAAGATGAGGGGAGCCATAGAAAGGGGGCAGTCCAATAATAGAAACCTTGGTGGGTAAGGACTGAAGGACAGGAAGGGGCATACCCTTGGATGCCCATTTACGGATATTGAGCTGAATAGATCCAAGAATGAAGGTGTTCTTCTCAATTAAGTCCTTGAGCACCTTAACTGATGGACAATTAACAACAATGTCACCATTAGAACAAGCATTCACCGCCCAAGCCCAATTGGCCACATAATTCGTCTAAAGTAGAGTTAGTGATGGAACCACCAGAGATAGCGACCGCACCAAAGCTATCAATGTTAGAAATTTTGGCCGAAATATCCGGAGATAGAACGCAGACCAAGGAAACCTGAGGATTGAAGGAGATGTTCGATGCAGGTAAGGGAGAAAGATGTGATTGTCGAGAAATCACCTGATCCTGAGAGGAAGAAGTGGGGGTAGGTAGGTTAGGTGCCGACAGAAGTTGAGCAGGAGGGGGAGTTGGAAGAAGAGCAGAACTTTCAGAAACCTTCATCCTTTTAGGTTTTCGAGACTCAATTTCAGCCAATTTACCGAGGAGGGAGGGGAAATCAAGAGCTCCCAACACTTGCTCAGAGATGGGAACACCCACAGAAAGACCTAGGAGTTGTTGAACAGCGAAGCATCTACTTCGAGAGTGACCATTTTTTTAGCAGAACATGCATTTCATCTTTGGTTTGCAAAAAAGCTTGAAGTGCCCAGTTTGGAGGCAGCGAAAGCAAGTTAGATGAGAAGAAGGAGGGGCTGAAAGAAGATGATTAGATAGAGAGGCAGAGGGAGAGAGAATAGAAGGGCGGGAAAAATGAGAACGCGACTCCCCCAGGAAGTTCTGGAATTGGGTCGGTAGGGGAATAGAAGATTGGGCCACATGAGGCCCATGAACATTATTTCTTTTTTTACTTTTTAACCACTTCAACCCACGATAATGGGGACTCCAACTAACAGCTCAGAGACACAGTCAAGACCAAATAAACAAAACAGGGCCAAGAACCGAAACTGTAGCGATCGATGAGAGTAAATAACCAACGAACCCCCTCCCCAAAATAGCAGTAAAAACGCCAAAAATCAGAAAAAGGGGAATAAACAGACGCTGGGAAAGTGTGTAAAAGGATTAAATCAGTGTAAAAGAGGGGAAGATTAGAATCCCACAACGGACCAAAACCGTAATGAAAATTCAGTAAAGAAAAAAACCCCACTAATGCAAGGTAGGCTCAAAAAAACTGTAACGCCCCGAATTTACATATAAGGATAAATTCGAGATTTCACAGGATCTTTACTTCACTTCGTACAATTTTACAAGGAAAATTTAAAACTTTTTTACTAATACATCAGAGTTCAATTTCAACTTGGTTTTACACAGCGGAAGAATGAAATTTACAATAAAACATTTACAACATCTTTAAAATAACACAGCTCCAGCATATCCACTTTATAGCTTCGCGAATAGTCCATTACCTGCATGTTAATCTGTGGGCACGTCAGTTACTTACAACTGACGAAATGTTATACACGGCTATCCTCTCTATGCCGGGAACAGTATAACGGTATCATACTTTAACAAATCACAAAAGATTGAATGAACATATAAAGTGTCAAAAGTGATTATTCTAAACATAAGTGTATGTCATGTCTTAATGCCTAATGCATACCATTCTACACTAGGATGACACTAATGCACACTTGTTCGGATTCTATGCATCCCATACTACATAGGTCCGAGGGCAAGCGCCTACGTTCTTCACAATACAGGGCTCGATCCCTCGCCATGAAAACTACCCGGTAGCAAAATAAAGTTCAGACTATTCCACGAATGTGAATCCCAGCCTTGGAGTCCACCGCCGGCTGTTATAACAGATTCCACATCGTGCGAACCGTCCCGTATGTGACCCTCTAGCCCAGTATATATATATATACATTGGAGACAGTAAACACAAAAACTCATCCGTCCGACTACTCAAGATCTTGGAGTCCACCGCCGACCCGTCCTCATAGTCCCGGATTAAAATATAATAATCCGTCTCCCACAGGGCAACCTCAGTCTACCAATTGGGTCTATAGTCTTGGAGTCCACCGCCGACTATATAGAGCACCCCACTTACGTTTCCCTAAGTTTACTACATCTTCACTTATGTGCCTAAATTTTCTTAAATTCAAGACATGAATAATTTCCATTCAAAGAATTAGTCTTACCTCCCACCGGACTTAATCAACAAATACGAGATAGCTCCACGGCCATATCTCCAAATCATTTCTTAAATCCTTTCTTTCAATAATGCCGGTACCGAGGTCGTACTAACTCTAAATCATAAACTTTCATGTACAAGAAACATGAGTATTCACACCCTTTCTTAATCATGTCTTAAACTTATATAATTTTCATCTTTCAATTCATTTCACAAAAATAATCAAATCTTGTCACTATTCACGATCTAATTATTCATTCAGAATCTTTATAAGAAAAATAATTCCTTTCAGGTACACAATTTTATCACATGAAATCTTATCATAAATCCAAGCTCTTACGGTGTCTCAATTTACTTCAAACATTTCTTAAACAAAATAAAAGTACAATCTCCTCAAAAACACTTCACAAATTAATACTTTACATTTCTTCACTACAAAGTTCAATTCACAAAAAAGAATATACAAGAAACTTTATATTATCTCTTATTAGTCTCCAATTCATTTTATATCAAACTAAATTGCTAAAGTTTACTATACTGAAATTTCCAATCCATTTCATAACCAACTAAAGTTTTTACTACATTCAATAATTACAATTTTTATTTATTAATATGAGAGTACGAAGTTTTTATTTTATTTTCTTCCAAATATCTCCTATATTTGCTCAGATCTTACCGTAAAGGAAAGACACTTAACAGCATAGTGCATGTACAAATAATTCTTCTTTTTAGGAATAAATGAAGAATTATTTTCTCTTATATTAATTCACTCACAGTATAGTGCATCTCCTATATTAAGTCATTATTTTCTCTTAAATTCGGGGTTCTGATGACATCTACTGTTGTTTAGAAAGAGGCCATATTCTAAAAAAATCGTACAACAATCAATGAGATGGCTTGTTTTTAGAAGAAAAAAAAAAAACAAAACAAAACAAAGGTGACCACATCACGTACCGCTGAATAATAATTGATTAAATAAGTATTACTAGTATAATGCACGTGCAATGCACGTCTATAAAGGTGTGTAGGATTTTGAGAAAGGGACAGGTCATCGAAGAGGTTGCATGCATGCATGCAGACAGGCATGAACAATTTATTCATTTTGATATTTGCATGCATGTTTAGACCTACTGGCTTTGATAGGAGAAAACTTTTTTATGAATAACAATACTGGCTTTGTGCATGCAAGTACATGGAAATCTATACTATTAATTATTTTCCCAAATCTATGCAGACAAACATGCAAATCTATGCATGTTAATTATTTTTTCAATACATGCAAATTACATTTATGAATAAATTGTGCATGCAAGTACATGCAAGTCTATAGTATTAATTATTTTTCCAAATCTATGCAGATAGGCATGCAAATCTATGCATGTTAATTATTTTCTCAATACATGCAAATTACAATTTTGACCTCCGATATTAATCCTATATTTTTTTTAGCCTTTTATGTTTATGAGGGCATAATAGTAAAAAGCTACCAAAATGGAACTTTGCTTAATAATAGTATAGATAAAGAATTATGGCTATCAGTTTCTCAACGGATTACACAATTACAGAACACACAATTACACAACAATGAGATGTCTTGGAAAAGCATTCTTCCATTTATGAAGAACAATAAACTTAATTAACAATTTTGTTTATAAAACCCACGGACCAAATTAAGGGATTGTTTAAGGATTAATAATGCTGATTAGGTCGTGGGTAGTCGCTAGTTCACACTTTAGGGGTATTGAAAAAATAAATATTACCAAGAGGACCTGCTTTTAATTATTTTAGATTAAGTGGAGGCTTGTTGATTAGAATTGTAAGTGTCAGGCTGTTGACCCTTCCTAGTTTTTGTCTAGCTAACTTGAAGAGTTGCCTATAGTTTTTAACTTAATTGGACTAGTATTATACACGTGCTGTTCACGTGAGCAAAATTGGGAGAATGAAAATGGTATAAAAAAAAATCTACCTACTCATTTAGCACATATAAAAGTGTAAATTAAATCTACTTTTCATATCTTATTCGAAATATACATTCGCCAAGGATGAAGTTTTAACGTGGTATCAATTCTTACATCATAATTTTCTATTATTTAACCACACACATATTATTCATATCATGTATAATAGCATGAAAATTACCTACATATCAATATCATCTCATAGAACTAATTTATAATTTCTAGCATGATATTTCTACAACTAGAAAGTAAGAAACCACCCACCTCAATGAAGTTTGAACAATGAAAGGAAAGATAGAACATTACTCCTAGCTCCAAAGCAAATTCCTAGCTCTTCTCTTCCTAGCAATGGCCTCCCCTCCTAGCAAGATTACTCCAAAGCATAAGAACACTATTTTTCTTACTCTCTTTCTTTTTCCTTTCCCTCTTTTCTTTCTTCTTCTTATTTCTTGACTTGCTTTTGGTGTGAAGAATGAGGAGAAATATGGTGCTATTTATAGGGTTTGTAGAGGGTTCAATTTGCAAAATTACACACCTAATAACTCACTCAAATTAATTTTTAACCTCTCATTTTCCTAACTCTCAAAAACCCCCAACTCTTCAACTCACCACCTCTCTCACATTAACTCACTCATTACTCAAAAACCCCCAACTCCTAACCCTTCTCCTTCCTCATCCAAACCGGTCACCCTTTTTTTTTTCCACACAGCACACTCAAATGGGCCCCCATTTCAATCTTTCCTATTAATTTTTTTTTACACTACTTAACATACACCCCATCTACTTACCAAACCCAACAGCAATATGTTTCTATTGCTGCATGCATACCGTGGGCCTCCACTCCATTTTTTTTTTTAAAACCAACAGCATATACTATACCATATGTATATGTTTATATATATATATATATATCTATACTCTATATATTATACTTTAGAAGTTACGGGTGTTTCACATTCTCCGAAATTTATTTTGAAAACAAATATGCCCAAATACGTTTACTGAAAACACGTGCATAGCACGTAAAATATCAAAATGCGAAAATTGACTTTATTGATGAAAAGTCATTAAATATAATTAAAAATACTATAGTCAAAATTACTTTTACTAATTTACATATTTTTCATGATGAAACCACAACACGCAGAAAGCACGTGCATTATACGTGCAGAAAATCGAAAAATACATTTTAATCAAAACAAGGGGAAAATAAATTTTAATTTTATAAAATAGATTTAAATACATAAAAATAAGTAATTTAAACCTATAGAAAACATTGTACGTAGTGGTGGAAACACGTGCATCAAAACACGTAAAAAGCACGTAAATCCCGGGGATTGAAATATTATATTTTAGTTGACTGAAATCAATACGGAAAATGTTTAAATGGTACGAATCCAAAATATGTAGTGTTACAAAATATACGTGCGTAACACCCAGGGGCAAAATTGTAATTTTCAATTTTGCGGGGTGTTACAAAAACAGAACCCACCAAAGGGTCAAACAATAGAAGAAAAGGAGGAGCGAAAGAGGAAGTAACTAGCAACGACCCCAAGGGAGCCAGCAATCCTCCACCAATAGAGGAGGATGCGAAACCACCACACACAGCACACCACAACCGATCTATGGAAGAATAATAAAACCACTAAACGGCTAAAATAATAGGACTTACGGTGGGAGGGATCCACACCAGCGCCCCGCTACGCAAAGGATGCACACCTGAGGAAGAAGGCTAGCACGGGCCTGCCAATCTGATAGCAAGAAGCCACGATAGCAGCGAGAAGGAAAGAGCCTCAAGCACCAAGCGACAGAGATTGACTAGCTACTAGGAGCCTCTAGCAAAAATAGAAGGGGAGGAGAAACAAGCGAGATGGTTTGAAGAGGATGATGAGATCTCTAACTTTAATGAAAGGAGGGAGGGGGGAAAGGCGTAGAGAAGAAGGATCTAGACGGGGAAGGATCCAGTGAGAGCCTTAGTGTTTTCTTTGGTGTTTTCCTACTTCTTTAATATTTTAACATTACTGTATTGAGTGAATCATTAACTTCCTATAATCTTTTTTAGATGAATATTATATCTCCCCATATTTTTCTCCGGATTAAGCGAAAGCTAACCAGGATAAATCCTCGTTGTGTTTGTGTTGAATTGGTGGATCGATTTTGTTTGGTTGTTCGATTGATTCGTCACATCTACTTCACCATCATCATTACTCTAATCAATTCTGCTGCTCCACCGGTGTGTAAGTTGACATCCCCCAACAAGATTTTCTTTGCATAAACCAACTAGAGTATTTCCAGCTATTGGATTGAGATTCAATGCTTTAGAGATTTTATATGTTAGATGAAAATACATAGAACTTATTTGTTTACTCCAACACCAAAACCTACAACAATAATACTGATGAAAATTTTGGACAACATAATTATAAAGTAAAATTTGTATTGATCACCTTCTAATGGAAGTGCAAGTAGTACACCAATTGTACCGTTTTTCTCAGCTTATCTAATTCTTTATACTATTATATAATAGGGGATGGTATGCTCAAGGCCAGCCCCGAGCTCATGGGGGCCCGAGACGAACTCTTGAAATGGGCCCTCATACTGAAGAGTCGTTGGCAAGGCTTAGATTTTTTACTTTTATTTTTTGCTTAATTTTCCACATAGGTATGAGCAAGAGAGGGAAATGAAAGGGGGCCATATATTTTAAAAAAAATATTTGTGTTTATTTTAACTGTGTTCTAAGCTCACAATATGATGAACAGAGCCGGTATTTTCTACTCTTTTATGTTTGTTATAAACACTTATGTTGAGATATTAAATGTACATTGTTACTATAATTTTGAAAAAATCGATATATATATATATATATTATTATTATTTTTTTGCCCCCTAAAAATGGCCAAAATTTGGGAGCCGCCTCTCTCGCCTCTCCATATGGCCCAGCTCTGGGTGTTAGCACATGTTTTGCATGTTTTTTATTTATAAGAAACATAGAAAATTGATTATAATCGTTGTGAATTAAAAGAATTAATATATCAGACTCGTGACAACTAGTACTATGGAAAATATGTGCAATGCATATTGTAAAATGTTAGTTTGCTTTGAAACCAACTCCCATTTTGATCTTGGTATATGAGGTGTGTTAAAATTTTAAGAATTTTTTTTAAAGTCAAATGCTAATCTATAATAGAAGAAGCATGGGTTTGGTTGAACATTCTTTGGGGGCTTTAACATGTATACTATAAATGACATTTTATAAACTTCATCAGATCAAGATAATCATTATGCGCCTTGAGAATAAATGAGACTAACAGGAATTCATCCCCATTTTGGAAAGATATTTGGAAAGCAGCAGCGGCGTTCCAGTGTGGTTTATACCACGTTTGTAAGGATGGTACCATGACCAGATTTTGGTCGGACATCTGGATCGGTAGCTCTTCTTTAGCTACTGCTTTTCCCGCGATTTTTAGGATGGCTGCAGACCCCCTGGCTTTAGTAGCTGATTCCTATAGCATCATCGACGACCATAGGGTCTGGACGATTCCCCTCTCATCTAATATGTTACACCATTTAGCTCCCGAGTTTGATAAATTAATCGAGATCATTAACAATGTGGATTGGCATGATAAAGAGGATTTCCTCTGGCGATGGAACTCGTCTAAAAACTTCTCGGTCCGTTCTTTCTATCTTTTTCTCAATTTTAGAGGGATCAAGTCGCCTTTTTTCGACTTGGTTTGGGGTTCTTGCGCTCCGTTGAAAGTTAAGATTCTAGTGTGGTTAGCGCTCAACAATAAGCTTCTTACCGTCGAACTTCTCAACAAAAGAAATATTGCGATGGGTCAATTGTGTCCTCTTTGTGAGTTGTTTTCCGAGGACGTGAATCACTTGTTTGTTAGCTGCGACTACACTCGGTCTCTGTGGAAAATTACCGTTCTGGCCTGGGAAATGTCCGACACTCCGATCAGTCTTGTCGATTGCTGGTCTAAACGACCCCCGCACCGTAATCTCCACAACTCTTGGATCCTCTCTTTCCAGATTATCATTTGGATTATCTGGAAAGAAAGAAATCACAGAATTTTCCGGCATATTCTCACTCCATCGCGGTCTTTAGCTAAAGAGTTTCTTCACTTATTCAATTTTTGGTCTTCTTCGTTAAAATTGGAAGTAAGAGATAATTTGAAAGGTGATAGGTTGGAGAAGGCTTACTATTGTCTTATTAATCTCAATGCTATTTAATGTTCTATTTCTCTATCTTATCATCGATGTTTATTTTCTCCTCTTTAGCTTACGAGTAGTTCTGCTGTTTTACTCCCAGACTATTTCGATACTTTGCAGTTCAACTCACTATTATTCCAGTGAGATCTTTTAATTACTCTTTGATTATGTTCTTTTGCAGGCTTGATGGGTAGTGTGGCCTATCATATTTTGTTTTGGGTTAAGGCTTTTGGTTACCTGTTCTGGGGCTTCCCTGGATGGGATGTCTTACCCAGTTCTTTTGTACCGGGTTTGCTACTGCTCTCATCGGTCTTTTGAGGTTTGGCTTGTTCTGATGATCATGGATTTCGCTAATAGATGGAATGTTTCGTTCTGTTTTTATTGATGCTTTCTGAGCTCATATGTTTAGAGCTTTTTTGTTGGTTTCGTTACTTTGCTGTTCCTCCTCTTTGGATGTATCCGGTTCTAGCAGTAGACGGTTTCCTGTATGGATTGGTATCAATCTTCTCTTTGTTCTATTTTATTATAATGTTTATGCTGTGATCCATGGTTTATCAGTGTATTGCTGTTACTTGATTTCATATGTTTTGTGGGTCTCGTGGTTTATTAGCTTTGAGATCTTGGTTCTGGTGGATTAGATTCTTGAGGTTTATGTCTATTGTTTCGGAGATCTGTGATTTGGGTGGAGTGATCTCCTGCTGCTGTTGGGTCGCTGTGATGGTGATCTTCTTCCTTTGGCCGATTGTTTCAGCGCAACATCATAGGAGATCTGCTTTATCTCGGCACTCAGTTTCGTGAGATGCTGATCTTTAGGCGGACGATTTTTCGCAAGCGCGACTGCTTGCTGGCGAGATGGATTCGGGAGTCTCCACGCTTGACTTCATTCCCATCTGCAGTTCGATCTGATTCATTGTCCTAGTATGGTTCTGTTTTTCCATTCAGCTTGCATCTAGGAGAAGGTTGGCGTGCTTTTATCAGCGCTGTCTTTGCTCCTCTGAGGATATATGTTTTGTAGGATCTGTCCTGTAGTAGATTGTTTTAATTCTTATCGTTTTACGACTTGTAAGACCCGACTTCTGATTATTTATATGATATATTATGGCTGGAGTCTTCGGACTCTATCCGTTTCATAAAAAAAACTACGAGCTAGTACTATAAAATTACTAAAACTGCCTTAATTTAGATTCACCTAGCATCAATTCCAAACCACCTGCAAATCACTCTTTATTACCATCCTAATCTCTCTTTTGAGATGCTTCCCGTTCTCCTTTTACAACAGCTTGGTTCTTCTCTTGATTGACAAGGAAAGATTAGGCTTCAAATTAATTTCATCTAATAATTTTTTAATATTGTCTCATCTTCTTCTAATATTAAACCAACATTCATGGCCTTATAACGAACAAAAGAAAGTTCATTTCATTCCTCCTTTTCCCCTTCTGCATATCTCAGGAATGTGCATGCTGTGAACAGAGAAGAAAAGACTATAGACGCACTGAAAGAAAGAGAAGAGAATCCCTGTATTATCTTCATCCCCAAGTCATCTTTTCTCCTCAAAGTTTAATTAAACAACGAAAAGAGATTCTCTAAACAACACTCAGTTTTGTAGAAAGACCCGGCTAATGCCATTAGACCAGAACTCCGAAGCTAAGGGTTGAATATAAATTAGAAGTTATAATTTGAATTGACAGTTTATTGCTTACTAAGAGCATCCACATCCACATTCGTTTGCTAAAAACCCAAAAATTGAAAATCGATTTAGAAATAGTGCTCACAGTCGTTTGCTAAACACCCATAATTTAGAATAGGAGTGAACAATTCCTTGCTAAACTTAGCAGCCGCTTTAGCCAATTGCTAAATATAGAAGATGGACGATGTTCATCCGTTTGAGCGAAAGGACGGATGAAGTTGTGCCGTCTGTGGTTAAATAAAAATAAAAACAGATGAGAGCATCCACAGTCGTTTGCTATAATTCTTATATTCTCATATTATGAGAATTTTATAAGAATTGAGCGCTGCAGTCGTTTGCTATTTTCTTATAAAATAGCGAACGAGCTACAGTCGCTTCTCAAATATGAGAAGTGGGCTAGCGAATTTGAGAATATAGAAGACGATACATGACATCATGTATCGTCTCAGTTGTTTTAGTTTTTTTTATTACGATCGGACGAGACAACTTGTCTCGTCCCGTATATATATTATTATTATTTTTTTTAAATAGGGTCGGACAATACATGTTGTATCGTCCTTCCCCAAAAAAATTTTTTTTTTTTTAAAAACACGTCGAACGGGACATGTTGTCCCGGCCGTGCTGTTTTTTGATATTTTTTTTTTCTTTTTTCAGCTAATCCAACGGTCCAGATTCGTCCAGGAAGAAAAAAAAAATAAAAATTCAAAACCACCTTGGACGGGACAACATGTCCCGTCCAGGTTTGGGGGAGTATTTAGTGGTAGGTTTAGTAGGTGGAAGTAGGTTTAGTAGGTGATTAAATAGGTTTAGGTTAATATTTTAATATTTAATTTATTTAATTAACATATTTTAATAGTTAATCGGTAATTAATTAAATCTTTAAAAAAGAAAAATAAACGGACGAAACAAGTTGTCTCGTCCTACTCAAATTTTAGCAAATTATAGCAAACAACCGCTGCAGAACTTTCGATCTATTCCATTTCTATTCGTCCCATTTTGCCAAAAAATAAGAATCGCCATTGTGGATGCTCTGAGAGACGGATGATGGTATTCCGTCTCTCATCAATTTTAAAAAAACAATTAAAAAAAACAGATGAGAGGGACATTAAAGCTATTCAACTCACTACTTAAAAAAAAAAAACAATTAAAAAACAAACAAAACAAACCCGTCGGGCTTGTTTTGTTTGGTTTTTAATTGTTTTTAACGCCCCAAAATTCATTTTTTTAAAAAAAAAACAACAAACGGATCAACATGCTCCGTCCTTGTTAAAATCTAAATTTTAGAAATAACAATAGCAACACTCCTTGCTAAAAGCTAAATATGGAAAAATTTTAGAAAACGACAATGGATACCCTAAGAGCATCTGTAGTCGTTAAAGTTTAAATTATCCATATATCGATATATAGAAATAGAAATTTGGATTTCGCTGCACTCGTCGAAAGCTATATTATAGCAATCAATCATTTAATATTAAGCGACGGCATTTGATGTGCCATCGGAGGGGGCGAATGAGCAAAATTTGGTGCGGAATCGTCGGACGGCACATGAAGTGCCGTCCGTTTAAAAAAAAAATAAAAAATAAAAAAAACTGCAGCGGAATCCAACTCACACTTAATAACTCACACTTAAAAAAAAAGAAAACGTTTTGAGGAAAAAAAAAAAATGTCAACCCATGTCTAGGACGGCACATAAAGTGCCGTCCGACACTAAGCACCTGTCAACATCACTTAATAGCTATACTTAATAGCTAAATAATTACATATCTATACTATATATACTTAATAGTAGCTAATAATTACATATCCACCCTAATTATCTTTAGTTTATTAAAGGTTGATTATGGAATTTTTGAAACGGACGGCATATCGAGTGCCGTCCGACGCCTAGAACAGTATTTTGCACGTCTGGGACGGCTCTTCGACCATCGTCGCTGACTTATCGATAAAGCTATTTCGTCTCTCATATATAGCAATCGACTGTAGCGATTTATCGATAATATCGATATATAGCAAACGACTGCAGCTACTTTTTAAGCTATATATCGATATTATCGATATATAGATAACGACTACAGATGCTCTAACAAGCTACATATTTTTTTCACCGTGTTAAATCTCTACTTTTAGCACATGGCAAATTTGGACAAAAAGTTCATATACACATTTTTGATGCTTTCCATGGTCCCACCTATTTATGTAGTCAATATATAGTGGAGAAAAAAAAATGTGGAGAAAAAAAAAAGTACATACAGGTGCACATGCTAATCATCTTTAAGTTAAAGATAATATTATTTACATCACATTTGTATTACTTCTCGGAAATCCTAAATTATATCTAAACTCACTCAATTTTTTTTAATGATTTTTATCCTGTGTATCTAAAGCCAATTAAAATACGCACTCAGATGTAGACATTGTGAGACAAAGCTAATGACAAATTAAGCCACGCTAAGATTTTTTTTATTAAAAAAAAAAGGGATAATCACCCTATTATATTAATAAGAAGATAATAAATCTGTTTCATTAATAAGTTAATAAAATAAATTCAAGCCACACTAGTGTTTCTCCCTACCAATTCAAATGTGAATTATTTTGCAGAAAGAAATTCCAGTATTGATGGAGAAATCGCTCACGAGAAGTACCTCACAAAAATTCAGAGAGACGTCAAAAATAGATAACACGACAAAGCAACTGAAGCAAAGTCACTGAGTTTGTCCAGTTGCATTGAAACGCCTGCTTATAAAGCTTGACAGCGACAGCACGTTGGACTCTGATCTCTATCTCTCTCAGAGAATCTGGTCGTGGGCTAAATATCCAAAATTTGAAAAAAATGGGCATAAAATCGTTGTAGTCGTCTTTCAAATATTTAAATTTTAGGTGTACGATGAATAGTGGACTGTCAAATACAGCAGACTATTTGGCAAAAGTCAATATATAGCTCACGAGAAATTTTCTTTCGTCCCTGAAAATAGACGAAAGATAATATTCCGTCGCTTTACTTTTTTTTTTCCCGGATGATAAATAATGTGCCGTCCTATATTATAAAAATCAAAATAATAAAAAAAAATTTGTCGGACGGTGTTTAATACACCGTCCCAACAATTTTGAATAAGACAAAATTGTGGGCCGGTGTATTATCCACCGTCCCACAGTTTTTGATGTTTTTTTTTTTAAATTTTTTTTTAGTGCCCCAAAATAATTCTTTTAAACAAATTTTGAGACGAGAGATAATCGATCGTCTGACCATATTTTAACTTTTAACTACTACGGCGCGCAGCCTTATTTTCTATTCCCAATTGCCAAATACCAAAAAAATAGATTAGAACGACTACAGATGCTCTCAGTACTATTGGTTTTCTCTGCTCTCAATCCTTCCTTTAAACAACTCTTATAATATTGGAGTACATCATAATCACGCTCCTTTTCTTTTCCTGCATTTCTCTTTCAAAAGTAAAACCGTACTTCTTTTATTACTCAAACAAACATAGCTGTTCTCTCTTCTCATTGCCTTTCTTGAGAGCTAAAGCATTGAAGAGAGCTAGGATGAGGATTGTTGTAGGCTTTGTTGTACTTCTAATGGTGGAATGCTACATGGGTAATCTCTCTTCTTCCATTTTCTCCTCATTTTATATCAAATTAAGGGTTATTTGTCTCATTTTTATAACTTTATATCTCTTATTAGTATGGTTTAGTATTTGTTGCATATTGTATTTTTTTTAACCTTAGGCACTCTATGATGTTATATGATACACATAAAAACTTGTGCTTGTATGAAGCTATTTAGTCATTAGTATATTTTTGGGTTTTTCTGCATGGGTAACTAACAAATATTTCAATTCTATATACCTCACTCCCAAATACTTTTCCATATAACTTACTTATAATCTAAAATTTATCCCAAATAATCATTTTTGTTACCAAAATTTAATTCCATATAATTCACTCAAAAGTACTTAAATAGAATTAAATATTTATGACTGAGATATATGAAATTAAAATATTTGTTAGTGACACGTATGGGAAAAACCGTTTATTTTTTTGGGTGTAGTTTTTCCTTAGACCTCTGTTATTTGGTGTCATTATAGTGTTATTATCACTTTGATTAGGTGTATGTTTATTACCAATACTAGTAATTTACACGTGCGATGCACGTTTTAATAATTTCAAAAAATAAAAATAAAAATTCTGACGAAGGGAGGATTCGAATCGGAAACCTCTTTTATATTAGTTATGTACGTGCATTGCACATGTTGGTAGAATGACAAAATGACAAATGACACTAAGGTCTTCTCCCATTATAATATTAGAGATTAGAGATTAGAGATTAGGGATATCGGCTTTCAACTTACCCTATAGAATCATTTCTCCAATAAAAAATTTTGCACAAAAAATGAATCATATTTGTACAATTTCTTGTTTATTACAGTACATATAACGTTGGAGTTCATAAGTAATATAGACATAAGTAACACAAATCATGTGCTGTTTGATCTGATCTACTTTGTTGCTTGGTTGTTCATCTGAATTGGTTGTCGCTTCTCATCTAACTTGATGCATCGAATTGTAGGTTGATACTGTACATTACAAAATAATTTTTTTCATAAGTCCGTGTTAAAAGAGAAAGATTCCCAAATATGTTAAAATTATTAACTTAGAATATATTTTTTAAGATTTTCACAAGATATAGGATTTCCATAAATTTAGTTATTGTATTTTAGATGCACTAGTTTATTTTCTTCCCAATTTATTACTTTTTGTGAGGCAGGTGATATGTGATATATTTTAATTTATTTCCTCATTTTAATTTCTTAGAGGATAAGTTCTGTACGCTTATATCAAGGCTGGCGTAATTGTAATTAGCTCGGTCACTACACTCAGGGCCGGCCCTGAGTTCCCGGTGTCCCAATGCGCACTTTCGAAATGGGCCCCCATACACAAGAAAAATAAAAATAATAAAAATAAAACGTATACAAAAAAATTGCACATTGTTGAAAGCAAAATATGCAAAATATATAAATTTGTTTTAAATCACCCAAATTTAAAGTCTCAAATTCAATTCAAGTCTTCAACTCCAAACCCAAATAATTTTAAGAAATTTTTAAAGGCTCAAATAATTATTTTTGGGTCCCTATTAACAGTATTTTTTTTACGCGAAAAATACATGCTTATATTTACAAGGGAATTATAAATTTGGGGTCCTTAAAATCACAAAAATGCTGGGGGCCTGAGGTGGCCGCCTCACCCGCCTCAAGGGTGGGGCCAGCCCTGACTACACTGAAACTTGAAAAGTTATGGTGAGGGTCGAGAGGATTTATCTTTTCATTCTGACACTAGCGATATGCTTTGTATCAGTCTTCGCCTCAAGAGCGGCATCAATCCACCAGAAGGAGGAGTCAGAAATCCCAATCCCGACCAACTCTCCACCCGAAGGCAACACCACATTTGTCGGTGGCATGGCCTATTGTGTTGCACTACCCAGTGCTTCTAATGTTGACCTTCAGAATGCCCTTAATTGGGCCTGTGGTCTCGGTGGTGCTGACTGCTCGCTGATCCAGCCTGGTGCACCCTGCTTTGAGCCCAATACTCTGCTATCCCACGCCTCTTATGCCTTCAACATGTACTATCAGGAGAATGGCAACAATGCTGTTGCCTGCAACTTTGGAGGGACTGCAACTACCGTATCGAGGAATCCAAGTATATATATATATATATATATATATCTTCCTTATATTTAATATGATATACGATGACGTTCTGGTTTGAAAGGTTTTATATATTGATTTTTTTTTGTTCCTTGTTTTGATGCAGGTTATGGATCATGCCAGTATGTAGTTAATGAGTGAGTATCATCTTTTAGTAGAACTAACTGTGACAATTGTTGATTGATTAGTTTAACTCATTGAGCATATCATAATTTTCTTAATCTGTACAATTTCTCCAATTTAACGATGATTTTTTTCAATATTGTGACTACTCGTCTGTTATTGTCTCCTTGTGATAATAATTGGTCTATACGAGGAAATCACCTCTAGTAGAATGATACCGTTCAGTTATTAGGTTACCTAGCTAGAGGATAATTTATGTTTAACTATAACCTTCATAGGCGATATAATTTTTTTATTTTTTTTTGAGATCTATATCTATTTTTGTTGTTTAAGAAATTCTGCAGTTTGAACCTCTCTTAATCATTCATCAACATGTTGCAAATATAAATGAATCTTAAACAAAAGAAAACAACTCGATTTTCTATGATATTGCATGGAGTTGTGCCATCTGCCATGGATGATTTTGTTCATGAATCATCAAAAGTAAACCTTTGATTGTGACTTTTATCTCGAAGCATTGGCCGCAATGGTTTGACAGACATCTCATTTCTTTATTATCGTCCAGGCAAAAGTCTGCTTCTTCAGTGATTCATCCGGCTTCTGCGGTTAAAAATCTGGGATTTTTTCTACTCCTATACTTTGCTGCATTTTGATGGTAAAACTATTATCTGGGATTTAGGAAGTTCAGTTACAAGTAGTGGAGGACCCTTTTTGCGAGCTGAAATGTTGCTTACGTAGAATTGGACTGCATCACAGTAGGTTTTACTATTTTTTATCATCTTTTTTTTATTTCTTATGTTATGTACTAGGAGGAAGAAAGAGTAGGTACAAAGTTTAACGCAGATGCTTAATTCTATTGATTCATTACGAGTGAAATGACTTGGCCAGTTGGATTTCGGAATTGCTTCAGATGTTAGACTGATGAGTTGTCATAGTTGTTATTGAACTATTGATTGATAATGCAGATATAGTCTCAGCGAAGATAATCTCATCGAGTAAAATCATAATTGGCTTCAATGTGTTTCTTACTTTCCTAGCTCATTCTTGAAACATGAGGTTTCCTGGAATTTGAATCGAAACAAATGTTATCACTACTGAAAGGAGCTGAAAGGAGCTGAAAGGAGCGCCAGGAATGGCAACGACACATTTGCTCGGCAAATAATAGAGCAAATGCATAATGCTCTGCCTTACTACATGAATGAAAATCAAGATATAAGCAAGCAAAAGTGATATGGCTAAAAGTAGGATTAAATCGGGACCGTTCAAATCGGGTGTGAATCTTAAAGCTCTTAAGGGTAAAATGGTAATTTCACCTACAAACAGATCTGAAATGGAAACTGGGTCTTTCTTCAAAATCCAATAACACATAAACGAATCTGTCCTACTGGGTATGAGTAGCAATCCGTTACAAACCAACCCAGATGGATAAAGAGTAATTTAAATTTATGGTTATCTCTATGAAACGATTTACACTCTACATCTTATCCAAAAACACCGGGAAGTAGAGATAAATTCTTATCTCGAAATGGGTCCCTAAGACGCCTATAAATATTCCTGTTCCCCTACCATAACAAGGTAATCAATTTTTTTTTACCTAAAGCTCTTTTTTAATCTTTCTGATTACTGACAAGAGCGTCGAAGGGTTCGTCGCCGGGATCCATCCTGGTGTATCGAACTTTGTGCAGGTTCGCGGCAACAGCGAGAAATAAGTCAACACGCTGGTGAAAGTCAACAGGTTTGCCTTATTTGTTTTGTCAAGAATCCACAAATTCATCTGTTTGCTCCCACACCAAAATTAGCAGCAACTGATTGACGCCGTCTGTAAACGAAAAAGCAATCCAACCTTACTTCATCAGCGAAAGTAGTTTCAAACCATGCATCCGGAAGAGAAGGGGAAGACAGAGGCCTCCAACCGAAGAGTCACTCCTCTTCCTCATCCTCCTCCAGTCCAAGATGTTCTTCCTCAACAGCCTCCTCCTTAACAGGCCCATCTAGGGTCTCAGGGGGCTGTCCAGGAGGGCTCTCGTCGGAGTCGTCCAAAGCAACATCATCTTCATGATCATGTCGCGGTCCACAATCCTTCAGCTGACTCTATGGCTTCTTAAAGCCTTCCTGAGCAGGATCTCCGTCAAGTGATTGTCAACCGCCAACAGGAGGTCGACCTCCGAACTCATTTGAATGGATGGCGAGCCCTTGAGGGAGTTCATCAATCTGAGCACCCACGAGTCTCGAGAGTCCGGACCCCCCTGTACACCGAGGACCAGAAGTTCTCCCCCGAGGAGGCGAACAGAGTTCCCTCCACGTCGTCGGCGGAGAAGTCATACTCCAGTAAGCCGAGCCACACATAGGGACCGCCAAGTTGTAGGAGTATTGTAACCCTTGTTTTCCATTTTTTGTATTTTTGGATGTATTTTTCTTTTTGGGTATTTAATCATACTGTATTCTCTTTTGAACCTTGTTTTTGGATCTTCATTTTCAATATATCCATTTATTTGAATTTTCGTCTTCTATTTGAGTTCTTGATTCTATTGTCAGTCTATTGTTTCGTCTCTGTTTGATCGAACCATTATTTTGATCCCTATTATTTAAATTGTTCATATCCTATCTTATTTATTTATTTTGTTTCCATCTCATTATTTTGGATCTTGATCCTATTCTAAACCCTATTAAACCCTACCCAATTCTTATTGGATCTTATTGCTCCCTACCCGTTACCCTAACTACCCAACTATATGTCTACCACTGCACCCCCCTGTTCTCCACACAAAACCCTAGCCACCCATCTTCTCATCCCGACCTCCTTCTCATCTCTCTCCCTGCACCTCCTAAACCCTATCCCGGCCTTCACTTGTGCCCCTCCGACTGCACCCAAGCACCAGATCCTGATGCTCCGTCTGCCCTGCCTTCTTTTCCCTGTCGTGCCAGATAGCAGCAACAGTTAGCAACAGAAGCGCCAGCCACCCGAAACCCAGTTGCCGACCTCGTCTCCCCGTGCTCCCCCAGTCGCCAATCGCCTGCAGCAACAACACCGTGTATGTTGTGCCCTTCCCTCCGTCGTCAGGCCAGACCAGCAATAGCAGTGCACTACCTATCGCGCTGTCCTCCTCCTGATGTCGTGCTCACTGTCCGCCGTCTCTTTCCCCCTTGCTCTCTTGTGTGCGTGTGTGATCTTGTGAGTTCGTGAGTATTGTGTGCGTGTGATTGCGGGTTTCGTTTGTCGTTCGTTCGTTGAGATCATTGCTCGGAAATTTGTTTCCGTATTCTTGTTCTTATTTCTTCATTTTCGTCGTCATCTATAAGGCAAGTAACTTGTATTCTTTTTGTCGTGTAATACAAGTGCTAAATACCGCCTGTATTGTATGTTTGTTCTAGAGACAATTCTTGTGTAAAATCCCTGTTATATCTTGTTTATATGTGTTGATCTGTCCGTAGTTGTCTCATTACACACACGACATGAAATAACTTAAAGATAATTACTTTTTGATGTACACATGCATGTTGTTCGTATGATATCGTATGCATGGTTATGTTATTTGTAGTATACTCGTTATAGACGTGTTAAATATCCTATACCATGTTGCTTGGACATCTAGTATACCCTATTTCATTTTTGGTTATGATTTGGATGTGTTTCATGTGAACTAGTTGATTTTATGCTTGAAGAAGATTTCTGTTTTTGCTTTTACCCTATTTTTGTTCAGTATTTTAGACCATATTAAGGTCAATATATGAAAATTATTTGTGAATATGAATTATAGAGAATTCTGTCTACTTTTCAAATTTTCTGACAGATCTCCGTTTGGATTTATGAGTTGCAAGTTATGACTATTTTACTACAAATATATTTAAAATTCCAGATTCTGTTTTATATGAATTATGTATGATTATTTATTTTTATACTGCTAAAGGTAATATTTTGATTCAATATTTTTCTGATTACAATTATACTTGATTGGGATTAACCCCTAAAATTTTTTGGATTTAATTGATAACTTTTATGAACTATTCTATACTTGCAAACAATTACTATACATTCAGAATTTTCATACTGTTCAGTAAAGAAACCTACTTTCGACTTGATTCTATTTGTTGTTTATAAAAACTTTGTAAATATTAATTGTAGCCTATTGTATTTATTTTATCACCCTTTTGACGGTCGATTTGTATTTTGTAAGATATTTCTGTGTTTATGTAGCTAGATGTACAAATTTTCTGTATCTTGCTGCTTGCTAATTTTAATTGATTATTCTATCTATATTGAAAAAATTATGAAACTTTATTTTTTGTTACTAAATATACTAGGGAATACCCCAGATTTTTCTTGGATTTAATCAGTGAGTTTTTATGCTATTTTCCTGTTTATAAATACAAACTTCTGATTTCTGACTGAACATGTTTTCTGGATACAAATCTATTTTGAGACTTGTTTTTGTGAAATACCACATGACTTATATATATTTGCTGGATTCTGTCAGGAGTTTATTTTTTAGATTCTTCGACGGATCCAGGTTTACATGTTTGTGGCAACGAGAATCTCAGATTTGGTGCAGTACTATCTTGCTGTCCTGAACTAGAATTTTTGTTGTCCTAATCTTTTATGAGTTGTCTTTCACCCGTGCATGTTTATTTTCCAACCTGAACCTGTTACTTGATGATGCCATATATTTCTTGCCATGTTTTGTACACATATATGCCAGTTTGATAATAATAACAAATAACTAAGCCAAGGTTAAGGGAATGACCTTAGTAGTAGACAATATAGGTATGTGTACTCAGAAGGGGGTTCGTTTTTTCCATTACTTGATGCCATGTTTCATGACTACATGATTCATGCTTATTATTACTATATGCCGCCATATTTCATGACTATATGATTCATACTTGTTATTACTATATGATGCCACGAGTTCACGTTTACGTAATTCGTGCTTGTTACTTGCTACTTGTTACTTGACGTCTGAGTATACGGCCTTATAGAAACCCACCACAAGATCTAAATGTAACTTGTTTGAAAGTAGCAACCATGCGGTAGAAATCTAGGACGCATGAAGTGCTATCTAGATATATTTAATACATGACTTGAACATGATACCTGATACTTGACACTTGCTACTTGCTACTTGTACATGATACTTGATCACTTGACACTTGTTACTCGTTACTCGTTTACATGATACTTGTTTACTTGACACTTGTTACATGCCACTTGCACTCGTTCATCTTGCCATGCTAGTTGTTCTATTTTGTTGCCATGTCTATTCCATACTATGTTTGCTTCCGCTGTTACTCTATATTTGTTTATTCTTTTTATGTACTTGTGCCTACACTACAAGCGGTCCGTAACTTGCATTGACGAGTGTTTTGTTTTTCTTTTCCTTTTTCCTGCAATTTTTTAAAATGCAGATTTTGGTGATCAGCTGTCCGATGGAGTAGGTGATCTAAGATTCTAGTTGGCTGGAGATTTTTACTATATCTATTTATTTCTTGTTGCGTATCATGAATAATTGTATTTGGTTACTTGGACTATTTTGTATTGGGCAGTGTGATCCAAAATTATTAACTTGTTCAGATCTGGTTTATTTGAGATTATTAAATTTGGTTTCAAGTAAATTCTGTTGGTATATTGATTCGTTTATGTATACGTGGTTGATTTCTCTTGCTTTCTAGTCTGATTATTCCTGTGAAATGTTGTAAAGATCTTGATAGCTTATGGATGATGAAAATCATTTGCTGGACTTAGTCATATATCCGTATTCTGTATTCTCTTTTTGGAAAGCGGGGCGTGACAAGCTTTTTAATGGTATCAGAGCACCTGGTTTGGCTAATATATTAGTTTGACTGATATATTAGACAAGCTTGGCTTGATCTGGAATTGGCACAACAGTACACAGACCATGCATACATGAATGAATTATAGTCAACTTGATCTGGATGCTAATTGTTTTTGATCTTGTGCAGACCATGGCTCGCAGAGGTTCCACTTCTCGTCTTCAGAAAGATCAGCCCGGGCTTGAGGTCGTTACCAATGTGTTGGAACAGTTGATCAATATGCAGCGAAACCACAGTGACATAGTGATGGCTGCTTTGGAAGCTGCTTGGGTTCCACCTCCCGTTGTGCTTATGCAGGTAGCTCTCTCTCCTCGTCAGGGTACAATCACAAATTTCATGAGACTGCATCCTGCCAGATTCTCCGGCACTGAGATGCATTTTGAAGCGAACAGTAGTTGATCCGGACGGAGCAGTTGTTTTTAGCAGCACGAGTTGCCGATGCTGATAGAGTGGATGTGGTGACCATCCAGCTGATGGATCTGGCCTAAATTTGGTGGAGGTCCGAGTCTGAAAGGCTCGAACTACCTATTGCTTGGGCCACATTCACTAGGAGCTTATTGGAGAAGTTCTTTTCTAGCAGCACTCGAGTTGAAATGGAGCAGCAGTTCCTGGCCCTGAAACATGTTGGTTGTTATTTTTATTTTGGAATCTTGTTACATATTGTTCATACAATGTTGTAACATTAGACTTTCTTAAAATAGGGCTCCAAGTCTGTGGATGAGTATGCAGCGGAATTTACCAGACTTAGCCGCTTCGCAACCATTCTTGTGGCGAACAAAGAGGACAGGGCTCGTAGATTCACACTGGAACTTGAGCGAGAGATTCGGGTGCAGCTCGTCTTCCTTCGCTTGCGTACTTATGCTGAGGCTCTTGAGGCAGCTCGAGCTCAGGAGCATGCTCGTGGTAGGTTGTCTCCTCCCTAGCGAACTGTTCTGCACTCTGCTGTTGTTGGTAGGCCTTTTGGTGGGCCGATTCGGAGGCCTGTCCTAGCCCATTCTGTCAGGGCAGCTCCTTACCCTTCTGCCGCTCCTCGGAGAGAATGATTCTGTGATTTTCTACTAGAAGACCGAGCATGTGCGTAGAGACTGTAGGCATGCTAATCACTGCTGTTTTGGTTATGGTGCAGCGTATGGCTCTTCCATCCGGAGGTCCAGTTCAGCAGGTAGCCCCAGCTCGTGGTCCAGTCAGGCCACCGCTTTTCCCTCAGCGCCAGATTTTCAGTCAGAGGACCACTATTTTCAGGAGAGGTCATGCTTTCAACCTGACAACTGCAAATGCTGAGTCAGCAGAGAGTGTTGTTGCATGTATATTTTACTTTTATTGCTTTGTTGTTTTGTTGTTTTCTTTTGCTTTTTTCATTTCTCTTGCATTATTCTTTCGTACTATCTTTCTGCAATGTGTTTTCCTCACCCTTGATCATCAATTCTTTTCCTCTTGCTTTTGATCCTATCTTAGGTATTGTCATTGTTTGTTCTTTCTCTGCTCATGTTCTTTTTGATTCCGGGGGAACCCATTCCTTTGTCTTTTTCCGCTTCATGGCTCGCCATTAGCTGGAGTGCAACTTTATGTCAGAGGCTTGGAACATTGTGATAGGTGGAGGTGTTGTCATTTGTTCCCAGGAATGCAGGCAAAATTTCGTAGTTATTGGTGACGCAGTTTTCAAGGCCGACCTGATTGTAATTGGGAATTCAGGATTCGACGTTATTCTCGGTATGGACTGGTTGGGTAAATACCACGCCATCATTGATTGCCGTGCCAAGAAAGTTATATTCTAGATTGCAAATTGCACAGAGTTTAAGTTCCATGCCGGAGAGATGCCCCTTGGCCGAGCTGAGACCGCAGTTGATCAGAAGGGTTGTGCGATGGAATTGCATTCAGGTTGTAAGGCTGTGCCTCTAGTAGTGCGGGATCTCCTGGATGATTTTCCAGAGAAGTTGCTTGTCTTACCCCTGATAGGGATGTGGAGTTCGGTATTGAAGTTCAGCCTAGTACGACGCTGATATCGAAGAGTCCCTACAGGATGACACCAGTTGAGTTAGCAGAGCTTAAGGTGCTGATTCAGGAGTTGCTAGATTTGTGGTTCATTAGACCCAGTGTTTTGCCGTGGGGTGCTCCAGTCCTTTTTGTCAACTAGAAGGATAGTAGTCTTCGACTGTGCGTTGATTATCGGGAACTTTACAGTGTTACTGTGAAGAACCAGTATCTGCTGCCCAGGATCGATGATTTATTTGATCAGTTGAGTGGAGTATATGTTTTCTCAAAGTTGGATATTTATTCCGGGTATCACCAGGTCAAAGTGAAGGTGACCGATGTGCAGAAGACTGCATTTAGGACCAGATATGGGCACTATGAGTATCTTGTTATGCCGTTTGGGGTTACGAATGCACCAGCTGTATTTATGAGTCTTATGAATAAGGTCTTTTTCCAGTTCCTGGATAGATTTGTGGTGGTCTTCATTGATGACATTCTAGTGTATTCTCGGAATCAGGAAGATTATGCTGAGCATCTTAGGTTGGTTCTGTAGACCTTGAGTGAGAATCAGCTCTATGAGAAACTCAACAAGTGTGAGTTTTAGCTCGACAGGGTTACTTTCTTGGGGCACATTATCTCGGACGATGGTATTTCAGTGGATCCGTCCAAGGTTGAAGCTGTGAATGATTGGCCAGTTCCCAAGTCAGTTTTAGAGGTGAGGAGTTTTCTTGGTCTAGCTGGCTATTATCGAAAATTCATCCAAGATTTTTCGAAAATAGTAGGACCATTGACTAAGCTGACAAGGAAGGATCAGAAGTTCTGTTGGTTTGAGGCTTGTAGTGAGGCTTTTGCTAAGTTGAAGAGCAAGTTGATGTCAGTGCCAGTGTTGACTATTCCAGATGGTTCAGGCGGATTTGTAGTTCACTGTGATGCTTCGGGTAAGGGTCTTGGAGCAGTTCTGATGTAGAAGGGCCGAGTCGTTGCTTATGCATCGAGGCAGTTGAGGCCGCACGAGAAGAACTATCCGACTCATAATTTGGAGTTAGCGGTAGTGATCTTTGCTTTGAATCTGTGAAGACATTATTTACTTGGGGACCAAGTGGAGATCTTTGCAGACCACAAAGTCTCAAGTACGTCTTCACCCAGAAGGAGTTGAACATGAGGCAAAGACGCTGGTCGGAGCTTATGGTCGATTATGACATCAGTTTGCAATATCATCATGGTAGAGTGAACTTGATGCTAGATGCTTTGAGCAGGAGACCGACAGCTATGTTCCTGACTCAGCAGAAGTATTTTGTTGAGCAGATGCGGAGGTTGGAGTTGGATGTGTTATTACCGAGTTCTAATGGGAGTTGTTTGGTGCTCCTGCTTCAGTTGTCTCTTGTTGATCAGATCAAAGAGGCGTAGGCTGGTGATGTGCAGTTGCAGGGTTTTAGAGCAGAAGTTGAGGCTAGTTTCCGAACGGATATGGTTATTCATGCTGATGGATCGCTTTGTTTTGGGTCCAGATTGTGTGTCTTGAAGGGTGAAGTTCGTCAGAGGTTGCTTGAGGAAGCCCACCAGTCATCGTATTCTATTTATCCTAGAGGTACTAAGATGTATGGGGACTTGAAGCTTCATTTCTGGTGGCATGGTATGACGAGGGCTGTGGTTCGGTTTGTATCTCAATGTTTGATCTGCCAGTAGGTGACGGCAGTGCATCAGAGAATCGCTGGACTTCTTCAACCGCTTTCCATTCCGGAGTGAAAGTGGGAACACATCACTATGGATTTTGTGACTGCTTTGCCGAGGAGACCTAAAGGTCATAATGCCATTTGGGTGATTTTCGACCGACTGACGAAGAGTGCTCACTTCATTCCCTTCCGAGTCGGACTGTCTACTGAGAGCCTAGCTGAGAAGTACATGCAAGAGATCGTCAGAGTTCATGGGGTTCTAGTCAGTATTGTATCCGACAGGGATACGAGATTCAGATATCAGTTTTGGGAGAGTCTTCGGAGTAGTTTGGGGAGTAAATTAAAGTACAATACTTCTTTTCATTCCCAGACAGATGGACAGTCAGAGAGGACCATCCAGACTCTAGAGGACATGTTGAGGTCCTGTATGCTGCATTTCGGTGGATCATGGGAGGACCATTTGCATCTCGTAGAGTTCTCGTATAATAACAGCTTTCAGGCCAGTCTTAAAACTGCACCGTTCGAGGCACTTTATGGGCGGAAGTGCAGATCACCAGTGTGCTGGGATGACATTGGTGAGAGAAAATTGTTGGGTCCGGAGTTGATCACCAGGACAGTTGACGCAGTGACTCAGATCAGGAAGTACTTGCTGGCAGCTCAGGATTGGCAGAGGCGATGAGCTGAAGTCCATCATAGAGCTTTGGAGTTTGAGGTTGGTGACCATGTTTTCCTAAAGGTATCGCCTTGGCGAGGTGTCATTCGGTTTGGTGGCAGGAGCAAGCTCAGCCCTAGGTTTATTGGACCGTTCGACATTGTGGAACGAGTAGGCAAGGTGGCCTATCGTCTTGCATTGCCACCGGTTTTATCAGGAGTGCACGATGCTTTTTATCTCACAATTCAGGAAATATATCCGAGATGAGAGCCACGTGATCGACTATTCTGAGTTTACCGTTCTGCCAGATTTGACTTGTGAGATTCCGTCAGTTGCTATTTTGGATCAGTGGGAGAAAGTGCTTATGAACAGGGTCATCAAGCTGGTTCGTATTTCTTGGAATCCTCACTTGCCGGGTGAGTCGACTTGGGAGTTGGAGGAGGAGATTCAGCAGAAGTTTTCTCATCTGTTTGAGTAGCCTTTTGTTTTGTTCTTTCTTTTCTTCTCGGGGTTACCCTATGTACCTCTTGTTTGAATTTCGAGGACGAAATTCTTCTTGTTGGGTGGGTAGGATTTGTAACCCCTGTTTTCCATTTTCTGTATTTTTGGATATATTTTTATTTTTGGGTATTTATTCATATTGTATCCTCATTTGAACCTTGTTTTTGGATCTTCATTTTCAATATATCCATTTATATGAATTGTCGTCTTCTATTTGAGTTCTTGATTCTATTGTCAGTCTATTGTTTCGTTTCTGTTTGATCGAACCATTATTTTGATCTCCATTATTTAAATTGTTCATGTCCTATCTTATTTATTTATTTATTTTGTTTCCATCTCATTATTTTTGATCTTGATCCTATTCTAAACCCTATTAAACCCTACCCAATTCTTATTGGATCTTATTAATCCTTACCCATTACCCTAACTACCCAACTATATATCTACCCCTGTACCCCCCTGTTCTCCACACAAAACCCTACCCGCCCATCTTCTCATCCCGACCTCCTTCTCATCTCTCTCCCTACACCTCCTAAACCCTATCCCGACCTTCACTTGTGCCCCTCCGACTGCACCCAAGCACCAGATCCCGACGCTCCATCCGCCCTGTCTTCTCTTCCCTGTCGCGCCAGATAGCAGAAACATTCAGCAACAGCAACCGGTAGCCCAGTTGTCGACCCTGTCTCCCCGTGCTGTCCCCCAGTCGCCGACCGCCTGCAGCAACAGCACCATGTGTGCTGTGCCCTTCCCTCCGTCATTAGGCCAGACTAGCAACAGCAGCGCACTCCCTATCGTGCTGTCCTCCTCCCGACGCCGTGCTCGCTGTCCGCCGTCTCTCTCCCTCTTGCTCTCTTGTGTGCGTGTGTGATCTTGTGAGTACGTGAGTATTGTGTGCGTGTGATCGCGGGTTTCGTTCGTCGTTCGTTCATTGAGATTGTTGCCCGGGAATCCGTTCCTGTTATTCTTGTTCTTGCTTCGTCATTTTCGTCATCACCTATAAGGCAAGTAACTTGTATTCTTTTTGTTGTGTAATATAAGTATTAAATACCTCCTGTAGTGTAGGTTTGTTCTAGAGACAATTCTTGTGCAAAATTCCTGTTATATCTTGTCTCTATGCGTTGATCTGCTCATAGTTGTCTCATTACATACATGACTTGAAATAACTTAGAAATGATCACTTCTTGATGTACACATGCATGTTGTTCGTATAATATCGTATGCCTGGTTATGTTAGTTGTAGTATACTTGTTGTAAACGTGTTAAATATCCTATACCATGTTGCTTGGATATCTAGTATACCATATTTCATGTTTGGTTATGATCTGGATGTGTTTCATGTGAACTAGTTAATTTTATGCTTGAAGAAGATTTCTGTTTTTGCTTTTACCCCATTTTGTTCAGTATTTTAGACCCTTTTAAGGTCAGTATATGAAAATTATTTGTGAATATGAATTATAGAGAATTCTGTCTAGTTTCCAAATTTTCTGAAAAATCTTAGTTTTGGTTTATGAGTTGCAAGTTATGACTATTTTACTACAGATGTGTTTAAAATTTCAGATTCTGTTTTATATGAATTATGTATGGTTATTTATTTTTATACTGATGCTAAAGGTAATATTTTGATCCAATATTTTTTGATTACAATTATACTTGATTGGGATTAACCCCTAATTTTTTTTGGATTTAATTGATAACTTTTATGAACTATTCTATAATTGCAAACAACTACTATACCTGTAGAATTTTCATACTGTTCAGTAAAAAAACCTAATTTCGACCTGATTCTATTTGCTGTTTATAAAAACTTTGTTAATATGAATTGTAGCCTATTATATTTATTTTATCACCTTTTTGACGGATCTGGATTTCGATTTTTATTTTGTAAGATATTGCTGTTTTAGTACTGCCGTGTTTATGATTTCAGATTTACAAACTTTCTGTATCTTGCTGCTTGCTGATTTTAATTGACTATTCTATCTATATTGGAAAATTATGAAATTTTATTTTCTGTTACTAAATATAATAGGGAATACCCCAGATTTTTCTTGGATTTAATCAGTGAGTTTTTATGCTGTTTTCCTTTTTATGAATAAAATCTTCTGATTTCTGACTGAACATGTTTTCTGCATACAAATCTGTTTTGAGACTTGTTTTTGTGAATTACCATATGACTTATATGTTTCGGCCGGGAGTCTATTTTCCAAATTCTCCTACGGATCCAGGTTTGCATGTTTGTGGCAACGGGAATCCCAGATTTGGTGCAGCACTGTCTTAGTGCTCGGAACTAGAATTTTCGTTGTCCTAATTTTTTATGAGTAGCCTTTCACCCGTGCATGTTTATTTTCCCACCTGAACATGTTTCTTGATCATGCCATGTATTTCTTACCACGTTTTGTACACATATATGCTTGTTTGATAATAATAACAAATAACTAAGCCCAGGTTAAGGGAAAGACCTTAGTAATGGACAATATAGGTATGTGTACTCAGAAGGGGTCCATGTTTTCCATTACTTGATGCCATGTTTCATGACTACATGATTCATGCTTGTTATTACTATATGCTGCAATGTTTCATGACTACAAGATTCATGCTTGTTATTACTATATGCCACCATGTTTCATGATTACATGATTCATACTTGTTATTACTATATGCCGCCATGTTTCATAAAAACATGATTCGTGCTTGGTATTACTATATGCCGCCATGTTTCATGCCTATATGATTCATACTTGTTATTACTATATGCCGCAATGTTTTATGACTACATGATTCATACTTGTTATTACTATATCATGCCACGAGTTCACGATTACGTGATTCGTGCTTGTTACTTGCTACTTGTTACTTGACGCCTGAGTACACGGTCCTGTAGAAATCCAGCACTAGATCTAAACGTAACTTGTTTAAATGTAGCAACCATGTGGTAAAAACCTGGGACGCATGAAGTACTACCTAGATAGATATAATACAAGACTTGAACATGATATCTGATTTTTGACACTTGCTACTTGCTACTTGTACATAACACTCAATTATTTGACACTTGTTATTCGTTTACATGATACTTGTTTACTTAACATTTATTACATGCCACTTGCACTCGTTCATCTTGCCATGCTAGTTATTCTATTTTGTTGCAATGTCCATTCCATGCTATGTTTGCTTCCGCTGTTACTCTATATTTGTTTATTCTTTTCCTGTACTTGTGCTTGCACTACAAACGGCCCGTAACTTGCATTGACGGGCATTTTGTTTCTCTTTTTATTTTTCCTATAATTTGTTAAATTGCAGATTTTGGTGACTAGCTGCCCGATGGAGTAGGTGATCTAAGATTTTAGTTGGCTGTAGATTTTTGCTATATCTGTCTATTTCTTGTTGCTTATCTTGAATAATTGTACTTGGTTACTTGGACTATTTTGTATTGAGCAATGTGACCCAGAATTATTAACTTGTTCAGATCTGGTTTATTTGAGATTGTTAAATTTGGTTTCAAGTAAATTCTGTTGGTATATTGATTCGTTTATGCATGCGTGATTGAATTCTCTTGCTTTCTACTCTGATTATTCCTGTGAAATATTGTAAAGATCCTGACAGCTTATGGATGATGAAAATCATTCGCTGAACTTAGTCACGTATCCGTATTCCATATTATCTTTTTAGTAAGCAGGGCATGACAGACACCAGTCACAAGGGCGGAGTTCCAGGATTTTCAAGAAGCCATTCTGCGGGCTCTCAATGTCGCTCCCAACCACGAGCAACGGGTGCCCAGTCCTCAACCTGCCCCAAGCGATCACCACCGCACTCCTAGTCCCCTTCGCATTGGAAAGAGTCTTGGGGCTCGACAAGATATGACCAAAAGGAAGACTCGGTCTACCGCCATCTCCACAAGATGGAGAGGCGCCTTGGCCGACTTGACAGAGAAGAAGAACAACGGGCGAGGAATTTCCACCCGAGCAGGTCTCCATTCTCCTGGACCATCATGGAAGTCTCGGTCCCGAAAACTTCAAGCCCCCTAACTTTGAGTCATACAACGAGGAGTCAGACCCCGCCGACCACATCAAGGGTTTTAAAACTCTCATGATGATCCACCAGGCTTTGAATGCGCTCCTTTGCAAAACCTTCCCTACCACGCTGAAGGGGCCTGTGAGAGAATGGTACTCTTGACTCGCCCCAGCCTCCATCTTCTCTGTAACCCCTGTTTCCCCTATTATGTATTTTTCTGTGTATTATCTGGGTTTTGGATTCTTAAAAAAAAAAAAAAAAATCCTCTTTCTTAAATTCATGTTATTTCAAAATTTTTCTCTTTTTTGTATCTCCTGTTGATGTTCGTTCTTTTCATTAATCGTACTTATTGTTGTTTTCAAATGACTCCTATATTATAATAAAAATCATATTATTGTTTGTATTAATATTATTATTATCTGTGTTATTTTTTTTATTATTAATATTATTATTTGGAGTACAAACCAAGCACATTATTTGTATATGACTACTCTAATTGTTTGTGAAAAGTTAAATATTGATGTAATTGTGTTTTTTTTATAAACCCTATTTATTTTCCAAATGGATTTTAACCCAATATATTTTAAAACCCTATATCTTTAAACCCGTTTTATCCTAATTACCCAATAAACTCCAATATCCATTTAATTTAAACCCCAAACCATTATCCTAACTACCCATACCTGTTACCCAACCCATACCCGAAACCCCTATACCCTAAGCCCATATTTAACCCATTTATCTCAAACCCTAAAATATACAGACTCTTTAGCCGCCTCTTCTCCCTTCTCCCGATCTCTCTCCCTCTACTCTGCGTCGCCCCGACCTTCCCTGTGCGCGACTGCAGCAGCTGTAGTCGCGACTGGACCAACACCCCCGTGCTTCCCCCTGGCTCCTCTCGCACGCACTTCACGCCGCAACCGCAGCTCAGCCTCGCCCCCGCACCCCGTCGTCCTCCCCCTGTGCTGTCGTGACCACGGCCAGTGCGATGCCTCGACTCCCTCGCTGCTCCCCTCCATCGCGGAAACACCCATCCTCTCCTCTCTCCGCTGGGTCCTACCTCCCCTCGACGCATCGCACCCCCACCTCGGCAACGGCCTCCCGCAGCGCCACCACAACTGCCGCCTCATTGTCGCCAGCACGCCACCCCGCACACCCTGCGCTGCTCCTCCCGATGCCAGCGAAGCCCCGCAGTGTGCCCCCTCCCTCCTGCTCTCAGCCGAAGCCAGACAGCAGCAACGTCCAGCAGCATAACAGCCAGGGCGACAGCCCTCATTGCTGTCCCCCGTTCGCGCACCGCCGTGCCCAAGTCGTAGCCACCTGCGGCCGCTCCCCCTGACCGCCGCTCGCCGCCTGTCCTCCTGGCCGCCGGCGCCTCACCACAGCGACGACAGTCCCCGCCAAGCCAGAGCCCAAAGCCATGGAGTTGATGGTTAATCATGGGTTCGATCATGTCGATTGTGGGTCGTCCATTCGATCAAATCTTGATCTCCTTGATCGTGGGCCGTTGATCATCCCCTTGATCATCGAGATCTGTGCTTGGTGTTCGTGGTTACGATTGTGATCGTGTGCTCGTGATTGGTTCAGGTGTTCGTTCGATCCGTTCGTTGAGTCCGTGTCGAGATTCCCCATTATTCCTTCATTGGATTCGTCGGCTACTCCCCTAAGGCAAGTATTCATCTTGTACATATTTTTGTTCTAGTACAAGCGTTAATTTGAAAATACTCCAAATAGTTAGAAGTTGTGACTCCTCATTGACTCGTCGTTGTTGATCAAATATTAGTCCTCATCAATTCCATAATCTTAAGAGTCACAACAATTTTATTGTGTTATATTACAACTACTTGGACTCATTTTATCTCCTAGACACATGAACACATGAAATTAAGAAACCCTAGATTTGTAGATGTGTGTTGTATCTTGTATGTGATGAACTTGCACCCATTTAAGTTGAGAAACAAATATTACTTGCTGTTTTGTTGACCATTACCCCGTATCTGTATCACACATTAACCTAGACGCCTAACAACTAAATTTTCATGCAACCTATACATGTAAGACATTCACCCATGTTGCTGTCCTGAACTTTACTTGTTGTTTTGACCCCTTTAAGGTTAGAATCTGAATCTGAGCCCTGAACAGTAAATGTAGCTCTAGATGTCTAGATATCGATAGCCTCCGGAATTTTCGAATTCCAAGTTACGGTCTAGGAGTTATCGTAGTTTTACTTCAGCTATGTTGGTAGTCGCAGATTCACAAAACTGCTGCACATCTTTAGTTTGCGAATTAATTTAACTATGTTAACAGTAAGCTATGGACTTGAAATTTTATATGCTGCTGTTGGACACCCTAGAGAACATCCCCTAATTTTCTCAGAATTAATTAACAACATTTCAACATTGTTTCACATGTATAAACCCAAATACACAAATTCTGCCTGAACACATTAGTTGTGTAGTTTGCTGTTTTGTCACATATTACCACAACTTTCTCGTACCTTAATTATATGCGTTGGAACCGGAAAAGAGTCTAGTTTCTAGAACTCCTGACAGATCCACATTTCGTATCTCTTAGCAACGGGAATCACAGTTTTGGTACATCAACGTCGTACTGTCCAGATTTGAGATTTTCGTTGTTCGTAGAATTTTTATTCATGTCGACCATCGAATATGCTATATAAATATCTCAAACTTGTCCCATATCCATGATTATGATTTCTTGACTTGTTTCTCACACTTGCATGCTTGCTTGATAAAAATTAATAAAAGTAACAAGCCGGGATTTAAGGGAAAGACCATAGTAGTGGACAATATAGGTAAGTGTACTCGGAAGGGGCCCCGTGTTTCCCACTTGATACATATCCCATGAACTAGTATATTATTATTCGATTCATGAACTAGTATATTATTTGATTCATGAACTAGTATATTATAAATCGATTCATGGACTAGTATATTATTGATCCATGAACTAGTATATATATGATTCATGACTTGTCTTATTATGACTTGACACATGAACTAGTTATATGATTACCCGATTCATGAGCATGACTTGCTTGATACTTGATACCTGAGTACGCCGACCTATAGACTCCACTGCTAGGCCTAAACAAAATTGTATTGACTGTAGCAACCATGTAGTAAAAAGATGGATGCGTGAAGTGCTACCTAGATAGTAATAACTACAAGACTTGAACATGATACATGCTTACACGATACTTGACTACTTGATACATGAAACTTGATACATGAAACATGAACTTGATACTTGTCTACTTGATACTTGTACTTGACAACTTGACACTAGACTTGAGACTTGTTACCTGATACTTGTACTTGATGCCTGTCACTTGAGGTTAGATATCCCTACATGTTCACTTGTCACTTGCTCCACTATTAGTATTTGTATCCAGCCTGTTTACTCGAGTTGTCCTTCTTGCTAGCTAGTTCTTGGATTTTTACTACTTGTTGTATCCATGTTACATTCTTGATTCCAATTCTTGTTCCACATTACTTGTACTCATTTTCACTATTTGTGGCCCTAACTTGCACTAAGGGCATTTTCTCTTGTTTTCTCTATTTTTTCCTTTTTATATTTATTAAGCAGACTTTGGTGACGAGCTACCTACTGGAATTGGTGAGCAGAGGTTTTAGTCTTCAAGTGGAGAAAAGACTTGCTTAGATTATTTGTTTTTCTTGAGTTATTTAAATTCTTGTTACTTAGAACTTGTAACGGGCTGATGTTCCCGAGTTTTTCCTTTTGTTTTAGACTTGAAAACTATTTGAATATTATTATTGTTTCAATTATTTTCTGTTGCTTAATAAATTATTCATGCATACTTGGTTGTATATATATATCTTGTTATATTCTTGTTGTGATGCTGAGTCGATCCTATAGCTTATGGATGATGTTAAAATCATTCGCTGGGTTTCGTCACGCGCTCGTATTCCGTATTTTTGGGAAGCGGGGCGTGACATTCTCCTTCGATCAGTTCGAAGGGCTATTCCTTACTCATTTCATGAGTAGTCACCGGACCGAGAAAACAAGTGCATCTTTGGTGACTCTCAGCCAAAGAAAGGGTGAACACCTAAGAGATTACATTCGGCGCTTAACCGCTGAAGCCCGGTCTACTACCTCCCTCAACCAATCAGTAGCCTCGGCGGTATTTGGGCACAATGTCACTAACACTGACCTCAATGCGTCCCTTGCCAAGAAGCCTCCTCGGGACTTCTTAGAACTCTGCTTAGGAGTGAGAAGTACATCCGAGTGAAAGAGGCTCTCAACACCCCCCCACTTTCGAGGATTCATCTTCTGGGAACAAACGACCACGACACAGATGATTGTCAGGCTCTCAAAGAGGAGATCGAAGAGCTCATACAACGGGGACACTTGGCTAAGTTTGTCCGAAAAGATGGGGATGATCTTCCACCCTGAGGAGCCTACAAGCGAACAGAGAGGCCCACCAATTCAAAGATTCCGAACCTGGAGCCGTCCTCCACCTTATCCATGGAGGTCCAATGGGGGGGAACCAAACTCCTCCCAAGAGGCCTTCACCCTATCGTAGAAGTAGGTTCAGTTTTCATTAAGGCCGATGCTTGTAACACGGCCAAAAGCATGTAATAATGTCTCACCCTATTGAAGCGGCCACTTAGTTTATTTCAATAAAACTGAGCATTTTTCTATTAAAAATTATTGTATTTGCCTCATTTCTATCTCTCTGGGTCACATTTATTACCCGTTAAATGGTAAGTTCGGAGTCCAGCTTATTCTACAGGGTTGCTCTTACAACTTACTAAGCTCAAAAGATGAGTTTGGAGTCTAACACTTGGTTCGATGTTACTTTAGCCGCTTGCAAATAAGCAAGTGCGGGACAGCTCACCATTCGGAATTGCTCCTACAACTCGTTAACTCTCTTAACAGCAAGTTTGGAGTCCAACACTTAGTTCGACGTTGCTTTAGCCGCTTGCAAACATGCAAGTGCAGGGCAGCTCACTATTCGGAATTGCTCCTACAACTCTTTAACTCTCTTAACAACAAGATTGGAGTCCAACGCTTGGTTCGATGCCACTTTAGCTACTTGCGAACGAGCGAGTACGAAGTAGCTCACCATTCGAAATTGCTCGCACAACTGTTGAAACTCTTTTAAACAACAAGTTCAGAGTTCAACTCTCCTATAGAGTTGCTCCTCAAATTTGTCTCCCAAACAGTTCTCTTCTAGAGCATGGTGAAGCTCTTCGCTCAGCTCGCCTCCCGAGCGGATCTCTTCTTAACAAGTTCAGAGCTAAAACTCTCTCCTAGAGTTTTCCTCGAACTTGTCTCCTAAACGGCTCTCTCCTAGAGCCTAGTAATGCTCTTCGCTCTGCTCGCCTTCAGAGCGGACTTCTTCTCAACGAGTTCGGAGCACAAGTCTCCCCTAGAGTTGCTCCTCAAATTTGTCTCCCAAACGGCTCTCTCCTAAAGCCAAGCTCTTCACTCCACTCGCCTCCCGAGCGGCCTTCTTCTGAACGAGTTTGGAGCTCAACTCTCCCCTAGAGTTGCTCCTCAAACTTGTCTCCGAAACAGCTCTCTCATAGAGCCTGACTATGCTCCTCCCGCTCACCTCCTAAGCGGCATTCTTCTCATCGAGTTTGGAGCTCAAATCTCCTCTAAAGTTGCTCCTCAAACTCGTCTCTTGAGCAGCCTTCTTTTGAAAGAGTTCGGAGCCTAACTCGTCCAGAGATGCTCCCTAAACTTGCTTCCAAGAACGGACCTCCCCTAGAGTCATGCAAAGCTCTTCTCAACTTCGTGAAGGCGAAGATGTTGCGGGACTATCTTGACCTTGAAGAAGGATGATTCTCCAACTCAATTCTGAAGAGAACTTGTAGATCTTTGAGATAGCTTCGAAACAAGGGGTCACATGCCCCAATCCGACCTCCGTAGCACTGGGAACGTCGGTTACAATACAGCTGCGCCGAAGCCTTCGTGGCCCTCGGCACCTCTCGCCGAGCACTCTTGCCACCGACGTCCATATGCGAGAAAAATCTCTCATGGATTTCGGCAATGTGTGCCGAGCACTCTTGCCACCGACGTCCAAATGCAAAAAAAGAAAAAAACTCTTCTGGACTTCGGCAACGTGTGCCGAGCACTCTTACCACCGACGTCCAAATGCGAGAAAAAGCTCTCCTGGACTTCGTCAACGTGTGCCGAGCACTCTTGCCACTGACGTCCAAATGCGAGAAAAAACTCTCCTGGACTTCGGTAACAAGTGCCGAGCGTTTTTGCCACCGACCCTGAAATGAGAGAAAAATTTACCAAAACGTCAACGGTCAACCGTTGACTGTCACGTGTCAAGCCGCCAAAGCCATCTACTGGTTCGGAAATGCAACCTGAGCACTCTTGCCAACGGAGCTCAAATTGGAGAAAAAATTCTGCCTCAAAATTCGTGCTCAATCAAGATCAATGGCTCAGATTCGGCCAAAAAAAATGGATGGGTTAACGGGTCGGGTTTGAGCCCGTTATAGGCCCAAACCACAACCCCCCTATTCTTCTCCACTTTCCCGCAAAAAAAAAACCCTTCTCTCAACTCTGCCGAGCTCTGCCACCGAGATCGACGTCGACGCCACCCCCGCTCTCCCCGAGCTCCCCCTATCGTCTCCACAGCAGGGAACTCCAACACCACCACTTCCAAGCCCTTCACCAACTTCGACCAACTCTCTCACCGAAGCTCAGAGCCCCATCGAACCCAAAGCGCCGAACTATCAAGCTCCTCTCCTCCTCTCCTCCGTCGCTGACCTCGACTCTTCAATGCCGAGCCATCGAGTTCCCCTCCTCCGCAAGCACCTCCGCTGGCGTCGAGCTCCCCATGCCGAGCTCCAACGCCCACCTTCGCCATGCTCGACGAACTCGCCACCTCCAACGAGCCGCCGAGCTCCGATGTCAAAGCTCGAGCTCGCGAGCTGAACTCCTCATCTTCTTCATCCCCTCTTCGAACCCATCACAAAAAACCAATCCCGAGCTTCCACTCCCATGCCGAGCTCCCCCTCCGCTATCGAACTCTGCAAGCTCCTCCACTGCCGCCTCTAATTGCCGAGCTCCAACACTCCCACCATTGGCATTAAGCTCCATGCCGAACTCTGTTGCCACTGACCTCTGCCACCATCACCTTCGATGAGCTCCAAACCACTTCGCCGACCTTTAAGCTGCACGCCGAGCTCGACCCCTCCATCTCCATTGCTGAGCTTCCTCGTCGCCAAGTTTGCGAGCTCTGAACCCATCGCAGGGCAGCTCTTTCTTCCCGAAGCTCTGTCGAGCTCTTCTCATCGTCGAGCCTGCCCTTCGCCGAGCTCCATCGATGCCCTCGGAGACGGAGTGGGAGTCGGAGTCGGAGGCGTGGTAGGAGCCGGAGACGTGGTCGGATTTGAAGGCGTGGTCGAAGGCACAGTCGAAGACGAGGAGAAGAGCTGAGATCGGAGGAAGCCCAGGAGAGAAAAAGAATAAGAATAATAATAATAAAAAATTGGGGTCGGTTTGCTTCTGAGCACTCGTGCCATCGACCACCAAATGAGAGAAAAATCGGCTCCTCCCGATGCGCACTCTCCTGATCGCGATCAACATCCCTGATGGCGCCACGTGTACAGATAATTATCTATTTATTTAATTAATTGAGTTAATATTTTAAAAAAATCTGAAAAATATTTAAAAATTGAAAAAAATAATTCAAAAATTCAAAAAATAATTATTAATTCAGAAAATAATTTTAAAATTCTGAAAATATAATTATTAAATTAGAATAATTAATTAATATTTACAAAAATTAATTATTTAAATTCGGAAATTGAATAAAAATTCGAAAAATTCAGAAAAATCTGAAAAAATCACAAAAATCCAGAAAAATCTGAGAATAATTTTGGGCATTTTACAAGTTCAGATTGACACCGTTACACATCGAGCAAGATCCAAACTCCCTTAAGAACTCCGATAAAATTCCGTACGCCATTAGGACAACAAAACTACTCCTCAAAGGCTGTTAAAATCAGTCTTCGGGAGTAGGGGGCTCGTGATATGGCTAAAAATAGGATTAAATCGGGACCTTTCAAATCGGGCACGAATCTTGAAGCTCTCAGGGGTAAAACGGTAATTTCACCTACAAACGGGTCTGAAATGGGAAATGGGTCTTTCTTCAAAGTCCAATAACCCATAAACGAATCTGTCATACTGGGTATAGGTAGCAACCCATTACAAACCAACCCAGATGGATAAGAGTAATTCAAATTCATGGTTATCTCTATGAAACGATTTAAACTCTACATCTTATCTAAAAACACCGGGAAGTTGAGATAAACCCTTATCTCGAAACGGGTCCCTAAGGCGACTATAAATACCCCTCTCCCCCCACTATAACAAGGTAATCAATCTTTTTCTACCTAAAACTCTTTCTTAATCTTTCTGATTACTGACAAGAGCGTCAGAGGGTTCGTCGACGGGATCCATCCCGGTGTATCGAACTTTATGCAGGTTCGCGGCAGTAGCGAGAAACAAGTCAACACACCGGTGAAAGTCAATAGGTTTGCCTTATTCGTTTTCTCAAGAATCGATAAATTCATCTGTTTGCTCCCACACCAAAATTAATAGTAACAAAAAGAAAGAACAAAAATGTAGAAAGAGTGTTTGGAGGATGATTGCAAAATCAGGAAAGCATTAAGCTTTATGCAGCACAGTAACTGTTCTGAGATTGATAGCTGAAGGACACATATACTAAAAATATGATAAACTTGTTCATCAAAGTTATCGATATAAAACTTTGTATAAAAAAACTGATGAAACTGATTATACTTCATTCAAACTTTTCGCAAATGTACTGTTTTTTAGTATTTTTATTTAAATTTTTTAAATCATGAAACGGTGAGGAGCGAACTCTTCTCGCACTTTATTAAACAGAATTTAATGAAGTACAACAAAAGCACGAATCATTCCTTCCAACATTCTGAGTGCATGAAATTTATTCCAAAATACAACTATCACTATAGAGACATGTATCTATAACAATAATAACCCCCCAAAATACATTAAGGATGTTAGACAATGGGTATTTTATACTCCATTTACGAACCAATTTTTGAGCAATTTTTTGAGTAAGATCCTCAATGAATTATTGAGAGATCTTGATTGATTTGTGTTCTCCTTCGTGAGCAGATCAAAATCGTATATTAATTTGCTAAAAACAGTTAAGGGGTGAATGAGAAATTGTTTCTCAAAGTGAGACGTTTTCATTCTTGAAAATGGGTTAAGGGGACATAGTCCCACATCGGAAAAATAGAGGGAATTAGAAGATGATATATAGTAACCTTCTTCTAAGCATTGTAAGATAGCTAGAAGAGAAGCTCTCTCTCGTGCGCGTAGGGGGTGCAAATCTCGGACCGGATTATATGCGACTTGTGTGCGCCCACACGACTTGCGGACACGAATGCCAGACCGACATGACCCCACCCTGTGCAGAGCGACTTTTTGCTACAGTTTTAATTTTTTTTCTTTTGTAAACGACTGTTATAAATGTAGAAACGGTTTTGGTGTAGTACACTGTATGCATTCAATTGGCTGTCTGGCATTTCAGTGCAGTATTGAATATTTTGTCTGCCATTACATTGTATGCATTCAATTGACTGCCTGCAGTTACACTGTGGCATTCAGGGCATTAACTGCTGTCTGTCGTTACAGTGTACGCATTCAATACATTGTCTGCCGTTACACTGAAGGCATTAATAGCCTTGTCTGCCGTTGCGGTTTTGACCCTGGCCCTATAAATAGAGGCCTCCCCTCTCACTTCCTTCCCTGCACAAGAATCATCTCCTTTCTTCCTCTATTTTAGTTTTACTCTATTCCGTTCCTCAGTCCTGTTGTTTTGGTATGTCGGTGATAGGATTCTCACGCTGTCGTTTGGTTCGAGAGTGTTACGTGGTGCCTACGTGAAAGCTCTAGTCTTTGCATCCTGAGAGACAGACGGTTTCATATAATCCAGCAACTGGAAGAGGCGAAATCTATTTTAAGGAAATTGTGTGATACACAAGCCTCGACTACTCTACCTTGTTGCATATCAATTGGTTTGGTTATAAGTTGTTATTTATTTATTTTTATTTTCTTGTTGGATTTTTCTCCTCTTCTATTCTCTTCTCTGTTTTTCTGTGCTTCTCAATCAATTGAGTTTAATGTAAAAGAAAGTTTATAAACAATTTTTGTAACAAACTTAAAACAGATTTTTTTAATTTTCTTGATTTCCGATTTTGAGGCATCTTTTTTTTTTCCTTTAATCTGGAATACTTACACTCATGTTGTGTAATTTTCAGAATCAAAATGACTAATGCATCGGAGAATGCTGTTGTGTCTAGAACGGTCCAAGTGCTGGTTGCTGATATGACACAAGTACTGACTGCTGCTGCGGCACGAGTGCCAATACCAACCGTTGTACTTGTCTCAGTCTCCTACGGGCCACGGGGAGAAACCAGAGAAGTTCAACAGGAATAATTTCAAAAGGTGGCAACAGAAGATGATGTTCTATTTGACCATATTGAATCTTGCAAGATTCTTGAACGAAGAAGCTCCTAATCTTAAGAAAGATGAGCAAGATAACCAAGTCATTGCTGCTGTGGATGCTTGGAAAAATGCTGATTACTTATGTAGGAATTACATAATGAACGGATCAGCCGATTCTTTATATAATGTATACATTGACAAAAGAACTGCTAAAGAACTTTGGGAATCACCAGACCATAAGTATAAAATAGAAGATGCCAGCGCCAAGAAATTCATTGTGGGCCGCTTCCTAAACTATAAAATGGTAGATTCTAAAACAGTGATCAGTCAAGTTCAAGAAATACAACTGATCTTACATGAGATTCATGCTGAAGGTATGAACTTAAGTGAAAGTTTTCAAGTAGTATGTATAATTGAAAAATTACCACAAGGTTGGAAAGACTTTAAGAATTACCTAAAGCATAAGCAAAAAGAAATGGGCAGTGAAGATCTCATTGTCAGGCTTCGTATTGAAGAAGACAATCGAGGATCTGAAAAAGTTGGAGTCATCAGTCATGCATCCAAGGCAAATATAGTGGAACATAAACAACGTTCCAATAAGCACAACAACAAGGGTTAAGTTGGGGCCTAAGGGAGGAATCTCCAAGAAGCCGAAGTTTCAAGGCAAGTGCTTCAATTGGGACAATATGAGTCACAAATCTACTGAATGCAGACTTCCCAAGAAGAACAGGAATAGAGAAGCAAACTTGATTCAAGGCATTGCTCAAGATGTTTCCGATAACAACCTCTCAGCTGTGATCTCAGAGGTGAATATGATAGGTTCAAATTCGAAGGAATGGTGGATTGACACTGGAGCTACTCGACATGTATGCTCCAATAGAAGTATGTTCTCCACTTTCGAACCATTAGAGAATGGGGAGAAGATGTTTTTGGGGAACTCGGCTACTTCAGAAATCAAGAGCCAAGGCAAGGTGATTTTGAAGATGACTTCTGGAAAGGAACTGACTCTGAACAATATTGCATATGTTCCTGAAATCCGTAAGAACCTGGAATCTAGTTCGTTGCTTAATAACCACGGTTTTTGTTTAATATTTGAGTTGAACAAATTTGTTTTGTCGAAGAGTGGAATGTATGTTCGTAGAGGATACATGAGTGGTGGAATGTTCAAACTCAATGTAATGATCATGGTCAAAAATATTAATAAAGCTAGCTCTTCTACTTATATGCTTGAGTTTTCTAGTTTATGGCATGGTAGACCAGGACATGTTAATTATGATACTTTGCGTAAACTAATTAACTTGAATCACATACCAATATTCCAAATTGATTCCAAACATAAGTGTGAAACTTGTATTGAGGCAAAACTAGCAAGATCATCGTTTAAAAGTGTTGAAAGAAACACTGAACCTGTTGATCTATTCAGACTGATATTTGTGATTTGAAAATGATACAAACAAGAGGTGGTAATAAATATTTTATTACCTTCATTGATGATAGCACAAAATACTGCTATGTATATTTGCTTAAAAGTAAGGATGAAGCTATAGAGAAATTTGTTCTCTATAAAAATGAAGTTGAGAACCAACTCAACAAAAAAATTAAGGCGCTAAGAAGCAACCGAGGTGGAGAGTATGAATCGCCATTTGCTGACACGTGTGCTAAGCATGAGATTATACATGAAATGACAGCTCCTTATTCTCCTCAATCCAACGGTGTTGCTGAGAGAAAGAATCGTACATTGATAAAAATGATGAATGCAATGTTAATAAGTTCTGGTTTGCCACCAAACTTGTGGAGAGAAGCTATTCTTTCAGCTAACTACCTTTTGAATAAGGTATAAAACTCCATATGAATTATGGAAAGGAAGAAAGCCATCCTACAATTACTTGCGAATATGGGGATGTCTTGCCAAGGTGGCAGTACCTCCACCTAAGAAAGTGAAAATAGGACAAAAAATGGTTGATTGCATTTTTATTGGCTACGCACTTAACAGTAGTGCCTATCGATTCTTGGTGTACAAATCCGATATCACTGATATATCAAAGAACACGATAACGGAGTCTAGAAATGCATCGTTCTTTGAAGATGTATTTTCATGTAAGTCAAAGGAGGAACCAAGTTCCTCCAAATGAATACATGAGACTATTAGTAAAGATAGTGAAGACCAAGATGAAGAAGTTGAGGAGTAACCTCGATGCAGTAAAAGAACAAGAATGAAAAAATCTTTTGGTCCGGATGTTTTGACTTTTATGCTTGAAGGTGAACCCCAAACCTTCAAGGAAGCGGTGAACTCTAGTGATGGTACTCTATGGAAAAAAGCCATCAAGAGTGAAATTGATTCTATCTTGCAAAATCATACTTGGGAACTAGTGGATCTTCCACCTGGTTGTAAACCTTTAGGTTCCAAGTGGATCTTCAAGAGAAAAATGAAAACTGATGGATCAATTGATAAATACAAGGCAAGACTTGTAATTAAAGGTTATAAATAAAAGGAAGGTCTTGATTACTTTGATATATATTTTCCTATGACGAGAATAAATTCCATTAAGATGGTACTTGCAGTAGCAGTTCTGCGCAATCTTGAAGTACATCAAATGGATGTAAAAACAGCTTTTCTTAATGTAAATTTATTTGAAGAAATCTATATGGAACAACCTGAGGGCTTTTCAGCTCCAGGACATGAAAAGAAAGTGTGTAAACTGGTGAAGTCATTATATGGCTTGAAACAAGCTCCAAAGCAGTGACATGAGAAATTTGACAATGTCATGATGATAAATGGCTTCAAGATCAATGAATGTGACAAATGTGTATATGTCAAAGACACAGAAAATTGATATGTCATTATATATTTGTATGTAGATAACATGCTTATTATTGAAAGCAATGATCAGATGATTAAATCTGTTAAAAACATGTTGAACTCGAGGTTTGACATGAAAGACATGAGACTAGCTGATGTTATATTGGGAATTAAAATCACAAAAACATCAGACGAGCTTATTTTAATCCAGTTACATTATGTTGACAATATTCTTGAAAAATTTGATAAAGATAATTCTGGAATTGTCAGAACTCCAATAGATCTAACTTTACATTTATCCAAGAATAAAGGTAAGAGTATTTCTCAAATAGAATACTCTGGAATCATAGGCAGTCTAATATACTTAATGAGTTGTACATGACCACACATAGCCTTTGCAGTGAGTAAGCTAAGTAGATATACGAGTAATCCTGGAAGCGAGCATTGGCAAGCAATTACAAGAGTCCCGAAGTACTTGCATTTTACTCGTAACTATTGGCTGCACTATACGAGATACCCGGCTGTACTTGAAGGATACAGTGATGCGAAGTGTATATCTAGTCATAATTCAAAATCTACTAGTGGCTATGTGTTTACACTAGGTGGTACAGCAGTTTCTTGAAAATCCTCGAAACAAATAGTGATCGCTAAATCCACGATGGAATCTGAATTTATCGCACTGGACAAATGTGGGGAAGAGGCTGAATGGTTACGCCACTTCCTTGAGGATATTCCAAGGTGGACGAAGCCTGTGCCTCCAATCTGCATACATGCAGATAGTCAATATGCAATTTTTAGAGCACAGAGCAATATGTATAATGGTAAATCTAGACATATTCGTCGAAGACATAATACCATTAGACAACTACTCTCTACTGGGGTTATCGCTGTGGACTATGTAAAGTCAAAGGATAACATTGCAGATCCGCTAACCAAAGGATTAAACAGAGAGTTAGTTGATAAATCATCGAGGGGAATTGGACTAAATCCCATGAAAGAATAAGTCGATATAATGGATACCCAACCTAGCTGACTGGAGATCCCAAGATCTAGGTTCAAAGGGACAACTAAATTGTAAAGACCAAGTTGAATCACTGTGGTGATTTTTCCATGTCCATTCCCATGATGAAATAGTGATGCCCATAAGGTAACAACTTAAGCTAAGCTTTTAATGATTCTTATGCGTCAGATATCCGAGCAGAGTAATGCGGGTTACTCTTAAGTAAGAAATCACCTATGTAAGAGGAAAGAAGGGCTACTTCCAAGAGAATAATATAGGGAAATATTCCTGTTAAACTCTTGCAGAACCAGGCGTATGTTCATGGCCAAAACAAACATAACAGTGAGAACTGAAAATGCGTTAGGAAGATTTCTGTGTGAGATATGTCATCATTTACATAAATGACAGAACAGTTAAGGACATCGCGTCTACTGTTTAGTTAGTAAAGTAAACATATTTTATAAGGGAAGGTTCAAAGGGTAACACTTACCTATCCTATGCAGGATTCAACCGTTAAATTCTATCACCAAGTCTGTCATGTCCGTGGTCGTCAATTTTCATTCATGTGGGGAATGTTAGAAAATAGGTATTTTATACACTATTTACGAACCAGTTTTTGAGCAATTTTTTGAGTAAGATCCTCAATAAATTATTGAGAGATCTTGATAGATTTGTGTTCTCCTTCGTGAGTAGATCAAAATCGTATATTAATTTGCTAAAAATGGTTAAGGGGTGAATGAGAAATTGTCTCTCAAAGTGAGACGTTTTCATTCTTGAAAATGGGTTGAGGGGACATAGTCCCACATTGGAAAAATCAAAGAAATTAGAAGAGGATATATAGTAACCTTCTTTTAAGCACTGTAAGATCACTAGAAGAGAGGATCTCTCTCGCGCGCGCATGGGAGGTGCAAATTTCGGACCGGATTACATGCGACTTGTGTGCGCCTGCACGACCTGTGGACACGAATGCCAGACCGACATGACCCCACCCTGTGCAGAGCCACTTTTTGCTATAGTTTTGATTTTTTCCTTTGTAAACGGCTGTTATAAATGCAGAAACGGTTTTGTCTGCCGTTTCAGTGCAGAATTAAATATTTTATCTGCCGTTACATTGTATGTATTCAATTAACTGCCTGCAGTTACATTGTGGCATTCAGGACATTGATTGCTGTCTACCGTTACAGTGTATGCATTTAATATATTGTCTGCCGCTACATTGAAGTCATTCATAGCCTTGTCTGCCGTTACGGTTTTGACCCTGGCCCTATAAATATAGGCCTCCCCTCTCACTTCCTTCGCTGCACAAGAATCATCTTCTTTCTTCCTTTATTTTAGTTTTACTCTATTCCGTTCCTCGGTCCTGCTGGTTTGGTAAGTCGGTGATAGGATTCTCACCCTGTCGTTCGGTTCGAGAGTGTTACGTGGTGCCTAAGTGAATGCTCTAGTCGTTGCATCCTGGGAGATAGACGCCTTCGCATAATCCAGCAACCGGAAGAGGCAAAATATGTTTTAAGGAAATTGGGTGATACACAAGCCTGAACTACTTTACCTTGTTGCATATCAATTGGTTTGGTTATAAGTTGTTATTTATTTATTTTTATTTTCTTGTTGGATTTTTCTCCTATCCTATTCTCTTCTTTGTTTTTCTGTGCATCTCAATCAATTGAGTTTATTGTAAAATAAAGTTTATAAACAATTTTTGTAACAAAGGATTCCAAGCCATTCCTGAAAACAAGTGGCTACTCGCTTAGGCAAAATGCCCCCAAAAGATACTCTTAACCAAAGCCAAAACTTGTAGCTTGAGGTAGTAGTTATAGTAGAGGTGCATGCCGCAATCACTACTGTTTAATTAATACTTTAATTAATCAATTGTCATCAATGTCATACTACCAAAGAAAATTTTAACAACTAGATGCGAGTGGTACTGCATAATAGACTGCACATCCGGAAGTTATTACATCCACACATGAGACAGACTTCGAGGACATGGTGGGGACTCCGAATGGCGAGTGATCGGCATGTGAATGTTTGCTAACCTCATACTTGCGCATGAGGTTCTTTTGGCTGGTTCGGTGGTGTTAGGAACTGATTTTTGTAATATTTGTACATTATATATTTTTTTGGTAGGAAACTATCTTGTAGTGGATGAGTTTTCTTTTTTTTTTTCCGGAGGAGTTTCATGGGCTGCCTGCCTGTTGGGACTCATGAACTCCATACCCCTTATTTTGGCTGTATGTTTCGTTAAAAGCTTATTAATGGAATGCCGGGGGGGGGGGGGGGGGGAACATAATTTTGGAATTACTTCAAATTTATCAAATTTAGTACACAGATGAATGATCATCATTGCCTCGAGCAATATCCTTGAATCTTAAAATGATCATCAGAACTTTGTTGAAATGAAATGATAATCGACTCTGATGTGTTTCCTTCCATTCATGAAACATAGGTCAATTTGCCTGTAATTTAAACTAACACAAGTGCATTCGCTGTATAAAGGAGCGTCAGGATTGCTAATCAATAACATATACTGCACGACGAACAAAAGTGTAAACTAATATAACTGTAGTAGATGCATGGCACCATACTCTGCCTTAAAACTAGATGCTTACTAGCTGAGATTGGGATCAAGTGGAATGTGATGTGTGCGAGTAACTTTTTACATTGCAATGATATCAGCAGTAGTTTCCTCTGAGAAAAGGAGACTGGATAGAAAATGATATTTAATATGGTTAATTTCAAATTGTTCGCAGAGATTCTGCAAGAAGGCCTAACTTAAGATGGATCGTCACTAGCGATGGTCATAAATTCATAGAGTAGAATACTTCAGTGGTTCCTGTATGGGCATACTTGTCAGAATCAAGGAAGTTGGGGAAAAAAAACCAAAACCTCGAAATTCTTTAATAATGCAATAAAGTAGCTTGCCTGAAACTATAACAAGGATTGTGCAAGCGGGAAATTAAACCGGTCCTAGTTTTTTTTAAAAATAATTGAAGTAGTTCTTCCATGCTGTTTCATTAAGAAGGAATTAGTGAAAGTCATACATATAATATATTCACATACTATAATTAACCGTGCTAGGAGAGGCCAAATAACAACAGATAGGGATGCACGCGGGCATCAAATCAAAGCAAAGATGGCGCTTACAAGCATCAACCTATCACTAGATTCAAAACAGGTACCTTCCCTGGTCCCTCATCTCCAATCACAACCACTTCTTTGTTCTCTTCGTGTCCTCCCCCCTAGCTGCATGCAATGTTACTCACCCAAGAAGAGATGCAGAAGAAGATACGATGAGCCACATAAGCAATATTGGAAGAATTTTTATTTTTAAAACACACATCATTTGTATCAAGCCGAAGGTCCTAAAGGGTAGCCTCACCCGAGACAGTCCTTATCGTTCCAAACTGGAACCGAGACAGTCCTTATCATTCTAAACTGGTCGTAGTTGATGAGAACATCGTAAACACTCTAAGAAAGATCACCATGTGGATGAACTTGTTCATCACATTTGATTGAGAAAAAGGACATTGTCGAACATATCCATATATTAATACTAATAATATGGTATAAAGAATTGGCTATAATTTCAGTTTGCTATTAGTCTCGTACAACAATACATCCTAATACAAAATCAACCGTTTTCTTTTTTTTCCCCCTCTTTTCAAGATAAATTCATCCTAACATGAAATTCACAAATATTACCTGACAATGGAAGCAAAAAATTGATGGACTTTCTTACTCCCTTTTTTAATAACACTTTCACTTAAAAATAGAGAAACATATAACTGCTGTGAAACATGCATTATATTAGTCATAGACCATGCATTATTTATCATCATATTAAAAGAATAAAGAAAGATGCCAAAAGATATTGTGAAGAACAGATATTGCCAATTTCATTCAACAATTATATTCACATTCAAGTTGGCGACATAAATCTTTTAGTTCAACCGTACTAACAATTATCAACATCATCTGTTCTCCAACAAAATTGTCTGGTAGATTAGCTAGATTAATTGACATATATATTTTCAGTTGCCTTAATATAGTCATAATGAGATGTTGGAGGAAATCAACAAAAAGTACTTTCGCTGTAACGAAGAAGAAAGGAAAATCCCCCATCATTATCAGAACGATCACTTGCCGTTAATGACGTTTTAGCATGCAACCATCATAAAATCTTCAACCATGGCCTTCATCGTTTTATGAACGCGGTGACCACCTAGGGAAGAATATGGATGATTTTGTAGACTTATATAATAAATGAAATGTTTATTAATCAACACAATTTTAAATTTAATTGTTAAATATTATATAATTTTTATTGATAACATCTTTGTTTTTGGAAATATAAGTTTAAAAAATTAAACTTTTGTACTACATAATTCTATTATGACTTCCTAACTAAAATTTTCATGCCCAGCTTTCCAAAATACGGGAATACGAGTACATAATGAAGGCCCAATGAATGATGTAACCACCATCCATAAGCTGTACCAGTCTAACTCAACAATATGAATAGTATTCACAACCACGCAAGAAACAATAACCATATGAACAATGAATGAATTTCAAAAGATTCATGAAATAAACTCATAAAGCAATGTCCAACGTCTAGGAGATAAACAAATATTTCGGGTTATAAAGCCCAAACAAAATACAATAATGATAACAATAATCAAAAGGAAATAGCGTAAATAGAAAATCAAGCAGTCTATTCTTGAGATCCATTTAGAAGTGTTGCTCACCAAGTCCTTCGGGTATTATTCTGTGTGTACCTGCAACCTCGTGATCTAAAGTAGAAATATTGTCCGTTAGAGCAAGTTTCGAACTGCGAGTAGTGAAAGCAGAAAGCAAGAAAAACAGGGTATATCAAGAATAATGAACTAGATCAAGTCAAGGAGCAATAACAAAAGTCGATAATGCAATCAAGGGTCTATAATTAATCATGCAAGAATCAATGGTTACAATCAATGATCAAGATCGATGACAATATTCAAGATCAAGCATGCAAGTGAAAATCTAGGTTTATTAGTCTTTTATTAACCTATTTAATGCACGTAATACTGTGTCCTATACCACATGTTCGGTGCATGCAAACAATGATTACTTAGATTGTGATGGTGAACTTAACAGATCATGTACTCGGGTAACAAGGTAACAAGATAACAAGATAACAAGATAACAAGCGTTACTCCACCTTCCATAACAATAATCCATGTAAAAAAGAAGGGCCCTTACCGAGTATAGTTTCCGATTGTTCACTACCAAATCGACCCTTAATACTCCGGCTTGTTAATATTTTATTACATTCTAATATGAGCATGCAATGAGTGTAGTAGTGTCGAAGCAGGATCATGAAGATGTCAAGGTTGTGTCATGCTTGGTGGACTAATTTCTACTCATTAAGTGTAAGCTCAATGTGTTTATATTAAATCAATACGAAGACATACATTCTGGACAGCAAGACGTTGCTTTACCAAAACAGAGATTTTCGTTGCTACAGAAAAGCAAATCAGGATCCGTCAGGAGTTCTAGAAACTAGACTCGTTGTCGGTTCCGATGCATATACACATGACATATGATGACTATAGAAACTAGGTGTAAAATCTTATCCTCTACTGCTTTTATGTTCAGGCAGAAACTTAGAGTCATCTATACATGTACATATAGGGTCTGCATATTCATCAATTAATTCCAAAAATATTTAGGGTGATTCCTAATCATGTCTAGTTGCAGCCAGATTAATTTCAAATTTTAATTCTATTGTTAACATTTCCTTTCAATTGTTAATTCACAACGATACGCATGTAAACAGTAAATCTGGAAGTCTAGACTTAGGAACATTAAAAGACTGATAACTTGCAGGTTATATATGGGAATTTAGATCCGTCAAATGTTCTAAAAAGTAGACTCACAGAGCTACAATTGTTATTTACAAGGTTATATTAAATTCTTACAACAACTGGTTCAAAAGTTTAATGCAACATTGAGTAGACAGTAGACTAGCAAGTTAATTGATATGAATTAGCAATGATTTAAACATGCAAGCATATAATTTCATGGCGAATAATTAACAGAAAATTCTACTTAATATTAGGATGAAATTGTACCATGGATAAAGCAAGATAATTATAATCATGTCATGTAAACTCGCGAATCTCAACGACTTCACATCCAATCAAAAGCATCCGATTATCATTCTCTATAATCATGTCTCTAATTTGTATCTAAGTAGTTTGCATATGACGATGTGCAATCAAGTTTGGGTTTGAGTCAAAGATAATGGCACAAAAAGAGAGTTATTACTAGGTTTTGTCAATGAATCCGTGATAACCTCTTTGACAAATATCAAGCAAATAAATTGGATAATTAAAATATGGACTACTTGCGGGGATTAAACGATCTTGTACTAGAGTAACAACAGTGTTCAAGAAGACTTGCCTTTTAGATGATTAATCCGACTATAATAGAATAACAGGATCAGGATATCAATGGCAACGATGCACGTGCAAATAACGGAATAGCGCGACGTGTGCGAACACGGAACAACAAGATCTCCAATAGCAAATGTAGCAACCAGCAAACAGCGAGATCCCAAACAACAAACAACAAACAGCAAACAACAAACAACAAACAACGAGATCCCAAACAGCAAACACCAAGAATAGCAACGGCAGGGGCTGCAACTTTGGCTTTGACGACTGGTGGCGGTGCACAGGGCGGGTGGTCACTGGTGTGGCCGCAGGGGGTTGCGGTGGTGGTGTGCTGTTTGGCTGCGGGGATGAGTGGTGGTGATGGAGATTGAGGGCGAGCGATAATGGCGGTGTAGTGGTTTCGAGCGAGGGTGAGGGAGCAGGATGAAGATGAGGGGTAATGGCGATGGCTTTGGCTTCGGTGGTGAAGATGAAGGAGGGAGGCAGGGTTGATGGGATGCGGTGGCGATGAGGGATGCAGGGTGATCGAGGGTGGCAATAGCAAGGGTGTTCGATGAGGAAGATGAGGAGTCGCAAAGTGGTCGAGCGGTGCTGGAGGTCGCGTGGTTGGATTCGCGAGTATTAGGAGGCGATGGTGGGCTAAGGTCGCAAGGATGATGACGATGATGGGGCTGGCAACTGGGGAAGATGATGGGAGGTTGGTTCTAGGGAGAAACATAGGAGGGGAGAGAGAAGGTCGGGGGGTTTGAACAGGGAAGATGATCAGGGGATTGATTAATAAGAAAATAAGGGAATTAGTTTGGGAAAGTGGGGTAGATAATGGGGATTAGTTTTTGATTATCAGGAGATTAGTGGGGGATGTGGGCGTGGAGAGATTTTGGGATTGGCTATTAGTGGGAGTTGGGGTAGATGGGTTTGGGTTTAGGATCCAATAAGAGGTGGGTTTGGGTTTGGGTTAGAATTCAATAAGAGATGGACTTGGGTTGGGCTCAGATTGTGATTTCAATAAATAATATGAGATAAAAAAATAGGATTTGGCTTGGAAAGAATTTGGGCCTAATTCCAGACACAGATCACAATAATAAGGAAAAAGAATAGCTGGAATATGAGTGCGAAATAATAGTTGAAAGAGAGATACAATTTGGTGTTCAAGAAATGACAAAATAATAGAAAATCGGAATCTAATAATACAATAAGGGAAAGAAGAAAATACAACAATACAACACGGCAGAACAGACGTGGGGGTTACAAAAATACTCCTACATTATAACATTTTAGTGATGCAATTTGTTAATTGTAACTAGAGAATAAACAAAATTAGTAAGCAATATTAGAGATATTAGATAATGGTATTACTAGTAAATAATATTGTCGATGGATGTAACATGGGGATTAAGTTAGCCTAAGGATTAAGTATTGAAAGCTATATACATATGAGACATTGTTTTAAGTTATAAGAATTCAATAAAGTATTATTTTTTTCTCTCATACTATTGTTATCATGGTATCAGAGTTAGAGATTATACACAAATTTTCCACCACCAAATTTCTACAGTTCGTCTGATTTATTTTTCTCAAAAGAAAAAAAAAAATTATTTCTATTATAAAAGCAAGAATAAATGTCCATATGAGATATGAGCCGTCCATCTTGTTTTATTTAGATACAGATCTAACCTAGATCGTTCATTATATATATATAATGATTAGATCTTGGCCATTGATTACTTGTGCCTTCTTCCCCTCTTCACCTCTCCCAAGTCATAACCCTAATTTTGGATTGATCTCAGTTTTGTTCCCCTCAACTCCTCCTTCCATTCCTAGTCCAACTTCTTACACCAACAACGCAAGCATTATCATGCCAAATTCCTCATCCTCGACCTTGCCTCCAAGCTCAACCTCTCCTCCTCCCGCTCCCATGATGTCATCGCCCTCGTCTCCCGCCTCACCTCCAATTTCTTTGATGATGACCTCTGGTTCCCCGTGCCGCCACCGCTGGCTCCTACGTCATCGCCTGTCAGCACTGCGTCCCCCTCTCCCTCATTGAGTCCGCCGCCGCCATTGTCAGATGCGACATAATATCTTCTTTATCCAATCTCTAATAATCTAAATCCAAATCCAAATCAAACCTCCAAATCTTAGATGGGTAAGAATGATTTCTTGACCCAAAAAGCGATCGCGAACCGCATCAAAGTGAAGGACCTACAAAAGCTCCGGTGGTGTTGCCATACGTGCCAGAAGCAATGCTACAACAAGAACAACTTCAAGTGTCACTGCTTCTCCGAATCCCACCAGCGCCAAGTCTTCGGGCATAACCCCAACCGCATCATCGACGGCTACTCCGAAGAGTTCAAGACCTCCTTCCTCGACCACATGAAGCTCTCCCACCGCTTCTCCCGAATCGCCGCCATTGTTGTGTATAACGAGTACTATAATGCCCCACTTCCCAATATACGAATCATGGGCATGCAACTAAGGCCCAGCGAATGATGCAAGCATCATCCACAAGCTATATAATTATAAGCTCAATAAGATATTTATAAACACATCCACGCAGTTAATAATAGTGATCACATGAACATGAAATAGAATTAAATTATCCACAAATAACCATTATCTGGAAATACTTAAACTTCAGGTCAAACTGCACAGGATTACATTGTACTGAAATAAATATAAAGCGATAAACAGTTCGCTGCGACTAGCTAGATAAAGTAGTGATTGGAAATAAAATAACGATAACATAGCAAGTCCATCACGATCATCTAGAAGGCATGTCACCAAGTTCCTCCGGTATTTCACCATTAGTACCTTCAAAATCATCATCTTGGATAGTGGAGGTTTTCCGTTAGAGAAAGCTTTAGACATCAAGTAGAATCAAGCAGTACGATAACAAAACAATAAAATATAATATGGAAGAAAGGAAGGAATAGCAATGAAAATACTGGAACTGTATGATCATGCAATGCAAATGCTTATGTAGCAACAGTAAGAAAATGCAATCATGACTGTAAGGTATAATCAATCGGTAATCGGTGGTGCAGTGATCGGTAATTGATAGTTCGTGACTATAACCATAATTGGTAATAGTATATAATCAGTAATTAGTATTTATGTCAATGATCAAGGTCAATTATGCAACCTCAATGTATCAGTTTTTATTAACCAATCTAAAGCACGCAATCCAATGTTCCATACCACAAGTTCGGGTGCTTATCAACAAGTGAACGTTTGGACTTAAGCTCTACAAAATCATGTACTCGGGGCTTCCAATAACAATAAGCGGAAATTAGTATACAGTAAACGATAAATAACAATATGTAACAATGGTATGGGAAACATAGGACCCTTTTGAATACACTTCCCTATATTGTTCACTATTAAGTCGTACCCTTTATTACCCCCTCTTGTCATTATTTTATCACAGTCAATCATGAACATATAGTCAGTGCAATTAGTGGTGGGGATAATAGTATCAAAGCGGTAATCAAGAAAGTAATAAGAGATAGATGCAATGCATGATATAGAGGAAGTCTAAAGACCTACAGTATCAGTTGTAAAACCCCACAAAATTGAGTAATGACAATTTTGCCCTCATGTATATTTTGTACCGTTACGAGTAATATTCGTAACATATTTTTATATAAATGTCATACATATCTTATATTCTGATTATTTATATGTTTTCCGTTTCCTCAAAAATTATCTTATCCTAATTTGAGAAAACTTAAATATTTATTTTTAATCCCTGTGTTTTTACGTATATTGCATTTCAATACATGTGTCGATTATGTAAATTTCACCGTTATGCAAAATATCAGTAACATTATCAAATTAAATATTTTTCATTTGTTATATTTCGAGTATTTATAAATATTTCACTATTTTGAATATTTGTTTTTATGTGCATCACACGTAAATTTTTATGTACATTTTATTTCTAAATTTTTCTAAAACTGATGTACATTTTTATTCTAATTTTATTTGTTACAAATGTATTTTTTTAAAATAAAAAATCCATAGGCCCAAATCTATTTTAGAAACCCATTAGAAGCTAATTGCAAAATAGAAGCCCATGATAAAATTTTATGTTAAATACAGTTTTAAAATTGTCACCACACTTGTCATGTAACAAGCATATACAATTGGACTATAAACAAATAATTAAAAGAATGAGAATAGTGTGCACCTGTGGGAAATTCAAAGGGTTTGTCCATGCATAAGAAGGGGAAGAATTGGGGGTTTGTGGTAGTAATGGTGGTGGGTGTTTAATTTTGATAATGGACATTTATATTTGGGTAATGGGTATCTCTTCATTCACCTATTTGACCATATAAATATCACCCCTTACTTCATGAACTTTACACCAAAAAAAATCAAGAGAAACAAAAAGAGAAGAAAAGAAAGAGAGAAAAGAAAGAAAGAGTGGCTTGAGTTCTTGCTTGGAGGAAGGAGAGGTTTCGGAGCTTGCTTAGGAGGAGAAGAAAGTCTCATTCATGTTGGAGCTAGGAGTTCCTATTTCTTTTGCAACTATAAGGTGGGTGACTCCTTGAACTTTCTAAAATGTAGTAGCATGCATGTGTAGGATAATTGATGTATGACAATATTTATATATATAAGTTGTGGTTAATTTTGTGATGATGTTATTTAGAATGTTTAATAGATATGATTATGAAAGAAAATGCATGCTAGTTGATAGATTGTTATGAAGAAAAAGTTGAAATGTTGTTTTTGGGTTCATGGTAATACATCATGATTAGATTGAATAAATTGGGGGATAAATTCATACACAAAGTTGTAAAGCTATGTAAAGAAAGTTACTGTTTTGAGTTTTGTATGCATTTCAGAAAATCATGTTTAATAAAATAGTTAGAATCTAAAACTAAAACTTTTTTGGGAGCATCTTGTATATGTCAGAAACATCCCTTTTAAATTTCATAAGATTTGGAGGTCATTTACTATTTTAATAAAATCTAAACTTAGGACTGGTTAGCAGTCGACTAGTTGCTGGAAATCCGTACACATTTTGGTTTTTGATCATTTCAGCATCGTAAATGAAGTAACTTGAGAAAATTCAGAAATAAGAACTTATAGAAGACTTGTTAAATTTTTGTAAAGTCTAAGAAATCAAATTTTCACAAAGAACTGAATTTGTAATGAATTTTACAAGACTGAACAAGTGACAGTATTTCTATATTTTGAACCTACTGTATATTTCGAAGAATTCAGGGTTATAGATACAATATTTTGAGAAAACTTATAACTAAGAAATTGTAGTAAACTTATATACCTTTATTTTGATATAAAGAACACAAAGTTTAGTGAAGTATATAATTTTCTATGATTTTTTACAAGAAGCATGAACAATAATTTTCTGGTTTTGAACATACTGTTTTGCAAATAAATTTAGATGAAGTAATTGAGGATGATTCTAAGTGCTTTTAGCTACAAAGTTATAGTAGAATCTTTTATTGGAATAATGAATCTATCTTTTAAATAGAATTGAGATTTATAATTGAAATATGATTGAATATGAAATGAGTTTTATTGATCAAAATGAACTTTGTATTTGGAATATATTCTTGAAGAATAAATATATGTGAAAATACGTTTTGTTAATCAAACGGACTTGGTAATAAATTATTGGTTATGTGTTCAACCAGGAAGTGTTTACCTCATAGTTGGTAAATAAATGAAAGGATTGATTGAGATGTGAATAAATAAAATTAAAAATATGAATTATAAGGGAATGTGTACCCCATGATTTTTGAAAATGAAAAGATGTTGATTCTAGAGGCTTAGTGAGACCTAGGTGCCAGCAAGTAATGATAATGATTAATTGATTTGAGAAGTGGCCAATATGGGTTGTCGTTCTTGATATTTTTATGTAAGACCGGTAGGAGGGTGAGCTAGTTCTAGGTAGAAGTATTTATTCATATTTTAAATTTAAGGATAGGAACTAGGAGAAGCTGTGATAAAACTTGGGCAAACATAAGTGGGGCGCCTTTATATAGTCTGACGGTGGACTCTAGTACTATAGACCCAGTTTGACGGTGGACTCCGGAACTGTGGTTGCTTGCGATGGAAACGAGGCTTAATTAAATCTGGGGCTATGATTGATTTGACAGTGGACTCTAGGATCATGAATAGTCAGGCGAATGGAAGGCTTATTCATATATCGGGGCTAGAGGGACACTTGCGGGATGTTCACATGACGATTATTTCCATATAAGCTTGACGGTGAACTCCAGGGCTGGAATCTGTACTCGTGGAATGTCTAAAACTTGATTTGTTAACGAGTAGTTTTTCATGGAAAAGATTAAACCCTTTAATGTGGAGTACGCAGGTGCTTTCCCTCAGACCTATGTAGGATAGGGTGCATAGAATCCGAACAAGTATGCATTAGTGTCATTGTAGTATAACATCTGCATTAGAAATTAAGTCATATCATACACTGACATGGTTATGATAGTGACTCTTTACACTTTTATATGCATTCAAGTGTGTGATTGTTAAAGTAAGAGAATCGTTATGTTGCGGCATAGTAAGGATCGCTGTTTTATAATATTGCGTTAGGTATAAGCAACTGACGTGCCCACAGATTTTCAGTGCAGGGATTGGATTGGATTGGCAAGGACTTAAAGACAGTTGATGATAAAGATTATATTCATGATTAAAGCTGCTGATATTAGAGTTGTATTTCATGTTGTATTTTATTTAACTTCCGCTGTGTAACTCTGTAATAAACATTGTTGTGTAATAATTTTTTTTAATTTCCTTGTAAAATTGTACGAAATGAAGTAAAAGATCCGGTTGTACTCCGAATTACATGTAAATGGAATTCGGGATGTTGCAAGTGGTATCAGAGCTGATTTCAATAAGTAGTACAAAATTACAAGGACGACATATTAGGGTGGACATTAGAAGTGTGAGTTCAGTTTGTAGAGATTTTAATGTAAGTTAATTTACATTTGTGTTGCTCTATATACTGATGCTCCTCCCTTTCCCTTTGGATGGCTGAAGTCATGAATGATGAAGTTATGGAACTTGCATTCATGATACTCCCCTCGTATACAATTGATGTGATATTGTATACGAGCATGTTTTTCCTTGGTATCAGAGTGGCACGCGGAAGCGTGGTGGGTTTGAACCTACATTTGTGATGCCTTACACGTGGACACACTGCCCTCTTAATTTTTTTTTTTCGTGGATTTTCACCGTAATACTTTTTCCCCTAAGAAAATAATATTTTCTTATACTATTAATTCACTGTAATATTTATTATTTTATTTACAACCCTTAATCTTAATCTTTTAAGTTTGACTTACTCGTTTTCTTTCTGATGTTTCTTTTATGCGCTTTCACATTACCTATTACTCTCATGTATTCTATTATGTTTTGAACTACTAATTATTAAATTATTAATAAGACTATCATTTTCCTTGTTATTATTTCTATTAGATTGTGAATTTTAATTTTGTATGTTTACATTCACTTTACAAATACTTTGATTTCACGATACTATAATTTTCCACTATTTTACATCGTCTTACTCATTTCAATATATATTTTTTAAACTAGATTGTAATGATTTACTTAAATAGTTATGACATACTTCCACACATTATCAATTCTCTTCCTACTATTTTTGTGATATATCTTATATTCGATATTTAAAATCTATCATTTTATTGGAATATTTTATCGTTGTAATTTTCTACTCTTACTATCTTAACTTTTACTTCAATCACTGATTTCAAAACGTAACACCATACTTTATTAAACACCCAATATTCAAGTACATATGGAAGATTATATTTTTCCATCTCCCGTTTTGGTGCAACCTGCTGTTGAGAGGATAAATATGCAACTAGACATCAATGGAGGCAAACTGCAAATGGATGTCCGGGAGAAAAAGTCTGCAACTGAATGTCCAGAAGACAAACTACAATCAGATATCATAGAGGCAATTATGAAACTTGACAAGTCTGCAGTTGGACACCAACGAGGCGAACCCACAACAAATATGGATTTTTTCTACTTTAATAACCCCTACTTTTGTTTATTTTTAAATCGTATATATAATTATTGTATTTACTTTACAAATTATTTTATGATATTAACTTGTTATACAGAATTATTTTATATTGTCTTATACTCTTAACTAAATTTCATACTCATAAATTTTTCCAAACATTTTTCTCTTGAATTGCTAGTTCAATTTTTATCTCGTAATATATAATACTAGTTCAGTTTGCGATTTTAATCATTCAACCACTTATTACTTTGAAAAAATTTTGATTACCAAGCATATTAATAATTTATCTATCGACTATGTTTCCCTTTATTCTTTCCAATTGCTTCGTTTTCCAAACTATTTCACAATTAATGACTTAACTTATATTTCTCCCTTTTCATCTAATACTTTATCTAATATTATTTTTGTATGAAAAATTTCTTTCAAACTATATTATCTTTTATGGTCATGTTTTTTTTGTTATTTTTCTAGTTTTTCCTGTTCCGTTCTTATAAATTTTTGATACTCATAGTTTTCATATATAAGTTTACCTCGTTTTTCCACATTACATATTCCTATACTACATTTTTTTCTTAATATTTGCAGTTTTCTATATAAAATAATGCTATTTTCTTTAGTGTGTACAAAATACAACTTTTACACTAGTAAGTTCTGAGGATAGAACTGTTCTAAGGAGGGGAGAGTGTAACACCCCGCAAAATTGAGTAATGACAATTTCGCCCTTGCGTGTTACTCACGTATTTTTTGTACCGTTACGAGTAATATTCGTAACATATTTTTATATAAATATCATATGTATCTTATATTCTGATTATTTATAAGTTTTCCCCGAGTCGTCCGAGATCCTTTCGATGACCTATATCGTTTTCTCAAAACTCATCTTACCCTATTTTGAGCCAACTTAAACATTTATTTTTAACCTTTTTGTTTTTACGTATATTGCACGTGCTTTCAATACATGTGTTGATTACGTAAATTTCACCGTTATGCGAAATATTCGTAACATTATCAAAATAAATATTTTTCGTTTGTTATATTCCGAGTATTTATAAATATTTCCCTATTTTGAATATTTATTTTTATGTGCATCGAACATAAATTTTTATGTGCATTTTTATTTCTAAATTTTTCTAGAAGTAATGTACATTTTTATTCTCATTTTATTTGTTACAAATGTATTATTTATTTTTTTGAAAAAAAATTCATAGACCCAAATCTATTTTAAAAGCCCATTAGAAGCTAATTGCAAAATAGAAGCTCAAGATAAAATTCAATATTAAATGCACTTTTAAAATTATCACCACACTTGTCATGTAACAAACATATACAATTGGACTATAAACAAATAATTAAAAGAATGAGAATAGTGTGCAGCTGTGGGAAATTCAAAGGGCTTGTCCATGCATAAGAAGGGGAAGAGTTGGGGGTTTGTGATAGTAATGGTGGTGGGTGTTTAATTTTGATAATGGGCATTTATATTTGGGTAATGTGTCTTTTTATTTACCCATTTGACCCAATAAATATCACCCCTTACTCCATGAACTTTACACCCAAAAAAAAAAAATCAAGAGAAACAAAAAGGGAAGAAAATAAAGAGAGAAAAGAAAGAAAAAGTGGCTTGAGTTCTTGCTAGAAGGAAGGAGAGGTTTCAGTGCTTGGTTAGGAGGAGAAGGAAGTCGCTTTTTTGTTGGAGCTAGGAGTTCCTATTTCTTTTGCAACTATAAGGCGGTTGACTTCTTGAACTTTCAAAAAGGTAGTAGCATGCATGTGTAGGATAATTGATGTATGACATTGTTTATACACATGAGTTGTGGTTAATTTTGTGATGATATTATTTAGAACGTTTAATAGATATGATCATGAAAGGAAATGCATGCTAGTTGAAAGATTTTTATGAAGAAAAGTTGAAATAATTTTATTGGGTGCATGGTAATACATCATGATTAGATTAAATAAATTGGGGGATAAATTCATACACAAAGTTGTTAATCTATGTAAAGAAAGTTACTGTTTTGAGTTTTGTTTGCACTTCAGAAAATCATGTTTAATAAAATAGTTGGAATCTAAAACTAAAACTTTTAACGGAGCATCTTGTATATTTCAGGAACATCCCTTTTAAATTTCATAAGATTTGGAGGTCGTTCACTCTTTTAATAAAATCTATACTTATGATTGGTTGGCAGTCGACTAGTTGTTGGAAATCTGTACACATTTCGGTTTTTGATCATTTCAGCATTGTAAATGAAGTAATTTGAGAAAATTCACAACTAAGAACTTGTAGTAGACTCCTTAAACTTTTTTAAAGTCTAAGAAATAAAATTTTCACAAAGAATTGAATTTATAATGAATTTTACAAGACCGAAAAAGTGGCAGTATTTCGATATTTCTACCCTAATGTATATTTTGAAGAATTCAGGGTTATAGATACAATATTTTGAGAAAACTTATAACTAAGAAATTGTAGTAGACCTATATACCTTTATTTTGATCTAAAGAACACAAAGTTTCGTGAAGTATATAAGTTCCTATGATTTTTACACGAAGCATGAAATGTAGTTTTCTAGTTTTGAACTTACTGTTTTGCAAATAAATTTAGATGAAGTAATTGAGGATGATTCTAAGTGTTTTTAACTACAAATTTATAGTAGAATCTTTTATGGGAATAAGGAATCTATCTTTTAAATAGAATTGCGATTTATAATTGAAATATGATTGAATATGAAAGAAGATTTATTGATCAAAATGAAATTTGTATTTGGAATATATTCTTGAAGAATAAATATATGTGAAAATAATTTTTGTTAATCAAAGGGACTTGGTAATAAATTGTTGGTTGTGTGATCAACCAGGAAGTGTTTACTTCATATTTGGTAAATAAATGAAAGGATTGATTGAGATGTGATTAAATTAAATTGAAAATATGAATTATAAGCGAATGAGTACCCCATGATTTTTAAACATGAAAAGATGTTGATTCTAGAGGCTTAGTGAAACATAGGTGCCGACAAGTAATGATAATGATTAATTGATTTGAGAAGTGGTCAATATGGGCTGTCGTTCTCGATATTTTTGTGTAAGACTGGTAGGATGGTGAGCTAGCTCTAGGTGGAAGTATTTATTCATGTTTTAAATTTAAGGATAGGCATTAGGATAAGATGTAATAAAATTTGGGCAAACGTAAGCGGGGCGCCTCTATATAGTCTGACAGTGGACTCCAGGACTATAGACCCAGTTTGACGGTGGACTCCGGATGTGTTGTTGCTTGCAATGGAAACGATCCTTAATTAAATTCGGGGCTATGATTGATTTGACGGTAGACTCCAGGATCATGAATAGTCGGGCGGATGGGAAGCCGTTTTCTAGTGTATATGCGTATACTGGGGCTAGAGGGACACTTGCGGGATGTTCGCATGACGAAGATTTCCGTATAAGCTTGGCGGTGGACTCCTGGGCTGAAATCTGTACTCCTGGAATGTCTAAAACTTAATTTTTTACCGAGTAGTTTTTCATGGCGAGGGATTAAACCCTTTAATGTGAGTACGTAGGTGCTTGCACTCGGACCTATATAGGATAGGGTACATTGAATCCGAACAAGTATGCATTAGTGTTATTATAGTATTACATTTGCATTAGGCATTAACTTATATCATACACTGACATGGTTAGAATAGTCACTCTTTACAATTTTATATGCATTCAAGTGTGTGATTGTTAAAGTAAGAGAATCTTTATATTGTGACATAGTGAGGATCTCTGTTTTATAATATTGCGTCGATTGTAAGCAACTGACGTGCCCACAAATTTTCAGTGCAGGGCTTGGATTGGATTGACAAGGACTTAAAGACGGTTGATGATAAAAATTATATTCAAGATTAAAGCTGCTGATATTAGAGTTTTATTTTATGTTGTATTTTATTTAACTTCCGCTATGTAACATTATAATAAATATTGTTGTGTAATAAAAAGTTTTAATTTTCTTGTAAACTTGTACGAAATGAAGTAAAAGATCCTATTGTACTACGAATTACATGTAAATGAAATTCGGGGTGTTACATCAGTACTAATCATTATACAAGATTAACAATGTATTTGTAGTTGAGGAACACAAATTACAAAACTAGATAACATTATACGTCTATACTAAAACTCACTTTTTCGCTGCTACAGAAAAACAGGTCTAATTTCGTTAGGGGTTATGGCAAGTAGACTCTCTTATGAATCCAACGCCTACTCACTCAGTGAATTCTAGTAATTATGCTTACCAATCTGTTCTTTACAGGTCTAACATACAGTCAACAACACATGGTCAATTTCTAACACTTACAAATCCATTAAAGTACCGTTATCAATTCCTTTAAAAATTAGAATCCGTCCCCAACTGATGTCTTGCAACACATAGGCTTCTCTCAGGTCAAAATTATTGTAACACCCCGTAAAATTGAGTTATGACAATTTTGCCCCAGGGTGTTACGCACATGTATTTTGTACTGTTACGAGTAGTATTCTTAACGTATTTCAAAATAAATGTTTTCTACGTATTTTGTATTTTGATTCTCATATATATATATATATATATATATATATTATTCTCTCAAATTCGATTATGTATTTGAATTTAAATTTTAACTCAAATTTTTAATATTCTATTTTTACATGAATTGCACGTGCTTTCAATACACGTGTCGATTATGTATGTTTTACCGTTACTTGAAATATCTGTAACATTATTAATATACATGTTCTACATATTTATATTTTGACTGTTTTTCATTCTCTCAAATTTATTTTGTATTGATACGTGCAATGCACGTGTTTGCAGTGCATGTTGGTTCCTCAAGTTTGCTTGTGTCATGAATATTTTTTTTCCATTTTTCTAGGTACAATTGTGTGATTTATTTTTAATTAAAATTTATTAGGCCTAAATTCATTTTGTAGTCCACTAAAATTTATTTAAAACCCATGACTGATTTTGTGTGCACTAAAGTGTACATTTAAAATATAGTTAGTTTGGTACACCTGCCATGTGTAACATACACATCTAACCTAATAAAAACTAATAATAAAATTTGTATGAAGAATGTGCATGTGTTTCTTACCATGGTTGAAAATGAGGGAGAGTTGTGTGAGTTAGTGGAAAGTGGAGTGTTATTTTGACCACACAATTTTCCTATAAATAGTCCATACTTTTGTCATGAACAACACAAGTCAAAACAAAAACAAAAGAGAGAAAGAGGGAGAAGAGTTTGCGGGTTGTTCTAGGTAGAGGCCGGCCATTATTTAGGGAGCTTGTAGCTTTGAGGCATTATTTTGTAGGGGTTGTACTACTAGGAATTCCTCTTTTGAGGTGGGTGTTTCTTCAACTTTCTAATATAGTTTTATTAGTAGAATACTTGACATGTATGATCTGTTAGATGCATGATAACTTCTGTAGATTGAATATTCATGTTTAAATTATTTGTTGTTGATTGAATGTGTTAAATTATGATATGTTTGATTTGGAGCATTTTCATAAGGTTCTGTTTTGAGTTATGGTTGCACTTCAAAAAATCATAACTATTAACCTTAATGGAATCTAGTGCTAAAATTTTATAGGAGCATCTCGTATATGTCAGAAACATCCCTTTAAAAGTTTATAATATTTAGATGTCGTTTACTATTTTAATAAAATCTCAACTTAGGACTGGTTGGCAGTTGTCTAGTTGCGGAAAATTTATATACATTTCGGAGTTTGATCATTTTGATATCTTAGATGAAGTATTTTGAGAAAAGTCAAAACTAAGAACTTGAAGTAGACTCGTTATGCTTTCTTTAAAGTCTAAGATATCAATTATTTTTATAAAGAATTGAATTTATAATAAATTTTACAAGTTTGAATAGTGGCAGTATGTATAACATTTCGACCCTACTGTAGATTTTGAATAATTCTGGGTTATAGACATAATATTTGTTGATTCTTGATTTTGATGATCACAACACAGTGCAACATGTGTCTATGTTATACAGCTAACATTGCAGTGTACATACCAAAGACAATTCTAGCTGAACAAATGAACAAGCTCAAAAGGATACAGATGAAGACTTCACTCAAGACAAGACTCAAGACAAGACTCAAGACTCAAGACTTCAAGCTCAAATGTGTCAAATTGTTGTGTCTTGTAAACATTGTATTTTTTACGTTTGTTGAGTCTTAGTCTGATGTAAAGCCTTGTCACACACACACACTCAAAATATTTCATAATGTGTGTCTCTTAAAAACCCCCAAAAAGAGTCAAAACAGTTTGAAGAAGTTTAACTGTTGAGTACCAGTCGACTTAAGCTTCTGCCAGTCGACTGATAGTACAAAACTGTTTAAACTCATTCAAACTCTGATCAGTCGACTCATATGGCAACCCAGTCGACTGTTCGAGAGCTTTTTGACCGTTTTCTGTTTTTCAAAATCGAATTTTTTCAAACTCAAAAGCTCAGATCCGTTGGTTGACAGTTGAGTAACTGTCTCCCAATGTTCAGGAGATCAAACTCTTTAAGTAGAGTTCAGATCTCACTGAAAAGATCTACAGAATTTTTCTTTGAACTCCGAGCACTCTTGAAGAACATTCTAAGTGATATTTTCTGTGAGAAACAAAGCTTTCAAGATCATACACTCTGGTTCTCCACATTTAGTCCAGTATAGCATTGAATTCGCTCTGGACTGAGTATAGAAGTCGACCTATTCTTTTAGCCACGTGCATCAACACATACAACAACAAGGCTATAGGTTGACTGTAAAGTATTCTTGTTCTCTTGCTCTCGGTTGGAGAGTGTTTTTGACTCTTGGTTGTAGAGTCGGTGTATTTTCACTCTTGGTAGTAGAGTGGGTTGCTTTCTCTGGTTGAGAGAAAGGACTACGGGTTAGACAAGGTTGTTGTCGTAACGCCGTAGGGTATTCTTGTAATTTTTCAAGAATAGTGGAAATCTCAAGTGGGTTGCTTGGGGACTGGATGTAGGTCGGGAGGACCGAACCAGGATATATCTTGTGTACTCTGTGATTGATTATCTTGTGTTTGCATTCACTTCTGTTTATTTTATTTCTGCAAAAAGTTTCTGGACAGTCGACTTCTTGCACCATCAGTCGACTGGTCAGTGCCGTTTGTAGTTGTATTTTCATTGTGCCTTCAGTCGTCTGTCTCATTCAGCAGTCGACTGCACAGCGCTATTGTTTTCATTTACTTTGGACAAATCAGTCGACTGGTTCATATCTCAGTCGACTGTACCGAGAAAAATTTCCGCAGTTTTTATTAAACACTATTCACCCCCCCTCTAGTGTTTGTTGTCTTGCCTACAGGATCCAACACTTGGTATCAGAGCAAGGTTACAGGCTATGGCAACTACGTCAAATACAAATCAGTACCATGAAGGCCAATCTACACAACGGCCACCACTATTTGATGGAACGAACTACAACTATTGGAAGTGCCGAATGAGAATCTATCTTCAGTCAATCAACTATGAGATATGGCAAATGACAGAAATGGAATACATTGCTCCTACCAATCCATATGCACAATGGAATGATGATCAAAAGAATCAGACTATGAACAATGCCAAAGCAATGAATGCCTTATTTTGTGCACTCACAAAGGAAGAATTCAACCGTGTATCCAATGCTACAACCGCACATCAAATTTGGCATACACTCGAGGTAACACATGAAGGAACGAATAAAGTAAAAGAGTCTAAAATTTCTGTTCTTGTCCACAGGTTTGAGATGTTCAGAATGAAGGACAATGAGACTGTGTCCGAGATGATTACCAGATTCACAGACATCACAAACTCTCTTGTGGTGCTTGGAAAGACTTATACTCAAGCAGAGATGGTTAGAAAAGTCCTACGTGCACTCACTCCAGAATGGGAGAAGAAAACCACAGCAATAGAGGAAGCGAATGACTTGTCAACACTTACTCTCGAGAATCTTGTTGGCAATCTCATGGCATATGAGGTCCAACTTGAAGATCGAAAGAAAGATACAGAATCACACCAAGCAAAGAAGAAATCATTGGCTTTTAAAGCCATGACAGACTCAGAAGATGAGGAAGAAGATGAAGAAGAAATAGCAATGTTCACTCGGAGATTCAAGAAGTTCTTAAAGAAGGGTAAGTTTCATTCTAAAGTTAGAGATTCTAATGACCCTCCTACATGTTTCAGGTGCAATAAAATAGGTCACATGAAGAAGGATTGTCCCTTAGAAAATGCAAAGAACAAGGGAAAATCATCCAACTTCAAGAAGGAAAAATATCCAAAGAACAAGTTTGCCAAGAATAAGAAGGCTTATCAAGCTACATGGGATGATAGTGATTCATCTTCCGAAGAAGAAACGGATGAAAATAACGAAGTGGCAAATGTATGTTTCATGGCTGCACAAGAACATGTAAGTAATGATTATGATTCCGAAGATCTTCTTGATGCTTTTAATGAAATATTCCAAGAGTTAAAGAAAGAAAAGATTAGAGTTAAGAATCTTGAGAAAGTGAATCAAACACTTAATCAAGAAAATCTTAACCTTGATAAGGAAGTAAAATCCCTAAATTCTCGCATTGCAAGTTTAGATACTGATCTTGAAACTCTCAAAAAGAATTATGAAGAGATTTCAAAGAATGTATCTAAGTTTAACAAAGGCAAAGAGAATTTAAATGATATGCTTCATCATCAAGTTACATCTAGTCAAAAATTTGGACTTGGTTTTAAAAAATCCTCTGTAAAAGAATCTCCTGTTTTAAACACTAGTAAGAATAAATCAGCATCTATTTCTAGTGTTACACACAAGTTGTATGATTTCTTTGCAAAGCCTAAGGTTGTTAATTTTAGTGATAAAAGCAAAACTAACGTTCGGTTAAGACGGCTGAACCATACAACCAGTCGTCTGTCCAGAGAAATTAGATCTTATTCAACAAGATCAAAACCTCTTATAAGTCGACCTAGTGTATCAACCAGTCGACTGATGTACACCAACAGTCGACTGAACAACACTGGTAAGTCGACTGGACAGAACAAATTAGTATGGGTTCCAGTCAGTCTAAATCAGAATGATAGAATTGCTTATATTAACTCATATATGTTAAATGTGTGTAATTCTGCTTATTATATTCCTGCTTATGGAGGAAGGTCAAACTCTTCATGGGTTTGGTTTCCCCCAAACTAATGTGTTTTGGACCCAATAAAAAGGGTACCATATTTACCTTAAACTTTTTATAGGTACCCAAGAAAGAACGCTGGATATTAGACAGCGGATGTTCAAAACACATGACAGGGCATGCCAGCCTACTATCCACCATTCAAAGTATAGATGGAGGAACCGTCACCTTTGGAGATAACAACAAAGGCAAAGTCATCGGTATTGGCATGGTCGGTAAAATATCTAACCCAATTATAGAAAATGTGCTTTTGGTTAATGGTTTAAAGCATAATCTTTTAAGCATTAGTCAATTGTGTGATAAAGGATATAAAATAGTTTTTGAAAAAGATGCATGCTTGATTTATGATTCTACTATGCAAAATGTTATTTTTCAAGGTTTTCGTAAAAACAATATTTATGAATTGTGTTTGAATGCAATTGATTTTTCAAATGATTTTTGTTTAATAGCCTCTAACAATGAATCTTGGTTATGGCATAGAAGATTTGGACATGTGAACATGAAAAATCTCTCAAAATTATCTAAATATAACCTAGTTAAAGGACTGCCAAAACTATCTTTTAAAAAGGATAAGTTATGTGATGCATGTCAACTAGGAAAACAAATCAAATCTACTTTTAAAACAAAAGAAGTAATCTCTACTAGTAGGCCACTTGAATTAATTCATATGGATTTATTTGGCCCTACTAGAGTTGCTTCTTTAAATAAAAGTAGATATGTGTTTATTTTAGTAGATGATTTTTCAAGATTCACTTGGACATTCTTTTTAAAACATAAAAATGATGCTTTTGAAGAATTTGCACATTTTTGTAAACGTGTTCAAAATCAAAGATCTCTAACCATAGTCACTATTAGAAGTGATCATGGTGGAGAATTTGAAAATGAAACATTTACAGAATATTGCAACAAGAATGGTATAACACATTCATTTGCATTTCCTAGAGCTTCACCACAAAATGGAGTGGTTGAAAGGAAAAATTGGACTTTGCAAGAATGCGCACGTACTATGCTTGTTGAAAGCAATCTACCAAAGCATTTTTGGGCTGAAGCTGTTGCTACAGCTTGTTATGTTTTAAATAGAATTCTTCTAAGACCTAAACTAAAGAAGACTTGTTACGAGTTATTTTTTAATAAAATTCCTAAAGATTCTTGATTTTGATGGTCACAACACAGTGCAACATGTGTCTATGTTATACAGCTAACATTGCAGTGTACATACCAAAGACAATTCTAGCTGAACAAATGAACAAGCTCAAAAGGATACAGATGAAGACTTCACTCAAGACAAGACTCAAGACAAGACTCAAGACTCAAGACTTCAAGCTCAAATGTGTCAAATTGTTGTGTCTTGTAAACATTGTATTTTTTACGTTTGTTGAGTCTTAGTCTGATGTAAAGCCTTGTCACACACACACACTCAAAATATTTCATAATGTGTGTCTCTTAAAAACCCCCAAAAAGAGTCAAAACAGTTTGAAGAAGTTTAACTGTTGAGTATCAGTCGACTTAAGCTTCTGCCAGTCGACTGATAGTACAAAACTGTTTAAACTCATTCAAACTCTGATCAGTCGACTCATATGGCAACCCAGTCGACTGTTCGAGAGCTTTTTGACCGTTTTCTGTTTTTCAAAATCGAATTTTTTCAAACTCAAAAGCTCAGATCCGTTGGTTGACAGTTGAGTAACTGTCTCCCAACGTTCAGGAGATCAAACTCTTTAAGTAGAGTTCAGATCTCACTGAAAAGATCTACAGAATTTTTCTTTGAACTCCGAGCACTCTTGAAGAACATTCTAAGTGATATTTTCTGTGAGAAACAAAGCTTTCAAGATCATACACTCTGGTTCTCTACATTCAGTCCAGTATAGCATTGAATTCGCTCTGGACTGAGTATAGAAGTCGACCTATTCTTTTAGCCACGTGCATCAACACATACAACAACAAGGCTATAGGTTGACTGTAAAGTATTCTTGTTCTCTTGCTCTCGGTTGGAGAGTGTTTTTGACTCTTGGTTGTAGAGTCGGTGTCTTTTCACTCTTGGTAGTAGAGTGGGTTGCTTTCTCTGGTTGAGAGAAAGGATTACGGGTTAGACAAGGTTGTTGTCGTAACGCCGTAGGGTATTCTTGTAATTTTTCAAGAATAGTGGAAATCTCAAGTGGGTTGCTTGGGGACTGGATGTAGGTCGGGAGGACCGAACCAGGATATATCTTGTGTACTCTGTGATTGATTATCTTGTGTTTGCATTCACTTCTGTTTATTTTATTTCTGCAAAAAGTTTCTGGACAGTTGACTTCTTGCACCATCAGTCGACTGGTTAGTGCCGTTTGTAGTTGTATTTTCATTGTGCCTTCAGTCGTCTGTCTCATTCAGCAGTCGACTGCACAGAGCTATTGTTTGCATTTACTTTGGACAAATCAGTCGACTGGTTCATATCCCAGTCGACTGTACCGAGAAAAATTTCCGCAGTTTTTATTAAACACTATTCACCCCCCTTCTAGTGTTTGTTGTCTTGCCTACAGGATCCAACAATATTTTGGGGAAAATTATAACTACAAAGTTATAGTATAATTTTATACCTTTAATTTGATCTAGAGAACACAAATATTCATGAAGTACATAAATTTCTATGATTTTTACAAGTAGCATGAGCTGCAGTTTTCGGATTGTGAACCTACTGCTTTGCAAATGAAATTATACGAAGTAATTGAAGATGAATGCAGATGATCTTAACTACAAAGATGTGGTAGACTCATTCATGATTCCTATAAAACTAATAAATCTATTTTTGGAGTAGTATTAGAATTTATAAGATTTTTTACAATACCATTTGGTTGATGTCTTTTATCTAGTTGCCCTAAAACTTCTATAACATATAAAATTGGATTTAAAATTGGAAGGTTAGTAAGATGTACCTTATGAGTAATTAAGAGATAATCAAAGGATGAAGTTAGAATGTTAAACATGTGGCATTTATAAGGGTTTTAACTCATCAAGTGTTATTGGATGTTGCTATAAGAAGTTGGTTACTTCATAATTGATAATAGATAAGAGAATGAATAAAAGAAGTCAAAAGATGTTTAATGAATGAGAATTTCAAAATGCAAATAAAGAGGGTATGAATGACCCATGATGTTGTGAACATGAATTATGTTGATTCTAGAGGCTAAGTGAGACCCAAAGTACCGACAAAGTAATGAAAATGATTATTGAAATTTAAGAAGTGGCCAATATGGGCTATCGTTCTCGGTTTATTGTTTATGTCCAGTTGGGGGGTAAGCTAGCCCTAGGTTGTGTTATTATTCATGTTTCAAACTTAAGGGTAGGCACTAGAAGAAGATGTGAATGAAACCTGGACAAACGTAAGTGGGGCATTTCTATATAGTCGGGTGGTGTACTCCGAGACTATAGATTCAGTCGGGCAGTGTACTCCGGGACTGTAATTGCCCTGCATCCAGTCGGGCGATGTACTCCGGGACTATGATGCAAAACGAGATGAACCTTAATTAAATTCGGGATTATGAACGATCGGGCGGTGTACTCCGAGATCATGATTATTCGGGCGGATGGGAGGCAGATCTCTGATATTTGGGGCTAGTGCGGCACTTGCGGGATGTCCGCATAAGGTGGATTATGTATAGTCGGGCGGTGTACTCTGGAGCTGGAATCTGATTGTTAATGAAGCTCATTTCATGCATCTGATTGTCTTCTTGGCATGTTTCTTTGATACTAAATGGGTTTAGTGTGAACTGAGGATGCTATAGCTACGTACGCCCAAATTGGTCTGTGATTTGCACAACAATTTGGTTTTAGATTTAGTTGGGCACAATAATTAGTGGAGCAACATATAATTAAGCTCAGATAATGGAAATTTTCATTTTAAGGTACTGTAAAAGTATCCTGCAGATTGCCCTCTTTGGCATGATCTTTTACTGCTACTGAAGCATATTTCATTAAGATCCAGGATGGCAAATTTTGATTGGGCTATGATTGGATTGTCCAGTGGCTGTTGTCTATGTTCTTAGTTGGACTGTGATTAGAACGAGAGGGCTCGAGTGGAGATCTGGAAACCCATATAGAGACATCTTGTTCATAATGATTTATTATTATTGTTGTTCTTGTCGCTCTTGCTGTTCTTGCTGATGTCTCTTTGTGTCCGTGTGTTGAAGGGAAAGCAGGGATGATAGAGATGAGGAAAATGCCGCTATGTTAGCATGGTGTATCCAAAGTCTCTACCATTCTTCTTTCTGTTTCCATTTCTGGCTTCTATATTTGGTTTCCTTCCACGATGACAGTTCCCTAAAAATACACTTGATATGAGCCCTATCTTATTTTTCTTATTTTTCTTCTATTTGGTTTCTGTCCACGATGACAGTTTCATGGATTGTCTGAACAATCCATGAAAGACATGCTTAGATACTGAATTTTCATTTGTTTTACTGTTTTAGGTAGTGGATATTCCCAATCAAAGGAGAATATAGAGTTTTCAAGTTAGATACTGAATTTTCATTTGTTTTGTTATTTTAGATATATTTAAAAAACAAAATTAAGTACCGGATTTTTAGCATTGCAATGTAATTATTTTACCTCTCTATATATCATCAACAATTCCATTTGCAATTGGCACTTTGATCTTATAATTTAAGATACAGTTAGTTTTTTTGCAAGTTCAAAAAATATGTATATTCTGTATTGTGGTCTACTGTTGAATTAAACTATTGTTTTTTTTTTTCACAGAGCGGTCGCCGAGATGAAGAAAATTCTGATGATCAGAACTGAAGCTCCTCGAGGGTATGAATCCGTGGTCCTCCTTGCTGTTCTTGTGTCCTTGCTGTATGATTGTTCTTATGTCCTCCTTGCTGTTATGTCAGACTGTTTTTTTTGGATGAGAGTTATGTCAGACGGTTTAGTTGGGATATTTGTCAGACCTGAGATATTTGGGATGTTCGTCGATATTTTAATTTGTTAATTATGACTGTTAATTTTGCAGTGAATTTGGTTGTGATTATGACACTGTTAATTAGTTTGTTGAGATATTTGGGATATGACACGTGTTAGACTTTATTATTCTTGTGTTTGGTTGTGATTTGCGCATTAATATGAAATGAAATTGGTTGAATCAGTTATGAATTAGTTTACAGGTTTTGTAAAAGAAACTGTGAATTGAAATCGAACGGAAAACAGGAGAGAGGAATACAAACGGGCATAGCTAGACCAGCGTTTTATAAAACGCCGGTCTATCTATTGAATTAGTTGCAGTGTGCGATATACCGGCATTCATGCAAATGCCGGTGTATGCTGCTAGACGCCGGTTAATGCCGTCAGATGTAACGGTAAAAAGAAACACCGGCGTTTTATAAAAGGCCGGTGTAGTTGGGTTTACCGGCGTTTTTGATCACGCCGGTGCTTGTGAGTAGGGAAAAGCGAACACTCATAAACGCACATACACCGGCGGTCATAGACCGCCGGTGTACGTTCATTCTACACCGGCGTTTCTATAGACGCCGGTAAATTGATGAACACCGGCGGTTTATAACCGCCGGATAATGTATATTGGGGGGTATAAGACGGCACTGAGAGGCCCCCATACACCAGCGTTTTTAGGCCGCCGGTGTAGGTGTCACATTTACCAGCGCCCAGTAAAACCGCCGGTGTAGACCCCTTCTTTTCAGCGATGCTCGTTTCGGCGGCATTTGGACCGGCGCTATTATAAACGCCGGTGATAATTTCACCGGCGTAAAAAAACGCCGGTAAAGACTTAAAAAAATGCCGGGAAAGTGAGTTTCTTTTGTAGTGTGATAACGAAGGCTACTTGCTAAGAGTTTAAGGGACACTTGCCTTATTCCGATGAAGCCATCGTGTGGGTAGATCCTCGCGCGTTGTGTGTGCTCCAGTTTGTGCTTGACTTTGTGCATTGCTTCCAGTGAGAAAGAGCAGTAACAATGGTGACAAGGGGACATCGGGCTCAGGCTGAAGATGGTGTCGGGTTGAAGGCTTGAGTGGAGGACAAAATGGATGGTGGCGTGCAAGAGAGGCAACAGAGACAGTGGGTGGTTTGGTGTTGGAGGTAGTGGAGTTCGGATGGGGGGTTGGTATGGAGTTCGGGAATTTGAATGGAGATGATGGGTTCGGGTTGAGGGTAGAAGGAGTTCAGTAGGAAGATGAGATGGAGTTATAGGCTGGTGGTGGCTATCGGGTATAGTGGTTGTTCAGTAAGGAGGTTGGTGGCTGATGGAGTTTGGGATGATGGTGGGTTTGTGAATGAGGTGGAGGTGGTGTGTTGGAGGTCGGGATGCAGTTTGAGGGTGATGGTGTTAGCTATTGGCTGTTTGGGTTTGGGAGAGGTTAATGATGAGATGAGATGGAGGTGGTTAGGAGGTAATGGTGATTATGAATTAATAAGCAGGAGATAATGGATAATATAATGGCAGTAGGGAGGTTAGGGAGAGCGAGCCAGTTATGGTTAGTGGAGTAATAAGTGGAAGTAGTTTAGTGGAGTAGTGGAGAGTTAGGGATCGGGTTTGGGTTGCAATTGGGCTTGGGCCATGGAATGAGTTTTCACAGAACTCATAATTAATTAAATAAATATAGCATATCCTAATAAGCCCAAAAGAAAGAAAATGCAGCAGATGACTGAAATAAAATAATACATAGGATAATATGTATATGTGATACATAGAGTTACAAGTACATTGCTGATTAACACCATGTTCGTATTAGCTCGACGCAGTGGGCAATGCTGATGGACTTCATCACGTATTTGGGGAAGAAGGGGAAGTGTAAGGAGGAGGAGACGTCGAAGGGGTAGTTTATTATGTACATTGACTGTGATTCAGAGACTTTGTTTAAGGAGAAGATGAAGAATAAGAGGCAAAGGTCGGAACTTGTTGAGGAGGAGCGGTAGAAATACGCGATTGTTGTGCAAATTGAGCGTGTCGCTGCTCTTTTGCCATCGTCTTCATATGCTAATCCTTATGCTAATGGTAATATTGATGAGGATTGGCTGGCGAAACTTGTTGATAAGATTGCATTTTCTATGAAGCCCACTTTGGGAGCTGCATGAAAATCGAATCTTGTAGTGGAAAAGACTAGGTTTGTGGAGGTAGAAGAGACGGAGAAAAGGGCGAAGAAGGGGAAGGGTGTAGCAGTTGGTGGGTTGTTGGCATTGGATGAGTTGATGGAGGAGGAAAAGGCGAATGAAAGTAGCCTTCAGCATGATTATTGGTTGTGTGAAGGGTTGTGGTGATGTTTATGAGCAAGTCATTAGCAGAGAAAGGGTATTATAAGCAGAAGGGATTGGTGGTTCGGGTTGTGGATAAGTATGTTGGGGAAATTGAGATGTTGAAGAGTAAGCAGTATTGAGAGTGGATCAAGAGCAGTTGGAGACAGTGATACCGTAGATTGGAGAGCTTCTGAGGATTGTGAATGGGCATATAACGGGTAGAATGCGAGGTTGTTGATGGTTGGATACAAAAAGGTTTTGCGCAAAGGTTCAGACTGAGAAAGGGATTTATGATGGGAGGGTGTTGCAGGCTCTGGTTATGAGAATATTTGCAAGTGATGCAATGACAGTTTTATAGGATTGTGGTGGTAAGTTTCTGGATTCTCTTTCATTCTATTACATAAAGTCATAGTGTACATTACTTGGTTGGCTTATATTGATTGATTGTGCCTATATTATTTCATAAGACTGTTAATCCCTTTAAAAAGAAAATGTTGCTTTGACAATGAACATGTAGTTTTGTTTAGTACTCTTTATGTTCTACTCCAAATAAATGAAAATTAAGATGAATATTTTGTAGTCTAGATACTATTTTAAGACAACTTACTATAATTGGTCGAAATTTAATGATTAATGAGCTCTACCCCACTATAATTACATTTAACGAAAAATCTATCAACACAGTTCTGTTATGAATTGCGTAAACAAGAATTCTTGGACGACATTTGGCAATGAGTATACCGTATCAAATAATAAATGACATAGGTGATATGATAATTAAAATATTATTTTGATAACTAGGGAATACATATTAACTAGAAGGTCAATATTTTTGAAGTCAGAGCAAGGTGTTTTCTTAAGTCATCTTGATCTTTGTGCAGAGTAAAGACCTTTTTGGAGGAGATTATTGACACGCCCTTCCAGCGGTACCACAAGAAATGAGAGAACAGACAGTTGCTTCTACCTTAGTAAAATTAGACATATGGCAAGAAATAGAAATTGTACAATAACAACAAAATATGAGGGCAATATCATATCCATTATTCAATGACTTTTTGCTTCGAATAGGGAACAAAGAGAAGCATGTTTTCGGCAATCATTTTGTTCAAATTCCAAAGGAAATGATCATTAATTACATACATGATGAAGTATCCAAGAATGTATTGTTTTATAGTGTTTTTCCTCCACTCCATCAACATGCACACTCTCCTGGCTACATCACCATGCATGCTATTTTAGTAGAAAAATAAGTGGGTTAATTCATTAAATGACAAAATGATTGCTAGATTTTCTGGAGAAGAGGTTCCTTCAGTTTTGATATGCAATTAATGATCCTCATAATTTATATCAACCAGAATTTGTAAGCACATATATCTTATGCCTCATTTAAACATGTATTTTACAAATAATATAATAAATCTTCTGTATGCCTAAACCTAATAGAATTACCACCATTCCCTTTCAACTATTGTTTGCAAGGAATATGAAGTCAATTCCTAGAACATAAGCTTTGATGACACCATAACTGGAGTATTCTTGGGAAAATGATGATTGATCTTATGAAAAGTACAATGATATTTGTTTAGAATTTACTAGTTTATTCTTTTTGTAATATCTTTATGTTTTAGATGAGACAATTTTTTGTTTACAGAAGACTAAATATAATATTTAGAATCTTTAACATTAAAATTTTAAGTATCTTATTTACATAATTAATATATAGTGATTATACTATATATTCATTTGAGTTCTTAATGAGATTTTCTCTATAATTGATTTTCTCATAAACATAAAACATTGTTAACATATTCAACTGACACGTCCACCAAGCACGTGCATTTGGTACACAAAAAATTTCAACTAGTAAAAAATCTATCTATCTATTTCTATTATAAAAGCACCAATCCTTATTTCTGGATCTGTCCTTAGTCAATCTCAGCTTTTGATCTGTCATAGTAATCTTCTGATCAGCGGCTCAGAATCAAACACTCATATTTCCGGAACCCAATAAGGCCTAGCCCAACCCACTCTAAAATTCCCATAATCAATATAAAATCAGCCCAGCGCAACCTACTCTAAAATTTCCATCATCAATAAGAAAGCCCCAAACCCCAAATCCGAGTAGAGCAGTGACGGCGAATGATTCCTTCACCACGTCAACCGTCCCAATTCGTTGCCTGTCCACTGTTCGGCAGGTCACCGGCGGTGTCGTGATTCGTGTCGTATGGTTCGGTGTTTTGGAAGATCCACCGCCACCTGATCTGCGATGATGAATGCCCGCAATTGGAACATTGGAATCTTCCTTCAAAGAGAAGATGTGCAATGACCATTTGTGCTGGCTTTACCAGAAGGTTAGAAAACTTTCTTTTGATTTATTTTTGTATATGTTTATTTTGGTTATCTTTCTTAATTTTTTGTTTATTTTAAATGTTGAATTTTCGAAGGATATTAGATATAAATTTTAACTGAAAACTTACATTATGGATATTAAATATGTCCTAAACAATTGCTTGTATATACATAAAACAAGCTACACAGAAAGAACCAAATTATGTATTGATGTAGAATTTAAAAGGTAAAATAAATGCATCTTTGTACCCATAGATGGGCTTTAATTTTATGACAACATGTTCACTGTTTACAATTATGTTTTACTTACTGATGAGGGTCAAAATTGCGGCTAATTTGCACCATACGATCTTTGCACAAATCTCGAGGTTCCTGAGGCCAAGATAATAATCCTATGGACAGTTATAGGCCCGGAGATAGCTCACGGGCCGTCCACTGACCCACCACTCGGACTCAGCATGCCAAGGAAAAGTTGACTAGCTATTTATGGCTGGTGATTAAATCCCCTATAATCAGAGGATTAGTTACTCCATCACATCTTTAATCCATGGGATCTAATTAGGCAGCTGAGAATTTCCTAACAGATTCGCACTGACCTTTAAATACAGATTTACCTCCACAGTTACAAGGTAATCAATCTTTTGCCACCGATGTTGACTTGATCTTAGGAGGGCCTATCGCCGGTAATAAACCCAGTGTTTCAGGCTTTTTTGCAGGTGTTCGACGGCGAACAACCACCAGTCAATCACCAGATTCACATAATCTAATAACATATTAGCCTATAATCAGGATCAGATCTACGTCTGAGATCCGAGTTTCCCGTATATCAAAAGAACACATCATCTGTTGCTCCCACACCAGAAAACACCAGCATCAGATTGGCGCCGACTGTGGGAAACAGACAGTTCCAGCTTCCAACTCAAATCCTACATAGTAGTGATCTTCTCCCATGCCCCCAAGGCCAAGAATACCGCTACTACGAGGCGTCATGCTCTGAGCGCAAAATGTCGCGATAATAGCGAGCAGCCGAGAAACTATTTAGAGGTCGCAACAATAGCGAGACAAACGTTAACAGAGGCCGGCTCTGAGCGCCTCTCGTTCAGTCGATCGAACGCCCAACAGTTTTGGACCTCCAAAACCTTATCAACAACCGGCAAGATGAGGAGGTCCTTCGTCATCGCATCAACTAGAAACGAAGGAACCTCAGATCACTCTCTGAGCCACATCTGTCCCACGGTCGGGAGAAAGAGGGTAGTCTCTCTCCAAGGGATCACCGACCCCCAAATAGCCACGGAGAGGCAATCATGTGACAAAGACCGAGTTCTAAGAGTTTCGGAATGAGGTCCTCGGAGCTCTTCGAGGCGGAGCCAAGAATGATATCAGATGGACCAAGAACGAAGAGTCCTACGGGTCGACCCGATCTAATGGACGAGAGGATGCTATCCTTAAGAGACTACAGGAAATGGAATACCAGCTCGCCCAAATAGGGAAAGGTGAGAGGTAGTCAAGCAGAAGGTACCGTCTGGTCTGTCCTACATCCTCGAAGCCCCAGTCTCGAGCAGCATCAAGCTTCTTGCATTCGAGACTTATAACGAGGAGTAAGACCTTAGCTGGTCACATTGATGGCTTCAAAACCCTTATGATGATTCACAAAACCTCAGATGCCAACCTCTTCTGCACGTTCCCTGCCACGCTGCGAGGTTCTGTGAGAGAGTGGTACTCCTTCTCCCCGGACCAGCTCGAGGAGAGTTTCCTTGCTCACTTCGTAACCAGCTACAAGGCCGAGAAGACGAGCGCCTCCTTGCTTGATCTGAAACAGAAAGACAGGGTGTCCCTCCGAAACTTTGTTCAGAGGTTCACCGCGGAGGCCATCCTCCACTTGACTATCTCCGCAAGGTTCTGAGAGAATGACTATCATCCACTCCATACATGGAGGACCAATGGGGGAGGCTCAAACTCATCCCGCAAAGCATTTGTCCGAGAAGTGAATTCGGTTCATAACTGTCCTCCTCCCTAGGGTCACAGACTCTCTGCCTCGTTCTCGAATGAAGACCTTGGGGGTGTCCAGATCCCCTACTGTGTTGCCTCAGTGCAAACCACGAGGTCCGACGCATCCTCGTGGATAATGGTAGCTCGGTCAATATTTTGTTCCTCGCTGCCTTCTAGGGATTGAAGCTCTCTCGAGAAAGTCTAAAGCCCTCAGGCTATACCCTTCATGGTTTCTTAGGTGTCCCGATCTAGATCGAAGGAATCATAACTTTGGACGTCATTGCGAGAAAGTACCCAACCACCTGAACAAAGCCTATGGACTTCATGGTGGTTGACGTAAAAGCCGCTTACAACGCCATCCTAAGGCGTCCCGGCCTTGCGTCTCTTCAGGCAGTTCCATCGGCCTATCATATGAGATTGAAGTTTCCCACCAAGGCTGGGGTCAGAGTCGTCAAGGGTAACTAAGATTCTGCCCGGGCTTGCTATATAGCCACAATAGGGGGCTCGATCTTTCCAATTGATGTAGTTCAACTCTCCTGCAATAGGAGTTCAATCGGCTCCGAGCCAGTTGACAATTTGGAGGAGATTCTCTTCTTCGAAGCAGATGAGGTCAAAAGGTTCCAAGTGAGCAAGGCCTTCACTGCCTTTAGGCATCAAAGAAAGGATCATCAGTTGTGTCTGATGGAATCAGGACTTGTTTGCCTGGACCCCCTCGGACATGCTAGGCATCTTGGAAGACCTGATAATGCATAGCTGAGCGCCAATCCAGATTCTCAGCCGGTACAACAGAGGTGCCAAAAATTCACGCTCGAGAGGTAGCAAGCAGTGAAAGAAGAAGTCGAGAAACTCCTCTCCGCCCACTTTATCTAAGAGGTCAACTACCTAGATTAGTTGGCGAATGTCATGATGGTGAAGAAGGCCAACGGCAAATGGAGGATGTATATTGATTTCACAGATCTCAACAGAGCGTGTCCGAAAGACCCCTTCCCCTTCGGAGCATTGATGTCCTGATCGGTGTGACATCCGAGAATGAGCTCCTAAGCTTCAGGGATGCCTTCTCCGGGTACAACCAGATCCGTATGTTCCCTCCGGATATCCTGAGGATAGCCTTCGTGACAGATCAGGGCTCTACTGCTATCAGGTCATGCCCTTCGGCCTGAAAAATATGAGAGCCACATATCAGAGGTTGGTTAACTGGGTCTTTAGAGAGCAAATATGTCAATACATGGAAGTGTAAGTGGATGCCATGCTCATCAAGAGCCTGAGAGGAGGGGACCATGTTAAAGACCTAGAGGAGGCCTTTGGAGTCCTGAGAAATCACAACATGAGACTTAGTCTGTCGTCAAAGTGCGCCCTCGCCATGACTTCGAAAAAATTCATTGGTTTTATGGTCAGCCAATGAGGGAAAAAGGAAAATCCCAAAAAGATTTGGGCCATCCTGGACATGGCCCCTCTTAAGAATGTAGAGGAGGTTCAAAGACCCACTGATTGACTTGCAGCCATCAGGGGATTTCTCTCGAAGTTCGAGGATAAATCCCTTCCATTCTTTGAGTGGGGAGAACCCCAGGAGTAGGCCTTCGACCAGTTGAAGTAATATCTTGCCAACCCCCTTCTCCTCAGCAAACCCGAGTCGGGTGAAGTCCTCTACCTCTACCTTTACCTGGCGGCATCCGAACATGCTCTCAGGTTCATCCTTGTCCGAGAAGACGACGGGGCGTAGAGTCCCATCTATTATGTAAGCAAAGTACTCTGTTACGCTGAACTCTGTTATGCCAAAATGGAGAAGGTATCCTATGCCCTGGTCATGGCCGTGCGAAAACTTCGCCCTTACATCTAGGCCCATTCCATCTAACGCATCACGTACCAACCTCTCCAGCAAGTCCTCAACAAACCAGAGAACTCCGGTTAGTTGATCAAGTGGTCCATCGAATTTAGCAAGCACGACATCAATTATAAGCCAATGTCCGCTATCGAGGGGCAGATGCTCGCCGAGTTCACCACTGAGTGCACTATCTGACAAGCAACTAAAGTCCTAGAAGATGAGCCAGTATGAGAACCTTAAGTGGATGGATCGTCCTGCGAAGAAGGTAGAAGAGCAGGCGTGATACTGAATGGGCAGGACAACTTCGTCCTCCAGTACTCCTGGTACCTAAACTTTCAGGCATCCAATAACGAAGCTGAGTACGAGGCGCCAATTGCTGGGCTGCACCTGGCTCGCAAAGCCAGGGGTAAATGGGTCAAGGCCTTATGTGATTCCCAACTTGTGGTCAATCAAGTCTGTAGGGAGTACAAGGCCTGCAACACCTGAATGGTTCAGTACTTAGCACACGTAAGGGGCCTTTTAGCAAACTTCGAAGAAACTTCAGTTATCCGAATCCCACGGCAACAAAACAGTCAGGCTGATGCACTATCCGAATTAGCATCCTCTTCCTCTGAGGGTCTTAATTGCATGGTGCTGGTGGAGGTCCTCGTCCGGCCTAACATCGACAAAGAGAACCCTGAAATCCTTTGCCTCGAACAACCAATGTAGTCAGCGACATGGATGGATCCTATCATAAACTTTTTGAGAAATGGAGAACTGCCGCAGGACCTGTATGAAGCGCAAAAGATCTGAGTCAAAGCCGAGAGATTTATGCTTATCGAGAGGGTGCTCTTCAAATGTTCACACACGAAGGTCGATGGATGACTGTACCTCGGATGCCTGACCACCGAAGAATCCAAGTACGCACTCAAAGAAATGCACGGGGAGTCGAAAGTTGCCACATGGGCAGCAGGTCGCTCGCGAGAAAATTCCTTAAGGTATTATTGGCCGACCCTATTATAGGATGCTCAGGACCTCGTGAAAAAAGAGGCCCATGTCAAAGTTTCAACTCGGTTAGGCATGCCCCCCAAGCGGAACTCAAATTGCTGGTGAGCCCAGTTCCCTTCAACATGTGGGAGATGGATCTGGTCGGCCTATTTCCTAAAGCAACGGGTCAACGGTGCTTCCTGATTGTTGCCATTGATTACTCACGAAGTGGGTTGAAGCTGAGCCTTTAGCCATCATCACCGAGCATCGGGCACAACAATTCTTCTGTAAGCACATTGTTTGCCCGTTAGGGATCCTTCGGATCTTAATCACCGAAAATGGAACTCATTTTGCGGGCAAAGGTTTCCGCAAATTTTGCAAGGATTTGGGAATCCAATAGAGGTTCTCTTCTATCTCGCCCCCTAATCTAATGGGAAAGCCAAGAATGCCAATCACCAAATCCTGGAAGGTCTCAAGAAGCAATTGGGAAAATCCCTCAAAGGGATTGTGGGTTGACAAAATGCCTGGCATGCTCTGGTCACCCCGAACGACCAAGAGAATTCCAACAGGCAAATCACCTTTTAACCTCACGTTCTGAACCGAAGCTGCCATTCCTCTAGAAGTTGGACTTCCTTCTCCTTGGATTATGAGCTTCGATGAGGACTTAAATTCAGACGGCCTCAGGGATAACCTGGATCTCCTAGATGAAGTCCGCAAGTGATCGGCCATCAGGAGAAATATCTACTAGCAACGGGTAGAGACATTCTACAACAAGAAGGTCCAGCCCGCTAATATCAAAGAAGGTTACTTGGTGCTAATAAGGTTTGACATCTCTGAACCACGTAAGAAGGGAAAGTTGGCTCCCAACTGGGAAGGCCAATATAGGGTCTCCAAAGTGTTACACCCAAGGACTTACCAACTTGACAACCCAGGCGAGTAAGGTGATGAAGAGAACTTGGAATGCTAAACACTTGATGAAGTTCCATGAAGGCCCCTAGTGGTCTATACTTATAATGAGACCCCAAAAACCGGTGAATGTAATAAGTGCTTGCCTATCGGCAGCCAATGAATAAAATTTCATTTCAATTCAACAAGTTTGCATACTCTGGGTAAAGTTATAGGTCACTAGACTTCATCCCTCAACATAGTACTCTGGGTCACTCGTGAGTTTTTCTCGCTAAGGCACTGGTCACAGGACCACATCCCTCGGCGTGGTTTTCCAGCTCTGAGCCACTCGTGGATTTCTTCGCAACAAGGCTCCCACATCGTGCCTTGCCCCTCGACATGGCACTCTAGCTTTGAGCCACTCGCGGACTTCTCCCTAACAAGGCAGCCCCCTCATGTCAAGCCCCTCGACATGGCACTTAGACTCTGAGCAAATCACAGGTTTCTCCACAATTAAGGCTCCCACCTCGTGACTCACCCCCCGATATAGTTGCCGAGCCCTCGATGTGGCACTTTAGGTACCCTAGACAATACCATACATCACTAAAGAATCGAGATTGGCACAAACATTTTTATTATCAGGAAATAAGGGGTTACATTTGTAAAATTACATAAGAAATTACAAGTTCAAGGCATAAGGGCCTGACCACCAGGGTCTCCTTCAGCAAATCCCAACCCCATGCTTACTACATCAGTTTCCAAGGGACGGATACCTAAACCGGGTGAATCAAGACCCCCTCGAATGCTAGTGACACTCGAAGATTTTGCCACTCCACTTTAGCATCCCCCGATGCCCTAACTCCAGAGTGGGTCCCTGGGTAAGGATCCAGTCTCGAGAATGGACTCCAAAAAATAGACGTCGGGCCCACCTCTCCGAGTTTGATCCTTAGCCGATATATTTCCGAGTACCTCTCCAAGATCATTCGTCTAAGAATAAAATTTGAGGACTGGCCGTTAATCGAGCCAGAGGGCGTCCCCCCGGGGCTCAAACTAGAGGACAAGAGCTAGGTCGACATCGGGAACTAATGCCTTCAGGTGAGCCAGCTCATGCGCTACCTTTTGCGACCTACAAATATGGAAGCCGAACGCCCCTTCCCAGTTAATTGCCTCCTTTCGAAGGTGGGCGATGGTACCATCCACTGACACAACTTGCCTCGGAGAATCCAGTCCTCTCCCTCAAGCCCTCTGTCTTGAGACTCGTACCTCATGATCTGATCAACAAAATAATCATCTTAAAGCTCGATCAAATGCACCAAGCGCAAAAGATGTCAAAAGTTGGATGAATCCCATTAAACGGAAAAGTTACAAGGGGCAGTAGCGATTGTAACATCCTGAATTTTCAATTATAATTAAATAAGAGTTTGTTGATTTTTACGTGTTTTGCACGTGCAAATTCATGTGCATTTACCCTTAGAAAATTATTTATTTTCATACCATGAACAAATATTTTAATTGTTCTCTTTTTAATTTTAAAAGCCTATATAAATTATAGGCCTAATTGTTTATTTCTAGGCCACACTAATTAATTTAATTATTTTAATTAGAAGCCCATAGACTTTTAGCCCACTAGATTGAGCCCACTAGTTTAATTCTCTTTTAATTGTCACAACTTATAGGGTAGACTAGTTTTGTAAACAATTAATTAAATAAACATGTACAACTAGTAACTAGGGGTGCTTTGTGTAACACGTGCATTGCACTAGCACGTGTCTTGGGTGTGCCAAGAGTTGGCCAGATGAATTCAAAGAGAGTGGGAGAGTTGGCTTAGTGGAGTGGTGGTTTTTAGTTCATGGGTGGTTGTTCTAACTCCTTAGTTCATCCTAGCCCCTAATCCACAACCATCTAGTTCATCTTGGCTGTCCATTTCACTTTGAAAAATGTATAAATATCCCCCCTCCCCCCAATGCTCTTCATGAATTACACTAGAAATTGGTAAAAGAGAAAAAGAAAGAATGTAACACGTGGGAGAAAAGATTGAGAGATTGTGAGTAAAAGATTGAGTTGAGCATTCTTGTGTATGTTCCTTTCATTATTGGAGGCCGACCTACTTCAAGGAGCAAGGAGGAGCTTGGGTTCACTTGTGCAAGAAGAAGGCAACTTGGTGGCACAATCTAGGAGGAGAAGGATCGTTTGTGAGTTCAAGGAGATTTCTAGGAGTTCTTTTCATTTGTTTTTCTTCAAAAAGGTGGGTGATTTCTCAAGCTTCTATTTAGAATACCATGCTAGGATTGAAATTGTGATCATGTTAAAATTGAGTAGGAAAAATTGCCATTCACGTGTTTAAGGAGACTAAGAAGAAAAGAACACCAAATTAATCTACATGAAAAGTTAGTAGAATAATTAGAATGTGTAATCGAATATGTGTTCTGATGGCTTGGTAGTTTATTAGCGTGCTAAAATGGATGAAATATGACTTTTGTGAAACTTTGTCTATGCATGAATTGAAAGATACAGTATGTGAAAAATGTGCTTATGGATAGATTATAGAATTTAAATTAATTTGCATGGATTATTAAATAGAGGAAATTGTGATAAAAGTGTGTTTTTATGCCATATGCAAGTAGTGTTGTGATCACTTGATTTCTTAGCCCTATTTGTCTCTTAAAATATGTAGTTTGGAAAATAGGACTAAAATTGATAAATTAAATTTGTAGTAACACTACAACACACGATGGATTTACCGGCGTATATTCCCTGGCATTTTATCAGTCACGCCGGGGTAGGAAGAGACCAGGAATGGGGCGTCAGATTGGATGGTTATACGCCGGCGGCCTCTATAAAACGCCGGGGAATTATGATATTCCCCAGCGTTTTTTATTAAAATGCCGGTGAAGACCATATTCACCAGCGTTTTAATAAAACAAGCATGCGAATATACAGATAAAATGTACCAAAAAATCTTCCCCCATTCACCGGCGTTTTTTAGTTAAAACGCCGGTATAGGGTTTGGAATAAATTTCCCCCAAATCCAAACCTTATACCATTTCCTCCTTCAATCCAAAAAAAAAAATCCCAATTTTTTCCCCTCTCTCTCGTGCTCTCCCGCCTCTGCCTTGGCCGCCATCGCTGTGCCCTCCGTCGTCGTCCCCGCTCTCCGTCGTCGTCCGTCGTCCACTCTCTCAACCTTTCTCACTCTCGTCGTCGCTGCAAGTCTCCCTAACCCTCTCTCTCTCTCACTCGCATCGTCGCCACCCGTCGCCCCCCACTCTCTCTCGGTACCGACGTCGCCGCCAATCGCCCCCACCCTCTCATTTCGAGACTCCGGCGATGCCTGTCGCCCATTCGCTTCCTTCGCCGTCGCCGTTTGTCGCTCCCCTATTCAACGAGCCATCCAAACCCTAGAAACACAAAAAAGTATCATTTTTAACCCTAATTTCAATTTCAATTTTTGTAGCAATAATGAGAATTTATAGGTTTAAATTATTATGTCATTTGCGTATTGAAATTTTGATGGGAAATAAGATATCGGAGACAGGGTTTGAGAGATGAATGTAGGCATACCAACTACAGATAGTTGATGTGCGTGACTAATTAAAGGTGTAAGATTTGAAATTTTAGTTGAAGCATATGGGGTGGTAAAGCATAAGCAAAGTGAACAAAAAGAATTTTGATTTCAGTTTCAGTTGAATGAAATGAACTGAAAAAATTTTGTTTTCAGTTTTTTATAAATGAAATGAACTGGAATGTGATGGGTATTCTAATAGGAACTGTAATGAACTGGTGGGTAATCTATTTTGTTTATTTGGGTATATCTTTACTATTTCCAAATAAAAAAAAAACACCCAAGTTATGTGTTTACCATGTACTTTTCTAAGTGGACATGACTTACCTAGTCATGTGTTTAGAGTAATAAAGTTGTATATTATGTATGTATGTACAAGAAATGGAATCTCATGTAAGTCACATCTGTGAGAGGCTTTCCTGCTATAGAGATGAGGTGGTATATTCATGTGCAACGAGTATGAGCTGGATTGGAACAAATAGTTCCTATTGAAAGTTCAACTCAAAGCTTCATGTACTGACTACATTGTGATACCCTACCAGCTAAGTACAACTCATTTCAGTTTATATCACTTACAAAAGAAAGGATCCCTTTGTACATATTTGTATGATTGTTTTACTGGATTGTATGATTTTCCTCATCTAATAAACCAACTTCATCTTTCTTGCAGTGAAGGCAAACTACTTCAGGTTAGCGTCAAATGTATGTTACTGGATTGTATGATTTGAAACTCTTGCTTCAGGTTAGTGCATCTTCATGAGTTGCTTTTTTGTCTGAATTTGGAGATGAGATGGATCATGTATCTGAAGTTGCACACTCTGATTTTTTGAGGAGTGACTAGTGATGGAATTTTTTTAATCTAAACTTGATATACAATTATATCATGATGTCTAGATGAGTATCAGTTTCTAAGATTTCAAGTATCAGTTTCTAAGATTTTGAGATTGTTCTTTCTCATTGGTTTTAAGTGATGATGAGATGGATTATGTAACTGAAGTTGCATACTATGATTTACAGAGGAGTGACTAGTGATGAAATAATACTGTTTGAACTTATGTTGTGGTCTTAATTTGGGTCTCTTTAGCTTTGCAATTGGTTTTGATTGTGAGAGTGCAGTAGCTTTGCAATTGGTTTTTGACATAAAGTTCAAGAGCTAAGTGATTTATCCTTCAAAGCTTGATCAATATTGTTTTCGATTTTGCCCATACAAATGATCAAAACTTTTTGGGTATATTTATGTTTTTGGAGTTGGATCAGAAAGTTATTCCAATTGTAGTTAGGGGAGCTAGTTGATATGGATAATCAGACATGAATTTGCTCACATTTTATATATCCAATACACGAGTGGTACTGAACTCTGAGATTCTGAAATATATGATTGATATTTGAGTAACTCAATAAATATCTGGATATACGACATTTAACTCATTTTTTCTTTCAAATCAGGAGTCATTAATTTTATATCTCTTTTACATCCCTTATATATAGCACTTATATCCATTCCATGTCTGCTTTGCTTACCCGCTAATATGAGCAAAGATACTGAGTAGGGCTTGTATTCATTTGCAATAATTTTTTAGATCCAGATAGTTCTTGATGCAAAAATTTGTTATAATTCTGTAATACATTGCTGTTATGCAAAATATTTATTATAAGTGAAGATGTACCAAAAGTTTACGTTAAATCTCAGAAAACATGTATATTTGATTAGCAGTGGTAAATAGGTACATACTTCATTGATGATATGTTCAGCGTATGGTCGAAAGTACTTGAAGTGCAGCAATATACAATTAACTAAAGCTGCATACTGTGTTTGTTTATTTTTTTTTTGTTTTGTTTTTTTTTAATTTTCAATTTTTTAATAATTTTTTTAAAAAAAATGAATATCTACCCCGGCATTTTTACAAGCGCCGGGGTAGCTTTCAGCAAAAAAATGGTAGTTTTTACCGGCGTTTTCAAAGTGCCGGTGTAGGTGATGGCCGAGAACAGTGCTTCCAAACGAAACCACCCTTTTAGTGGCGTTTTTCAACCGCCGGTGTAGTTTTAACCTATACCGGCGTTCGTAAAAAATGCCGGTAAATGTCCCTAAGCTACAGCGACACACGATTCAGCGACATTTGCACCGGCGATTTATAAAACGCCGGTGGTATCTACAGCGGGGTTTAAAAATGCCGGTAAATTTGCAAAAACAATGCCGGTAAAGACTATTAGTCTTGTAGTGTAAGGAATGAAAGAGAGAAAATTTGTATTGAACTCACTATGAATGAGTGGAATTGTTGATAAAAGAGTTCTTATAAGAATAAATGTTTCTATGTCGAAATGTGTCAATTTGATCCATTGTTTAAATTAACTAAGAGAGAAATAGTTTTTATGATAAAAAGGTGAGTTCTATAAGATTTATGAAAGTACAAGCTACTGTTTTTTTAAGGAATTATACTCAGGAAAAATCTATATTTTTATAAGAACCATTTTGAATGAGAAAAATCGAGTTTTCTACAATAAATTAGAAAAGTACAGTCAGGAATAAAATCGTTTAACAAGATTTCCTTACTGGTGAGTCACTCGGACTAACTGGTCATCGGGTGCATTTTAAGAACGTTACTGTAGCAAAGCGGAGCCATTGGTCTTGGGTTCGATTCTCTGCAGAGACTTTATTTTTTTGAAATCAATTTTTAACTCAATTACTGGGACCTAGAACCTAAATAGAAATTAAGTTTTACACTTAACGGCTAAGTGCTGTGGACTTTTCGGTCTTCGGTTGCGCTCTAGTCCGATTATTGTAGCTTGGGCGGGCCTATTGTGTGTGGGTTCGATTCTAGGCTTCGGCCATTTTTTTACAAAATTGATTTTTTTGGGTAAATTATTATATTTTTGAATTTTAAGTATTTTAAAAATTGAGAAAAATTATTAAAAATATCAGAAACATATCTAGACTTCATGGAAAATTTTCTACAACATTTTGACATTTTATAATGACGTTTAGAAGCAAATTTTGGGAAAAGAGATTAACAAAATTTCTTTAAAATATATTTCTTTTGTAATTAAGATGAGAATATTTTTTGTTAAACATAGAAAATTGTGAAGAGTTCAAAATGAAGTTTTGACCTGTAAGTTATTGAGTAAAATTTAATGTGAGAGTGTTTAAGATTATGCAAGTTGTGCATGAAAAATAAATTGAAAAGAAACATGATGTAATGCGAAATTTGTGAACAAGTATACTCTTATTTTAATGAACATGAAAAGAGAATTGAGACTAGAACTTTAGCTAAGTCCTTATATCGGCAAGAATGAAAGTTTTGAAAAGAGAATTGTAATAAATTTTGACCAAGTTTGGGTCATGGATAATGATTAATATTTTAAGACTGATGTAGTGGTAACGCTAAATTCTAGAGTGTTGATTTTTATTCATGGTTCGATTATCTAAGGATTAGACACATAGTGGAGATGTGATGAAAGTAAGAGAAAAACATAAGTATTAGGGCCATTGGATTCGCAGTGTGAGAGTGTTTACAGGATGTCCTCATGATGCGTCATGATTAGGGCGTGGATACTACTCCAGGATATCGTATCGGTGGTGACACTTGTGGGGTGTTTGGTGACTACAGGTGGTGCCATTGTCCATGGCGGAGGTGAATTGACCACAGGATGCCTGCATGATGCATCATGTGTTAGTGCGTGGGGTTCTCTCCAAGATGTCTGGACATGGGCTCATAACTCATAGAACACCTAGGATACTTACCATAGTTACTGTAGTAGAGTAGATCATGGCGAGGGAATCAACCCTACAAGATGAAGAACGTTCAAGGGCTTGCCCTCAGACCTATGTAGTATGGGATGCATAGAATCCTAACAAGTGCGCATTAGTATTATTTAATAATAATAACTGCATTAAGGACTAAGTGCACATTCACACATGACATTAATAGGATAGTCCCCCTTAGCTTTGTTTTGTGACAAGTGTGTGCTTTCTAAGTAATAGAAATTGATGTATTATATCCTCACGTCAGCTGTATGCAACTGACGTACCCACAGTTTCTATGCAGGACAAAGTGAATAACAAGACTAAAGATTGATTGCAGTTAAAGAAATGTTCAAGTTATTATTCAATTCATGTATAATGTTGTAATTTATAATTCCGCTGCATTGAGGTAAACTCTGTTGTAATAAAAGTTTTTAATTCCTTGTAAAATTATACGAAGTGAAGTGTAAAGATCATGTGGAATTTCGAATTCAGTCTTATTTGGAATTTGGGGTGTTACAGCCAGTCCGCGGTCGGCATCAGTACAAAAATAGGGAATTAAGAAACTTTCTATTAGGTGAAGAGAGCAGCTCCCGGGAATAATAGTGAGAAACCTTAGTCCTGACCTTCTTGCACTTGATAGGAACCTCCGCATCACCCCACGGCAGCTCTGTGCGAGTCGGAGGAGTACTGTCAAGCTCCGACTTGAAGTAAAGATCATCGAGATCAAGGCCGGGGTACCTCTCCCTGACATGTTTGAGGGCCCGATTGTTGCCCTAGTCTTGCCTAGAGATGATCTGGTCCATGGTGCCTTCAAGCTCCACCTTCAGTTTCGTCCGCTCCTCCCCCAGGCTTCTTTCTCAGACATCAGAATCTCTTATTCAAGGGCCTCGGTCATGAGCTCCCTTTCTAACTTTTCACCTTTTTTTCAAGCGTGTCGACGCGAAGCTTATCCTTTTGCCATTTATTTTCAAGCCATTGTGACCTCCAGATAGTGCACTTAAGTTCATGTTCGTACTAGCTCTTCATCTCCACCTCCTGAAGCATAGTCTGCAGTAATGAAGTAAAAAACTTAGAGAAATACAATTTTCAAAAGCACAGAAACTCATCTATTCAAGGCAAAGCTCCTATTATGATGGAAGCTTAGGCGAACTTGAGATTTCTCGAGCCAATAGTCTCCAAATTGACAGCCCGTTGTCCCTCGGAGGGGCTATGTTGTTCACCTCCTTGAGAGCCACAAGGGACTCCATTATCAAGTCAAGAGTCTTCATCGCCCAATCAGGTCTGAAAGTCTCGTTGGCCTTGTCGCGAAGGATGGTCTTCAGCATCGGGTGGAACGGGAGAAGAGGAGTCAAGGAGAATCAGCCAGTTGGCTGCTCTAATCAATCTCTTGCTCGATTCAGCCATCAGAGACTCCTCCCCTAGTCATTAATGACCAGAGCTTTCGATCTTTTCGCCTTGTCAGGCCACCCTTGGAGATGCGCCAAAGGTCGAAGCTGACCCCCTTTTCTTTCCCCTGGGGTCCTCAGTGGCCCCCTTCTCTGCCAGCTCATCCCGAAGGGTAACAATAGCATTGTCCACCATAGCTGCAAGAGAACAAATACATTAAAATATGGCCAAAGAGTACCACAATAGAAACTAAGAACATACATGAAACGTAAGGGCTCAGGCCACATGCATCCAGTTTTTCTTTCGTCTTCCTTGCTCAATCTATGCTGTTGCCATCCTCAAATAGCCTCTTGAATTCACCCCCTCCTTCGAGGTGAGTTCCAAATGCCTCAGACTCTTCCTGTGCGGGAGTGCATACGACCACTTGGTTGGGATATCCCAAGGCTTGGGATTATATACCACAGAATACTTTGTCTTCAAGTCCTTTATAGGGTCCGAGTGGTTATGCACCACACGATACTTTTGGCTAGAGAACATGTACCATTGAAGCTGATACCCCGAAGAAGCGCTTAGTCCCAAGCACATGCGAAAGTACTTGAGCTTCAGGGGCACATTCTTCATCTTGTGCAACCTAATGAAGCTAGTCAGCTGCTTCGACGAGTTAGGCCCATACTACATAGGGCTCATCCCCGCCAAGTTCAAGACCTCCTTGACGAACGGGTGCATAGGGAGATGTAGGCCCGAACCAAATGCGTTCAGGGGGGACATACAAAACCACTCTGAGAGATTATCGGTCGGACGAATTCCAGCACTCAGACGTAGCAGCTCGAACTTTCGGTGAATGTGAAAATCTTCCCAGATTTGGCAAGGTTACTCGCGACCAGAGTAGTATGGGTCTTTTCCACCTTTATCTTTGGTTTGTTCGGTGATTACGGTTCAACACCAAAACAAACTACGTCCATTAGATCATCTGGATACATTTAGATAGGCTTTCCACTGAGAAACGGTTGAAACACGCCCCCTCATGTTCATACTCCATCAGTTTGTACCCTAGATTAGAGGAAAGGACCATCTTCTTCTTCCTCATTGGCCAATGGACATGAGGAGGGGGGACGACTACGATGCTATCAAGGGACGAGGTCCCCATTTCCCGAACCTGTGGACCTCCTACCACTTCTTCCTTTTCTGTTGCCTCCATGTGACTCTTCTCCTCTTTGACCTCCTTAGGCACTCTAGAGTGTCCTCGTTCCGCGCCCAAGGGACTTTCCCTATCCTTTTCACCGACCTCAGCCTCTTCCTCAGAATGATTGGGCTCTGCCCACTAAGAGCACATCTCAATCTCCACTTCCTCTTCAGAAGAAAGAACGCGAATGGGCCTTCAACCCTTGGGCTCACTCACCGACCAAGACGACTGAGACAAAGTTTCTGAAGATGTCCCACCTCGATCAGAGGATGCAATTGAACCACTGGATTGGTCACTAGACATGATGAAAGTAATGTAAGAGTCTCGTTCTAGAGAGAGAAGCTCTGGCTGAAGAAAGAGAAAGTAATCCTAGAAAATGAGAGGAAGAGTGGAACTTACAGAGGGGAGTACAACTTCTCGATTGACCCCGGTCATGTGACGTCTTCTCGATAACTACAAATCACGTAACAACTCACAAAGATCACGCGAAGTCACGTGAGTTTCGGGTCTAACTTCACTCACCCAACCATTGTTCCTGGAATTCTTCGTAGTTAAGCTTGCTCCTCGAGAAGGACACTCTGACTCTGAGCACCTCACAGATTCTCCACAATAAGGCTCTCGCCTCATGCCTTGTCTCTCGGCATGGTACTTCGACTCCGAGTCATTCCCGAATTTCTCCTCAACACGGCTCCCGTCCCGTGCATTGCCCCTCCGCATGGCACTCTGACTTCGAGTCACTCATGGATTTCTCTGCGGTTAAGATCATGCTTCGTACCTCGCACCTCAGCTTGGCACTCTGACCCCGAGCGACTAGCAGATTTCTCCGCAGTTAGGCCCTCTCCTCGCACCTTGCCCCTCAGTATGACACTCCGACTCAGAGCAACTCACAGATTTTCCCGCAACAATGCTCCCATCTCGCGCCTTGCCCCTCGGTATGGCACTCCGACTCCAAACCACTCACAGATTTCTCTGCAGTTAAGCTCACGCCTCGTGCCTCGCCCCTCGGTACGGCACATCGACCTTGAGCCACTCATGTTCTCTGCAGTTAAGCTCGCGCCTCGTGCCTTGCCTCTCGACATGGCACTCCGAACAAGTCTCCAGCCTTGTGCCTCGCCCATCGGGATGGTACTCCAGCCCAGAGCCTCTCGCGGATATCTCTGCAATTAAGCTCGCACCTTGTGCCTCCCACCTCGACATGGTATTTCGACCCCGAACCACACATGAATCGCCACGCCCATTTTCCCTGGCACCTCGCGCCTTGGGTCTCACTCCTCGTAGCTTGGTCCTCATCGGCCGATCCTCTAAATTTCTTGGAAAAAGGGATTCGACACTTTGCATGTAACCCCATTCCCGCCAATAAGTATTTTCCGTGTATTTTCTATAATTTGATTTTTATAAATTTATTTTGTGCTAAATTTGTTTCAGATCTTTTTATTGAAGTGTTTTCTAATCGAAAATTTTATTCATTTCGAATAATGGTGTATTTTAATCTTACTTTCTATTTCTTATAGATCGGCTAATTATATTTGAGCTGAAATCAAATATATCATTATTATTGGATTATTTTAATAATATTGTTAAACTTGTATACTACTTTGTTATTTAATTTTATTATTTTTATGATTATAATTATTAATTGTTATTTCTTGATTATCTATTTACAATTCATCTCTTGAATTATTTTATTATTGTACTTGATCTAAATTTTGGGGTGAATTCTAATTTATTTTCAAGCCCAATTTATATTCTTTTCATTTGTATTAGTTATTTATCTATGTGAATTTAAATTTTGTTCATGAACTATTCTTTTCTTCTTGTTGGGCTATCTATCTTATGGATTTTATTTTTTTGAATTGTGATTATTTTAATTGAACCCAATTGTCTTCAAGCCCATCCCTTAATGAACCCAAAACCCAATTACAATTATTTCTTGACCCAAACCCACGATTATTGGATCCTAACCCAATAACCCAACGATCTAATTGTATTATATAAATACTAGCCTAATACAAACTCTAAAAACACAACCCTAAACTATTCTAGCCGTCATCTCCCTCTTCTCTCTCCACGACTTTCTCTCTCCAAGATTTTCTCTCTCCCTAATCTGCACCATCTTCCCCGACCTCCCCCCTCCAGCCGTCGACCACCCTCCAGCGATCCCTAGCACCGCCACCCTCCTCGGCCGCAACCCCGCAACCCTGAGAGACGCCCAGACCCGCCGATCCCCTACACTCTCCTCCCGCTCGACCTCAGCCAATCGAAACCCCCGCTGCTTCCCTCTCCCTTCGATAACAGCAGCAACCCGAGATGCCGCGCCGCTCGATGCCACCGCCCTCGCCGTCGACGCCCTCCAGTCGACCACCGCCGGAGCCCTCACGCCGCTGTCCAGCCCCCTACTGTTGTTGTTGCCACCCTTCCTATTGTTGCTATTGTTGCTTTGGTCTCTTGCACGCAGTGTGCACGTATTATTTTGTTGGTTTGTGTTCGTTGCTCTGGGATTCTCATCCCGTTATTCTTTGGTATTCAAATTAATTGTCTATAAGGTAAGTCACTTTCCTCTTGAATTGAATCTTGTATCAAATTCAAGTTTTTATTGAAATTCTTGCAAGTAGATCCAATTGTTCATCGTATCATATATTGTTCTTCTCTTTCGTTGAGTATATTGAGGGTTTACACTATCTAACCCAAATATTCTCGACTTCGTGCCTTTGTTGACTCCAAAGATTGAATCTTTCATGCATCCATGTAGTATTGGTAATAGGAGTTGTTTATAGTCATCACACAAAGATGCTATCATAGAATTAGATACTAGGTTGATTGCTTGAATAATTGACCGATGAATTGTGTGGTTAATTTAGTGTATGTGTGTATTTCTAATTGTATTTACCATGCTATTATACCTACCATGCTGATTATAAATTTGATTGACTAATTGAATTGAAAGCGATCATGTTTAATCGCTTTATTCCATGAAAAATATCAAAAATCTGTGTGTTTACTTGCTGTCTGGATTTTTTCTATCATTTTTGACCCAGTATTTGACATCAAAATAAATAACTTTATGAATAAGAGTTGTAGCCATATGTCTCTAGTTTCCATAACATCTAAGATCTTTAAATTCTGAGTTGTATTGTGAAAGTTATGATGATTTTGCTACTGCTGTGTTTTATTTTCAGAATTTCAGATTCATGTATGTTTTCATGTTTAAACTATTAAAAAACTAAGTTAATGTTAGAGTAATGGTTTGATAATCTCCAGAATGTTAGTTAACATGTTTAGCAGTCTAAAGAATATTTTTAACGATTTTATAATTGAGTTTTCACTGATTCTAAAGATATAACAACTTGATGTCGATTTTCTATCTAAACATGTAATCTCTAAGGAATGATGTATTTGGCCTAGATACCATTGTTGGATTTTGTATTTTATATATGCGTTGGAATCGTGTGAAAGTCTAATTTTCAGAATTTCTTACGGTTTTAGTTTTCGATTTCTGTAGAAGTGGGAAAACTGATTTTTTGTACAGTGACCTCTTGCTGTCCAGAATTTAGTTTTCTAATTTTTTTAATATAAGTATTTTCACACCCCGCTTCCCAAAAGAGAACACAGAATACGAATACGCGACAAAAGCCCAGCGAATGATTTTCATCATCCATAAGCTGTTTAGAATCTTTACAATATTTCACAAGAATAATCAGAGTCGGAAGCAAAAGAATCAACCAAGCATGCTTATATGAATCAAAATACCAACAAGAATACTTGAAACCATATATATATTAATCTCAAATAATCCATATCTGAATAAGTCAAATATCCTGGATCACATTGCTCAAATACAAAATAAATCCAAGTAATCAAGTACAAATTTTTTAGAATAAGCAACAAGAAATAAAAATAGCGAAATTCCCGCAGCTAGTATCTCATCTCGCCTATTCCATCTGGCAGCTGATCTCCAAAATCTGCAATTTAATAAATTGCAGGAAGAGGAAAAATAAAACAAACTCTGGTCAATGTAAGTTACGGGCCGCTTGTAGTACAGGATACAAGTACATGGAAAAAACTAACTAATAACATGGAATATGCATGATAATAAAATAGAATACTAGCATGACAAGATGAACAAGTGAAAGTGGCATGTATCAAGTGTCAAGTAAACAAATATCATGTAAACAAGCAAAAAGTGTCGAGCAAGCAGTTAAGCAGGTAACATGTGTCAAGTATCAAGTACAAGTATCAAGTATCAAGTGAACAAGTATCAGGCATCATGTATCATGTACAAGTAATCAAGTATCAAGTGTCAAGTAATCATGTTCAAGTCTTATATTATTACTATCTAGGTAGTACTTCATGCATCCTGGTTTTTACTACATGGTTGCTACAACAAACAGTTTTGCTTTAGATTTCATAATGGACCATAGAGGGCAGTGTACTCAGGGACAAGGTCTCAAGTAATCAAGTATCAAGCTACAAGTAACCAAATAACAAGCTCCAAATACCCAAAATATCAAGCTCTGTGTCAAGTGTGCAAGTGTCAAGTAATCACGTGTCAAGCTCCAAATAACCAAATATCAAGCTCCAAATATCACGTAGGATCAACAGATCCCCTTCCGAGTACACGTTTTTATATTATCCACTACTAGATCTTTCCCTTAAACCCCAGCTTGGTTGTTTATTATTAGTGTCAAACAATCATGTATGTGTCACGAATAGAGCAAGTATATCATGATATAATCAAGTAACAAGTTCAAGTTGCAAGATAAACACGTACGAGTGAAAGATAACACGCAAAAGGATAAAACAACCAAATTTCTAGTTTAGGACAGCAAGACCATACTGCAGTAAAACTGAGATTCCCGTTGTTACAAAAATGCAAATCTAAATCCGTCAAAAGGTCTAGAAAATAGACTCCCGGCAAAATCTAGCGAACATATATAAGTCATATAGTATTTCACAAAATCATAACTCAAAACTGATTTGAAACCAGAAAATATGTTCAGCTAGAAATCAGAAGATCGTATTCAAAGTCAGGAAAACAGAATGAAAACTCATTAAATAAATACACGAAAAATCTGGGGTATTACCTTGTATGTATAGTAACAGAAAATAAAGTTTCATAATTTTCTAATATAAATAGAGTAGTCAAGTAAAATCAGAAAACATCAAGACACAACAGTTTTGCAAATCTGAAATCGCAAATACTGTAGTACGAAAACAACAATATTTCACAAACCATAAATTGAAATCCAAATCCGCTAAAAAGATAATAAAATAGATACAGTAGGCTAACTTTCATATTCAGAAATATTTTAGAAACAACAAGTAGAAATAGGTCGAAAATCAAGTTCTTTACTGAACAGTAGTAAAATTCTGCGGGTAAAATCTTTATTTGTAAGCATGAAAAGGTTTGTAAAACTCCTCAAATAAATCCACCAAAATTCTGGGTAAACCCCAATCAAGTCGAGAAGTACTGAGAAAAATTTCAGATCAAAATAATAATTTTAACATAAGAATAAAAATATATTACTCTTTAGAATTCATAGAAAACAAAATCTGGAAATCTTTCGACACCACTGTAGTAAAATCGACATAACTCACAAACCGTAAAACAAAACTGAGATCCGTCAAAAGGGTTGGAAAATAGACATAATTCTCTACAAATCATGTTCACAAAATATTTTCAAATACTGAACTTAATAGGGTCTAAAATACTGATCAATATCAGGGTAATAGAAAAATACAGATTTGTTCTTCATACACAAATCAACATAGATCACACGAAATTCATCCAAATCAACCCAAACATGAAATATATTATACTAGATGTCCAAAAAATACGGTATATGGTATTTCACAAGTCCACAACAAGTCTACCATGAATAACATGAACAAGCACAAGATAACATATGAATAACACGCATATATGCAACAAGAAGTGGTCAATTCTAGGTTATATCATGTCATGTATGTCGTGAGGTAACTGTGGTCAACTCATCACTATAAGATAATATCAATAAGGGGATTCACACACAAATTATCTCTAGAACCCAACTACACTACAAGCGGTATTTATTGTATTTACAAAGAAATTTAATATAAGTCACTTGCCTTAACCGATGACGAAAACGACTCCAATCAAGAATAACGGGAATGGATTCCCGAGCAACGAACTCAACGAACACATGGATCACGAACCAATCACGAACACAATCCAACGAACAGACCGAACATGAACCACGAACCCCCAACGAACCCACGAACCAAAATGAATCACATGAACCAAGACGAACCCACAAACACAAGCACACGAACACCACGACTACCCGAGATCACACCCTAACCCGAGCAAGCTTTTGCACGTGCAAACAAGAGAGCGAGAGGGAGAAGCAACGGCACATCTAGGGGGTCTCGCGTCGTTGTTGCAAATGCTGCCGAGGACGTCGAGGGAGGACAGGGCCAGGCAGGGCTGGTACCGTCCTGGTTGAAGTTGTCGTCGAGGACGAGGTGGGGTCTGCAGGAGGGCGGCTGGTGAGGTGGGTCGCAGCGAACAGTAGTCGAGAGGAGGAGGCACGGGGAGCAATGAGTCGACACAGGGAGATGGGTGTCGATGAGGGTGCAGATGGGGGGGAGGGGGTAGACGAAGAAGGGAGTAGGGAAGAGAGAGAGGGAGACGCCGAGCTGCGTCGCGGGTAGGCAGCGCGACAGGGGAGGTAGGGTCGGGGTAGAGTAGAGAGAGATGGGTGAAAGGCGACTAGGAGTTTGGGTGAAGGAAGGGGAACAGTCGGGTATTAATAGGGTGCATGGGTTTAGGGTTGAAGAGGTGACAGGGGGGGGGGGTTATCGGGTACAGTAGTTAGGTGCAGATGGGGTTTGGGGCTTATCGGGTTTGGGTTGTGGGTAGAATAGGGTTAGGTGCTGGTGGTGAAACGGGTAGGGTAGGATAGGTTAATGGGTAAAAGAGAATGGGTTTTAGGAAAAATGGGCTGGGGATTTAAATAGGTTATAGGGTTTAAAAAAAAGAAGAAATACAATAAAATAAAAATAGGTTTTGGGTATTAAAAAATATAATAACTAATAAAAATATACAATTAGGATTTTATAGAAATAATAATAATAATAATAATAACAATAACCATAATAATAATAATAGTATTAAAATAACAATAATTATACTTATAACAATAATAATGATAATAGCAGAACAATAATAATAACAAGAAAAATGAAAAAAAATAAATAATAGTAACAATAATAATAATAACAGTAATAGTAACAATAGTAAGATTTGTATAAAAATCATAGGAAATAGTTATAAATAAAATTATTGATTGAAAATAGATTTTTAATAGAAGATTAAAAATATATTTTGACAAAAGAATTTGAAAACCGAAAAAATAATTTGCCAAAATTTTAAATACAGAAAAAACACAAAAATACGTTTTTGGGAAAACCGGGGTTATATATATATATATATATATATATATATATATATATATATATATATATCATTGTATTGCATGAATTGAAGTATATGTGTTACATTGCATGATCCTAATGTACTATTGTCATCATTCTATTTGTCATATCCAAATTTATCATCCTATTGTTTTCCTGTTGTTACTATCGTTCATCTAATGTCTCTAAATTGCATATTGTATTGTTGCATCGATAAAATAATTAACAAGCCAGAGTTTAAGGGATTGACTAGAGTAGTTGATGATATAATGACTGTACTCAGAGGAGGGGCCCGTGTTTCCCTAAATATTGTATCGACTATTGTCTTATCGGTTGATTGTAACTTATGACGGTAACCCAATCTATCGTGTATTGTATCGCGGCCAAATTATCGTATCGTGCACTAAATATTGAATTGTAACTATTGAATATTGATTATCGTTGCCGAGTACATGATCTATAGAATATTCCACTATTAGTCTAAACGAAATTGATTGTATGCATCGACCCTGTAGTTATGGGATGCAGTACAACGTGCATTAGTTAGGTTGAAAATTGATAGACTTAAGAATCACACAACATCGACACTTCATATTATACATCATTGTTCCTATTGATACTAAATATTGTCTAATTGTTATTTACATTGACCATTGAACATTGACATTGAATATCGAACCATTGTTTATAACCATTGCATCGATTACTATCAATATTGATTATTGCTATTGTCCCATGTTATTGATTCCTATTGATCCATTGAATTCTTGGTTATATCGTTATTCCATTGTTTCCTTGCTTTCTCTACTTACTGTCCATGACTTGCTCTAAGGACAATTTTTTTTCTTTTTTTAGATAAAGTGTTCACAGGTGTTGAAGGTGAATTACCTGCAGGAATTGGAGAACAAGCTTTCTAAAGAATTATTGCTTTATAATTGAATGTTATTTCATTGAACTTATTGTATTGAAACTTATTATTATTGTGTTTGAATTTATTATTGTATTGGGCTTATGACACAGATATTGTTATTTGTTTCCAAATGTTGAATTATTGTATTTGGATATTTCATATTGTTTATTCCAAGTATTATTGTTCATGTGGTTATTATTATTGCCTGCGCAATTGTTATGTATTGTTATTATTGTTGATTTGAATGGGTAAACAGCTTATGGATGACGCAAGTCATTCGCTGGGCCAATCTCACATGCTTGTGTTCCGTATTTTTGAAAAGTGGGGTGTGACATTGCAGTGGAGAGATTTTCTAGCCGATGTGATTTCCCATGCGAGTTACCAACTCCTCGAAGGAGACCAGAGGCTTATCTCCGAAAGTGGGGGGCTTATGATGAGGGTGAAATTCACGGATAATTTGCACCGCATGATCCTTGCAATGATCTCGAGCCTCCTAAGGCCAAGATAAAAATCCTATGGGCAGCTACTTGCCCGGGGACTGCTCGCGGGCCATCCACAGGCCCACCACCCCGGCTCATCCGGCCAAGGAAAAGTTGACCAACCATTTATGATTGATGATCAAATCTTCTATAATCAGAGGATTAGTTACTCCATCACAACCCTAATCCACAAGATCTAATTAGGCTGCTGGGGATTCTTACTCCAACAGTTTCCCACCGACCTATGAATACAGGTTTACTACCATGGTTACCAGGTAATCAATATTTTGCCACCTAAACCTATTTTTACACCCTTGGTTGCTGACTTGATCGTCGAAGGGCCTGCCACTAGGAATACTCCCGGTATTTCAGGCTTTTTTGCAGGCGTTCGGTAGCCAACAACCACTGGTCAACCACTAGATCCACATAATCCAATCACACATTAGCCTCTCACTAGGATCCGATGTACGAATGAGATTTGCGTTTCTCATCAAACAAAAGAACTCATCATCTGTTACTCCCACACAAAAAAAGCAGCATCACTTACAAATGTGATAATGATATTGTCTTACAATCTACCAAAAATCTTATACTGCAGAGAATTGATAAATTTATATTAGAGAAGAACTTCGTGGTGATCATTCCTCTTTTAGTCATGCCTTTATGTTTGTGTTCCCTTTTTTCTAAAGAAAATATCAAACTAAAAGTGGCTTAGAACATGGTGCTCTACTGCTAAAATCTTGAGTGGCCGACCGTCTGAAAATCACCTTCTCAATGAACTTAACAAATGGTGGTCAATGTGGGGTCACCGGAATTGGGTTGTAAAGAAGATGTGCCACCTCCAATTTCTGGTTTCCTTTCCCTCACCAGAGAAGATGACTGAGGTATTTGAATTGGGGACAGTGGATTTCAGTTACTTTATAGTGCTCTTTAACCAATGGTACCCAAAATTCGGAGCTGAGCTGCCATAGGGGGAGATGTTCTGGATTTGGATCCACAACGTCCCCCTCCATTGTTGGGAAAGGTTATAAATAGAGTTAATCTCTGATTTTAGGCTAGTCGTTGAGATCGACCCTAAAACACTCAGGAAATCAGAATTCATATCAGCTAGAGTTCAGATCAGAAGCCCCGACATTGTAAAGATGCCAAGATTTGTTCAGATTTTCACTTATGAGGAAGCATACATCATTCCCTTTGTGCTTGAGAAAAAGGTAGGGGATGCAAACCCTAACTCTGCGAACACCTCTATTTCCTAACCCCCAACCCCCGAATGGATCTTGGACTCGACTATTAACGGAGCACACAAAATTGAAAGGGCCCACAGAGAGTTGATCCGTGTTGCGAAGGATTTTGATCAATGCCGGAGATCACCAGAGTTATCAAACTTCCAGTATTCTTTGGTGGACCAGGATCGCACTTCCATATCCAGATCCAGATCCATATCCATATCCAACGGCCTTGATGGACTGGATAAAGAGAGTCTATAGCATTTGGCTTATGCTTAGCAGACTCCAGATCCAGCTCTGGAAAAAGCAGAAAGAGCAGCTGCAAAAGCAAAACGGGAAGTGGCGGTGGCTGCCTCTACCACGTGGAAAAGCAAGTTGCTATTGTTGGGTTTATGTCTTTCATACTATGTTGGATACGAAGACGATGAGAAGATGGAGGGATCGAGACGATTAGAGACAGAGTGGAAGGAACAGGAAACATCAACAACAACAGCAATAGGAGTTGCAGTTGACCGCCCGACTGTACATATGTAACGCCCTGAGTTCCCAACACAGGAAACTCGAGACACAATCCATAATCTTTCCTTCAAATGAGTCCAAACACAGTAAAATCACAGGAATTTTTAAACTTTTATTGCCACAAAATGTTATTACAAGTACAAATTTGTTCAACAAGAATTACATCCCAAAAATTTACTGTACAACACTTATAATCTCACAAAGTACTACAATCAGAAAATTCTGCGACATACTGGACATTAACTTCCACTGATTGCTTTCCACAGCTCGAGTCTCCTCCTCCAAGATCAGCCATCCTGCAACTAAACTGACTGTGGGCACGTCAGTTTAATGCAACTGACGCAATGCTTGATAAAAGACTCCCTAAAACTCAACAACCAAAATTGATGCAAAAAGGAAAATGTGCAAACTAATCATAAGTGTTAGTGTATGCCCTGCCTAAAGTCTAATGAACAATTCAAAATGCACATGATGCACTTACTCTAATGCAATTCATTTGGAAACGTATGCATCCCATACTACATACTTCGCCATCTTACAACTTCAATGGAAACGTATGCTTCTTGTAACACCCCACAAAGTTGAGTTCAATTTTGCCCACGGGTGTTATGCACTTGTATTTTGAACTGTTACGAATAATATTGGTAACATATTTTTATATAACTTTCATTCGTATTTTATATTACGATTATTTATATATTTTCTGTTCTCTCAAAATTCATTTTAATCCTATTTTGAGCCAACTCAAATATTAATTTTAATCTTTGTGTTTTTACGTGTATTGCACGTATTTTCAATATACGTGTCGATTACGTATGTTTTACGGTTATGTGAAATATCCGTAACATTATTAATATATATGTTCTACGTATTTTATATTTTGATTGTTTTTTGTTCTCTCAAATTTATTTTGTATTGATACGTTCAACGCACGTGTTTGCAGTGCACATGTTGGTTCCTAAAATTTTCTTGAGTCATGAATATTTTTCTTCTCATTTTTCTAGTCACAATTGTGTGATTTATTTTAAATTAAAATCCATTAGGCCTAAATCCATTTTGTAGCCCACTGAAATTGATTTAAAGCTCATGATTGATTTTGTGTGCACTAAAGTGTACATTTAAAATATAGTTAGTTTGGTACACTTGCCATGTGTAACACACACATCTAACCTAATACAAATTAATAATCAAATTTGTATGAAGAGTGTGCACACACATTGACTACATGTGCACGTGTTTTTAACCATGGTTGAGAATGAGGGAGAGTGGTGTGAGTTAGTGGGAAATGGAGAGTTATTTTGGGAAGTGGGGAGCTATTTTGGCCACACAAATTTTCTATCAGTAGTCTATACTTATGTCATGAACAACACAACTCAAAACAAAAACAATAGAGGGAAAGAGGGAGAAGAGCTTGCGGGTTGTGCTAGGAAGAGGCCGGCCATTTTTTAGGGAGTTTGGAGCTTTGGAGCATTACTTTCTAGGAGTTCTACTACTAGAAATTCTACAGTTGAGGTGAGTGTTTCTTCAACTTTCTAATATAGTTTTATTAGTAGAATGTAGCGCTCCGAATTTTCAATAAATAAAACTAGAAATACATGGCACTAATTCCAGAATCAACCTCAATTGTAATCATAAACATAGCCTCCAAATACAGGGAAATTAATTTTTCTTTATTACATCAACTCTTTTACAAAGCGTATCGGAATTTTAACACTTTAAATCAGAATTCTCTCTTTACAATCATTCCTTTTACACGATATGCATAAACATTTATTAATCTACCACATGCTCCCAACTCCATGCTAATGGTACCTACCTATAAAATATGAGGCTAGAGATAACCCTAACCCCAAAAACTACAGGGGTCAGCCATAACAGTGTGAGTGATATTCAAGGGAAAATACAAACTTAAATGAAAGCATAAGGAATAAAATTATAAATCTACAAGTGAAATATATTAACACAGTAATAACAGATGGAACATGAAATAATAATAAATGAAATGATCAAGTGAAGCTAGGCTAAGTGTCAACTGTAAGAAGACAGAAAACAAGCATGCCTAATACAAGTCAAGAAAAACACAAATGCACATGATGATTACTAATGCATACTTGTCGGAATCTATGCATCCCACTATATATTGGTCTGGTTTAAGCCCTTATCGTTCTCCACTTGATAGGATTTAGTCCCACGATATGCCACCAACTTACTGCGATGACTACTACGAGATTTAGACATTTTGCAAGTATTGGCTCTCGCACTTGGAATACTGGAGACTAATCCACTCTGTGGATCATTCTGTGGCCTATTTAATCCATTGTCCCGGAATACCAGGGAATATCTCACCCCGCGGGTCATTCTGGAGCCCTCGTTACACAAATATCTCATGATAGTCGCTCTCATCTCGGAATACTGGAGATCAAACCCTCTGTGGATTATTCTGTGGCCTATTTCATCGATCGTCCCAGAGTAGTGGAGAATATCTTACTCTACGGATCACTCTGGAGTCCATAACTCACGTTTGCTCTCATTTTATCATATCACCATCTAGTGCATGTCCTTATATTTATTAAGTTCAGTTAATTAACCACAGTTTCCCAAGAGTTGGTGTACCCTGCTGGACTTAACTCAACTAATCAACATCAAGGCCCCAGCTGGCCATAAACCACAAAATCTCATCCGCCAGCATACTAGGCTCCCACTCAATCTCCAGAGTCTCATAACTCAAAATATTATTAACAATCTTTTTAGGGTCGACATCATAACCCTAAGCCTCAAATCAAAATCAAACATGGTTTAAATTATAAAAATTACTCTTCATTAATCACATTCCTTTTAATCAACCAACATTGCCATGAGAACTCGTTTATATGTATGGAAGCACATCTCATCTATGAAAATATAGATTTTTACAAAATATGAAAATTATACAATTTCGTTACTTAAATCAGTACACTCTAAAATCAATATTAAATTCTGAAAAAATTCACTTAAATCCAGCACATAACAAGGAATCCACCGTAAAAATATGGGCTCAAATAAATTAGTTTAAAGGGTGATATTCAATAAATTCTGAAAACTATCTTTCATTCCAAAATCTGAAAGTTACATGATTTCGTTCCTCTAAACAGTACATTTTATAGTCGATATTAAATTATGGAAAAATTAAATTAAATTCATCACATAACGAGGAATTCACCATGAAAATTTGAGCTCAAGTAAATTAGTTTAAAGGGTTCATATTCAATAAATTCTAAAAACTAACCGTTATTTTAAAAATCTGAAACTATGATAGTACAGTGGTAGAAATTGCATATCTTATAATCTATAAGTCGGACTGAGGATCCATCAGATGTCCTGGAAACTAGACACAGTGAACTACAATTTCTATTTTATAAGTTTTAGGTAATTTCATCAGCAACTAAGTCAAAATCTTGTTCCAAACTAAAACAGACGACTGTCCAGACCATACTATGTCTTTAAAATCTCATCAAAACTCGATCAAACCACTCATATATATTTGTTTAAACCCACATATAGATGCCCCCATATGTACACAAGAGTTCTCAAACATAGCAAAAAAAAATCACGCAAAAAACCCACTCGAAAACACCAAAAAAATCTAACAAAACCCTAAAAAACAGCAAGCTGCTGCTGCTGTTATTACTGTAGCTGGGGTTGAACAGTAACCGAGGGTTACTGTTCATCCGAAACCCAGTACTGTTTGGGTTTGGACAGTAACCCCCTGGTTACTGTTCACCCGAACCTTGACCTAGGAATTTGATGTTTATTATTATTATTATTATTTTTTGTATATTTCTTGCCAAAAATATACACAACAATTACATAAAATCATATAACTTTATTTTAACTAGTAATATACACGTGCGATGCACGTATTAATTTAAAAAAAAAATTTAAAGTAAGAACTTTGATTTACACATGTGATGCATGTTTTAATAAATATGATTATATATTTTGAAAAGTAAATGTGAAGACTATAATGGGAGAGTTGGAGTTGCACATCTGTTGCACGTAAGTATGTAGATTTACAACTCCAACTATTCCACTATAATAATTATTATATATTATATTATAGATAGATAGATAGATAAATAGATAGATAGATAAATATATAGTAATTTACACATGTGATGTACATTTAATATATTTTAAAAAAATTAAAGTAAAAAATTTGACGTAGTGAGGACTCGAACCAGAGACCTCCTTCATATTAGTTATGCACATACAGTTACGCGTTGGTAGATTTACAAATTTACAAATGACACTAAGGCCTTCTCCCATTATAACATTAGAGATATTAGAACAATGAAAAGTCTCATATTTTATTCATCCAAAACTTTTTTCTTGAATCATACACCAAGATCTGACATCTACAATTCCATAATCTCATTAGATTTATTTCTTTAAGCAAAATTTTAATCTTTTATGCATAAGCCACTTCAAAAATGAATTACATTCGATCCATACAACAATTATTCAAACTCTAATGTTTAGTTTCAATTTTTGATTATTAAGAACAACCAATAACATGGAAAGATCTCAACTTTATAATCAATCAAGCATGAATGTAAGAGAATATAACAAGTTCTAATTATTTCTACATATCTTTATTAACTACAATTAAATCCATAGATCACAAGTTAGATTTTTCATCCATCACCAATATTTAACATTCAAAATCAATAAAACATGATCATCTCTCATAAAAATTGCATCTTTAGTTCATGTAAACATCTATAAGTCCATTCATCATGATAATATGAGTAAAATACATCAAAAGACTATAAGTATCACTCACCTCAAAGAAGATCAACTTGAAGAACAATAATAGAAATAAAGAAAGGCCTTCTCCATGCAAAAGTCCAAGATCCAAGCTTTAAACTCCAAGAAAATAACGAGAAAGAGATATTTTGAGTGCAAAATAGGGATGGTCGGCTACTGCCCTTATTATAGGCCGGGATTGGCCCCTAGGATTTCACAAAAGTTTACAAAATTACCCCCCAAGAAGATTATTTATTTACATATATGGATCCCTTCCAATTATTAGTTAATCAAATTAATTTAAAAATAAAATAAAATTAATTACCTTCATGTCCCAGATCTGACCGACCAATATATGCAGCCCAAAATTTCAAAATCTGGACTTTTTACTCCGAGTGGCAATTTTGCACAAAAGTCCTTTATTTTTGAGTATTTGCAAATATGCCATAAAATATTCATAAATAATCCAGAAAAGTTATAATTATTATCTACTAATAAAGATTAGGTTTTCCAAATAGTTTTGCTAACTTTTATACTCCAGGAAGAATATTTTCAATAATGCCCCCTAGAATCTCAAATTTGCGTAATTATATATTTATTAAGTTAAATCAATAAAAGTCAACCAAATATGGAAATAATCTAATTCCTTAGAGCTTTCTACTGAATAGGCGGCCCTAAATGCAGCCAAAAAATTTTTGAGTTAAATTTTCACCCCTAAACAACTTTTTACAAAATGACCCATTTCTTTCAAAAATTTACAAAAGTAATTTTCTTTATTCAGAAAATTTCCAAAAATTCAAATATACCCAATAAAAAAATAATAGAATTTTTTCATCAAATCAAAATTCTAAATTCACACTTCATAAATATTTGTCATACATTAATTCAAGATATTGTATTAAAAATTGGGGGTGTTACATAGAATATCTGACATGTGTGAATTGTTAGATGCATGATAACTTGTATAGATTGAACATCCATATTTAGATTATTTGTTGTTGATTGATTTTGTGAAATAATGATATGGTTGATTTGGGGGGCATTTTCATAAGATTTTGTTTTGAGTTTTAGTTGCAATTCAAAAAATTATAACTATTAAATTAGATGGAATGTAGAGCTAAATTTTTTATAGGAGTATCTTGTATATGTCCGGAAAATCTGCTTAAAATTTCATCATATTTGGATGTCGTTTAATATTTTAATAAAATTCAAACATAGGACTGGTTGGTTGTTGGCTAGTTGCTGAAAATTTGTACACATTTCAGATTTTGATCATTTCAGCATTCTAAATGAACTATTTTGAGAAAAGTCAAAACTAAGAACTTGAAGTCGACTCGTTAACCTTTTTTTAGAGTCTAAGAAATCAAATTTTCATAAAAAATTGAATTTATAATGAATTTTACAAGATTGAATAAGTGGCAATATTTTAATTGCAGTATAACATTCGACCCTACTATAGATTTCAAAGAATTCAAGGTTATAGACATAATATTTTGGGAAAAATTATGACTAAAAAGTAATAGTAGACTTGTAATCCTTGTTTTCCTAAAAATGTATTTTTGTATATTTTCTGTATTTAAAATTTTCGCAAATTATTTTTTTCGGTTTTCAAATTATTTTGTCAAAATGTATTGTTGGATCTCTTATCAAAATCTATTTTCGACCAATAAATTTAATTGTAACCATTTTCTATGATTCTATATTGTAATGCAAATCTTATTTTGGTTATTATTACTTTGATTTCGATTATTATTATTAATACTGTTATTATTTTTATCATTTTCTTATTATTATTATTGTTCTCAGTATTATTATTATTACTGGTATTTTTTTATCCTAAATTGTATATTTTTATTTGTTATATTATTTTATTTTGATTTTAATATCCAATACCCTATTTCTTATTGGATTTTTAATAAAACCCATTTAAACCCATTAACCCATTTATTTCAACCCATACCCACCTACATACACTTAACCCAATACCTATCCTATACCCGTTAACAACCTCACCCGAAACCCATTAATTAACCCAACCCGAAAAACCCACCTGTACAACCTAACCCTAAAATTTCTCCATCCTACAAAACCTATGCATACCTTTAAACCCGTGATCTACCTCTTCGTTTCCCCTATTATATCCCGCCGACACCCAGCCGCCTTCTTCAACCACTGCCGTCTGCAGTGTCGACAACCCTCCACCTTTCTTCTCCCGTATCCCTCTCTCGTATCCTCGGTGCCACTTCTCCTCGCAGTGCTCCTCAGCGCGACCTCAGCGACGCAGCCATAGTGCCCAGACGCAGCCGCCCTGGTCCCCTCCCTGTTTGCTGTCGCGCAGCTAGTGCAGCGAAGCAACAACCAGCGTCAGCCCCTAACTTCACCGCACCTACCTGTAGTGTGCTGTTCTGTGCTGTCTCTGACTAGCAGTAGCAACCCGACGTAGCCAGCGCATCGGTCCCGATGTTCCCTATGTTGTGCTCGTCCCAACTACAGCACCGCTCCTCGCTGTCGTAGACCGTGTGATGCCCCTCTGCTGTCGCAACAGTGACTGATAGCCGCTATCCATGCTGCTGCCTGAGCCCATAGCCATGGGTGTGCTGTTCTTGATCATGTGGGTTTTTGATCATGTTTGAGTGCATGTGGGCCGTCCGATCATCTTCATCACATCTCATCTTGATCTCCTTGATTATGGACCATCCGATCGTCAATATGATTCAGTCATCATCATCATCAAGATACTTGATCTCGACCATTGGATCTCCCTTGATCATCGCGATCGTGACCATCATCTTAATCTTGATCTTGATCTTCGATCTCAGTCGCCCGATTGTGTTCGTGATCTCGATCGTCTTCATCTTGTTCGTGAACCGTGATCCGTTTGTTGTGTTCGTGCCTCGAGAATCCGTTCTCATTATTCTTGCTTGGAGTCGTTTCGTCATCGGTTAAGGCAAGTAACTTGTACTCAAATTCCTTTGTATGATACAAGTCAAAAATACTGCTTGTAGTGTAGTTGGGTTCTAGAGACAACTCGTGTGGGTGTTATTTTAATGGGTTTTGTCACTATAGTGCCTTTTGACCATAGTTGACTCACGACACAAAATTTCCATGAAACAACTTAGGTTTTGCCCGTTCGTGATTTGATCATGTATGTGGGATCTTTGTGAGAAACTTGGTATTTGTTGAGATCCATGTATAGACTTGCCTTGGATATGTTAAATATCCTATTTCATGATGTTTGGACACTTGGTAGACTCGATTTCATGTTTGGTTGCGTTTTGATCAAGTTTCGTTGAATCTATGTTGATTTTGGTTTTTGAGAAAATTCTGTATTTTGTCGATAATCTGTCTTAATCAGTAATTTAGACCATGTTAAGGTCAGAATCTTAATTTCAGTATAAAACATGAGTTTTAGAGAAATTCGTCTTCTTTCTAACCCCTCTGACCTTACTTGATTTTATTTTTGTATGTGTGAGATATGACTGTTTTACTACAGAGGTGTAGATCATTTCCAGATTTCGTTTGTTGATGATTTTGATGACTAAATTATTTTGATACTTATGCTACACATATTATTTTGATCTAGAACTTTGGTCAGTTTTTCTATACTTATTTAGGGATTACCCAGAATATTGGTGGATTTTATTGATGAGTTTTATATGTCATTTCATGCTTGTTTATAAAGACTATACTTGATGTATTTTGCTCGCTGTTCTGTAATGAAACGTATTTTCACCCTGATTCCTTTTACAGTATGGAAAATATTTTTGAAATATAAAAGTTATCTTATTCTATCTATTTTTGTCTCCCTTTGGCGGATTTGGATTTTGTTTCACTGGTTGCGAGATATTATAGTTTTCGTACAGCAGTGTTGGGAATTCCAGATTTGCCAAACTATCGTTTCTTGATGTTTTCTAATTTTTGATGACTGAACTAATCTTACTGTAAAATTATGAAACTTTATATTTTGATGGTAGACATATAGGGGAATACCCCAGATTTTTCGTGGATTTATTTAATGAGTTTCATGCTATTTTCCTACTCTTGAATTCGATTTACTAATTTCTGGCTGAACATATTTTCTGGATTCAAATCAGTATTGAATTATGTTTTTGTGAATTAGTATATAACTTACTTATATTAGCTGGATTCGGTTGGGTGTCTATTTTCTAGACCTTTCGACGGATTCAGATTTTCATTTTTGTAACACCGGGAATTACTGTTTTACTACAGCATGGTCTTGCTGTCCTGAACTTGAGATTTGTTTATTTTATTCTTTTATGAGATATCTTGCACTTGTACATGTTTATCTTGCAACTTGAACTTATTACATAACCATGCCATGATATACTTGATATGTTTTGCACACCTACATGCTTGTTTGACATTAATAATAAATAACCAAGCCGGAGTTTAAGGGAAAGATCTGATAGTGGATAATTCAGAAATGTGTACTCGGAAGGAGATCTATTGATCCTACGTGATATTTGGAGCTTGATATTTGGTTATTTGGAGCTTGACATGTGATTACTTGCACTTGCACACTTGACACAGAGCTTGATATATTTTAGGTATTTGGAGCTTGTTTGGAGCTTGTTATTTGGGATATTTGGAGCTTATTTATCTGGTTACTTGGAGCTTGATACTTGTTTACTTGGAGCTTGTCCCTGAGTACACTGTCCTCTATGTTCCACTATGAAATCTAAAGCAAAACTGTTTGTTGTAGCAACCATATAAGGTGGGGTGCATGAAGTGCTACCCAGATAGTAATCACTACAAGACTTGACACATGATACTTGAACATGATACTTGAACATGATACATGCTTGCTTGATACTTGACTACATGATACATGAGACTTGATACATGACACTTGATACATGAATACATGATACTTGATACTTGATGCTTGTTTACATGATACTTGTTCACATGACACTTGACACATGTCACTTGTACTTGTTCATCTTGTCATGCTAGTATTCTATTTTGATATCATGCTTATACCATGTTGCTAGTTAGTTTCCCATGTACTTGGATCCTGCATTACAAGTGGCCCGTAACATGCAATTGACGGGTACTTGTTTTCTCTTTTCCTCTTTCCTACAATTGTTAAATTTCAGATTTTGGAGAACAGGTTCCAGACGGTATTGGTGACATGAAGTGCTAGTGATGGATTTTATTATTATTTCTTCTAGCTTGCTTGAACAATATTGTATTCTTGTACTTAGATTTATTTTGTATTTGGCCAATGTGACCCAGAATTTTGACTTATTCAGATCATGACTATTTGAAATTTAATATATTTTATTTCAAGTATTCTTGTTGGTATTTTGGTTCATATGTGCATGATTGGTTGATTCTTTTGCTTCCGACTCTGAATATTCTTGTGAAATGTTGTAAAGATTCTTGAACAGCTTATGGATGATGAAAATCATTCGCTAGGCTTTTGTTACGTTTCCGTATTCCGTATTCTCTTTTGGAAAGCGGGGCGTGACAAGACTTGTATACCTTTAATTTGATCCAAGAACACAAAGTTTCATGAAGTATATAACTTTCTATGATTTTTACAAGTATCATGAGTTGCAGTTTTTGGATTATGAACCTACTATTTTGCAAATGGATTTAGATGAAGTAATTGGTGATGAATGTAGATGATCTTAACTACAAAGTTGTAGTAGAATCATTCATGTTTCCTAAATCTAATTTTTGGAGTAGTATTGGAATTTATATGATTTTTACAATACCATGGGTTGATGACTTTTATCTAGTTATCCTAAATTTTTTACAGCGTATAAAATTGGATTTAAAAATGGAATGTTAGTAAGATGTACCTTATGAGGAATTAAGAGATAATTAAAGGATGAAGTTGGAATGTTAAACATGTGACGTTTATAAGGATTTTAACTCATCAAGTGTTATTGAATGGTGCTATAAGAAGTTGGTTACTTCATGATTGATGATAGCAAAGAGAATGAATACAAGAAGTTAAAAGATATTTAATTAATGGAAATTTTTATATGAGGTTAGATGTAACCTATGTGATCTCTTTTGAGATGGTTGCTTGTTCTAGAGTGAGTGGGACCCAGAATACCGGCAGTTGTGATAAATGAATTTTTGAGAAGTAATCAGTGTGGGTTGACTTTCTCTTTGAGAAGTAGCCAGTGTGGGCTAACATCTCTGTGTTTGTTTTAAGTCCGGTAGGGTAATCTTGCTCTAGGTTGTGATAATTATAATTAAACGTAAGGACATGCACTAGAAAAGGAGATGTGATGAAGCTTGAGCAAACGTGAGTGGGAAGGCTCTCTATAGTCGGGCGGATGTTTTTCGGGACTATAGTTACAGTCGGGTGGCTGTATTCTAGGACTGGGCTCAACATGGTCGGGCAGATGTATTTCGGGACTATGGTTACAGTCAAGTGGATGTATTCCGGGACTAGGCTGGCGGATGTATTCCGGGACTATGGTTGGAGTCAGGTGGATGTATTCCGGGACTGTAAGTTTTATGCGAGATGAGTTTCAATTACTTTCGGGACTGTGAATAATCGGGCGGATGTACTCCGAGATTATGTATAGTCGGATGGAAGGGAGACGAGTCTACAGTGTTCTGAGCTAGAGCGACGCCTACGGGATGTTTGCGTGATGAGGGTTCTGTATGGTCAGATGGATGTACTCCGGGGACCGGAACCTATACTCGTGGAATGTCTAAATCTTGTTTTGTCACCGTAGTAGGATTTCATAACGAGGGATTGAACCCTATAATGAGGAGTACGTTAAGGGCTTGCCCATGGACCTATGTAGTATGGGTTGCATAAAATCCGAACATGTATGCATTAGTGTCATCGTAGTGTAATGTCTATATTAGGCATTATGTTCATATCATACATTGGCATGTTTAGGATAGTCACCTTTCACATTTTGTTTTACATTCAAGTTTGTGTTTGCTAAAGTAGAAGAATCTCTATATTATAGCATTGCGTCAGTATTATGCAACTGACATGCCCACAGTTTCTTCGTTGCAGGATTGGACTTGGCATGGGCTTGAAGTCACTATGATGAGTTGTTACAAGATTGAAGAATTTTCATATTTGTAGATTGTGTTGTATTCGTTTAATTTCGCTGTGTTGTTGTAAAGAACATGTTGTACATTAAAAAGTTTTAAATTCCTTGTAAATTTGTACGAAGTTGAAGTAAAAGATCCTGTTTTTGCTACGAATTACCTATGTTTGAAATTCGGGGTGTTACACATCTCATACTACATACTTCCCATGGAGTTCTCTTTCTTCTGATTGTAGGGTTTGATTGCTCGCGATGCTCCCTACTCTTGCACTATATCCTGTTCCTGACATTCACCTAGTGGCTAATGAGGTTGCAGTCGTTTGGTCCGATCCCGTCTCTCCAGTCAGTAGTGGTGTCCCTATTTTTCACTATGCTCGGTCCCCGTAGTCTCACTGCTCCGGAACTCACCTAATAAGTTGCTCACGATCATACAGGTGGCCCCGCGGAGTTTCCGCTCACCGAGACGCATAGAGTCTTACTCACCCTTGGAGAGTCTTACTCTAGCTCCCTGCCCGTACTAAACAACATAGAACTTGACAGACTTGTAGGGTCCATTCCTTACATCTACCAGGAGTACCTCCTGTTCTTACCACTAGATCCCAGAAATCAACAGATGAGACTACGTTGCCCGTCCCCCCATACAGGCGAGACGGTGCAGCACGTGTCCCCTTGACAGGAGAGTACAACCACCTGACTAGTGCCTATCCTATCACTACATAAGACTGCTCATAGGATACTACTATTAGACATCAATCCTAACTTAGAATTCAAAAAACAACTACTGATCTTAAATGCAAAGATATATATTACCAGTCGATTACTAGCTAGTAAAAACCCAACCTTCAACCAAAATAAGAAAGCTCTAGGGAAACCAACACGACCCCTAGACCCGGCTCAAGAGTTGGCCCAACTTGGCCCAAACTTGACCCAACGACAATAGCGATTCGACCTCCGTCGAATGCTAAACACCCTCTTGCTTGGATCTCGACCCCGTCTTCGGCTCGCGATCAATTCCTCATTGGTTAGTGATCTGCCAACGCCCGAAGACTGTCTTCATCCATTGCAGTTGAGGTAAGAAAAATTATTAATCATTAATGGTCAAAATGGATAAATGGTCATAGGGTGATAACCATTACCCTAGGCAACAATAAGCTAATATACATAGCCAAATATATAACAAACAGTGGACATTCACAAGTTCTATTCAACATGATCAATTCATAATTCAAAAGCTAATTAATGGCTATCTAACTCCAATTATGACTTTAACATTATACAGTAGCTCGACCTAACCCTTGGACACTACCATGCCCAAGGGTACCAATATTAACCACACTATGGCCGAACTAAGCGGCGAACTGACCACCGTCAATTTTCACCCTGCCTTCCACGTTTGGAGTTGATTATGACCTCGGCCTGACCAAACATGTTGTTCCCGTTAAATAATTTTGCTCCATGGTCTCTTGACCAAGTGGTAGCACCAATAACAACGGACATCCCTCCGTATACGGCGAGCACGCTGGCATTCCTCCGTGTACGGCGAGCACGTCGGCGCACGAGTCGTCTCCAACACGTTCGAAGCAACACAGGCTACTAACTACCCAAAAGATTGAGTAGTAACGATAGCCCCCCCCCCCCCCCCCCCCCAAGTAAAATCTATTACCCTAAGAAACAACAAGCAATACACACACCCGAGTAGTAAGATTCACCCCAAATAGCAATACCACACAAGTCTACTCTAACTTAAGCAAGTTAGAAGATTATAGTAACAAACGGATTGCATAATGCAAACATAGGATAAATAGGCAATCCAATTGTAAAACATTATAGATGTAATTAACATAACTCCAACATGATCAATCACGATCCAAGAGTAAGAATAATCATCATTCTAAGACTATTCTAATGCCATACTATGATGGAAACATAAATTCAATCAAAACAACAACTTAGTCATCCAACATACACCTGGTGTTGTTTGCGAAAATTACCAAAAATCACACACTTGATGAAAATCAGAGTTCTTAAGGTTTTTGGAAAGATCATTAAGTCTACTCCAACTTCTCAGTTGAAAACTTTCTCAAAATAGTTCATTTAGATAAAGAAAAATAGACAAAATTGAGTGGCATGTAAAACTTCCGGATCTGATGAAACTATCGACCTGTCACACAATAAAACTCCTTTATAAATGACAAATGATCTCAAAACTTCATAATATTTTGTAAAATTTCTCTAGAGATATAGGAGCAATACATATCCAAAATTTGGCTAGAAACTCCAAGCATACAAGAAGTTGTGATAGTTTGAATAGGATGCAAAATTACTAACAGAAACTACCATGTTTCTTAACCACTGCAACAAAATATATTTAAAAGAAATACCAAATCTTGTTCAAAAATTACGAAACTTAGTAGAGTGGTTGTGGACACATAGAGGAACCTCACATAAAAATTTCAGCTCAAGACTCCAAATATTCCGAAAGTTATGAATCTTCAAACTATAAAAATATGAAGACAGAACGGAAAGCAGTTCACCCACCAGTGATGGTTTTGCACTTTATAAAAATATCAAAAATTCTCCAAAGATTATGAAATTTGGGAGAATTTATAAAGACATGTAAGAGTACATACTGTAAAAAGTTCAACTCTAAATTCATAGTATTCAAGGAGTTATGATTTTTGCAAATCAAACATGTTAAAATTCAACATAGCAGAAATTCTTTCCCCCAAACAGCAAGAAATGAAATTTATTAAAATATCATACCACATCCAAAATTAATGAAATTTGGTGGAGTTGTTGTGAATATGTATAAGAAGATCCAGTAAAAATCACAGCTCTATATTCATACTTATCATGAAGATACAAAATTTATAAGTCAACGTGTTAGATTCAACAAACAACAGTTTTTCTTTCCATAACCAGCAACTTGTTAGATTTTATAAAAATTTGAAACAACCTCCAAAATTTTTGAAATTTGGGAGAATTGATAAAGACATGTAAGAGCACATACTGTAAAAATTTAAACTTTAGATTCATAGTATTCAAAGAGTTATGATTTTTGCTAGTGAAGCATGTCCAAAATTCAATACAGCAGAAATTTTCTCCCCAAACAACAACTAAATGGAGTTTATTAAAATATCAAACCACATCCAAAGTTAACAAAATTTGGTGGAGTTCTTAGGCACACAATCAAGATTCTCATAAAAATTTGAAGTCTAAATTCCAACATAGCACAAAGTTATGAATTTTCTAATCAAACATGCTTATTTTTTCACAAGATTCATTCTTTTTATATCAATTGACACTCTTAGCTCATATAACACAAATTAGAACATGCAAGATTTCATTCACACCATACCACAAGCCCAAAATAGCAACTTAGCATTCATCACTAACAAAAACTACATTCACATGCATAAAGTTGAGAAAGTCACCCACATATGAAGTTTGATTTATTCTCCTTGCTTCTTCTTCAACCTTGCTTTCTTGGGCTTTCTCCTCCTTGCTCCTTGCTCCTTGCTATTCTTATCCAATCATTGTTTTCATCTCCTCCACCTAAGCTCCATGAAGAGATTTAGAAGTGTAGAAATACTAGGAATGAGAAATTAAGGATTTTGAAGTAGGAATTTTAGGGTTTTGGAAGAATTAAGAAATGAATGGGTTTCTCTTTTGAAAAAAAATGGAAAATGGGGAAGGGGATTTGGCTGCCGGACAATATAGAGAAAAGAGAGAGAAAGAGAGAGTGGGGGTGAGAATGAGGGTGAGTGAGAGAGTGGGGGTGTTTGTATACAAAACAAGCACATAGTTTTTTTCCTAGGTTGTTTAGGGTTTTTAATTAGTGGTTTAGGAATTTTAATATGAGAAATATACATACATACATAATGCACATACTTGTATGCATATATATACACATACATATATACAATTGTATCATACTAGACTTTAGAGAAAAATACTTGCATGTAAACAAAAAATAATTCTATTCAAAAATAATAATTAGTGTTTATACCTTCCATCTCAATTTATAGCTGAGATAAGTATTCAATTTGGTTAAGAAAATATCCCTACTTCAATTCACAAATGTACCGTTGTCGGGTTCAAAACATATTAAATAATATGTCCCAGTACTTAGTGAATTAAAATTGAGAAAAAATCCATTAATACATGCAATTTCTGAATTATGCACGAAATAATGTACAAAATAGTTATATACTATTTTGAGGGATCTTACAACATACTTCCCGCGAGGGGGACAATCGACCGGTCTTGTTAGACGGTCGACCGAATGCGGCTGATGCAAAATTTTCGGTGCGGGTCTGGGTGATTTCCTTGATGCCGAACTTGCTCTTCAAGTTAGATCGTGTGGCTTTTATCGTAGGGTTATCTCTTCAGTAATATCCAATGGCTGTTGTATCAAGATATCAACATAGAGTTTCTCTAGATCTCTATATATTATTGTTATTAGCCTCCATTGAGATCCAAGAGAGAGAGAGAGAGAGAGTACTTCATTGAAGAGAATTAGAGTTTCTCCTATTGTAAACAACTAGTATTTAGTGGTGAGGCTTGAGAGAGGGTTGTAGTGAGAATGTAATATTCTTGTATCTTCTCTAGTTGAATAACATGTCAGTTTTTTCTCTCCTGGATTAAGGCGAAAGCCTCAACCAGGATAAACTTGTGTGTGTTTTGGTGTGTTTGGTATGATCTCATATGTTCTTGGTGGTTTGTGTTGACTGCATCATATAACTTAACAAGATCCTCAGAAGAGAAGAGTTTCGCTAATTCCCTAATAAGTGGTGTCATTGTAGCACTTGTTTCTCTAACAGCCATTTGCTAAAGTATCTAAGAAGGAGAGTAGAGGTGTTGCTCTGAACCCAAAGCTTAGAGAGCTCAGAGCAGCTGGGTTTGGAAAGAGAGACAAAGACAGCCAGAAAGATAATAAGGGTTCTAAGATGAGATCGGGAAGAAAATGAGACAGAGGCTCAGGCAGGATTTTACTTTCTTGCCTTTTGAGCGCTTCAAATTCCACCCCTCCAACATGCGGCAGCAATGCAGTGGTGCCTCCTGCCAAACCATGTGCCCCTACCTTGGTTTCTTCGCCCATTTGCATGCCAAATCTCCTGCCCTCAAACGCTACAGTTGAAGCGCGTGCTACATCGAAGATAGTGGTGTTTGGGCTTGGGCCTGTCATGATGCCCACAAAGAATGTGATTTATAATCCCGTGACTAATTGTGTTGGGCCTCAGCATAGTAAGGGCCCTATTGTGGATTATGGGTTGGTTGCTTCACCAAATGAGCCTATTAACTCTTCTCTTTGCAACTTATCCGCTCTTGGGCCCAAGATGGGGTCTAGAGTGGATTCCCCCTCCATGATGAAGATGAGTGTCTTAATTTGGAAGATGATGACCCAAACTCAGAGGAGTCAAATTTTGAGGAAGAGGTGGTTGCAGATACTCCAATAGTGTTGGGAGGGGAACTAGTGCCCACCTTTTCTCTTTCCCCGCATATGGTACCCTCCACTATTCCTGAGTCTCAGTCTAGGTTTGAGGGGGCTGTAGTAGTGGAGGGGTTTCAGGATTCTGGCAGTGCACAAGAGGTCACACATGGAGTCTTTAGATGATTACCAGGAGGCCGCAGCTGCTGCTAAGGTCTCTACGACCGACAGTGGAGGTACGCGTATTTGGTTATCGTCTATTTTTAATTATATATCAGATTTTGATGTATTATATCTATCCAAAACTTATGGTCTCGCAGTGTGCGATACTGATCAAAATGCCTTACTCCTCAATAAGATTAGAGGATGAGAATTGGATAGGAAGGCTCTTGTAGTGGATATGGGTCCCAATTCCTCACGTTTATCCAAATTGGTTAGTAATGATTATGCTGATATGGAATGTTAGGGGTCTGGGGGTTCGAGGAAAATGGGGGATGGCTAGGGATTTTATTAACTCCTCCAAAGTAGGGTCTTCAGGAGACCGAACTTGCGCAAGTTTTTCGATTCAGGAGAGTCGGTGGGTCTAGGATCTTCAATTGGAGAATTCGGTCGTCGATCAGAGCATCTGGGGGTATTGTGATTGGCTTTAACCCCAATCTCTATAGGTGTATTGAGGAGGCCCAAGGGGAATTCTCTCTATCTCTCAAGATCCAATATCGGACGGACAATTGGATCCAAATTATCTTTGTGGTCTATGGCCCCAACCATCAACCCTCTAAAGCGTCGTCATCTGGACAGAACTTCACTCAATCCATACGAGGTGGCACGACCTGTCAGTGGTTGGGGGCGATTTCAACATAACTAGATTTGCCTTCGAACATCATGGTAGGGGCTCTAGCGATTCGGACAGGGAAGAATTCAACAAGGTTATTACAAACTCGGAGCTTGTTGACATCCCAATTTTAGATAGACTCTTCACTTGGTCCAAGATGCAAGCTACTCTGATCATGGCTAAACTTGATAGAGTTCTTATCTCGGTGGACTGGGAGGTGAAGTTCTCACTTGCCTTTGCCAAATCCTTACCTACGCCAACTTCTGACCACGTACCCATCATCCTCTCCTCTGGCGAAAACAACTCCAGGCTTAAACCCAAATTTAGGTTTGAGAAAGTGTGGCTTGAAGTTCAAGGATTTCCCCACCTGTTTTTGGAGTCCTGGTCTCTACCTACACTGGGTATGGAGGCGGCTGTAATCTGGTGCGAGAAAATTTGTAGGCTTAGGTCTAAGCTCCATAAGTGGAACCGCACCAGGTTTGCCACTATCTAGCATGCAAAAGTAGTTATTCTGGAAGGAATTGAAAAACTGAAAAGACTATAGGAGACTATAAACCTCACACAAGACGAACATAACTGCCTTTTAAATTTGAGGGAGGAGTGTAACCCCCGTTCCAGACTGTACGGATTCATTTTTCTTCCTCTCTTCCGTATTCTTGTATTTTGATGTTCTATAAATCTTTATATTCTCTTGAACCCAATTGCATTAACTTAGATATTCGATTATTTTGTCAGAACCTAGATATCTTATCCGTACTATCATATTATTAATATTTGATTACTTTATTTAATTGTGAAGCTCAACTCCTAATCAATTTTATAATTACTTTATTTAATTATTTATTTTATAAGCCTAAACAAAGTGTATTCTTATTATTTTGATTTATTAAATTATAAGTCCAAATCAAAGACCATAACTAAAGCCCAAGTCTCTATTTAAACCCGAAATCCAAAGCCCTTTTTCCTAAACCCTACCTGAAATCTCTCAACTGCACATCCCCCTAAATGTCCACTAAAAATATACATCACCCCCACTAATCCCCTCCTTTCCCTCCACTAACTGCAAATCTCCTAACTAATCCTCATCTTTATCTCAAGTAATCCTCATCATCTTCATTAATCCCGAATCAAATTATTCATCTCCATCTTCATCATATTCTTCACCAGACAGCAAGCCTCCTCCTTCAATCCAATTATCTCTTCACCCCATCTTCCACTTAAGCCGATCACTTCTTCATCTTCCCACCATCACCAACCCGGCGCAGCTCCTCTCGCAACTCGACTTCGCCATGCCCTTGCTGTGCCAAGCGTACTCACCTCGCGCGACCACCCATTGCCCCCACTGCCTTGCACCTCCACCGCGTCCACCAACACCCGAAGCTCGTCCGTCGACAACATCCCACAACCCTCCATTGCCGCCCTCGCACTCAGCCTCGTCACCATCGCCACAGTCCCCTCAAACGACCACCACTCTTCACAGCACCTCGATGCCAGACCCTCACCACCTATGCCACTGTAGTGACCACACCCGAAAACTCCACCATCTACGCTCCTGTCACCACAACCCAACCGTAACACCCCGAATTCTAAATAAGGCTGAATTCGAAGTTCCACATGATCTTTACACTTCATTTCGTATAATTTTACAAGGAAATTTAAAACTTTATATTACAACAGAGTTCTTTAAATTTATTAACATAGCGGAAGGTAAAATGAAGTACGATAATGAAAATTATACAGTTGCAACATCTTTAACATTTAAATAAATCAACAGCAGCATATCAACTTTATATCTTTATGAAAAATCCAACTCCTGCATATAAAAATGTGGGCACGTCAGTTACTTACAACCGACGAAAATGTTATACACGACCATTCTCTCTATGCCGAAGGTATAACGATTTTAATACTTTAACAAACCACAAACTTGAATGCAACATAAAGTGTTAAATGTGACTACTCTAAACATGTAAGTGTATGCAATGCCTTAATGCCTAATGCAGATATTTTATATGAAGATGACACTAATGCATACTTGTTCGAATTCTATGCATCCCATACTATATAGGTCTGAGGGTAAACACCTACGTACTCCACATTAAAGGGTTCGATCCATCGCCATGAAAAATACCTAGTAATAAAAGCAAGGTTTAGACATTCCATGAGTACGGATTCCAGTCTCGGAGTACACCGCCCGACTATACAGAATCCTCATCGTGCGAACATCCCGTCAAGTGTCCCTCTAGCTCCGGTATAAGTATATACACTGGAGTATGGCAAACTATCCGCCCGACTACGCATAGTCCCGAATTTAAAATAAAAGCTCATCTCCATCGATAGTAACCTCAGTCCCGGAGTACACCGCCCGAATATATAGAAGCCCTCCACTCACGTTTGCCCAGGTTTACCACATCTTCACTTAGTGCCTAGTTCTTAGGTTCAAGACATGAATAATTATCATACCTAGAGTTAGCTTTTCCCCTACTAGACTTAATCACAATTACCGAGATAGCTCCATAGCCATATCTCAAAAATATAACTCAAATCATTTAATTCAACAATGCCGATACCCGGGGTCTCACTAAACCTATAGATCACAACCTTTAATGTACTAGAATTTCACGGTTACTCATACCCTTCAATAATCATGTATTAAACTTCATTATATTCATATCTTCAACTTAATCAATCTCATGCAAATTAATTCATGCACTTATTCACAATTCTTTCAAACACAACATCTCCGTTCATGAACTCATAATATAGAACAGTCATTTCAAAATCTCATAATTTAATTACACACCGTAATTTATACTTCATCAGGTATTCTTACTGAAACAATTAATTATGAAATCTCACTTATGAGTAAAAATCAATTGCATTGTCACAAATTCAATCTACTTATAATTCAAATTTTACCCAAATCAGAGAACATTATTTCTCAAAAAGTCAGAGAACACCATTTCGAAAACAAAGGTAGAGAACACCATTTCTCAAACAAAGTCAGGGGACACCATTTCAAAAAATTGTTTTAAGAACCCCAAATCTCAAAAAATGTTTTAAGAACGCTAAGTCAGATAACACCATTTCTCAAACAAAGTCAGAGAACACAGGGACTCGAACTCAGAACCAGCAAGGAAAACGACCCTATGCCCAAGCCACAAAGGCAAGTGCGCCTACGGTAATGATACTCAAAATGAGTTTTATATACTCAAAGTCCCCACTTTTAATTTATGTTCAAATTCACTCTTTCGGGAAACCCATTTCACAACGCCAAATAGACGAACTCACGCACACCAAAAAAATAATCTGAGTACAATAAAATAAATTCTAGAGCAATAATCGATCCACACAATTGAAAATTTTCACCATGTGAAGAGTAGCCCAATTCTCGCTATATCTTGCGAAATGGCGATTTTTCTCAATAAATCTATTTTTCATGTCAAATAATTATACGAGAATTTTTCTCATGGTGAATAAGTTCATAAAATTTCCACTCTTCAAGAGTGAATACACGTCAACAATTCATATACCAAATAACACAAATTTTAATTCTTTCAATGCCCATCTAAATCAACATGCACCCTACATAAATTTTTAGGGTATTCACTGGCACACACATCATAATTCATAAAGCAAACTAAGCAATTCTACACTAGCAATTTAATTTGTAGGAATCTACACATACAACTACTCAATAATTTAGAAAAAGATCACCCACCTATTAGGAGAGTCCTAAAAATAATTCCGCCTCCAAAAGGGACTCCGAACTCCACACAATCCCGCCGCAACCTCAACTCCGAAAGCCTCCCGAGCGCTATCTCTCTCCTCCTCCTCTTCTAGTTGCTCACGTCAGTAGGGAAAAATAGGTTTCTTTATATATATATATTTGTTTTTGTTTGATAACAGATGGATAGATGAAAATAGGGTGAAAGAGTTTATATATACAGAGTACTAGCAATCAGTTATAAAACCAACTCCATTACTCTCTCCACTCTCACACCTCCACTTGAGTTCGGCCCACTCTCTCATCAACTGCACCCACTTCTAATACTCACACACGTGCACGTGCACTAGCACAAAAAAAAATAAAAATACAACAACAACAACAACAACAACAATTTAATTACCTACTCTTTTAAAAAAAATAAATTTTATGTATTTATTTGAACAGGTCATTAGGCTTGGGGTTTAATAAAAGATAATAAAAAATTTCATGCATACAATGAAAATATATACAATTTAGAGAAATGAATAAAATAAAAATTTACACGTATGTTGCACGTGCAAAAATTGAAAATAAAATGCATTTTTAATAAACATAAAAATACAGGATGTTACAACACTCCCTCCTTAGAATAGTTCCATTCTCGGAACTACACTTAAGAATGAGAAAAAATAAGGGAAAGAAAAGAATAGAAAAGAGTTTACAAATTTTAGTTGAAAGCTCAGGGTGATCTATCATCATCCTTCCTCTGATTCTCAAGTGGCCTCTTCAAAAAATTGGTTCCTCCAAATGACTTTGACCATAGGTATTGTCTTATTTCTTAAGACCTTCTCTCGACGATCCACAATCTCTACTGGACACTCTGCATAGCTCAAATCCAATTGCAAACTCTCTGGTACTTTTGGTAAATGATGACTCGGATCCGGAATATAACCTTGTAACATAGACACATGAAAGACATTGTATACTTGGGCCAACTCTTCCGGTAATTCTAACCGATAAGCTGTCTTCCCAATCATTTTCAATATCTTATAAGGTCCTATGTATCTCGAGGGGCTAATTTTTCTCCCCTACTAAATTGAATCACCCCCTTGGTCGGAAACACCTTCACAAAGACAAAGTCGCCTTCTTCAAACTCTAGGTCTCTCCTTCGGTTGTTGGTATAACTCTTCTGCCTGCTCTGTGCGTCGACTAACCTCTTCTTGATCAGCTCGATCTTTTCTGAGTTCTGCTGCACAATCTCCAGCCCATACAGCTGTCGTTCCCCCACTTCATACCAACACACCGGTGTCTTGCACTTCCTTCCATACAGAGCCTCATACGGTGCCATCCCGATGCTCGACTGGAAACTGTTGTTGTAGGCAAATTCCAAAAGAGCCAAAAGCTTCTCCTAACTGCCACCAAAATCCAACACACAGCATCTCAGAATATCTTGTAGTACCCTGTTGACTCTCTCAGTCTGCCCATCAGTTTGAGGATGAAAGGTCGTACTGAAATCAGTCTTCGTCCCCAAAGCTGCTGAAGACTTCTCTAGAAATGCGAGGTGAAACACGCATTTTGGTCAGATACTATCAATAGAAGAACTCCATGAAGCTTCACAATCTCTCCAACATACAACTTGGCCAGCTTCTCCATCGACCAAGTAAGCTTCATTGCCAAAAAGTGAGTCGGTCCACTATCACCCAAATTGCATCATTGCCCTTGGAACTCTTGGGCAAACCTGTCATAAAGTCCATGCTGATACAATCCCACTTCCACTCCGTGATGGATAATGGCTGTAACAAACCTCCAGGTTTTTGATTCTCGGTTTTGACTTGCTGACAAACTGCACACCTGACAACAAATTCAACCACATCTCGTTTCAACCCTGGCCACCAGAAATACTGCTTTATGTCCCTGTACATCTTGGTACTATCTGGATGCACGGATAATAAAGTAGTATGCGCTTCCTGAAGAATACTCTCCTTCAGTTCTACTTGATCTGGCACACACAGCTGCTCTCCAAACCACAACACCTCATCCTTCACTCGAAATTCTGCCAACCTGCCAATGCCAACCTGCTCCATCATCTCCTGAATCTTTGGATCAGTCTTCTGACTGTCAATGATCTTGTCCCTCAGAGTGGGTTGAATCCTTAACTGAGCTAAAGAAGCTCTCAATCCTTACAACATCACCTCAATCCCTGCTCGATCAAGCTCTTCTGCCAACTTCTCATGAGTTGTGATCAATCGAGACAAACTCCACTTCCTGCTAAGCGCATCAGCCACCATATTGGCCTTGCCTGGATGGTACTTGATCTCGAGTCGGATATCCTCCAACACTTCCAGCCATCTCCTCTACCTCAGATTCAAGTCCTTCTGTTGGAAGATGTACTTCAGACTCTTATGATCCGTGTACATGTTGACCTTTTCCCCATACACGTAGTGCCTCCACTGCTTCAAAGCAAAAATGATCACTGCCAGCTCCAGATCATAGGTTGGGTAATTCTTTTGATGCGATCTCAGCTGTATAGACCCATAAGCTATTACCTTTTTCTCTTGTATCAGCAAGCAGCCCAAACCATGATGAGAAGCATCACTGTAGACATCATAGTCGACTCCTGCTCTTGGCAAAGTCAAAATGGGAGTGGTAGTCAACCTTCCCTTCAACTCCTGAAAGCCAGCTTCACACTTTTCCGACATTTTGAAACTCATGTTCTTCCTTGTAAGCCCTGTGAGTGGTACAACTATCTGGGCGTAGCCCTGAATGAACCTTATGTAGTAGCCAGTTAAATCCAGAAAGCTCCTAATCTCTTTCACTGTGGTCAGTCTTGGCCAATCTTTCACTACCTCAATCTTCTGTGGGTCAGTAGCCATTTCCTCCTTAGAAAGGACGTGAACCAGGAAGGCAACTTCGCTTTTCCAGAAGTCACATTTGGACAGCTTTGCATATAGTTTCTACTCCTGTAGCTTCTTCAGTACCTCTGCTAGGTGCTCGGCATGCTCTTCTTCTGACTTGGAGTAGACCAAAATGTCATCGATGAACACAATGACAAAAGAATCAATGAACGGCTGCAGTTGTCTGTTCATCATGTCCATGAAGATAGCAGGTGCATTGGTTACTCAAAACGGCATGACTAGGAACTCATAGTGACCATGCCTGGTTCTGAAAGCCGTCTTGTGCACATCTTCTTCCTTCACTCGGACTTGGTAATATTCTGACCGTAGGTCTATCTTGGAGAAAACAACTACTTCTTGTAGACGGTCGAATAGATCATCAATCCGAGAAATTGGATACTTGTTCTGCACTGTAATCTTGTTCAACTCTCTGTAGTCGATACACATCCTCATCGATCCATCCTTCTTCTTCACCAAAAGAACTGGGGCTCCTCAGGGTGACGCATTTGTCCTGATGAATCCCTTACCCAACAACTCTTCAATCTGCTTCTTAATCTCATCTTGTTCAACCAGCGCCATTCTGTATGGTTCCTTGGAAATGGGTGCACTCCCTGGCTGAACAAAGATGCTGAACTCTACATTTCGATGAGGAGGAAGCCCAGGCAGATCTTCAAGAAATACTACTGGAAAATCTCGGACCACTAGAATCTGCCTCACTTTTTCAGGAACCTTCTGCTCCGTCAAAGCTGCTACCAATTGCTTACACTTCCTCTTCCCTTGAAATGTAACTGCTGGTCCTCCTAGCGCCTTCACCACAACCTCCTTGCTCTTGCACTCAATAGTGGCACTGTAAACTGACATCCAGTCTATGCCAATAATGATGTCGACCCCCAAAACTGCCAACTCAATGAGGTCGATGCCAAAAAGCATGCCTCCAATACTTGCTTCATCACATCCATTATATCCTTTTAACAAAAGACATCTTAGATTCTCCGGTTTCTCTTAGCTGCTCTGAGCTCTACCCGTAGTTCCTGAATTTCTTTCATCACATCTTCAAATCTCTGATGCCGCTCCTGCTTGTCCCAACGAGTGATATGATCCAGCTTGGCAAAGTGTCGATCATTCACGTGCTGAACATTCTCGAGTTCGCACACTTGATGACTGAGCTCCTGAATGCGCTACTTATCTTCTGCCCATTGCACTTCTAAGTGGTTTACTCTCCACTTTTGAGCATCCAACTATCTTCAAAGAGAAGCAACAATATCATCTTGGTCATCTGGAATGAGTTCTTCATCTGAGGATTCTTCGGGAAATCAGGCGGAGGTGGAGTAATCTCCCTGGACTCGAAAAATTTCTCTTCTATCTACTCTGGTTCTTCTTATTCCTCTATTGGCTCTTCCTCTTCATTCTCGAAGGGGACGAACCAATGCATCTCATGCTGGGGATTATGATGATTAGCCATCTTATAGGGAAAGAAGGAGAAAATGTCATCATATAGAGCAACACAAACGTAAGTTACTTACATTTAAATTTCTATAAGTTGAAACTAACACTTTAATGTCCACTCTAGGGTGTCGTTCCTTATAAATTTGTACTACTTATTGAAGCGTGGCTCTGATACCACTCTGTAACACCCCGAATTTCAAATAAGGCTGAATTCGAAGTTCCACAGGATCTTTACACTTCACTTCGTACAATTTTACAAGGAAATTTGAAACTTTATATTACAACAGAGTTCTTTACATTTATTAACACAGCGGAAGGTAAAATGAAGTACAATAATGAAAATTATACAACTGTAACATCTTTGACATTTAAATCAATCAACAGCAGCATATCAACTTTATATCTTCATGAAAAATCCAACTTCTGCATATAAAACTGACGTCAGTTGCTTACAACCGACGAAAATGTTATACACGGCCATCCTCTCTATGCCGAAGGTATAACGATTTTAATACTTTAACAAACTACAAACTTGAATGCAACATAAAGTGTTAAATGTGACTACTTTAAAAATGTAAGTGTATGCAATGCCTTAATGCCTAATGCAGATATTTTACACTAAGATGACACTAATGCATACTTGTTCGGATTCTATGCATCCCATACTACATAGGTACGAGGGCAAGCACCTATATACTCCACATTAAAAGGTTCGATCCCTCGCCATGAAAACTACCCAGTAATAAAAGCAAGGTTTAGACATTCCACGAGTACGGATTCCAGTCCCGGAGTACACCGCCCGAAGATACAAAATTCTCATCGTGCGAACCTCCTGTCAAGTGTCCCTCTAGCTCCGGTATACGTATATACACTGGAGTAGGCAAACTATCTCCCCGACTATGCATAGTCCCAGATTTAAAATAAAAGCTCGTCTCCATCGGTAGCAACCTCAGTCCCAGTGTACATCGCCCGACTGGGTCTATAGTCCCGGAGTACACTGCCCGACTATATAGAAGCCCTCCACTCACATTTGCCCAGGTTTACTACATCTCCACTTAGTGCCGAGTTCTTAGGTTCAAGACATGAATAATTATCATATCTAAAGTTAGCTTTTCCCCCTACCGGACTTAATCACAAATACCGAGATAGCTCATAGCCATATCTCAAAAATATAAATCAAATCATTTAATTCAACAATGCCGGTACCCGGGGTTTCACTAAACCTGTAGATCACAATCTTTCATGTACTAGAATTTCACGGGTACTCATACCCTTCAATAATCATGTATTAAACTTCATTATATTCATATCTTCAACTTAATCAATCTCATGCAAATTAATTCGTGCACTTATTCACAATTGTTTCAAAAACAACATCTCCTTTCATGAACTCATAATATAGAACAGTCATTTCAAAATCTCATAATTTAATTACACACCGTAATTTATACTTCATCAGGTATTCTTACTGGAACAATTAATTATGAAATCTCACTTAGGAGAAAAATCAATTGCATTGTCACAAATTCAATCTTCTTATAATTCAAATTTTACCCAAATTAGAGAACACTATTTCTCAAAAAGTCAGAGAACACCATTTCGAAAACAAAGTCAGAGAACACCATTTCTCAAACAAAGTCAGGGAACACTATTTCAAAAAATTGTTTTAAGAACCCCAAATCTCAAAAAATGTTTTAAGAACGCTAAGTCAAATAACACAATTTCTCAAACAAAGTCAGAGAACACAGGGACTCGAACTCAGAACCAGCAAGGAAAACGACCCCATGCCCAAGCCACAAAGGCAAGTGCGCCTACGGTAATGATACTCAAAATGAGTTTTATATACTCAAAGTCCCCACTTTTAATTTATGTTCAAATTCACTCTTTCAGGAAACCCATTTCACAACGCCAAATAGACGAACTCACGCACTCCAAAAAAATAATCTGAGTACAATAAAATAAATTCTAGAGCAATAATCGATCTACACAATTGAAAATTTTCACCATGTGAAGAGTAGCCCAATTCTCACTATATCTTGCGAAATGGCAATTTTACTCAATAAATCTATTTTTCATGTCAAATAATAATACGAGAATTTTTCTCATGGTGAATAAGTTCATAAAATTTTCACTCCTCAAGAGTGAACACACGTCAACAATTCATATACCAAATAATACAGATTTTTAATTCTTTCAATGCCCACCTAAATCAACATGCACTCTACATAGATTTTTAGGGTATTCACTAGCACACACATCACAATTCATAAAGCAAACTAAGCAATTCTACACTAGCAATTTAATATTTAGGGTTATCTACACATACAACTACTCAATAATTTAGAAAGCATAAAAGATTACCCACTTATTAGGAGAGTACTAAAAATAATTCTGCCTCCAAAGGGACTCCGACCTCCACACAATCCCGCCCTAACCTCAACTCCGAAAGCCTCCTGAGCACTGTCTCTCTCCTCATCCTCTTCTAGTTGCTCACGTCAGTAGGGAAAAATAGGTTTCTTTATATATATAATTTTTTGTTTTTGTTTGATAAGAGATGGATAGATGAAAATAGGGTGAAAGGGTTTATATATACAGAGCACTAGCAATCAGTTATAAAACCAACTCCATTACTCTCTCCACTCTCACATGTCCACTTGAGTTCGGCCCACTCTCTCATCAACCGCACCCACTTCTAATACTCACACACGTGCACGTGCACAAGCACAAACGATAAATAAAAATACAATAATAATAATAATAATAATAATAATAATAATAATAATAATAATAATAATAATAATAATAATAATAATAATAATAATAATTTAATTAACTACTCTTTTAAAAAAAATAAATTTTATGTATTTATCTGAACGGGTCATTAGGCTTGGGGTTTAATAAAAGATAATAAAAAATTGCATGCATACTACGAAAATATATACAATTTAGAGAAATGAATAAAATAAAAATTTACACGTTGTTGCATGTGCAAAAATTAAAAAAAAATGCATTTTTAATAAAAATAAAAAGTACGGGATGTTACACCAACACCTACAGTGCACCCGACCACCATGGCTGTCGAACCCACCACTGAAAGAAAATGCTCCAAAACTACACCCTCTCGTCGCTGTTACCTCCCACCACCGTCGCCGCACCACAGCGCAGCACCCCGAGGCTCCACCGATCAACCCCTCATCATCTTTCCGCTCTCGCCTCACAGCCTCGTGACTCCACCTCTAAGCGCTGACCGACTTCGCACTACACTCCACCGTCGCTGCTCCTGCACCCCCTGCACTCCTCCACCATCCTGATCAGCCACTGCCTCGACCCCAAATAGAAACCTTAAAGCCCCTGCCTTGCTGTCTCGAGCTTGCCATGTTGCTGCCCGGAGCCAATTCAGAGCATCCCGACTTCTCCTTCTTGCTTCGAGATACTTTCTTTTTTGCATTCGTGCTTCTCGTTCTCACTGTCGTTGCTCATTACCGTGTGTCTTCGTTGTACTTCGTCTCTGTCCCATCACATTCGAAATCGTCACCTTAAAGGTAAGTATCTCTTGCACATTTTTGTTGTTCCGTACAAGCATTTTATTTGACCTCCCGCAATTAGTATTCATATTTGATTATCTTGTTTTGAAACCCATTACCGTCCATGTTCAAGAAAAATGTCTTTATAAGTCTCAGTTGATTGAACTGTCGTATTGTTCATACCGTGTGACATTTCGATGATTAAATCAGTCGTTATATTGAATCGAATCAATCCATTTGCCTCCGTGATTCGATGTCCATCAAAAGATCGTAAACTTCATTGTCACCATATACATTGCATGAACACGAGTTAGAGTTATATAAATATGTATATATAAATAAATAAGATGATTTGAATGAATTTCGGTTGTATGTGATAGTTTGGTTATATCCGTATATTAATGTCGTCGAAATGATAATCTCTTTCATGTTAACAATAGAAACTCATTCTAATTACTGGATTTGAAAGTATGTTCAATTCTAATTATTAAGTCATATGTTTGTAAACCCAAAATCATTGCAATTGCAAATGTTGTATTTCGGCCCTGCCATTTACCCTAACTTTTATTAAGATTTCTACCTAGTTTCTCTAATTTAGAATTTATTAAATGAAAATTGTATCCCCCTTAATCTAGTTTAGAGAATTTCTGACAGATTTGGAATCCGATGTGTAGATTGCAAGATATACTGCTTATAGTATTATGACGTTTTTAATTCCAGATTACTGTTTTGAAGCATATCTCTTGATTAACTAATTAAAATATCATGTTATCGATAGAATTAAGACCTGATATTTACCAGTAAGTTACTAAACATGATTATGAATTGATTTATGATTTTTAAGAGATTCTTAAATGAATTTACAGTTGATTTATATACATAAGAATTTGACCCTGATCTGTTGCCTGAACACTAGACCTGTAAAGAATCGACTGGTAAACCTAGTTAACCTAATTACAATATGTCATGTGAATATGCGTTGGAACCGGCATGATTTCTATTTTCTGTAACCCCTGATGATACTTGATTCTATTTCCTATAGCAACGAAAAAGTGAATTTTTGTACAACAACGTATTGCTGTCCAGAATTGTAACTTCACATCCTTGATTGTAAATATGTTTATTTCTTAAATTTAATTAATTGAGCTTGTATATCATGCATTGCATAGCCCTTTATACCTCCTTGATCCTGTCCTGATACCATTCTCGTTGTTGCATGTTCATGTTTAATTATTGTAAAAGAATAACAAGTCGGGGTAATAAGGGAAATGACCTAATAGTGAACAATATAGGGGACTGTAGTCAGAAGGGAGTTCGTGGTTTTCCAACCATTACTGAATAACTGAATGACTAAATAACTGAATATTGAATATTGTTTCCTGTCTACTTGTTTTTCCGAGTACATGATCTATAGAATTTACCACTAGAGTCAAATGTTCGCTTGATTGATATGCATCCGAACTTGTGGTATGAGATACAAGATTGCGTGCATTAGATGGGTTAATAAAGGAACTGATAGATATAAGATGAACACATAACATTGACACTGATACTAAATACTGATTATTGATTAATGATTAATGACTATTGATTACTGAATACTGATTCCTGATACATGATTACTGATCCATTGATTACCTACTATTGATCATGTTACTGATTACTGTGCCCACTGTGTTATTGACTATTGTTTATCGTTATTGTTTTACTGATTATTGAGTATTATTTATCGACCATTGTATGCTCATTATCGACTTTTGATCTTGTTATCGTCTATTATTTATTGACCTCTGATACCATTCCAATATCTTGTTCTTTTTATATCATTCATGTATTGTTTAACTGCTTGCTACTACTTGTCGCCTATGGCTTGCTCTAATGGGTAATCTCCATCTGTCTTTTGAGTTATTGTTTATACAGTTACAGATGATGAGATACTGAAGGACGTTGACAAACCGTTTGCTACATTGCATATTCTCGGGCATTCTATAAGTTCTTGTATCTCAGATATTGGTTATTGCATTATATTCGTATTTCTGTGATTATTATTGTATTATTGAGCTTATTGGTATTGTACAACTTATGGATGATATGAGTTAATATACTTATATCATTAGATGTTCCTCAGTTACGTGGCCATATTTTCGTATAATGGAAAGTGGGATGTGACAAGGAGATTTCCCAACTGTATAAGCTTGACGAGATAAAATGGCAACAAAGATCTCGAATCTCATGGCTCCAAGAAAGAGACGTGAACAAAACATTCTTCCATAGAACGGCCAGTGCACGACGCAGATGAAATCTCATTCCATTTATCTAGGCTGATTCGGGCATTAACAATGAGGAACATCAAATCGGGTAGGCATTCCATGCACATTTCAATAACCTTTTTGGTTGCAAACAAGATTTTAGGGCTCCCCTAAGCTCGGATTTTTGAGAGAATAGATCTCCTACCTCGGGCCATGACTTTGTAGCAATGGAAAATCCTTTCACTGTAGAGGAGATCAAATATGTGATCTCACAAATGGGGAGCAATAAAGCTCCTGGCCGAGACGGTTTTCCAATCTTATTTTACATGACCTTCTGGGAAGAAATCAAGGATAATGTCAAGGCGATCATGTTAGAATTCTACGATCATGACTTAAACTCGAGAAGCTTAATTTCATTGAGGTGGTTCTTATCTCGAAAAAGGAAGATTTCAACAAGGTTGGGGATTTTCGTCCCATCAGCCTCCTCAACAGCTCAGTCAAAATTATCACCAAAGTCCTTGCCAATAGGCTTGCTAAGCTGATGGATAGTCTGATCAGTCAGGAACAGTCCGGTTTCATCAAGAGTCGGTGTATTCTGGGCTGCATGGCTACTGCAGAAGAAATGATTCACCATTGTCAAATCCCGAACAACAGAAGCTTTCTGCTTAAACTTGAATTCAAGAAATCTTACGATTCTATTGATTGGGATTACCTATTGAAAGCTCTTAGAGGTAGAGACTTTGGGGAAAGATGGATCATATGGGTCCGACATTTCCTGACTACGAGCAGGACGTCGATCTTGGTTAATGGTATGGTCGGGTCCTGTTTTTCTAGCAAAAGTTGTCTGAGGCAAGGAGACCCAATATCTTCCCTTCTTTTTGCTATTGTGGCAGATGTCCTTGATGGTATTATTGATAACTGCACTCATGTGGGATGGATAACCCTGGTAGCTAGCGGCAGAAACCATCCGGGCTGTACAGTCCTTCAATATGCTGACGACACCCTACTCTTCGGTAATGGAGATTTGGGGAAACATTTTCCTTCAAAGGAGCTTTGTATTGTTTTGAAGCTTGGTTCGGATTACGGGTAAACTTTCATAAAAGTGCCTTCATACCTGTCATGTCTGAAGGTGAAGCTCAATCTCATGCTTCCATCTTGAATTACCAACCAGATAATTTCCCACTCAAATACTTGGGGTTGCTGATTCGCCGAGGCAAACTGACAAAATTGGATTGGCTTCTAATAATTGACAGAGTTGAAGCCAAATTATCAGGTTGGAAAGGCAAATCACTCTCTCTCAGTAGGAAGTAACTCTTATCAATTCAGTCTTATCTAATCTTTCAACCTAGTACATGTCCGTCGTCAAAAAGCCAAGATGGGTGATCCAACGGATTGGTCGAGTTCAAAAATGATTTCTCTGGCAAGGTGCAAACGCAAATAGAGGGGAGTATCGTCTTATCAAGTGGGAGAAGGTCTGCATGAAAAAGATTCATGGTGGGCTGGGTGTTATGAATTTAAGAGAGATGAATCTGGCCCTCTTCGAAAATGGTGGTGGAAAACTTACCACCCGAATGAGGAAGGTTGGAAAGACTTTATCCAATCCGATTTACAAGGTAAGGGTTCACATAATCAGAGTATTAGGGTGGGATCAGGGTCCCCTAGTTTTGAAGGGGCATCCCAAAAGCTCACGACACTTTCTGTATTAGAGTAACTTCTTTTATTGGACACAGACTGACGACCAAGTTCTGGTGGGACAAATAGTGTGGAGCCCTTGCCTTATGCAATATGTTCCCAGATCTCTATGAGACTGCCACTCAGCCTCACATTTCTGTGAACAAGGCTTGGAAAAGGGGGTCGCGTAGACATCATAATCCTTACCAGCTTGTGGCAAAGCTAGTATAGGTGTTGTCGTCAACCTCTCCTTCAATTCCTGAAAACTTGCTCACACTGATCGGTCCAATGAAACTCACATTCTTCTTAGTCAACCCTGTCAATGGAACTGCTATCTGCGCATAGCTTTGAATGAAACGCCTATAATACCCTATCAACCCTAAGAAACTTCTGATCTCCTTCATAGTCGTCGGTCTAGGCTAACTCTTCACCACTTCAATCTTTTGAGGATCAATAGTCACTCCTTCCTTAGAAAGGATATGACCCAGAAATACCACGTCCGACTTCCAAAATTCATACTTTGATAGCTTGACATACAAATTCTGCTCTTGCAATTTCTTCAATACTTCTGCTAAGTGTTTGGCATGCTCTTCTTCCAACTTTGAATACACCAAGATGTCGTCGATGAACACCATGACAAAAGAATTAATGAATTTCCATAAAATTTTGTTCATTATATCCATAAACACTACCGGCACATTCGTCACCCTAAATGGCATCACTAAAAACTCATAAAGCCCGTGCCGAGTTCCGAAAGCTGTCTTGTTCACATCCTCCTCGTTAACTCGAACCTGATGATAACATAACCGTAGATCAATATTCGAAAACACTGCTTCCCTCTGAAGTCGGTCAAATCTATCATCAATCCGTGGAAGCGGATACTTGTTCTGAATAGTCACCTTATTTAGTTCCCGATAGTCAATGCACATCCTCATTGACCAATCTTTCTTCTTCACTAGCAGTACTGGCGCACCCAACGAGTACAAGATTGAAAAGAATGCCCGTGGCATACCAAGTGAGATATCCAAGAAAAAAGGAAAGGGGGGAAGACTTGGTCTGATGAAGTCTTTGCCCAACGATTCTTCAATCCTCTTGTTTACCTCATCATGCTCTACAGGTGCCATCCTGTATGGAGCTTTAAATATCAGAGCACTACACGATTGAATATTGATGCAGAACTCAACGTCATGCCCTAGTGGTAACCCCAGTAGATCATCCAAGAACACCATTGAGAAATCTCGAACAATTGGAATATCCCTAACTTCATCTGGAATCATTGACTTCGATATGGCTGCTATCACTTTCGAGTTTCCCTTCTTCCCTTGAAAAGTCAATGCGGGTCCTCCCGGTGCCTTCACCACTACCTCCTTAATTTTGCATTCAATCGTAGAATCATGGATCGCCATCCAATCTATGGCCATAATCACATCAACTCCCAAAACCTGTAGCTTGATTAGATCAATTCCAAAAAGACTCCTACCGATTTCGATATCACAACCAGCATAATATCGATCAGCGGTTAAATCCTCTCATGACGGTGTTGCCACAGACAAAACTCTTCCTGGAAACAACTTAGGTTCCACACCTAGCACTCTAGAAAGTTTGGGCAACAGAAATGTACACGAAGAACCAGTATCAAACAAAACTTTGGCTTTTATTCCATTTATTAAAAGATGCCCAGCTGAAGGCTCATGAACTCCATTGCCTTCTTTTCTTGTATGTCCATAGAAAAGTAGTGATCCCTGAACTCTTCTAGAAATGCTTCCCAAGTTACCGGTCCTTCACCAAATGTTCTCTTCACAGACTGCCACCAGACTCCCTCATCCTTCTCTAATTGGATGGTGGCCAACTTCACCTTGCTGGCTGCTGGGGTCTCCAAGACCAAAAATAGTTTCCATTTGCCTAATCCAATCATCGGCTGCATTTGTATCATCCTGCCCTTCGAGCACTGGCGTCTTCATCCGTTTGAAAGACTCCACCTGCTTGATGGGGTCGGAATTTGGAGTTGCTAGTCCGGCTCCAGTGTTCCGGCCCATACACACTGTCATAAATGCATTCAGGGTTTGATATACCCTAGCGATCTTTGCTTCTAAATTGGGCCTGTTCATGTTGACCCCACTGGCTCCTTCTCCATTGTTTTCGTTCCTTGCCTTAGGCCCTGCCATTGCTGTACCCACAAAATTCACCAATGTAGCCAAATAACACATTATATAATTATGGATGCAAAACAAAGTGTGATTCAAAGGCTAATGCACACACCTAATGTCTACCTAGGCACTCACACTTCTAATGTCCACCTAGGTACTCATGCTCTAATGTCCACCTAGATTTATTTTCCTTACTATGTTTTGTATTACCAATTGAAGCAAGCTCTGATACCAACTTTGTAGCGCCTCGAATTTCCAAACAGAAATAGGAGGCACAATCCAGAATCTTACTTCAATGTAACCTTAAACACCGTACAAAAGAACGCAAGGAAATATAATTTTCATTTACAAAAGTTCTCTTTAAAAATCACAGCGGAAATATTACACATTAATTACAACTTGTTACAGAAATTCAAACTTCACTCTTTATTATATTCCATAGCTCAACTCGAATCCATTTTATACATTATCAAGTCCTGAAAATCTATTGAAAAGTGGGCACGTAAGTTAAATATAACCGACGTCAACTATAGTAATAGGAAATTTCCAAAGTCTCGCAATCACAAACTTGATGCACATAATAAAATGTTGTAGAAAAGAAACATAAATCAACAAGTGAAACTAAACTAAGTGTGCAGGTGTATGAAATGAAAATAAAAGTACAAGATGTTAGGTTTCAATGGCAAACACAGATTGAATACATAGCGAAAAAATTACAAAATATTGAAACCTAGCCATGGATCCATGCAAAAACCATAAACGTGTTATACCTTAAGGATGGATCTGCTGTCTCCAAGATATGTCAATCACAATATTGCAATGTTGCGATGCCTCTACGGTATCCACACGAACGGATCAAAACCAAGCTTTCCTCACAATACGGTGCTAGCTGCGGGATGGGGCTGTTCCTCACGTTCTCTCTCTCACAATTTCTGTGACGGCTAGGGTTTTCTCACATGTTACTTTTCCATAGATATGTTTCATATATAGCTGCAGTAAATCAACCCTAAGAGAGTAAAGAGCTTGTTGGGCTCATAATCCGACCTGGGTCAGATTCGCGTGTGGGCCTCTGAACTTTAGTTAGCCCATTTAATCTAATTAAATGTCTAACCAATGTTAGGAGTCCAAGTCTTACTTGGATTTCCGATGATTAAATTCATCTTATGAATTTAAATCCCAATTTTGATACATTCTGAGTGTGACCCTGTAGGTTTCCATTACGTTGACAGTGATACTAAAATCATATTCTAGTATTACAAACGGTGAGCGGTATCTAGCAATATATCACTGCTACTCAAGTAGTGGGAATGTCAGTGACTTGACATAACCTATCCGTGACCAATGTCACCATGTAGTCTAGTCCCTTTGTCCAAATATCTTAATTGACTACAAGGCAAAGAGCGTGTCACCCTTGTATAGTTTAATCTTTAGTTTCTTGATCTTCGAGTAGACTTACTAAAACAAATGAACTCAATATCTCATATTGACTCATTTGAGTATGACCATGCATTTTGTAGTCTCACTCAATCAAGGGGCTCATAGATATCGCTCCTGTTATGTAAGATGGACAAATCCTATCTAAGTCACTCACATCTCTCCGCATGATTTGTAGTTTATCCAATAGTCGACTTTATAATCACCTTATTATAGGCAACATTTAAAGACATTGAAACATATAACTTTTTATGTGGGGAACCGTAGTGACTTCAAGTCAAAGGACTACATACACCATAATCACTGTGAGAACCGCTTATGACACTCACGTAACAATCCATGCAGTATTCTCACGGTGGGTCAGTCCTGTACATTACTCTAATATGTACCCATTTGAAGACTTGATATCTCATATCCATTACCCGATATGGTTATCAGTATACGCACATACTAGTCTCTATGCATTATTGTTATCTTAATATACAATAATACTTGACTAGGGACATTTAAGAATATTGTTCTGATTACAACCAATAGGATCTCACAATCAAATCATGCACTTGATATCCCATGGTATTAAACCTACTATTCTAAGGACTTTATTATGCTCATTTAATCACAATAAATAACACAATAAATAAAATGCCTCAAATATGAAATAAGTGACATAATGCAATGTGAACTAGTAATGTCAATACACAACTGGCCTCTAGGGCATATACCAACACAAGATACATAAAACATTGACAAGGAAACACAAATGCATAAGATGCTTACTAATGTATACTTGTTCGGATTCTATGCCGCCCATACAACATAGGTCCGAGGGCTAGCCCTTAGCGTTCACCTCATTATAGGGTTCAATCCCTCGTATGCAAATCCTACACCAGTGACAAATGTAAGATTTAGATATTCTGTGAGTATCTGGCCCACTCCCCGGTAATCCTTGAGAATCATTCTCCCACCGCAAGTGATTTTGGATACATTCTTCACACCTCGTTAATCCTGGAGATGAAACTCACACCGTAGGTCATATGGTACCTCATCACACAAACATCCCATGAGCGCGTCTTGATTTCGATAATTCTGAAGATAAATCTTACACTGAAAGTGAATTTGGATACCTTCTTCACACCCCGATAATTCTTAACACGATCTGCCACCATAAATCATATAAGGCCCCCCTACCCATGTTTTCTCTTAATTCGTCACATCTCCATCTAGTGCCTGTCCTTAGGTTTAATTTTAGTTAATCACCAGCTCCTAGAGCTAGCTCACCATACCAGACTTAACTCAACCAAACAGGAATATTAGCCCCCACTGGCTAATTTCCAAATCAAAATTTTATACTGCCGGTAACTTGAGTTCTACTATGCCTTTAGCGTCACACAAACAACATATCCACATTTCTCGTCGAGAGTTTCTCATATCAACCCCCAATTTAATTTAGAACCACACTTAGTTCAATAATCACAATTTCATCCTTTAAAACATCGAGGTATATAATTAACATTTCTACTTCAACAAATTATACACATAAAAATCCATTCTTTGTTAAATCTGAAAGATATATGATTTTGTTCTTCAAAACAGTACTCCAAATTTAATATTAAATTCTGGAAAAATTAATTTAAATCCAGCACATATCAAAGATCTCACCATAAAAATCTGGACTCAAAAAAATTAATTAAAATGTTTAAATTCAACAAGTTCTGGGAATCATCTTTTATCCAAAATTTGAATGTTATATGATTTTGTTCTTCAAAGCAGTACACTCCCAATTTAATATTAAATTCTAAAAATTTTAATTTAAATCCAACACATATCAAAGAACTCACCATAAAAATATGGACTCAAACAAATTAATTTAAAGAGTTTTCATTCATCAAGTTCTGGGAATCATTTTTTATCCAAAATCTGAAAAGTTAGATGATTTTGTTCTTCAAAACAGTACACTCCCAATTTAATATTAAATTCTAGAAATTTTAATTTAAATTCAGCACATATCAAAGAACTCACCATAAAAATCTAGACTCAAATAAATTAATTTAAATGGTTTAAATTCAACAAGTTCTGGGAATCATTTTTTATCCAAAATAGAAAGTTATATAATTTTGTTCTTCAAAATAGTATACTCCAAATTTAATATTAAATTCTGGAAAAATTAATCTAAATCCAGCACATATCAAAGAACTCTGGACTCAAATAAATTAGTTCAAAGGGTTTAAATTAAACAAGTTCTGGGAGTCATCTTTTATCCAAAATCATTAAGTTATATGATTTTGTTCTTCAAAACAATACAATCCCAATTTAATATTAAATTCTGGAAAAAATAATTTAAATCACAAACATAACGTCAAGCAAAACAGTGAATTCATGTTCAAGTTCCCATTTTTCTCTCAAACAATCACAAATTTTTAGATGGATGAAAGTTCTAATCAATTATAACATTATGCATGACCAACAATCATTTCTTTAGGATAAAAAATTCAATCTTTCTTACCCTAACATCCTATATCATTCAAGATTCAATTTTTTTTCATGTTCAACTCATATAAAAATCTGATTTTTATTTCATAAAACTAAGTAATACCATCTTGTATTCATCACAACAATTTATCAAGGATGTATATGTTCTATTATTCAATTTCATGGATTAAAAACAAGATCTATCATACTATAATCTCAACACACATCAAGAACAAATAATTTAGATTATCAGATGCGAATATTTAATTTTTTTTATTCCTCATAGCGTCAATCTTTTATTTAGAAAACATCCCTACTATTATCTCATGGTAAAACAACACATACATGATATATACATATTTTTCATAGATTCACAATAAACTCCTAGCATGTCATCTACTCCTCCATGAACCTAAAACATACAAGAGTGATGGAGAAATCACCCACCTTATTGAAGGAAAAATCGAAATCAAAGCAAGTGAATCCTTCTCCTCCTTAAGCAATTTTTCCTTCAATCTCCAAGCCACCAAAACTCCAAATTATGCAAAAATAAACAAGGGAGGCCAGATCTTGCTGCCTCCATAAATAGGCCGGGATGGAGATTAGGGTTTCTTTGACAGTTTTGCAAAAAGTCTCCAACAAGCCCAAATTTGCATATTTAATTATATACACGTGTCTTTTACATAAAAATTAACTAAATAAAATATTAAAAATATCCAAAGGTCTACTATTGTTGGTCGGCCCCTAATAGCAGCAAAGAAAATGATCTTTCTTTTATTCCTTATTTGAGATCTAAATGACATTTCTTACATAAAGTCCTTTTCATTCAAAATATTTGCAAGATATGGTTTTCCACACTCAAAAATTCCAGAAAAAATAAAACTTACTGATTATAATAAAAGAAATAATTTTCTAACATAAAATTTCAGAATTTACATTCCAAAAATATTTACACGTGTTTTGCATGTGCAAAACAACAATTTCAAGAAATTGGTCAAAATAGTCAATTTCACAAAATTAACAGTATTTAATAATTCCAAATAATGTATTTAAAAAATATGGGGTGTTACACATAATAACTTTGGAACAACTAAGAGAGATCAACCAATAGGGAAATCAGTTAACAACCATCAAAGTTGTAGTCATTTGAGATCAAGGAAGTGCTCACTGTACTGCAAATCACAGCTAATGGGAAGTGTTAAAGGGCATTTGAGGCTAAAATTTCAAAACTGTATAGTTTTAAACATGACCAAGGATTACTGCTTTCATAAGCAAATGTTATTGTTGGACATCACCAGCACATTGGTAGCATCAGTGAATTCTCAAAGAAATGATGGAATAAGTCTATCAGATTTTGTAATTGCAGCACTACAGTACTTTGGACAACAAGAGGGTGAAGCAAATCTTAATAATGCTCCTCACATGATTTCTTGGTCTGTCATTAGGCTTGTTGTATCTGATGTTTTCAAAAAGGCTTATGGATGCTGCACATGGGTTGGACCAATGAGTATCGAGATGAAGCAACACAGGCTAGTGGTTCTTAGAAAATTGTTACAACCAACTGAAAGCATTCGCCCTGAAGAACTTGATAATGCGGACCCTGAAGGGAAAACTGATACAGGTAAGAACATGTCAACCATGTTTGACATTTTGGATAAGAAACAAAGTGTGTGCACTTCAAGAATTATGATGGGATGAGTTTCGACCGGAAATTTCTCAGTATTTGAACTTGAGACAAATTCAATTTGAAGAGGGATGGAGTTGTTAGGGAATTTAGTTGCTGAATGTGCACAAGCTGAGACAGAAATGATATGGGTGTACAGAGTTGCTGTTTCATTCTTTTGATTCCTTCCTATTAGAGTTTTGAGCTAAATAAATGCAATGGGCCTTGGGAAATGTCAGGCCCAGTTGAAGTTAGTTAATTCAGTTGGATTGTATGAAAAGGATTTTACGTGCATTGTATGTAAGATTCTAAAGTTGTAACTTCCTATAAAAGGGAAAGAGAGTCAGTTGTAATGAATCAAACAATAATCAAGAAAACTAGTGAGTTTTTACCTAATATTCAACTCCAAGTCCCAAATTTCCAAATCCATGGCCAAATCAAATCGAGCTCGGATTTCAATCCCTGATATTTTTTTCCTTTTGATTTCGTTAACGGCATTCTGTCGTTTCTTTGGTTCGTGATTCCTTTGGTGATGAGATAAGAAGGTCCTCAACATCTTCCTTCATTTTGTTTCGACTTTGAATTCGTGGTAATTGGATTTTTGTTACTATTCTAATGTCGGGAGATCATTTTTGTGGCGATGAGGAGATCATTATGCGGAGAGTCATGGAACACCTCAAATTACTGCGTTGAATTTGTGTTTGTCCTACTGGCACACTTGGAATCCTTTGGTCTCTGAAATAATTTCAAACTATGGTTGTATGGTACACTTTGGCTCTTCTTGCACCTATTGTCTTGATAGGGTGTTAAATTCAAAGGTTAATTCTTTGCAAGTTGTTTCGTCCTCAATCTTTGCTCTGATGTGGTAGTTTCATGATGGTGGTAGTCATGGAAGTAATAGTAGAGAAGAGTTTTCTAGAAGAAGCAGATATTTTGATATAGATAACTCATGTATGCAATCTCAAGTAGGTCTTTCACATGTTGTTTTAGTGCAGTCTTCTCCTATTGCTGCTCTATAATGACCATATGACTGGGAATCAAGTGTATTGTCTAGTATAGATAGTAAATCCATACATGAACTTGTTAAATTAGCTGATGAATCTTTCCTACTGAATGAGTAGGCTCTGTTCAATTGACATCATATATTTCTTTAGACTTTGTTTAATATGTGCCTACTTATCCATTTAATTTGGTTTTCGTTAGCAAATTAACAAAAAGGCTAAAATTTTTTGTCCTTTTTTTCGATCATTGTGTATTTTTGAAACTTGGAGCAAATCGAATAATTGGCGCAGGTCATGAATCTGGGAGATTGTATCCATTGGATAATATTCTAGGCCGGTTACTTGTGTTGGTGATTTAGGGCTTCTTGACTTACATTGTCAATTAGGACATTCGTCTTTGCAAAAATCTAAAGACTTTAAAGCATGAGTTATCTTCCATTTCCGAATTAATATGTGAGTCATGTCAGTTGGGTAAGCATCACAGTGCAACATACCCACCTAGAGTTAAGAATAGATCTGAGAGTTCATTTGCTTTAGTTCATTCGTATATTTGGGAGCCATGCCAGTTGAAACTTTGAATGGGGGTCATCGTTTTTTTGTGACTTTTGAGGATGTCTTTTTTAAGACTTACTTGACTTTATTTAATGAAATCTTGTTCTGAATTATTTGATATTTTTTGTATTTTTGTGCTGAAGTGAAAACTCAATTTTTATGTGTGTGAAAGTTTTAGAAATGATAATGTGAAGGAATATTTTTGTTGTATTTTATTAAATTTTTGGCTAAATTTGACATTGTTCATGATTCATCTTGTCTTTATACCCCCCAAACAAAATGATGTTGCTGAACGCGAACATCGATATCTATTAGACGTTGCAAGAACAATGATGATTCATAAACAACTTCCTAAGAAATTGTGGGGTGACATTGTTTTGACATCTTGTTATTTGATTAATTGCATTTCCTCTTCTGTACTGAATGGGAAAACTCCTTTTTCTGTTATGTTTCATTCGAAAGACCCATTTCGCCTTCCACTTCAAATTTTTTTCAGTATGTGTTTTGTTCATGATAATCTCTCTGGTGTTTCTAAGGTTGATCCTCATGCTATTAAATGTGTTTTTCTTGGTTATGTCTTATATCAAAATGATTACAGGTTGTTATTCTTCGAAAATACGAAAAGGTTTTATCTCTATGATGTGGGTAAAAATTAGAGCTAATCGGGGTCGTTCGATTCCAGCATGAATGTAACCCACGTTTCCGCCAATAAATATTTTGTGTGTATTTGTATTTCAATTCTTTATAAATTCTTTTCCACTCTTAAATTCATTTTTATTTTAAATTCATCTTGGATATCCTATTAAAGCCCTTTCTAAATATCAATTGTATTTGTAGTTATTTTCAAGCGATTATATATTTTAATTCAAATCTTATTCCATTGTAGAAATTTATTTCTTTTCTTATTTTAATTAGTTATAACCCAAACCAGGTCTATTACTATTATTTGATTATTTTAATTAATTTGGAAACCCATTATATTAAATGTCATTTGATTTATTAATTTTTGAACTTAAGCTTAATTCACTCTGTAATTTATTTAGCTACTAGATTTGCCCGTGGGCACGTGTCTTCGGCACGTTTTCAGAACGATACAGCTTATGAAAGTCTTGTAAACAGTAAAATAACAGTTGTGTAGCTCAAGTTTGAATAGTAAAACAATAATTAGTTGTAAATAAAAGTCTATGTTTCCATTAGTATATGTTGAAAAATAATTATAAATGGGGATGTAAAATCCAAGTTCTTAGAACTTTGAGTGTGGAAAATTATGAAATTTAACTGTTGATGGGATATTTTCTATTTTCAATGTAACATGAACAATAAAAAAATGCATCAAAAAACCTGAAAATTTACAAACCTGAAATATGAAAATATAAATTTCTGAGTAAATAGAGAGAGAATGTGTGTGTGCGGGAGAGAGAAGAGAGAAATAAATAAATTAATAAATAAATAAATAAATAAAGGATTTGTTTTGGGGGATTTGTATTTGAGTTTTTGGGGGAGAACTTTTGGGCGGGAAAATATGTTTTGTGAGGTTAGATCTGGACCATTGATTTCAACCCTATTAAAGGAGAGCCACTTGATAGTTTTCTTTGTGTTTTATTATATAGATTTATTTTGTAAACCCAATACTCTAATCCATGTTGTAAGTATTTCATTATTATTGAATGAAACCCAATTATATTTGCTTCGATATGCATTATTATTAGTCTGTAAAGCCCAATCCTAGCTCACCCTATAATTTGTTTAATTATTTATTTTGTAAGCCCATATTTAATTCCTAATTCCTTCAAGAATTATTCTTTTTATTTTGTGCCCAAAACCCTAGTTCATGCTATAATTATTTTATTATTGAAAGAAGCCCAATCCATTCTATAATTTGTTTAACTATTTATTTTTGTAAGCCCATTCCATTTTAATTACAACTATTCACATTCTAGCCCACACTACAATTATTTATTTCTTTATCGTATTGGGTGCCGATACCCTAATACAACCCAACCCAAATATAAAATCCAAATAAATCCTTAACAGCCAACTCCTCCACCCCTTTATATCTTAACTGATCAAACCCACTTTGATTCCCTTTTTAAAATCTTGCCGTCACACCTTGATCCATGCCTACTATCACTCCTATTTACTATCAATATTAAACCACATTATCACCTAATAATCAGCCAATTAATTACAAAAACCCCCTCTTAATCATTCTGTCTCTCTTCTTCTTCATCTTTTCTCCCTCAGTCCCGACCTCCTCACCACCAAACCCGCCTTCGACCACCAAGGTCCACCTCCTCCGAGACTCCCTGCAACCCATTCCCTGCTTTCTTCCATCACCAGCAATGTTAAGTCTAAGTCGACTGAGCCTCAATCAGTCGACTGATCTTCAAATAGGTCGACTGAAGCTTATCATCAGTCGACTGAATAAGACTGCAACTATTTCAACAAAACTCTCGGTACAGTCGACTGATAGCACACTACAGTCGACTGTACCCGATCCGTTACAATCCCTCAAGATCAGCAAAGATGCAACCGTGTCAACAACCGATCTCCAGAAGAATAGGTCTGTAACTGCAATTATTTGTATCCCTAAAGGATAGGATTTGTAACAAATAAAATCTGATTTGTTTTGTAAAAACTCTATAAATAAAGCATTAGCATCACCGGTTAAGGTGTGCAAGCCATTCAATAAACTCACTTGGTATCAGAGCATATCTGATCCTAAACCCAGCTTAACTTCTTCCAATCATGGTCACCCCTCAATCAGCTGCAACCAACATTGTATCCACAACACCATCTACACTCCCACCAATTCAAGTTCACCACCTAATCTCCGTTAAGCTCGACAACAACAACTACCTTCTATGGCTCACCCAATTTCGACCTCTTCTAAAGGGGTATGACCTCGAAGGATACGCCGATGGGAGCTTCCCTTGCCCCACACGTCTTCTCCCACAATCCACAGAGATTAATCCAGCCTATACCGCCTGGAAGAAGCAAGATCAAATTCTCCTAGGATGGTTATTATCTTCCCTCTCCGAGTCAGTGCTGGCTCAAGTAGTCGGCCTTAGCACGTCTCAAGATGTATGGGAATCACTCCGCAAACACTTCTCCTCCCAATCTCAGTCCAGGGTCTTGTATCTCAAATGTGAACTCCAAAATATGCGTAAGGGAAACAAGACAATGGCTGAATATTACCTCCATGCGAAACAACTCGCTGACAATCTTGCCGCTTCTGGCAATGCTATCTCAACCACTGATCTCCAGCACATGATGCTAGGTGGTCTTGACTCATCCTATGATCCCATTGTGACGGTGCTTACTGCAACCGCAGCTGATCTCCATATGGATGACTTCTACTCAAATCTGTTAGCCTATGAGATGCGCTGGGAAGCTCAACATGCAACCTCCCCTCAGCCCATGGCAAACATTGCCCATCAGGGCCCTCCCCGTCCCAACAATCGCTTCAACAACTCAAGGTTCGGCTCTCAAGGTCAGAAGAATCGGCCTTCCAACAGAGCCTAAGGCCGCCCTCAACCAAATCGCAATCCCCAAGGACCTTGCCAGCTCTGTGGCAGGAAGAACCACACTGCTATGGAATGTTGGTATCGCTTTGATCGCAATTTCACTGCCGCCTCTTCATCCACCCCCCCAGCTGCATATGTTGCTGCCCCTGGATCCCTCCTTGATGGAAATTGGTGCCCAAATAGTGGTGCTACACACCACTTAACCCCTGATCTGAACAATCTTCACATCCAGTCCCCATATGATGGTCCTGATCAAATCAGAGTTGGCAATGGTAATACACTTTATATTAAACATGTTGGCAAATCATCCTTTTGCCTTAATAATCGAACTTTCCTTTTCAATCAAATTTACCACGTACCATCTATCTCTACTAATCTATGATCTGTATCCAAATTTTGCATTGACAACAACGTCTTTTTTGAATTTCACCCATCCTCTTTTGTTGTGAAGGATCAGGAAACGGGGACACCGCTGTTGCACGGCACGAATAGAGGAGGATTGTATCACTTTGTCGACAAGCCAGCTAGTTCTCCTTTTGCTTTTCAATCCGTGTCCTTTTCATTGTGGCATCACCGGCTTGGTCATCCGATGCTAAAAACTGTCAATAAAATTGTGTCCAACTACTCACTGCCAGTAGATAATAAATCCACTTTGTTTTGTCATGCTTGTCGTGTTAGCAAGAGTCATAAATTGTCTTTTTCATTGAGTTCCACAATTTATAAAGAACCTTTACAACTGATTGTATCAGATTTGTGAGGCCCTGCTCCAATGCTTTCTAGAAACGGTTCTCGATATTATTTACTGTTAATGGATGCATTCAGTAGATACACATGGGTCTATCCCCTATCTCACAAAAGTGATGCTTTTACTGTCTTCAAACAGTTTAAGTTACAAATTGAGAATTTTTCAAACCGACAATGGAACTAAATTCAAGAAATTCACTCCCTTTCTTCTCCAAAGTGGTGTTGTCCATCGCTTTACATGTCCACACACCTCAGCTCAAAATGGATTAGCAGAGAGACGCCACAGACATGTTGTTGAGTCTGGTCTCTCTCTCTTAAACCATGCATCCATGCCCTTAACATTTTGGGCTGATGCCTTTGTCACCAGTTGCTACCTCATAAATCGCCTACCATCCTCACCACTAAAAGGTCAAACTCCCCTCGAACTGTTTTTTGGTTCCACTCCAGACTACAATACCTTAAAATCCTTTGGGTGTCTTTGCTACCCATATCTCAGACCCTATGCATCAAATAAATTAGATAAAAGATCCCTTGACTGTGTCTTTATTGGCTATTCCAGCACTCAAAAAGGATACATATGCTTTCATCGACCATCCCAAAGGATATACATCTCTCGTCACGTCGACTTTGAAGAAACAATCTTTCCCTATTCGGCAGTGCAGAGCAACCCCACCAATGTAAGTACTACTTCTGGATCCTCTGCACCTTTACAAACCACATCAATTTTACCCACTCTACAAGCCCCTCACATACCACCTATACCAAATAACCCACCTAACATTAACCCATTTCAAACTGCCCCTCAACCTTCCTCGATACAGTCAACTGGTAGTACTATACAGTCGACTGAGCCTACCGCTCCACCACTCTCGGTACAGTCGACTGATATTACCCTACAGTCGACTGTACCTACTGCTGCACCCCAAACACAAGAACCCCTTCCCCAACACCATATGATTACTAGGGCAAAAGGTGGTATACGTAAACCTGTTAATAGATTATGTTTGCATGCCACTAAACACCCTTTGCAAGATGCAGAATTAGAGGAACCAACCTGCTTCACACAAGCACAGAGCCATCCTCAAGGGCGTAGTGCTATGGATAATGAGATCAATGCCCTACTACAGAATGGCACATGGACCCTCACCCCTGCTCAAAGCAATCAGAACATTGTGGGATGCAAATGGGTCTTTTGTATCAAACAAAAATCCGATGGCACTATTGACCGCTATAAAGCTCGTCTTGTCGCAAAAGGATTTCATCAACAAGCAGGTATTGATTATGGAGAAACTTTCAGCCCTGTGATTAAACCCTGCACAATTAGGCTTGTCATTTCCATCGCATTAATGAACAAATGGGCACTCCGTCAATTAGATGTTCAAAATGCCTTTCTTCATGGCCATCTCACAGAAGAAGTTTACATGAAACAACCACCAGGGTATGTAGATTCCAGATTTCCAAAGCATGTTTTTCGCCTACGGAAATCTCTCTATGGGCTCAAGCAAGCCCCTAGAGCTTGGTACTCGAGACTCACTGGGTATCTTTGCTCTCTTGGTTTTGTCAGTTCCAAGGCCGACTCGTCTCTGCTCATAAGACAAACTGGTGACTCTACTCTATTTATTTTAATATATGTTGATGACATTATTATCACAGGCACACCGGGAAACCATATCAATACACTCATATCCCAGCTCCAATCTACATTTGCAATCAAGGACCTAGGCCCATTAAGTTACTTTTTGGGCATCGAAGTTCTTCCAAATCGCAATGGCCTTTTTCTATCTCAGCGCAAATATATTCTCGATCTATTACTAAGCTCTAAGTTCGATGGTGTCAAGCCTATCACCACACCTCTGGCAGCCAATACTCCACTCTCTAAACATGATGGGCCAACTCACAATGATCCTACCCAATATCGAAGTATTGTGGGATCTTTGCAGTATCTATCTTTCACTAGACCTGACATTGCAGTTGCTGTCAACAAAGTATGTCAGTTCATGCATAACCCTCGCGATGTCCATTGGTCTGCTGTCAAGCGAATTCTTTGTTATCTCAAACACACCATCAACTTTGGCTTGCAGTTGTCTACACCAACAACTTCCACAATTCATGCATATTCGGACTCAGACTGGGCAGAATGTCCTGATGATCGCAGGTCTACAAGCGGCTATTGTGTCTTCTTTGGTGGCAACCTCATCTCATGGAGTGCAAGGAAGAAAAAGACAGTTTCCCGTTCAAGCACGGAAGCTGAATACAGGGGCGTCGCAATTGCTACCGCGGAAGTTATGTGGATTCAATCTCTACTAAAAGAGCTTGGTTTCTCCAAACTTTTGCCGCCAACTCTCTGGTGTGACAACTTAGGGGCTACGTATCTCACGGTAAATCCTATCTTCCATGCTCGCACAAAGCATATCGAAATAGATTACCATTTTGTCCGTGAACGTGTTGCTTCCAAACAACTCAGTGTTCGATTTATCTCCACCAAAGATCAGCTGGCCGACATCTTCACCAAGGGTCTCAGCAGCAACAGGTTTCAAGAGCTAAGGAACAAGTTGACCATCCAGGCTTGGCCGTTCAACTTGCAGGGGAGTGTTAAGTCTAAGTCGACTGAGCCTCAATCAGTCGACTGATCTTCAAATAGGTCGACTGAAGCTTATCATCAGTCGACTGAATAAGACTGCAACTATTTCAACAAAACTCTCGGTACAGTCGACTGATAGCACACTACAGTCGACTGTACCCGATCCGTTACAATCCCTCAAGATCAGCAAAGATGCAACCGTGTCAACAACCGATCTCCAGAAGAATAGGTCTGCAACTGCAATTATTTGTATCCCTAAAGGATAGGATTTGTAACAAATAAAATCTGATTTGTTTTGTAAAAACTCTATAAATAAAGCATTAGCATCACCGGTTAAGGTGTGCAAGCCATTCAATAAACTCACTAGAAACCACCATCCCCAACTCCACCATTGTCGAGCTCTCTTCCTCCTGAAACTCCCTGTCGCCCCCGACCTCGCCGCAACCAGCTGCGCCACCCCTGACAATCCCTCCTCCATCGCTGTGTACATCCTCGAAGCTGCATCTCCAGTGCCTCCAAGACTCCATCGCCTCCCTCATCCTCCTTCGTGCAACCACCACCCAAGCCAGCATCACCACCGATCACCATCGTCTCCCGAGCCTCCCTCATCATCGCAGCAGTCCTGAAGACTCTTCCACTACCTCATCACCACAATTATCGCCTTGCTGCTGTCATGTTTCTGCTGTCTCCTACCACCGCAACATCCTCCGACGCCAGCCACCTCCACCCGCGCCTCACCTCGTCCTCATCTTCTTCCCCAAACAGTCGCCGTTCGTGGTCGTTCTTGCCGTCGCTGCCCGACGTCTCCACCGTAGCTGCTTGATCTTCACCTCACTACAGCTTCTCCGCTTGCTGTCTCCAATCATCACAACCAACGAACGAATCCCCCTCTCATCGTTGTCCTCTTGTTGTTGTTGTCTCACTTGTTGTTGCTGCCACTCTTGTGTTGCTGCCGTTCGTGTCGATGTTACTACTATTCTTGTTGTGGTTTCTGTGTATTGCTGTCGCCGCCATTGTCGTGTCATTCTGGCTGTGTACAGCTGCCCCTACTGCGTACTGTCATCGTACCATTGTTGTTGCTGTTCTTCCTCCCTTCATTGTTGCGGTGTGTCATCGTCGCTAATCTTCCTCCCATTGATTCTTGTCGCACGCGCAAACATTGTACAAATGCAAGCGTCTCTTGTACACCCTTATTGTTCTTGTGGAAGAACTTTCTTTGACCTCTCGCAAGTAGTATTCCTATTTGATTATCTTGTCTTGAAACCGTTATCGTTCATGAAAAATATCCTTAATACATCTCATTGTTATACGCCTTGTGATCTTTCCATAAATCAATAGTAACATATATACATCGAATCATTCTATTTTCCTCTATTGATTCAATTCTCACCGAAATCGTAGATTCCGTTGTCGCCATATATATTGCATGGACACGAACTAGAATCATTTATGAATATGTGCATATAAATAAATGTTGTGATTTGAAGGAATTTCGATTGTATGTAATATTATAATTTTTTCCGTAGTTTAATACCGTAGAATAATAACTTTCATCATGTTAACAATAAAAATTCATTCTAATTACTTGATGAGAATGTATGTTCAATTCTAGACATAAAACCACATGTTGTAAATCATAATTGTTACAATCACAAATTTTATACTACCGCCCTGTTTGCTCCAACTTGGAGTGAGATTTCGACCTAATTACAGATAATATTAATTAAAACTTATTAAATAAAAGTTGTATAACTTTGTGTCTGAAATCCAAACCATCTGATGGTTTTTCAATCCAACTTACAGATTGCAAGATATTCAGATTCTGCTACTGTACTGTCTTAATTCCAGATTCAACATTTTATAATTACGTCGTCATGTTCAATCAATTAAAACAGTAGTTTAACTTAAGAATTAGGACATGAGAATTTCAAGAATGTTAATGAACAGTACTAGGAACTAGATTATAATTTTTGTAAGAATTTTAATTAAGTTTTAGTCAAATTATACATGTAACAACTTGATACTGAGTTGCTGCATAAACAGTAACCCATAATGAATTAACTGGTAGACATAGTTAGTGTAGTCTAAATGTATCGTGCGAATATGCGTTAGAACCGGAAGAAAGTCTAGTTTTTAGAACCACTAACGGAACCTGATTCTCTTTTCCATAGCAGCGGAAAAGTCAGTTTTTGTACAACAACATATTGTTGTTCAGAATTATATTTTCATGCTTTTAAATATAAATGTGTGAAATTTTGCATCTAATGAATTGCACTGCATTCCATTCATCACATAGTCATCGACACCCCCTTGATATCGTTCCTTGACATCGTTCCATCGATTGCATATTCATGATTTATTTTAATAAAATAATAACAAGTCGGGGTAAAAAGGAAAACGACTTAGTAGTGGATATTATAAGAGACTGTACTCAGAGGAAGGGCTCGTATTTCCGTACTGATTACTGATATTGGTTATTGTTTTATCGATTGATTGTGGATTACTGACTACATCGTTTACCGATTACTGTTTATTGATTATCGATTACAATTGCCGAGTACATGACACTATAAGATTCACCACGATAGTCGAAACGCTCACCTGATTGCATGCACCCGAACCTGTGGTATGGAACGTAGAATTATGTGCATTAGTTATGTTAATAAAGGAATGATAGACTTAAGATTGACACTGAGCATTGATACTTGCATTTCAATAATTGTTTATTGCTTATCCATTGATTATTGAATATTGTTTATCAATCGTTGATTATTGAATATTGTTACCGATCATTGCATTATCGACTATTGTTGATGGACTCTTGCACTATTGATCATGTTAACGTCTGTTATTTATTGACTTTTATATCGTTCCAATTTCTTGTTCTTGTTATATCATCATTTTATTGTTTAACTGATTGCTACTACTTGCGCCCGAAGCTTGCTCTAACGGGCACCCCCTCCTTTCTTTAAGTTAATGTTTATATAGGTACAGATGATGGAATACTGAAGGATCTTGGCAAACGGTTCATCGCATTGTATACTCTCGAATTTTTTTTGTAAGTTCTTGTATCCAGATAATGGTTATTGTATTATATTCTTATTCATGTGATTATTATTGTATCTTTGAGCTTACTGGTATTGTACAACTTATGGATTATATGAGTTCGAATGCTTATATCATTCGCTGGGTCTTAGCTACGTACCTGTGTTTCCGTATTTCTGGAAAGTGGGGCGTGACAGTTCATGAGTGAGATCAGTTCGTAGCCCAATTAGGTGAAATTGACTAGGCAATTATAGCTGGCAATCAAATCCCCCTTAATAGGGAGACACTAACTGATTTGATCCCTTGATTAGATGCATCTTCCAAATCAGTTAGGAGATCTTCCTATAACTGCTCCACCCTAGGCCTATAGATACAACATCTCCCTCTCTATTACCAGGTAATCAACATTTTGTCCACTAAAACCCACATTGCAGAGTTACTAACTTGATCGTTGGAAGGCCTTTTTCAGACTTTTCTTGCAAATTTTTGGCGGTATCTCGGCCATCCATTCCAAATCATGCCATAAATATTAGCCTCACATCAGATCTGATCAACGGGTGAGATGTAACATTTCTCCAATCATCAAAGAACTCATTATGCCACCACACTGAAAAAAGCAGCATCACTCTACTGATGTGTAATGCCCCAGAATTTTAATAATAAATAAATTTTAAATCAATTTATTTAATTATTTTAAATTTTCGTAAAATTGACATTTTTGCATGTGCAAAACACGTGCAAATATTTTCGAAGTATGAATTTAGAATTTGATGAACAATTTCTATTATTTGTTATTGGGTATATTTGAATTTTTGGGATTTTTCTGGGAAAAAAACTACTTTTGACAATTTTTGAAAGAAAGGGGTCTTTTTGTAAAAAGTCATTTAGGGGTGAAAATTTAACTTGAAATTGTTTGGCTGCATTTAGGGCAGGCTATTCAGTAGAAGGCTCTAAGGAATTAGATTATTTCCATATTTGGTTAATTTTTATTGATTTAATTGAATAAATATATAATTACGCAATTTTGAGATTGTTGGGGACTTTATTGCAAATATTCCTACTGGAGAGAAAAAGTCAGAAAATCTATTTAGGAAATCTAGCATTTATTATTAAAGACTATTTATAAATTTTCTGGATTTTTTCGAATAATTTATGACATATTTGCAAATACTCAAAAATGAAGAATTTTTTGTGCAAAATTGCCACTTGGAGTAAAAACTCCAGAATTTTCTTGAAATTTTGGGCTGCATGTGGGCTGGTCAGATCTGGGTGTGAATGGATTAAATTATTTTACTTTAAATTAATTTGAATAACTAAAAATTGGAAGAGATCCATATATGTAAATAAATAATCTTCTTGGGGGGTAAATTTGTAAACCTTTGTGAAACCCTAGAGGCCAATTCCGGCCTATAATAAGGTCAGCAGCCGACCACTCTTCTTGTGCACTCAAATCATATCTTTCTTTTTATTTTCTTGGAGTTAAAGTTTGGATCTTGGACTTTTACAAGGAGATGGCTTTTCTTTATTTCTATTATTATTCTTTAGTTGATTGTCTTTGAGGTGAGTGATACTTCTAATTTTTTGATGTGTTTTACTCATATTATCATGATGAATGAACTTATGGATATTTACATGAAATAACGATGTAATTTTTTTTGAGAGATGATCATGTTTTATTAATTTTGAATATTGAATATTGATGATGGATGAAAAATCTAACTTGCGATATATGGATTTAATTGTAGTTAATAAAGATATGTAGAAATAATTAGAACTTGCTCCATGCTCTTAAATTCATGCTTGATTGATTATAAAGTTGAGATCTTTTCATGTTATTGATTGTTTTTAATCATAAAAAATTGAAACTAAACATTAGAGTTTGAAGAATTGTTGTATGGATCTAAAGTAATTTACTTTGAAGTGGTTTGTGCATAAAAGAATATATGGAAAGAAATATAGACTAAATTACATTCAAAAAAAAACATATGGGGTTATGGTTTGGGGGCTGAACCCCGGGTTAGGGTTGGGAGGCTCGGGTGAACAGTACCAGGTACTGTTCAAATCCACAACCCTCATTGCTGATTTCTTTGGGTGTTCTTCGATTTATTTTGATGTTTTGTGTGGTTTTAGTGTGTGAATTTGTGAGCTATGTATGGGGGGACTCTAGTATACATATGGGAGCATTCATATATGAGTTTAAACAAATATTTATATATGTGGTTTGATCGAGTTTTGATGAGTTTTTGTGGACATTGTATGATCTAGATCGTTGTCTGTTTCAGTTTGGAACGAAATTTCGACCTAGTTGTTGATGGAATTACCAAAAACTTATCCAAAAGAAATTGTGGCTTACTGTGTCTAGTTTCCAGAACATCTGACGGATCCTTAATCTGACTTATGGATTTTAAGATATGAAATATCTACCATTGTACTGTCGTAGTTCCAGATTTTAAAAATAATGGTTAGTTTTCAGAATTTATCGAATATGAACCATTTAATTATTTGATTCCAGATTTTTATGGTGAATTCCTCGTTGTGTGTTGGATTTATTGATTTTTCCAGAATTTAATATTGATATTTGAATGTATTGTTTTGATGAACGAAATCGTGTAACTTTCAGATTTTAGATAAAAGAACTTTTCAGAATTTTTCGAATATGAACCCTTTAATCATATTTATTTGATTCCAAATTTTTATGGTGAATTCCTCACTGTGTGCTGAATTTAATTTGATTTTTCCAAAATTTAATATTGATTTTTGAATGTACTGTTTTGAGAAACAAAGACACGTAACTTTTAGATTTTTGGATGAAAGATAGATTTCAGAATTTATTGAATATCAACCCTTTAAACTAATTTATTTGAGCCTAGATTTTTATGGTGGACTCCTTGATTTTTGTAGATTTAAGTGAATTTTTTCAGAATTTAATATTTATTTTAGAGTCTACTGTTTTCAGTAACGAAATCGTATGATTTTCAGATTTTGTAAAAAATATATATATTCTTGTGGATAAAAAGTGTTTCCATACATATAAACGAATTCTCGTGGCAATATTGGTTTATTAAAAGGAATGTAAATAATGAAGAGTATTTTGTATAACAAAAACCAAGATGGATTTAATTTGAGACTTAGGGTAATGATGTGGATCCTAGAAAGACTATTAATGATATGCGGAATTATAAGACTCTACAGGTTGAGTGGGACCCTAACATACCGGCAGTTGTGATTTTGTGGATATTTGGCCAGTGGGGCTTTTCTTGTTGGTTTAGTTAAGTCTGGCAGGGTACACCAACTCTAGGGAGACTGTGATTTAATTAATAAAAATAACCAACCATGGACATGCACTAGTGGAGATGTGACAGAGTTTGGGAAACGTAAGTAGGGGGCCATGTATGGTGGACGGATGAGATTCTGAAGTATAGTTGTAGTTAGGCAGTTTGATTCCGATGGCTACAGTTATCATTGCCATCTGCCGGGTTCGCACATTGAGGGTCTTTTACAGTTGGGCAGTTTTATTTCGGAGGCTAGGACCTATTCATTGAATTTCAGCATGGAATGTTCAGGGCGATGTTTACATGATGCTTACGCATTGAGGGTGCTAGTCTATCTGGTAGATACCGAGACATAGGCCTATTCGCAGAGTTTTCTGGATCTTGTTTCCATCACCGTAGTAGGATTAGTTGCATAACGAGAGATTAAACCCTATAAAGTGGAGAAAGATAAGGACTTGCACAGGACCTATGTATTGTGGGATGCATAGAATCCGACAAGTATGCATTAGAAGTCAGCATATGCATTTTTGTTTTCATGACTTGGTTTCATGTATGCTTGTCTTCCATTTTCTTACACTTGATACTTAGTCTGGTTTCACTTGATGATTTATGTCTCATTTATTGTTATTTCATGTTCCATTGGTATTTACTGTGTTAATATGTTCCAGTTGTTGGCTTATGATTTTATTCTTTATGTTTCTATTTAAGTTTGTATTTCTTATGAATATCACTCACATCGTTATGGTTGACCCCTATAGTTTTGGGGGTCAGAGATATCTCTAGCCTCATGTTTTAAAGGTAGGTACCATTAGAATGGAATTAGGAACATGTGGTAGAATATTTAATGATTTTGCATATCTTGTAAAAGGAATGATTGTAAAGAGAAATAATTGTAATTCAAAGTGTTTAATTCCGCTGTGCTTTGTAAAAGAGTTGATATAATAAAATGTTTTAATTTTTCCCTATTTTTGGTTGCCATGTTTATGATTACAATTAAAATTGATTCTGGAATTTGTGCCACGTATTTCAAATTTTATTTATTGAAAATTCGGGGCGCTATAGAGTTGGTATCAGAGCATGTTTTAATTAGTAATGTAAACATGGTATAGGGAATAAACTTAAGTAGCCATTTGATGTGTGAGAACCTAGGTGTGGACACTAGAGTGTGAGAAATTAGGTTGGACATTAGAAGTATGAGTACCTAGGGTGGATGCTAGAAGTGTGACATTAGATATGTGAGTTTGTTGTTTTAATCATGAATGCTTGTTGTGAAAATTGAATTATTTGTATGTCTAGATTCGACTAAATATTTCTTTATCGTAAGTAGGTTGATTATTTTCCCATAAATAGAAGATGAATGATTTGTTTTCTCTTGCCGTTATAATTACCCTTTAATTATTTTTATTATTATTGACGTTAAATTGGGATAATTTTATTAGTTATTGACTTATCTAATTTTGTACAAATCTAATTAGAATGATTTGTTTTGCTAATCTAGCCTATTTGTTCTATATGTTTTGTGTTCTATGGAAGCAAGTTTAGTTATTGATGTTTGGAATGTGGTGAATATAACTTTTTCTTTTTCTATTGTGTTTGCAGTTTATAGTTTTGCATAAAGTAACGTTTGATTTTCGGATACTACAATAATTACATTATAACCAACAACATTTACTCATATTTTGTTTTCTTTCGATTATTACTTTTTGTACATAGACTACCTTTTCCCTTCTCTTTTATATTTTATATTTTTATTTTATTTCTTAAAATTTTGTCCTTCATGTTTTTATATACTTTTATATTTACTCATTTATTTTGCTATTACTGTTACGCATTATATTAGTTTCAATTCCTTCTCATTGAATTATTAATTTCTTTTATTATTATTCCTATTATATTTTAATTCACATTCATTTATATATTTTTTGATTTTTTGATACTATATTTTTCATTATTTTGTATTGTCTTATTTTTCGGTGTATTTAAACTTGATTGTAATACTTCTACTCATATAAATATGATATACCCCTGCACATTGAATTTTTTATTTTATTATTAAATTTGTTTTTGCACATTATATTCAATACCTTTAGTATTACTTATGTTTACTACCTTGTTATATTTACTTTCACAATTTATAGCTACTTATTGTATTACCTTATTTTATTATTTTATTTACTGCTATAATATACTATAGTCGCTTGTTACCTTAATATTATGTTTTTTATCCTCCTTGTTATTTTCTTACTACATACTCTTTCTACTGTTTACTGTATATTTTATGACATGATTATTTATGCTACATTGTTATCTCTCATTTGCAATTACATTTAAGCTTATGCATGTATTTCATTCGGTCTATCTCCTTACTTTATAAATTATTTTTCACTACTACTAATTCCTACTATTAATGTTCGATGTTTATAATCTATACATCTATTTTAATATTCCATTGTGTGACTTTCTACTCAATTACCTGCTTTTGCTTCTATTTTTATATCACGAATTTCAACGTAACCTCATACTTAAATTAAACATCCCATATCCCTGTACTTGTGGAAGATTGCATCATTCCATTCATCGTTTTGTTGCAACCGGATGTCGAGAAGGCAAATATGCAACTAGACGTCAATAGGAGGCAAACTTGCAACTGGATGTCGGGAGACAAAAACTGCAACTGGATGTCTAGACGGCAGCTTGCAACCGAATGTCGTGGAAACAATCTGCAACTTGATGTCAATGAGACAAGTCTACAACTAGACATCAATGGGACGAACCCACAACTAAGAAATTTTCTACTCTAATAACCCCACTTTTAGTTTCATATATATATATATATATATATATATATATATATTACTTATCACTATCCTATTCTTTTGTACTTGTTCATACCATTTTATAAGATTTTCAAACTTTGCCTAGCTACTTCGACTTTGTTATTCGTAATACAGTTAGACTTATATACACAATTAATTACCTTATTATTTATACTTGTTTTCATATCTTTCTTATATGCGTATTTTATTTTTCACCCTATATTATTGAGGTTTACTATTAACTATTTTCGCTAACTTAGTATTATCATTTTGTATATATATACGTATACTATATCTTTACATATGGTTGGTAGTATTTTCGTATTCTCATACTATTTCATTTTCTTGGCCTATCTTATATTTGTTTGCTACTTATATAATGTGATTTTTATTATTCAAAGTTATTTATTGTTTTCATTTCTTTTATAATTAATATTATATATTATTCCAATATTATATTATTATTTCATTTACTATTATTATACTTGTTTCCCTACTACAACTACTTAAAATTTTTATCTTATAGTATTATTGGTATTTCGACGTGTCTTTGATTGACTATCTTCCCAGCCCTATATCTATATAATTTTTTTATCATCTTTATGTTTGTACTCTTTGTGTTACTTTTATCATTATTTACTTTTGCCATTATTCATGTTCTTAACTTTTTTTTTGCTTCTTATTGTGTATGGTTATTATCTTCTTACTATAATGATCTTTCACCATGTTATTTGATCAGTAATCTTTTTTGATTATCTGTTCATATATCTATTTTGCATTTTATGGTTTTATACAAATGTTTTAACGACCTTTGGAGTGCTTAATATTTTGTTTTACTGACTAAACTTATTGATATTTGTTACTTTAGACAGTTTTCTTTTACTCGTATTCTTGTCTAACTTTTGTGTTATGTATGTTTGTCTATGTAACAACCATTTTTGTAATTTTCCATTTTCCCCCTTTTTGTAATATTTAATTGCAATTGAATAAAAACCCTATTTTCTTTCGTTTGCAATTATTTTTAATTAAGAATTTCTTGGAAATTTTCCGTTCTTCTTGTTGGAGTTTTCCTTGTTGAGCTTATTATCTTTTAATTGATTGTGGGTATTTTAATTCGAACCCTGTTGATTTTGATCTACCTCCTAATTGAACCCTAAAACCCAATTGGATAAATTCTTGACCCAAAACCGCTATTATTGAACCCTAACCGTGCCCTATAAATACAACTCTAATGCAAACCCTAATTTTTGCACACTAATCGAAACCTTAGCCGCCCTCTCTCTCTCCTCCGTCTCTGTTTTCCTGCTAGAATCCCCCAAACCCATCCTCTTGGTTCGTTTTCTTCGGCAAACTACCCCCCTCCGGCGACCCCCCATCCTGTCTCCACCCCCTTTTCGGTCTGTGCCGCCTCTCCGCGCCACCAGGCAAACCCCCGACCTCCCCTTTCTCTGCCTCACCAGTTAACAGAGCCGAATCCTGCTTCTTCCCTCGCTGTTTCGATCGGCAACGCCTTAGCGCCGCCCTCTGCTGCCGCTCGACGCAATCTGCCGCGTCGCACCGCCCTCTGGTCGCCGCCGCCGCCGCCCTTAACTGGCCATCGTTGCTGTCTCTCTATTTGGTGCTCATTGCAGTTGCTGCTGTCTCTTTTGTGTGTTGGGTTACCTTGGAATTTAATTACGCGTATATTGCACGTGCTACCTTAGGGATTTTGCTAGTTCGTGAGTTTGTTGCTTCGGGATCCTTATCCCGTTATTCTTGGTATTCATTTTTACCGATTAACAGGCAAGTCACCGTCCTCTTGAATTGTAAATTATATCAAATTCAAGTTTCATTGAAATTCTTGCAAGTAGATCTCTTTGTTATCGTATTATCCTTTGTTTATCTCTTTCGTTGGGTTTATTGAGGGTTTACACGAGCTAACCCCAATACTCTTGACATCGTACCAATTTGACTCCAAAAATATTGAATCTTGCGTACATCATATAGTATGGATATTAGGGTTACACAAATAGTTACGATACAAATAAATTATTCGAGAGACAATTGTTAGGTTGTATGTTATTTGATTGTTTGATGATTGATCGATGTTAGACTTGTATGCATGTGTGGTTCTAATTTTATTTATTATGTTTTGACACCCATCATGCTAATTACACAATTTTCGATACCCTTCATGTTCAATTAATTTATTTTCAAGAAAAATACCCTAAAAACTGTACATGCTTGCTGACCTGAACTTTGATCGTTGTTTCGAACCAGTAAATGACCTTAAAATAAAATACTTTCTGAATAAGAAATGTAGCTCCAAGTGTCTAGTTGCCAATAACATCCAGAATTTTTGAATTCCGAGTTTTGTAGCAAAAGTTATGCCCGTTTTACTACAGCTGTGTTTTTACTTTCAGATTTTCTAATTCTCGTACCTTTCATGTTTAAACAGTAAAAAGGCTGACCAATTGATAAAATCTTGGTATGAAAATTTCCAGAGTGTTGATTAACATGTCTAGGAATCCATAAAATATTTTTACTGAATTTATTATTGATTTTTTGCTGATTCAAAAATTGAAACAACAAGATGTCGAATTTCTGCCTGAACATAAAACCTATAAAGAACTATGTGTTTGGCCTAGCTACTGTTGTCAAAATTTAAACTTTAAGTATGCGTTGGAACTGTGTGGAAGTCTAGTTTCCAGATTTTCTGACGGATTTAACTTTCGATTTCTGAATCAGCGGAAAACTGCATTTTTGTACAGGTTGCGCTTGCTGTCCAGAATTTTGGATACTACTTTTAATGAATTAATTATTCCTATATCATATTATTACATGAATTGATGTACGTATGCTGCATTGCATGACCCTACTGAGTTATTGTCATCATTCTAATTGCCCTACTCCATGTTATCAACCTATTGTTTCCCTATTGATACTATTGTTCATCTCATATCTTATAATTGCATATTGTATTGTTGCATTGATAAATAATTAACAAGTCGGGATTTAAGGAATTGACTAGAGTAGTTGATGATATAGGGACTGTACTCGGATGATGACCCATGTTATTATTGATATCATTATTGTGTAAAAAATTGCACCTTGGCCCGTGTTATTATTGATATCGTCATTGTGTAAGAAATTGTACCTTGGTCCGTGTTATATTGTTATCGTCATCATACCCAGTACATGAACTATAGAGTCTACCACTATAGTCTAAACGAAATTAATTGTATGAATCAAACCTGTGGTACGGCACACATGGGACACAGTAGTACGTGCATTAGTTAGGAATTAAAAATGATTAATAAAAATAAGGATTACACATCGACATTGCATATTGCTCATCATTATTCCTATTGATATCGAATATTGGCTAATTATTTTTGTTATTGATCATTGATTACTGTTACCGAATATTGAATCATTGTTTATAGCCATTGTATCGATTATCATAAATATTGTCCCATGTTATTGATTCCTATTGATGCATTGATTCATTTTTATACCGTTATTCCATTGTTCCCTGCTTTCTCTACTTGCTGTCCATGACTTGCTCTAAGAACAATTTTTTCTCTCTTTTTAGATGAAGTGTTTACAGGTAATAAAGAAAAATTGACTGCTGAAATTGGAGAGCAAACATTTTGAAGATTTCTGCTTTTAAATTGCTTATCGCTTTAATGAACTTAACGTATTGAGACTTGTTATTATTTTGGATTGGGTTATTATTGTTTTGGACTTATGTTCCGGATTTTATTATTGTTTCCAGACGTTGGATTATTATTATTGTATTTGGTTATTTTTATTGCTTAATTTCAAGTATTATTGTTCATGAGATTATTATTATTGCTTGCACAATTATTCTGTCTTGATTATATTATTGAGTTAATCGGATAAACAGCTTATGGGTGACGTTAGTCATTTGCTGGGCTTTTATCATGTACTTGTATTCCATATTTTTAGGAAGCGGGGCATGAAAAGGTTTTTAGTGATATCAGAGCCTTGGTTTGGATAATATATCAGTCAAACGTGACTAACAAAAGTAAGTTTGGCTTTGATTGATATATTAATCAGATTTGGATTTTAACCATTTGACTCAACAATATGAGTAATACAGTGATCGCATGAAAAATTGATATCCAACTTATTATCTGGACCCTAACCATTTGATCTTCTATTGCAGACTATGGCTAAAAATGGTGCTTCTTCTTCCTGTACTAGGGATGGATTGGCTTAGTGCCACTCATGTTGTGATTGACCACCGCAAGAAAAAGGTGGTGTTTCAAATGCCAGAACAGCAGGAATATGAATTCTGTGCCGGTGAGACGCCGCTTGCTTGTGTTGAGAAGTTGACTAGTCGGAAAGTTGGAGTTATGGAAGAAGTGTGTGCTGATGATATTGTTGCACCTTTAGTTGTGCGGGATTTTCAGGATGTTTTTCCTAAGAAATTTTTGGGATTACTGCCAGATCGTAAAGTGGTGTTCAGTATTGATGTTCAGCCGGGTATAGCTCCAATCTCTAAAAGTCCGTACAGAATGGCTCCTGTTGAACTAGCTAATTTGAAAGAGCAGATTCAGGAGTTGTTGGATAAAGGGTTTATCAGGCCAAGTGTTTCGCCTTGGAGAGCTCCAGTTCTGTTCGTCAACAAGAAGGATGGTAGTTGGAGGTTGTGCATGAACTACCGCGAGCTCAATAATGTCATGGTGAAGAACAGGTATCCATTGCCAAGGATTGATGACCTATTTGATCAACTGGGAGGCACTTCTGTATTTTCGAAGCTGGATCTTCGTTCTGGTTATCATCAGGTTAAGGTAAAAGCCGAGGATGTACAGAAAACTGCTTTTCGAACAAGATATGGGCATTATGAATTTTTGGTGATGCCTTTCAGAGTTACTAATGCTCCAGTTGTATTTATAAGCTTGATGAATTGGGTTTTCTCTTCCTTTTTGGACAAGTTTGTGGTGGTATTCGTTGATGATATTCTTGTCTATTCTCGCAATTAGGATGAGTATGCTGAGCACTTGAAGGTGGTTCTGCAGACTTTGAGGGATCATCAGTTGTATGGGAAGCTTAGCAAGTGTGAGTTTTGGTTGGATCGTGTGGCATTCTTAGGCCATATTATTTTTGGTGATGGAGTTTCTGTTGATCCGTTCAAGATTTCTGCAGTTAAGGATTGACCAACGCCGAAGTCTGTATCGGAAGTTCGGAGTTTTCTTGGTCTAGAAGGTTACTACAGGAAGTTTGTTCGGGATTTCTCGAAGATTGCAAGGCTATTGACCAAGTTAACTGGGAAGGATCAAAAGTTTGTGTGGGATGAGTTCTGTGAAGAAGCCTTCATTGAATTGAAGAATCGGTTGACATCAGTACCTGTGTTGACTATACCGGATGGATCAGGAGGTTTTGTAATTCACTGTGATGCTTCAGGTAGAGGTTTGGGGGCTGTTCTGATGCAGCGAGGCAAGGTTATTGCTTATGCATTTAGGCAATTGAGGCTGCATGAGAAGAATTATCTTACCTATGATTTGGAGCTTGCTGCTGTGATTTTTGCGTTGAAGCTTTGGAGACATTATTTACCTGGAGACCGAGTGGAGATATTTACTGACCACAAAAGTCTCAAGTATGTGTTCACTCAAAAGGAATTGAATATGAGGCAAAGGCAATGGTTGGAATTGATGGCAGATTATGATATCAGTTTGCAGTATCACCCTGGTAAGATCAATTTAGTGCCTGATGCTTTGAGTAGAAGACCAGTTGCTATGGTTCTTATTGAGTAGAAGGAACTTGTGGAAGCTATGAGGAGGTTGGATTTGAATGTGGTATTGCCTGGTTCTGGGCAGAGTTGTATGGTGCTTCAGTTGCAGTCATCTTTGGTGGATCATATTAAGGAGGCACAGTCTGGTGATGTGCAATTACAGGAGTTACAAGCTGAGGTTGAAGCTGGTTCTAGAACTAATATGGTGATTCATGAGGATGGATGTCTTCTCTTTGGGACTCGTCTTTGTGTTTCGAAGGGAGAAGTCAGGCAGAAGTTACTTGAAGAAGCTCATTGCTCGTCATACTCTATTCATCCCGGTGGTACGAAGATGTATCGGGATTTGACATTGCATTTCTGGTAACATGGTATGAAGAGGGCAGTTGTAAGATTTATTGCTCGGTGTCTGATTTGTCAGCAAGTGAAGGCAGAACATCAGAGGACTGCTGAACTTCTTCAGCCGCTTCCTATTCTAGAGTGGAAGTGGGAGAATATCACTATGGATTTCGTGACTGCTTTGCCTATAAGTCCTAAGGGTCACAATGTCATTTGGTTGATTGTGGATCGCTTGACGAAGAGTGCTCATTTCATTCCTTTCAGAGTTGGGTAGTCTACAGAGAGCCTGGCAGAAAGGTTATGCAGGAGATTGTGAGATTGCATGGTGTTCATGTCAGTATTATATCAGACAGAGATACTAGATTCAGATCCCAATTCTGGGAGAGTCTTCAGACCAGTCTTGGTAGTAAGCTGAAGTTCAGTACTACATTACATCCGCAAATAGATGGTCAATCAGAGAGGACTATTCAGACCTTGGAGGATATGTTGAGGTCCTATGTACTTCAGTTTGGAGGTTCTTGGGAAGATCATCTATACTTGGTGGAGTTTTCATAGAGTAATAGCTATCAAGCTAGCCTTCAGGGAGCTCCGTATGAAGTCTTGTATGGTCGGAAGTGTAGATCACTAGTGTGCTGGGATGACCTTGGTGAGAGGAAGCTTTTGGGGCCAGAGTTGATCACAAAGACTGTTGATTTAGTGTTCCAGATCAGGAAGCATTTGCAAGCCGCACAGGACAGACAAAGGAAATGGGCAGACATGCACAGGCAATCGTTAGAGTTCGAAGTGGATGATCATGTGTTTCTCAAGGTGTCTCCATGGAGGGGTGTGATTCGTTTTGGTGGTGGGGACAAGTTGCGCCCTAGATTCATTGGTCCGTTTGATGTAGTGGAGCGAGTAGGCAAGGTGGCCTATAGACTCGCGTTGCCGCCAGCTCTTTCTAGAGTGCATAACGTCTTCCATGTTTCTCAGCTTAGGATGTATGTTCGGGATGATTGTCACGTTATTAATTATTCGGAGTTGTCAGTTCGACCAGATTTGTCTTGCGAGATTCATCCAGTGTCGATTGTGGATCGACGGGGGAAGATTTTGAAGAATAAGGCTATCAAGTTAGTTCGTGTTGCTGGGAATCCTCACTCGCCTGGTGAGTCGACTTGGGAGCTTTAGAGTGTGATTCAAAAGAGATTCCCCCATCTTTTTGAGTAGTTCTTGTTACTTTCTTTTCTCGGGGTTACCCTACTACCACTTGCTTAAATTTCGAGGACGAAATTTTATTGTAAGGTGGATAGGATTGTAACTACCGTTTTTGTAATTTTCCTATTTCCCCCTTTTTTGTAATATTTTAATTGCAATTCAATAAAAACCCTATTTTCTTTCGTTCTCAATTATTTTTAATTAAGAATTTCTTGGAAATTTCCCGTTCTTCTTGTTGGTGTTTTCCTCGTTGAGCTTATTATCTTTTAATTGATTGTGGGTATTTTTATTCGAACCCTGTTGATTTTGATCTACCTCCTAATTGAACCCTAAAACCCAATTTGATGAATTCTTGACCCAAAACCGCTATTATTGAACCCTAACCATGCCCTATAAATACAACTCTAATGCAAACCCTAATTTTTGCACACTAATCGAAACCTTAGCCGCCCTCTCTCTCTCCTCAGTCTCTGTTTTCCCGCCAGAATCCCCCAAACCCATCCTCTTGGTTCGTCTTCTCCGGCGAACTACCCCCCTCCGGCGACCCCCCATTCTGTCTCAGCCCCCTTTTTGGTCGGCACCGCCTCTCCGCGCCACCAAACAAATCCCCGACCTCCCCTTTCTCTGCCTCACCAGTTAACAAAGCCGAATCCTGCTTCCTCCCTCGCTGTTTCGATCGGCGACGCCCTAGTACCGCCCTCTTCTGCCGCTCGACTCAATTCGCCGCATCGTGCCGCCCTCTGGTCATCGCCACCACCCTTGACTGGCCATCGTTGCTGTGTCTCTCTATTTGGTGCTCTGTTGCAGTTGCTGCACTCTTTTGTGTGTTGGGTTACCTTGGAATTTAATTACACGTATATTGCACGTGCTGCCTTGGGGATTTTTCTAGTTCGTGAGTTTTCTGCTTCGGGATTCTTATCCCGTTATTCTTGGTATTCGTTTTTACCGATTAACAGGCAAGTCACTGTCCTCTTGAATTGTAAATTATTTCAAATTCAAGTTTCATTGAAATTCTTGTAAGTAGATCTCTTTGTTATCGTATTATCCTTTGTTTATCTCTTTCGTTGGGTTTATTGAGGGTTTACACGAGCTAATTCCAATACTCTTGACATCGTGCCAATTTGACTCCAAAAATATTGAATCTTGCATACATCATATAGTATGGATATTAGGGTTACACAAATAGTCACGATACAAATAAATTATTCGAGAGACGATTGTTAGGTTGTATGTTATTTGATTGTTTGATGATTGATCGATGTTAGACTTGTATGCGTGTGTGGTTCTAATTTTATTTATTATGTTTTGACACCCATCATGCTAATTACACAATTTTCGATACCCTTCATGTTCAATTAATTTATTTTCAAGAAAAATACCCTAAAAACTGTACATGCTTGCTGACCTGAACTTTGATCGCTGTTTCAAACCAGTAAATGACCTTAAAATGAAATAATTTCTAAATATGAAATGTAGCCCCAATTTTCTAGTTGCCAATAACATCCAGAATTTTTGAATTCCAAGTTTTGTAGCAAAAGTTATGCCCGTTTTACTACAGCTGAGTTTTTACTTTCAAAATTTCAGATTCTTGTACCTTTCATGTTTAAACAGTAAAAATGCTGATCAATTGATAAAATTTTGGTATGAGAATTTTCAGAGTGTTGCTTAACATGTCTAGAAATCCAGAAAATATTTTTACTGAATTTAATATTAATTTTTTGCTGATTCAGAAATTGAAACAACAAGACGTCGAATTTCTACCTGAACATAAAACCTGTAAAGAACCATGTGTTTGACCTAGCTACTGTTGTCGGAATTTGAACTTTAAGTATGCGTTGGAACCGTGTGGAAGCCTAGTTTCCAGATTTTCTGATGGATTCAACTTTTGATTTTTGAGTCAGCAGAAAACTATATTTTTGTACAGGTTGCGCTTGCTATCCAGAATTTTGGATACTACTTTTAATGAATTAATTATTCCTATATCATATTATTACATGAATTGATGTATGTATGCTGAATTGTATGATCCTAATAAGTTATTGTCATCATTCTAATTGCCCTACTCCATGTTATCAACCTATTGTTTCCCTATTGTTACTATTGTTCATCTCATGTCTTATAATTGCATATTGTATTGTTGCATTGATATATAATTAACAAGTCGAGGTTTAAGGGATTGACTAGAGTAGTTGATGATATAGGGACTGTACTCGGATGATGGAGCGTGTTATTATTGATATCGTCATTGTGTAAGAAATTGCACCTTGGCCCGTGTTATTATTGATATCGTCATTGTGTAAGAAATTGCACATTGGCCTGTGTTATTATTGATATCGTCATTGTGTAAGAAATTGCACCTTGGCCCGTGTTATATTGTTATCATCATCATATCCAGTACATGAACTATAGAGTCTATCACTATAGTCTAAACGAAATTGATTGTATGCATCAAACCTGTGGTACAGCATACATGGGATATAGTAGTACGTGCATTAGTTAGGAATTAAAAATGATTAATAAACATAAGGATTATACATCGACATTGCATATTGCTCATCATTATTCCTATTGATATCGAATATTGGCTAATTATTATTGTTATTGATCATTGATTACTGTTACCGAATATTGAATTATTGTTTATAGTCATTGTATTGATTATCATGAATATTGTCCCATCCTATTGATTCCTATTGATTCATTGATTCATTGTTATACCGTTATTCCATTGTTCCCTGCTTTCTCTGCTTGCTGTCCATGACTTGCTCTAAGGACAATTTTTCTTTTCTTTTTAGATGAAGTGTTTATAGGTAATGAAGGAGAATTGCCTGCTGGAATTGGAGAGCAAACATTTTGAAGATTTCTGCTTTTAAATTGCTTATCGCTTTAATGAACTTAATGTATTGAGACTTTTTATTATTTTGGATTGGGTTATTATTGTTTTGGGCTTATGTCCTGGATTTTATTGTTGTTTCCAGATATTGGATTATTATTATTGTATTTGGATATTTTTATTGCTTAATTCCAAGTATTATTGTTCATAAGATTATTATTATTGCCTGCGCAATTATTCAGTATTGATTATATTGTTGAGTTAATCGGATAAACAGCTTATAGGTGACGTTAGTCATTCACTGAACTTTTGTCATGTACTCGTATTCTGTATTTTTGGGAAGCGGGGCATGACAGTCTATTTTCATTAATTCATATAATCATAGTGCATCGTGTTTATAGTGTATTCAAGTTTTAAAGAAGCTTTTGATTTGATTTGTGTGTTTTAAGGTATTATCCACTAATTTATATTAGTTATGATAATTACGCTGTAAAAATTCGTAAGCATTAATTGATTGTCTTGTTGCTTTCAACAAGTATTGCATCGTTTATATATATATATATATATATATATATATATATATATATATATATATACAATTTTATATATCTTCTTGGGATTAGTTTTATGCTTTATGGATTTTTGCTTATACTTGTTGCTCTGTCTGTTTTCATATTTACTTTTCTGTTCTTATTATACATTATTTCCTTTAGTTAGCAACCAAATGTAATTAGAAAACAAAGATAAAAGGATTTTCTGAAATTGTTGTGTAAGTTTTGTATTTTTTGCTTTCCTCTTACTCAGGATATTTCTGAGGACAGACTATTCGAAGGGGGGAGTGATGTAATGTCCCAAAATTTTAAATACTATATTTTGAATTAATAGATAAATTTTAAATCAATTTATTTAATTATTTTGAATTTTCGTAAAATTGACATTTTCACGCGTGCAAAACACGTGCGAATATTTTCGAAGTATGAATTTAGAATTATGAGTTGACGAACAACTTCTATTATTTTTCATTGGGTATATTTGAATTTTTGGGATTTTTCTGAATAAAGAAAACTACTTTTGTAAATTTTTGCACAAAGGGGTCTTTTTGTAAAAAGTCGTTTAAGGGTGAAATTTTAACTTAAAATTGTTTGGCTGCATTTAGGGCCATCTATTCAGTAGAAGGATCTAAGGAATTAGTTTATTTCCACATTTGGTTAACTTTTACTGATTTAATTGAATAAATATATTATTACGCAATTTTGGGATTACTGGAGACTTTATTGTAAATATTCCTCCTGGAGAGAAAAATTCAGAAAATCTGTTTGGGAAATCTAGAATTTATTAGTAAAGACTATTTATAAAATTTCTGGAATTTTTCGAATAATTAATGGTGTATATGCCAATACTAAAAAATGAAGGACTTTTGTGCAAAATTGCCACTTGGAGTAAAAACTCCAGAATTTTCTAGAAATTTTGGACTGCATTTGGGCTTGTCAGATCTGGGTGTCAAGGGATTAAATTATTTTACTTTAAATTAATTTGAATAACTAAAAATTGGAAGTTATCCATATATGTAAATAAATAATCTTCTTGGGGATAAATGTGTAAACGTTTGTGAAACCCTAGAGGCCAATTCCGGCCTATAATAAGGTCAGCAGCCGGCCACCCTTCTTGTGAACTCAAATCATCTCTTTCTCATTATTTTCTTGGAGTTAAAGCTTGGATCTTGGACTTTTGCAAGGAGAAGGTTTTTCTTTATTTCTATTATTATTATTCAAGTTGATCTTCTTTGAGGTGCATGATACTTCTAGTTTTTTGATGTGTTTTACTCATATTATCTTGATGAATGAATTTATGGATGTTTACATGAAATAAAGATGCAAATTTTTATGAGAGATGATCATGTTTTTTTTAATTTTGAATGTTGAATATTGATTTTTTTTTTTTGAGGTAAAAGGTGGAATAAGGTCACCCTGTTTCATTAATAAGATGTTAATAAAACAACCCCGACGTACCGGGACAAAACAATAGTACAAAACAAAAGTACAATGCAGAAAAAAAAATGCAAGAAAACAAACATACACCCCCAACAAACCTAGGGGGGTGGGTCTAACTACTCAAACATCCAGCAACCAGAGAGTACAGTAGGTAGAAACAAAACACAAGATGGCAAAAGCACTGTCATGACTGGTGCAGCTAGTCCCTCAGTCCAGCGTCGGCCCGAACTCTACCTCCTCATCGTCAAACTCCTCTACCTGGAATACTTTGGCTATCCTCCCTCTTGCCTCCGTGGCTGCAGCTCCGAAGTCGTGTTTAGTCACTTTGGCGGCAGCTGCTATCTCCAGATAGTCATCCAAGGACTCCGCACGAGCCTTCTTGGGCGACTGCTGTACCCTAAAACCAACCGTTCTGAGAGACGATCCATTACTGAGTCATGGGGCCGACTCTAGCTAGGTGGACAACACCATCTCTGGCAAGAGCTCCTCTTGCGTATCAGCAATGAATTCTAAGTCCTCCAAGTCCTCATCTATGAAGTCAAAGTCAACGTCAAGGTTTAGGCGCTCATCACAATCGCTGTCTAAATGCTGAGCTCCCTGCTGTAGCTGCTGCTTGCCTATTGCGGACTCCTCATTGGGCCCGCAAACTTGCGAATCAATAGTAGTGTCAGTACTCTCCTCAGCAGTCCCCTCATTGGGCCCGCTCCCCGAATGAGAGATTGTCTGAATACCTGTTTGTAGCGAAAAACACATTTTAGAGGCAGAATAGTGCATTGTGGACCCCTCTTTGGGCCCACCAACGCCTATAAAAGAAGGATATAGACTCAAACCCTCCGAAGGCCCATCGTAGTGCTTTAACGTGCTCTGGAGATCCATCGTATCCCTTGCCTCGTTAAGAGCGCAAGCGGCAGCGGTGACGCTACCCCTCTGCCAGGTGGCAGCGTCTGGTTGGCTGCTGGAACGGTGGCCTCAGAAGGCATGGGGTTCGAAGATGCCTTCGATAACGCCAAAGCTTTACTCCTTCTCCCATTTCCGTCTTCAACCACCCTTTCGTTGTTCACCATCGCTCCAAAAGACATGCATTTTTTCCCCAAATCTCCTCTCTGAAAAGTTTGCTCTTTGCCACCCACTCCCTCAGAGCCAACCAGGAGCTCCTTTGGGTTCTTTTTGCTGGGGTTGTGCAGCTCGTCTCACTTCTCTCTCCCCAGAGCTGGCACAGATTCCTGTCGCTCTTGCCTCAACTGATCTTCTTTTCCCTCTTCTTTATCTGATGCAAACCACCTCTTTTTCACCCACTCTTTGGTCGACAGTGGCTGAGCACCTGTAGCCTTCCCCAGACTGTGGGTGTTCTCCACCAACTCCTGTCGCTTAGCCTGCATGTTGGTGCAGACTGGAGCTTTGCCCTGAAAAGAGTCTGTTGTCCCTGGGCCTCCCCTCTGAGCCGCAGCGCTGCCTTTCCACATGGACGAATCGAGCTGGTCCTCTGACCGATCCCCTACGTTGAGGGTCCTACCGGGCTCCTGACCAGTGGATCTCAAGGAGTGATGACTGCATCGATCGTCCATGGACGGAGGGCTCTCCGCCGTTGCACGTCGGCTCCCCATCGCCGCCTTGATGATCTCCCGGTGAGCCCTCTCTACCTCATGGGATCCATCTAGCGTAAGGGGCTTGGAAGGCGATATCACTTGTTTGTATGATCTGCCATCTCTGATGGAGTTGGAGTGCTTGGGGGAGGTGACAGTCGTCTGATCCTTGTGTGTTTCTTCTCTCCTGTCCAGCACGAATCTAACCAAATACGCTTCCTCGAAGGAGTACACCTTTGCGAATCTCGACATCAAGGAGATATCGGCGCTCCTGATTAGAGCCCTTGTCGAGATTATCTCCGATCGGCGTACTGTTTTCTCATCTAACTCAACCACTGTCCCAAACTCCGCTACGATTTCTTGAATAGCTTCCCTTTTCCAAAAGTGGAGTGGGATGTTATGGATCCAAATCCAATAAGCATCACCCTACGAGAGCTCCGCTCCGAAGTGCGGTGTCCAAGCGCTGAACTCGACTTGAAAAAACCCAAAGTCGACAACCCCCAAGCTCACAACCTCTTCAACTTTATCCGGTGTTGGGAAGGAGACCAGGAACTGTGAATGACAAAGCTTTTTAGAAACCCAATCCTCATGGGCTCTCAAAGGCCACTTGTCGGTGAGGGCTTTCGTGAGATGCGCCTCCGACGGTCTACCAGCTCTCACCTTGGCAATGGCACACCACCGCCGTAGCCACCGCTCTTTGCTTTTGATAATGTCAAGGCTGTTAGACAATCTGAATATGGCGGGGCTATCTGGTGACCTTCCCCGGTTCACTTGACGCTCTTCCTCGCTGTTGGTTTCTATCACATTGGTGTAATCATATGAAAGGTGTCCCCATTTCAAGCACTTGATGCACCGCACTTCTTTGGTGCATTCGTTCCTAAAGTGTCCAAGGTCCCCGCAGTTGAAACACGGCGCTGGCTTTCTCTTGCCCTTCCGCTGCTTCTTCTTGTGGTGGACCTGCTCAGTCGCAAGGTAAGAATTCCCGTCTTGTGCTTTGTTCTTCTTACCCCTCACCTGGACCCATTGCCCCTCTCCCTCCTCACTGCCGGAAATCCCTTCCCCAACACTCCCGACCCGCGCTGCCCCCAGGGCTCGCTTGTCGCAGGATTTCGAGGTAGGGAAATCATGTGGTGAAGGATCGGAGAGCAGTAAGGTGGTGTGGATTGGGTGGGAGGTAGTGGCAGAATGGTTTGATTCTTTATGGGTAAGTTGGTTGTTGTGATGGAGGGGGGATTGGCTGAGGTATGTTTGTGGTGCATTGGGGGATTTTGTGGACGGGGGAAAGTGTGAGCCATTGGTTTGGTGATTGGATTGTTGTTGGGGTTGGTTGGATGGTGGTTGTGATACCCAATCTCTGAAACTCTCTGAGGATGGTCCCTGGTATGGTGGTGGGGATGTGGCTGAAAAGCTGGGCTCCTCTTCCGCCTATAATGGCTGGTAGGGGGACCCCATCGTTGGGCCCTCCCCCCGTACCTCCCCTCATGTTGATGGTGATGATCGAAGCGATGATGATCAATGTTCCTCCCTTCACGACGGGGTTGTGCACGCTGGTGTACACGTGTCGGGGAGCGAGCATGACTGAGCTCACAGTCACCATCCCCATGGGGGTGCGAGACTACCTGATTGAAAGGTACCGGAGGTTGCGGTTTAGCCCCATCACACTCCCCTTTGGCAAGTGTAGGTGTCGCTGATGCTTGTGCTAGAGCTGCTACAGAGGTGATCAGCTCCGGTTGTGCAGCCAAGGTGGTAGTAGCATTTGTAGTTGCCGGTGGGTGTAGGAACCCCCTCGTTGGGCCAGCACCTACTGAGCTCAAGAATCGATAGGAAGGTGGATGTCATATTGGACAGAAACAAAGGGCTTGAAGGTATAGAGCAGGTTTTGTGGGGCAGAGATGGTAAGGAAGGGGGAAGAGAGTATTGGGGATACCTTCGGGATGCAGGTCTAGAGTGGCTGGAATGGGGTTCAGGGGAGAAGGACAGTGGAGAAGGAGGGGAGAAGGACAGTGGAGAGGGAAGCTGGAGGTGAGGAGAGGGGGCAGGGTTGGTAGGAGCTCATCTTGAAATGTATACATATTGCAAAATTTTGACAAAGTTAATGCTGAATATTGATGATGGGTGAAAAATCTAACTTGGGATCTATGGATTTAATTGTAGCTAATAATGATATGTAGAAATAGTTAGAACATGCTCCATGCTCTTAAATTCATGCTTGATTGATTATAAAGTTGAGATCTTTTCATGTTATTGATTGTTTTTAATCATAAAAAAATGAAACTAAACATTAGGGTTTGAAGAATTGTTGTAGGATCTAAAGTAATTTACTTTGAAGTGGTTTGTGCATAAAAGAATATATGAAAAGAAATATAGACTAAATTACATTAAAAAAACAAAACATATGGGGTTATGGTTTGGGGGCTGAACCCAGGGTTAGGGTTGGGAGGCTCGGGTGAACAGTACCAGGTACTATTCAAACCCACAACCCTCATTGCTGATTTCTTTGGGTGTTCCCCGATTTATTTTGATGTTTTGTGTGGTTATAGTGCGTGAATTTGTGAGCTATGTATGGGGGGGGCTCTAGTATACATATGGGAGCATCTATATATGAGTTTCAACAAATATATATATGTGGTTTGATCGAGTTTTGATGAGTTTTTATGGACATTGTATAATCTGGACTGTCGTCTGTTTCAGTTTGAAAAACATAGTTTCTGATGGAATTACCAAAAACTTATCAAATAGAAATTGTAGGTTGTTGTATCTGTAACATCCTGGATTTTCAAATCTTAATTTAATAGAGTTGTTTGATTCCACGTGTTGTGCATGTGCAAATTTATGCACCTATTTCGCTAAAACTATTCTCATGAACATTTGATCCAATTTCTTCGCTTTTTAATCTAGAAAGCCTAATTAAATCCTAGGCCTAATTATCTCTTTCTAACCCACCATAATTAATTAATTCATTTATTTATTAGAGCCCATGGTTAATTGGCCCATTAGTGAGCCCATTAACTTAATTTTCCTTTTTATTAGTATAACTTGTAGTGTAGACTAATTTAGTAGACAATTAACTAAATTGCATGAACAAACTTATAAATGGGGGTACTAGTGTAGCATGTGCATTGCACTAGCACGTGCATGGAGCACCCTATAGGTGTGGCCGGGTTGTACAAAGAGAGAGGGAAAGATGGGTGTAGTGGTGAGTTGGTTATCTCATCATGAGTAGTTGCTACAACTCCTTAATTCATCATAGCCTTTGATCCTTAACTATTTGGACTAATCCTAGCCTTCCATTTGCACACAAAAATTGTATAAATACCCCCCACCCTCTTCATACTTGCACCTAAAAGATTGAAAGAAAGAAAGAAAAGAAGAGACAATTAGTCAGTTAAAAGAGTTGGAGAGTTGTGAGTTAAAAGATTGAGTGTTGAGTTTGTGTGTCTTCCTCTTCCAATGTTGGCCAGCCTACCATCGGAGCAAGAAGAAAGGGGTTTCAAGTACCATCAAGCTAGGAGGAGAAGTCAAATTGGTGGCTCAAGCTAGGAAAAGAAGGCTTCATTTGTTCATTCTAGAAGACCTTAGGAGTTCTTGGTTATTTTCTCTCTAAATAAGGTGGGTGATTTTCTCGAACTTCTAATTAGATATCATGCTAGGAAATTGTTTGATAAGATTGAGAAGAAAACTAGAATTAATTTAGCCATATGTTGTGAAAATGAGACAAATTGCAAATGGTATGAATGCTTATTAAAAAGAATGTTAATTAACGCAAATGGTGATTTGTTATCTTAGAAATTACCATTCTACCATGATTTATACGTTGGTTATGTGCTAAATTAGGAAATTATGCTTGTATGTTTGGTTAATTGAAATGAGAGACATGAAAATGTGATTTGCCTAATTGACTTGATAATGGCATGAAAAAGGAGAATTTGTTGTAGAAATGATTGCGTAATGATCATAAAAATAATAAAAGTGACATAGGAAAAGTTTTAAGTACAAACTTATAAAGAAACTACACTTGTATTCTTAATTTCGAAATTGTAGAGACAAATACATGTAGAGAGTAAAATTATAACTTTTCCGTCAAAAATCAAGTCATATTTTACTGATATACAATACATATATGGAAACTAAGATCTGGAATTTTGAATACAATTGAGAAAGAAAAGAACTTAAAAATACTTGTTTTTATAAAAAAAATTCAAAAAGAACAGAGACTTGAATTATAAATCTCGTAACCCAAACCATATCAGGTTAGTCACTTGGACTTATTGGTCAGCGGGTGCATTTAGGTTCGGGGACTGTGGCGGGCGGGTTGGCCTTTGGTCTCGGGTTCGAAACTGGGCATTAGCCTTTTGTTTTCTTAAAAATCCAAAATAACTTGAGAACTAATTTACATACAATCAAAACCCCTGTTCATATCGGTTGGGCGCCATGGCCTTTCTGGCTTTCGGTGGCACCATAGTCTTTCGGTTTTGGTTCTCTTTAATTTGATTTTTTTGACTTTTAAAAATCCGAAAAATATATTATAATTATTCTAAAAATATATGGACTTCATGAAAAATACTTATACAATATTTGATTTAAATAAAAGAGATTGAAGAGCAAAAATTGAGTAGAACTCTACAAAAATGATATTTGCATGAGTATAAATTGTGAATTTTTCCATTAGAAAATTCTACATAAATTATAACAGAGGATCTTGTATAAAAATAAATAAATTAAAGTGTGATTATTTATGGATTTTCACTCATTAATTTGTGCAAGTTATGCAATTGAAGGTTAAATGAAAAATATAATTGTGATTTTGGACCAAGTAAAGGAAAGAAATAATAGTGTGAGAATTAAATAGAATTATTGAGATTAATTTTGAATGTGAAAGGTATAAATTGAAATTGAACTTTATGTATGAGATTGATTCATAGAAATGAAATGTAAATCATGTTGAATTATGAAAAAGACTTTATGAGTATGAAAACTCAATTTTGTGAATATGAAGTGAAATTGAGAACTAGAGTGTAGCTAAGCCTCATACCGGCATTGAAAGAAATTATTGAGATAAGATTTGAAATGAAAAGACCAAGATTTGGGTTGTGTTATTTAAATGGTTAAGTCCGGTATAGTGGGAGTGCTAACTCTACGGGATTGATTTTATTCATGACTCAAATAAATTAAGGACTAAACATATAGTGGAGATGTGATGAAAGTAAGAGAAAAATATGAGTATGAGAGCCATCGGATTGGCTGTGTGAGAGTGATTCATAGGTTGCCTGCTTGATGCGTCATGTCATGGCATGAACACTACTTCGGAATTATCGTCCCGGTGGTGACGCTTGTGGGGTGTTTGGTGACTACGGGTGGTGTCATCGTTCCATGACAAAGGCTGAATTGTCCATAGGCTCTGCATAATGCGTCATGTTACGACGTGGGATTTCCCTCCAGGCTGTCTGGACATGGGCTCGTAACTCATTAAACATCTAGGATACTTACCATAGTTACCGTAGTAGTTTAAGTCATGGCGAGGGATTGAACCCTACAAGATAAAGAACGATTAAAGGCTTACCCTCGGACCTATGTAGTATGGGATGCATAGAATCCGAACATGTAACCCCTGTTTTCCCAAAAATGTATTTTTGTGTATTTTCTGCATTTTAAAAATTTTTGCAAATTATTTTTCTGGTTTTCAAATTCTTTTCTCAAAATGTATTGTTGGATCTCCTATTAAAAATCTGTTTTCAATCAATAGTTGTATTTGTAACTATTTTGTTTGATTTTGTATTTTAATACAAATATTATTGTTATTATTATTACTGTTACTTTATTTTTATTACTATTAAATTCAACTGTTGGTATCATTATTTTTATTGTTATTAGATTTTGATTTTATATTAAAAATCCTATTGTATTTACTAGTATTTGAGTATTAACTCAGTGTATACTATTTGATTTATTGTACTATGGTATTTCTAACTCTATATTTTCTGTTGAATAAATTATTTATTTTTAATATTAGTCTAATTTTATTTTTTTTTGAATTATTTTTATTGAAACCCTAATGGATTTTTAATACCCATTAACCCATCTAACCCATTCTAATAACTAATACCTATTAATTTCCTATTATATCCTATACAGATTTTCTACCTAATCTAATAACCATAGTTATTAACTATTTCACTAACCTACTACTAATCCTACCACCCATTACTTTCCTTGTATACTTACCTAATTACTACTTACCTGTATACCCAACCGAACCTATACTACCCAAGAGCCAACCCGACCCACATACCTTCTTTGTTTACCTGTAGCCGCCACCAGTGCGCACCCTCCCATCCTTCATCAAACCACAATATATATATACCTATCTTTATGTAACAAACCGGGATGCTTATTATATTGTTCTTCCCATAACCATTGCGTCATTATCTCTCTCCCATGTCTCTTCATCCGTCGTCTCGCGCTCTCTTGCTCTTGGAATTTTTCTTGCACGTGCTCGAGTGCGCGTGTAGATCGTTCGTGAGTTCGTGGATTTTCGTTCGTAGGATTTGCTCCTACTTTTGAGTTCATCGTTCTTTATCCCGATTTAAGGCAAGTAACTTGTACTCCAATTCATTTGTTTGATATAAGTCAAAAAGTTCACCTATAGTGTAGTTGGGTCTAGAGATGACTCTTTGTTATGTTTTGCTAGATGGGTTTTGTCTCTATTATGAAAATATGACCATAGATGACTCACGACCCAATTTGGATATGAAATAACCTAGGGTTCGCCCGTTCTTGATTTGTTTCATGTATGTGAGACTTTGGTGAGAATTTGTGTTTTAGGTTGAGACCCATGAGATATATTTGATGTGGACATGTTAATAATCCTAAATCATGATGTTTAGAATCTTGGTAGACTTTATTTCAAGTTTGGATGTGTTTGGATCAATTTTCTTGAATCTATATTGATTTTGCTATTAAGGGAGAAATCTGTATTTTGTCGCCGTTCTATTTTGTTTGCTATTTTCGACTGGGATAAAGTCAGTATCTTAACTTTGGTATAAAATATGAGTTTTAGTTAATTTTGTCTGTTTTCAAACCCCTCTGACCTTGCTTGATTTTGATTTCGTATGACTGGGTTATAGCTGTTTTAGTACAGAGGTGTCGATCATTTCCAGATTCTATTTTTGGGTAATTTTGATAACAAACTATTTTCAAGAACCATGCTATACTTATTATTTTGATTTTAAACTTTGGTCAGTGTTTCTTTATTAAGTTAGGAATTACCCAGAATTTTGGTGAATTTTATTGATAAGTTTTATGTGATGTTTCATGCTCGTTTATAAAATCTATAAGTTCTATATTTTGCTCGCTGTTCTGTAAAGAATCTTATTTTCACTATGATTCCCTATACTGTATGAAAAATATTTGTGAAATGTGAAAGTTATTATATTTTATCTATTTTCATATCCTTTGGCAGAATTGGATTTCGTTTTACTGGTTGCGAGATATTTTAGTTTTCGTACAGCAGTGTTGGGATTTCCAGATTTGCTAAACTATGTTTTCTTGATGCTTTCGTATTTTTGATGACTGATCTAATTTTTTGGAATATTATGATACTTTATATTGGGAATACCCCAGATTTTTTCTGGATTTAATTGAGAGGTTTTGATGAGTTTTTTCTGACTGAGAATTCGTTATCCTGATTTCTGACTGAACATGTTTTTTGTTTTCGAATCTGTTTTGAGTTATGTTGTTGTGAAGTACTATATGACTTATTTATATTCGCTGGATTCGTGTGGATGTCTATTTTCCAGATCCTTTGACAGATCCAGATTTGCATTTCTGTAGAAATAAGAATCACTATTTTAGTGCTGTACTGTCATATTGTCCTGAATATGAACATACACTGTTTTGCTCGTTTATGTGACTGTATAATATCTATGATTGTTTATTTGTTTCCCTGAACCTATTACTGATTTCACCATGTTAGTTTGACACTATTTCGTACACATTCATGCATGTTTGATGACCATAATAAAAGTAACCAAGCTGGGGTTTCTTAAGGGAAGATCTAGTAGTGGAATATATGGAAACGTGTACTTAGAAGGGAACTAGTGTTCCATACTGTTATTGTTACTATTACTGTTACTGTTACTGTTATCTGACCCTGTCTACATTACTTCTCATAGGAAGGTGTAGAGGAGAAGAGAACCACTAGGTTCTGACTGCTACTGTTACTGATACCTGAGTATACTGTCCCATTATGGTCCACTATGAAATCTAAAAGCAAAACTGTTTGTTGTAGCAATCATGTAGTAAAAACTGGGATGCATGAAGTGCTACTTAGCTAGTAATACACACAAGACTGTAAGAACATAAAACTGATACTGTTAGACTGATACTGTTATACCGTTATCCTGATTCACTAATATACTGAGCTTACTGTTACTGGACACTGTTAGTTACCATATGACACTGCATTTGACATAAAACAACTGTACTGTTAGTATACCATGCTAGTTGACTTCCTTGCTAATAGTTAGTTTTCCCATGTGCTTGTATCCTACATTATTTGTGACCCGCGACTTGCAATTGACGGGTACTTGTTTTCTTCTTTTCTCCTTCTCCTGCAAATTTACTAATTGCATATCAGGATGGACGACTGCCAGATGGTATTGGCGAGATGATGTATTAGTGCTGGAGTTTCTACTTTATTATTATTATTAATTGTTGCTTGAACTTGAATAAAAGTGTATTTGATTTCTTGAATAATTATTTGTATTTAGGCGATGTGACCCAGGATATTTGATTTGTCCAGACTATAATTTATTTGAGAATATTGTATTTTATTTCGAGTATTCTTGTTGGTAATTGGTTCATATGTGCATGTGGTTAATTCTTTGGCTTCCGACTCTGATTATTTTGTGAGATATTGTAAAGATTCCTGAACAGCTTATGGATGATGAAAATCATTTGCTGTACTTTTGTCGCATATCCGTATTCCATATTCTCTTTTGGGAAGCAGGGCGTGATCGAACAAGTGTGCATTAGTGTCATAAAACATAAGTAATTGCATTAAGGATTAAGTGTACATTGACACACGACATCAATAGGATAATCCCCGTAGCTTTGTTTGGTGACAAGTGTGTGCTTTTGAAGTAAGAGAAATTGATGTATTATATTATTACATCAGTTGAATGAACTGACGTGCCCACAACTTCTATGCAGGATAAAGTGCATGAAAAAGACTAAGGAGGAATTGATGCTTACAGATTTATTCAAGTGTTGTTGTATTTCATTCATGTAAATGTTGTAACTTTGCTTCCACTGTTTAAATGTAACTCTGATGTAATAAAAGTTTTTAATTCCTTGTAAAATTGTACGAAGAGAAGTGTAAAGATCCTGTGGAACTTCGAATTTGGTCTTATTTGAAATTCAGGGTGTTACAGAGTGGTATCAGAGCCACGCTTCTAAGTAGTACAAATTTATAAGTAACGACACCCTAGAGTGGACATTAGAGCGTGTGTTGAGTATAGAGATTTAAATGTAAGTCACTTACATTTATGTTTCTCTATGATTTATGCTTCTTCTTCTTCTCCTTTCTCCAAGATGGCGAACCACTTCGACCCAGCTGGCGGTGATGACTGGCACATAGTCCAAGAGGATTACTACCCCGTACAAGCAGACTCCGACGAAGAAGATCCCGAAGAATTTGAGAAGGAATGGCTTGAGTCCCGAGAGATCACTCCACCTCCGGATACATCTGATGATTCCTCTGACAAGGAAGAGCCAGTTCCGAGCAGTCTCATTGTGTCTCGTAAGAGGCAGGTAGAGACTCAGAGGGAAAGAGCAGAGCTACTGCAGGCCCAGTGTGCGAAGTGCAAGGAGGATATTGTAACTCTTAGTCATCATATTTGGGATCTCGAGAAGAGAAAGAACATGTATGATGTACTGAAGGAAGAAGTGGCGGAACTACGGGAAGAACTTGGAGAAGCTAAGAGGAACCGTAGGGACTAGAATGTTGTATCTTCTTATTGCTTTCATTTGATGTCAGAAAATATTTTAAATTTGAATGTACAAAGTTTGAACTCAATGAAATGAAGAGTTGATTTAAATTCATGTTTTCTACTTTGGATTTAATGGATCTTTTGCATCAGAATATGGCTAGAAGGAGAGCTAGAAGCGGAGAAGGACTTAACTTGGAAATGGAGTTAGCAAGAGTCTATCAGACCCTAATGCCATTGCCATGAATCAGAACCAGGGGAGGATGCCTGCAAATCCACTTCCTGAGGCAATCAAGCTCGTGGAATCATTCAAAATGATGAAACCACCAGTGTTTGAGAGGAAGTCAGACCCAGATGCGGTTGAGAATTGGATCAGGCAAGTCGAGACTATCTTTGAAGTCTTAGAAACTCCTGAAGGCAGCAAGGTGAAGTTGGTTGCACTGCAAATCGAGAAGGACGCAGCTGTTTGGTGGCAGTCCATGAAGCGGACGATGGGAAATGTTGTTCTTGGCTAGGAGGAATTCATGGAGGAGTTCCGCAGTCAATACTTTCCATCTGACATCTAGGAGAAGAAGGCTATGGAATTCCTGGCACTGCAGCAGGGCGGTATGTCGGTTATGGAGTATAAGACAAGGTTTACTCAGCTCTTGAGGTATGCACCCGAACTTGTGATGGACGAGGCAAAGAAAGCTCGGAAGGTCGAGCACGGATTAAGGCCAAGTCTGAGATCCAAGATGATACCCCTTGGTATCAGTATATTTGACAAGTTGGTCAAGCGAGCTACAGCTACGGAAGAAGACATGGAGCAGCTTCATGCCGCTCAGAACCGGAGGAGCAATTAGCAAGTTGGGAAGAGGCCCGCATTTTCTAGGAATGTCAGAGGGCAGCCACTGACTCAAAGGTTCAAACCTACTGGGGCGAACGCTGTTAATGTGACTGGGAGACCCGGAAATAGTTGGGTGAGACCTCCTGTGGTGACTTGTTTCAATTGTAGGGAGACAGGTCATTACCGATCTCACTATCCTAAGCTGCGAGATGTCGTCCGTAATGGGTCGACACAGCAAGTTGGGAAGAAGCCGTATCAGCAGGGGCGAGTATTTGCCTTGACTGAGGCTGATGCTGATGAGGTGGATCACGTCATCACTGGTACGAGGGGGGAGGTTTAGAAGCGTTTTCTTTCTGTTGTTCTCTTTTTCCTGTTTATTTAGTGAATTGTTATGTAACGAGTGTGTGTTATGTAACAGGAGAACTTTATTTGAATCGAACGAAACCTGTTGTTGTGTTCGATACTGGATCCTCTCATACTTTTGTATCTCCAAAATTTTCTAAAGTCTTGGGAGTCGAACCGAAGGTCTTTCCAGGCAAGGTCTTAGCAGTAGCTACTCCATCAGGGGAAACTTTAACCACTGATCGGTACTATGCGGACTGCGAGATCGAGATTGGGGACAGGATTTTTGGGACTGATCTGATCGAGCTGAATGTCTTGGGAGTCGATGTTATCATTGGCATTGATTGGATGTCGGTGTACAGTGTGAACATTGAGTGTAAGACCAAGGAAGTAACAGTGAAGGCTCCAGGTGGTCCTGAAATCACTTTCTAGGAAAAGAAGAGAAGTTCAGTTTTGGTGGCTACTATCAGCAAGAAGGAGGTTCCTACGGAGGTGCAGCAGATTCCTGTGGTTTGGGACTACCCGAATGTGTTCTTGGAAGATTTGCCTGGGTTATCCCCACAACGTGATGTAGAGTTCAGCATCACTATTCAACCGGGGAGTGCACCCATTTCTAAGGCACCGTATAGGATAGTGCCGGTGGAGCAGGATAAAGTTAAATGGCAGATTGAGAAACTATTGGAGAAAAGCTTTATTTAACCGAGTGCGTCGCCTTGGGGAGCACCAGTGCTGTTGGTAAAGAAGAAGGATGGGTCGATGAGGATGTGCATCGATTACCGAGAGCTGAATAAGGTTACTGTTCAAAATAAGTATCCTATTCTCCGAATTGATGACATGTCGTCTACAAGGAGCAGTTGTTTTCTCCAAAATAGATCTTCGATCAGTATACCATCAGGTTCGAGTGAAGACGGAAGATGTGCATAAGACTGCGTTCAGAACTCAACATGGGCATTACGAATTCTTAGTTATGCCATTTGGAGTAACGAATACACCTGCAATCTTTATGGATATGATGAACAGAGTTTTGAGGCTGTTTATTGATTCTTTCATTGTGGTGTTTATCGATGATATTCTTGTGTACTCCAAGTTGGAGGAGGAGCACACAGTGCATCTGGCGGCAGTTTTGGAGAAGTTGCAAGAACAGGAGTTGTATGCCAAGTTGTCCAAATGTGATTTCTAGAAATCTGAGGTGGCAAACTTGGGTCACATCCTTTCTAAGGAGGGAGTGACAACAGATCCGCAGAAGATAGAGGCGGTGATGGATTGGGCAAGGCCTACTACAGGAAGGAAATCAGGAGTTTTCTTGGACTAGCTGGATACTACAGGAGGTTCATTCAGGGCTATGCTCAGATAGCTATGCCGCTCACTGGTCTGACCAAAAAGAGTGACCTCCAAGTGGACTGAGCAGTGCGAGGCAAGCTTTCAGGAGTTGAAAGAGAAACTGAATATTGCTTTCATTTTGGCTTTGCCTAGAGCAGGTATTGAGTATGATGTCTAGAACGATGCTTCACATCGTGGGCTTAGGTGTGTCTTAATGTAAGAAGGTAAAGTAATCGCATATGGGTCTAGGCAACTAAGACCGCATGAGAAGAATTATCCGACTCAAGATCTGGAGTTGGCTGCGATTATCTTCGCCTTAAAGCAATAGAGACATTACGTGTATGGTGAGAAGCTGAACATGTACACAGACCATAAGAGCTTGAAGTACATCTATCAGCAGAAGGACCTGAATCTGAGGCAACAGAGATGGTTGGAAGTACTTGAGGACATTCTTCCTGAGATTAAGTACCATCCTGGAAAGGCTAATGTTGTAGCTGATGCACTTAGCTGTAAGAGTAGTCTGGCTAGTTTGATTACAACTCAGAAGCGGCTTGTAGAGGAATTGGATTGGGCCAGTATCGAAGTTGTTCTGCAAGGCTTGGGAGCATCCTTAGCTCAGTTGAGGCTTCAGCCCATGCTGAACGCAAGGATCATGGCAATTCAGAGAAAGAATGCAGAGATTCAGAAGATGAAGGAGTAGGTTGGTGCAGGTAGGTTGTCCGAATTTCAGATCAGGGATGGAGTGTTGTGGTTTGGAGAGAGACTGTGTGTTCCGGATCAGTCGGACTTGAAGGAGAGTATTCTTCACGAGGCGCATGCTACTCTTTTGTCGATACATCCTGGGAGCACTATGATGTACAAGGATATTAAGCAGCATTTCTGATGGTCATGTTTGAAGCGGGATGTGGCTGAATTTGTGGCGAGGTGTGGGATTTGTCAGCAAGTCAAAGCCGAGAATCAGAAACTCGGAGGCCTATTGCAACCGTTACCTATTCCAGAATGGAAGTGGAACATCAGTATGGATTTCATCATGGGTTTGCCCAAGAGTTCAAAGGGCAATGATGCAATTTGGGTTATAGTTGATCGACTAACCAAATTCGCTCACTTCTTGGCGATGAAACTCACTTCGTCTATGGACAAGTTGGCCGAGCTGTATGTTGGAGAGATCGTCAGGCTTCATGGTGTTTCATTGACCATTGTGTCTAATTTACTTCACATTTCTAGAGGAGCCTTCAGACAGCTTTGGGTACCAAGATGGATTTCAGCACTGCATTCTATCCTTAGACCGATGGGCAAACTGAGATAGTCAATCGTATTATTGAGGATATGCATCGGTGTTGTGTGCTAGATTTTGGAGGCAGTTGGGAAAGGCATCTAGTTTTGGTGGAGTCTGCCTACAACAACAGTTTTCAGACTAGTATCGGGATGGCACCGTACGAAGCTCTGTATGGCAGGAAGTGCAGAACACCTATTTGTTGGTTTGAAGTGGGGGAGCGACAGATGTTTGGGCCTGAAATTATGTAGCGAACCTCTGAAAATATCGTTCTGATCAGGAAGAGGTTGGTGGATGCTCAGAGTAGGTAGAAGAGCTATGCATACAACCGGAGGAGGGACCTTGAGTTCAAGGTTGGTGACTTTGTCTTTCTGAAGATTTTGCCTAGTAAAGGTGTGATCCGTTTTGGCAGAGGCGGGAAGTTAGCCCCAAGGTTCATAGGCCCATATAAGATATTGAAGCGGATTGGGAAAACTGCTTATCGGTTAGAGTTGCCGGAAGAGTTGACTCAGGTGCACATTGTCTTCCATGTATATATGCTGAGAGGTTACATTCCAGATCCGAGTCACCATTTGCCGGAAGTGCCGGAGGGTTTGCAACTGGATCTGAGTTACATTGAGCTCCTGATTGAGATTGTAGATTGTCGGGAAAAAGTCTTGAGGAACAAGACGATATCGACGGTCAAAGTAGTCTGGAGAAACCAGTTGGTTGAAGAGGCTACTTGGGAATCCGAGGAGAGGATGTTGAATGATCATCCTGAGCTCTTTGTCTGATTTGTATTTTGTATTTTTCTTTTTCTTGTTGTATTACTTTTCTCACCCTTTAAGTGTAGTTCTGGGGATGGAACTATTCTAAGGAGAGAGTGTTGTAACATCCTGGATTTTCAAATCTTAATTTACTAGAGTTGTTTGATTCAACGTGTTGTGCACGTGCAAATTTATGCACCTATTTCTCTAAAACTATTCTCATGAACATTATATCCAATTTCTTCTCTTTTTAATCAAGAAAGCCTAATAAAATCCTAGGCCTAATTATCTCTTTCTAACCCACCATAATTAATTAATTTATTTATTTATTAAAGCGCATGGTTGATTGGCCAATTAGTGAGCCCATTAACTTAATTTCCCTTTTAATTAGTCTAACTTGTAGTGTAGACTAATTTAGTAGACAATTAATTAAATTGCATGAACAAACTTATAAATGGGGGTACTAGTGTAGCACGTGCATGGAGCACCCTATAGGTGTGGCCGGGTTGTACAAAGAGAGGGAAAGATGGGTGTAGTGGTGAGTTGGTTATCTCAGCATGGGTAGTTGCTACAACTTCCTAATTCATCATAGCCTTTGATCCTTAACTATTTGAACTAATCCTAGCCTTCCATTTGCACTCAAAAATTGTATAAATACCCCCTACCCTCTTCATACTTGCACCTAAAAGATTGAAAGAAAGAAAGAAAAGAATAGACAATTAGTCAGGTAAAAGAGTAGGAGAGTTGTGAGTTAAAAGATTAAGTGTTGAATTTGTGTGTGTTCCTCTTCCAAGTTGGTCGGCCTACCATAGGAGCATGAAGAAAGGAGCTTCAAGTACCACCAAGCTAGGAGGAGAAGTCAAATTGGTGGCTCAAGCTAGAAGAAGAATGCTTCATTTGTTCATGCTAGGAGAACTTAAGAGTTCTTGGTTATTTTCTCTCCAAATAAGGTGGGTGATTTTCTCGAACTTCTAATTAGATATCATGCTAGGAAATTGTTTGATAAAATTGAGAAGAAAACTATAATTAATTTAGCCATATGTTGTGAAAATGAGACAAACTGCAAATTGTATGAATGCTTATTAAAAAGAATGTTAATTAATGCAAATGGTGATTTGTTATCTTAGAAATTACCATGCTACCATAATTTATACGTTGGTTATGTGCTAAATTAGGAAATTATGCTTGTATGTTTGGTTAATTGAAATGAGAACCATGAAAATGTGATTTGCCTAATTGACTTGATAATGGCATGAAAAAGGAGAATTTGATGTAGAAATGATTGCGTAATGATAATAGAAATAATAAAAGTGACCTAGGGAAAGTTTTAAGTACAAACTTATAAAGAAACTACACTTGTATTCTTAATTTCGAAATTGTAGAGACAAATATATGTAGAGAGTAAAATTATAATTTTTGCGTCAAAAATCAAGTCTTATTTTACTGATATACTGTAAATATATAGAAACTAAGATTTGGAAATTTTGAATACAATTGAGAAAGAAAATAACTTAAAATACTTGTTTTTATGAAAAATTCAAAAAGAACAGAGACTTGAATTATAAACCCCGTAACCCAAACCATATCAAGTTAGTCACTTTAACTTATTGGTCAGCGGGTGCATTTGGGTTCGGTTATTGTAGCGGGCGGGTTGGCCTTTGGTCTTGGGTTCGAAACTGGGCATTAGCCTTTTGTTTTCTTAAAAATCCAAAATAACCCGAGAACTAATTTACATACAATTAAACCCCTGTTCATATCGGTTAGGTGCCTTGCCCTTTCTGGCTTTCGGTGGCGCCACAGTCCACTTACTTGGGTCGCGGGTTCGAAACTTGAGTTTATCAATTTAAAACAATCTTTCGGTTTTGGTTTTCTTTAATTTAATTTTTTTGACTTTTAAAAATCCGAAAAATATATTATAATTATTCTGAAAATATATGGACTTCATGAAAAATACTTATACAATATTTGGTTTAAATAAAAGAGATTGAAGAGCAAAAATTGAGTAGAACTCTACAAAAATGATATTTGCATGAATATAAAATGTGAATTTTTCCACGAGAAAATTATACATAAATTATAAAAGAGGATCTCGTATAAAAAAAATTAAAGTGTGTTATTTATGGATTTTCACTCATTAATTTGTGCAAGTTATGCAATTGAAGGTTAAATGAACAATATAATTGTGATTTTGGACCAAGTAAAGGAAAGAAATAATAGTGTGAGAATTAAATGGAATTATTGAGATTAATTTTGAATGTGAAAGGTATAAATTGAAATTGAACCTTATGTATGAGATTGATTCATAGAAATGAAATGTAAATCATGTTGAATTATGAAAAAGACTTTATGAGTATGAAAACTCAATTTTGAATATGAAGTGAAATTGAGAACTGGTGTGTAGCTAAGCCTCATACCGGCATTGAAAGAAATTATTGAGATAAGATTTGAAATGAAAAGACCAAGATTTGGATCATGTTATTTAAATGGTTAAAACCGGTATAGTGGGAGTGCTAGCTCTAGGGGATTGATTTTATTCATGACTCAAATAAATTAAGGACTAGACACATAGTGGAGATGTGACGAAAGTAAGAGAAAAACACGAGTATGATGGCCATCGGATTGGCGGTGTGAGAGTGATTCATACGTTGCCTGCTTGATGCGTCATGTCATGGCGTGAACACTTCTTCGGATTTATCGTCCCTGTGGCAATGCTTGTGGGGTGTTTGGTGACTATGGGTGGTGCCATTGTTCCATGACGGAGGCTGAATTGTCCATATGCTCTACATGATGCGTCATGTTACGACGTGGGATTCCCTTCCAGGCTGTCTGGACATGGGCTCGTAACTCATAGAATATCTACGATACTTACCGTAGTTACCATAGTAGTTTAAGTCATGGCGAGGGATTGAACCCTACAAGATGAAGAACGATTAAGGGCTTGCCCTCGGACCTATGTAGTATGGGATGTATAGAATCCGAACAAGTGTGCATTAGTGTCCTAAAACATAACTAATTACATTAAGGATTAAGTGCACATTCACACAAGACATCAATAGGATAGTCCCCGTAGCTTTGTTTGGTGACAAGTGTGTGCTTTTGAAGTAAGAGAAATTGATGTATTATATTATTGCGTCAGTTGAATGAACTGATGTGCCCACAGCTTCTATGCAGGATAAAGTGCATGAAAAATACTACGGAGGAATTGATGCTTAAAGATTTATTCAAGTGTTGTTGTATTTCATTCATGTAAATGTTGTAACTTTGCTTTTGCTGATTAAATGTAACTCTGATATAATAAAAGTTTTTAATTCCTTGTAAAATTGTACGCAGAGAAGTGTAAAGATCCTGTGGAACTTCGAATTCAGTCTTATTTGGAATTCAGGGTGTTACAGTGTCTAGTTTCCAGAACATCTGACAGATTCTCATTCTGACTTATAGATTGTAAGATATGAAATTTCTACCACAATACTGTCGTAGTTCCAGATTTTTAAAATAATGCTTAGTTTTCAGAATTTATCGAATATGAACCCTTTAAACTATTTTTTTTGATTCCAGATTTTTATGCTGAATTCCTCGTTGTGTGCTGGATTAAATTTGATTTTTCCAGAATTTAATATTGATCTTTGAATGTACTGTTTTAAGGAACGAAATCATGTAACTTTCAGATTTTAGATAAAATATGGTTCAGAATTTATCGAATATGAACCCTTTAATCTAATTTAATTGATTCCAAATTTTTATGGTGGATTCCTCGTTGTGCGCTGAATTTAATTTGAATTTTGCAAAATTTAATATTGATTTTTGAATGTACTGTTTTGAGGAATAAAGTCATGTAACTTTTAGATTTTTGGATGAAAGATAGTTTTCAGAATTTATTGAATATCAACCCTTTAAACTAATTTATTTGCGCCCAGATTTTTATGGTGGATTCCTTGATTTTTTTCTAGATTAAATTGATTTTTTCCAGAAATTAATTTTGATTTTTAGAGTCTATTGATTTGAGTAACAAAATCGTTTAATTTTTAGATTATGTAAAAAAAATTTCTATATTATTGTGGATAAAAAGTGCTTCCATACATATAAACGAATTCTCGTGGAAATATTGATTGATTAAAAGGAATGTGAATAATGAAGAGTATTTTATATAACAAAAACCAAAATGGGTTTAATTTGAGCCTTAGGGTTATGATGTGGACCCTAGAAAGACTATTAATGATATGCAGAATTATAAGACTCTACAGGTTGAGTGGGATTCTAACATACCGGCAGTTGTGATTTTGTGGATATTTGGCCAGTGGGGCTTCTGTTGTTGATTTCGTTAAGTCTGGCAGGGTACACCTACTCTAGGGAGACTGTGATTTAATTAATAAAAGTAACCAACCTAAGGACAGGTACTAGTGGAGATGTGATAGAGCTTGGGAAACGTAAGTAGGGGGGCTATGTATTGTGGACGAATGAGATTCGGGACTATAGTTGTAATTGGGCAGTTTGATTCTGAAGGCTACAGTTATCATTGCCATCTCCCTAGTTCGCACGTTGAGGGTCTTTTATAGTTGGGCGGTTTTACTCCGGAGGCTGGAACCTATTTGTGGAATTGCGGCATGGAATGCTCAGGGAAACGCTTACATGATGCTTGCGAGTTAAGGGTGCTAGTCTATCTGGTAGATACCGAGACGTAGGCCTATTCGCATAGTATTCTGGATCTTGTTTTTATCACCGTAGTAGGATTAGTTGCATAACGAGAGATTAAATCCTATAAAGTGGAGAACGATAAGGGCTTTCACCGGACCTATGTATTGTGGGATGCATAGAATCCGACAAGTATGCATTAGAAGTTAGCATATGCATTTGAATTTTCTAGACTTGGTTTCATGTATGCTTGTCTTCCGTTTTCTTACACTTGACACTTAGTCTAGTTTCACTTGATGATTTATGTCTCATTTATTGTTATTTCATGTTCCATCAGTATTTACTGTGTTAATATGTTCCAGTTGTTGGCTTATAATTTTATTCTTTATGTTTCTGTTTAAGTTTGTATTTCTTTTGAATATCACTCACAACGTTATGGTTGACCCCTGTAGTTTTGGGGGTTAGGAATATCTCTAGCCTTATGTTTTACAGGTAGGTACCATTAGCATGGAATTGGGAACATGTAGTAGAATGTTTAATGATTTTGCATATTTTGTAAAATGAATGATTGTAAAGAGAAAGAATTGTAATTCAAAGTGTTTAAATTCCACTGTGCTTTGTAAAAGAGTTGATGTAATAAAAAGTTATAATTTTTTCCTATTTTTGGTTGCTATGTTTATGATTACAATTGAAGTTGATTCTGGAATTTGTACCATGTATTTCAAATTTTATTTATTGGAAATTTGGGGCGCTACATGATGTGACTTTTTTGGAATCAAAATATTATTTTTCAATTGAATCTCTCGAACCATTATACTCTTCTCTTGATTTTTCATCATTTTTTTTTCCAATAGATCTATATTTTTTGTCACAATCTGATGATAAGCCAACTGATTCAAATACACTTAAAGAAATTCAAGATAACTCAGCTCCTACAGTCACAAATTCTGCATTATTGGTATCCCCATTATTAGATAAAGAGATTAACCACTGATCACCTGCACATTCCCTCGGTCTCCAAATGTGCCCACAGTTGTTTCTTGTCATGATTTCAGTTTTGTTGCAATCGTTCCTCTAGTCCAAGATTCTAGAATTACAGTGAATGAGCCTATTGAACTTCAACCCCCCCCCCTCCATTCTAACATCAATATGACCTATTGCTTCGTTTTATAAATCTCGTAACCTTACTACTTTCACTAAGCCTCCCATTGTTTCTGAAACTAACATAAGTATGGATCATGATTTGAATGTTCCCCTTGTTTTCACTTCTACTTTAGATATAAATCTGATTTCCAAGTCTATTTTGAGGCTTTGTCACATCCAGGTTGGAGTTGGTCAATGCAAGAGGAGATGTATGCACTATCTCAGAATGACACATGGGATCTTGTCACAGTGTTGGATGTAAGTGGGTTTGAACACTGAAAGTGAATCATGGTGGTTCGTTGGCTCGAATAAAGACAAGATTGGTTGCAAAAAGTTATAACTAATATAACTGATTTTATGTTAGTTTTGTACGGACAACATTCGTAAGGTGATAGATTTACAAATGACAAGTCCTCTTCTTCCATGATAATATTACCGGTATCGTTTTTTATATTGGTCAAACCTTGCTCATGTACAAATTGATGGATTAATTGTTGAAATTATTGTTGTAGCAAATACTACCAATAACTACTTTATTGGATGAAAATGAGTCCTCGGTTGAACCTTTTACCTTCATATGAATACTACCACAAAAGGAATAACCCATGGAAAAGGGTGGTGATCAAGGCCATATGGTTAAGACTGGTTCATATAAAATAAAGGTTTGTCAATAGCAAGTCATGGTGTGCCAATGATAATGATCCTTCATTGAAAAAAAAATGCATCATTATCCTTTCCATAATTATTAGTTGTGTCTAAGTACAACTTATTTTGTAATGTAAATTTTCCTTGCTTGTACATAAACAATGTCTTCTATTGAGAACTTATTTTTTGTCAAAGTCTTTACTTCCGCAAAGAGAACTTATATGTTAGGTTGAAACAAAAAAAATATAAAAGTCCTATAAATCAACAAATGAACAATTAGGGATGTAAAATATTAGACATGTGCACCAAGCAGTGTGGACTTGATGCATGGCTAAATTCCACTAGTAAAATTAAAAAAATCAATTGTGCCCTACTTTTCTGTTGTTGTCGCCTTCCACTGTGACTCCCCAAACCGCCGTCCCCTTCTCTTCAGATCCAACCCCAACCTGCCACCATCCCTTCTCTACTTCTCGTATAGATTCAACCCATCACCATCACCCAACCCCCATCTTCTTTCCTTGTTGTCTTATTCCACATCCCATCACTATCATCTAATCCTCTCTTCACCTCTTAAGATTTGATTATTCAACTTCAAACCAGATCCAAACCCAAAACCCTTAGACCATTTGTAGTCGTTGTCTATAATCCCAAATTTTGCAAGATTTGGCAAAAAAACTCTCACAGTCGTTGGTCAATGTCACGCTCCACTTCTCAAAAATACGGAATACGAGTACATGACATTGGTCCAGCGAATGACTAACATCACCCAAAAGCTATTTATCCATTTAACTCAACAATATAATCAATACAGAACAATTGCGCAGGCAATAATAATAATCTCTTGAACAATAATCCTTGAAATGAAGCAATATAAAATATCCAAATACAATAATAATCCAACGTCTGGAACAATAATAGCAATATTCGGGTCAAAAGCCTACAATACAATGAAATAACAATAGTCCAATAATTAAGTCTTCAGAATCTTTGTTCTCCAATCCCAACAGGCAATTCTCCATCAAAACCTGTGAACACTTCATCTAAAAAAAGAAGAAAAATTGTCCTTAGAGCAAATCATGGATAACAAGTAGAGAAAGCAGGAAAAAATGGAATAACGGTATAACAATGAATTCAATGGATCAATAAGAATCAATAACATGGCACGATAATCAATAATCAATATCTGGACAATCGATGCAATGACTATAAACAATGATGCAAAATTCGGTAACAGTAATCAATGATCAATAACAAAAATAATTAGCCAATATTCGATATCAATAGGAATAATGATGAGCAATATGCAATGTCGGTGATGTGTCAATCCTTATATATATTAATCATTTTAATCCTAACTAATGCATGTACTACTGCATCCCATACTACAGGTTCGATGCATACAATCAATTTTATTTTAGACTTAAGTGGAAGATTCTATAGTTCATGTATACGGCATGATAACATCATTTGCAACATTGGTGCACAATGGTTGGCTCAATAAAAATAGTACACGGTCAATTGGGGATACTGTGTCAGTAGTCCAACAATAAACCGATAACAATAACTTTTGCCAACACACAATATTTTGGGAAATAAGGCCCACACTTCAGTGTATAGTCACTATGTCATCAACTATTCCAATCAATCCCTTAAACCCCGGCTTATTAATTATTTTATTAATGCAACAATATAATATGCAATTATAAGACATGAGATGAACAATAGTATCAATAGGGAAATAATAGGATGGTAACATAAAGTAGGAAATTAGAATGATGACAATAACTCATTAGGATCATGCAATGCAACATACATACATAATTCATGCAATAATACGATATAGGGATAATTAATCTATTAAAAATTGAAATGTGAAATTCTGGACAGCAAAAGTAGTCTGTACAAAAATACAGTTTTTCACTGTTTCAGTAATCGAAAAGTGAATCCATCAAAAGTTCTAGAAACTAGACTCCCACATGGTTCCAACGCATATTTAAAGTTCAAAATTCGACAACATTAGCTAGGTCAATCACATTGTTCTTTACAGATTTCATATTAAGGCAGAATTTTGAAATTTGTTATTATAATTTTAGAAGCAATAAAACTCCATAATAAATTCATTTAAAATATTTTCTGGACCCCTAAACATGATTACTAACAATCTAGAAAATTTCAGAGCAAGATTTTATCAGTTGATCAGCCTATTTACTGTTTGAACATGGATCATACAATAATCTGAGAATCAAGAATTTAAAAACACAGCTGTAGTAAATCGGGCATAACTTTTGCTACACAACTCAGAATTCAAAAATTCAAGATGTTTTGAAAACTAGCAAGATAGGGCTACAATTCTTATTCAGAAACTTATTTGTTTTAAGATCGTTTACTGGTTCAAAAACAGCAGTCAACATACAGGTCTGCAAGCAATATACAGGTTTATGTAGTTTTCTTGAAAATAAATTAATTAAACATAATGGGTATCGATTCTACTAGTCGATAAATTGTGTAATCAGCATGATGGGTGTCAAAACATGATAAATAAAATTAGAACACGCTCATACATCAATTTATCATCAATCGTCATCAATCGATCAAACAACATACAACCTATCAATTATCTCTACAATAATTTATTTGTGTGACGATTATATGAATAACCCTATTATCAATTCTATATGCACTCATAAAAGATCCAAACTTTAGAGTCAAAAGTGTCACGATGTCAATAATATTGGGGTTAGCTCCTGTAAACCCTCAATAGACCCAACGAAGAGATGAACAAGGTATAATACCATAAACAAGGGATCTACTTGCAAGAGTTTCTACAAAACTTGAATTTGATACAATTAACAATTCAAGTGGACGGTGACTTTCCTGTTAGACGGTGAAAACGAATACCAAGAATAATGGGATAAGGATCCCGATGCAACGAACTCACAAACTAGCATAACCACCAATAGCACGTGCACAATACGTGCACAAAAAGAGACTCAAGCAATAACAGCAACTGAAGTAAAAAAGAGACAACAGTGACAGTAGCAAGGAGGTTGGGATCTGGCCGACGGGGGCGTCGATGGCTGACGGCGACTGAGGACGGCGTCGATAGTCGAGCGCAACGGTGGGGATGCTGGAGGCCGTGGTCGGCGATCGAACAGGGAGGAAGGAATAGGGCTTTGGGTTTTGGCGTTAACGTCGAGGCAAGGAGAGGGAGCACGGGGGGTTTGCGGGGTGGCACTGGGAGCGGGCGCTGAGAGGGAGGTCGCCGGAGCACGGGGGTGGCCGGAGCTGGCCGGGGAAGACAACGGGAATTGGGTTGGGGAATTTTGGCGGGTAAACATAGTGGAAGAGAGAGATAACGGAGGAGAGAGGAGAGAAAATAAGTGGCTAGGGTTTCGAAATTGTGCAATTTTTAGGGTTTGCATTAGAATTGTATTTATAGGGTACAATTAGGGTACTGGGTTAGTGAATTAGGGTCCAATAATAGCAGATTTGGGTCAAAATAAACGAAATTGGGTTTTAGGGTTCAAATAAAAGATAGATCTAAATCAATAGGGTTCAAATAAAAATATCCCCAATTCAATAAAATAAAATCCACAAGATGGATAATCCAATAAAAGAGAAAATAGTTCATGAACAAAAATTCCAATACAATTAAATAAATAAATAATATAATTGAAATAATCTGAATTGGGCTTAAAAATAAATTGGAACACGCCCAAGAAAACCAGATCTGGTATAATGATAAAATAATTCGAAAGATGAATTTTTAATTAGATAATCAAGACCCAACAACTAATAATTATAATAATAAAAATAATAATACCATACAACAAAATAATATTCAGTTTAACAATTTCATTAAAATAAACCAATAACAATAATATATTTGTTTTAGGCTCAAATATAAATAGTCGATCAATAAGATATAGAAAATAAGATCAAAATACACCATTATTCGAAATGAATAAAATTTTTGATTAGAAAATACTTTAATACAAGATCCGAAATGAATTTGTCACAAAATAGCTTTATAAAAATCAAATTATAGAAAACACACGGAAAATATCAATTGGCGGAAATGGGGGTTACAGCCAAATAGCCAAAAATTAGTTTGAGATGAACATTAGACTGCCATTTCGTTTGTTCAAAATTTTATCTCAAAATGTTATTGGACGAGAAATGAACTTTCGTCCACTAACTTTTTTTTAAAATAAAAAATAACGGACTGGAAATGATATCCCGTCCCAACAATTTTTTTAAAAAAAAATATCGGACGGGAATTGATCTCCCGTCCGTGCATTTTTTTAATTTTTTTTAAAAAATAAAAAATTTAGAAGGGATTTGATCTCCCGTCTATTAACCTTTTTTTTGCCAAAAGTTGAAAGGTGTGTTCTATGGAATTGGGCCTATAAGAATTGTTATGCATATATATTAGCTTTGAGATTGGTGTGAATTTTGTGTTCAAACGCTGAGATGGAATGAGGCCTACAGTAATTGTTATGCGTACATTTTTTTTATAAAAAATGTGTCAGAACTACAGCTAGAACCCAAAATTGTTATATCTAAATGCCAAATACCCAAATTTTGGGTTCGAATGACTACAGATGCTCTTGTCTACTACATCCGGATCAAACACCATTCAAACCCAAACCTGACCAGAACCAGTCTTATCCTGACCCAAATCACATCTACTCACGTTCACCACTACTCATGGCTTTCTGAACAGCAGCAACATCATTTCTTGTTCTTCGATTTTGACTTCGTTGACGGATTCTTGACCTCGTCATCATCAAATTACTATGTTATTTGTTGGGTTAAGGACAAAATGTCATCCAAACTTTATGTTAATTCCAAAATAACACCTGAAGTTTCGTTTATTCCAAAATAACACATAAAGTCCATATGTTTATTCCAAAATGGTACCAACGTTAGTTGGTGTTAAGTTTCTAACGGCAGGGGGTAAAATGTTGGAAATACCTAGTGATGGCATTTGGGTCAACCGGGTCGGGTCGGGTCGGGTCGGACCCGCTTGGGTCAGACCCAATTGTGGGTGGGTTCGGGTTGGGTTGGGGTGTTAAGCGAGCCAGGTTGAAAAACCCAAATGTCGACCGGTTTGATCTGCCAACCATTCCGGTCGGGTCGCCGGTTGGCATTCAGGTTGAGAGTGAGTGAGTTAGTAAGTTAAGGGTTTTTTTTTTAATTTTTTTTAACTATATGAAAAAATTTACTAGTACAACTAATAAATATATAAGAGTGAAGCTGTGAAAGTGTGAATAAAAATTGTATAGTTCAACTTTTATGATTGTTTTACAAATTTTTACATACAAATACAACTAGAATACTTTCTATTACTTGTATAATATAGGTAATATATTAGAAAGTTAGAAACTATAAAAAGAGCATACAATATGTTTTGAATTACATATTTGAGGGGATAATCAGAATCTATTGTTGTTGTTGTTCTTTGGGTGAGTTGCTTCCACTTGTTGACGTGTCGATCCTGATTCCTTGAGTCCTATCTTCAGTCTTCATCCAATCTTCCGTGCACACGAGCATTTCCAACGATTAGGCCTTCAAGCAATTCAAGTAATCTGTTAGATACCTGCTACTTGTAGAAAATGCACTTTCTGAAGCAACTGTAGAGACATGAGGAGTTAGTAGATCTTTAGCCATATGTTTAAAAATATTATAAACATATTTATGTTCTTTCCACCATTGTAGCACATCGATCTTAGTATTAAAATTCTCACTATCTTGTTGATTATACCAATTTAATTCATTCCGTTGATTTGTCCAACATTTTTTTGATTGAATATGAGAAAATAAATTAAAAGTGGGATCGTCTAATTTACTCTTACCCTTACCTCTAGAAATAGAAGAAGAATAAGTAACAATACTAGTTATACTACTAGATGCAAAAGTTCTATCACAATAATTATACAAGGTATTCAATTTTGATTCAGAGTTAGCTAAAAATTCATCGCAATTAATTTTAGATTCATTTCCAAGTAAAGTAAAATACATTTCAATCAAACTCCTCGTACCCGCTAATTTGATACAATGATCCAAAACTGTAGTAATACAATACAACATAGGAGGAAGACTAAAATCCTTCAAAAATTTGATGTATGCGGGTTTAACAATATGACCAATGTAAATTTCATCAATCATTTCTTGAAAAGTTTGCATCATAGTAATTAGTGAAATAAAAATACTACTAGAAGTAGAATCATAAGATTTTGAAAATTTCAAAGTTGTGGTTTTAAAAGGTACTAAAAATAATAACAATATTCGGCATAATACCATGATTGTTCTGTCATTTGAAAAAAAAAACAAAAAAGGTCAAAATAATAATAATAAAAAAAAAGCAACCCAAAACAGAGCTATTGGCTCTGTTTCTGAATTTCGAACCATTCAACCCGCAGGTCGAACGTTCGGGTCAAACGGGTCCGAACCTGTAGGTCAAACGGACAGGTTGCGGGCAGGTTTGATCTAGTCAACGGGTTCGCGGTCGGGTCGAGTGGGTTGGATTTACGATATTGGTGACCCGGGTTGACCCGGACCCGAACTGCCTAATTGCGGGCCAGTTTGAGTGGGCGGGTCGTGGGTCAACCCAACTCGGTTGCCATCCCTAGAAATACCTCCCTGCCTTATTCTGTTCTTCTTCATCTTCTTCAACCTAACCCTCTTTCTCATCCATACTCAAGTTAAACCCATGAAAATCAATAGCAAACTAGTACACAAAATTCCCCCAAAATGAGATATAAAAACACTCATTGGTATGGATTGATATTTTGTCGGTACATATTTGTTCTCAATGCAAGAATACAATTGAAGAAGAAAGGGATTGATACCAGCTGACATGGGGTGCCCCGGGGTTGTCGGCAGTAAGGGACAGTAGCGACTGCAGCTACCAACAACAAGTGCAACGGCTGCAACGACAGCATCAAGCTCGAGTTGGACTTGAATGAAGGTCGTGCTTGGTTGGGTTCTGATGGAGGTCAAGAATGGATATTGATGGGGATGAGGTTGTCAAGTTGAATGCGGTAATGGAGTTCAGTAATGGAGATGAGGTGATGGAGGTTGGAGATGGAAGTGGAGATCGGGGTGGTGAAGAATGGAGGTCAGTGATGGTGATGGGGTTGGGTTTCGCGGGATGCAGAGAAAGAAAGGTTGGGTTTTGTTAGAAATAAGAAAAGAGCAATTTTTACTCTTTACAGCTATATTAATAGGTTTAGACCCATTAAGAAGAATATTCATGGAATATTCTCTTCACTTAATGAGCTAACTAACGGTTGGTACTATTTTGGAATAAACATATGGACTTTAGGTGTTAATTTGGAATTATCAAAACTTCTGATGTTATTTGGGAATTAACATAAAGTTTGAGCGTCATTTTGTCCTTTTGGAATTTAGTTGCTGAATGTGCACAAGCTCATATAGAACTAATACGGGTGTACATGGTTGCTGTTTCATTCTATTGATTCCTTCCTATTAGAGTCTTGGGCTGAATATAAGGTCTTGGAAAATGTCAGTCCAGTTGAAGTTAGTTAATTTTGTTATATTGTAGTAATAGTATTTTACGTGCATTGTATGTAAGATCCTAAAGTTGTATAACTTCCTATAAAAGGGAGAGAGAGTCAGTTGTATTGAATCAATCAATAATCAAGAAAATCATTGAGTTCTTCCTCAATTCTCAGCTCCAAATCCCCAATTCCCAAATACATGGCCAAATCAAATCGAGCTCAAATTTTAGTCCTAACAACTTGGTATCAAAGCAGGCCATCGACGACGGCAACGAGTGAGATGGGGGGCGACATCGATGAAAGAGGAGATCACAAAAATAAAACACCAGATGTTTTAGATGCAGATTCAACTCGAATTCGTTGTGGATCAACTCAGGGATATGACTCTTCGTTGCCATACTCTAGCGGTTCCGAACTCAAACCCATCACGTGAGGTAATCACTCCAAGAACCTCTAATTTCACTCCTTTCAAATTAGAGTTTCCAGTTTTTAGTGGAGGGAATCCAACGGAATGGATTCGTCAATCCGAGAAGTTCTTGGAAATTTACTGCGTTTCAAAAAATCAGTGATTGCTTTATGCAGATGTGGAATTGAGACAAGATGTGGTACTATGGTATATGAAGAATATATGTTATAAGAGATATTTGATGAAATGAGAGGAATTTATAAAAGAGATTATTGATCGATTTGAGCCTACTGATCTTGAGTATAATGGGGGTACTCTGTCAAAATTGAGTCAAAAAGAGGATTTTGATGTTGTTGGTATTAGAAGGAATGTTCAAGAAAATGAGGAGGATTCGGTCTCGAAAGATATTAAGCTTGATGGCATGGCTGTTAGATTAACTAAGGAGAATGAAGAGAAGCTCATCTGTGCTAAGAAGATTTCAAAGCTAAGTTCACCACATGTTTGTGAAAATGCACGAATGGGTTGCAGCCATTCAGAGTTTGAGGCTGAAGGGAGCAAGCTACATAGTGTTGAATCAGAAGTGTTGTGGCAACATGAAGAGTACATTATACTGCATGCTTCTATAGGATGCTTGATAGAGGCAGGGGAAACTCACTAAATGCTTGAGTGGTTTCGTTAGGGAGAGGAGTATAGAGGAGGAATGGAGTCCTTGAAAGATTTTTTAACGGACAACATTAGGAAATTTACATTCTTATTACAATTTTCTCAAGAGAGGATGCAATTTGCTGACAAGCATAGATCTGAAAGAGAGTTTGCAGTGGGTGACTTGGTGCTGTTGAGGTTGCAACCTTACAAGAAATCCTCTTTGAAAAATCCTATTCATCCAGTGTTTCGTGTGTCCCAGTTAAAGAAATGCCATGGTTCACACTTGCCAGCCATTTCAAATGAGTTACAATATTGGTTCATTTTAGACCCTAATTCTACACTGGTTCCAGAGGTCATCTTGGACATGAAGGCTTTCAAGAAGGATTCTCAGTGGCATAACTTAAACCAAAACATTACCTAATTGGAATTGAAAATTACTCCTCAAAACAGACTTAATGAAAAGGCAGCTTGGGTGATGCAGGAATTGATGGCATTAGTTTAGTATACAGCTGAACTATATCATGAGTTACATGTATTGGATAGATTTGAACATGGTTACAAGCGCAAAGTTCACAAAAAGAAGGGTTCAAATGCATTACAAGTAGAGACTCATAATACCTTTGGAACGGCTGAGAGAGATCAATCGGTATGGAAATCAATTAACAACCATCAATGTTGCAGCCATTTGAGATCAAGGAAGAGCTCATTGTACTGCAAATCACAGCTAATAGGATGTGTTCAAGGGCATTTGAAGCTGAACATTCAAATTCTAAAGGACTTCGTGCCTGGAGGGACTCACAGGGTCTTGCCTCAAAACTGTATAGTTTTAAAATGACCCAGGATTAATGCTTTCATAAGAAAATGTTAATGCTAGACATCACCAACACATTGGTAGCATTAGTGAAGTCTCAAAGAAATGATGGAATAAGTCCATCAGATTTTGTAACTGCACTACTACAATATTTTGGACAACAAGAGAGTGAAGTAAATCTTAATAATGCTCCTAACATGATTTCTTCATCTATCATTGGGCTTGTTATATATAATGTTTTCAAAAAGGATCCTTGATGCTGCACAATGGTTGGACCAATGAGTACCGAGATGAAGCAACACATGCTAGTGGTTCTCAAAAAATTGTCACAACCAACTGAAAGCATTCGCCCTGAAGAACTTGATAATCCAGATACAGAAGGGAAAAGTAATAAAAATAAGAACATGTCAACCATGTTTGGCATCTTGGGAAAGAAACAAAGTGTTTGGGCTTCAAGAATTATGAAAGGATGAGTTTTGACAGGAGATTTCTCAGTATTTGAACTTGAGACAACTTCAATTTGAAGAGGGATGAAGTTGTTATCGAATTTTGTTGATGAATGTACACAAGCTGATATAGAATTGATACGGGTGTACATGGTTTTTGTTTCATTCTTTTGATTCCTTCCTATTAAAGTCTTGGGCTGAATAAATGCAATGGGCCATGGGAAATGTGAGGCCCAGTTGAAGTTAGTTAATTCTATTAGATTGTATGAATAGTATTTTATGTGCATTGTATATAAGATTCTAAAGTTGTAACTTCCTATAAAAAGGAGAGAGAGTCAGTTGTAATGAATTAAACAATAATCAAGAAAATTAGTGTGTTCTTCCCCAATACCCAGCTCCAAATCCCAAATTTCCAAATCCATGGCCAAATCAAATTGAGCTTGGATTTCATTCCCTGAGATTTTTTCATTTTGTTTTTGTTAACAACCTTCTGTCGTTTCATTGGTTCGTTATTCCTTTGGTGATGAGATTAAAAGGTTCTCAACACCTTCCTTCGTTTTGTTTCGACTTTGAATGTGTGGTGATTGGACTTTTGTTACTATTCTAATGTCAGGAGATCATTTTGGTGGCGATGAGGAGATCATTATAAGGAGAGTCATGGAATTCCTCAACGTACTGTGTTGAATTTGTGTTTTTCCAACTGGAACACTTGGAATCCTTTGGCCTCTAAAATACTTTTAGGTTGTGGTTGTATGGGACACTTTGACTCTTCTTGCACCTGTTGTCTTGATGGGGTGTTAAATTCGAGGTTAGTCATTTGCAAGATGTTTCGTCCTCAATCTTTGCTCCAATGTGGCAGTTTCATGATGGTGGTAGTCATGGAAGTAACAGTAGAGAAGATTTTTCTTGAAGGAGCAGATATTTTGCTGCAGATAACTCATATGTGCAATCTCAAGTAGGTCTTTCACATGTTGTTTTAGTAGAGTCTTATCCTATTGCTACTCTATTATGATGATATGACTGGGAATCAATGTCTAGTATAGATACTAAATTCATGCATGAACCTGTTAAATTAGCTGATGGATCTTTGCTACTGAAGGAGTATGCTCTGTTCAATTGACATCATATATTTCTTTAGACTCTATTCTATATGTGCCTACTCCTTTTAATTTGGTTTTCGTAAGCAAATTAACAGAGAGTCTAAACTGTTCTGTCTTTTTTTCCTGATCGTTGTGTATTTATGAAACTTGGAACAATTCGAATAATTGGCACAGGTCATGAATCTGGGATATTGTATCTATTGGATAGTATACTGGGCCAGTTACATGTGTTAGTGATTCAGGGCTTCTTGACTTACACTGTTAATTAGGACATTCTTCTCTGCAAAATCTAAAGACTTTGAAGCCTGAGTTATCTTTCATTCCAAAATTAATATGTGATTCATGTCAGTTGGGTAAGCATCACCGTGCCACATACCCAACTAGAGTTGAGAATAGATCTGAGAGTTTATTTGCTTTAGTTCACTCGTATATTTAGGAGCCATGCCCAGTTGAAACTTTGAATGGGGGTCATCGTTATTTTGTGACTTTTACTCGACTTTATTTAATGAAATATTGTTCTGAATTATTTGACATTTTCCGTAATTTTGTGCTGAAGTGAAAGCTCAATTTAATGTGTGTGAAAGTTTTGAGAAATAATAATGCAAAGGAATATTTTTCTTATGTTTTATTAAACTTTTGGCTTAATTTGACTTTGTTCATTAATCATCTTGTCTTTACAGCTCCAACAAACTGATGTTGCTAAACGCGAAAATCGATATCTGTTAGAGGTTGCAAGAACAATGATGATTCATAAACAAGTTCCTAAGAAATTGTGAGGTGACGTTGTTTTGACTGCTTGTTATTTGATTAATCTCATTCCCTCTTCTATACTGAATGAGAAAACTCCTTTTTCTGTTATGTTTTATTCGAAAGACCCATTTCGCCTTCTTCCTCGAATTTTTGGCAGTATGTGTTTTGTGCATGATAATCGCCCTGGTGTTTCTAAAGTTGATCTTCGTGTTGTAAAATGTGTTTTTTTTTGTTACGTCTTATATCAAAAGAGTTACATGTGTTATTCTCAGAAAATACGAAAAGGTTTTATCTCTGTGATGTGGGTAAAAATTATAGCTCATCAGGGTTGTCCGATTCCAGCACGAATCTCGGAGTTCCTAAGGGCGAAATGGTAATTTTTCCATAGCTATAGGCCAATAATGAGAATATGGGCCGCTCTCAGGCCCACCTTCTCAGCTCAGTTCATGGGTGAGATCAATTCGTAGCCCAATTAGGGAAAATTGACTTCCCAATTATGGCTGCAATTAAATCCCCCTCAATGTGGAGACACTAACTGATTTGATCTCTTCATTAGATGCATCTTCCAAAACAGTTAGGAGATCTTCCTATAACTACTCCACCTCAGGCCCATAAATACAACCCCTCCCCCTCCATTACCAAGTAATCAACATTTTGTCCACTAAAACCCACATTGCTGAGTTACTGACTTGATCGTTGGATGACCTTTTTCAAACTATTCTTGCAAGTTTTCGGCAGTATCTCAGCCATCCATTCCCATTCCTACCACAAATATTAGCCTCACATCAGATCTGATCAACGGGTGAGATCTAAGATTTCTCCAATCATCAAAGAACTCATTATGCTCCAACACCGAAAAAAAGCAGCGTCACTCTGCTGATGTGTGTGGAATCAAATTATTATTTTTCCATTGAATCTTCTGAACCATTGTACTCTTCTCTTGCTTTTTCATCATTTGTTTTTCCAAGAGATCTATATTTTTTGTCGCAATCTGATGGTAAGCCAACTAATCAAACACACCTAAAGAAATTCAAGATAACTCAGCTCCTACAGTCACAAATTTTGCATCATTAGTATCCCCATTATCAAATGAGGAGATAAACCACTGATCACCTGCACATTCCCTTAGTCTCCAAATGCACCCACGCTTGTTTCTTCTAATGATTTCAGTTTTGTTCCAATCGTTCCACCAGTCCAAGATTTTGGAATTACAATGAATGAGCCTATTGAACTCCCCCACCCCCCCCCCCCCCCCCCAATTGCAGGTATCCAATATGACTATTGCTTCTTTTATAAATCTCGTAACCTTACTACTTTTGCTAAACCTCCCATTGTTTCTGAAACTAACATCAATATGGATCATGATTTGAATGTTCCCTTTGCTTTCACTTCTACTTTAGATATGTATATGATTCCCAAGTCTATTTTAGAGGCCTTATCACATCTAAATTGGAGTCGGGCAATGCAAGAGAAGATGTATGCATTATCTCAAAATGACACATGAGATCTTGTTTTTGTTCCTGTTGGGAATCACTGTGTTGGGTGTAAGTGGGTTTGGACAGCGAAAGTGAATCCTGATGGTTCATTGGCCTGAATGAATACTATATTGGTTGCTAAAGGTTATTCTCAATAGTATGGCGTAGAATATGATGAAACTTTTTTTCCTATGGCAAAGACGAATTATGTTCATATTTTTATTTCTTCAGCATCTCGCTATCATTGGCCTTTTTATCAACTTGATGTTAAGAACGTTTTTCTTAATGATGTTCTTGAGGAGGAGATTTACATGGAGCAACTCCTCCCCCCCCCCCCCCCCCCCCCCCCCCCGATTTTGTTAAAGAATAATAGAAAGTTTGATGTTTGAAAATGTTAGTGAATTAAGCACAGCGGGGAGGGGTCATAGAGAAGTGATAACCGATCGCAATGAATTAACCAAGCAAGTAGACCAAACCAACTACAGAAATCACGCAATTTTATCCCGGTTTGGACGAACCTAATATGTGAGAGAAATAACTGATATATTATTCTACTAGAGAAGATATATAGCAGTTATAATCACTCTCATCAAGAACTCTATCTTTCAACCCTCACTAGATGATACTCTCTATTCACAATGAAAAACTCTCAGATAAGTACTACCTCTCAAAGGAGGCAATTACAATATTATATAGAGATCTAGAGAAACCCTAGGTTGTAGTCTTGATATGATAACTGTCCAATACCCTGAATAGAAAGCCACACGGTAGGAGCCGTACGATCTAACTTGAAAAGAACCTTGGGCTCAAATTGATTCACCACGAATTGGCCCAATTGCTGTCGCTGCTTACTTGCGGTCGACTGCTCTCAAGTCAGAGAGCAGCTAAAACACCCTCGACCTGCAATTCAATGCAGTAGAGTACAATATGCTACTGCTACTTCTAGTGCTCCTTACATCTCCACATTCACTTCGAACCTCTTCCCGCTTCACCTTCTTCTCTTCACAACGAACCAAGTATGCAAGACATAAACCCAACAATCTCCACATTTGTTATATACTTATGTTTCCACACTTGCGTCATTAATTTCCACTAGACTCTTCACTTTCTCCTCCTGCAAACAATACGATTGGCTTCTTCTACTAGTTAAATTTACCTCCACTTATTTCTCCAATCGTATGTTCTCTCAAGGGTATACCTCAATAGGCGTCAACACGAAGGTGTCACACTACGCATGAACTTCACCTACCCCAAGACATCCTCTATCTCCCAACCATATTCGAACGTCGTGATCTCGCTTTCGTGATTCTAATAGCGGCAAGCTAGATACTGCTTTAGGAATGCAGGGCTTAGAAACACTTGTGCAAAAACTTTTGTTCCCACAAAACTTATAGAGGTTATGTTGAACACCCCTTCTTCACTTCATCACCTTACGATGACCTTCCTAAACCGAGAACTCCACCTCGAGCTATGTACCTACAACCCCATGTTTCTAGAGTTCTTAAGGATATCAGATTCTGTTTGAAAAAAGGAATATGCATGACCTTCTATAATGTGACCTCATTTCTATCTGGCATCTCCAACTCAACTATTTCCTCACCCACTACGTCACAAATCTCACCAGTCTTCATTCTCACACATTGACCTGTTGTAGACTTGTAATTCAAAAATATCTCAGTCTCGGAGCAAATATGAGAAGAACTCCTTAAATCAAGAAACCAACCAGAATCCACATCTATAGAACTTGAAACAAGAAGATAGTCTAACTTATCACCTGATTCAGCGGTACTGGCCATGTTGGTACCCTTCTGATTCAACCACTTACGACAATTCCTCTTGTAACGCCCAATCTCATTGCAATATTGGAAATTGACCAAACCCTTACGCGCACTATCTTTTCCAATTAAAGTTCCATCCACCGCCAAGCAACCTATAGAAGTAGACCCTAACTTCTGGGTATCATTTCTAAGTGCATCATTCTTCCAACTCTAGATCACACAGGCTACCGAAAGCTTCTCCTTGGTAGATTTTTCATGTAGCGTGGTGGTTATCAAATGCTTGTATGAATCTAGCAGTGAATATATCAAGTTTGAAAACTGTATCCTCTTCGCTTAGATCATCAGTGTTTGTCGCCCTCAATTCAGATAACACCTTACTGATTTCCACTATATGGTCTTGAAGAGAAGAACCTTTCCTTATTGAGAAACGCAACAATTTTCTCTTCCAATACATTTGATCCAGTAACGACGATTCCAAGTAGTCAGTTTTAAGTCTTTCCCACAGACTCGATGCACTTTTCTTCTCAAAGAAGTTGCACTTGAATTCGTCCGCCTATGACAACCAGATTAACTCAAGGCTTTTAAACAAATCTCATGTAATGCCCCGAATTCCAAACACAAGTAATTCATAGCAAATACATGATCTTTTACTTCAAATTCGTACAAATTTACAAGAAATTTAAAACTTATTATTTACAACATGTTCTTTACAACAACACAGTGAAATTAAAGGAATACAATAAAATTTGCAATAATGAAAATTCTTCCATCTTGTAACAACTCATCATAGTCCAATCCTGCAACTAGAAAACTATGAACACGTCAGTTGCATACAACTGACGCAATGCTATAATACAGTGATTCTTTAATTTAGCAAACATGAACTTGAATGCAAACAGGAAAAGTGACTATCCTAGTCGTGTCAGTGTATGATATGACTTAATGCCTAATGCAGATATTACACTACGATGACACTAATGCATACTTGTTCGGATTCTATGCATCTCATAATACATAGGTCCCAGGGCAAGCCCTTGTCGTACTCCTCATTATAGGGTTCAATCCCTCGTTATGAAAATTCTAGTGCGGTAACAAAAGAAAGGTTTAGATATTCCACGAGTACAGATTCCAGTCCCGAAATCTACCGTCAGACTATACAGAATCCTCGTCGTGCGAACATCCCACAAGTACCGCTCTAGCCCTGGTATATACATATATAGTGGAGATCTACCTCCCATCCGCCCGACTATTCATGATCCCAAAATTCACCGTCCGATCAATCGTAGTACCGAATTTAATTGAGGCTCATCTCACTCTGCAAGCAACCACAGTCCATGAATCCACCGTCTTACTGTGTTTATAGTCCAAGAATCCACTGTCAAACTACATAAAAGCGCCCCACTTAGGTTTGCCCAAGCTTCATCACATCTTCTTCTAGTGCATATCCTTAAGTTTAGACATGAATAATAATACCACCTAGAGCTAGCTTGCCCTTCTACCGGTCTTAAATAATATATCGAGAATGATGGTCCATATTGGCCACTTCTCAAATTTCAATTATCACTTTCATCACTTTGCCGGTACTCTTGGTCTCACTTAGCCTCTAATATCAACACAATTTAAGTTCACAACATCATGGGTTATCCATACCATTTTTATTCACATTTTGAAATTCCAGTCATTCATATATCCAATTATTTCCTTGTTTGTACAACTCAATTATTTGTATAACTATTTTCATAGTCTTATCCAACATTTTAAATCAACATTCTTTATGTAAAAGATGGTTTATTCACCCCCTTCCAATAGGATTTTTAAATTTAGGGGTGTAAAATGAACAGGACGGTCCGTCGTCCGTCCGAGTCCGGCTCGAGAAATGGTCCGACCGTGGACCGTCCGAATTGTTATACGAATCGATTCTGAACAAATTATTCGGTCTGATTCTTTATTGAGCTCGAGCCGGACATAAGTCTGTCCGAATATTATTGCGGTCTGATGCTTTACCGAACCGAGTTCGGACTATAAAAATTTTGTCCGACCTAGACCGAGCCGGACATAAGCCCGTCCGAGTACAATTTCGGTCCGAGCTTGAACATATGGCTGTCCGATCCCGTCCAGTCCGATTTACAGCCCTATTTTCAGTGAAGTTATAATTACATTCAATAGACTCTTTTTCTAAACAAAATGATGTTCAACTTCCAATTTCATTCTTTAACAAACTCAACTAAATTCTAGATCGAGTTTAATCCAAATAATATAATTTTTAGAATATCTCTAGTCAAAATAATCAAAATTTCCTTCTTAATCAAAATGTAAATTAGTATTTATTTAGTTCTCAAACTCAATCTTTTATATTCAACTCAATCCCAAATTTTCTCCTTAATTCACATTTTAAATCTCATAATATAACCCTTGAAAAAATAACCAAATGTCTCTTAATTAATTATAAATTACTCTTTTATTTAATCCAAAATAAATCTCAATTTTATATTTAACTCAGTTCTAATATTTTCCAATAATCCATACTTTAAATCCTTTAATAAAATTGTAATCCCTATTGCTCATATTTGTATTTTTAATTATGTTAATAAAATTATTGATTATTTATTTTTATTTCTGGTTGTATTTAATTTCTCTTCCTTTGTATGGTGTTTTGTTCTTCTCTCTCTTGTGATTCATTCTCTGTTTGATTCAGCTTTTTATTCTCATTTATTTGGCCTACAATTTGTTCTTGAGCTCGTCTATTGTTTAAACCTATTTCATGGCCTATTGTCTCTTATTGGATTCTCTTTACCCTTGGATACTACCCAGTTCACCCAAACCCATATTGTCCCTATATAAACACCCTAATTGAACTCTAACCCTAATTACTAAACCGTAATACCTAATCTTTCTCTCTAGCTGTCTCTCTCTTCCCTACCCCGACCCCCCGACCTCTTCCCTGCCGTCGTCGTCGTCGTCCTTCACTGCCGAGGCCGGAGACCCCATCTCCCTCCTCTCCTCTTCTTCCCCTTCGCTGTGGTTGCGACCCCAGGTCGAGCTCCCACTGCCGACGTCCTTTCAGTGGTCGAGCATCACCGCAGCACAGCATGACCCCAGGCCGCTGCTGCCCCTCGCGATGCCGTTCCGCCCCTCACCGTCATCATCTTCCCCAGTGTTGCTGTTCGCCAATCTTGCTGTTCGGTTGTTGCTTTCTCTTAAGTGTTGTGCACGTGCTTTTGTGTGCACGTGTTTTGGGTTGGATTGGAGTTCTCATCTCTTTGTTCGTGTGTTCGTTGTTCGGGATCCATTCCCGTTATTCTGTTCTTCATCTTCGTCATCGTAAACACACAAGTAGCTTGTATGTGTTCTTTTTGTCATACAAGTTAATACCGTAAGTAATCTAGTATGAAAATATTTGTACTCTCATGATGATCCTATTTTGTTAGTTTAACCGTTGACATCATCTCTTGATCATGAGTAGTTACAATAATTGACACTCGTTGCATGAAAACAATTAGATTAGATAACATCTTGACCATATGTTGTTTGTGACACACCATTTGTTGTTGATGACTGTTACCTAGATGTTTGTTGGATGTATGATCTCAGTATATACCGTTTATTCACATGCCATTCTGATTTGAGTAACCCACATATACCATGCTTTGTATGACATCTAGATTGGACCGTTTGTAGTTAAGTTATTTAATAAAATGACGAAGAGAACTTTTATTTTGCTGCTGCCCTATTTTGTACAATAATTTCACCCTGTTAACATCAGTAAAATAAATAAGCTTGTGAAAATGATTTGTAGCCTCTGATTTCTAGTTTCCAGAACTTTCGACGGATCTGAATTTTGAGTTTTGATGCATGAGTTATTGCCATTTTATTGCAAACATATCGTATTTTCCAGATTCTGAACTATATGTAATCTGTATGAAATATTATTTTAAAACTGATATCTATATAATAAAACACAAAGAAAGCTATCAAGTGGCTCTCCTTCAATCCCCCCAAAAATCAAAGGCCCAGATCTAACTTCACAAAACATATTTTCCCTCCCAAAAGTTTTCCCTCAAAATTCAAATTCAAATCTCCAACCCAAAACAACTCCTATATTTATTTAATTATTTCTCTCTCTCTCTCTCTCTCCCTCTTCTATTCAAAAAATTAATAAAATTAATTTATTTAAAAAATTAAAAACTAAAAAACTAAAAAACTAAAAAAATTATAATATACTTTAAAAATAATTTTTAAAAAATCAAAAAATTATATAATATGTTTTTTGCTAGATCCCAGGCCCGGCCCTGGGGTAGAGCGAATTGGGCTCATGCCCAGGGCCCAAAATTTTTAAGGGGCACCAAGATAATTACGAACTGCCCTCCAATTCCTGCTCTTTCCTCCTTTTGAGAAGAGTTCCACCCACGCTCTCTCCCCTTTCCCAATCCCCAATGCCCGAATCATTGAATATTCACTACTAGTAGCAGAAAGATTGGTTCTTGGCGCAAAAAGATTAGTTCTTGCTGCATAAAGTTTGGATTTTTTTTTTGGGGTGGGGGCACAATGGTGGGGTGAGTAACAGTAGTGAAAAAAGATTGGTTCTTGGTGAAAAAAGTTTGAAATTAAGTGGTGAGCTTAACAGTGTAATTAGTATTGAAAAAGTCTAAAAGATTGGAGCTTTGATGGAGGGGAAAGGGGGGAGTAAGTGGTGGAGGAACAGGACGATGATGGCGGTGGTGTGGGTGGCGGTGTCGGTGTGGGGGTGTGTGGGGCTGCACTGGTATTTCAGGTGGGATAGTATGAACAAGGCAGAGGAGAGTTTGGTGACGATGTGCGACGAGAGGGCGAGAATGTTGCAGGAGCAGTTTCATGTTAGTGTCAATCATGTGCATGCTCTCGCTATTATGGTTTCGACGTTTCATTTTCAGAAGCAGCCCTCTGCATTGGATCAGGTGAGGGTTTCTTCATCTAATAAGTGGTTCTTGAATTTTGTGATTTGAATTGAATGCAATCTTGTGCACTGTCCTACGTAAGCATTCTTTTTTTGTTTAGAGTAGAATGAATATTTCTAATTATTTATGCAACCTTGTATTATTTATACTGGGTTTGGGACACTAGGCAAATATGGCAATGTTGGAGTGTTCTTGAAGCTAAATTTATTAGAGCAATGCTATCTATAGTCATTACATTTTGTGTGCTAGCTAATTATACTCCGCTACTCGATGTGGCACAATCTCCATCGTTACACGGATATCTTGAAAGTGTGCCAAATGAGGCAGTGGAGTAAAAGTAGTCAGGGCCGGCCCTGATATGTAGGCGGGCAAGGCGGCCGCCTCGGGCCCCCGCCGAAATCGCGATTTTAGGGGCCCCCAATTTCAAACTTCCCTTGTAAATATAGGCACGCATTTCGCGCGTAAAATTTTTTTTGCATGTTTTTTTTAAATGTATGGGGCAGGGGGGCCCCATTTCGGAAGTTCGCCTAGGGCCCCCCGGAACTCAGGGCCGGCCCTGCTAGATCCCCAAAAGTTTCTCATATAATATGTTTACTACTTCGATTAATTTGCTGGACCTCCAAAATTATTTTTTATGAACAAACGAGGTGCACCGTTCCGAAGACGTGCCATAGGCACGTGTCAACGGGCAAACCTAGTTAAAAATAAAATTTGAACTCTATATTTTGCTGAGTATGTTTAGATATGACTGGGAGAAATCCCTAATTTTTTTTGGAATTAATTAATGACTTTTGTATCTTATTTCATACTTATGAAACTAGTCGATATATTTTCAAACTGCATGTTGTTCAATAAAGAACTATATTTTCAACCTGATTCTATTTATTTTTTATGAAAAATTTGTGAATAGGAACTGTAGCATTATTTTCCTATTTTATCACCCTTTTAACGGATCTGGATTTCAAATTATATTTTATGAATTATTTCTGTTTTGGTACTGCTGTGTCTGAACTTTCAAAATCGAGATTTTGTTGCATTACTCTATTTTTCCAATTTTATTGTCAATACTATCTGTAATATAAATTCATGATATTTTATATTTTGAATCTAGATATGTTAGGGAATCTTCCAAATTTTTCTCAGATTTAATTATGATGATTTTCAAATCTTTTCATGCCTGCCTATAAACATGATTTTGCATTTTTTGTTGAACATAACTTCTGTATTAAATGTTGTTTTCAAATCTATTTCTGTGACTGATATGTGACTTATATATATGTGTTGGAATCAACAGAGAGTCTAGTTTCTAGATTTTCTGACAGATCTGGATTTTCTATTCTTTAGCAATGGGAATCTCCGATTTGGTACAGTAGTGTCTTGCCGTCCAGAACTGAAAGTTTCGTTGTTTTGACTATTACGAGTTATTTTATCAACCGTTTGTGTTTCTTGTTCATCTTAGACTTATTTCCTGATCTTTCCATGTCTTTAGCCTGTTTTTATTCGTTCACACATGTTTAGTAATAATAAAAGAAATCAAGCCAGGGTTTTTAAGGGAAAAGATCGAGTAGTGGACAATATAGAAATATATATTCAGAAGGGACTCGTTTCCTTACTGTTTACTGTGGTACCTACTGTTTATCTCTGGATGCATGAGGGTATGATCCATGACACCGTTTGTTGTTATTACTGTTACTGTTTTTTCTAAATATATTGCCCTATAGAAGTTCCACTACAAAATCTTAAAACAAAACTGTTTGCTGTAGCAACCATGTGGTAAAATCTGGGACGCATGAAGTGCTATCTAGTTATTAATGAACATTAGACATAAGAATAACTATTTACACTGTCATATCCTGTTATGGTTACTGTGGATCTTTAGTGTTACAGTTGATTACTGCTACCGTTGACACACTATTACTGTTGATCCTTACTTTTACTGTTATGCTTCTTCTTTTATCACTACACTGCTTACTGTCATTTGTAGACTGTACTATTTACTGTTTTTTCCATGTCAGTATTACCTGTTTAGTCTAGTTTAGTTTTTTCCTTCAATTTCCTACTTGTATTGCTTGTGGCCCGGACTTTCATCTAACGGGCGCTATATTTTCCTATTTCCTTGTTTTCCTTGTAATTGTCATATGAGCCGGTTTTGCTGATCAATTGCTTACTGGAGTTGGTGAGCAAAAGTTTTGAGCTGCGCAATTAGAATAATTTGCTTAAAATATTTTGATGAATTATTTTATTTCATGAACTGTATTGAGACTTGTATCTGGGCATATTATCCCAGGATTATTGTTTTGTTTCAGATCTAGTATTTATTGGAACAATTATTATTGATGCAATAAATACTATTGAGTTATGATTGTTTTTTCATGCCTGGTTGGAGTATACTGTTATATTTACTGTTATGATAAGTCAAGCAGGTCCGTACAGCTTATAAATGGTGAAAAATAGCCGTTGGGCTTAGTCGCGCAGCGTATTCCGTATTCTTTTGAGAAGCGGGATGTGAAAAAACCCAATTTATTAATAAAAGAAAGAAAAATACAAAAAAAAATAAAGTTGCCTACCCCCTGGCTTGAACCCAAGCGCAACCCAGTGACACTAGAGCCCACACGTGCCAACCAAGAAATCCAAGCCACTAACTGATCTAATCTATATTAAGTTCTTTTTATACCAACTCTCTGTTTCTCAATTATTTTTAATCTGATCGTATAACTTCAAGTTTTCTTCTTCTTTAAGTATTTTCATGATCATTGCTGTACACAGCACCTCTAAAATTTCTAGAACGAGAATTTCCTCTAATTTAATATATTTTAACTTGAAAATTGTTCAAATTAATTTATATAGTGCAACCTTTAACCTTTACATTTTGTTCCCCATTGATTCAAATTAGACTACAATTTGTTATAAACTTATAAATTAGTGTGAATGCCTTACCAATTATTATAGAGTTTGGAAAAATATCATACCCCCAATCTCCAAGAAATTCTAACATAAAATTTTCAACTTTACAAATTGCTATGCATTCTCAATTTCACATATACAATTTAATCATGGTGTAGCAAAATCTTACATGAGCCAATATTCATGAATTAACATTCATGAGCAAACACACATGATATTTCTACACAAGGAATCTTATGCAAATTTATTTTAGAAGCATGACAAATCAATTTCTATGTTGTATCTTCAGCTATTCCTCTAGTCTATTTAATCTAGCATGCATTCATACTCAAATTAATTCACCAATCACATCCTAGATTACACAAAGTAATTATCCAACAATTTCATGCATCAAAATAACTAAATTAGAAATTAAATATACACTCACCTCAAAAGTAGAATTCCTAGTAGTAGAACCCCTCAAAAAAATGCTCCAAAGCTCCCCCAAAAATGGTCGGCCCCCTCCTCTAGCTAAACCGCAAGCTCCACTCTCTCTTTCTCTCTTTCTCTCTTTCTCTTTGTTTTGATTTGCATTTTTCTCATGACAAGGGGTGCTCTATTTATAGGACAAATTAAGGAGTAGTTACAATAACTTCTCACTCCCTATAAGAGCTCACCACTTCCCTACAACTCACCACACTTTCCCCCACTCTCATGTTTGCCCGGCCAATCACCTAGTGTGTACAAGGCACGTGCACGTGTACTTAATGTGTGTGTGCACTATTTCATACAAAATTTTTTAATAGTTTTTAATAAATTAGATGTATGTGTTACACATGGCAAGGTGTACCAATCTAACTAAATTTTAGATGTACATTAAGTATAGAAAAATAATCATGGGCTTTTAACTTGTAATAGTTTTAGTGGGCTACAAAAATGGATCTAGGCCTAGTTGATTTTAATTAAAATAAATCAGACAATTGTGACTAGAAAATGAAAGGAAAAATTTTCCATGATTCAAGAAAATTTTAGGGACCAACATGTGTATAAAATTTCACGTGCAATGTACGTGCAAAAGAAAAATAATTAAAAATTAGTTCTCTCTGGGGATGCTACAGCCCTCCCTCCTTAGAATAATTCTATCCTCAGAACTACGCTTAAAGAGTGAGAAAAGGAAAAAGAAACAAAATTATAGGGTTTGGGCAAAAAGTTCGGGATGGTCCCTCATCATCCTCTCCTCTGATTCCTAGGTGGCTTCCTCGACTAGCTGATTCCTCCACATAACCTTGACCATGGGTATAGTTTTGTTTCTCAAAACTTTTTCCCTTCTATTCACGATCTCCACTGGACGCTCCTTGTAGCTCAGGTTTATCTATAGACCTTCTGGCACTTCCGGTAAGTGATGACTCGGATCAGGAATGTATCCTCGCAGCATGGACACGTGAAAGACATTGTGCACATGGCTAGATTTTTCGGTAATTCCAACCGATAAGCCGTCTTTTCAATCCTCTTCAATATCTTATATGGTCCTATGTATCTTGGGGCTAACTTTCATCCTTTCCCAAATCGGATCACACCCTTCATCGGAGATACCTTCAAGAAAACATAGTCACCCTCTTCGAGTTCCAAAATCCTTCTCCGGTTGTCAGCATAGCTCTTTTGTTTGCTCTGTTCCTCGACCAGTCTCTTCCTGATCAACTTGATTTTCTTCGAGGTTTGTTGTACTATCTCTGACCCGTACATCTGCCTTTCTCTCACTTCATACCAACACACCGGCATTCTACACTTCCTCCCATACAAGGCCTTATATGGTGCCATACCAATGCTAGTCTGAAAACTGCTATTGTAGGAAAACTCTACCAGATCTAGGTGCCTCTCCCAGTTTCCGCCGAAATCCATCACACAATGCCTCAACATGTCTTCCAACACCCGATTGACCCTCTCAGTCTGTCCATCAGTTTGAGGATGAAAGACAGTATTGAAATCAGTCCTCATTCCCAAAGTTGCCTGAAGACTCCTCCAAATGTGTGACGTGAACCATACATCTCGATCTGACGCAATCAATACATGAATTCCATGCAGTCTTACCATCTCCATGATGTACAATTGTGCCAACTTTTCCATCGACCAGGTGATTTTCATCGCCAGGAAATGAGCAGCCTTAGTTATTCGATCTACTATTACCCAAATCGCATCTGTAACACTCCGTAAAATAAAATGATTTATTTTGCATTACTAGATAATATTATATTGGTAAAGTTGACTATTTTGACATATTTCTTGAAATTGCAATTTTGCACGTGTAACACATGTGCAGAGTTAGGAAATTTTGAATTCTTAAAATTTTATGATTAATGATTAATTTTTCTCATTTATTTATGATATTTTAATTTTTAGATTTATTTGAATTTATTTGACCATTTTGTGAATTTCTCAATTTTACACGTTCAAAACACATGCAAATATTTTTTTTGGTGAAATTCTCCACTCTTAGATTTATGGATAAATTCTCCTATTTATAATTAATAATATCCTAAATTTTTGGATTTTCTGAGTAAAAAAACTATTTTTATAAATATTTCGAAAGAGATGGGCTTTTATGTAAAAAGCCGTTTGGATCTCAAAAAAATAATGAAAATTCATTTTTACTGATTTTTAGGCTTGCCATGGTCATCATTGAAAATAAAAAAAATTTTAATTTTTATATAGAGTTGATTTGGTAAAGATTTAAACAAATATGGTGTTTTTGCAAATATGGAATTTAAGTAGATCTTGTGCAAATATTTTCTTGGAAAGTAAAAGTCAGAAATTTAAATTGGAAAATCTAATATGTATTATTAGATATTATTTCTGAATTTTCTGGATTTTTACAAATATTTTATGACATATTTGCAAATATTACAAAAAGATGGACTTTTGTGCAAAATTGCCACTTTGAGTACAAATCCGAATTATTTAATTTCTGGGCTATGCTTGATGGTTGCAAAATTACCACTTTGAGTAAGAGTATTTGGTTTTATTTTTATTTATTTAACTTATTTAACTACCTTGTTAAAAAAGGTTTATATATGTAAAGTAATAATTTGTTAACGGATGTTTCCATAAACTTGTAAAACCCTAAAAACTCCAGATTTTGGCCTATATTATGGCCACTACAGCCGTCCCTCTCCTCTAAAAAAAATAAAATATATTTTACTATTAATTTCTTGGAGTTTCGAATCTATGACGTTGGATTTTGCAAAAGAAGGTCTTTTTCTCATTCTTTATTAATTTGATTGATTTCTTCATTGAGGTGAGTGACTTATGTTTGTTTTCTTATTGTTCTAAGCATATTGTATGTGATGATTTATCTATTAGAAAGCATGTTAGATGATGGTATGAAGATATATGAAGTTTTGATGAGTAGATGAATTAAAAAGTGAGTCTTTTTATGAAACTATGCCATTAATGAATTAAAACCCTAATAGATCATTTGTGATTGCTAAAGAACCTAATAGAAATCATGGGTATGTTATTTTCTATCATATACTTGCTATTTTGCTTACATAAGATGAGTTGTGTGTTGATTATTGCATAAAAGATGAACAAAACCTAACCTTTACTGTGTATACATATGCATACGATCGGTTCTTGATGTTTTAATGAGAATATTTCAAAATTGGTTACCTTATGTTACTCCTATCATGAAATTGGTTTATCAGTGTAGATCTAAAATCAGTATTATTGCTTTATGTTAAGAGTGCTACAAATGACATGCTACATTATTAAAAGAAAAACCTAGTGGCCTAACTTCCTTTTAAGGAAATGATACTGTATCTTATCAAAATGACTTAAGTTGGATACAAATGCTGTCGCTGTCTTTAAGCTTGTGAATTTCCAAGGTATTTTAGATTATTATTTGAAATAATTGACCATGCTATAATGGTAACTCTACAACGTTTTTCTGAGTAGGGATTAGATGGTAAATTATGGCATACAGGGTTGACTGTTTGAGAGTTGTTTCTGATGAATGACTGTTATATTTGCATATATTCATGGGTGAAATATTTTAAGTAGTTGTATGTGTGTTTAATAAAATTAAAAGGATGGTTTATGGATAAAAAAGATCAAGTTTTGAGGGTTGGAGGATTTCTTGATTTCGGGTCTGAACATACACAGGCCGAAATTGGACTTTTGTATTTTGTGATGTTTTCGATTGGATCTTGAGTTGTTTTAATACTGAGATTGAAATACACATTATACTACTTCTATTTGATGGTTTCTTGATGTTTTAACTGTTGCTTAAATTCTCACATGAACACATATATATACCCGTTGACTCTTTTGAAAGATTTTGTGAAAAATTACTCCTTTGAGATCTTGAGATGTTTTGATGTGTTTTAATAACTCCTATATGTTATATAAGACATGTCTAATCATTTCAGGAAGTTAGATTTTGATTTTACAAAGTTTTAATCGAGTATCAGTCGAAACATGCACAAAAATTCCTAAGCTGGCTGTATGGCAGGTCACGGTCGACCGTCATGTTTTATTTTTGAAAATCCTCAATTAACAGTCGACTGCTCTGTTTGAGTGGTCAAACGTCATTTGTTTCTTTGGCTGTTTTGATGATTTTCTTCGTTTCTTTTAAATGATTGTTTTCTCGATATTTACTCTACTATTTTATATGATATTTTTACTACAAATTACAGTATTTTACAGAGAGTTATATTTTAATTATAATAGAATTTTAATAGTATTCTTATGATCTTATTAAGAGAGCTATATGTGTTTTCAAAGAATTGATGTTTTGTGATATTCTACGGCTTCAAAATATGGTTTTCTGTTATTTAATGGATTTAATATTTTATTTGAATTCTGGAATTTTATGAGTACATTATTTAGAATTGGATTTTGTTGATTTTAAGAAGTTTTCTTCGTATAATTGTTTTGATGATGGATTTGTGAGTTTTATTGAAAGTTTTGGTGTGATGGTTGAGTTGTGCGTCATTAGAGATTGTGTACGACACTAGACACCAGCAGTTGAGGTTTTGTGGTTTGGCCAGTTGTGGCTGTGTTGTTGATCAGTTTAGTTCAGTCCGATAGGGCACACCAACTCTAGGAGATTCATAATTAATTAACTTAACAAAATAAGGACCGGCGCTAGATGGTGATATGATGAAATGAGAACATGGGTTACGGAGCTCAGTTTGGCTTGCAGTGTGAGATAATCTCCAAAATTATCGAGGTGTAAGTGAAATAGTCTCCTGAATTACCTGCGGTGTGGGATTGATTTCCGAAATTATCGGGGTCGAGGCAATGCTCATGGGGTATTCGCGTGATGAGGCGCCATAGCTGGCGGTGTGGGGTATTCTCGAAGATTCTCAGGTGTGAGTGAAATAGTCTCCTAAATTATCTGTGGATAGAGCTTGACCTCCAAAATTATCGGGGCGTGGGCTAATCTCACAATTTATCTATATCTCGTAGTAGTCATCGTAGTAAGATTAGTTGCATAACGAGAGATTAAACCCTATTAAGTGGACAACGTTAAGGGCTTGCACCAGACCTATGTAGAGTGGGATGCATAGAATCCGACAAGTATACATTAGAGAGTCAACATATAGCATTGGTGTTTTCTTGACTTGGTTTTATATTTCTTGTTTTTTTTACACTTAACACTTAGTCTAGTTTCAATTGATGTTTTCATGTTTTATTTATTGTTATTTCTTATTTCTTTTATTCTTGCTGTTGATACATGTTATTTATGACTGTATACTTTAAGTTTTATTTATGTTGCATTTATTTTATGTCACTCACACCGTTATGGCTGACCCCAGTAGTTTTGGAGGTTAGGATTATCTCTAGCCTCGTGTTTTACATGTAGGTGCCTATAGCTTGGGATTTGGATGCATGTGGTAGAATGATAATAGAGCTTATGTAAATTGTAAAAGAATGTGTTGTAAAGGAAAGAAAATGTAATTCAAGGTATTTAATTTTCCGCTGTGCTTTGTAAACAATTGATGTAATAAAAATTTTAAATTTCCTTGTATTTGGTTTCTATGTTTATGATTACATTGAAGTTGATTCTGGAAATTGTGCCACGTATTTCTGAGATATTATATTGAAAATTTGGGGCACTACAGCATCATTCCCTTTGGGACTTCTAGGTAGCCCTGTGATGAAATCCATGTTGATGTTCTCCCATTTCCATTCCGGAATGGGTAACTGCTGCAACAATCCTCCGGGTCTTTGATTCTCTACTTGATTTTTTGACAAGTTGCACACCTTGCTACAAATTCCGCTACATCCCTCTTCATTCCCGACCACTAGAAATGCTGCTTAATATCTTTTTACATCTTGGTACTCCCTGGATACATTGATAATAGAGTAGTGTGTGCCTCCTGTAGAATGCTTTCCTTCAATTCTTCCTGATCAGGTACACACAATCTTTCTTCGAACCACATCACTTCGTCCTTCACTTGAAATTCTTACAAATTGCCTGTACCGACTTGCTCCTTCATCTTTGAATTTCTGGATCGAAAATCTGACCGTCAAAAATCTGCTCCCTCGGCGTGGGTTGAAGCCTCAACTTCGCCAAAGACGCTCCCAGTCTTTTCAATACTACTTCGATTCCAGCTTGATCGAGCTCCTTTGCTAGTTTCTCATGAGTTGTAATCAAACAAGATAAGCTGCTTTTCCGACTAAGTGCATCTGCCACCACATTTGGTTTCCCTGGGTGATACTTTATCTCTGGAAGAATATCTTCTAGCACTTACAACCACCTTCTCTGCCTCAAGTTCATATCTCTTTTCTAATAGATGTATTTCAGGCTCTTGTGATTTGTGTACATATTGATATTCTCTCCATACACATAATGTCTCCACTACTTCAAGGCGAATATGATTGCTACCAACTCCAAATCATGCGTTGGGTAATTTATCCCATGTGGTCTCAATTTCCTTGACCCATAAGCTATTATCTTTCCCTCCTACATCAGTACACAGCCCAGCACTCGATGTGAAGCATCGCTGTAGACATCATAATCAATTCCTGCTCACGGCAAAGCCAATATTGGAGCAAAAGTCAACCTCTCCTTCAACTCTTGGAAGCTTGCTTCACATTGCTCCGTCCACTTGAAACTTTCATTCTTCCTCGTAAGTCCTGTGAGTGGCACGACTATCTAAGCATAACCCTGAATAAATCGTCGATAATAACAAGTCAAGCATAAGAAATTCCTGATCTCCTTCACTGATGTGGGTCTTGGCCAATCCTTCACTGCTTCTATCTTCTGCGGGTCAGTGGCCACTCCCTTCTTAGAAAGGATATGACCCTGGAATGCGACTTCGGACTTCCAAAAGTCACACTTGGATAACTTGGCATACAGTTTCTGTTCCTGCAGCTTCTTCAATACCTCTGCTAAGTTTCCAGCATGCTATTCTTCTAACTTGGAATATACTAAAATATCATCGATAAACACCACGACGAAAGAGTCGATTAATGGTCACAGGACAATGTTCATCATATCCATGAATATGGCTGATGCATTCTTTATTCCAAATGGCATAACTAAGAATTCGTGATGTCCATGTCCAGTTTGGAACGCAATCTATGCACATCCTCTTCCTTAAAATGAACTTGGTGATAACCCGACCGAAGATCAATGTTGGATAAAACTGTTGCTCCTTGAAGTTGGTCAAACAAATCATCAATCTGCAGAATAAGATACTTATTCTGGTTAGTCACCTTGTTCAGTTTCCTGTAATCCATGCACATCCTCATCGATCCATCCTTCTTCTTCACCAATTAAACTGGCGCTCCCCAAGGCGACGCACTCGGTCTAATGAAATCGTTGTGCAAAAGCCCTTCAATCTGCTTCTTCACCTCATCCTGTTCTACTGGCGCCATTCTATACGGTACCTTGGATATTGATGCACTCCCTGGCTGAATGAAAATGCTGAATTCCACATCCCGATGAGGTGGTAGTCCAGGTAGATCCTCCAAAAATACTTTCGGAAAGTTCCGGCCTACAGGAATCTTCTTGACTTCCTCAGGGATCTTCTTCTTGGACAAAGCTGCCACCAACTCCTTGAACTTCCTATTCCCCTGAAATGTACTGCTGATCCTCCTGGTGCCTTCACCATGACTTCCTTGCTCTTGCATTCGATACTAGCATCGTAGATCGACATCAAGTCTATGCCAATGATTATTATCAACTCCCAAGACTCTAAACTCTATGAGATCGATACCAAATACTCTTCCACCGATCTCGAGGTCACAACCAGCATAGTACCGATTAGTAATCAGTGTTTCTCCTGAAGGGGTAGCTACTGCCAGAACCTTGCCCGAAAAAATTTTCAGCTTAACCCCCAATTCTTTTGCAAATTTAGGAGACACAAAAGTGTGGGACGATCCAGTATCAAACAAAATAGTAACTTTTATTCCATTTATTATAAGTTTCCTTGTTAAATAATGAATTATATTTTTCAGTACATAACATTCTTCTAATACAGGACTTGAAATAACAGCATAAACTCTATTCAGATGATCCCATACCGTTGATGACATTGTCGGCATCCTCAGTGACCTCTTCTATCATAGAGAATACTCGCCCCTGCTAGTACAGTTTCTCATTCTTCCCTGATGGGTCCTTGCTAGCATTCCTTGGGTTCAGCTGCGGGCAGAGCGACCGAATATGCCCTTCCTTGCCACAGTGGTAGCAAGACTTGATCCTCTACTGTTTAGGACATCCCGTTGCAATGTAACCCGTCTCTCCACATTTGTAGCAAGTGTCTGGCCGTCTAGTTACAGCAACAGCATTTGCCCCAGTAGGCTTGAACTTTTGCGATGGGGGTTGTCCCTTGAAGTTGTATGATGTTGCGGGCCTCTTGCCAGCACTCCAGTTGTTCTTCTTGTTCTGCACCAACTGATACTGTTTCATATCTGCTTATATGGGCTGCAGCCCTCCGTACAAGCTTATCAAATTTCCTGATACCGAGAGGTATCATACGAGACCTCAGTCCTGGCCTCAGCCCTTTCTCGAACTTCCTCGCCTGCTTGGCCTTGTCGATCACTAACTCCAGTGCATACCTTGGGAGCTGAGTGAACTTTGTCTCATACTTCCCGACTGACAAGCTTCCCTATTGCAGGCTAAGGAATTCCATTACTTTCTTCTCTTGCACATCCATCGGGAAGTAATGGCCGCAAAACTCCTCCAGAAAGTCCTCCCAAGTAATAGTTTCATCTCCCAGGGTCCCCTTCATAGACTGCCAGACCCCGGCGTCCTTCTCCAATTGAATGGTCGCTAGCTTCACCTTACTAGCCTCAGGAGTCTCCAAGACCTCAAACACAGTTTCAATCCGTAGGATCTAATCATCGGCTGCATCAGGATCTGCCATGCCCTAAAAAATGGGTGATTTCATCCTCTTTAAGGATTCCACCAATTTGATAGCCTCCGGGACTTGCATTGCCTGCCCTGCCCTAGTGTTTCGGTTCACACTTGTGGCAAAGGTGTTGGGTGTCTGGTACACACGGGCCAGTTCTGTTTCCAGATCAAGTTGGTTGCCTTGTCCTCTTGATCCTTCGCCATTTCTAGTCCTTCTTCCGGCCATTTTTGGTTCATAAAACTTTATCAATTATCAAGAATATCATAGACTTTTCTTCCAACACAATTTATTCATTTTCAAAAATAAACTTTATACATTCAGAAATAAAATTGGTCCATACATCCATACATAAAACACCAGAAAACTCCAAATCTTCCTATAAACATAAAGAAGTCTAGATTCTATGGTTCCTCTTGGCTTCTCTCAGCTTTCCCAGTAGTTCATCCATTTCCTTCTGCATCTTCTCGCATCTTTGACAGCATTCTTGCTTCCCCCCAACGAGTTGTGTTGTCTAGCTGGGTGAAATGCCGAGCATTCCAGTGATGACACTTCTTAAGTTCCCATACTCGCTGACTCAAAGCTGCGATGTTTAGCTTACCCTCCGCATGATGTGCCTCTATGTGGGTTACTCTCCACTAGTGGATAATCAGCTGGTTACGGAGGGAAGCGATAATATGGTCATTTTTGTCTTGAACCAGCTCTTCTTCCAAGGATTCATCTTTGAAATCAGGTGGAGGTGGAGTGATCTCCTGAGATTCTGGCAATTCTTCCTATTCCTCTTCTCGGTCTTCTTCTTCTTCGGTTTCTTATTCTTCTTCTTCGGGTTCTTCTTCTTCTCTGGGGTCCTCAAAGAACAGTTTCTCTTCCACTTCATCCACCGGGTTTTGGTTATCAGCCATCTTATAGGGAAAGGGAGGAGAAGATATCAGTGTATAGAGCAACGCAAATGTAAATAAACTTACATTTAAATCTTTATAAACTGAACTCACACTTCTAATGTCCACCATAATGTGTCGTCGTTATAATTTTATATTACTTATTGAAGTCAGCTCTGATACCACTCTGTAACGCCCTGAATTCCAAACAAAGGTAATTCTTAGAAAATACAGGATCTTTGACTTCAAATTCGTACAAATTTACCAGGAATTTAAATTTTCTTATTTACAACATGTTCTTTACAACAGCACAGCGAAATTAAATGAATACAATAATAAAAATTCTTCCATCTTGTAACAACTCATCATAGTGACTTCAATTCCATGCCAAGACCAATCCTGCAACTAGGAAACTATGGGCACGTCAGTTGCATACAACTGATGCAATGCTACAATACAGCGATTCTTTAATTTAGTAAACACAAACTTGAATGCAAACAGAAAAAGGGACTATCCTAGTCGTGTCAATGTATGATATGACTTAATGCCTAATGCATACATTACACTATGATGACACTAATGCATACTTGTTCAGATTCTATGCATCCCATACTACATAGGTCCAAGGGCAAGTCCTTATCGTACTCCTCATTATAGGGTTCAATCTCTCGTTATGAAAATTCTACTACAGTAACAAAAGCAAGGTTTAGACATTTCACGATTACGGATTCCAATCCCAGAATCCACCATCAGACTATATAGAATCCTCGTCGTGCGAACATCTCGCAAGTGCCGCTCTAGCCCTGGTATATACATATATAGTGGAGACCTACCTCCCATCCGCCCGACTATTCATGATCTCGGAATCCACCGTCTGATCAATCGTATTCCCAAATTTAATTGAGGCTTGTCTCACTCCGCAGGCAACCACAGTCCAGGAATCCACCGTCTGACTATATAGAAGCGCCCCACTTACGTTTGTCCAAGTTTCATCACATCTTCTTTTAGTTCCTATCCTTAAGTTTAGACATGAATAATAATACCACCGAGAGCTAGCTTACCCTCCTACCGGTCTTAAATAATATACCGAGAACGATGACCCATATTGGCCACTTCTCAAATTTCAATCATCACTTTCATCACTTTGCCGGTACTCTAGGTCTCACTTAGCCTCTAGCATCAACACAATTCATGTTCACAACATTATGGGTTATCCATACCCACTTTATTCACATTTTGAAATTTTATTCATTCATATATCCAACTATTCCCTTGTTCACACAACTAAGTTATTTGTATAACTAGTTTCATAATCTTATCTAAGATTTCAAATCAACATTCTCTATGTAAAAAAGATGGTTTATTCATCCCCTTCTAATAGGATTCTCAATAAAGTTGTAATTACATTCAATAAACTCCTTTTCTAAACAACATGATATTCAACTTCCAATTTCATTCTTTAACAAACTCAAATTAATTCTAGATCGGGTTTAATCCAAATAGTATAATTTTTAGAATACCTCTAGTCAACAATAATTAAAATTTCCTTCTTAATCAAAATGTAAATTAGTATTTATTTAGTCCCGAAACTCAATCTTTTATATTCAATTCAATCCCAAATTTTATCCTTAATTCACATTTAAATCTCATAATATAACCCTGGACAAAATAACCAAATGTCTCTTAATCAATTATAAATTACTCATTTATTTAATCCAAAATAAATCTCAATTTTATATTTAACTCATTTATAATATTTTCCAATAATCCATACTTTAAATCCTTTAATAAAACCCAATTATTAATAAAAGAAAGAAAAATACAACAACAAAAAAACAAGTTGCCTCCCCCTGGCTCGAACCCGCGCGCAACCCAACGGCGATAGAGCCCACACACGCCACCAAGAAGTCCAAGCCACTAACTGATCTGATCACTATTAAGTTCTTTTTATACCAACTCTCTATTTCTCAATTATTTTTAATCTAATCGTATAACTTCAAGTTTTCTTTTTCTTTAAATATTTTGATGATCATTGCTGTACACAGAACCTCTAGAATTTTCAGAACGAGAATTTCCTCTAATTTAATATATTTTAACTTGGAAATTATTCAAATTAATTTATATAGTGCAACCTTTAACCTTTACATTTTGTTCCCCATTGAATCAAATTAGACTACAATTTCTTATAAAATTATAAAATTAGTGTGAATGCCTTACCAATTATTATAGAGTTTGGAAAAATACCCATACCCCCAATCTGCATAAAATTCTAACATAAATTCCTCAATTTTACAAAGCTATGCATTCTCAATTTCACATATACAATTTAGTCACGGTGTAGCAAAATCTAACATGAGCCAATATTCATGAATTAATATACATGAGCAAACACACATGATATTTCTACATAAGGAATCTTATGCAAATTTATTTTAGAAGTACGACAAATCAATTTCTATGTTGTATCTTCATCTATTCATCTAGTTTATTTAATCTAGCATGCATTCATACTCAAATTAATTCACCAATCACATCCTAAATTACACAAAGCAATTATCTAACAATTTCCTGCATCAAAATAACTAAATTAGAAATTAAAGAGACACCTACCTCAAAAGTAGAATTCCTAGTAGTAGAACCCCTAAAAAAATGCTCCAAAGCTCCCCCAAAAATGGCCGGCCTCCTCCTCTAGCAAAACCACAAGCTCCACTCTCTCTTTCCATCTTTCTCTCTTTCTCTTTGTTTTGATTTGCGTTTTTCTCATGACAAGGGGTGCTCTATTTATAGGACAAATTAAGGAGTAGTTACAATAACTGCTCACTCCCTAAAAGAGCTCACCACTTCCCCACAACTCACCCCACTCTCCCTCACTCTTATGTTTGGCCGGCCAATTACCTTGTGTGCACAAGGCACGTGCACGTGTACTCAATGTGTGTGCACACTACTTCATACAAATTTTATTATTAGTTTTTATTACGTTAGATTTATGCATTACACATGGCAAGGTGTACCAATCTAACTAAATTTCAGATGTACATTAAGTGCACACAAAAATAATTATGGGCTTTAAATTTGTAATAGTTTTAGTAGGCTACAAAAATTGATTAGGCGTAGTTGATTTTAATTAAAATAAATCACACAATTGTGACTAGAAAATGAAAGGAAATATTTTCATGCTTCAAGAAAAATTTTAGGAACCAACATGTGCATAAAATTTTACTTGCAATGCGCGTGCAAAAGAAAAATAATAATAAATAATTTTTTTCTCGGGATGTTACATCTCATCCCACTTCTCTTGCTTCATGTCGAATGGCTTTCCTTTTTCTCCTTTTAGGGAAATACACAAGCCCTTTGGAACCAATACGTTGTACATGTCCATCTTCCAAAGATTAAAGTTGATCATACTGTCAAACTGCTTGATCTTCGTAAAACTGAGATCTGTCATCGTCAACAAGGAAATCCAGCAACCTTTGCTCTGATACCAATTGATAGGAAAATAAGTGCAGCGAGAAGTGGTTGTAGAGAAGAGATAACTGATCACAGCGAATCAACCAAGCAAGTAGAACAAATCAAGTACACAATGTAATACCCCGCAAAATTGAGTTATGACAGTTTTGCCCATAATGTTATGCACATGTATTTTGTACCGTTACGAGCAATGTTCGTAAATTATTTTAATATAACTATTCTACGTATTTCTGTATTTCAATTATTTATATATTTTTCTATCCTCTCAAGATTTCATTTATCCCATTTTGAGCCAACTCAAATATTAAATTTTTATCTTTGTGTTTTTACATGCATTGCACGTGTTTTCAATACACGTGTTGGTTACGTATATTTTTCGTTATGTGAAATATACGTAACTTTCGTAACTTTACCCATATAAATATGTTTAGGTATGTTGTATTTCGATTTCTCCATTTCTCAAATTTCTTCTTCTGTTTTTGAATATGTATTGACCCGTGCGACGCACGTGTTTGCAGTGCATGTGTCAGTTGTATTCTTTTTTCAAAATAAAAATTTATAAAGTGTGCATATTTATATCTTTTGCTTAATTTTAATATACGGAATGATAGATTTTTTGAATATTTTGGCTGCACGTATTTTTGCACGTATTTTTCTTTGCGCACGTGTCGGTTAGAAGAATCTTTTAAGTCATGAAAATATTTTCTCCTATTTCACAATTACAAATATGTAGTTTATTTTAATAAAATTAACTAAACTTGAATCTATATTTTGTAACATAGTAAAATTTTATTTAAATCCCAAACTACTTTTGTGTGCAACGCACACACACAAGTATTTTTTTAAAAAAAGAGAGAAAAGAAAAGAAAATGAAGCACGTGCTTCACCCACACCATTCCTTCTTTGCAGGCCCGTTACTGGATTTGAGAGGGAAAGGAATTGAATAAAATTTTGAATGAATTAGAAGTGGAATAGTGGGTGGTTTTGGGGTGGTTAATATAACCACCCACTAATTCCCTTTATATACACCCTCCTAGCATGAACAAAACAAAAAGAAAATTCTGTACATTTCCTAGTTGCTATTGATTTCCTCCTTGGGTTCAGAGCTCGGATTTTTTGGGGGCTTTTAGGGGTTTCTTTTGCTAGGAGTTTCTATGGAAAAAATTCTTCAAAATGGTGGGTGTCTCTTTTACTTTCTAAATTATTGTACTATGCATATGTAGAAAAGTTATGCTTGAAATTGATAATTGGTATGAGTTTTTCAATTACTTTTGTGATGCATATTGTGTTGTTAGAATTTTTAGTAGTAATGAAAAATGAGAATTAATGTATGCTATTTGAAGGTTCAACATAGAAATGTTAGATTTTCGATTGAAATTCTATTTATGAGCATGTTGTAGTGTTGTTAGGCACTTAATAATAAGCTATGATTAGATTATATGAATTGTATACATATACACATAAAGTTGTTAACTTGTGCATAAGAAATTGTGTAAATATTAGGGGTGAATTATAAAATCAATGGGGAGGTGAGAATTGCTAAAATAAAATACATTCTTGATAGTAGTCAATTTTTCTAATTGAAATATATGAGTACTAGAGTTCTAAAAGTGACTATTTAATTTAATTTGTGGTCAATCTCATGTTACCATTGATAAAATTAAGGGATGAGTATTTCTGGGAATTTAGAAATGTAAATTTGAGGAATTAATTATGATGGAAAACAATAAAAATCAAAATATATGAACAAATTAAAATGAGATGAAATCAGATAATTGGGTCAAAAGAATTTAAACCCATATGTTATCAGAATTGGAATTGACTTTTGTGTCTAGCGCATGCGCCAGCGCACGTGGCGCTGCCACGTGGCGCGCACTTGGGGTGTTTGGTCGCGGGTTCGGAACTAAGAGGCTCTGCCTCTTTGAAAACCTTTTTTTGAAATAAAATCATGGGCGTGTTTGGGTGATACAAACAACTCAGTGGGTTTCTTATCAAAATTTGTGAGTGGCTCATTGGTTAGGCAATTGTTGGGGGTTACTGTTGGTCTCGGGTTCGAATCCGGGTGTCCCTTTTTTTAGTTTATTTTTATTTTATTATGATTTTCAAGTTTTAAAAATTGGAAAACTTTATAGAAATATTATAGAGCATTATTAGAACACTTAGAAATTATTTCATATTATTTTAAAAGATATTTTGAGAATTTAAAAGTCATATTCATGTATTAGATGAGTCTTTGAGTTCATGTTTTTGTACAATATTACAAATTTTAAGAGTGGGTTAACATTAAAAATCAAATACATGATTAGGAGATTAAAATTAGAAATTTCTAGAGATTAATCTTAAAAAGATTTGTATTAAGAAGTAGTGATCTAATCTCAAAAGGGATTTTTATATTAATACACTTGTAGTATAGACAAACATGAAGAAGGTTGTATAAATTCAAAGAACATTGAGAAGTATTAAAGAGAATGATTTGGTTCGTTAACCAATGATTTGTCTAAAAGAATTTGATTGGAGAAATTGTTATTGAATGTTGTTATAGAAGTTGAATACTTCATAAAGAAAGTGGATAAAGGGAAATGATGGTTAATGAATAAAATGTTTATGTTGAGGTTAGAAATAACCTATTTGATCTCTATAGTGAGATGGTTGTGGGAATCTAGAGACTAGGCGAGACCCTTAGTAACTGGTATTTTGTGAATAATGAAAATTTGAGGAGTAACCAGTGTGGGTTAACTTTCTCTTTGGGAAGTAGCTAGTGTGGGCTGATTTTCTCTTGTGTTGATTTAAGTACGGTAGGGTAAGCTAGGTCTAGGTTGTGATGATTATAATTAAACTTAAGGACATGTACTAAGGGGATATGTGATGAAGTATGGGCAAACATGTGTATAAGGGCCTTATTTGATAGTGCGGTGGGAGATAATCTCAAGAATTATAGGGGTGTGAGGCATGACATCCAAAATCACTCGCGGTGTGGGATTTATCTTCAGAATTATCGGGATCGAGGCGACGCTCATGGAGTATTTGTATGATAAGGTACCTATGACAGCACGGTGTGGGTTTCGTCTCCAGAATTATCGGGGTGTGAGGCGTGATGGCCGAAAATTACTCGCGGTGGGAGAACGACTCCCAAGAATTATCGGGGTCATAACTCGCGGTGTGGGTATTCGCCTCTAGAATTATCAGGGTTACGATTTGCGGTGGGAGAACGATACTCAAGAATTATCGGGGTGGTACTAGATACTCACAGGATATCTAAACCTTACATTAGTCACCGTAGTAGTATTTCATAACAAGGGATTAAACCCTATATTGAGGAGTACGATAAGGGCTTGCCTTCGGACCTATGTAGTATGGGATGCATAGAATCCGAACAAGTGTACATTAGTGCATCGTAGTGTAAATCTGCATTACACATTTAAGTTCATATCATACACTAACATGTTTAGGATAGTCAATTTTTACACTTTATTGTGTATTCAAGTTTGTGTTTGCTAAAGTAAGAGAATCACTGTATTATAGCATTGCGTCAGTTGATGCAACTGACGTGCCCACAATTTTCAAGTGCAAGACTTGGAATAGCAAGAGGGCATAAAGATGACTTGATGTTGATGATTATTTCTAGACTGAAATTGTTTGAATGTTAAAGTTGTATATATGTCACGCCCCGCTTTCCAAAAGAGAATACGAAATATGGATCCGTGACTAAGCCCATCGAATGATTTTCATCATCTATAAGCTGTTCAGAATCATTACAACATCTTACAGAAATAATCAGAGTCAGAAGCAAAAGAATCAACCAAGTATGCACAATCGAATCAAATGTTCCAACAGAAATTTACTTGAAACCAAAATATAATAATCTCAAATAAATCAAGTATGGACAAGTTAATAATATCCTCGGTCACATTACCCAAATACAAAATAAATCCAAGTATCAAATATAATTGTTCAAGCAAACAACAGAAATAATAATTAAAAACTCCAGCACTAATATTTCATATCACCAACACCATTTGGTACCTGTTCTCCAAAATCTGCAATTTAACAATTGCAGGAATAGGAAAAAGAAAACAAACTCTCGTCAATGCAAGTTACGGGCCACTTGTAGTGCAGGATACAAGTACATGGGGAAGAATAAAAAATATAAAATAACAGCAGGAATAAACAAGCATGATATAAGCATGTCAACAGAATGAAATGTCTAACATGAATCAAGTAAACAGAATCAAGTAGCATGGTATACTAACAGGTACAAGTAACATGTATCAGGTGTCAAGTAAACAGGTAAATAGGTAAACATGTAACAGGTATACAGGTAATCAGGTACAGGTAATCAGGTATACAGGTAAATAGGTAATCAGGTACAGTACAGGTAAATAGGCAAACATGTACAAGTACAGGTAAACTGTAATACCCTAAACTTTCATTTTAATGAAAATGTTGATTTTCATGTGTTGTGCACATGCAAATTTCATGTGTATATTTATTTATTTATTTTTATATATAAAGTTTCATTTTATAGTATGAACAATTATTTTCTTCTTTTATTTTTTCTAAAAGCCTATTTTATAAAGCCTAAAACACTATTTTCTTAATTTGAGCCCACTTTAATAAACTATTATTTTATTATTTTATTATTTGGCCCACAAGCCTAAGCCCACAAATTTAATTAATCATTTAAATGGTCACACTTTTCATGTAGACACAAAATGTGAACAATTTGATTAATTAAAATTGTACAAACTTCAAATAGGGGTACTAGAGGGGCACGTGCATGCACGTAGTGTGCAATGCACACTATTTTGAGGCCGGATTGTGCATGGAGGAATGGGAGAGTGGGTGTGTGTGCATGGGTAGTTTATTTGAGTGTGGGTGGTTGCTACAACTTCCCCTCCTATCCTAGCTATCCATCCTATAACTATCTAATGAATCCTAACCCTCCAATCTATCCTAGAATTAGTATAAATACCCCCCTATCTATTTGTATTCTACAGTAAGAAACTATTGAGAGAAAAAATTATATAGGAGATATATATATTAGTGACTGTGAGTGTGTGTGTGTACCATTGGAGGTCGGCCATTCATTCCCCCACACTTGGAGCTCTCGGTTTTGGCAAGGAAGCAAGGAGAAGGAGTTTTTGCATCGCAATCTAGGAGGAGAAGGCACTCTCTCGCATTCTAAGGGACTCTAGGAGTTTTTAGTTGGCTTTTTCTTCAAAGAGGTGGGTGTTTCTCATGACTTCTAAAGTAGAAATCATGCTAGGAATGAAATTGAATTGTTATTATAAAGCCACTAGTTGAAATGAAGTGCATGCTTGCCTAATTAGAAGAGAATTGATAAACTATTAGATGTGTGTTATTTTGATTACTAGATTTATTAATTATGAGTAAAAGTGAATGTTCTCATTGTTTTTAATGTTAGTATGCAAGCTAAGTATGTTCTAAATGCAAACTATGTGGATTAACTAGTAAAAAGATTAGAACCATGTTTGTTGATTAAAGTATTAAAGTAAAATGTTATGCTAGAGATGAATTGATGGAATAATTTACTAAGAGATGATTGTTAATTATTGTAGTAGAATTCTCCATTTTGTATGCCATATGAATGTTAGATTATATGAAAGAAAATGTATTTTTTTGCAAACAAAAGATTGAATGCATTATGTGTAAATTAGTGGATAAAAATATGAGTTTTATTCATTAAGAAGGATGATTTTTTTGTTCTAAAAACATCGTGAGAAAGAAAACATTTTTGTAGTGATTTTTGTGGGAATCTATCTTTAACTATGAAGAATTATGCTTTAGTTCTCGAATGTTGAAATTATGATCATGGAATACAAACTAAGGCTAAAATGCATATTTTAAAGAGTTAAAATACTCATAAAAATACTGAGTTGCTATAATTTTATGTGTGCTATAATCCAGAAAGTTATGTTTCAAAAAGAGAAGAAAAAGAACTAAAAAATATTTTTTTTGAGAAATTGAAAAACCCAGTAGCATAGTCGACCGATCACGTTGAAACAGTCGACTAGTCTGAGAAAATAAAAAATATATAGTTCGAATCTTTTACAGAACAGTCGACCGACTTTTGTAACAGTCGATTGCCCTGATCGTTTTATTTTTGAGTTTAAAGATCATCGCAGAATAGCCGACTGGTCATATGTGACAGCCGACTTCTCTGATTACTTTATTTTCGAGCTTTAGAACCTCGCAGAACAGCCGACTGGCCATGATTAACAGTCGACTGCCCTGAATTTTCAAATAATATCTATATTTTGTGAGGAAATCTCTATTACCTGTGGCCTTGTATAAGTGAGACCATTTTTACAAGAAGTAACTTATTTTATTATTAACTTAAATTATTTTCTTTTGAAGTTCGAATGGATTGTTTAAGAAGTTTAAAATGAGATTTTGGTAATGAGAAATTTGAAAAGTGTGAAGTGTGAACTAAGTGAAATTGTGAACTGTGGAATTAGCATGGATTAAAATAGAATTATGTGGGTTATAAACTAGCGATTGTGGCATGTTGCATTTTTATTGTTATGCATGATATTTTACTTGAGAAATTGAAATTAGTTGACATGATGAGTTAGGAAGAGTACCATGAATATGAATACATGAATGTTATGAATATGAAATGTGAATTGTGATTAATCATTAAAAGATCTCATGAGTATGAAAAGCTCGATATTGTAATTATGAGTTGAAATTGAGAATTAGGGTATAGCCAAGCCTTATACCGGCAATGAAAGAATTTTGAAATGATATTTGAAATGAGAAGACCAAGGTTGGGTCATGTGAATTAAATGAATAAGACCGGTATAGTGGGAGTGCTACATTCTAAGAGTTGATTTTATTCATGATTCAATTAAACTAAGGATTAGATACATAGTGAAGATGTGATGAAAGTAAGAGAAAAACATTGAGTATGAGAGCCATTGGATTGGCGGCGTGAGAGTATTCACAGGATGTCCCATGATGCGTCATGATAGGGCGTGGATACTACTCCAGAGTACCGTCCCGGTGGCGACGCTCGTGGGGTGTTTGACGACTGCGGGTGGTGTCATGTCTATGGTAGGAGCTGAATTACCACAAGATGCCTGCATGATGAGTCATGTGTCAGTGCGTTGGGATTCCCTCCAGGGCGCCTAGACATGAGTTCGTAGGTCAGAAAACATCTAGGATACTTACCGTAGTTACAGCAGTAGATTAAGTCATGGCGAGGGATTGAACCCTACAAGATGAAGAACGGTTAAGGGCTTGCCCTCTGACCTATATAGTATGGGCTGCATAGACTCTGAACAAGTGCGCATTAGTGTCATATAATACAAAAATTGCATTAAGGACTAAGTGCACATTCACAACACGACATTAATAGGATAATCCCTTTAGCTATGTTTGTAAACAAGTTTGCTGATTGCTAAGTAATGAGAATCGTTATACTGTTTCTGGCATAGAGAGGATGGCCGTGTATAATATTTCGTCAGTCGAATGAACTGACGCGCCCACAGTTTTATATGCAGGGTAAAGATGCTTGATGAATTGAAGTGTACATGCTGCACAAGATTGATTTAAATGTTGTTTCATGTAAATTATTGTAAAATTACTTCCGTTGTGACAATGTACAAGTGTAATGTAACTCTGATGAAAGAAAAGTTTTTATTTCCTTGTAAAAATTGTACGAAAGAAGTGTAAGGATCCTGTGGAACTTCGAATTCAGTTGTATTTTGGAATTCGGGGTGTTACATAAACAGGTAAATAGGTACAGTACGGGTATCATGTAACAGGTATCAGGTTATATCAAGTCTTGTATTATTACTATCTAGGTAGCACTTCATGCGCCCCAGCTTTTATCACATGGTTGCTACATTCAAACAGTTTCGTTTAGATCGTAGTGGAGTCCATAGGGCCGTGTACTCAGGGATCAGGATAACAGGAATAACCAGAACCGGTTAGAACCTAGTGGTTCTCTCCGAGTACACCTTCCTATAGGGAAGTATGCAGTCAGGTATAGGAATAGGCAGAACCTAGTGGTTCTCTTCCGAGTACATCTTCTATAGGGAAGCATGCAGTCAGGTACAAGTAAACAGGATTGTGAATCAGGTAGTCATGAACACGTAATAGGCAGGATACAGGTCATCTTCTTCGTACACATTTCTATATTTTCCACTACTAGATCTTTCCCTTAACCCCGACTTGATTATTTTGTTATTATTATCAAATAGGCATGTACGTGTCACAAAACAGAGCAAGAATAGCATGATATAAACAAGTAACAGGTTCAGTTTGCAAGATAAACATGTGCGGGTGAAAGACAACTCATAACAGGATGATACAACGAAAACTCTAGTTCAGGACAGCAAGACAGTACTGCACTAAAACTGAGATTTTCGTTGCTACACAAATGCAAATCTAAATCCGTCAAAGAATCTGGAAAATAGACTCCTAGCCGAATCCATCGAACAAATACAAGTCATATAGTATTTCACAAAAACAAGAGTCAAAACTGAATTGAAACCAGAAAACGTGTTCAGCCAAAAATCAGAAAATTGTATTCAAGAACAGGAAAACAGCAAAAACTTATTAAATAAATTCACGAAACATCTGGAGTATTCTCCTATATGTGTAGTAATATAAAAACAAGTTTCATAATTTTCCAGTATAAATAGTTTAGTCAACGAAAATCAGAAAACATCAAGATATAGTAAGTTTTGTAAATCTGGAATAGTAAATAGTGCTGTACGAAAACAACAATATCTCACAAACCATAAATCGAAATCCAAATCCTCCAAAAGGAAGATAAAATAGATACAGTAGGCTAACTTTCATATTAAGGAATATTTTCGAAACAGTAAGAAGAAATAGATCGAAAATCAAGTTCTTTACGAAATAGTAGTAAAATTCTGCATGTAACATCTTTATTTGCAAGCATGAAAAGGTTTATAAAACTCCTCAAATAAATCCACCAAAATTCTGGGTAAACCCCAATCAAGTCTAGAAGTACTGATCAAAATTTCAAATCAAAATAATAATTTTAACACCATAATAAAAATAAATTACTCTTCAGAATTTATAAAAAATGAAATCTGGAAATCTTGCGACACTACTGTAGTAAAATCGATATAACTCACAAACTATAAAACGAAACTGAGACCGTCAAAAGGGTTGGAAAATAAATAGAATTCTCTACAGTTCATGTTCACAAAATATTTTCAAATACTAACCTTAATAGGGTTTAAATTACTGATCAACATCAGGGTAACAGAAAAATACAGATTTGTTCTTCACACACAAAGCAATATAGATCATACGAAATTCATCCAAATCAACTCAAACATGAAATGTAGTTTACTAGATGTCTAAACAATATGGTATAGGGTATTTTGCAAGTATTCGACAAGTATGTCACGAATAACACATCAAGCACAGGTATCACAAGTTAGCATGAACATACACATCAAAAGTGGTCAGCCCTAGGTTAATTCATGTCATATATGTCGTGAGGCAACTATGGTCAAATTATTACAATAGAGACAATATCAATATGGGGTTTCACACACAAATTATCTCTAGAATCCAACTACACTACAGGGGGTATTTAGTACTTGTATTTGCAAAGAAATTTAATACAAGTTACTTGCCTGAGAGACGATGACGGGAACGGAACAAGAGCAAGAATAATGGAAACGGATTCCCAGGGCACGAACACAGTGAACGAAACTTACGAACCGAACCAACGAACCAAATGATCATGAGCAAGATCATGAACACACGATCACAAGGCACGAATCTCGATGATCAAGAGGATGATCAAGATGATGAAGATCAAGAGATCAAATGGCTAGATCCAAGAGCGATGATGATCACGATCAGATCAGATCAGACGAAACAGATCGAAGATCAAGATCAAGATCGGACGGTCCAGATCAAGGTGATGATGAATTTGATGATGATCGTGATCGAACAGCCAAGAATCAATCAATCAAGATCAAGAGATCAAGATCACAATCAAACGGATGGCCTACAACCAATATGATCAAACCCAATACAAACAGCAACCAATCCATGGCTAGGCTCTAGCTTAGCGACTACATGGCTCCGACGGCGGGTGGCGGCCAGGGGACACGACGGTGACGCTAGGGATGGCTAGTGGCCATAGGCAGGGCACCGCACACAGGGGTGCACGGGGACGATGGGGTAGGGCGGCCGGCGATGCGTCGGGGAAGGACAACACACAGGGAGGTCGGGGCTGTGCTGCCGTCGATAGAGGACCACAGCGTGGGGAGCACACTGTAGCTAGTGCATCGCGAGGTGGGCACACAGGGGAGGCGCACAGGGCCAGGCTGTTGCTATCGAGGTGTAGTCGCGGAGGAGGTCGGCGACTAGCTGCGATGTGGGGCTGCATCACCGCTAGCCTGCAGTCGTGCAGCGCTCGGGAAGAGCACAGCACACAGGGATGTTGGGAAGGAGACGCAGCTGTTGTCGGAGGCACAGCACAGCTGCGTCGTCGAGAAAAGGCTGGCGGAGAGAGGAGAGGGGGTGCAGTGGCAACTGCGAGGGGAGGAGAAGGCGGCTCAGGGTCGAGGAGATACGGGAGAAGGATGAGGGAGAGATGAAGATGAAGAGATGGCTGGGGGGTGCAGAAGATGACTGGGGATATGGGTTAATATATAGGGTAGGAGGGTTTTTAGGGTTAAGGGGGTGCTGACGGGTTGCGGGTTTGCAAACGGGTATAGGGTAAAGTGGATTTTAGGTTAATGGGGTAATGGGTTATAGGTTGGGTATAGTTAAATGGGTGATTGGGTTTGGGGTGTTATAGGGTATGGGTAGGATCCAATAAAATTTTTAAAAAATGGGTTTTGGGTAATTGTATTGGGTAAAATCCAATAGGGGAACACTAAAAAAAATAGTTTTACACCGGCAGTTCTACTCCGGCATTTTGGTAGAAACGCCGCTGTAGAAACAAGTTAATGTAAAGAATAAAAAAATCCAACTCTATACCGGCGTATGTGAAAAACGCCGGCGTATGTAGGTATACACCGGCATTTTTTCGTTGAAACGCCGGTGTAGATTGCAGATAAGAAAAACGTACGCACTCTTTGTAATCTCTCTCTCTCTCTCATTTTATACCCAATTTCCCCCAATTTTTCACTCTATCTCTATCTCTCTCCATCTCCCTCCTCCCAACGCCGCCCCCATCCCTTCCCCCGCCCCCTCCCCCGACGTCGCCACGTTCCCCATCGCCGCATCCTCCCCCCGCTGTTGGCCCTTCCCCCATCGCCGCTCACCTCCTCCGGCGTCGCCCCTTCTCCTATGGCTGTCCCATCGCCGCCCCCCTACCCCACGGTCAGCCCTTCCCCCATAGCCGCCCCTCCCCCTTCGTCGCCCCTTCCCCCCATCGCCGCCCCCCTTCCCCGCTGTCGCCCATTCCTCTACACAAACCCTAGGTTTGTTCTTGAAATTTCTGAATCGTTTTTTTTTTTTTAAAAAATTTAATTTGTAGGATGTCAAATTATGCATTGACTATGATGTTGCTGGTATGTTCTTGAGATTGGTTCTACATTTTTTCCCAACTCTCTAATTTAGCTTGCTTGTATGTTCTTAAGATTGGTTCTACATTGTTTTGCTTTGTGCTCACTTGACAACTTGCTTGGTAGGAGTTTGAGAATAAATGAGTGTATAATTCCTTGAGAATCAAGTACTCAGAAGTGTCATTTTTGCTTCATGGGAAATTAAGGAGGATGTTGCTTATTGTATTAAATTGGCATAACCAAAGTTAAGAAGTTAATCTGGAATTAGTAATTCCAAAATATTCTTGAAATTGAGCCAGAAATTTTTGTAGGCAGTTATATGACTAGCCTGGCATCGCTCAAAATGGGCAAATTTAGAATGTAAGTATTTGAGCATAGCTGAAATTAAATGTCATTGTGGCCTACCGGCATAACTCTAAATGGTTAAACAAGAAATAGTTTATCCATTAGAAATTAGTGTTAGCTCCAGCTGGTAATAAAATGAGGGAGATCCAACAAAATTTTTCTGTTTGAAAATCATCGTCTCCTCTTCTATTTTTCAAGTGGATGGCATGGTTGTTGCTTGGGTTTTTGAAAATGAGATTGTTCTTTATCATTGGTTTTAAGTGATGATGAGATGGATTATGTAACTGAAGTTGCATATAATGATTTACAGAGGAGTGACTAGTGATGAAATAATCTTGTTTGAACTTATGTTGTGGTTTCAATTGACAAGTTATCTCATGAGCTCTATAAAAGTATAAGTTTAATCTCAGTTAGTATCTTGTTTGCCTGGTTTGTGGCTGAGTTTTAGAGATCGGTAAAACTTGTCATCATGTATCATTTGGTTAATTTGGTGTTTGTGAAACTCACTCAAATACTTTCTTTCGGTTTGCTATTTCTCTTCTTTGATATATGGGTTGGTTGGTTTTCTACTGGATTGCCTTTGTATTGCTGAATGGGTTAGTAGACTTTGTATTTGGTATTCATAACTAGTATACGATATAGGAGTTGGTTAATGTTGCTTTGAGATTTGTGCATATGTATGTATGTCACCAGTTATGTTCCTTTTTTTTTGTGTAACTCAATATTTTTTTGGTTGCTGGCTCTCTCCTCTTATAGCTTTTGCAATTGCCAGTGCCAACTAGTTGAATTTACTCTCTCTCTTTCTCTCTGTATATATATATATTTTCTTTTGCCGATCTACACTTGACATGACTCTATTTCGTCTGAGATTCCATTGGATTTATCTGCTGCATACCCATCTCTGTGGTACTATGAATAGCAATTAGCAAGCATCTATCTGCTGATACTTTTGACTGCTCTACATGATGAACTACTGCTTTGGTTTCAGGGATAGATTCCAAGACTGTGACTCAAGAACTGAGCAATGGTTTGGGGTTGTTTTGTCTACAACTGAGCAATGGTTTGTCTAGAAGTTTGGTTTCACGAGTTGCTTTTTTGTCTGAATTTGGAGATGAGATGGATAATGTATCTGAAGTTGCACACTATGACTTTTTTATATAGGAGTGACTAGCGATGGAATTTTTTTTATCTAAACTTTATATACAAATATATCATGATGTCTAGATGAGTATCAGTTTCTAAGATAATGTTCATGCTTGTTGCTTGGGTTTGAAAATGAGATTGTTCTTTCTCATTGGTTTTAAGTGATGATGAGATGGATTATGTAACTGAAGTTGCATACTATGATTTACAGAGGAATGACTAGTGATGAAATAATCCTGTTTGAACTTATGTTGTGGTTTCAATTGACAGTTATCTCATGAGTATTATAAAAGTATAAGTTTCATCTCAGTTAGTATCTTGTTTGCCTGAATTTGACAGTGAAAATAATCTTTTTCACTCTTTGTAACTCAATATTTTGAACTCCATATTTTGGTGATGAATGTGGGTGAGATCACATTATTATGTTTATGAGATTACAATTTGATGATATTATACTATTATGCTTCATTCATATATATTATAATGAGTCTCTTTTAGTTTTGCAATTGGTTTTGATTGTAAGAGTGCTGAAGGGTTTTTTTTTTCAATATATATATCTACCCCGGCGTTTTTTACAAGTGCCGGGGTAGTTTTTCAGCAAAACTGGTCACCTTTACCGGCGTTTCAAAAACGCCGGTGTAGGTGATGGCCGAAAACAGAAGTTCCAAACGAAACCACCCTTTCGGTGGTGTTTTTCAACCGCCGATGTAGTTTTAACCTATACCGGCGTTCGTAAAAAATGCCGGAGAATGTCCCTAAGATACAGCGACGCACGATTCAGCGACACTTGCACCGGAGATTTATAAAACGCCAGTGGTATCTACTGCGGCGTTTAAAAACGTCGGTGAATGTGAAAAAAAACGCCGGAAAAGACTGTTACTCTTGTAGTGGAAATAGGGTAAAATAAAATAACCAAATAATAAAAATATACAATTAGGACTTTATAAAATATTAATAATAATAATAATAAAACAATCACAATAATAATAATAATATTATAAAAAAAAATAACAGTAATAATAATAATACTAGAGATCAAAGTAACCATATAAAAAATAAGGTTTGTATTACAAATGTAAAATTCATAGAAAATAGTTACAATAAGATTACTTATCGAAAACTAGATTTTAATTGAAGAGTCAAGAATACATTTTAACAAAAGAATTTGAAAGCTGTAGAAATAATTTATGAAAATTTTAAATACAAAAAATATATTTTTGGGAAAACAAGGGTTACAATATATCATGTTGTATTCATTTATATTCCGTTGCATTGATGTAAAGAACAATGTTGTAAAATGAGTAGTTTTAATTTCCTTGTAAATTTGTACGAATTGAAGTAACAGATCTTGTTGTGCTACGAATTACATGTATTTGGAATTCAGGGCATTACATACAAAGCAAACAATTTTGTCCCGGTTTAGACGAACCTAATATGAGGGAGAAATAACATAGATATTATTCAACTAGAGAAGATACTGTAACCCCCATTCCTGCCAATAAGTATTTTCCATGTACTTTCTATAATTTGATTTTTATAAATTTATTTTATGCTAAATTCGTTTCGGATCTTGTATTAAAAGTGTTTCTAATCGAAAATTATATTCATTTCGAATAATGGTATATTTTAATCTTACTTTCTATATCTTATTGATCGGATATCGAAAACAAATATATTATTATTATTGGAGTATTTTAATGAATTCGTCAAACCCGAATACTATTTTGTTATATAATTTTATTATTATTATGATTATGATTATTAATTGTTATTTCTTGATTACTTAATTAAAGTTCATCTATTGAATTATTTTATTATCGTATTTGATCTAATTTTCTGGCGAATTCTAATTTAATTGCAAGCCCAATTGATATTCTTTTCATTTGTATTATTTATCTATTTAATTGGATTTAAATTTTCGTTCACGAACTACTCCCATTCTTTTTGTTGGGCTATTTTCTTGTTGATCCTATTTTATTTATTTATTGTCAGTATTTTATTTGAACCTCAAACCCATCTCTTTTTTAATCCAAAACCCAATTTCAATTATTTCTTGACCCAAACCCACTATTATTGGATCCTAACCCATTAACCGAACAATCTACTTGTATTCTATAAATACAACCCTAATACAAAGCCTAAAAATACAAAATACAATTTGTAGCCGTTATTTTCTCTCTCCTCTCTCCTCTTTCTTTATCCTCCTGATTTTCTCTCTCCCCGCTCAAACCCATCTGCCCCAACCCTGACTAACCTCCGGCGCCGCCCTCTTCAGCCTCAACCAACTCCGACCCCCTTTTTGCTCCTCCCCCAGTCGCCTCACCACGTCGATCCGAGACTCAGATCCCATTGCCGCCATTTGCCAGACCTTGATCCAGTCAACGTCGCCCTCTGTCTTCCTTCCCCGTTCGTCAACAGTATCACTTCGATGCCAGGAAAGCACCACCCATGCCCCCCTTTCCCTTTGTTGTTGTCCTTGTTCTTGCTGTTGATTGCTTTATTGTTGTTATTGTGTTGCTTTTGTTTCTTATGCAAGTAGATTGCACGTGTTCTTTGTGGGTTCGTTGCTCCGGGATTATCATCCTGTTATTCTTGGTATTCAAACTTATCGTTCATAAGGCAAGTCACTTTTCCTCTTGAATTGCTAATTGTATCAAATTCAAGAATTTTTATTGAAATTCCGCATGTAGATCTTATTCGTTTATCGCATCATTGTATTGACTATCTTCCGGTGATTCTATTGAGGGTTTACACGAGCTAACCCAAATATCCTTGACTTTGTGCCACTTTTGACTCCAAAGATTGAATCTTTCATGTACTCATATAGTATCGTTAATAGGGTTATGCATATAATCACCGCACAAATAATCTACTGTAGTTTTTATGGTTAGGTTGTATGTTTGAATGATCGACTGATGTTTGGTTGTTATTAAAATAGTGATGTGTATGTTTTTAATTGTATTTACCATGCTATTACACCCATCATTCTGATTAGATGATTTATCAACTATAGAATTGATACCCTTCATGTTAAATCTTTTTATTTCAAGAAAAATATCAAAAAATCTGTATTTTGCTTGTTGTGTGTATTTTGCATGATATTTTTGACCCAGTATTTGATCTTAAAATAAATAACTTTCTGAATAAGAGTTGTAGCTCTATGTTTCTAGTTTCCAGAACATCTTGAATCGCTGAATTCCAAGTTGTGTAGCAAAAGTTATGATCATTTTACTACTGCTGTGTTTTTGTTTCCAGAATTTCATATTATTGTATGTTTCATGTTTAATATGTTAAAAGGCTGATCTAATATTAAAATATTGATATGATAATTTCCGGAATGTTAGTTAACATGTGTAGGAGTCTAATAAATATTTTTAATGAATTTATTATCGAGTTTTCGCTGATTCTAAAATTGCAACAACTTGGTGTCGAATTTCTACCTGAGCATGAAATCTGTAAAGAATGAGGTGTTTGACCTAGCTACTGTTGTCGGATTTTGAACTTTAAATATGCGTTGGAAATTTGTGGAAGTCTAGTTTCTATAATTTCTAACAGTTTCAGTTTTTTATTTCTATAGCAGTGAGAGTTTACATTTTAGTACAGACCACTCTTGCTGTCCAGAATTTTATATTCCAGATTTTAATAGATTAATTATTCCTATATTGTAGTATTGCATGAATTAATGTATGTGTGTTGTATTGCATGATCCTAATGAGCTATTATCATCCTTCTAAATGTCCTATTTCATGTTACCATCCAATTGTTCTCCTATTGTTTCTATCGTTCATCTAATGTCTTCAAATTGCATATTGTATTGTTACATCGATAAAATAATTTAACAAGTCGGGGTTTAATGGATTGACTAGAGTAGTTGATGATATAGTGCCTGTACTCGGAGGAGGGGCCCGTGTTTTCCTAAATATTGTATCGGCTATTGTCTTACCGGTTGATTGTGCCTTACGACGGTAACCCAATCTATCGTGTATTGTATTGTGGCCAAATTATCGTATCGTGTACCAAATATTGAATTATAACTATTGAATATTGATTATCGTTGCCGAGTACATGATCTATAGAATCTACCACTTTAGTCTAAGCGCAATTGATTGTATGCATCGAATTTGTGGAATGGGACGCAGTAGTACGCGCATTAGTTAGGTTGAAAATTAATAGAATTAAGAATCACACGACATCAACATTGCATTTATATATTATTGTTTTTATTGATATCGAATATTTTCTAAGTGTTATTGATACCATTGTACATTGTCATTGAATATTGAATCATTGTTTATAACCATTGCATTGATTACCATGATATTGATTATTGCTATTTTCCTATGTTATTAAGTCCTACTGATCCATTGAATTCGTTATTATATCGTTATTCCATTGTTCCTTGCTTTCTCTACTTGTTGTACATGACTTGCTCTAAGGACAATTTTTCTCCTCTTTTTAAATGAAGTGTTTACAGGTAACGAAGGAGAATTGCTTGTTGGGACTGGAGAACAAACTTTCTGAAGATTTAATACTTTCTAGTTGCTTATGATTTTATTGAACTTAATGTATTGAGATTTATTATTATTGTGATTGGATTTATTATTGTATTGGGACTTCCGAATATTATTAATTGTTTCCAGATGTTGGATTATTGTATTTGGATATTTCATATTGCTTCATTCCAAATATTATTATTCATGAGATTATCATTATTGTCTGCGCAATTGTTCTGTATTGATTATATTGTTGAGTTGATCGGATAAACAGCTTGTGGGTGACATTAGTCATTCGCTAGGCCAATGTCATGTACTCGTATTCTGTATTTTTGGGAAGCGGGATGTGACAGATACAAGAGTCACAATCACTCTAACCAAGAACCTATCTATCTCTCAAGTCTCAATAGAAGATACTCTATTGTTTACAATGAAAAACTCAGTGATGACATACCACCTCTCAATGGAGGCCATTACAATATTATATAGAGATCTAAAGAAATCCTAGGCTGTAGTCTTGATACAATAATTGTCTGATATACCCTGAAGAAAAATTCACACGATAGGAGTCGTACGATCTAATTTGAAGAGCAAGTTTGGCTCAAATTGATTCACCTAGAACCGGTCCAATTGCTGTCGCGGCTTACTTGCGGTCGACTGCTCCAAAGGGCAGTCGAATTCTCGTAAGTCAGGTAGCAGCTGAAACCCCCTTGCAGTCAACTACAATCAATGCAGTTGACTATAGGCTGTTGTTGTTTCTTCCTGCTGGTGCTGCTGCTTCTTCCATCTCCACATTCACTTTGAACCTCTTCTCGCTTCACAATCTTGTTTTTAGATCGAAACTTGTATGCAAAACATAAACCCAATAGAAATGATCTTTGTATGGTCTTAAACAGTCTCCTAGGGCATGATTCGACAAATTTACGGATACGGTGAGAAAGTTTGGCATGTAATGCAGTCATAGTGATCACTTAGTTTTCTCTCGCTACAAAGTAGGTAACCGAATTTTACTAATTGTATATGTTGATGATATTGTAATCAAAGGAGATGATGCAATTGGTATCCAAGGGTTGATGTGATATCTTAAACAATAATTTCGGACCAAGGAGCAGTTGAAATTTTTTATTGGCATTGAGATAACTAAATTTACACGGGCATTTGTATCATACAGAGGAAATACATTTTGATAATTTAATTGAATGCAAAATGCTAGTGTCATACATCATCAGTTCCAATGGATCCTAATTCTAAGTTACTACCAGATCAGGGTGAATTGTGGAAAGATCTGGGTAGATATAGAAGGTTAGTAGGCAAGCTAATTATCTTACAGTTACTCGTCCTGATATTGCACTTTGTTAGCATAGTCAGCCAGTTTATGGAAGCTCCTCGTACTACTCATTGGAATGTGATATGTAGAATTCTTCAGTATTTGAGAACTGCTTCAGGTCGAGATTTGAATTACACAGATGGAGGACATTGTCGAATAGCTGGATTTACTGATTCAGATTGTGCAGGATGTCCAATTTCTAGAAGATCTACAAGAAAGTATTATGTGTTTGTAGGCGGTAATCCAGTCTCTTTGAAAAGTAAGAAGCATTGGTGGTGTCGATATCAAGTGCAAAATCAGAGTATAGAACTCTTGCTGATATTACTTGTCAGCTGGTATGGGTAAGAATACTTTTTTGGTAAATTGTACGTAGTACAATCTAGCTTAATGAGACTGTATAGTGATAATCAGACTGCATTCTATATTACACAAATCAAGTCTTTCATGAATGAATTTAGTATATAGAGGTTGATTGTCATATAGTTCGCAACAAGGTTGTTGGGACTGAGGAGGAGCCTAGGTAGATTGAGACACGTCGTGTGCACACCAGTCATCAGCTAGCTGACATTCTTACAAAGTTATTGACATGTACTAGAATTCAATTTATTTGTAACAAGTTGGGCATGCATAAAATTTATGCTCTAACTTGAGGAGGAGTATTAGAGGATAAACATAATTAGTAAGTAATATTAGAGATATTAAAGAATTATATTATTAGGAGGTAATATTGTCGATGGATGTAACTTGGGGATTAACTTAGCTTGGGGATAAGTATTGTAGGGCTATATATATGAGACATTGTATTCAGTTATAATAATTCAAAAAAATATTAGTTATTTCTGTCATACTATTGTTATCAACTATAATGAAACTTATGTTAAAACTCAATGAGATTTAGTTGAGATGCCATCTATTACTTACCCAGTTGATATTAAAGTTGTCACACTATACATTCATAATCATTATAGTGTAAATTTACAAGTTCCACTAAGATGTAACGGTAAGGCTCTTCACTAGTAAGCAGTGAGTAAGAGGTCCAGTATTTGAATGCTGCATATGTTTTTTTTTTTGAAGGAAAAGGTGGAATCTGGCCACCCTGTTTCATTAATCAGAGATTAATAAACAAAACTCAGGGTATTGAGCATACAACAAAATCCTAGAAAGAAAACAGAAAAATATACTCCACCCAAAACATGGGGGGTGGGACAAAATACAGACAGAGCATAAGAAAGCCAAAACTAATACATCTTTCCCCCCAACAAGCCCTGGGGTGGTGGGTATCAATATCTCACACTGCTCATGTCTCAATCAATTGTCAGGCCAATCTCGATCTCCTCGTCGTTGAACTCCTGTACCTGGAACACTGTTGCGATCTTGCCCCTGGGACCTGCTGTTGCCACATTAGCCCAAAATGAAATTAGATACATAATGTGATTTAAATTGCCAGAGATGGTATTGCAAGTTCTACGAATGTAGAGGTTGTTTCTATCTAGCCAAAGCACCCAAGTCATAGCGGCAATCGCGATAAACCATGCCTCTCTCATAGCCCCTCGTTCTATCGCGAATAAGGACCCCACCCATAGCTCGTCGTATGAGTTAGGGTATTGAGACGTCCCTAGTGCACTGAGGACCTCAACGATAACCGCTTTGCTCCTAGGACAGTGAACGAGCAGGTGGTCTCTAGTCTATATGTTAATCTCTTAGTTTATATGAACCTTGTTTCGAAAGAAAGAAAAAATAATAGAAGAAAAGTAATGTACAATGAATTTTGAATGGATGTAACCGTCCTTCCATTAATGTCAAACAAAATATATGTGACCATCCTTCCATGATATAACCACTATTTCCCTCATCTCGTTGTATGCTAGCTAATTCTAAGCAAACGAATGGCGATAAAGTAAGAGAATCGAGTGTTAGGTAACGTAGTGGTTTTTTTCTCAATTTTTATGCGTCACATCATAGGAATTGAATATGGATTTCTCTACTACCATTGAATAAAAAATTCGCTAGAGATTTAGAGTCAATTTCATATATAGGATTTTTTTGAAAGTATTTACAAATATAGAACACCCCCAAACTATTTATAAAAATAGGACAATTGAAAGTACATTGATAGAATTTACATATCTCACTACCCTATCTAAAAACTGGATATTTTACAGAAAATAAAGAAATTAATCTATCAAAATTTAAAATTAGATACATTGATAGAATATTAACTGAAAGAAAGCATATAACTGATAGAGAAATATCAGAATATTTGTTAATAACAAGTAAAATAACTAAAAAATTATCTAAGAAAATACAAAAAGAGATAGCATACAATGAATTAGATTATGGAAACGATGAAGCAAGTTGGTATTACCAACACCTGTTAATATATAAAATATTAGGCTAAGTATGGTTAATAAAGTAGAAATATTAAATTCAAAAATAGAATCAGAAATTTATATGATAAACATACAAGAGTTGGAAGAAGATTACAATGGTCCAGAGTTTGTATGAACTATATGAAAAGATTAAAAAATCATAAATAAGAGCATAAAAGAACTAGATAGATATATAACCGAAGACACAGAAGAAAAACTAGGCATAACAGAAGAAGGTATGAAGGAGTTAGAAGCTATAACAAAGCTTAATATAAACATTTCAGAAATAGAAGATTTAATGGTAAATCCCAATTCAGTGGAACTAGCGGAAGCCTTAAAAAATCTAGATATAACGAATGAAGAAATAAAAATGGATCAAGAGAAAGAAAAGATTATAGCAAAACCTACAGGAATTCAAACTGACATGTATGAAATCTTAAGGTCACCACCTAACAAAAGACCTTATCACTTACCATGGAAAAGGAAAAACACAAAAAATAATAAATTAGGAAGAGACAAAAAAAACCCCAAAATATGAACCTGCAGAACACTACGGAAAAGGAATAACAAGAAATGGAGAATGGTTAGATCTAAACTGCATAAAAGGCGTAGATATGACAATAGAAGAATGGGTAAAGGCTTCACCAATAGTACAATTTAGGCAAAATCTTTCATGAAATTCATTTGAGAAATTTATAGTAGCAACCTTTATAGGAGTAGTAGCAAAATGGTGGAATGGACTAAAGGAAAAAGAAAGAAACACTATCAGAAAATCAAGACCAATTGATGATAAAGGAATAGAAGAAAGCTCAGCACAACGAACCTTAGGAATAAAAGAAATAATTAAAAATTACGAAATAGCAAAAAGAACAAAATTTAGTGTCTACGATAAAGGAGAAAAACACACTATATACAAAAATAACCAAGCAAGATGGAGACTAAGCAATTTAGAAATATGCGACGTGTTATTTTGACAACTATGCTTGTAAATTCCGAGAATATTTTTAAGATAGTTATTATACAAAAGAATAATGGAGTTTAGTCTTGGGCTCTTTCTTTCTAAAATAACCTGATCCATGGAGTATAAACATATATGGTGCATACATAGGTGAGAAAGTAAAACCAGAAGTAGATACTTTAGGGTATAGAATACAATTCGTAAAAGATTATAAGGATAAAGTGTGTCAAGATTTTAGAGCAGCTGTAACACCCTAGATTTTTAAATAATGTTTTTGAGATTAATAAATGCATTAAAATGATTTTTGATGATTTAATAAATATTTTTCTGGAATTTATCTTTTTACACGTGCAAGACACGTGCAAATATTTTCTTGGGAAGTTCAAAGGCAAGACTTATTTTGGGGAAACCTATCATTAATTAGTAGGTATTATTTTTGAATTTTCTAAATTTTTCTGATATTTATTTGACCTATTTGCAAATAGTACAAAAAAGGGGCCTTTGTGCAAAATTATCACTTAGAGTGAAAACTCTAGATTTTTAGATTTTAGGCTGAGCATGATTGCTAGTCAACTCAGAGGTAAAAATTTTACTTTTTGTTCTAATAGATTTGGTGTATTTTGCAAATTTCTTAAAAGACGGGTCTTTTTGCAAAATTGCCACTTAGGCGAAAATTACAAATTTTGTTTTCTGGGTTTACAAACAGTGTTGGCCAGTATTAAGGTGGTTTTGAAGTGAGGATCTTGGTTTTCTTGTGAAATGAAGGATCTTTCTTATTCTTTTATTACTTCGGTTGATTCTTCAAAAGGTGAGTGACATATTTTTGTTTTCTTATTGTTCTATGCATGTTGTATGTGATGATTTGTCTATTAGAAAGCATATTATAGGATTGTGTGATGATATAATAAATTTTGATGAGTGGATGAATAAAGATTTAATCTTTTAAGAAAACTATGCTATTGATGATTAAAACCCTAAGTAGATGACTTGAGATTGTTAAGAACCTAATAGAAATCATGGGTATATTGCTTTCATTCATATTATTGCTGATTTAAACAAATACTATGAGATTGTGTGTCGTGGATGAATAAAAGTGTACAAAAGCCTAATCTTTACTGTGTATAATACATACATACTCTGTTTTGATATTATTGATGAAGAAGAACTTGATTGATGCATGTTGTGTGTGCATATATTCATGAGTTAACTGATGTGAGTAGTGGGGTATGTGTATAATCAGTTGTAGGAGGGTTTTTGAATAAAAAAGAATCAAGTTTTGAGTTGGAATTGAGTGTTTGAAGTTAGGGTCTGATGAGCTACTGCCGAAACTTGGCTTTTTGGTGTTTTGAGAAGCTTTTCTATTGAATCTGATTTGTTTCAATACTGAGATGATTTTGAACAATATATTAACTATATATGAAGTTTTCTTGATACTTTAACTGATGCTAAAACACCCATATGAACATATATATATATATATATATATATATATATATATATATATATATATATATATATATATATATATTGTTTGAGAAGTTTTTAATGAAAATTTGCTATTTTGTGATCTTGATGTGATTTTGATTAGTTTTATAAACTCTAGTATGTTATACAAGTTGTATTTGATCATCTCAGGATTTTTTTTGTTGCAAATTTATGATTTTAATGATTGAATTGAAGTATCAGTAAAATGTGCACGAATTTCAAAACTATCAAATTTCGTATATGACAGTCAACCGCTTCGTTTTTGAACTGAAGATGACAGTCGACTATCAGTTCTTGGGTTTTCGGATTTCTTCTTGACAGTCGACCGTCGTGTTTTGTACTGTGTTTAACGGTCGACCGTCAGCTACTTGGCTGACTGTTTTATTAAGTTTTCCTTCTTTTTTCTTGAACGATTATTTCTTCGATATTGTGGATTATTGATCTACTGTTTTAGATGATGTTTTTGCTATAGATTACAATATCTTACGGAAAGTTGTATTTTTATTATAATAGAATTTAAATTATATTCTTACGACTTTATAAAGTGAGATATATATATATATATATATATATATATATATATATATATATATATATATATATATATATATATTGAAGTAATTGATGTTTTGTGATATTCTATGACTTCAAAATATGATTCTCAGTTATTCGATGGATTTAATAATTTGTTTCAGTACTGGAATTTATGAGTACATTTCACAGATGTGGATTTTGTGGACTTAAGAAGTTTTCATTGATATAAACATTTTAATGATGGAATTAAGAGTTTTGTTGAAAGTTTTAGTGTTGATATTCGTTTGTGAGTCTCTAGGAGTTGAGTGGGAGTCCAGTGAACCGGCAGATGAGATTTTGTGAATTATGACCAGTTGGGTGTTGGGGTTGTTGTTGTGGAATTAAGTCCAGCATGATACACTAACTCTAGAGAGGGAGAATTTGTGTTTTAATAATAATCAACTTAAGGACAGGCACTAATGAAGATGTGATTGAACTTGGGAAATGTGAGAATATGCTCTTGGGGTCCAGTCCAATGGATGCGTTCCAGGACTGTGTGTGTTCTGTCTTAAGAGGACAATTTAGTATGTTCGCATGTCGAGGATCTGCAGTATAATATCCCGGTCGGATATTATATTTGTATTATTATTATTTTTAAAATTAAAATAATTTTATGGAAATTTCTTGGTTTTACTAATAAAAAACTTATCTGTATATATATACTAGTAAGTATATATATGTATTATATCGATTTTGTGCACTTGTACAAAATCTTGTAAAATGCATTTTTGAGAAAATATCTATAAAATCTCGGGCTGGTATTAAAAATTATTATTTTATTTTTATTTTCAGAATTGAAATATTTTTTGTGGATATTACCCAGTTTTGTTAATAAATATTATTTGTATATATATACCAGTCTGTATACATCTGTATTGTATCAAATTGGTACTATAATCTTCCGAGCCGGTAATAAAATTAATTTTATTATTATTTCTAAATTAAAATATTCTTGGTAGAGATTATTCGTTTTAACTAATATTAATTATCTGTATAAACAGATATATGTATGTATATGTACTGTATCGATTTCGTACGTTTGAACGAAATCATGTAGTATGTGACTTTGGAAAAATGTCTCTTATTTTTTTATCATTCATGATCAAAATAGAGGGTAGGGATTGAGTTGGGTGTTGATTGCAATTTAAATTTGCAAATTGATTCCCAAATGTTTTGAACCACAAATGAGAAGAACACATGGCTTCTTCTCATCCACAAACTCAACCCTCTCCTCCTATATAACACCCCCCCCCCCCCCCCCCCCCCCCCCCCCCCCCGCCCACCCATTGGCCGTCCATTGCTTCAAAGGGCAAGAAACCCTTCCATTTTTATGTCTTTCCATCTCTTTCTCATCTCATTCTACTCCTTCTTTACATGTTTTATTTTAGAAAAAAATTGAGAAAAATAGAAAGAAAAAAAAAGATCAAATCAAAAGAGGGGTTAGCGTTCTCTTTGAAGAGTAGCAAGAACAAGGAGCAAGGAGGAGAAGAACTAGCTAGTCCTTCCTACCAATTGTTGGGTGGGGGTTTCTCAACTCGATTTATTTGTTGTTGTTATTGTTAGTATTGTTATTAAATAGAAGATCTTGGATTAATTTCATGTGCATACGAGGATCATGGACTAGATTAAAATGGCACATAAAGATTGAAGTAGTAGAACTAAAACAATACCCTAAAGATTCAATCTTTGTAGTTTTAGGGTTAGAATTAATTACCTATGCTAAAGGTGGAATCTTGAGCCCAAATTAATTTTAGAGGCTCTCCTATGTATTGTTACCATGCTCTAATTTTTATAGAATTTTCTGAGTTAATTTACTAGGTCAAATAGACGTTTCCCCCAAAACAGCGAGTTTTAAAGCAAAAATAGCAAACTACTGTTTTGGAGTTAACGTCGACATGTGTTCAAGTGGCTGTTTTTTGATTTCTATATGGAATTTGGAAAAGTGATCAACTAGAGAGTTGCAGTAGAGATTCTCACCTTTCCAAAATGTCTTATTTGGTTAGATTCCGATAAGCGGAGTAGGAGTTATGGCTTTTACAAATCAAAGCAGCCAGCTTTTGGCTAACAGCTCACTGTTTAGATTATTTGATGTTTTTGTATCTCTTACTTACTGAATTTGAAAAAGTGATCAACTAGGAAGTTATAATAGATATTCTCACATTTCCAAAATATCCTATTTGGTTAGATTCCGACAAGCGTAGTAGGAGTTATGACTTTTAAAAATCACAGCAACCAGCTTTTGGCTGAAAGCTCGCTGTTTATATCGTTTAATGTTTTTGTACCTATTACTTACTGAATTTGGAAAAGTGGTCAACTAGAGAGTTAGTAGATGTTCCCACCTTTTCAAAATGTCCTATTTGGTTAGATTCCGACAAGTAGAGCAAAAGTTACAAGCTTTAGAAGTTTCAGCCTTTCTGTTGAAAATCTACAGTTTGGTTAACTTTTGCGTGTGTTCAAGTGATCGGATTTTGAGATCCTTACGGAATCAGAAAAAGTGGTCAACTAGAAAGTTGTAGTAGATGTTCCCACCTTTTCAAAATGTCTAGTTTCGTTAAATTCCGACAAGTAGAGCAAAAGTTACAAGCTTTCAAAGTTTCAACTTTTCTGTGAAGAAATCTGCTGTTGGTTAATTTTTGTGTGTGTTCAAGTAACCGGATTTTGATCTCCTTGCGGAATCTGAAAAAGTGTTCAACTAGAGATTTGTAGTAGATGTTTTCTCCTTTTCCAAATGTCCAGTTTTGTTAGATTCTGACAAGTATAACAAAAGTTATGAGCTTGGAAATTTTCAGCTTTTGGCTGTACTGTTATTGTTTGAAATGGTGTTTAACGGACCGAATTTTGAGTTCCTTACCGAATCTAAAAAAGTGTTCAACTAGAGAGTTGTAGTAGATGTTCTCACCTTTTTAAAAAGTCTAATTTTGTCGAATTCCGATAAGCGCAGCACTGTTTGCTTCTAGGTTGTTAGAAGACTTTTTTTGTCGTTTCTGTGTACTCATTAGTAGTATGCTTATATTAGGCTATTAGAAGATTCTTCTGTTGCTTCTAAATATAAAAGATCAAGTTTTACTAGTGTGCATGTTACTTTTCTTCTAGGTTGTTAGAAGACTTTATGTTGCTTCTATGTGATTCATTTGTCGACTACGTAGCTAGTTGGCTCGTATGTAATTCGTTTGGCTCATACGTAGCTAGTTGGCTCGTATGTAATTTATTTGGCTCATACGTTGTTAGTCGGCTCGTATGTAGCTTATTAGCTAGTACGCAGTTATTGTGCTCGTTTAGGGTGATATCATTCCCCTAGGAGCCATCAACCATTAAGACGTGTATTTATTTTACTCCTCGTGGACTATGGATGAGTCACCCCTCGTGCACCGTCAGATCTTAACCGGTGTAGGTTGATCGCTGGCCGAGAGTGTAGACGGAATCCAAGTTCAAGACAGTAGCATGAGAATACGTTTGTATTGCCGGGGTCTTGGATCGATAGGCTATGAACAGGATTCTTAGGAATTCTGGTAAGTCTAGGTTGAGCACCTAGTAGAATTATCGTGCGAAGTCTAACTTAAGACCTAGCATGTTGTGTTAGTACTGTTGTCATCCCTCAGATTATTTAGGGTTAGTGACATCGTTAGAGTAGTAACTTATGGCTATTACTACTTAACCCTTTTTTATTATCATTTTCGCCGAAAGGAAAGAGTTGGTATTAAGGGTGATACCTTATGATCCTACCTGTTCTATAGGCCAACACTAGGTGGTCTTATTGGTTGTACCCTTCCTGTCAAAGGGATACGATCTGTGCCTTCTCACGAGTTGGGAGCATGAGATCCGTATCTCGTCTGTTAATTTCTGAAGTGCCATGATAAGGGTGGGAGCGATTCCTGTCGAAGCTAGGGGATGGACCCCCGGAACTCCGTCATGCTCTATATCAAGAAAGCCGAACAAGCCAAAGACTATGGTATTTCTGCTAGGGGGCACAGGGGATGCTTCGAGCTAACCTGTGTTGTAGTTAACTCCAAGGGTTCGTCAGATTTTTGAGTGAGGTCCGGTACGCCGGGCAATAGTGGCAAATAGAGACACCACTATATGACTACGAATGGCGGGATTAGACCGTTTCAGAGCAACCTCATCAGTCACGCTGTATCTTCAGAAACAGGTTGAGTACAAAAGTAGAATTCATGGCGTGGGTTCAAATCCCTATATATGAAGAAATAGCTTGTTATAGGCGTATGTGGTATGGGACGCATACTGTTCCGGAGACTCGCTTGCAATAGAATAAGAGCATCCTTGCATTAGAGTCTAAGTCATAGCATACACTGACACATCAATTATATATACACGTTTCACTTTTCATCAATCTGTTTGTTTAAAGTTGAGAATCGCTGCTAGTCATCAGCCTTAAAGCGTCAGTATATGTAACCCCTGTTTTTTGTTTTTCGTATTTTTGGTGCATTTTTCTTTTCTTGAGTATCTGTACTCTCCTTGTTTTTTTTTGGACCGTATATTGGAGTTGCTTTCAATATATATTCATTTTGCCATTTTTGAACTTCTTGTGATTGATTTTTCTGTTCTTTCATTTGTTCTTGATCGTATTGTTATTTTCGCTCTTAATTTGGTTCTTGTTCTCTTTATTTTGTTCTTGGGTGCTCGTGGTGTTTTGGTTGGTTATCCCATTGCAAATCATATTGATTTTGATTCCTAATTAACTACCAAAGCCAAATTAACCACCATCCTACTTGAAATCCCATACAAATCATATTAAACCCATCTCCTATTATAACTCCTGCAATACCCATTAACCCACTTAACCATACCCACAACAAAAGTTTATATATACCCCTCTCCCTAAACCCTAACCCTAAACCTACTAAACCCCGGCCTCCCTTTCCCTGTTGCGCTGTCAATGCCCAGCCGCACACCCCCTCCTTCCGACCTGCATATCCCGATCCCGACCATCTCATTTGCTGCCCCATCTCGATCCCGTTCACCTTCGCCGACCACCACCACACCTGATCACACCATCACCCCATCTCTCTCTCCCTTCGTCTGCTTCCCCTGCTAGTGTCGCACGTCGACGACTGAGACAGCAGTAGCGCCAGCACTCAGCCAGCGCTGCCGCCACCTTACCCTCCCGATCTCTCTCTCTCCTTTGGTTCTTGTTGGGTTAGCTCGTGCTCGGAGTTGCACGTGTTATTGCTTGGTTCGTGATTTGCATTCGTGGGTTTTTGTTCGTTGTCGGGAATCTGTTCTCTTTATTCTTGGTATTCGTTTCATCTTCGGTTAAGGCAAGTAACTTGTACTCAAATTCCTTTGTATGATACAAGTACTAATACCGCTTGTAGTATAGTTGGGTTCTATAGACAACTCGTGTGTGATGTATGTTTGATGAGTAATGTCTCTATAGTTCTATTGAACATAATTGTCTCACGACACAAATTTGACATGAAACAACTTAGGTTTTCGCCGTTCTTGATGTGATTATATTTGTGGGACAATTATGAGAAATCATGTGTTTGTTTGGATCCATGTGATATACTTGTTGTGGACATTCTATATACCCTATTTCATATTGTTTGGACACTTAGTAGACTCTATAACATGTTTGGTTGTATTTGGAACGACTTTCGTATAATTCATGTTGGTTTTATTGTTAAAGGAAAATCTGTATTTTGTCGATGATCAGTTTTGATTGGTATTTTAGACCATATTAAGGTCAGTATCTTAACTTCAGTATTAAACATAATTTTTATAGAAATCCGTCTTCTTTCCAAACTCTCTGACCTTGATCGATTTCGTTTACGTATGTGTGAGATATGATTGTTTTACTACAGAGGTGTATTTCATTTCTAGATTTTGTTTCTTGATGATTTCGATGAGTAAACTATTTTGATACTAGTGCTAAACATATTATTTTGATCTAAAATTTTGGACAGTATTTCTATATCTATTTAGGGATTACCCAGAATTTTGGTGGACTTTATTGATGAGTTTTACATGCTGTTTCATGCTTGTTTATAACAACTATACTTGCTGGATTTTGCTTGCTGTTATGTAAAAATTTGTATTTTCACCCTAATTCCTTTTCCTATATGAAAAATATTTATGAAATATGAAAGTTGGATTATTTTGTCTATTTTCATCTCCCTTTGGCGTATTTAGATTTTGTTTCACGGTTTGCGAGATATTACAGTTTTCGTACAGCAGTGTTGGGAATTCCATATTTGCCAAACTATCGTATCTTGATGTTTTCTGATTTTTTATGGCTAAACTAATCTTACTGAAAAATTATGAAACTTTATATTATGATACTAGACATATAAGGTAATACCCCAGATTTTTCTTGGATTTAACTGAGGTTTTTTAATGCTGTTTTCCTGACTTTGAATACAATTTTCTTATTTCTGGCTGAACGTGTTTTCTGGATTCAAACCAGTTTTGAGACTTGATTTTTTGAAATACTATATAACTTATTTGTATTCTCTGGATTTGGTTGGGAGTCTATTGTTTAGATCTTTCGACGGATTTAGATTTGCATTTTTATAACAACAGGAATCTCAGTTTTACTACAGTATGGTCTTGCTGTCCTGAACTAGTAATTTGATTATTTTATCCGTTTATGTGTTATCTTGCACCTGTACATGTTTATCTTGCAACTTGAACTTGTTAATTGATCATACCATGATATACTTGCTTATTTCGTGACACATACATGCTTATTTGACATTAATAATAAATTAACCAAGCCGGAGTTTAAACGGACAGATCTAATAGTGGATAATTCAGAAATGTGTACTCGGAAGAGAATCTATTGATTCTATGTGATACTTGGCTTGATACTTGAGATTTGTCTTGATACATGATTACTTGAGTCTTGATATTTCACTTGAAGCTTGATATTTCATCACTTGAGGCTTGATATTTCACTTGAAGCTTGATATTTCATTACTTGAGGCTTGATATTTTACTTGAGGCATGATACTTCACTATTGAGGCTTGATACTTGATACTTGATTTTGAAGCTTGTCCCTGAGTACATTGTCCTATATGGTCCACTATAAAATCTAAAACGAAATTGCATTGACTGTAGCAACCATGTGATAAAAGGATGGCACATGAAGTGCTACCTAGATAGTAATAATACAAGACTTGACACATGACACTTGAACATAATACATGCTTACTTGATACATGATTACTTGATTCATGCTACTTGATAGTTGTACTTGACTACTTGACACTTATTTACTTGTTACTCGATTTCGTGATACTTGTTCACTTGACACTTGATACATGTTACTTGTACTTGTTCATTTTACCATGCTAGTATTCTATTTTGTTATCATGCTTATACCATGTTGCTAGTTAGTTTCTCATGTACTTGTATCCTGCATTACAAGCAGCCCGTAACTTGCAATTTACGGGTACTTGTTTTCTTTTTCCTATTCCTGTAATTGTTAAATTGCCAATTTTGGAGAACAGGTTCCAGGTGGTATTGGTGACATGAAGTATTAGTGCTTGATTTTGTTATTATTATTTCTTGTTTCTTGCTTTGAACAATATTGTATCTTGAACTTGGATTTATTTTGTATTTGGGCAATGTGACCCAGGATATTTAATTTATTCAGATTGGGATTATTTGAGATTAATATATTTTGGTTTCAAGTATTCTTGTTAGTTTTTTGATTCATATATGCATGAATGGTTGATTCTTTTGCTTCCGACTCTAATTATTCGTGTGAAATGTTGTAAAGATTCTTGAACAGCTTATGGATGATGAAAATCATTCGCTGGGCTTTTGTTGCGTATCCGTGTTCCGTATTCTTTTTGGTAAGCGGGGCGTGATAGGGTTTTTAGTGGTATCATAGCTCTAGGTTTGGGTAATGTATTAGTTTCCTAATATATTAGACTAGCTTGGTTCGAACTGGGATCTGTTCAACATTTCACCAACCATGCATGCATAAATGAATTATTATCAACCTTGATCTAGATGCTAACTGTTTTGGTTTTGTGCAAACTATGGCTCGTAGAGGTTCTTTTCGTATCCCAGGTGATCAGCATGTGCTTGAGGTTGTCACCGTTGTGCTTGAGCGCTTGATCAATATGCAGCAGAACCATAGTGATTTGGTGATGGTTGCTTTGGAAGTCGCTCGAGTTGCTCCGCCCGCTGCGCCTACGCAGGCTGTTCTTCCTCCTCGTCCGAGTACAGTCACAGACTTTATGAAGCTGCATCCCGACAGGTTTTCAGGCACTGAGACGTTTTTGGAGGCTGAACAGTACTTGATTTGGACAAAGCAACTACTTTTGGTAGCTAGGTTGCAGATGTAAATCGTGTGGATGTGGTGACCATCCAACTGGTGGACTTGGCTCATATATGGTGGAGGTCCGAGTCCGAAAGGCTCGAAAGACCGATCACTTGGGCCACTTTCACTAGGAGCTTCTTAGAGAAGTTCTTTCCTAGTAGCACTAAAGTGGAAATGGAGCAACAATTCTTGACCCTGAAACAGGTTGGTCGTATTTCTAGTAATGGACTTCTGTTATATATTGTCCAAGCAATGTTGTAACATGAGACTTCCTTAAAACAGGGATCCAGGTCTGTGGACGAGTACGCAGCTAAATTTATGAGACTTAGTCGCTTCGCAGCCATTCTTGTGGCGAATGAAGAGGATATGGCTCGTAGATTTAATTTGGGGCTTAAGCGCAAGATTAGGGTGCAGCTTGTGTCCCTTCGCTTGCACACTTATGCAGAAGCTCTTGAGGCAGCTCGTGCTTAGGAGTAGGCTCGTGGTGGATTGGCTCCTTCTCAGCGGACTGTTCTGCACTCAGTTGCTAGGCCTTCTGGTGGGCCTGTTCGGATGCCTGTCCCAGCCCATCCGGTCAGGGCAGCTCCTTACTCTTCTGCGGTTCCTCAGCGGATCAGTTTTCGCGACTTTTTCCATCTTGCTGGGCATGAGCGCAAGGACTGCAGGCGTGCCGATCGTCACTATTTTGGTTGTGGTGCTTCTGATCATATGACGCGGGATTGCCCGCAACAGTAGCAGATGGCTCTTCCAGCCAGGGGTCCCTTTCAGCAGGTTGCCCCAGCTCGTGGTCCAGTTAGGCCACCCCTTCCTCCGCAGCGCCAGATTGTCGGTCAGAGGACCGCTGCTCCAAGGAGAGGTCAGGCTTTCAACCTGACTGCTGCTGATGCCAAGTTAGCTGAGGGTGTGGTTGCAGGTATCTTTTGTTTTATTGTTTTTATTGTTTTTATTGTTTTTATTGTTTTTATTGCTTTTTTGTTTCTCTTTGTTTCTTCATTTCCTTTTCTTTATTTCTTTCTATGTATCTTTCTGTATTTTTTTTTCTCATCCCTGTTCAACCATTCTTTTCTTTGTCTATTTTGATTCTGTCTTAGGTGTCGTCCTTGTTTGCTCTTTTCCTGCTTATGTTCTTTTTTATTTCGGGGCAACCCATTCTTTTGTCTCCTCTCGATTTGTCGCTCGTCATCAGTTGGAGTGTAGCAACTTGTCAGAGGCTTGGAACATTGTGACAGGTGGTGGAGTTGTCATTTGTTTCCGAGAGTGCAGTGTCCCGTAATTATTGGTAGCGCAGATTTCAAAGCCAATTTGATTGTAATTGGAAATTCAGGATTCAACGTTATTCTGGGTATGGATTGGTTGGGTGAAACCCATGCCATTATTGATTGTCGTGCCAAGAAAGTTGTGTTCTGGATTCCAGATCGCGCAGAGTTTGAGTTTCATGCCGAGGAGTCTTCCCTTGGCCGAGCTGCAGTTGATCATGAGGTTTATGCGATGGAGTTACATTCAGGCTCTGAGGCTGAGCCTCTAGTAGTTCAGAATTTCCTGGATGTTTTTCCAGAGGAGTTGCCTGACTTTACCCCCTGATAGGGATGTAGAGTTCGATGTTGAAGTTCAGCCGGGTACGGCGCCTATATCGAAGAGTCCTTACAAGATGGCACCGGTTGAGTTAGCTGAGCTTATGGTGCAGATTCAACAGTTGCTTGATTTGGGTTTCATCAAAACCAGTGTTTCGCCTTGGGGTGCTCCAGTCCTTTTTGTCAACGAGAAGGATGGTAGTCATTGACTGTGTGTGGATTATCGGGAACTGAACAGTGTTATTGTGAAGAATCGATATTCGTTGCCCAGGATTGATAATTTGTTTGACTAGCTAAGTGGGGCAACTATTTTCTCGAAGTTGGATCTTTGTTCTGGATATCACCAAGTCAAAGTGAAGGCGACTGATGTGCAGAAGACTGCTTTCAGGACCAGATATGGCCACTATGAGTATCTTGTGATGCCGTTCGGAATTACAAACGCGCCTGTTGTATTCATGAGTCTTATGAACCAGGTCTTTTCTCAGTTCTTGGATAAATTTTTGGTGGTCTTCATTGATAATATTTTGGTGTATTCTCGGAATTGGGAAGATCATGCTGAGCATCTTAGAGTGGTTCTGCAGACTTTGAGAGAGAATCAGCTCTATGGAAAACTTAGCAAGTGCGAGTTTTGGCTCGACAGGGTTTCATTCTTGGGGCACATTATCTCCGGCGATGGTATTTCGGTGGATCCTACCAAGGTTGAGGATGTGAGGGATTGGCCTGTTCCCAAGTTAGTTTTTGAAGTTAGGAGTTTTCTCGGTTTGGCCGGCTATTATCGAAAATTTGTCCAAGATTTTTCGAAGATAACGGGACCGTTGACTAAGTTGATTGGAAAGGATCAGAAGTTCTGTTGGTCTAATGAGTGTGGTGTGGCTTTTGTTGAGTTAAAGAACAGATTGACGTCAGCGCATGTGTTGACTATTCCTGATGGTTCAAGTGGATTTGTAATTCACTGTGATGCTTCTGGTAAGGATCTTGGAGCAGTTTTGATGCAGAAGGGCCGAGTCGTTGCGTATACATTGAGGCAGTTGAGGCCGCATGAGAAGAACTATCTGACTCATGACTTGGAGTTAGAGGTAGTGATTTATACTTTGAAGCTGTGGGGACATTATTTACTTGGGGTCCGAGTGGAGATCTTTACAGACTACAAAAGTCTCATGAACGTCTTCACCCAGAAGGAGTTAAACATGAGGCAAAGGCGTTGGTTGGAACTTATGGCCGATTATGACATCAGTTTGCAATACCATCCTGGTAAAGTAAACTTGGTGCCTGATGCTTTGAGCAGGAGACCGACAGTTATGTCCTTAACTCAGCAGAGGGATCTGCTTGAGCACATGAGGAGGTTGGAGTTGGATGTTTTGTTGTCGAGTTTTGGTCGGAGTTGTTTGGCACTCCAGCTGCAGTCGTCTCTTGTTGATCAGATTAAAGAGGCGCAGGCTGGTGATGTGCAGTTGCAGGGTTTTCGAGCTAAGGTTGAGTCTGGGTCCAGAACGGATATGGTTATTCATGCTGATGGATCGCTTTGTTTTGGGTCCAGTTTATGTGTCCCGAAAGGTGAAGTTCGTTAGAGGTTACTTGAAGAAGCGCACCAGTCTTCCTATTCTATCCATCCCAGTGGTACTAAGATGTATCGAGATTTGAAGCTTCATTTCTGGTGGCATGGTATGAAGATTGCTGTGGATCGGTTTGTTTCTCAGTGCTTAGTCTGCCAGCAGGTTAAGGTAGAGCATCAGAGAACCGCTGGACTTCCTCAACTGCTTCCTATTCCAGAGTGGAAGTGGGAACATATCACCCTGGATTTTGTGACTACTTTGCCGAGAAGTCCTAAGGGTTATAATGCCATTTGGGTGATTGTCGACCGTTTGACGAAGAGTGCTCACTTCATTCCTTTTTGTGTCGGGTAGTCTACTGAGAGCCTTGCTGAGAGGTACATGCAAGAGATTGTTAGACTCCATGGGGTTCCAGTCAATAATGTATCCGACATGGATACGAGATTCAAATCTCAGTTCTGGAAGAGTCTTCAGGCCAGTTTGGGGAGTAAGTTGAAGTACAGTACAACTTTCCATCCCCAGACTGATGGACAGTCAGATCGGACTATTCAGATTCTTGAGGACATGTTGAGGTACTGTATGCTTCAGTTTGGTGGATCTTGGGAGGACCATTTGCATCTCATAGAGTTTTCATATAATAACAGCTTTCAAGCTAGTATTAAAGCTGCTCCGTATGAGGCACTCTATGGGCAAAAGTGCCGATCACCAGTGTGCTGGGATGACATTGGTGAGAGGAAGTTGTTAGGTCCGGAGTTGATAACCAAGACAGTTGATGCTGTGGTTCAGATCAGGAAGCATTTGCAGACAGCTCAGGATCCGCAGAGGCGATGGGCTGATGTCCATCGGAGGGCTATGGAGTTTGGTGTTAGTGACCATGTTTTCCTAAAGATATCGCTGTGGTGGGGTGTCATTCGGTTCGATGGCGGGGGCAAGCTTAGCCCTAGGTTTGGACCGTTTGAGATTTTGGAGCGAGTAGGCAAGGTGGCCTATCGTCTTGCATTATCAGGAGTGCACGATGTTTTGGAGCATTATCAGGAGTGCACGATGTTTTCCATGTCTCACAACTTTGGAGATATATCCGAATAAGAGCCACGTGATCGAGTATTCTGAGTTGACCGTTCGGCCGGATTTGACTTGTAAGATTCTGCCAGTTGCTATTGTTGATCGACGGGAGAAAGTGCTTAAGAACAAGGTCATCAAGTTGGTTCGTGTTGCTTGGAATCCTCACTCGCCTAGTGAGTCAACTTGGGAGCTGGAGGAGGAGATTCAGCAGAAGTTTCCTCATTTGTTTGTGTAGTGTTTGCTTATGTTTTGTTTTCCTTTTCTTTCGAGGTTACCCAATGTATCTTCTTTTTGAATTTCGAGGACGAAATTCTTTTTGTTAGGTGGGTAGAATTGTAACCCCTATTTTTTAATTTTCGTATTTTTAGTGTATTTTTATTTTCTTGAGTATTTGTACTTTCCTTGTATTTTTTTTGGACCGTATATTGGAGTTGTTTTCAATATATATTCATTTTGCCATTTTTGATCTTCTTGTGATTGATTTTTCTGTTCCTTGATTTGTTCTTGATTGTATTGTTATTTTCACTCTTTATCTGGTTCTTGTTCTCTTTATTTTGTTCTTGGGTGTCCGTGGTGTTTTGGTTGGTTATCCCATTACAAATCCTATTGATTTTGATTCCTAATTAACTACCAAAGCCAAATTAACCACCATCCTACTTGAAATCCCATACAAATCATATCAAACTCATCTCCTATTATAACTCCTACAATACCCATTAATCCACTTAACCATACCCACAACAAAACTCTATATATACCCCTCTCCCTAAACCCTACCCTAAACCTACTAAACCACGGCCACCCTTTCCCTGTTGCGCTGTCAATGCCCAGCCGCACACCCCCTCCTCCTGACCTGCATATCCCGATCCGGACCATCCCATCCGCTGCCCCATCCCGATCCCGTTCACCTTTGCCGACCACCACCACACCCGATCACACCATCTCTCCATCTCTGTTTCCCTCCATTTGCCTCCCTTGCCGGTGGTGCGTGTCGACGACAGAGGCAGCAGCAGTGCCAACACTCAGCCAGCATCGCCGCCACCTCACCCCCCTCCCGATCTCTCTCTCTCCTTTGGTTCTTGTTGGGTTAGCTCGTGCTCGGAGTTGCATGTGTTATTGCTTGGTTCGTGATTTGCGTTCGTGGGTTTTTGTTCGTTGCCGGGAATCCGTTCCCATTAATCTTGGTGTTCGTTTCGTCTTCGGTTAAGGCAAGTAACTTGTACTCAAATTTCTGTGTCTGTATTGAAGTGCTACTAGTTGTTTAGACATATCTCTTAGATGAAGCTCTCTTGGAGAGCATAGTAGTCCTGAGATGGGAGGAACGTAAAGGAGCACTGAAATTAGAGTGCATATCAGAGGTATTTTATCCACTGGTAGTAATTGGTACAGAACAACTCAAAGAGGTTTAACTAGGTTGGAAGCATGATGGACCATTTTGTTTTGATTCTTGTGGTATCCTTAGAAATCTCTCTCTATTCCTGATTTTATACTTCTTGTTTTAAATCACAAAATTGCTAAAAAAGAATAATGGATAATAATAGTTTCAGTCTTACCTCAGAAATTTATGAATTAATGACTAACTATCAAGGAAGTGATAAAATGCTAGTTTTTAATGTTTATTATCCTCATAGAATAACAAGCATGAATGATTTTTATGAATTCAAATTATTTTTCTTTAGTGTATAACGAGTAATAATTATAACAATAAATCAAATTAATCTTGGAGAAACTAGTAATATAAATGTCCAAATAATTGATTATCTAACTTTTTATTAAAGATCTTTATTATTTTATAAAAATGATGAATTTAGTAGTTATATCTGGAGTCCTACAACAGCAAATAGACAATTTCTGGAACAAAATGAACATATTAAAGAAATGAAATGGACATATGGAAGAACTCGAAGAACCCACATATGATAATAGTAGCGAAATATCTGAGACAAAATCAGAATCAATGAGAGATTTTGAACTTATGATTGATTACTTTAATATTTTTGAGATAGAGAATAAAAATTATTTCGAAAAATATTATTTTACATAAAAAAATCATATTTTGGGCTTTTGATACTCTGTTTTAAGTATTCACAGGTGAGTTCACGCTTTGCAACCTCAGTTGGTATCAGAGCATTGTTTCTAAGTAATTCTCACATGGTTTTCTTAAAATATTTAGTACAATTTAAATATTTAAAAGATTGATTAGATAAGAGAAATAGAATATATTACAAAACAAATTTTAAATTTGCAGAAAGATCACAAATTCGATAGAAATATCTATAGGATATGAAGCATATAATATTAATTAAAAACTCTTAATTGCAAATAGTTTGGTCATTGTCCTTTTTTTGAAAATATTTTTAAATTTTGTCCTAAAAAATAATTAACTCAAAGATTGACGAGGGTTAAATGTTACAAATCATATATAATCTATGCAAAAAGAGTCTCATATTGCTGGGAATGATATGCAAATATTGACTATACTGACTACTAATACATATTAGAGCATCCACAGTCATTTGCTTTTTTGCCATTTTTGCCATTTTTTGTGTACTGTAGCGCACGCAGTCGTGAGCTATTTTGCCATTTTTTTGGCAATTCTGCTACCGTAGAAAGGGAGAAATAGTATTCGAAATAACAAAATGCATATTATAGCTGACAAAACATTATGTTTTGTCTGGATTATTTAATTATATTTTTAATTGATTGGATGAAACATGATGTTTCGTCCGAAGTAAAAAAAATTAAAAACCAAATAAATTAACCGGTTAAATGAATTTAAGGGTGGGAATGAACACGACGAAACATCGTCCCATTCCCTTTTATAAAAAAAAAATAATAAACAAAAATCAAAAGACACTTTCACCCTTCATCTCATCCCACCATTCAATACATGATAGAGCATTTGTTCGCAACGACTCTTTCCAACATAGAACGGCTATATTTTTTCAAATTTTGCCTATATATTGGCTCCGTTGCTGTAAACCAAAGTCATTAAAAAAAAAAAAAGATCTATCTAACTATATCATCCAGAAAAATTCCAACTCTCTATCTCCTTCTACAGAATTTGCAAGATATTAAGCAATGGCAGGACATACTGGTAGTGGTGCTAGAAGAAGAGCTTACACAACTCAGAAAGATGTGGTGCTCTGTCAAGCGTGGATATGTATAACACAAGATCCCGTAGTTTGTACTGATCAATCCGGTGCCCAGTTTTGGGATCGAGTTTTGACTACTTTCACGGCTATATTAGGGATTCCGAACGACCGAACGCTAAGCTCCGTTTCTAGTCGCTTCCATTTAATTTCCAAAGAAGTAGCCCTGTTCATTGCGAAGTTGGGTTCTGTAACAAATAGAACATCCAGTGGAAGTACCGAAGCCGATAAGGTATGTACAAATTATCATATATTTAGTAAAACTTTTCCTTAAATTTATCAAGTGTTGAAGTACTAATGTAATAAATATTGTCATAGATGCACGACGCCAGAGTTAAAACCTTTCAAGTTTGAAGCGTGTTACGATATACTAAAGGATCAACCTAAATTTTCCTTGCATACTACACAAATCTTTGATCGATTCATGGGTTCCCCACAAGGTGAAGGTGGCAGTAGCCAAAATTTGCCCACAATGAATACATCAGATTCAGACATCCCGGTTGACATAGAATCGCCTACCCCTCTAACCCGACCACCCGGTAGGAAAGCACAGAAGAGAAAGGGAAAAAGCATTGCCGAATCATCGTCTGAATATTCTCAAATGATAGTCGAAAGCCAAAATTTCAATGCTATGTATAAAGAAAGCGTTGATATGAGGAATACGGCTACCAAAAAGATTGCAATTAAGCAGAAAGACCATGACCCTAAACAGCAAGTGGAGGACGATAGCATTATGAAGATTGACTTTAACACTTTACCGGATAGTCAACGTTATTATTTCATATGTAGACAAAATGATATTTTGCAAAAAGGAGGTTATAATAAGGGGTAAACTACTAGTATTCAAAGTGAAAAGATTAATGTATTGTTCAAGTATATGTATTTTGTTTCACAATTAATGTATTCTGTTTTCTGCTTTAATTGTTAATGTGTTCGATTCATATATTACATTAATAACATAAATAAAATTACCAACATATTACCATATAAGGAGATGTAGCAACGTACTACATTCATAAATAGAATTACCAACATATTACAACATAAGTAGATGTACCAACAAATTACAATACAAAATAAAATTGCGAAAATGAAATACAGTAAATTAAAATAAATAAGCATATAACAATTTCCTACAATTAGAACCTTCAACATTTGGCTTATTCATTATCTCTGAATTGGGACTAAATATGCTCTACCAAATCTTGACGTTGTAACACCCCTGCCCCGGGCTCGGACAATTTATACAATTTATAAGACAAATTAGATACTATGTAGTACAACTGCCCACCACAGGTTGCCTCTCAAAAGGTGGTTAACCGAATTGGTGGCTAATGATCATTGGCAATTATTATTTATATAATATTATTTTTATTGAAACTAACGATATGGGATTAATCCTTCTCCCATACCCGGTTTTAATCAACCCGTGCACAACTAGGGAGTACTCTCTCTCCCTAAGTGCCACGTGGCTATCAAGAACACACAGCACACTTGTGCTGGCTTCTCAAATCCGGATATAACCAATCCCACTTTCAAATCAATCCAATTTTTAATCCTTTTTATAAATCCATATAAATCCCTCCTATAGAAATCTCTATAGGACAAGTTTTTAAACCATTTATTATATATATTTCAAACCATATATATCTTTCAGAAATACGGGGTATTACATACACCCCCCCCCTTCAGAAATCAGCGTCCTCGCTGATGAGCACGGGGCATGCACAATCTAGTGCAGGATCTACTTTCTAGCCGATGTAGAGCATTTCTGTGAGCGTCACTCTCGTCTTTGGAATTCTGGAGACCGACCCCATTGGAATTCTGGAGACCGACCCCACTCTGGGATCATTCTGTGGATCTCTGTCCATCTGTCTCACTCCGCCGGGATCATTCTGTGGATCTCTGTCCATCTGTCTCACTCCGCCGATCATCCTGGAGTCCATAACTCACTGCTCTCACATCCTCGGCGTCGAAAGTCGGCTCTGATACCATTTGTAACACCCCTGCCCTGGGCTCGGACAATTTATACAATTTATAAGACAAATTAGATACTATGTAGTACAACTGCCCACCACAGGTTGCCTCTCAAAAGGTGGTTAACCGAATTGGTGACTAATGATCATTGGCAATTATTATTTATATAATATTATTTTTATTGAAACTAACGATATGGGATTAATCCTTCTCCCATACCCGGTTTTAATCAACCCGTGCACAACTAGGGAGTACTCTCTCTCCCTAGGTGCCACGTGGCTATCAAGAACACACAGCACACTTGTGCTGGCTTCTCAAATCCGGATATAACCAATCCCACTTTCAAATCAATCCAATTTTTAATCCTTTTTATAAATCCATATAAATCCCTCCTATAGAAATCTCTATAGGACAAGTTTTTAAACCATTTATTATATATATTTCAAACCATATATATCTTTCAGAAATACGGGGTATTACAGACGTAATGCATGATGTTTTTGTCTATCATTCAATATCACATTGCGCATCATTCGAGCTCCCTGATCAATATGTTCACCTCTATTAGGTACAATCAAAGTCGTTGTATCCTGTATTTGATCATAATCGTAATCACCAATGTCATCTTCACGTTCGTCCTCAACAATCATATTGTGTAGTATTATACATGTTTTCATGATATATGAAAGAGTATCTGCATTCCAAATACGCGATGGGCTCTTCACAATTGCAAACCATGCCTGTAAAACACCGAAAGCGCATTCTACATCTTTCCGGGTACCTTCCTGCATTTCTGCAAATTTTTTCTTCCTTTGAGTGTCCGGGGCAGAGTAAGTTTTCACTATAGTCGCTAATGGAGGGTATATACCATTCGCCAGATAGTATCCCATATTGTATATGTAGTTGTTGATTACAAAATTTGCAGGCGGAGCACAACCATCAAGAATTTCATCAAATAGAGTAGAACGGTTGAGCACATTCAAATCGTTATTGCAACCTAGCATTCCGAAAAATGAATGCCAAAACAAAAGATCATAAGATGCGACAACTTCAAGAATAATTGTTGGTTCCCTGGTATGTCCTTTATACTGTCCGTGCCACGCAGCTGGACAATTCTTCCACTTCCAATGCATACAGTCTACACTATCCAACATCCCGGGAAAACCCCTGCGTTCATTTTCTTGGAGGAGTCGTGCTACATCGGTGGCAGTAGGTTTTCCCATATACTGGTTCGCAAACAACTGTACAATTGCATAACAAAATCGACGTAAGGTCTTCAACACAGTTGTTTCGCCAATTCGTAAATATTCGTCGGCAGTATCCACTGCACCTCCACAGGTTGCATAGACGACTTATCCGTATCTATATGCATCAAACGATGCCAACCCTGGTGCTCGACGTACTGCTTGATAATTGGGACACGGCAGCAAAATTTTTGTACATTTTTATTGGCTCCCTCCAATTTCTCCTAAAATGGCAAAATCCACCTTCAGGGTGGACAGTAATGTGTTTGCACAAATGATTGCGATCATTTACAACAGATTTCCAATTTGATTGATCCGTATAGTCTACATTCTACAACTCCGCTTCTGGTTTCTGGTTCAATTGTCGTTGGTTGTTGACGCTTTGGTTTCATCCGGCCGATTAATTTTTTTATTGAAGACATCGATATAACGCGATATTTTTTTAAGAGACGGGTAAAATTTAATTAATGAAGAAGATAAAAGATTGGAAATATGAGAGGGATGAGAAGAGAAAATATTGAAGAAGTTAGCTCTCGGTTTGCTCAAATTGGCTGAACTCTTTCAAACTATATAGGATTTTCAAATGGGAGGTAAAAAAGTCATTTCCTATGCCATTAAAAATAAAGAAAAGCAAAAAGAAAAAGCAACCCACATAACCCGGACGCCCAACCCAAATTTAAAAAAAAAAATAAAATCAGTTCGGAATGAACATCATGCTTCGTTTGACCTTAAATTTGTTTTCCCTTTGTCATGTTTCATCCAGTATTTTTTATTATTATTTTATAAGTTTCGACCTGTATAAATTATTTTTTAATGACAGACGAAACATCATGTTTCATCTGTTTCTTTTTTAACGAACTTATGCATTTTTTAACCATTGAACGACTGTAGCGTTTTTTCGAAATAGATTGCCAAAATATACATTTCGCCATTTTTTACATCGAAAGACTGTGGATGCTCTAAATACTAAGTCTAAGGGCTCCAAGCTCCTTTTTACTCATTCTCATTCTCAGCTTTTCGATTTACTCATTCTCAGTTTACGTCGTTATAAATTTTATCTTGTTTGTAATAACTATTTTCTAATCTATTGGACTGGAATCGTTTGATTCTATCTTCATTATAAATATTAAAAAAAAAGGCTCCAGGCTCCTAAGAGCATTTGTAGTCGTTGAAGTGAAAAATATCCATATATGGATAAATAGAAATAGGAATCAAAGTTTTGCTGCAGTCGTTGAAAGCGATTTTTTAGCTTTATTGGAGCGACGACACATGAAGTGCCGTCGGAGGAATAAAAAACAAAAACAAAAAAAAAGGATGGACGACACTCGGAGTGCCGTCCGACACTGTTGAAAAAAATTCATTCAGAATGCAAACAAAAAATTACAAAGAAAATATAAAAATTACAAAAACATTTCAGAAATTACGAAAAAATTACAAAAACATTTCAGAAATTACGAAAAAATTACAAAAACATTTCAGAATTTACAAAAACATTTTAGAAATTGCAAAAACAATTAAAAAATTGCAAAAAAATTGGACGACACTTTATGTGCCATCCGACATAATTGAGAAATTTTGTAAATAAAAAATTACAAAAACATTCGAGAAATTATGAAAAAATTACAAAAAATTATAAAAACATTTCAGAAATTGCAGGAAAAATTTTAAAATTGCAAAAACATTTCCAAAAATTACAAAAAAAATTAAAAAATACAAAAACCTCCGGACGGTACATGAAGTGCCGTCCGAGAGATTTGGTGGTTTTTTTAATTGAAAAAAAAATAAAAATTCAAAGGGACGGCACATGAAGTGCCGTCCGAAGGATTGGGGGTTTTTTTAATTGAAAAAAAAATAATCAGGCGACGACACTTGAAGTGTCGCCCGACGATTTTTTTTTTTTTTTGTGGGACCGCACTTCGAGTGCCGTCACTCAAATATGGATAAAAGCTATATCCATTCTCAAATATAGCAATCGACTGTAGCAAATTATCGATAATATGAATATTTGACGAACAAGTACAACGCTTTTTTTAGCCAAATATCTATATTATAGATATTTAGCAAACGACTATAGATATTCTAATATGTAAAAACCCTCACCACCGCACCACGTGCTTAACCCGGTCCACAGTACCCCTTTTGTCCTTCCCTTTAACCAAAAGTACAAAACTACCCCATCCCCCACAAAACCCTAATCCCTCCTTTCTCCATCTATAAATACCGCCGCTTCACCCCCCGTCCGTTAATATCCTCTTCTCTAATTTATTTCTTTTTTTGATTTTTTAATTGTTAATTAAATGATATTTTAATTTTTATGAAGAAAAGATGGGAAAATGATGAGAGATTATTGCCGCCCCAGTCTTACGTTCTGTTCTTCGGATCAGTTACTGGTGATTGGTCTATTATTTTTCTGATTCCAATTTCTATTTTTTATTTTATTTTTTCCCCTATTTCTTCAATTATTTTTATGATTAAAACGGAGAAATGATGATCTCAAATCCATATACATGTTCTGCAATTTTGATGATGAATATATTTTACATGCACTACCATCTGATCTCTACCTATTTATTTTCTAATGAAATTATTCATTTCTTTTTGTGTAATTTGTTGAGAATTTTTGGTGTGCAGAAAATCTGTGATGAAAGATGCAATAGTCGCTGAATTAATAGATGATTATTTAAAGCAAATTATCACCATCTTTCGGCTGAGATTATTAATTCATTCGCTGCGCATTTAAAAATTGATTGATTTTGTTTTTGTTTCTTTCTTTTTAGTTTGATTTTGTAAATGCCATGAGGTATCTGATGCTCAGTCTGATTATGAATGGTTGGGTGTCTCGTTAGATTGGCTTACAGTGAATATTAGAGAAGGGAGCAGGCCTTGCGACACTGGTGCTCTTTTAATTAATGAGCTTTTTGTTACATTAATCCTGCTTACATTTTCTTCAGTTTTTCCAAATTATTGAGGGTTGTATCTCGAACAATCCGGGGATTGTTCGATATGTTTGTTATCTGTCTTTTTTGGTATATTTATGTCGGCGTTTATCTCGTGTAGTTCATCCTATCAGAATGCTACGAAAATATGCCATCCTTGCAACGTGATTAAGTTGCATTGACTCACATAATTGATTAATGGCTAAATTTGAAAACATTCTTCTGAACTATCTCATTTATATAGAAAACCTTGCTGAACTACTTGAACTTAAGTAGTTGTAAAATATATGTTTAAAGTATATTATGGAAAACTCTAATGGTGATATTGTGGTTCGCTGTCCCTCCCCTAAGTTACTTCAAGACCTTATAGAAAACTCTTCACTATCTATTGGCTCGATTTCTCTATCGATTCCTTAGTGGGTTCAAGCGTCACCTTCCTTTTCAGCTCTTAATATGAATCTGGCTGTTGTTACTCTACTGGGCCTGCCTCCTTTTTGCGACGCTCTTCATCGTATGAGCGATTTGGTTAAATGTGGGTAAAATTATTAGTATTGCTTCTGCTTCCAAACTGGCATCGGGTTGTATGCAAGTTGAAGCTACTTTTGAGATTCTTGATAAACAAGAGCGCATTGAGGCCTTTGTTCTTTGGACGGTCTTGTCTCTTTTCCAGTGACGGTTCAATACCACAGTCCATCTCTTTCGACCGGTTCTGAAAAGGTGATGACTTCTCTTCATCATCAAATCGCTTCTATGCCCTTTTTTTCTCCCTCTACTTTTCATCCTGGCGCCGATTCGTCCTCTAAAGCTCAGTGGAAAATTCCTAACAAGGCATCGGCGAAGAAAAAATTCAACGTCTCGAACAAATTACTGATCCCTGTTAGTAAGGCAAAGATTTTTCCTGCTAAACCTCCGAATCTTGTATGGATTAATCTTGATATCCAATCTTCTCAGTTAGCTAAAACCGTTCCCAAAACTACCTCTCTTCCGATCGTTCACAAGTTTCCCTCAGCAGAGAAGAGTGGTGTTGAGCCCCCACCCTCCCTTGTGCTTCCGCCAGCTGAGGCTTCTCCCACTGCCCACAAGATCTCAGCATCGGGCTCTGATTGGCCCAAATGGGACGTCAATCCTCATTTTGAGTCTGACTGGCTACTTTTTCAAAAACAAGCGTATTTTCTCGCATGCTCTTCGGCTGATCCTGTTCTGTCGCCCATTAAGGTCAAAAGCGATAAGACTTCAAAAGCATCATCTTGGACTGAGAACGATATTCTGTTAGATGAGGAAGAGGAGGATTGCAAGGACTTTGCCGATTGTAAGATATGTTCTTTTATGGTTTTTGGATTCTCTTTTGCTATATCGTTTAGTGTGTAATTGTTTTCTTTAAGATTGGTGGGTTTTAGTATTTCCTTTAGCCGGTTTGGTTCCCAACCGTGCTACTATTTTCCTATCGTTCTTTTAGCTAGAGGTATTTGTTCTATTTCTCCCAGCATTAAGAGGGCGATGCACGCATTATTAAGTGTTTTTCTGCCTCTTGTTGGAGCTATTTTCTTTTCTGGATTGTTCTCTTCGTCGATATCGAAGATCGGCCATCCTACATGCTACCCCCGTAGTGCTGCATATCCTCTTGTCCCATTACGACCCCTATAGCTTCAGATTTCCATTCCATTTCGTCCACTTTACCGAGCAAGAGATTGTCCAGTTATTGGCCTTCTTCGACGCTGGAGTCCAATCCCCGTGTCATCCGTTCGATTACGAGCCAAATCGGGTGCTTTTTTCAACCACCTTCATTCATCATCTTGTTCGCAAGAATCTGAGGCCGATTCTGGGAGTCTGCCTCTAGGCTCGATTTTTCAACTTCAATTTGAACACTGTTCTGATAGTGAGATTATTTCCAACTCATTATCCTTAGGTTTTAAGCCTCTTTCTTCTCCTTCGTCTTTAATTTTTTCTATTAAAAACAAAGAAAGATCTAGAGTTAGAGCGTTCAAGGTGTTTAAATGATTACCCTCTCTTGGAACATAAGGGGACTTAATTGTCTCGATAAGCAAAGATCGATTTTCCAAATGATTTCTTCTTCTCGTTGTGACCTCATTTCCATCCAAGAATCTAAACTTGAGTCCCTATCCGCTTCGATTCTAAGGACTTTATCTCGAAGTGGATCTCTTTAGACGCCGTAGGAGCGAGGGGAGGTATTCTCTTTGGTTATAAAGAATCCATTTTTTCGCTTATCTCTATTAAACGCCTCAACTATTTCCTTGTTGTTCAACTGTTGTGAATTCCTATTAATTCCATTCTGACGGTCATTTCCGTTTACGGCCCATCTTCTTCTGCGGGCCGGCCACTTTTCTGGACTGAATTCCAATCTCTTCTCCCCTTCTCGAACGGTTTGTGTTTATTCTGTGGTGATTTTAATGTTACTAGATTCGCCTCGGATCGATCTAGTCCTTCGTCTTTAGGCAATCACTGGTTCAACGATTGCATCAGATCATTACAATTGCATGACAGTCCTTTGTCGGGGAGATCGTTTATTTGGTCTAACCTTTGCCACCATCCCACGATGGCGAAGCTTGATCGTTTCTTGGTTTCCAATGATTGGATTGATCGTTTTCACAACTCATTCGCTCAAGCACTACCCAACCCATCGTCTGGCCATGTTCCTATCGTGCTTCACTCTGATTTTTCTTTCACTCGCAAACATCAGTTCAGATTTGAAAAATTCTGGCTGCAAGACCAGGTTTTTGTTAATTTAGTCATTGAATGCCTTTCAGCGATTTCAGGATCTTTCGGTTTGGGAGCCATCCTTCTCAAACTTCATGCGATCAAATTCGGTTGTAAGATTTGGCGCACTGAGAGGCAATTCAACACTAACTTTCTTAAAAAAATTTTCTATCCACCATTGAATCCATTGATAAAATGGAAGAGCGTGGACCAATCTCGTTTGATTTATTCAACGAACGACAATCTTGCAAAATGGATTACTCGAATCTCCTTCGTCAAGACCATTTGAAATGGGCTCAAAGAGCAAAATTTCGATGGCTCAAGGAGGGAGATTGCAATACAGTTTTCTTTCATAACTTTGCTTCTCACAGGCAGAGATGTTCACATCTCTACTATTTCCCAAGAAGGGATGGAACTCTCGTCTATCGAGGACATTCACCATTCTTTCCTCCTCTTTTATAAAAACCTCCTTGGTTCTTCCAAACCTAGGACCCTGAGTCTGGATTAGGACCAACTATATGGGGAGGTACCAAACGACCTTTCTTCTCTTGAAGCCCCATTTTTTATGGACGAAATCAAAGCCGCGGTTTTCGTCTTAAAAAGCGACGCCGCTCCTGGTCCGGACGGTTTTCCGGCTCTTTTCTTCCAAAAATTTTGGTTCTGGTTAAAGGATGATCTCTTCCAGATGTTTTCTGACCTGCATACTGGGTCTTCTTTTGACCGCATCAACTATGCACATATTGTTCTTATCCCTAAAATTTTAGGAGCGAACACGGTGGCTAATTTCAGGCCGATCAGTCTCGTCAATACCACTTTCAAAACCATTATGAAGGTCCTTTCTACTAGGCTCGGGAAAGCTATTTCTCCCCTTATCGATCCGGCGCAATCGGGTTTCATTAAGGATAGATTCATTCTTGATAGCGTGGCTGCGGCCCGAGAAGTGATATCCTTTTGTCATAATACCAAGTCAGAGGGTATCCTTCTCAAACTGGATTTTCAAAAAGCTTACGATAACGTTTGTTGGGATTTTCTCTTCGATATTCTTATTCACAGGGGTTTCGGCCCCAAGTGGATTGCTTGGATCAAATCCAGTCTTTTTGCGGGGACATCTTCCATTCTCATTAACGGATCGGAGGTCACAAATTTAAGATTAAATGTGGGCTTAGGCAAGGTGACCCTCTTTCTTCTCTTCTTTTCTCACTGGTGGCAGATGTGTTCAGCAAACTTCTCCGCAATGCTTGGGAAGCCCAGGTTATCGAGGGTCTGGGTGGATCCCAATTCTTTAGTGGCGTCCTGAACCTTCAGTATGCAGATGATTCTATCATTCTGGCCAAACCAAATACTCAAACACTCAGAAATCTGAAACTTCTGCTGTATTGTTTTGAGCTAGCCTCAGGTCTCTCTATCAATTTTTATAAATCCTCGGTTGTCTGGTTGGGAGGTTCCCCCAACAGACAGAACGGAGTCTCTGAATTTTTTAATTGCCCGGTTGCCTCGTTCCTTGTTACCTATTTGGGCATTCCTCTGAGATGGGGTAAATTCCATAAATCGGATTGGTCTCCCATGATTGATAAAGTTGAATCCAGACTTTCGGTGTGGTCTGGGAAGCAACTATCCCGCGGTGGCAGATTAATGCTGCTCAATTCTGTTCTTTCTTCCATTCCTCTTTACATGATGTCGTTTTTTTTCTCCCATCTTGGGTGATCAAAAGAATTGATCAGATTAGAAGCAATTTCCTCTGGTCTGGTTCTTCCTCTTACAACTCCGGATCGCATCTATGTAACTGGAAACTCATTTGCACCTCGAAAAGAGCGGGAGGTCTGGGGGTTTTAGACCTTAGACACCTGGCTTTACTTGGTAAATGGATTTGGAGATTTCTCAAAATTGAGGATCTCCCTTGGATAAAATGTGTCAAATCCAATTACTTTGGTACCAATGAGTGGTGGTTTTTTCCAGATCAGCCTCATAGATTGGCATCCCCCTTTTTGAAAAGCATTTGGAAAGCGTCAGCGGCCTGCCTTTTTTTGTGGTTTAAGCCACGGGTGTGCCGATGGTTCCAGGACTAGGTTCCGGACAGATATCTGGATCAGTCATTCTTCCTTAGCCTCTGCTTATCCATCTATTTTTCGTTTGGCGTCAAACCCTTGGGCTTGGGTGTCTGACTACCTTAGCATAAATGATGGTATTAGGGAATGGTCGATACCTCTATCGGCCATTCTTCCTCCTTTATTAGCCCAGGTTTGGGATCACCTGATTGACACTCTCAACAGTGCAGTGTGGTACGACAAAGAGGAATTTTTTTGGCGATGGAATGCATCGAAGAATTTCTCTGTCAGTTCTTTTTATCGTTTTCTTAATTTTAGAGGTATTCTTTCTCCTTTCTACGACCTGGTTTGGAAATCGTGCGCTCCTTTGAAAGTTAAAATATTGGTATGGTTAGCCCTCAACAATAAACTTCTTACGGTTGATAATCTCAACAAGAGAAATCTCGCATGGGGCCAATTATGCCCCCTGTGCCATGCGTTGCCCGAAAATGGCAATCATTTGTTTGTAGAATGTGACTACTCGCGTTCACTTTGGAAAATCTCTGTCCTCGCGTGGGAAGAGCCCAACGTTCCTCTTAGTCTGTTTGATTACTGGACGAAGCGCCCCCATAATCGGGCCTTCCACAAATCGTGGATCCTTTCCTTTCAAATTATATTATGGTTAATTTGGAAGGAAAGGAATAACAGATTATTTCGTCAAAGTTACTCCTCCACGCGTTCGTTAGCTAACGAGTTCTTGTACTTATTCAAGTTTTGGGTGTCCTCGTTAAATTTAGAAGCGAGAGACGCTATGTTGGCTGAGCGTCTAGAGAATGCATCAGTTTGCCTTATTAATCTCAATGCAATTTAATTTTTTCGCTCACCTGAATGATTTTCTTTCTTGATCTCTCGTGTTACAGTGTGTTTTTTTCTTTACTTGCATCTTTTTATAAGACTGTTCTTTATTTGGCTTATACCTATTTTTGAAGTTAGAGTGGTGGTCCTTAACGTTCTCTTTTTTCCTTGACGATTTCATTGTTCGCAGGAATGAAGGATTAGCAAGCCTTCCTTTTGTTCGATTTTGATCCCCGTTCTGTATGGACTCTACTGCTTTTGGTTCACTCTGATGTTTGTCTGTGGGTTTAGGATTTTGTGTTCTCTTCCATAGCATCCCAGTGCAGTTCGCCTGTTTACTTCGATCTTTTTCTTTGGTGTTGCATCGGTATGGTTTGATCAGTTCTTTACTCATAATGAACGATCTTTTTACCTTCTCGGCGATTCCGGAGCTTCTCAGAATCATGGTCGGGTTGTTTTGTTGCTGTGTTCCTTCTTGGTGAACAGCGTTCGGAGTTTCGGCGATGTTGGGCTTTTTGTTCGGGGATTTTCATTTTCATGTTCCTTTTTACTTGGATGTCTATGTTTCTAACCTGCTATCGATGCATACTGCACTTGTATTACCTGTGCTGTTTGGATGCTTAGTGTTATAGTGTACTACGTTCTGCTGTTTTCTTTTATTGTCATCTGATTGCTTTTTGTTCTATTGGTGGAGCTTTTGGTTATGACCTTTTCTTTGTTTTCTACCATGTTGTTTGCTTGGCATTTGCTGTGGTTGTTTGTTGGTTTTGTGTTTCTTCAGTCACCGATACCTTGGTGGGGGATTGTTTTATTGCGATCCAATTGCCCTGCTCTGTTGTTTGCTGCTTCAGCAAGGAGAGGCCCTCGGGAGAGTTCGCTGCTCTCCAGTTCGCCTCAGTGTAGCTTGATGCTTAGCCTGGATGTTTGGATGGGGTGCTGACCCCGAGTCGTTCTGTATTGTTGGTTTTGGCTGTGTTTTATTCATCTGTATAGTTTTTTTTGGTCACTTGTTTAGTTTTAGCGATGTTTTATTTTTATCGTTTTACATCTTGTAAGACCTTCCTATTGTAATCGTTTATTATTAATGCATGGCTGGAGTCTTTCGACTCTATCCGTTTCATCAAAAAAGTATATTATGGAAAAAATTCCAGTTAATGTTGTTATCCGATATATCCGATAACAACATTTATTGTTGTAGGTTGGTTCAAAAAATATTACAGTTTTTTTGTTATTGACAAAATCTTGCTCATTTTAGTAGAAAGCTTTACAGTGTTTTTGATATATCAGATATATCGGATAGAGCCAAAAGGCTCCAGTCATTAAAAAATATATTAATTAATAAAACAGTAATAATACAAACAAATATCAATGGTTTTACAAGAGGAAAAACAAAAATAAGCGAATAAAAAGGAATACAATAATAAGCAGCAAAACAGAGGGTATAATTACGGCAAGATGCACCACACCGCTACCAGAGCGGGAGCAAATGGCCCGAAGACGCAAGCAATAAGGAGATCAAAATCAAAATGCCGTACCCGAAAAAGGAGCTGGACCTAAGCAACCGATCCAAGAAAACTGGAGGAATAAACTCCTCCCACGACGATATTTAACTCCACTAGCAGTCTAGAGGGACTCTAGTGACACAACGGCAGTAATGCACTGCCTACATCAGGGATGTCAACGAGAAGGCAATACTCAACTGTGCCCTAGCTGAAAAGCAGACACGGAACTTGCTTTCTCGCAAGAAGCCGAGCACTCACTCGAATCTTCGAAAGATCGAAAACTTTCTTATTGTAACCTCGCTTGACGGGGGGATGGGCAGCCCTCGCAGAAGGGGGCGAAAACGCCTCAAGGTCAGATGAAGAAGTGTCTACAATGATGGGCCGCGAAAGCTTTACAGTGTTAAAGGGAGTTTTTTACAACTATATTTGATTTTGGTTGTTTTGCACATAAAAAAGTGTAGTGAGTTTTTTTACATAAAGGGTATAGTTTAAATGGGCTTTTTTAAATTTAGTCTTGATTAATGGCTTGAATGAATGAATTTTAAATTTAGTCTTGATTACCGCTACTACAGAAAGACAAATCTAGATCTGTCAGAAATTCTAGAAAATAGGCTTTCTGCCGGTTCCAGCGAATATATACACGACATATGAAAGTTACAGAAACTAGGTTGAAACTCCTGTTCTTTTCAGATTTTATGTTCAGGTAGCTGGTTATAGATTGTATAAACACATATGAAACCGATCAGAAAACTCATCAATTAAATCTACAAAAATTCAGGGTGATTCCTACACATGTCTAGTCTCAGTAAATTAATCTCATATTTTTATTTTACTGTTAACATGTTCTATTTAATTATGAAACAGAAAGATACGCATGAATTTGGGAATCTGGAAATTCAGACACAGCTGCACTAAAATACTGATATCTAACAGATTATAACTCGGAGTTCAATTCTGTCAAAAGTTCTGGAAAATAGACTCATGGGGCTATAGATCATACTGAGAAAGTTATTTCAAATTACAATAGTAACAAGATCGAAAATCTAATACAAAATGAAACAAACAGCAGGCCAGAATTTAGTTTGATACGAATAGGTAATAATTTCATCATACAAACGTATTATTCATAATAATCAATAAACAAAGTGCTATTAGATGTTTAACATGTAGATTTCTAGATTTAAGATGCAATTTTACAGTCATGGTAATCAATTCATTAAACCAAATTTAATCGACATATTCAATTCATCAAACATTTCAATAACATGGTTCTAGTTATTTTTTATGTAAACGTGCATATGCAATGTACAAGAGGGACTAAGTTTTAAATCAAAGATATAGGCACGATGTTAAGCATATATTGGGTTAGCTCGTGTAAACCCTCAATACACTTAACAGAATCAAATAGCAGTACGATAAAAAGGATTTGGATCTATTTGTAGAGATCAAAGAATTTCGAACAAAATAATAAACTAGTTCAAGAAGAGACTTACCTTTTAGATGATAATTTCGAATATAAAGAATAACGGGATGAGAATCCTGGGCAACGAATCTACGAATACAGAAACATGAAAACACGTGCGAGAAAAGTGCAAATACACACACAGCCAATCAAATCCCAACACAAAACAACAACACAACAACTCCAATCCCCCACAAAATAGCATACACCAACTCCAATCCTCCACAAAATAGCAAACACAAATCCAATCCCCTACACCAAACAGAAAATCCAAAAGCTCCCCCTACTCTTTGCAAACCAGTCGACGGAGAGAGAGAGAGCGGCTCAACGGTGGGGGACTAGCGATGCTGGTGGCGAGGGCTGCTCGGGAGTGCCAGATGGCGGTGCTCGCAATCGTGGGGCGACGCAGTGAAGAGCGACGACGAGGGGGATGATCGGTGCTCTGTTTCTCTTCACCGAAACAGAGGAACGGGATGGAGACAGGGCTTGGTGAAGACGGTGGTTGAGCGGGATGGCGAGGACAGCGGAGCACAGGGACGAAGGCGGGATGATGGGTTCGAGTGGTGGAGGCGATGGGATACGGCAGAGGGGAAGGGTGGAGGTGAGAGGGACTTCGAAGTTTGGATGAGAGAATAGCGACGAGGGCTAGGGGAGCAACGAGGAGGGGGGTCGACGAGGAGTGGTGGTGGTCGGAGGACGGGAAGGCAAGGAGTCGAAGGTGTTGAGTTGGCTTGAAAATGAAACAGAGAGAGAGAGAGAGAGAGAGTCGGGGTGTGAGGTGAGAGAGGGCGGCGGAAGAGAGAGGGTGATTAAAAAAAATTAGGGTTAATTAATATTTTTAGTATTAATGGGTATTTATAGGGTAATTTGAGATATGGGGTTTTGGGTTGCGGGTTAATGGGTTTAGGCTGCAAAAAGAGAAGAACAAATATAAATCAATGAGATAAATATATAGCGGATCAACTCAAACTCAAAACACAAAGGAGCAAAATTTGTAGTGAGCCAAAAATAGCAGGATTTAAGCCAAAAGAGTTCAGAATAATCAAAAGAGAATAAATGAACCCAAGAAAAGCAAAAAGTTTATTATTAAAATGAAGTCAAATACAAATAATCAAGAAAAATAAAATAAAATACAATAAAATCTAAAATCAAAAAATAGGGAGAAAATAATTAGCATTATAGGGTTTATAAAATAAAATAATAATCATCATAATAGTAACAACAATAATCTCTACTATTATAATGGGAGAAGGCCTTAGTGGTATTTGTCATCAATTTTTTTTTTTTTAGTCATTTTGTCATTTTGAAGCCAAATGGCTCATTTTTGTAAATATTTTCGAAAGTGGACCAGTTTGGTAAATATTTTCGGCAGTGGATCAGTTTGGAAATTATTTTCCTTTTTTTGTCTTTTTCCTTCTTCCTCCGCGTGCACGTGCGAAAGTGGACCAGTTTGGTAAATATTTTCGACGGTGGATCAGTTTGGAAATTATTTTTCTTTTTTTTTTGGTCTTTTTCCTTCTGCCTCCACGTGCATCGCACGTGCATGATACTAGTAATAATAATAGCAATAGAAATAATAATAATAGTAACAATAATAACAATAATAATAATAATAAAATAAAAATAATAATCATAATGATGATAGTAATAGCAATAACAACTATAGATTATATAAAATAGGAATTGAGTTTAACACATTTATCAAAATAATCCAACTAGTAAAAATAAATTTGATTTGGGCTAAAATGTAAATAGTCAATCAAATAGGAATAGAAAACGAGTTCAAATATACCATTATTCGAAATAAATATAATTGTTGATTAGAAAAACACTTTAATATAAAATCCAAATCGAATTTAACAAATAATGAATTTATAAATATCGAAATACAGAAAATATTAAGGAAATATGTATTTGCGGAAATGGGGTGTATCATTAGACTGTGGGCACGTCAGCTAAATGCAACTGACGCAATGCTGATAAAAAAACTAGTGACTTCCCAAACTTACCAATCAATATTGATACAAAGGAAAATGTGTGGTCAAATCACAAGTATCAGTGTATGCCATACCCTATAGTCTAATGCATAATTCCAAATTCACGTAATGCACTGACTCTAATACAATTCATTGAAAACATATGCATCGCATACTACATACCTTTTCAAATGCAACTTTAATAAAAACATATGCATCCCATACTACATACTTTTAAAGGAGTTCATAGTCTCCAGAACACAGGGTTTGATCCCCCGTTATACATTCTATTCTTGTACTCATTTCAGTTCCTAACAATTAATTACTGATTGATGAGGTTGCAGTTGTTTTGTCTAATTTCTCTGGTTCCATTACCTGCTATACATTCTATTCTTGTACTCATTTCAGTTCTTGACAATTAACTAAGGACTGATGAAGTTGCAGTTGTTTGGTCTAATTTCGCCACTGGAGTCAATAGTGGTATCCAAGTTTTCCACTATTCCCCGGCACCCGGACCTTACTTAAAAGTTGTGACGAACATCAAGGTAGCCCGCAAGCTCACCAAGTGGTGCCAAGACACGTACAGCCACACTCTAGTTCTTTGTCCGTACCCAACAACATAGAACTTGACGGATTGGTAGGGTTCATCCCCTACTTCCGACAGGAGCACCTCCCGTTCTTATCACAGTACTTCAGGAATCAACATATGAGATTACGCAACCCGTGCTCCCAACAAGTGAGAAGGCACTGCACTTGTTCCCTTGACAGGCAAGTACAACCACCCGACTAGTGCCTGTCCTAACAATACATTACTATTTCTAATTTACAGGATATTACTATCTAGTGCACCAATCCTATCCAGGTTTTAGTGACAACAACTAATATCTAGAACAGACACGTGTTTAGTGAAATTTGGTCAATTACTTACTAGTTAATTACCCCTAGTCTTTCTATAATGTTCTCAAGTGGAACCCATCTTGACCTAACAAATCATATGACATTGGCGACTCGATCTTCGTCAATCGCCATCGCCTCTAGCTTGGATCTCGACAATGTTTCCGACCCGCGATCAACCTTCCTTGGTTAAAATCCGACGACGCACGAGAAAATGCCTCATCCACAACAACTCGAGGTGATAAGGTTACTAATTATCAAGGGTCAAATGGATTGATAGTCCTAAGGTGATAATCATTACCCTAAACAAGCTAATGTACATAGCCATTCACATCTCAATACAGAAGACATTAACAAGTCTAATTTAAATATGTTCAATTCATGATTCATAAGCTAACTAATAACTATCTAACTCCAATATAGCCTTAATATGACAATGACTTACACATTTCCAAAACATTAAGCTATTCATCCAATCCTACGACTGGTGCTAGTTGCAAAAATCACAATTAATTACTTAATGAAATACCATATTTTAAGATTCTACAAAAAGTTCTTTGAATTTACTTTACTTTTTCAGTTGGAAACTTTCTCAAAATAGTTCATTTTGATGGCGAAAAGTGGCTAAAATTGATGTGTAAAAATGTCCAGTTTGACAGAAGCTGTCAACCAGTTTCACATTAAACTCAATTAAAAATAACAAATGTACTAAAAAAATTATGAACTTTGTAGGTATGTTCTAGACACATAAGAGCAATACATATCCACCAAAATTTGGCTCAAAATCCATGTATAAAAAAAGTTATGACAATTTGAATAGGATGTCAAATTTTCAAACAGCAACCACACTGTTTCTTAACAACAATAAGAAGTTGTATTTTAAAGGAATAGCAATTCTTATTCAAAAATTATGAAACTTGATGGAAATGTTTCAAACTAATTTAGTATACTACTGTAAAAATTTCAAGTTCAAACTCCCTTTTATCATATGGTTAGGTTTTCAGGGTAACAAGTATTCATAATGAAAACAGAGATGAAACAAATTTATCCCAGTGTAGAAACATGATTTTTGTTAAATATCAAATCATCTTAAAAAATTGCCAAAATTGGTGGGATTGCTGTAGACACATATAAGAAACAAGTTTTAAAATTTCAGCTTAAAACACCTTATATTTTGGAATGAATGCATTTCCCAATGGAACACAAAATTCTTGAAACGGAACCTAAAGATAGTTCAATGTTTTCCATACACAGTATAGATGTAGCATTTTCTAAAAATATCAAACATCATCCAAAAATTGTGAAAATTTTGGAAAATTGATATAGACATGTAAGAGAACGTACTTCAAAATTTCAACTCTAAATTTATGGTAGACAATGAGATATGAATTTTATAATCAAACATGCAAGATTCAAACAGAGCAGAAAACTTATCTCACACCAGAAACATGTTCGAATTTATTAAAATATCAAATCATATTCAAAATTTTCAAAATTTGGTGGAGTCCATAGGGACATTGTCATACTGTAAAAATTTCAAGTCTAAATTTCATCATATTACCAAGATACAATTTTTTCTAATCAAACCATGCTAAAATCACATCTTTTGTTCATCACAAGCATCACCAACACTAGTATCTAACGTATGAGAATATCATGCCTACATCCATCACAATCTCAATTCTATAACAACAAATTATTCAAAAAAAGTCAAACATAAATTAGGAGAGACACCCACAATTTGAAGTTGATTTCTTCTTCCTTGTGGCTCCTCCTTCTAGCCCTTCCATCTTTGACCAAAATTGATGGGAGAAAATATTTTGGGATGTAGGAATTTAGGAAATTGAATTAAGGAATTTGGAGTACGAATTTTATTGCATTACTAGGAAAGAAAAATGAAGAAAAATGGCGTGAAAATAGTTATATACTATTTTGCGGGGTCTTACAGTCTTCTTGGGACGGCAGGTCCGACTCTTAATTTCTTCATTTCTTCCATGCCTGACAGGTAGATCCAGAGATCACGTGGCCTTGTTTATATCATGTTCTCTGACAATTGCGGTCACTATTGATCTTATAGGCTGAGCATTGACCGCAATAAGTACTGTAACTTTTGTGGAGGACTCCATTTGCTTATAAATCTCATTCCTCTTCACTCGATTCTCTTATCGTAAGGGTGAGTGGTCGATATGTTGAGTTGTAGCTTCGCTGTCCGAGTGTTCGACCAGGAAGGGATCGGAACTCGTGCTTGTGGTTTCGGGCTGCTTGCCCCAGGTTTCGAGATTTGAGGATTTACCCTCGAGACCTGAGAGGCATGGCCCATTCGCGGTCAGACACGTCCATGGCTCGGGGTCGTTTGGTCCGGTTGGGAGTTCTCGTACTGGAAGCTTTGGTTCGTGGGATCCCGTTGAAAACTCATCATGTACGTCTCAGATTTCGAGACCAGATGACTGCTATCGGTATCTGAAGGATGGGGCTGAATGTCCACCCTTCGCAGTGGGCTTAGGAATTAGCCCGAGAGGCAGGGGCATTGATCTGGTGCTTGTACGTCGCTTGGGCATCTTTGGTGCGACTCCCCGAACTCACCATCCGAGGAACCCTCAAGGTTGAAGTTTGCAGGGGCGCCCGTGTCCGGTCCGTGCGGTCGGATCAGAATATTTTTGCTAATATTCCTGCTGGGGTTTCGTTACCGGGGCGCATCAGGTTCGGCCCGTCAGTGAGGAGAGGTGCATTGTATGAGCGTTTAGCTTTAACTTGGTCGTAACTTTGTTGTAACTATTTAATTTGCCAATTGCGGACTGCCCACCGCCCTTATTTCTCTTGCTTAATAGAAATCTTGTTGTTGGTTTGTGTAAACCATAGAACAGGTAGACTCGTTCTTGTTGAGGTTTTGGCCTAAAGTGCGGAGTCCAAGACAACCCAGTTGTAGAGGTTCAGCCTCGGAAGCCACATGGAGAGTGCGGTGAGGTGAGACCTTGTGATGGCTCCTGAGGATGGGCCTCGGATCATATGCCGAGGGCGTAGACAGCAAAGGCTTATGGGAGCCCATGATGGTCGACCTTAGATCACATGCCGAGGGCGTAGAGAGTAAGGCATATGCGTGCTCATGATGGTTGGCATCAGATCACACATCGAGGGCATAGAGAGTACGGCCTGTGCGAGACCAAGATGGTCGGCCTCGGATCACACACGAGGGCGTAGAGAATAAGGCATATGAGAACTCATGACGATCGGCTACGGATCACACGTCGAGAAATTTATCTGGGCCTCACTAATCACATGACATGGCACGTGTTTGCTTATGTCACATGTTGATGCATTCAATGTGCCTATAGAGTTGTAGCGTCGTCCATATTAAATGTGGGTAGTTGGGGAGTTCTCTGTGGTCTATAAAATTCTCGCTGCCGCATGTTAGACTCATAACTTTCCCAACCTCCCATCTTCAACTTGCGATGTCTTGGTATTCAGCGGGGCCTGTGGTGAGCTGCTTGAAGATCTGTCCATGGATCAAGGGCGGTGGGAAGATGGCTAGAGGGGCTGGGCTCGACCCCACTAGGATCGGTGTATAGTTGGGGGACCCATCTTTGTCCCGGGTTTTGAGATCTGAAGGATTTCCTACTGGATCCCGGGGGTAACGATGTTGCTCTATTCTTTCCCCTCGGTACTTGGTGGGATCTTCCCGTCTAAGACCCCTCGTGCAGATGCTGCAACTTTCGTGAGGCTCAGAGAGGAGATGAGTACTACTTCTTGGGGTCAGTAGAGGTATCCCGGATTTCGGGATCTGAGGTCTGAGGTCCCTAGCCGGGGGCAGGGATGAGACTTCCCTTCCTTAAAGAGAACTCTCTCAAGATGAGGGAGTCACCGTCGGGGTCGGGCATGCACGATGCCTTCCGTTTTGACACGGCAAGTGAATCCCCTGTATAGGCCTATCGCCCTGTCTGGCCTAGCATGCTCCCTTCATCATCATCTCTTTCTATCTCGGGGCACCACCTCTGCACTTGGGGCAGGCATGACACCTCTTCTGCACTCGAGGCGTTGGAGATGGCGATGAGCCGGGGTGTAATCCAATCGTGATCCGATGCTGAAGTGCGAGACGACTACATGGTGTGCGACAAGCGACCTCAGCTGTTGCTGAAGTGTGAGACGAGTGGGAGAGGGTGCAAGCGGTAGTTTACTTGGTTCTGTTGTAATTGCCAAAATGCAGATTGACCACCGCCCACTTGTAATTATTTTTCTTTTTTATGAAAGGCATTTTTGTCTCGATCCTTTGTTCGTGCGTGTGGTTTGTTCCCTATTTCTGGCATGCATACCCTCAACGTCAGATGCCATGTCGAGAGAGGTACCCAACAGAGCTTTCGGCGATGAAGCTTCCTAGTCGTATCTGCACCATGAGGGGGATCCTCCAAGGACTTTTGGCGTTGGAGCCTTCAGCATCTGATGCCAACTATGAGGGGGATTTTTGGTGTTGATGCCTCCGACATTGGATGCCAACCACGAGGGGGATTTTCACGTTGAAGCCTCCGGCATCGAATGCCAAACTCGAGGGGATTATCGGGGGATATCCTGCAAGGATTGAGGCGGGGCCTCAGGTGCCCATTACAAGTGACTGAATAAATTGAAGTTGGGATGAAAATTAAATTCTATTCATTGACAGCTGAAGACAAGTACATGGGTCGGCTTTGGAAGGTCTTTTTACAAGTGCGGACCCCTGGGGGTCTTCGTGGAATTTCATCAAATGTTCTGCATTCCAGGTCTTCTTGACTACCCTGCCCCCTGGGCTTCAATTCGGTATGTTCCTAGGTGGACAACTTTGGAGACCCTATACAGACCCTCCCAGTTAGGCGCTAGATTTCCTCTCTTGCTCGGCTTGGATATTTCAAGGTGCTTGTGCACAAGGTCGCTTTCTTTGATGTCTGCCGGCCGGACCTTCTGATTGTAAAATCGCTCCACTCTTTATTGGTAGATGTTTCTTCTGATGATCGCCCTTTCTCGTACTTCGTCGAGGAGGTCTAGGTTGGCCATGATGCCGCTTGAGTTGGAATCCTCCTCAAAGCTCATGATCTGTGATGATGGTAATCCGACTTCCAAGGGAATTACTACCTCGGTTCCGAAGGTCAGGTTAAAGGGAGACTCTCCCGTGGGGATCTTCTTGGTCATGCGGTAGGACCACAATACACTAGGCAGCTCGTCAACCCATAGTCCCTTGGCGGTGTGTCTAGTTACTTTTTGAGGCCGTCAAGGATTTGTCGGTTGGTGTTCTCGGCCTAGTCGTTGGACTATGGGTGTGAGACGGAGAAGAATCTCTGTTGAATTCCAAGGCCTTCACAAAATATGTGGAAGCCCTTTCCTGCAAACTGGGTATCATTGTCAGTGATGAGGATTCTTGGTATTCTGAACTAGCAAACGATATGCTTCCAGAATAATTGTTGGGCCCGGCGCTCTGTGAAAGTGGTCAGGGGATCTGCCTCTACCCATTTCGTGGAATAGTCCATAGCTACAATGAGAAAACGCCTCTGGCTTGTGGCTTTGGGGAATGGTCTGACCAGGTCCATTCCCCACATGGCAAAAGGGGCTAGACTGGTGAGGGGCTTGAGATTGGCTTTGTAACACTCCGCCCCAATACTCATAAATTTTTTAATTATTTTTAGAAGACAAATTAATACTTATAATACAATTGCCCACCACAGGCTGCCTCTCAAAAGGTGGTTAACCAATTAGGTGACTCTTGATCATAGGCAATTATATTTATACTCAATTAATTTTTGTATACTCCTGATATGGGATAACTCTAATACCCTCTTTCCCCTAATCAATAGAACCTAAGGCCCGTGGGCCCTAGTGCCACGTCACCCATTTGAAGACACAGCAGGTCTTCATCTTCACCGGGTGGGCCCCTAAGCTTGGTGACGTTAGCAACGTCACCCTCAAACCAACACACACAGCACGTTGCTGTGCTGTTTCTCTTTTTTTTTCCCATGGGCCCCCCTTTCTCAACCTCTTCTCTCTCCTCATATATATATATATATATTACACTATTCAAAAATTACGGGGTATTACATACACCCCACCTTTAGAAATCAACGTCCTTGCTGAGTACAGGATATACAATCTAGCACAGGATCCTTCTTTCTAGACAATGTGGAGTTGTCCTCGATCCCAATAATTCTAGAGATCAGTCCCACACTGCAGGTACACAGCTCGATAATTTCGGGGACAATTTCACACCGCAGATCATACTGAGGCCCTTTCCCACACCCAGTGTTGAAAGTCGGCTCTGATACCATTTTTAACGCTCCGCCTTAATACTCAGACAATTTTTATTATTTTTAGAAGATAAATTAATACTTATAGTACAACTACCCAGCACGAGCTGCCTCTCAAAATGTGGTTAACCAATTAGGTGAGGTGACTCTTGATCATATGCAATTATATTTATACTATATTATTCTAGTATTAATCCTGATATGGGACAGTTCAAACCAATCCGCTGCTTCCTTTCTTTTTGCATCGCTGACGTCATCCGCAGACAAACCCCCCCTCAGGTGGGCCCCCATGCCACGCCAGCACGCTTAGACGAAACACAGCGAAACCCTCTGCACGTGGGCCCCTCCCATTGCCACGCTGGCAATCAGACAGAGCACAGTGCTGCTGCTATCCTTTGACCGTGGGTCCAACTGTGGAAATCTCACACAGCCCTCCCCTATAGCAAAACTCTATAGGTCGAGCCCCCTTATTTATTATATACCTATATATTTATTTCTTTGAAATTACGGGGTATTACAGGCTTGGGGCAAGTGGTGGACCGAGGAGAACCTCTAGCATGGGCCACACTTCTTTACCATGTCTTGGGCATCTTGCAAGATGGTCAGCCAGTAGTACCCATGGTTAAGTACTTTCCTCACAAGTGACCTGCTGCCATGTGGCAGCTGTCGATCCCTGCATGCATCTCCTCAAGAGCATACTTGGCCTCTTCTGGTGACAAACATTGAAGGTATGGCCTGCCATTGGACTTTGTGTAGGAACGCTTGTAGTGCACGCCGTCGATAAGCACGAACCTCTCGGCCCTAACCCTGATCCTTCTAACCTCGGAGGCATCTTGAGGAAGCTCCCTATTTCTCAAGTAGTTTAGGATAGGGTCCATCCAGGTCGGTTTCTAGGTGGGTGGGTCTAGACAGAGGACTTTGGAATTTTCCTTGTTGATGCTTGGTCAAACGAGGTCCTCTACCAGGACTGTCCGGTCTAAACCCTCGAAAGAGGAGGATGCCAACTTGGAGAGGGTGTCTGCCAGGCTGTTCATTTCACGAGGGATCCTGATGATGAATTCGTCTTGAAAGACAGTCAGGAGGAGCTTGACTGGGGCCATATATTTGACCATTTGGGCATCGCGGGTTTCATATTCTCCGCATTGATTGATGATGAGTTGGGAGTCGCTGACGGCTTTGACCTGTTTTGCCCCTGTTTTTCGGGCTAAGGTGAGTCCGGCTACCAGGGCTTCATACTCTACTTCATTGTTAGTTGCCTTGAAGTTGAAGCACAGGGAGTATTGTATGATGAAGTCATCTGGACCACTTAAGATGACTCCGGCCCTGCTATCCTCTTCACAGGATGACTCGTCCACTTAGAGTTCCCAAATAGTCATAACTTGTAGAGTCTCGGGGATCTCAGGGATGGCGCATTTGGTAATGAATTAGGCAAGTGCCTGTCCCTTGATGGCCGTCGTCAGCTTGTAGCTGATGTCGTGCAGGCTTAGCTCGATGGACCACTTGATTTGGCAACTCGAGATCTCTGGCTTATGGAGTACTTTTTTTGGTGGCTAGTTCGTGAGGACCTTAACAGAATGAGCCTAAAAGTATGGGCAAAACTTCCGAGCAGCCATACCAGGGCGTAGGCAACTTTTTCTATTGGGTATCAGAGCTCAACATCATGGAGGATTTTGCTGACATAATAGATGTGCTTTTGAGCTCCGCCCTTTTCCCTGATCAGGATTGCGCTGAGAACCTGGTCTGAAGCCGCCAAGTAAAGGTATACCACCTCACTAGGCTCGAGTTTGCTGAGGAGAGGGGGATTGGAGAGGTATTCCTTAAGATGATCGAAAGCCCGTTGCTGAGGCTCTCCCCATTCGAAGTTCTTCGCCCCCCGGAGCATTGAAGAAAGGGAGGGACTTCTCCCCTGACTTTGAAAGGAAATGACCGATGGCAGCGAGATGGTCGGTGAGACATTGCACTTCTTTGACACTCTTTGGAGGGGCCATGTCTAAGATGGCTTGGATCTTTTTAGGGTTTGCCTCTATCACTCGTTGGCTAACCATAAATCTGAGGAACTTCCTTACGGTGACGCCAAATGTGCACTTGAAGGGGTTGAGTCTCATGTTGTGCTTTCTTAGGACCCCGAAGGCTTCTTCCAGATCATTCACATGGTCCCTGCCTCAGAATCTTTTAATGATCTTGTCATCGTAATTGACCTCCATGTTCTAGCCAATTTGATCTTTGAAGTCCCGATTAACAAGCCTCTCATAAGTGGAGCCTGGATTCTTCAACCCGAAGGGTATGGCCTTGTAGCAGTAAAGCCCCTGGTCGGTGATAAAGGCATCTTCAGAATGTCCGGGGGGTATATCTGAATTTGGTTATAGTTGGAGTAAGCATCCATGAAACTTAACAGTTCGTGTTCGAACGTAGCATTGATTAGGGCGTCGATGCTGGGAAGGGGGAATGGATCTTTAGTGCGGGCCTTGTTGAGGTCGATGAAGTAGATACACATCCTCCATTTGCCGTTGGCCTTCTTGACCAGTACGTCATTAGCCAACCACTCTGGGTAGTTGATCTCTTGAATGAACCACACGAAGAGGAGTTTGTCAATTTCTTCCTTCATCTCTTGTTGCCTTTCGGGGGCAAAGTTTCGGCATCTCTGTTGTACTGTCTTGGATTCTGGGTGGACGCTTAGCCTATGCATGATGAGATCCTCGGATATTCTCAGCATATCTGAGGGCATCCATGCGAATACTTCCCCCTTGAGGACAGGGGGGAGAGACTTGCTCATCTTGAAGCATTTGGCGGGCTCAGCCTCGGAGAACGGGATCTCCTCGAGCTCGTCCACGGGCTCAGATCCTACTAAACGTTTGTTCGACAAGAGCTCGGTTGCTTCGAGAGAGAGGACTATACCCCTACCGTGGAAGTGTAATAGGTCCAAGCTGTCTCTTGATTTCCCTGGATGACCCTGACCCCAGACTTGGTTCATAACTTCATGCGCATGTGGTAGGCCGAGGGTACTACATGGAGGGAAGGGAGGTCGGGTCAACCTAGAATAGCACTATAGGCGGCCTTAACATTGACCACCATGAAGTCCATTTCCTCCGTTCTGGAGATGGAGAATTTCCCTACAGTGACATCCAAGGTGATGATTCCCTCGATCTGGGCTGGGCCACCAGAGAAGCCGTGGAGGGTGTACCCTGCTGGTTTCAGCCTCTCCCGAGAGAGCTTTAATGTAAGACCCCGTAAAATAGCATTATGACAATTTTGCTCAACGTGTGTTACGCACATGTATTTTGTACTGTTACGTGTAATATCCGTAACATTATTAATATAAATATTTTATGTATTTCATATTTTGATTGTTTATGCATATTTCTCATTCTCTCGAATGTATTTTGTATCTGAATATTCATTGATATGTGTGACGACGTGTTTGCAGTTCATGTGTTGGTTGTATTCTTTTTCAAAATAAAAATTAATGAAGTGTGTTTGTATATTTTTATTTGTGCATAAAAATTTTTTATTATTAATTTAAACTAGTTTTATTAAATTTATATTAATTTGAGTAGCATATAAAAAATTTATTAAATAAAATGTTAAAATATTTGGTGTGCATTTTACGTGCACACACAAACACATAGACTGCACGTGCTTTACTGTCACTCTTTCTTGGCTAGCCAATCTGCATTGGAAGGATTTTTTTTAAATTAAATGAATTATGGATTAGTGGGTGGTTAATTAAATTAGTGGGTAGTTTATTAAAACCTCCCATTCATAGTCTAAAGCTCCAGCTCATGCAGTTCAGTCCAAAAAAGAGATGTCTTCCTTCGTTCTCGCTCAAGCTAAAGCTCAGTCCGCTAGCTCAAGTCGCAAGTAAAGTAGTGGAGATCTCTATCCGCTTTTAAAAGCTACCTCTCCGTGTTGTAAAACAGGCTGATCTGCATTGTTCACTGTTGGAGCTTGCTGTTGATCCTTGGAACTTGATTTTTTGGATGAAAGGAGATTGGAGTTTGTCTTTCTAGGAGTTCAACTTGCTAGGGAATACATAAAAAATGTGAGTGTTTCCTTAGTCTCTAATTATATTTTGTAGGAAGAATACTCTGAATTAAAGTCATGTTATATGAAAATTTTAATTTCTTTTAGGCAGTGAATTAATCTTAGAATCAAATGCATGTTAATTTAATTAAGTTCAATGAGATTGTAGAAAATTTGATTATCTTGTGCTAGATTGCTAAAATTTAGTTAAGTTATTAATGTGATGTTTTGCTAATTCTTTTTTAGACATATACACATGTTTTTGGTAGATTGTATGAAGTGAAATTGTAGAATTGGTTGCTTGTAGTGTTATGAATAAAATGTGTCGATGCATCATGTTAAATTTGGTAGATTGTAATTGTAGATATTATGGATGTTAATTTTTTCATTTTCTGTAATGTGATTAAAACTTAGAACTCCAATTGTACAATTTAGATTGGTATGCATCATGAATATTATAATAACAAAACTTGTTATAGAGCAGTAAAGTGTAATTGATTTTTAGAGGCTTTTGAGCAGTGAGTGAGACTTGGGAGTCTAGTTAGAGTGTGCTAGCTTGGACACTCTGTACAGTGCCCAAGGTTGCGAGTTCGAGCCTTGCGACTCTATTTTCTTTTAAAATTTTATTAGCTCATTAAAATAGTAGGCATAGGCATAAAGGGAATTTTGATGGAGAACTTTTTGCCAACAGTGAATGGACATTCTTGTTATTGGGTTCAATTTGGGGGCTTTGTACAGTTCCTCTGGTCGCGGGTTCAAGTCTTTGGGACACTGTTATCTTTTAAAAAAATTATTAAATGTAAATAACAGTAGAAGGAACATTTAGAGTTTCTTTCTTTAGAATCCTACACCAATAGAGTATTGGATTCGTGGTTGTTGGGTGCGAATTAGAGCGCAGACTCGTGCTTAAGTTCGAAGCCGGGCAGGGTCTTTATTATTTTTTTAATCTATTTGCATGTATTTTACTTTAGATAAAATGTTTAAATTAATATAGAGTATGAGGGAAATATGTTCACAAATTATATATATTAATTCAAGAATTATTTTGTGCATAAAATACATTGTGAATTAGTTTACTTAAAAAAGTAAATTTTGGAGCTATTTCACTTTAAATTAAGTTGATTAAAAGTGTGAAATGGGATGGTTTAAATCTCGATTTATTCTAGAATTTTATATTGTTCGAAAATGATTTTTTTATTTAGAGCTTATGTACATTATTTAGATTGACGAATAATCAAAGAATAAAAGTGTGAAAAATTAGACGTATTGACATTTGAAAAGAATTTTTATTGAAGTATTATTGAAATCTTTTGATAAGAAGTTATCTATTGTTTTGGAGATTGATGAACTAAAAGAGAATGAATAAAAAAATCAAATGATTCTTAATGAATGAGAAATTGGGTAAAAAGGTTAAGAATAACCCAGAAGATATCTGAATTGAGATGTGTTGTTCTAGGAGCTAAGTGAGACCCGTAGTGACCGACAGATTGTGATAAATAAAATTTTGAGAAAATAGCCAATATGGGCCTGAGTTCTTGGTGAGTGAGTTTAAGTCCGGTAGGGTAAGCAAGCTATAGGCCAAAAAAACTATAATTGGATTAAGGACATGTACTAGAAAAGGAGATGTGATGAGACCTGGGCAAACATAAGTGGGGCGTCTCTATATAGTTGGGTGGTGGATTTCGGGATTGTGATTGCTTGCGGAGCAAGAAGAGCCTTAATTAAATTCAGGTCTATGATTGATCAGACGGTGGATTCCAGGCTCATAAATAGTCAGGCGGATAGGAGGCAGATCTCCAATATATTCTGGGCTAGAGTGGCACTTGGGGATGCTTGCACGATGAGGATTCTGTATGGTCGAGCGATGGATTCTGGGACTGGAATCCGTACTCGTAGAATGCCTAAACTTTATCTTTCGTCATTGTAGTAGGATTTTCATAACGAAGGATTGAACCCTATAATGAGGAGTACGTTAAGGGCTTGCCCTCGGACCAATGTAGTATGGGATGCATAGAATCCGAACAAGTGCGCATTAGTGTTGCATCGTAATGCGCATTGGTATTGCATTGTAAGTATAAATGTCTACATTAGTCATTAAGTTCATATCATACACTGACATAATTACGATAGTCACTTTTCGTTTTTGCATTCAAGTTTGTGTTTGCTACATTGAGGAATCGCTGTATTATAGCATTACTTCAGTTGTATGTAACTGACGTGCCCGCAATTTTCAAGTTGCATGACTCGGATTAGCGAGCGACGAGGATATGAGTTTGATGATGATGACTGTTACATAATTGAAGATGTTTAATGTTGTAAATTGTATTTATTTGATGTAATTTTCCTCTGCGAGTTGTGAAGAATGACATTGTAAAGAAAAAGTTATAAATTCCTTGTAATTTTGTACGAAATTGAAGTAAAGTTCCCGATTGTGATACGAATTACCTGTACTTGGAATTGATGGAACTGAGATGATTCCCAGGACTACGGATTGGTGTGCGTATCGATCGTTAAAAATTTAACAGATTAAAAATGTGATCTAACCCTATATAGCGGAATCTAGGGTTCACAAATTATACCTGCGTTGAGAAGAAGACGACAGCGACCCCAAGATCTTCTGCACGTATTCCTTCCTCGGGTTGGACTCGTGTGGGCGATGATCTCCCAACCTTTCTTCTCCTTGGCAGATCTCTCTTTCTCTCCTTACGTGAATCACGAGTTTTGAGAAAAAATCTTATATTTCAGATTGTCTATGACGGCCAGAGAAATAGAGGATATATATAAGGCTACGGCAGGGACCATGAGGAGAAATTAGGGTTAGGTCTCCTAACGAATCTGGGTATCCCGTGTTCAGCCCGAACACACAACCCATGCCCATTAACAATAGCTCGGTCCACTAAGGAGCTATTGTTGCACTACCTTCCTAATCCCAAATTATATTTATGGGCTCCTTTTATTATATGCTCGTTCAACTCCCCATGTTAAGATATCGAATGTCCGTCGATCAAATTAAGTTACTGACAACTATATTGATCAACATCTTTTATCCTTAAGTAGTACCACTCAACTTTATTTGTCATGTCGGATGTAATCCACCTGCAGGGTTTACATGACAATCCTTATAAGCTCCTTAAGGGGACATCATCAACTCGACGTATCGGAACATGGATTCCTTTTACAATCAACAGCCCATCATACATACAATGCTATTACCCAATTCATAGAGGTTGTTGATCCATAATGAATCTCACTCTTTTATGAGTCAAAGTAATGCACACTGCATATACATGTCTGTTATTATATCTGGATTAAGAGCATAAGCATCCATAATAACAGAGGTGTTTGTTCTCTTTTGTAGTCAGTACAAAGAGAACAATCTCAAGTGGTCCTGTTTAATACACACAAAGTGTACTAGTGTAAACCTATAGTCAAGACAGACTAATACCAGATTACACTACAACCTTTCCAATGGATTGTCCAAGTCCGTCTAGGTAGTGAACTATTTATATATTCCATAGGGAACTGATAATATGATCTTCTGTGTGTCACCTCACACCATATTATCAACCTTATAGAATATCAGACACTTGCATTAATATTATAATAAACACAATATGCAAACATATGCCCATATGATTCTCATTCAAAAAAAAAAGGAAATAAAGTTAATACAAAAGTGATGCTTTCAGTATATAACCCTAACAGGAATTCGGGGCGTTACAGAGTAGTATCAAAGCCATGTTCAATAAGTAGTACAAAAATTATAAGGGAAACTAAATTAGGGTGGACATTAGAGGTGTGAGTGTCAGTTTTGAGCCATGAATATTTTTTTTTTTGATAAAATTGAGTCATGAATGTTATGGTTATTGAACTTGCATTCGTGAAACTCTCCTCATATAAATTGATGGGATATTGTATGCGAGTATTTTTCCTTTGTATCACTAGTGCTTTGGTTGGTTTAATTCTAGTATTTATGGTACCTTGTATGTAGACTAACTTTGCTCTTTTATTTTTCTTCGTGTATTTTTCTCGTAGTATTTTTCATTTTTAATGCTTAACATTTTTTCGAAAATTCTTTTTTTTAATTATTAATTCACCTTGATAATTATTATCGTATCTACCTTCTTTAGTCTTAAACTTTTAATTTCTTCTTACTAATTTTTCATTCTTAAACTTTTGTCCTTCTTACTTTTATGCGCTTTTACGTTACTCATTTACTTTTGCTATTACTTTTACGTATTTTATTAAGTTTTAAATTACTATTTATTAAATTAATATTGCGACTATTATTTTCTTTCATTATTATTTCTATTATATTTTAATTTTTTTATTTTGCATATGTACATTCATTTTATATATGCTTTGATTTTATGATACTATATTTTTCCATTATTTTATATTGTCTTATTTATTTCAATATATTTTAACATGATTGTAATATTTTTACTTATATAAATATAATATACCTCTACACATTAAAAAATTTCTTTTATTACTTTTTTTGCACGTTTTATATTCAATACCATTAGTATTACTTATTATTTACTACCTTCTGTTATATTTACTCTTCACTAATAATAGCTACTTATAATTTTTGTTCTTTATTTTATTATTTTTATAATTTTACTTCTCTAATATACTGTAAGTAAAATGATTTTTATAATTAATTATGATTTTACTTTATTTCAATTTTTATTAATTTTACATACTTCGTTATTACATATACTTTCTACTATTTACTATATACGTTTTTTTTTTGATAACGCGGATAGAGTCTTGAGACTCCAGCCCACAAATCATATATAAACAAAATTAATAGTACAACAGGGTGCAATTTTACAAGAAGTAAAACTGCGCAAACTACAGTGCAAGAATATATACAGCAGGACTACAAACAAAAGGAAACCACAGACACGGGGGAACAATAGAAACACTGAAAATAGCAATTTACAACAACTCAAACGATACTACCACTACAAGTGCGGAAGGGGAATAAGTGATGACATCAGAAGTGGTAAGGGGGGCTGATAAAATTCAGCCGCAAGCAATTCACCCTTTAAGCCTACACTACAAATCGGCACAACAGAAGCGACCACGGCCGATGACAACCTCGCCACAAGAAACAGAACCAGCCGAAGATCAAGTGAAGAGACCGAAAGAAGACCATCCAAAACACCCAAAGACAAAATAACGAGACTGGATCAAAGATAGGCAGAGGACCAAGAGCCAAACCCCACTAACTCCAAAAACTGGCACCAACCGGGACCAAACACGACAGACAAATAGCACGAGCAAAGAAAAAACCACAGGCAGCTCACTAAACGCCGAGACTCCTCCAGAAATAAGAGCAAAAAGAAACACCAAAGCAAGAAAACATTAGAATAATCAAAAGAAGCAAGCGAGACATCAAGTTAACATAACCAAGTCTTGCATCAGAGAACTTTTGAAATTAAGACTAGATATATCGAAAAGGGGCAGCAACTCCACGACATCCTCGGAAGGGAGGAAATCCAAACAAAGATACTAAGATCTGATCCTGAAAAACCTCAAGATCTTACACAACTCAGCTCAGAGAACGGTGAACACCACATTAAGCAAAGATTAGAGAGAGATGAGGTAACCATCGAAGAGAAATCAGGGACACAACACCTAATTACCAATCTGAAGGCCTCGTAATAGTTCAAAAGGGCGCAACAAACTAGCATAAGCCAACACATAATCATGGCCTCAAGAGAAATATACAATAATATATCAACCCAGATGTATTGACAGTAGCATTACACCAAAGCAAACCAAAGCCATCAAAATACCAACAACCAGAGGCTAAGAACACCGGAACAATAATGTTATAAACACATCATAATTAAGGTCGGGAACCAAAATCAAACCATCGGCCACCAAGAGAAAGAGTCAAGAAACACCACTAGGAACTTTCAACCCAAGTAAACAGAAAAAGAAAAGGGGACGTCCAAAAAGTAGAAACAAACAACAGAGCCTAAAACTCAGAGCAGAGTACCAGAGCAGCAAGCTTGCAACCTAAACTCTCCAGCTCCAAACAAAACGACCCCAAAATAACCTTTAGAGGAGAAGGTTAAAAGTCATAACCACCACTTCAGGGCTGCAGCAAGAAGGATAGAAAGAACAAAAATAAGAAGTGGAAAAATGCTAATTAGTTTAAGAAATATTAGAGTGAAAAATACAAATTGCCTCATCCAGACGACTTAAGTGCAGATCTTCCACTTTATCACGCGTTAAAGTGGAAGGCCAGAATTTAGTGAAAAATAAGAAATCATCGATAATGTTATCGATCGAAGAGATGGAGTGAGTAAAAATGCGATTGTTCCGTTCCGACCAAATGACCCAAATGATAGCCATGATAGAAAGAACCCACGATTTATGGAATTCTTTTCTGGGAGAAAGAGACATCTAACAGGACAAGAATTCGCTGGGTAAGGAAGGCGCATGCCAAGCAATAACAGTAATCCTCCATAACGGTTGAATAAAGTTACACTTGAGAAAAAGGTGATCGGCGTCCTCATAAACGGATGACAATAAGGAGCATAGTTGGCTTAAGGCCACGTTCATCTTGTTAAAAACATCAACTGTAAGAAGCTTGTTGTTAAGTGCTAGCCATGTTAATATTTTGAATTTCAGGAGAGCACAACTGCTCCATAAGGACTTGGTACTCAAGGAGTAGATACCCCCGAAATTAAGGAAGTTATAGAACGATTTAACTGAGTAGTTTTCAGAAGTGGTCCATCTCCATTTGAAATCTTCTATGGTATGCCAGGAGAAAAAGTTGAGACCGACGAGGAGCTCGTGAAGCTCATTCACAAAAGGCGAAGGAAGAACGCCCGTGAAGGGAATCGACCAGAACTTTTGATTAGTGATGATGGTAACATAATCTGCCATCGTGGCAGAGGGGTTGTATGCCATCTGGTATAGCAAAGGGAAAACTGAAGCAAGCTTGATATTACCGAACCATAAATCGTACTAGAATTTCGTCTTAGAACCATCAGCGCATTCATGGGCTAAACCACATCGGAACGGGCTGGCTACTTTCCAGACCCCCTTCCTGAAAGAAGATGCCTTACGGGAAAGGGGAGTAGGAAAATCCCACATCTTACAGCGGGAAAAATATTTAAGGGAGATAAGACGAACCCAGGGCAGATGATTATTTTTAAGAAATCTCCATAACTATTTACCCAGTAGTGCTAAGTTTTGGTTCCTGAGATTTAGAACCCCTACCCTCCAGCTGTCTTAGAAGTGCAGATGAGCTTCCAGTTGCAAAGATGAGTGCCAGCTTTGTAAGAGTCCGTACTTGACCAGAAGAAGTTCCTTCTGATCTGGTCTATCATCTTAATCACCCAAGAAGGGAGGTAAAAGAAAGACATCATATATAAAGGAATAGAGGAGAGAACTGAATTAACGAGAATCAGTCTGCCTCCGCACGACAAGTGTTTACCCGACCAATGGTGAAGTTTAGATTCGACTTTATCGATCATCAGTATCCAATCCGATTTATGAAGTTTACCCCGTCTCAAGGGGATACCAAGATAATGGATAGGGAAAGAGGCCGAAGTATAGTTAAAGAATTGTGCTATTTCTGCTTAACGGTTTGGAGACCCTCCAAGCCATAGAACTGAAGACTTTTGAAAGTTAATGGCTAAACCATAAGCACTTTCAAAAACATAAAGAAGTAACTTCAGGTTACGTAAAGTGCACCCGTTGGGTTTCACAAAGATAATGGTATCGTCAGCGTATTGAAGGTTCAACATGCCTCGGAAACTATGAGAACCCCAAGACCTTCGATCACATCAGCCTTCCAAGCATTAAGGAGCAACTTGCTGAACACGTCAGCAACAAAAGAAAATAATAGAGAGGAAATAGGATCACCCTGGCGGAGGCCACGCTTACACTTGAATTTGTGACCTTCCGTCCCGTTTATAGGAATGGACGAGGCACCAGTGAAGAGACTGGATTTAATCCAGGCAATCTATTTCAGACCAAAACCCCGGTGAAGAAGGATTTCAAAAAGAAATTCCCAACTAACATTATCATAAGATTTTTGAAAATCTAATTTTAAAAGGATCCCCTCCGAATTGGATCTATGGCAGTCGGAAATGATTTCTTGTGCCGACACCACACTATCGAGGATGAATCGATCTTTAATGAAGCCCGATTGCGCGGTATCGATCAATGGAGAGATAATAGCACTGAGACGGGTCGAGAGAACTTTCATGATGATCTTGAAGGTCGTATTGAGAAGGCTAATTAGCCGAAAGTTGGAGACCGAGTTGGATGCCAAAAATTTGGGTATAAGGACGATATGTGCATAATTGATTCTCTCAAAGGAGAAATTCTCTTGGTGCAAATCGGAGAACATCTTGAAAAGGTCGTCTTTGAGAAAATCCCAAAAAAGTTGAAAAAAGAAAGCTGGAAACCCATCCGGACCTGGGACGGAGTCACTTTTTAAAGAAAACTCCGCCGACTTAATCTCTTCCAACGAAAAGGGTGCTTCCAAGCAAGACAATTCATGCGACTGCTGACCATACAACTGGTTCTAGTCCAGATGAATAGAACGATGTTTATGAGATCCTAAGAGATCTTTAAAGAAATGAAGGAAAGTAGCATGGAATTCGGAGTTGGTAGTGCATTCATTGCCATTGTCGAGGATATAAGAAATACGATTGCATTGCTGCCGGTGCGATGCATAATTGTGGAAGAAGGAGGTGTTACTGTCACCTTCCTTCAACCAACGAAACTTAGCCCTTTGGGCCCATTTAATGTGGTCGTTGTGGAGAATGGACGCATATTCTCTTTTACAAGACGCCCATTCAAAACGAAGGGATTCCGAAATAGGGCCAAGATCCTCAAGATGATCAATGGACTCAATGGTAGACAGGAAAACATTTTAAAGAAAATTAGTGTTGGCGACTCTCTCTTTATGCCAAATTTTACAACCGAATTTGATAGCGTAGAGTTTAATCAGGATGCGTCCAAGCCCGGACGAGCTCGTTATAGCAGAGAGGCATTCCGTGATGAGGTTGACGAAGGTTTGATCTTGTAACCAAAACTTTTTGAAACAGAATTTGAACGATCTAGAGAAATTATAGTTAGAAGATAAAAAATTGGAACGTGGTCCGACGACGGGTTGGGCAAGGCTGAGACGAAGGAGTGGTGGAAAAAGTTGATCCAGTCAAAGGATACTAGAAAGCCATCGAGCTTAGCCATGGTCGGCGACAACTGCATATTAGACCAAGTGAATAATCTGCCGATGAGAGGAAGATCAGTCAAATGGAGGGAGCAAATGCATTCATTAAAACGGGAGGAATCTAAAGAGTTAGAGGAATTCCTCGATCTTTCGAAGGAGAATCTGGTGACATTGAAGTCACCACAGAAAAACCAGAAACCCTGAATGTTGTTTTGGAAGGAGTTAAGTTCGTTCCAAAAAACATCTCGACGATCCGCAGTGGACGGTCTGTAAACCGATACAACTGTGAGATCACAATTGAATTCGATCCAGTGAAGTTGAACCATTAGGAAGAATGTTAAATGACGTATCGAAATGAGAGAAAATCTGGAGTCTTTAAAGCCAAAAAGAATGCCTCCTCTTGATCCAATCGCATCAAGAGAGATCCAATAGGAGATTAAGGATCCCCCGATCGAACGTAGGAGGGTAGGAGAAGGGGACTCAATTTTAGATTCTTGAATTGAGATCAAATCACAGTGAGAGGAAGATATCAATCGATACAAAGCTTGTTGCTTAGTTGCCCACCGCAGCCCCCGAATATTCCAAAAGATGCTAATCATTAAAAAACTTAGTCTCAAAAGCTCTAGAAATTTTGCGGCGACGAATCGAGTCAAAGTCAACAAAGTTATCAGAATTAACAAGAAAACCCATTTCCCTGGTAATGCGAAGCATGTCTAGATTAGAGAGGGAGTCAAAATGCACCTGATAGATTGATCCAAGGTGAACCTTCCCCGACGAAGAAAGCAAGGGGGGAGAGATATCCAACTTGCGGATCTGAGCCGCTAGGGATGTCTGAGAGTCAGCAAAATTATTTGAAGCTCTATTGGCCCGAATGCGAGCACTAGAGCGAATGACAACGATAGGTCGGTTTTTTTTGTCACTAGAAAACTGCTGTCTCCCATGTTGAGCAGAATCCGCAGATCGCATCGACGCCTTTGAAAGGCCATCTGAGTTAGAGGAGTAAGTGGTCATTTCAACCAAAGGGCTAGTAGAAAGGAACAAGGGGGGAGGGGAAGTGTGGGAAGTCTCACTATAGTGACGGGGTGGGTATAAACCCAGTGGTGTCGAAGCAGGGGCCCAAAGAGGAGAATAAAAATGATAATAAGTAGCAAGACAGAAGGTAAGAAAGTGTCTAGTCAAAATAGAAGTAAAGAAACCAAATCGAAAGTAGCATCCACTATTGAGAGCAAGACAATTAGGAGAACGAAGTTTAATAACAATCAACTTAAAATTGACGATTACCTGCTTTTGCGAGAGAGAAGGATCCAGGTTAGCTAATTCTTCATCCAAAAGGTTATCTTTATCTGCCCAAGCATCAGATTTCGGAGAGGATGAAGAGAATGCTTTGCCAAGCTTAGGGTAAGAGATGGGTCTAGATGAAGAAGTGCAGAGAACAACACATTTGAATTTGTCCCAATCGGAAGAATAATTTGGATTCACCTCCCAAACCGGCCACTTCTCATCAGAGTCAACCAGATGAGGCTTAGAAGGAGCAGAGCCAGTAGTCGCTGGAGCAACAGAGGCCAGGGAAGAGTGAGGCTTGATCACTGGTTGAAGAGGTAGCTTAGGAGGAAGCTCAACTGGAGCCTGTTGAGGAGCAGGGAGACTTTTCACCGAGGCAATGTTTGGGTTAATCCAGACCAAGTTGTGAGCTTTAAAGGGCAAGATTTTGGGTTTGGTAGGAGTGCTAAGACCTCTACACTGAAGCGAAGGATTCTTTTTAGGAAAATCTTTATGGGACAACCTCCATTTAGAAGAGGGAGTAGTCGTGTGAGACGAAGTTCCAACTGAGAAGGTATTGGGGAAAGACGTGGTTTTCGCAGGGGTTCTGACAGCACCCAGAGACAAAGGAGTAGGAGGTGGGCGTCCTTGAGAAAGATCTTGGTAAATAACCGAAATGGCAAACATGGACTTATTATCTCTCAACGAATAAGCCTCAATTCTATTATTCACTTACGGACAAGTGAACTCAGCTTCTACCTGAAGGCACGCGGAAGCCAGCATAGAAGATGAGGAAATGCGACGCAATTCTCCAACACATTTAGTGATGTCAGCGACAACTCAATGAGAATCATAGAACGGCGGGAGTCCCAAAAGCATGACTTTGACAAGAGAGTGAATCAGGGAAGGAGGGGGATGGCCCTTATGCAACCATTTGTGAATGGATAACTTAATAGTGCCGATGGAAAGAGTGTTGATGGAAATAAGATCTTTCGGGATTTTAATTGAGGGCCAGTTAATGACCACTTCCCCGTTGGAACAAGAGTTGATAGCCCACACCCAGTCTTGCACATTACAAGAATTACAAAGGAAAGAATCTAAAGTAGAGTTGGACACCGAACCTCCGCTGAAGGTAACGGCACCGTTGCACTCAAAAAGGTGCATTTTGTCGGAGAGTTCAGTAGTAGGAATGAACACATAAGTGACCTAAGGCTTGGTCGACTGCAAGGCAGGAATAGAACTCACTTGGGTAGTGGGATGATCTGCCGCAGAAAAGCATTGCGAGACAGGAGGCGTAGGGAGGAGGGGAGAAGAGGATGATAACTTTGTTCTCTTAGGCTTTTGAGCATGAAGATCTGCTAGCTTGGATTGAAGAGAGGGGAAATCAAGCGCTGAGATAACTTGATCGGAGATGGGAACTCCTATGGACAACCCCAAGATTTGCTGTAAAGAAAAACAACAGTTATGGGAGTGGCTCGTTTCGAGCAGAACAAGTACTTCATGTTATCGGTGCAGAATGCCTTAATGTGACCAGCTTGGAGACAGCGGTAACAAAACAGAGCTTGGGGGGAAGAGGAAGAGGAGGAGAACTTTGAGTGGGAACTGAAAGGGGAGGTTAAAGGGCGGTAAAGGGACGAAGATATACGCCCTAGAATCTTCTGCGGATAAGGCCGAACAGACTAAGAACTCAGTGGTTAAGGGTCACACTAGGAAGGCCCATTTCTTGCAGCCTGAAAGCTGTTTTTGATAATAATATTTTTATTATTATTATTTTTTTTAACGATTTATACCTAGGAGCCCATAGCAGCCTAGGCCCACAACAAAAATCGGGAGAGGGAAAAAGGTGAAAATTTCGAAGACAGGAAGAGTCAACAAACTGATACTGTAGTGATCGGTCTAATGAGCGAAAAGGGAGGAGAAAACACCTCTACAAACACTGAAAATGTTGAAAGAACAAGCTCTATGAGCTCAAACACAAGAAATAACGAAGTAACGTTGGATATGACCAAGAGGGTCAAAGATCAAACCAACCCTAAACCACAACAAACAATCGAAATAACCTACAAAATCACTTAACTGCTGACAGAACTCAGCGAGAAAGAACGCAAGAACGAGGATAGAACGAGGTAAGAGGAGAAGAGGAAAGAGAACTAGGTAAACTCGCTCAGGAACGCGAGCGCAAATAGCCCAAAAAATGAAAATTAAAAGCATAATTACTTACAGTGAAGGTCTGGCTAGAAGAGGTTGCTAGGATCTGAGCAGTACAGGGAGCAGATGGGTCCTAGGTTGGGAAGCAGCACCAACCTTGAAAGGCCAGAGACGCGGGGGGAAGCCTGCACCACTCCGAGCGAAACAACCCTAAACCCAGGCCACATGTTTACGAAAGCCGTAAACAGGGAGGATCCAAAGGGCTACGCACTGCACACTGCCTAGATGAGTCCATCGAGACAGAAAGGGAAAGCAAGCAGACGCAGAAGACCTGAATGCCAGGCGAACGGAGAGAGGAGGGGGGTGTGAAAAGGACGCGCTAGGTAACAGGCAGATAACAGGCAGAAAGTAGAGGCAAAGCTAGAGAAAGGAGGGACGACGGGGAACTGAGAGAAGGAGACAGCACCGGGGGCAGGAGAGACGAGATCTGTGAGATGTGAGATGTGAGATATGAGTTTTTGAAATGTTGAAATCTGTGAGATCTGTTGAGAAGAGAATTTTTTATGTTATATGTATGTTATATATATGTTATATATGTATTTCTTTTACTATATATGTTATATATGTATTTTTAACATATTGGCTACACATATTGTTTTACACTTATCTAATTACTACATTACTATATATTTTATAATATATAAATTATTTACGTTTATTATGTCATCGCGGTAGAGTGGAGTTTACTTTCATCGCATTGCATTTAAGCTTATGCATGTATTTTATTCTATTTTCTTCTTACTTATATAAATTATTTTCATTACTACAAATTTTATTTTCAATATTTATAATCTATACTTTGATTTTAATACTAGATTTTCCTGTGGGCACGTGCCTACAACATGTTTTCAGAACGATACAGCATATGAAAAAGCCTTGTAAACAATAAAAAAACAATTATGTAGCTCAAGTTTGAATAGTATGACAATAATTACTTGTAAATAAAAGTCTATGTTTCCATTAGTATATGTTGAAAAATAAGTATAAATGGGGGTATAAAATCCAACTTCTTAGAATTTTGAGGGTGGAAATGATGAAATTTAACTATTGAAGATATATTTGCTATTTTCAATGTAACATGAGCAATAAAAAACATAAAAAATATGAAAATTTACAAACCTGAAATCTGAAAATCTAAATTTCTGAGGAAATAGAGAGAGAGTGAGAGAGAGAGAGAGAGAGAGAGAGAATTAAATAATTAAATAAAGGAGTTTTTTTTTTTGGGGGGGGGGGGGGGAATGTCTTTTGAAAGCTTAGATCTAGACCATTGATTTTCTTCCTATTGAAAGAGAGTCACTTGATAGATTTTCTTTGTGTTTTATTATATAAATTCCATCGTTGTAATTTTCTTCTTTTACTATCCCGCACTTTTGCTTCTATTTTATATCACTAATCTCAAAACGTAACATCATACTTAATTAAACATTCAATATCCAAGTACATATGGAAGATTACATTATTCGATTCACCATTTTTTTGCAACCGAATGTCGAGAGGATAGATCTATAACTAGACGTCAATGGAGGCAAATCTGCAACCGAATATCCAGAAGGCAACTTGCAACCAGATGTCGTGGAGGCAAACTGCAACCTGATGTTATGAAGGCAAGCCTACAGTTGAACATCAATGAGACGAACCCACAACAAAGGAGATTTTCTGGTTCTACTAACCCCCACTTTTATTTCTAATTTTTATATATATTACTTACCACCATTCCATTTTTTTTGCACTAGTTTATATCATTTATACTGTTTTACATCTTAGCCTATACTACTTCAACTCTATTCTTTATAATATAGTTATACTTATATACACATTTAATTAATTACCTTATCATTTATATTTCCTTCTATATCTATCATGCATGTGTTATTATTATTATTATTTTATTTTTCAATCTATATTATTGGTTACTAACTATTTTGCTATCCTAATATTATTATTTTTATACTTTATCTTTACATATGTTAATACTTCTGTATTTTTATACTTTTTATTTATATTTTATTACTAACTTATCTTCTATTTGTCTACTACTCATATAACATAACTTTTATTATTTATACTTTTATTTACTATTTACATTTTTTTCTATACAGTTAGTATTATATATTATTTCAATAATATATTGTTACTTTTACTACTATTGTATTTTGTTTCTCCAATTGCTTATAACTTTCATATTATTATTGTTTCATCATATAGTTTTTACGCTTATTTACGTATAAAATATTATATGTGGATTTTCTTGTTATGCTTGACAACTTATAGATAATTTGATATATACTAATCACTATTTTATATATTTAATTTTAAATCCTATATATAGTTATTGAATAACTTTTACAAATGAATTTTTTTGAAAATTATTTTTATATACATCATTAATTTATATTTATCTTATATTGTTTAGATTCGGGAAAAGATGGAATAGGAAGACATGTTTCCAGAACGAACAATATACGGGTGGAGAAGGGGGGTTAGCAAAGTTAGACAAGATTGGAATGGGCATAGGAACATGTATTGATGTACTAGATCGGCTAATGCTCCCGGAACGAGCCGAGCCTTGTCTACAAGGCTTCACTTCCTCGTCTTGCTTCTGGCGAAGCTTGACAAGTCCCAAACCAACTTCTCTTGGGACTTTGCCCGGGGGTATAATTCTTAAAAAAATTCACACTCACATATTCTTTTCAAGTTTTTACGCAACAGTCTTCTCTTAAATTACTACTTCATTTTTATCTCGTAATATATAACACTAGTTTAGTTTACGATTTTAATCATTCTATTCTTCACATTTTCTTTTATTTAATTTTTCCTTCCTTGAAATTTTCAAATTCTTATTAGCTACTACTAACTACTTTTCAATTATTATGATCGTCTCAACTATTTACCAGTTTGCTTTATATTTTGATATTTTCATTTTCGTTTTTACTATTTATTTCTTTATCATAATACTGCTCTTCTTATCGTAGTAATATTTTTATCTAATAATTATTTATGCTCTTAGTCTATTTATTTTCAAATTTTCCTACTGCATTGCAATTTATCTATAATATTTCAATTCTTTTATTCTTTCTAATCGATTGATCTCTATTTCCTAAATTGTTTTACATTATTACTGTACTCTATTACGCTAAGCTTTCTATATATTTTTAAAAAAATTTTATACTTGTACATTTACTTTGTATTTTAACTCCGTTGATTTCACTGTATTTCTAACTATCTTTCCTCTTAACTCTTTTACTATTTTAGTCAAGAATCCCTATATTTTTTTTTACTAAATTTTCCTTTCTTACCTTTGTGTCTTTATTACTGTAACCCCTATTTTGGATTTTATTGTATTTTTTAAAATTTCTTTCCTTGATTATTGTATCTGGATTCTTTTATTATATTATATTCTTGCTTTTTCTTGGGCTCTTTATTTTCTCTTGTTGTCCATATTTATCTTTTGGTTGAGATTTCGCTATTTTTTTTGGTTCATCGCCAAATTTCGCTCTTCCTATTTTGAGTTTGATTTATTTCGCTTTATGTTCATCTCATTGTTTTATACTTGTTCGTCTCTTTTTGGAGCCAAAGCCGATATCCAAAACCCACTAAACCATAACCCAATACCCCAGTTTCTAATCTCCTATAAATACCCTAATTTATTCTCTCTCTCTCTCTCCGCCACTCTCCCTTTCCCCGACCTTACTCTCTCTCTGTTTTTCCCCAAGACCGAAACCAACCCATTGCCCATCTCCCATTGCCGCCACTTTGCCACCACCACCGTCATCATCATCCCATCGTCCTCGTCACCATCCCCACATCGCCTTCCCCACCATCTTCCCATCCCCTTCATCGTCATCCACCGCCCTAACCCATCACCGAACCACCTTTGCTCCATCGCTGAACTCCCCCATCCTCGACATTGCCACCGTGATCCCTCGCCATGCACTCCCTTCACCCACCGAGTCCCCTCCTATCATCTTCGTCGCCCGTTCAGCCCCGTTTAGCTCGTCGTCGTCTTCCCCTCTTTTTGAACGAAAACAGAGGCGTGCTCTCGTCGTCGGAGTCTTGCCGTTGCCGTCGCTTCCTGACCACAATGTTGTCTCCGTCAGTCATCGTCGCCCCGCCGCAAGTGCCGTGCCATCGCCAGCCCAGCGTCACCGGGTCTCTCTCTTTCTCTGTCAAAGGGAAGGAGACGAAGTGTGATTGGTCACACTTGGTGTTTGCTGTTTTGGGCTCACTGGATCCTGGTTTTGTCGTTTGCTATTTGCCCTGATCCGCTGTGTGTGTGCGTGTGTTGCTCTTACTGTTGGTTGCTATTTTGGAGTTGCCGTTTGGTGTTTTGCCGCGTGTCTCGCTCGTATTCTTGTGGATCGTCGCATAGGATTCTTATCCCGTTATTCCTTATTTTTCGAATCGCAATTAAATAGGCAAGTCTCTTCTTGAAATAGTATTTTATTTTGTTCAAGATTCATTTGATTTCTGCAAGTAGATCTCGTCATTTTCCTTATCATGCTGTATTTGACAAATCCGTTGGGTTTATTAAGGGTTTACACGAGCTAACCCGAGATACTCTTAACATTGTGCCGTTCTCTTTGATCTAAAACCTAGTCCATGTTGTATCTTGCATATGCACAATTACATGAAAATAACTAGACCCATGCTATAGACTTGTTTGATGTACTGAAACTATTAGACTGAATTTGATTGATTACCATGCCTGTGACATTACATTTAAGAACTGAAATTTTGCATGTTAAACATCTATTGACACTTTGATTATCAATTTGCATGAAAAATATGACTGTATAATTTAATCGTTGCCCATTCATGTTAAATAAAATCTGGACTGCTGTGTGTTCCATTTTGAATCAGATTTTCAACCATGTTGCTGTCATATTTTAAAATAATCTTCTGAACATGAAATTTAGCCACTGATGTCTAGTTTACTACCTTTTTTGCGGATTTGAATTCCAATGTGTAATCTGTTAGATATCATCATTTTAGTACACCTATGTCGAAACTTTCAGATTCATAAATGCATGCGTATCTTGCTGTTCTATAATTTATGACCATGTTAACAGTAAATAAAAATCTGAAATAAATCTAGCTGAACCTAGACACATGTAGGAATCACCCAAATTTTTTTTTATAGATTTATTTGATGAGTTTTCTGAACTGAAATAAATAGGTGAACACAGATTACATCATGCTGCCTGAACATAAAATCTGAATAAAATAGAGTTTTCGCCCTAGCTTCTGAATCTTTTATGTGCCTTATATATATTCGCTGGAACCATGTGGAAGTCTAGTTTCTAGAACTTTCGATGGATCCAGATTTGCTATTTTGTAGTAGTAGTAATCCATGTTTTGGTACAGCAAGGTCATGCTGTCCTGATTTTGTAAATTGTATGTATATGACTTGTTTGCTCCATGCTTTGTCTGTAATGTATAGAACTAGTCACACTTAGTATCATACAATATTGACACCTTCATGCATGTTCACATAGGATGAAATAAAATGATAACAAGCTGGGGGTAATATGAGATGAATTGGTAGTGAACAATCGGAGACTGTACTCGGTCGGGCCCTACTGTACTGACCCGTACTGTATGGCCATAAAACCCTGCCTGATAAACACTGATACTGAACATTAAATACTGATTACTTGGCCGAGTACACGAATCGTAAATTTACCACTGGTCTAAAGCGTACACTATGTGTTCGCATCGAACCTGTAGTATGGGATGCAGTAGTACATACACTAGATAGGCTAATAAAATGATTAATAACCTGCATTTATCATCTCATGCTTGATCATGTATATAACTATTTAAACATAGACCTTTGATACTATTGCCTGCTCTTTGCTTTGCTATTTGACTTTGATCATGTCTCTTTCCTTTGATATACATGTTTTCTTTATCCTTTGTTTTTCTCTACTTGCTGTCCACGACTTGCTCTAAGGACACTCTTTTCTTTCTTTTTAGATCAAGTATTTACAGGTACTGAAGGAGCATACCAGAAGGAATTGGTGAGCAACGATTCTAAAGATGGAGCTGATTTTCGCTGCTTAATTTACTTTCTTGCTAGTTTATTGTTTTAAACATTGTTATGACTTGTATTTTGTTTTGGGCTTTTGTTCCCGGAGTTTGTTTTTTCCAGATGTTGGATTTCTTATGTTGGATATTATTATTGTTGGATTGTTTCATTTATTATTGAAGTTATCTTGATTCATGTGATTATATTTTTCCTGCGTGGTTGTATTTGTTGTTGCATATAGTTGAGTTAGTCTGGTACAGCTTATGAATGGTATTTACATCATTCGCTGGGCCTACGTTATGTACTCGTATTCCGTATTTTGGGAAGCAGGACGTGATAATTTCTTTCGCACTATGATCTTCATTTTTCTTCAAGTATATTTTTCATTCTACTTCTTATTACTTGCATTAATTTTGCTTACTAAACTTATTAATAGTTTATTAAAGCATTTATTTTACTATGCTTCTCTTTATCCTATCAAATTTACTTTGTTTTTCAATTTCTTTCACAATCAATTAATTTATTTATATTTTACTGCATTGTCTAATACTTAACCTATTATAATTTTGTATAAAAAGTACTTTCAATCTACATTATCTTTCACTATCAAATTTCCTTTGTTCTACTCTTTTTTCTAGTTTGTTTGATCCTTCCGTGTTCCTTATTAATCTTTCTTGCTTTGTACGCTTATTAACTTCGTCTATCTTACTTGACACTCATATTTCCTTTATTCTATATTTACTTTATTTTAAGTCTATTTTGTTCTCTACATTATTTTTATACTATCTTTATCTATCAATTTCTTTGTAAGGTGTGTTCAAGATACAACTTTTACCTTAATAAGTTCTAAGGATAGAACTATTTTAACGGGGGGAGAGTGTAACACCCCGCAAAATTGAGTTGTGATAATTTTGCTCCACTTGTGTTACGCACATGTATTTTGTACCATTACGTATAATATCTGTAATATTATTAATATAAATATTTTACGTATCTTGTATTTTGATTCTTTCTGAATATTCTTGGTTCTCTCGAATTTATTTTGTATTTGAATATTCATTGATACTCAACACACATGTTTGCAGTGCATGTGTTGGTTGTATTTTTTTTTCAAAATAAAAATTAATGAAGTGTGTATGTTTATTTTTATTTGTGCATACAAACTTTTTATTATTAATTTAAACTAGTTTTATTAAATTTATATTAATTTGAGTAGCATATAAAAATTTTATTAAATAAAATTCCTAAAATATTTGGTGTGCATTTTACGTGCACTTACACAAACACATAGAAAGCACGTGCTTTCCCCACACTCTTTCTTAGCCGGCCAATCTGCATTGGAAGGATTTTTTTTTAAAATTTAAATAAGTTATGGATTAGTGGGTGGTTAATTAAATTAGTGGGTGGTTTATTAAAACCTCCCATTCACATTTCCATTATAATACCCCCCTCCCTTCCGGCTATTGATGAGAAAAGAGAAAAAAAAGAATAAAAATAAAGATTTCATTGTTCACTGTTGGAGCTTACTAGTGATCCTTGGAACTCGATTTTTTGGAGGAGAGGAGATTGGAGTTTGTCTTTCTAAGAGTTGAATTTGGTAGGGAATACATAAAAAAAGTGGGTGTTTCCTTGGTCTCTAATTATATTTTGTAGGAAGAATACTATGAATTAAAGTCATGTTATGTGCAAATTTTAATATCTTTTGGGCGGTGAATTAATCTTAGAATCAAATGCATGTTAATTTAATTAAGTTCTATGAGATTGTAGAAAATTTGATTATCATGTGCTAGATTGCTAAAATTTAGTTAAGTTATTAATGTGATATTTTGCTAACAAAATTTATAGAAATATACACATGTTATGAATAAATTGTATGAGTTGAAATTGTAGAATTTGTTGCTTGTAGTGTTATAAATAAATTGTGTTAATGCATCATGTTAAATTTGATAGGTTGTAATTGTAGATATTATGGATATTAAAATTTTTATTTCTGTAATGTGATTAAAACTTATAACTCCAATTGTACAAATTTAGATTGATATGCATCATGAATGTTATAATAACGAAACTTGTTATAGAGAAGTAAAGCTTAATTGATTTTTACAGGCTTTTAGGAAGTGAGTGAGACTTGGGAGTCTGGTTAGAGCGTGGTGGCTTGGACACTTTGTTTGTAGTAGTGAGAAGGGATAATCACAGATTGAGTTGTTACATACTACAATTATATTAATTGCATGACAAATACGATTGGGTTGGGAATTATGAATAAATAGTTGCACTGGAGAAAGTGGGTATGCTTAGTTTTACTTTATTTGTTATTGTTTATATTTTTAATTGAAATTTTGATGCTTGCATGATAAGATCTCTTGGTGTGATGGGTTGAGTCTACTATTATTATTTCCTTATTCATGATTCTACTTTTGGCTCGAGGACAAGAAAAATCTTAAGTTTGGGGGTATTTGATGTGTCTAAATTATATACAAATATTTGTACTCATTTACCAATTAAAAGTGCTTGTTTTCGTTGATATTGTCTAACATTCATCTCATTTCTATAAGATTTCATTTAATTATTTTGAAGAAATAATATTTTTGATGCAAAAAGTAAAGATTTGTGGAAAAAATCAACAAACAAAATAAAATAATGGATTTATCAATTATTATTGTTTTGTTGAGTAAAAATGCGAAATAATCTTAGAAGGATTTTAATGAGCTAATATGAATTTTAGTTAGTTTAATTAATTTTAAAATAATTAATTTATTTTATTTTTAAATCCTAAATTTTGGTCTTATTTTGTGAATGCAGAAGCACGTGGTTGAAAGAAAAGGAAAGAAAAGGAGAAAAGAGAAAGAAATAAAATTCTGGATTAAAAAAGAAGGAAATAAATGAAGAGAATGGATCTTTCTGCAAAAAGCGCAAACCTTAACTCCTTTTCCCGTTCTCTATAAGTACAAACCAAAGGAAGAGAGAGAGGATTCAAGATAAAAAAAAATAAAAAAAAGAAAAGAAAAATTCTCTCTGTCTCTCTCACGCAGTCAAGCGGAGAGAGAGAGAGACGAATCCAAAGGATCGTGCAGTGGCTTAGAAGCGGGTCCCACTCCAAGAGGCAACGTGACAGGCTGCTTCTTCTTCCTCTTCTTTGACTTGCTGGTGTGCGGCTCAGAGCAACCAAAGGGAAAGAGTGATGTGCTGACTTTTCTCTGGGTCCCACTTGATCAAAGACAAAACAGAGAAGGCTCTGGTGTGCTGGCGTGGGCAAGACGACACAAGAGAAGCAGCAGGCGTGCACGTGCGGAAGCAGCTGCTGGCGGCTCAGGGACCAGACGCTGACTGACGTGCTGATCTGATGTGCGACGTGACAACGCTTCGACAGCGACCGCTCGACACGACAGCACCTGTGACAGAGGTGTTGACTCGGTTGACTACAGCTGACGTGGCGGCTGACATCTTTTTGGCTCAGTTTTAAAGAACAGAGAAGAGAGAAAGGACTGGTTTGCATTAATATTTTGTATTCTTTTTGTATCTCTTCTTCTCCAATTTTTAGATGCAATCCCAAACATTTTTATTAATTGCAAATTTGATATGAACTAAATTTATTGTTCTAGAGGCTAAGATGTAGCCTAGTTTTGTAGAACACAAATTTTAATTCCTTATTTTTATTCTATTTTTCTCTGGTTCTGTTTTGATTTTTATTATTTATGCGTACAAAATGGTGGATAGACATTTGTATGATCTTTTAAATCATGAAGAGACCGAACTGGTGATTTGTGATTAATTAAAATTAAATACCGTTATTGGAGGACGTGATCGTTAAGAAATCCAAATTTTCAATTAATAATTTGATGGATAGGCAAATAATTAGTTGAGAATACTTTTTAGACTACGTGGATAGAGTGGTTAATATTTTTAGGATTTTGGTCTACAACTTGGAAAGATAATATCTTTATTCATAAGGAGTTATAATTTGTGTGTGTGATAAATGAGGTGAACCAAGAGCCCTAGAACTAATTTTACCCTTAACAAATCACAAAAGCTTCACAGTTTCACAGCCCTCTCCCTCTTCACAAATTCAGTTAGTTTTAATTAGATTAATTTAATTTAGTTGTTTTATCATTTCTAAATTTCGATCTTCCAAATAGTGATTAATCTAGTGATATCGGTAGTCAATAAAATATCTAGTCCCTGTGGGTTCGACACTTTATTCACTTACTATATTACTTGTTGCGATTTTGTACACTTGCAAATATTCATATCAAGTTTTTGGCGCCGTTGCCGGGGACTAGTTATTCTTTTATTGATATTGAAAATTGCTAGGTTATTGCTAGTTTGGATTTTTGTAATTATTTTTGTTTTATTATTATTTTACATCTTTATTTTCTTTTGACTAACTTTTACTTTGATTTATTTTTCTTATTTTATTTTTTTAGTTTTTCTATTTTTTTCTCAACACTTACATTTCAGGACATACAAGAAAATTATCATGGCGAACGATGAAAACAGGCCTTTGAGAGACTATGCTATGCCCTCGGTTTATGAATCAAGCATAAAGAAGCCAGTTATTGAAGCTAACGATTTTGAGATTGAACCGGAGATAATTCTAATGATTCATCAGACTGTTCAATTTATGGGACTACCGCACGAGGATCCTTATGCTCACATCGCAAACTTTCTAGAAATTTGTGACACTTTCAAATACAACGGAGTATCAGATGATGCGATTAAATTGAGACTCTTTTCTTTTTTATTACGAGATAAGGCGAAGGCTTGGCTAAATTATCTACCACCAGGTAGTATTACTAATTGGGAGGGACTTGCAAAAAATTTTTTGGCTAAGTATTTTCCGCCGGCAAAGACAGCTAAGCTAAGAAATGATATTTGCACATTTACTCAATTTGAGACTGAGTCTTTGTATGATGCATGGGAAAGGTTTAAAGAGTTATTGAGAAAGTGTCCTAATCATGAACTACCGAAATGGCTGCAATTGCAATCATTCTATAATGGTTTGGGAGTTATACATAGATCTATGGTTGACGCAGCAGCTGGTGGTGCACTGATGAGCAAAACTTACCAAGCAGCCTATGATCTTTTAGATGAGATGGCATCTAATCATTACCAGTGGTCTTCAGAGAGAACGATGTCAAGAAAATTGGCTGGAGTTTTTGAACTTGATCCTTTTTCTACTTTAAATACAAAAACTGATATTTTATCTAAACAAGTAGAAAATATGAATTTTAATACTATTCAATCTAACATGATTTGTAATATTTGTGCAGGAAATCATTCAAGTTCAGATTGTCAAGTGGAGAACCCTTTTGCTCCATCAAATGCCGAATATGAAAATTTTGTGTCAAACTTTCAAATGCAAAACAATCATTCTGCAAACACATACAATTCAGGTTGGAGAAACACCCCCAATTATCCATGGAACAACAATCAAGGAGCAGTTACACCACCTCAAAACTTTCCACAGCAAGAAAAGAAGCCGATACTTGAAGACATGTTTATGCACTACATGCAAAGGGCAGAACAATACATACAAAAGAGAGATTTGGCAATTCAAAATGTTGCAAATTCAACTTCGGCTTCCAACCAAAATCTTGAGGTACAAATTAGTCAAATTTCAAATATTCTTAATGACAAAACTGCAGGAACAATACCAAGCAACACAGTTATCAACCCCACGGAAGATTTCAAGGCAATAACACTAAGCAGTGGGAGGACAATCGAGGAACCACAAGAAGAAAATGGCGAACAGAATGTGGTTGAAAAGCAAAGTGAGAATGAACAAATTGTGGAGGAACAAATTCAGCGTGAGCAAGTAACTTTTGATGTTTTCAATTCCATAAATTTTCCTCCTGAAGAATAGTCATCTATTCAAGTAAGTGAAACTCATTTAATTGTGGGCAAGAAACATAAGGCTAATTTGAAAAATCACCTACAAAAGTATGTCCAACAAATGCAGCAACTTTTGAAACTGAAAAAGAAAATATTTTTGAACATGTAATGTATTTGGATGCTGAACCTTCTATTTATTCATTTTTTCAGCAAAAGTTCAAAGAGGTGGGGGAATCAAAGACATCATCATCAAGAAGAAAACGCCTCAAATTAGAGCTTGAACCTGATCCACACAAGAAGAGAAAAATTAGAAAGGATGTTTTAATGTTGCTGGATCTTGGCGTTACTTAACCATCTCACCCCCATGTCTGGCTGAAGACTTAAAACTTAGCGCTTCTTGGGAGGAAACCCATGTTTTCTTTTATTGCATTTAGGTTTGATTTATCTTTCAGTTTATTTTATTTTAATGTTTGATTTTATCTTGTAGGATTGCATAAATTTTGAAAGTCGTCGGGCGGAGCTATTTTGTACGCCTTCATTGATGGCTGATTTTGAATAGTATGAAGTCAGAATCTGGAAAAGTGATTCAAAGAGAAATTGTAGAAAATTGTCTTAGCTTTCCATAAATAAAAATTCATCCCATTTGGACATCTACAGCTCCAAATATCGCCAAAATACTGAACGTCGCGCGTGCAGAAATTTAAAGATGAATCAGGGGAGAAATTCTAAACTTTTTGCATTCATTTTGTTTTTCTTTTCCTTTCCCATTGAGGAAAATGTGATATTCAAGTTTGGGGGGAAGGTTTACAAATTTATTTTTATTTTTATTATTTTTGAAAAAAAAAACAAAATAAAAAAGGATTTCAATTAAGCTCACCATTACACTTTTGAGTTCTTCATTGAGATAAGCATTGAAATAATTTTTTTTGGGATAAATAATTTCTTATAAAGCAAGAGTAAGCATACTTATTTACTTTAGGATTATTGAATTTCACAATTCCTTACAAAATTGTGTGGGTCATGCTATTATTGTAGAACCCCGTATTTTCAAATATTATTTTAATTATTTAAAAATGAATTTAAATGATTTTTGAGGATTTAATAAATGTTTTCTAAGAAATTTATTCTTTGGTACACGTGCAAAACACGTGCAAATGACTTTTTAGAAGTTTGGAAAATTAAGTTTTCTTTATGAAAAATCATTATTTATTATTTGAGAATTATTTAGTATTTTTCCCAGATTTTTCTGAAATTAATTATGCGTATTTGCAATTTTTGAGAAAAGAAGGACTTATTTGCAAAATTGACAATTTCAAGGGTTAAAATGCAAATTATAATTTCTGGGCATTCCGATCAGTATTTGTTGAAGTTTAGAAACATATTTTTCTATTAGACCCTAATTTAAATTATATTTGATTTAGTTTTCAAGGATACAATTATATATGTAAGATGTACTCTTAAAAGGATTATTTTGCAAATTGGGTGAAAACCCTAATATTTTAACCCGGCATATATAAGGGAAATCCCTTTCCCAGCCGTCATTCACAATATTTAGAATATTGAGATTTGTTTGAGGAACAAGAGGAGAATTCTTGGATCTAGCAAGGAGAAAGTTTGTGGATCTTTTCTTCAAATCAGGTGAGTTGGTTTGTTTGTTTTGCTTTGTTTTGTTTGTTTTGATTGGTAGATGACGTGAGATCTTTGTTATGTTTATTTGTGATCATTATACCATTCTTTGTTAATCCCATTGTATGTAGGACATGGATCTTTAATTCGATATGGATGATGAGAACTTTTATTTGATATTTGGACCATGATGAGAAAAGATTTAGATTTGTTGAGGATATGTTGATTTATGAGATCATGTTGTTAGAAAGCAAATTTAGAACTGATTATGTTAAGCTTGGATATTAAACATCTGGATCTAGTGATTGCGGACCAATTTTGATTATGTGTTGAGGAAGACATTTAGTTAGGTTGAGAAAACCCTAATGGGAGAATTGAGAATTTAGATCATGAGAATATGAGATTGGAGAAATTGATTGATTGAGTAATGTAACCATGATAGAGATTGTTGAGAATTGTTCATTTGCCCGAATATAAATTAACTTTATGATCAGTAATTCTTTAGAAAACTTCAAGATGATTTTGTGTTCAGATCTGTAGCCGTCAGTCAACTGATCTGATGTGCAGCCGACTGGTACGAGCTTACAGTGTACTTTTGAGTCTTGAGATTTGTTCGGGACGGTCGACCTAGACTGTGGTCAGTCGACTGACCCTCTGCTTGTGGTTTTGTTCAGTTCTTTCGGGGCAGTCGACTGACTTCTTGGGTAAGTCGACTGGTCATGCCTTAGATCATTTTCGTAAAATGTTGGGATATGTCCTCTGGACAGTCGACTGGTCCATCAAGCAGTCGACTGGTCCTGTAGGATCTTTGTGTTGATCTGAGATATTTTGTTTAGTGTTTGATTTTGAGATATTTGTTCAGTATTTGATTTTGAGATGTTCAGTTAAGAACATGATTTTGAGATATTTTGTTGAGCCACTTGTTGAGTGGAAATTTGTTCAGTTATTTGTTTTTGAGTCTCTAGAGGTAAGTGACCCTAGTATACCGGTGTTGAGATATTTGTTCAGTTGTTTGTTGAGGCCCATTGAGGCGAATTTTCAGTTATTCAGATTTTTAGTCCGGTAGGGTACGCTACTCTAGGAGATTTGTTCAGCAACCCAAACTAATAAGGACAGGCATTAGTAGTGTCATGACGAATGAGAACTTGAGTTATGCACCTCAGTATGGCTTTTGATGTAGGATTTAATCTCCTGAATTATCCAAGTAGTTAACTTGAGATGTGTGATTTATCTCCGGAATTATCCAGGTAGTTAGCCTGAGATGTGAGATATTTCTCCGGAATTATCCAAGTAATTATCTTGAGATGTGGGATTGAACTACGGAATGATCGGAGTCGAGGCGACGCTTTTGGGGTATTATTGTGGTTATGAGTCTATGTTTAGATGTGGGATGATCTCCTGAATTATCCAGGGAAAATACCTGTGATGTGGGATCAATCTCCGGAATGATCAAGCATGGGCAAATTATCATAGTTTATCTTCATCTCTGAGTAGTCATCGTTGTCAGCATGTAGTCATGATGTTTTCTTGAATCACTTTTATGCATTTGGATTTCCTGTTTTCGGCACACACTTGGTTTTGGTTTTGGTATCACCCCTTATTCTTTGTTGTTACTTCATACTTTAGTGTTGATTATTATTTGTTGGATATTATGTTTTATGTTCATTTATGTTATTTGTTTGATTAGTTGCCACTCACACCATTTTTATGGCTGACCCCTTTAGTTTGGGGGTTAGGGTTCAACTCTAGCCTCACTTGTTGCAGGTTACTGCTTAGAGTGGGAGGTTGGATGCTTAATGTTGCATTTGAGACTATTTGGACTATTTAGTTTTGTGTAAAATTTATAAAGACATAATGTGTGGTTATTGGGTTGTAAATGTAAAGAAATATTTGTGTTGAGATGATTAGACTTCCGCTGTAATTGTAATAATTATTGTAATAAAGAAGAAAATTTTAGTGGTGTTGTTGGTGTTTATTGTTCTATTGAAGTGGATTACTGGGATTTCGCCACTTATTTTCTAAGCTCTCATATTAGAAATTTGGGGCGCTACAGAGATTGGTATCAGAGCTCCGCTTCAATGTAATAATAAACTTAGTATGACAACCAACCTAGGTGTGGACACTAGAGAGTGAGTACCTAGGTGTGGACATCAGAGCGTGAGTATCACATAGAATTAAATTATGATGTTTGGTTTGAAATTATGGATTGGGATATGGTTATAGTTTGTCCGAGGGTATTGATTTGAGTTTGATTTGTGAGTGTGTTGCTCTAACTTTACTCTCGTTTTGCAGTATTCAAAATGGTTGCACCCAGAGGTAGAAATGGTGGCAACAATGAGGATGGATCAGGTAGTTCTCGAGGAGCGGGAATTGACCTAGAGGCTGAGTTTGCCAAAGTATATCAGACGTTAAATACGCTGATGGCACTCAATGTGGCGCAGCAGCAAGCGCAGCAGCAGAATCCGCCGCCCAATCATGGAGCTGGTCATGGATTGGTGAATGCCGACCCCATCAAGCAGATTGAATCCTTTAAGAGGATGAGGCCGCCAGTCTTTGAGGGGCAAGCTGATCCAACAGCAGCAGACGATTGGATTCGGAAGATGCAGACGATCTTCGAAGTGTCAGAGACTCCTGAAGCTAGCAAGGTGAAGTTGGCTTCGATGCAGCTGGAGAAAGATGCTGGTGTATGGTGGGAGTCATTGAAGAGGAACTTGGGAGATCAGCAGCTGGCATGGGAAGGTTTTCTGGAGGAGTTCAGAGATCGCTTCTTTCCTCTTGATGTTCAGGAGAAGAAGGCGACTGAGTTCATGAACCTTCAGCAGGGGAGCATGACTATTCGGGAGTATGAGACGAAGTTCGCTCAACTTTCGAGGTTTGCACCAGAATTGGTCATGGATGAAGCAAAGAAGGCCAAAAAGTTTGAGCAGGGCTTGAGGCTGAACTTGAGGTCAAGGATGGTTCCGTTGGGCATCCGAAGATTCGAGAAGCTGGTCAGGAGGGCCGCAATGACTGAAGAAGATATGGAACTGTCTCAGAAGAAGCAGGAATCATGGAACCGGAACAAGAGGCCAGCATCAGGCCAGAGTGGGAAGGGATTCCCCGCGAAGCAGGCGAAGTTCAGTGGACCGGTGCAGAAGGCATCTGGAGCTCAGGGAGTGACCTGCTACTACTGCAAGGAAGTAGGGCACTACAGGTCAGCATGTCCGAAGTTGGCAGAGCATGTTTGTTCTCAGTGTGGGCAGACTGGACACTCAAAGCCCCATTGTCCACAACTGAAGAAAGATGGTTCGGGTGGAAGCAAGTTCCCGAAGAGGCAAGGACGAGTATTTGCATTGACCGAGGAGGATGCGAGAAACTCGGAAGATGTAATACAGGGTATGCAGGAATTTTGATTTCTTTCATTTTTGAGTCAGTGTAATGAATAAAAGCTTTTCTTTCAGAATAAATTAAGATTGAGTATCATTCTTATTGTAACAGGAGTTGTTTTAATAAATGGAATAAAAGCAAAGGTTTTGTTTGACACTGGTTCATCGCATACATTTGTATCGCCAAGTTTTGCAAAGATCTTAGGTTTGGAACCTAAATTGTTTCCAGGCAGAGTTTTGTCGGTGGCAACGCCGTCAGGTGAGGAGCTGGAAGCGGATCGATATTACGAGGGCTGTGATATCGAGATTGGTGGAAGGATGTTCGGCATCGACTTGATCGAGCTACAAGTGTTGGGAGTGGATGTCATAGTGGGCATCGATTGGATGGCTATTTATGATGCCACGATTGATTGCAAGCAGAAGGAGGTGTTGGTGAAAGCACCAGGTGGACCCGCAGTAACTTTTCAAGGGAAGAAGAAGATTCCGCAGGTGGCTGCAATGGTATCTAAGAAGTCTATTGCAGATGAAGTCAAGGGCATTCCGGTGGTTCGAAGGTTTCCTCAGGTGTTCTTGGATGATTTTCCAGGATTACCGCCGCAGAGAGATGTGGAGTTTTGCATCAATGTTCAGCCGGGGAGTGGCTACTGATCCTCAGAAAGTGGAAGCAGTAAAGGATTGGCCCAGGCCGACGTCAGTGAAGGAAGTGAGAAGCTTCTTGGGATTAGCTGGTTACTACAGGAGGTTTATTCAGGGGTATTCTCAGATTGCTGTTCCATTGACAGGTTTGACCCGGAAGAGTGTGGCGTTCGTATGGACAGATAAGTGCGAGGAGAGTTTCCTTGAGTTAAAGGAAAGGTTGACTACCGCACCCATACTAGCATTGCCGCAAGCTGGAAAAGATTATGACATCTACAGCGATGCATCTCTCAGAGGTTTGGGATGTGTGTTGATGCAGGAAGGCAAGGTCATTGCTTATGGTTCGAGGCAGTTGCGTCCGCATGAGAAGAATTATCCGACGCACGACTTGGAGTTAGCAGCTATCATTTATGCCTTGAAGCTATGGAGGCATTATGTCTATGGTGAGAAGGTTAGCATGTTCACTGACCACAAGAGCCTGAGGTATATTTATCAGCAGAGGGATTTGAATCTTCGTCAGAGAAGATGGTTGGAGGTATTGGAAGACATTCGTCCTGAGATCAAGCATCATCCAGGCAAGGCGAATGTAGTGGCTGATGGACTTAGCAGAAAGGGTAGTTTGGCAAGGTTGATCACTACTCGAAGAGAGTTGGCAGCAGAGATCGATCAGGCAGGTATCGAGGTTGTACTGCGAGGTTTAGGGGCATCTTTGGCTCAGTTGAGGCTGCAGCCGTCTTTGAGGGAGAAGGTTGTGGAAGGTCAGAGATCAGATTCAGAGATCCAGAAGATGTTGCAGCAGGTTGCTGAGGGCAAGTTATCAGAATTTCGTGTCCAAGATGGAGTTCTTTGGTTGGGTGAGAGGTTGTGTGTTCCAGATGACGCAGAGTTGAGGGAGAGTATCTTGCAGGAGGCGCACAGCACATTGTTATCAGTTCATCCAGGAGGTACGAAGATGTACAGGGATATCAAACCGCATTTTTGGTGGTCTGGCATGAAGCGAGATGTAGCAGATTTTGTGGCAAGGTGTCTGACTTGTCAGCAGATCAAGGCAGAGAATCAGAGACCTGGAGGTTTGTTGCAGCCATTACCCATTCCGGAGTGGAAGTGGGAGAATATCAGCATGGACTTTATCACGGGTTTGCCGAGGAGTTCGAAGGGAAATGACTCGATTTGGGTTGTTGTGGACCGATTGACTAAGTCGGCACATTTTCTAGCCATGAAGATTTCTTGGTCGATGGAGAAATTGGCTGAGTTGTATATTGGAGAGATTGTGAGACTTCATGGAGTTCCTGTTTCAATTGTGTTTGACAGAGATCCGAGGTTTACATCAAGGTTTTGGAGAAGTTTACAGGCAGCTTTGGGCACCAGAACTGATTTCAGTACGGCATTTCATCCGCAGACAGATGGTCAAACGGAGAGGGTGAATCGAGTACTGGAAGATATGTTGAGAGCTTGTGTTATGGACTTTGGTGGTAGTTGGGAGAGATACTTGGCATTGGTTGAGTTTGCCTATAACAATAATTACCATGCAAGTATTGGGATGGCACCGTATGAGGCTTTATACGGCAGGAGGTGCAGGACACCTGTATGTTGGTATGAGGTTGGCGAGAGGCAGATGTATGGTCCTGAGATCGTACAGCAGACGTCAGAACAGATTGAGCTGATTCGCAAGAGGATAGTTGAAGCTCAGAGTCGGCAGAAGAGTTACGCTGACACTCGACGGAGAGATTTGGAATTTGAGGTTGGGGATTCAGTTTTTCTCAAGGTTTCTCCGACCAAAGGAGTAATCAGATTTGGTAAGGGTGGCAAGTTGGCGCCGAGGTATATTGGTCCGTACAAGATCGTGGAGAGGATTGGCAAGACAGCTTACAGATTGAAACTTCCAGAGGAGTTAGCACAAGTACATGACGTGTTTCATGTGTCGCTACTGAGGAAGTATGTGGCCGATCAGAGGCACCAGTTGGTGGAAGTCCCCGAAGATCTACAGGTGAACCTGAGTTACAAGGAACAGCCTGTTGAGATCGTTGATCGTAGGGAGAAAGTCCTTAGGAGCAAGGTGATACCTATGGTCAAGGTATTGTGGAGGAATCAGCAGTTCGAGGAGGCTACTTGGGAGCCAGAGGATCGCATGCTGAAGGATTTTCCTGAATTGTTTGTATGAATGTACTTCTTGTATGTGAATGGAATTCTTTGGATGATTGTATTGTTGATTGACAAATGATGTATTCCTTTATTTTGATTGTGATGTTATATGAAATTGTTTAGGTGATGATCTATTTATGAAGTATTGTTTCCTTTTGTTGGTATGTGTTTGAACTCATTAGTAGTAGTTCTGAGGACAGAACTCTTCTAAGGAGGGAGTGATGTAGAACCCCGTATTTTCAAATATTATTTTAATTATTTGAAAATGAATTTAAATGATTTTTGAGGATTTAATAAATGTTTTCTAAGAAATTTATTCTTTGGTACACGTGCAAAACACGTGCAAATGACTTTTTAGAAGTTTGGAAAATTAAGTTTTCTTTATGAAAAATCATTATTTATTATTTGAGAATTATTTAGTATTTTTCCCAGATTTTTCTGAAATTAATTATGCGTATTTGCAATTTTTGAGAAAAGAAGGACTTATTTGCAAAATTGACAATTTCAAGGGTTAAAATGCAAATTATAATTTCTGGGCATTCCGATCAGTATTTGTTGAAGTTTAGAAACATATTTTTCTATTAGACCCTAATTTAAATTATATTTGATTTAGTTTTCAAGGATACAATTATATATGTAAGATGTACTCTTAAAAGGATTATTTTGCAAATTGGGTGAAAACCCTAATATTTTAACCCGGCATATATAAGGGAAATCCCTTTCCCAGCCGTCATTCACAATATTTAGAATATTGAGATTTGTTTGAGGAACAAGAGGAGAATTCTTGGATCTAGCAAGGAGAAAGTTTGTGGATCTTTTCTTCAAATCAGGTGAGTTGGTTTGTTTGTTTTGCTTTGTTTTGTTTGTTTTGATTGGTAGATGACGTGAGATCTTTGTTATGTTTATTTGTGATCATTATACCATTCTTTGTTAATCCCATTGTATGTAGGACATGGATCTTTAATTCGATATGGATGATGAGAACTTTTATTTGATATTTGGACCATGATGAGAAAAGATTTAGATTTGTTGAGGATATGTTGATTTATGAGATCATGTTGTTAGAAAGCAAATTTAGAACTGATTATGTTAAGCTTGGATATTAAACATCTGGATCTAGTGATTGCGGACCAATTTTGATTATGTGTTGAGGAAGACATTTAGTTAGGTTGAGAAAACCCTAATGGGAGAATTGAGAATTTAGATCATGAGAATATGAGATTGGAGAAATTGATTGATTGAGTAATGTAACCATGATAGAGATTGTTGAGAATTGTTCATTTGCCCGAATATAAATTAACTTTATGATCAGTAATTCTTTAGAAAACTTCAAGATGATTTTGTGTTCAGATCTGTAGCCGTCAGTCGACTGATCTGATGTGCAGCCGACTGGTACGAGCTTACAGTGTACTTTTGAGTCTTGAGATTTGTTCGGGACGGTCGACCTAGACTGTGGTCAGTCGACTGACCCTCTGCTTGTGGTTTTGTTCAGTTCTTTCGGGGCAGTCGACTGACTTCTTGGGTAAGTCGACTGGTCATGCCTTAGATCATTTTCGTAAAATGTTGGGATATGTCCTCTGGACAGTCGACTGGTCCATCAAGCAGTCGACTGGTCCTGTAGGATCTTTGTGTTGATCTGAGATATTTTGTTTAGTGTTTGATTTTGAGATATTTGTTCAGTATTTGATTTTGAGATGTTCAGTTAAGAACATGATTTTGAGATATTTTGTTGAGCCACTTGTTGAGTGGAAATTTGTTCAGTTATTTGTTTTTGAGTCTCTAGAGGTAAGTGACCCTAGTATACCGGTGTTGAGATATTTGTTCAGTTGTTTGTTGAGGCCCATTGAGGCGAATTTTCAGTTATTCAGATTTTTAGTCCGGTAGGGTACGCTACTCTAGGAGATTTGTTCAGCAACCCAAACTAATAAGGACAGGCATTAGTAGTGTCATGACGAATGAGAACTTGAGTTATGCACCTCAGTATGGCTTTTGATGTAGGATTTAATCTCCTGAATTATCCAAGTAGTTAACTTGAGATGTGTGATTTATCTCCGGAATTATCCAGGTAGTTAGCCTGAGATGTGAGATATTTCTCCGGAATTATCCAAGTAATTATCTTGAGATGTGGGATTGAACTACGGAATGATCGGAGTCGAGGCGACGCTTTTGGGGTATTATTGTGGTTATGAGTCTATGTTTAGATGTGGGATGATCTCCTGAATTATCCAGGGAAAATACCTGTGATGTGGGATCAATCTCCGGAATGATCAAGCATGGGCAAATTATCATAGTTTATCTTCATCTCTGAGTAGTCATCGTTGTCAGCATGTAGTCATGATGTTTTCTTGAATCACTTTTATGCATTTGGATTTCCTGTTTTCGGCACACACTTGGTTTTGGTTTTGGTATCACCCCTTATTCTTTGTTGTTACTTCATACTTTAGTGTTGATTATTATTTGTTGGATATTATGTTTTATGTTCATTTATGTTATTTGTTTGATTAGTTGCCACTCACACCATTTTTATGGCTGACCCCTTTAGTTTGGGGGTTAGGGTTCAACTCTAGCCTCACTTGTTGCAGGTTACTGCTTAGAGTGGGAGGTTGGATGCTTAATGTTGCATTTGAGACTATTTGGACTATTTAGTTTTGTGTAAAATTTGTAAAGACATATTGTGTGGTTATTGGGTTGTAAATGTAAAGAAATATTTGTGTTGAGATGATTAGACTTCCGCTGTAATTGTAATAATTATTGTAATAAAGAAGAAAATTTTAGTGGTGTTGTTGGTGTTTATTGTTCTATTGAAGTGGATTACTGGGATTTCGCCACTTATTTTCTAAGCTCTCATATTAGAAATTTGGGGCGCTACAATTATACATAAAAGACAAATGTGATGCTTTTTCTTGTGATTATCCCATTTGATCTAGTCCTAAACAGAGTTTAAGTAAATAGAGTAATAATAAAAAAATAAAAAAAATAAAAAAAGCATTGAATAAAGTCAATCTACTCTAATGTTTTGAGTTGGTTAGTAACTAGGGGTATTCATCACAAATGTTTACTTTTACGTAAAACGGCAACTTGAAATATGACTATGCAAAGCACTTTAAGTTTGTGACTTGTTGAGTAACCGGGTGAATTCATCACAAATGTTTTGCATTCGCGTCAAAAGGCAAATGACAACTTAGAGAAGAGATTGAAAAAATTATTTTTCCAAAAAAAAAAAAAAACTCTAGTTTGCTACTCGGTTTGTAGTAGTGAGAAGGGATAATCACAGATTGAGTTGTTACATACTACAATTACATTAATTGCATGACAAATACGATTGGGTTAGGAATTATGAATAAATAATTGCACTGGAGAAAGTGGGTATGCTTAGTTTTACTTTATTTGTTATTGTTTATATTTTTAATTGAAATTTTGATGCTTGCATGATAAGATCTCTTGGTGTGATGGGTTGAGTCTACTATTATTATTTCCTTATTCATGATTCTACTTTTTGCTCGAGGACAAGCAAAATCTTAAGTTTGGGGGTATTTGATGTGTCTAAATTATATACAAATATTTGTACTCATTTACCAATTAAAAGTGCTTGTTTTCGTTGATATTGTCTATAATTCATCTCATTTCTATAAGATTTCATTTAATTAATTATTTTTGAAGAAATAATATTTTTGATGCAAAAAGTAAAGATTTGTGGAAAAAAACAACAAACAAAGTAAAATAATGGATTTATCAATTATTATTGTTTTGTTGAGTTAAAAATGCGAAATAATTTTAGAAGTATTTTAATGAGCTAATATGATTTTTAGTTATTTTAATTAATTTTAAACTAATTAATTTATTTTATTTTTAAATCCTAAATTTTGGTCTTATTTTGTGTATGCAGAAGCACGTGGTTGAAAGAAAAGGAAAGAAAAGGAGAAAAGAGAAAGAAATAAAATCCTGGATTAAAAAGGAAGGAAATAAATGAAGAGAATGGATCTTTCTGCAAAAAGTGCAAACCCTAACTCCTTTTCCCGTTCTCTATAAGTACAAACCAAAGGAAGAGAGAGGATTCAAGAGGTGACGGCTGATACAATTAACGAAAATAAAAAAAATAAAAAAAAGAAAAGAAAAATTCTCTCTCTCTCTCTCTCTCTCACGTAGTCAAGCGGAGAGAGAGAGAGAGATGAATCCAAAGGATCGTGCAGTGGCTCAGAAGCGGGTCCCACTCCAAGAGGCAACGTGACAGGCTACTTCTTCTTCCTCTTCTTTGACTTGCTGGTGCGCGGCTCAGAGCAACCAAAGGGAAAGAGTGATGTGCTGACTCTTCTCTGGGTCCCACTTGATCAAAGACAAAACAGAGAAGGCTCTGGTGTGCTGGCATGGGCAAGACGACACAAGAGAAGCAGCAGGCGTGCACGTGCAGAAGCAGCTGCTGGCGGCTCAGGGACTAGATGCTGACTGACGTGCTGATCTGATGTGCGACGTGACAGCGCTTCGTCAGCGACCGCTCGACACGACAGCACCTGTGACAGAGGTGTTGACTCGGTTGACTACAGCTGACATGGCGGCTGACATCTTTTTGGCTCGGTTTTAAAGAACAGAGAAGAGAGAAAGGACTGGTTTGCATTAATTTTTTGTATTCTTTTTGTATCTCTTCTTATCCAATTTTTAGATGCAATCCCAAACATTTTTATTAATTGAAAATTTGATATGAACTAAATTTATTGTTCTAGAGGCTAAGATGTAGCCTAGTTTTGTAGAACACAAATTTTAATTCCTTATTTTTATTCTATTTTTCTCTGGTTGTGTTTTGATTTTTATTATTTATGCGTACAAAATGGTGGATAAAAATTTGTATGATCTTTTAAATCATGAAGAGACCGAACTGGTGATTTGTGATTAATTAAAATTAAATACCGTTATTGGCGAACGTGACCGTTAAGAAATCCAAATTTTCAATTAATAATTTGATGGATAGGCAAATAATTAGTTGAGAATACTTTTTAGACTACGTGGATAGAGTGGTTAATATTTTTAGGATTTTGGTCTACAACTTGGAAAGATAATATCTTTATTCATAAGGAATTATAATTTGTGTGTGTGATAAACGAGGTGAACCAAGAGCCCTAGAACTAATTTTACCCTTAACAAATCTCAAAAGCTTCATAGTTTCACAGCCCTCTCCCTCTTCACAAATTTAGTTAGTTTTAATTAGATTAATTTAATTTAGTTGTTTTATCATTTTTAAATTTCAATCTTCCAAATAGTGATTAATCTAGTGATATCGGTACTCAATAAAATATCTAGTCCCTGTGGGTTCGACACTTTATTCACTTACTATATTACTTGTTGCGATTTTGTACACTTGCAAATATTCTCATCAGTTTAAATAGATTTAACATTCATATTACCTAATTGTTTAGATAAAATATCAATCTGTGCTGTCAATGAGGCAATAAGATCAAGCTCAAAAACTCCAGCCACTTTTCTTGGCATTGAACTCTCTGAAGACCATTGGTAATTGTTGGATGCCATCATGATATACTTCTATGTCCTGAAATATAGCTATTAAATAATAGAAAAATAAAAAAAGTAAAAAGTAAATAAATAAAATAAATAGAAAAATCCAAATTAGTAACAATCTATCAATTATCAATATCAATAAAACAATAATTAGTCCCTGCCAATGGCGCCAAAAACTTGATGTGAATTATTTGCAAGTGTACAAAACCCCAAGAAGTAGTATAGATAAGTGAAAAGTGTGTCGAACCCATAAGGACTAATTAGTTTATTGAGTACCAAAATTGACTAGATTAACTACTATTTGGAAAATCGCAATTCACTAAAGAAAGCAACTAAATTAAATTAATCTAAAGAACTAATTAAATTAATCAAAAGGAGCGGAATCTGAAATTTTGTTGTTTATTAATTGCAAAACTAATTCTAGGCTTTTGATTTCACCAAGTTTATCCCACACAATTAATAATCCCATGTAATAACAAAATTTTGTTTTTCCAAGTTGTAGACCAAAATTCCCTAATTATTCAATGTTTTCTCTCAAACATCATCAAAAATATCTTCAACTAACAGTTTGTCATATCTCTATGTAAATTTAAATAATTGAAGACTCATTAAGTTTTATAGATTTTTTTATAGTCACATCAATTGCGGTAAATTATATCTAATTTCGCTCAATCAATGGTGTTTAATTCTATAGTTCTAAATCACAAATTACCTCTTGATCTCTCCATGATCCAATAAATCATACAAAAGTTGGGCAAACAATTGTAGCATTAAGAACAAAACTTAAACACACAACCATGGAAAAATAGAAAAATAATATGGAATTAAAATTGTGTTCTCAAAACTAGGCTACGTCAAAGCCCTAGAAAAATAAAATTAGTTCATAATAAATTTACAACTAACAAACATGTTCATGGATTGCAGAATAAAAATTAGAAAAGAAGAAGAAAAAACTCAATTTTGCCGGAGATTCAAGCCTCAAAATCTGTGCTCCTTCTTTCTCTCTCCTGTTTTCTCTCTCTCGCCTTTATCGAAATCCGCGCCCCTACTCCTTTCTCATTTCTCCTATTTTTTCTTCACACCGCCCACCAACCTAGACCCTTCTCCGTTTTTTTTTTGACTCACGCCGCCACCTACCACCAGAGTTCTGCTTCCCTACTGCATCTTTATATAGGAAGAGATTAGGTAGGTAGGATTTGATAATTAGGGTTAGAAAAATTAATTAAATAATTAAATTATAAGATTAAGATTAATCATTTAATTAATTAAGTAACTAACCCAATCTCAAAACCAACTTCCATCCGTACTCTTTTTTTTTATTTAAATTTTTTTATTACAACATTCCATTCCACCCTCTACTTGACCAAAATATTATATATATATATATTGGTTCTTCAAAGGGCCAATTTGTAAACATGTGTATTTGAGTGCTCAAATTTTGAAATCTTCAATTTTTTTTTTCTCCATGATTTCACAAAAATGCCCATCTTTTGCACTTATCCAACTCATTCCTACAAAAACAAACAAATAAATAATATTGAGTAGAAATAAGATAAATTTCAAAGAAATAAATGAGAACTCTCAAGACTATAGATTTTGGTGAAGGAAATTAATCGGTGATTGAAATTTTGGGAGAAAATTTTCCATCTTGTTAATTGTTATTGAAAAGAGGAAAGAAATCTATAAATGTGAAGTAGAATAATATTTTTATTAATTTCATATGATGTTTGAGACATTCTTAATTTGTTAGAAATCTTTAAATTGTGTAGAATTGTTTTGATACATGCATAATCAGTAACTTTTTATTGTTAGACTTTCTGATTTGTGTGGATTGAATAGGTTAAAATGAGGAGAGGAATCGAAGAAGTTGAATGTTTGTATTTTAAAATAATGAATTGGGCAGAAACCAAATACTTAATGATTTTAACCCCCTATATGTTATAGATCTGAGCTTGGCTTAATGGGTAGGCGTGTGATTGCCTTGTTATTGGTGCCGGTTCGAATCCCTGTGTTGGGGTGTGTTTGCTGTGTGAAAGAATTTTTTTTAAAAGTCAGAGAGGGGGGATAGTAGATATTTATTGAATTTAACCCTATAGAGGTTGTGATTTGAGCTTCGGCTTAGTGGTTAGGCGCTCTGGCACCATGGTGGGGGTACAGGTTCGAGCCAGGGGGCTGTCTTTTAGGGGAAAACTTATTTTTTTGAAGTTTTGAGTTTTGTTTTGAGGTGTGAACTTCACAAAACTTATAAATAAATATTAGATCAATTTTTTTTTGAGTAATTTTACACTATATAAGAAATATTGGTGATTATTTAAAGGCATGGTCGTGTTTATTGTAGTTGGGGTTCAAATATAAAATAAAGGTAATTGAAAACATTAAAAATTATTCTTTTCAGAATTTAAAGGCAAAGTATTGAATTGGAATATCGAGAACTTTATGTGTTTATTTTAAAAGAGCTTTTAATATAAAAAATAAACGATGTAAATTAAAGAAAAATGTTTCGATTGAGTTACAGATTATTTGTTTGGAAATGATTAATTTTTAGGAAAAGAGTTTCGAGAAAATTTGAAAGTGATTAGTTTATTTTGTTAATTAAAAGTGGTTAATGAGAATTTTGATTTGGAAATTATGGTTGAATAATTATGAAAAAGTTGAATACTTCGGGGGATGAAGGAAATTTTTGATTTAGAAGTTGAAATATTTTTGCCGAGGTTAGACGTAAACTTTGTGGTCTCCGTTGAGACGGTTGTTGTTCTAAAGTGAGCAAGGCCCACATTATCGGCAGTTGGGATTTATGAATTTTAAGAAGTAACCAGTGTGGGTTGACTGTCTCAGTGTTTCATTTTAGTTGGTGGGTAAGCTAAACTCTAGGTCCTAATAACCATAACTTAAACTTAAGGACAAGGCACTAATTGGTGACATGATGAAATAAGTGTAAATGTGAGTTATGGACTCCAGAATGATCCTTAGAGAGAGACAGTCCCCAGTATTCTGGGACGATGGACGTAAGGGCCACAGAATGATCCACGGAGTGGGAATGATCTCCAGTATTTCAGGACGAGAGTGACACTCATGGGATATTTGTGCAATGAGGGCTCCAGAATGACCTGCGGAGTGAGACAATCCCCAGTATTCCAGGACGATGGATGTAAGGGCCACATGATGATCCACGGAGTGGGATTAGTCTCCAATATTCCAAGGGCGAGAGCCAATATTTGCAAAGTGTCTAAATCTTGTTGTAGTCATAGAAGTAGGTTGCATGGTAAGGGATTCAACCCTATAATGTAGAGTACGTAGGTGCTTGCCCTTGGACCTATGTAGAATGAGATGCATAGAATTTGAACAAGTATGCATTAGTGTCATCATAGTGTAAACACCTGCATTAAGCATTAATTCATTGCATACACTGACATGTTTAGGATAGTCACTATTCACATTTTGTTTTACATTCAAGTGTGTGTTTGTTAAAGTATAATGAATCGTTATATTACTGCATAATGAGGATCGCTGTTTTATAATATTGCGTCGGTTGTAAGTAACTGACGTGGCCATAGTTTTCAGTGCAGGGTTGGGATTTGCAAAAAGGACACAAAGATGATTTGGTGCTAAAGATTGCTTGCAGATTTTGTTGTTGTCATTCAAGTTGTATTTATCATGTTGTAATTATATATTTCCGCTGCGTTAATGTAAAATAACAGTGTTATATAAAAAAGTTTTAAATTCCTTGTAAAATTGTACGAATTTGTAAAAGATTCTGTTGAGCTACGAATTACCGTGTTTTGAAATTCGGGGCGTTACACTAACCAACTGTGGGTACGTCAGTTGAATGCAACTGACGCAATGCTGATGAAATCAGCGACTCTCTAAAATGCAACAAATAAATTTGATGCAAAAAGGAAAGTGTGCAGTCAAATCACAAGTGTTATTGTATGCCATTACCTAGAATCTAATGCATAGTTCTAAAAATGCATGCACACGATGCATACGCTGATGCACACTTGATTTAAAGCGTATGCATCCCATACTACATACTTCCCAAATCAAGCTCGCTTTCTCCTGATTGTAGGGTTCGATCCCTCACCATGCATCCTACTTTTGTACTATTTCCTGTTCCTAACAGTCATCTACTGACTGATGAGGCTATAGTTATTCTGTCCACTTCCGCTTTTGCAGTTAGTAGTGGTGTCCCCATTTTCCACTATGCCCGGTCCCTGCAGTCTCACTGCTTCGGGCCTCACCCAAAAGTTGCTACGAACATAAAGGTGGCCTCACAGTTATCCCCGCTCACCGAGATACATAAAGTCTTACTCACACTTTGGAGTCTTACTCTAGGTCCATGTCCGTACGAAACAACATAGAACTTGACGGATTCGTAGGGTCCATTCCCTACTTCCGATAGGAGCACCTCCCATTCTTATCACTAGACCCCAGAAATTCACAGACGAGACTACACCGCTCGTCCTCCTTAACAGGCGAGACGGTGCCGCACGTATCCCCTTGACAGGCGAGTACAACCACTCGACTAGTGCATATCCATAAATAACATGCTTAGGTTTGAGGATACTACCATAAACTCACCGCTCCTAACTTAGGAGTTATACACTGGCCCTATTTTAAGCAACTAATTAACTTTTATTAGTGAGATGATTATTGAAATACTAAACGATTGCTTCTTAGTTAATTACCTAATCGTTAATCCAATCTCACAAGACCTAAGGAAAACAAATCCAGTCATATTGGTGATTCGACCCCGTCGATCGCCAATCACCCACATGTTTGGATCTTGACCCTGTCTCCGCCCTACGATCAAACCCTCATTGGTTAGCGATCTATCGGTGCACGAAGATTGTCTTTATCTAAGACACTAGAGGTGACAAGGGCTACTAGCTACCCCAAAATATCATGTAATATTAATAGGTCATTAGCAAACTAAAGATGAATAACAACAAGTGCACCAAGGCAAAAAATGAGATAAGAGCTGCTCAAATCTAAAAACAGAATAGGTGTAAACAAACACAACTCTAACATGATCAAACTCGACCCAAAAGTCAGAATAAACATCATGTTATGCCAACTTTAAAGCCCTTAGTATGATGCAAGCATATATTCAATCAAAGCAGTAAGCTAGCTATTCAACCTGTAGTTTATGCTGTTTTGGAAAAATCATCATGAATCACATACTCAATAAAATTCCGAGTTCTTATATTCTTTGGAAATATCTTTAAGTCTACCTTAACTTCTCAGTTGGAGGTTTCCTCAAAATAGTGCTTCTTAGGGGAGAAAAATGGCCCAAACTGAGGGGCATGAAAAATTTCCAAAACTGATAGAACTAAAACTCATTTAAATAACAAATGATCTCAAAATTCTATAAAATTTGGTAAGAACATCCCAGACACATAGAATCATCACATATCCAAAATTTAGCCAATAATTCCAAGTATAAAGGAAGATATAATATTTTGAATTGGATGTAAATTATCAAACAGCAATAACATTGTTTCTTAACAACAGCAGCAAGTTGTATTTTAAAGAAATAACAATTCTTGTTCACAGATTCTAAAACTTGGTATAAATGTTCCAAATTGACTTAGGATTCTATTGTAAATTTTTAAGTTCAAATTCCCTTTTATCATAGGGTTATGCCCTAGCCATGAAACCCATGTTGATTTCCCCAACCTTATCCATAGGAGCGAGAAGTACATCCGGGCCGAAGAGGCCCGCACCCGGGGATTTGGAAAGGATCCCCAAAAGCAAAAAGGAAGGCGGATAGCTCCGAGCCTTCCAAGAAGGCTCAGAATGACGGCTCGGGGTAGAGGCACCCTCCCCCACATCAATGATTCGACAAATTCACCTTGCTCATCGCGAGTGTGTCTGCCAACCTGATGGTAATAGAGGGCGATGACATACTCCAGCACCCTCCTCGGTCCAACAACCCCAACAAGAAAAGGGACCGGAGGTAAAATTGCCGTTTCCATCAGGACCATGATCACGACACCGACAACTGCCAAGCTCTGAAGGATTAAATCAAAGCCATCATCAGAAGAGGTTACCGTACCAAATTTACTTGGAATGGCCCGAAAGCCTCTTTGCCCCTTCGCAGGGCGAACAAACATCCAGAGCCACAACCCAAACATCAAAACACCGATAAGCTGGCCATCCTCCACTGCATCCATGGTAGACCCATCGGGGGAGAGTCTATCTCCTCCTGTAAGGCCTTCATCCAGGAGGTAAACTCCGTTCACAACTGCCTCCCTCCTCGAGGCCTCAGGTTGGCTGTCTCTTTCACAGATGAAGACCTCGAAGGTGCTCGGGTCCCGTACTGTGATGCCTTGGTTAGAAGTCTTGCGCTCTCCAATCATGAGGTCCATCGTATCCTCGTCGACAATGGAAGTTCGGTAAACATCCTAGTCCTAGAAGCCTTCGAAGCTATAAAGCTTTCTCAAGAGAGGCTAAAACCAGCAAGGTACACCCTCTACGGCTTCTTCGGCATCCCAGTCCGGGTCGAGGGAATCATTACCTTAGATGTCACTGTAGGGAGATCCCGGACCTCCCGTACAGAAGCAAAGGATTTCATGGTGGTTGTGTCAAGGCTGCCTATAATGCCATCCTGGACCGACCCGACCTCGCCTCCCTCCAGGAAGTACCCCTGGCCTACCACATGTGCATGAGTTCCCAACCTGGTTGGGGGTCAGAGTCGTTAAAGGAAACCAGGAAGCAGACCGAGCCTGTTACACTGCCACGGTGGGGGGTCACAATCCTCCCTCTCAAAGCAGTCAAGCTCCAGTTGAACTGGAGTTCGATTGGTTCCGAGCCAGTGGATGAGCTGGAGAAGGTTCCTTTCTCCGAGGCCGAACCCTTCAAATTCTTCAATATGAGCAAACCCCTCTCCTCTTCTCTCAAGGGGAAATTATCCGCTGCATTCGGCAAAATCAAGACCTATTCGATTGGATGCCCTCAGATATACCAGGGATAACCGAAGACCTCATCATGCTTAGACTAAGCATCCACCCAGACTCCAAGCCTGTACAACAGAGACACATAAAATTTTCCCCCGAAAGGCAACAAGCAATGAAGGAGGAAGTCGACAAACTCCTTTCTGCCTAGTTCATCCAAGAGGTTAACTACCCAGAGTCGTTAGCTAATGTTGTGCAAGTCAAGAAGTCCAATGGCAAATGGAGGATGTGCATTGACTTTACCTACCTCAACAAGGCCTGCCCTAAAGATCCATTCTCCCTTCCTAGAATCGATGCCCTGATCGATGCTATGTCGAGACACGAGCTACTGAGCTTCATGGACACCTATTCAGATTACAACCAAATTTGGATGTACCCCCTATATATATTTCGAAGATGACTTTTTATCACCGATCAGGGCTCTACTGCTACAGGATTATGCTCTTTGGGTTGAAGAATGCAGGTGCCATTTATCAGAGGCTCGTTAACCGGGTCTTCAAAGAACAAACTAGTCGGAACATCCGAACATGGAGGTTTATGTCGGCGACATGCTCGTCAATAGCCTCTGAGGCAGAGACCATGTGAGTAACCTGGAAGAGGCCTTCGGATTCCTAAGAGATCCAACCCCTCCAAGTGTGCCTTCGACATCACCACAGGGAAGTTTCTCGGCTTTATAGTTAGCCAGCGAGGGATAGAGGCAAACCCCGAGAAAATTTGGGCCATCCTGGACATGGCCCCTCCAATGAATATCAAAGAAGTGCAGTGGCTCACCGGCTGTCTCGCCACCATCTGCCGTTTCCTCACAAAATTAGGGGAGAAGTCCCTCCCTTTCTTCAAGGCCCTCCGAGAGGCGAAGAACTTCGAATGGTGAGAGCCCCAGCAATGGGCTTCTGTTCAGCTTAAAGTGTACCTCACTAAACCCCCTCTCCTCAGCAAGCCGGAAACTAGTGAAGTGCAATACTGCACTTCTACTTGGCAGTTTCGGATCAGGCCCTCAGTGTGGTCCTGATCAGGAAAGAAGATGGAGCCCAAAAGCCCATCTACTATGTCAGAAAAATCTTCGCGATGATGAGCTCCGCTATCCCAAAATGGAAAAAATTGCGTAAGAGTTGGTCATGGCTGCTCGAAAGCTTAGCCCATACTGTCAGGCTTGCTCCATTCAGGTCCTCACGGACCAGACACAAAAGCAGATCCTCCACAAACCAAAAACCTCGGGCTGCCTAATCAAGTGGTCCATCGAGCTGAGCCAACACGACATTAGCTACAAGTAGAGGACGTCCATTAAGGGACATGCGCTCACTAAATTCATAATCGAATGCGCAATCCCAGAGGTCCCTGAAACTCAGCAAGAAGAGCCCGTTTAGGAACTCTACGTGGATGGATCGTCCTGCAAAGAGGGTAGCAGAGCCAGAGTCACCTTGAGCAGTCCAGAAGACTTTATCCTCCAGTACTCCATGTGCTTCAGCTTCAAGGCATCTAACAAAGAAGCGGAGTACAAAGCCCTGGTAACTGGACTCCTCCTAACCCAAAAATTAGGGGCGATGCAGGTCAAAGCCTTCAGCAACTCTCAACTCATCGTCAATCAAGTGCAAAGAGAATATGAAACCCGTGATACCCGAATGGTCAAATATCTGGCCCAGGTCAAGCTCCTCTTGGCCGAATTTGAGGATGCCTCCATCGTCAGGATCCCCCATGAAATGAACAACCATGAGGACACCCTCTCCAAATTGGCATCCTCCTCATTCGAGGGTCTAGACCAGACAGTCTTGGTGAAGGTCCTCGTACCGAGCATCGACAAGGAAGATTTTGAGGTTCTCTATCTCGACCTGCCTACCCAGCAACCAATCTAGATGGATTCGATCCTGAACTATCTAAGAAACGGGAAAATTCCCCAAGACGTCGCTGAGGCTAGAAGGATCAAGGTCAGGGCTGAGAGGTTTGTGCTTGTCGACGACATGATCTTCAAGTGCTCCTACACAAAGTCCGACGATAGACCCTACCTCTGATGTCTGTCACCATAGGAGGCCAAGTATGCGCTCGAGGAAATGCATGCAGGGATCAGAAGCTACCACATGGGTAGAAAATCCCTTGCAAGGAAAGCACTCAAGCATGGGAACTATTGCCCGACCCTCTTACAAGACACTTAAGACCAGGTAAAGAAATGTGTCCCTTGCCAAAGGTTCTTTTCAGTCCACCATTTTCCCTAAGCCAATCTCAAGTCACTCTCCAGTTCAGTCATCTTCGCCATGTGGGGGATGGACTTGGTCAGACCATTCCTCAAAGCTATGGGCCAAATGCACTTCCTCATTGTGGCTATCAATTATTTCACAAAATGGGTCGAAGCCGAACCTCTGGCTACTATCACCGAGCACCAATTAAAACACTTCTTCTGGAAGCACATCGTCTGCCGGTTCGGGATCCCTCAGATCCTCATCATCGATAATAGTACCCAGTTCACAGGAAAGGGATTCCGTAAATTCTACAAAGACATTGGAATTTAGCAGAGAGTCTCCTCTGTCTCATACCCATAGTCCAACAGCAAGGCCGAGAATGCCAACCGACAAATCCTCGACGACCTCAAGAAGCGACTTGATAAATCCCTCAAGGGATTGTGGGTTGACGAGGTGCCCAGCGTACCGTGGTCGAACGCACGACCACGAGGATCCTCACAAGTGAGTCACCCTTCAACCTAACCTTCAAAACCGAGGTAGTAACCCCCTAGAAGTCGAGTTGCCATTACCACGGATCATGAGCTTCAACAAGGATTCCAAGTCAGGCTGTAAAACCCCGCAAAATTGAGTTATGACAATTTTGCTCAATGTGTGTTACACATGTGTATTTCGTACTATTAATAGTCGTAACGTATTTTCCTACATATTTCTGTATTTCAACTATACATTTTTCATCTCCTCAAAACTCATCTTATCCTATTTTGAGCCAACTTAAATATTTATTTTTAATCCATGTGGTTTTTATGTATATTGCACGTGTTTTCAATACACGTGTCGGTTAAGTATTGTAAGCCTTATTTTCGGATTTTATTGTATTTTGTTTTGTTTTTATTATTGTATTTGGATTCCTTTATTATATTGTGTTTTGTCTTTTCTTGGGTTCTTTTGTTCTCTCTTGATCGATTTGTATTCTTTTGGTTGGATTCTATTCTCTTTGCAAATTTTGCTCTTTCTATTTTGAGTTTGATTTGTTCTCCTTTGTATTCGTCTCATCTCATTGCATTCATTTTTCTCTTTTTGGAGCCAAAACCGACACCCAGAACCCACATAATCTCAACCCAAAACCTTAATTCTTGATCCCTATATATACCATATTATATTAAACCCTAAAAATAATCCCTCTCTCTCCACCGTTTCTCTCTCCCCTATCCTTCACCCCTCTCCTTCTCCTTCTCTATTTCGTTGCACCCCAAACCCAAACCGAGAACCCTTCACCCCGTTTGCTTCTCTGATCACCTTCGACCTTCGTCACCACCATCATCATCGTCTCCATCCTTTCACCCTCATCGCCGTCATGTTTTCCCCGTCGTCACCCCGTTCTCCTCGTCGAACCCAATCCACTGTATCTTTTCCGCCGCCCATAACCCTTCTCCGTGCACCTTGCCATTATCCTGCCGTCCCTCGCTGACCCACCGAAGGCCCTAGCATCGCCGATCAAGTCCCCGATCGTTGCCGTCATTGCCCTCTGTCTCCAACTGAAAAAACAGAGCTCCGCTCGTCGAGGTTGCCGTCACCGCCGTCACTTCCCGACCGTGGTGCCCCGCCGTAGTGCCACCCCATCGCAGTCACCACCGCCATCCACCGTGCTCTCTCTCTCTCTCTCTCTCTCTCCTTACTAAGGTTGAAGAAGGAGCCGATTGGTGGATTTTGCTGTTCTGTGTTTTAGCACATCAGATCTGAGATTTGCTGTCCTGTGTTCTGTCCAGATCCGGTGTAGGGATATTGGCTGAGTTGGTGTTGCTTTGGTTGCTGTTGGATATCTTCACACGTATTTCGCACGTGCTGCTGGCATTTTTTCCGGAATTCTGATCCCGTTATTCTTAATATTTGAATATGCAAATTAACAGGCAAGTCTCTTCTTGAACTAGCATTTTATTCTATTCAAGTTTATTTGATCTCTACAAGTAGATCCAGTCCCATTAGTTATCATACTGCTTTTGACAATTCCGTTAAATTTATCGAGGGTTTACATGAGCTAACCCGACATACTCTTAACATCGTGCTATCTCTTTGATCTAAAACCTAGTTCCCATTGTTTCATGCATATGCACAATTAAATAACTAGATTCATGCATAGGACTAATTGATAAATTGGACATGATAAATTGTGTGTGCTAGATTGAAGTTGATCGATGAATCGATACCATGCCTGTGATAATTGTATCTTAAACTTAGAAATTTGCATGTTGATACCTAGGATCACTTTGATTACCAATTTGCATGCTATATGTGATCGTATGATTTATTTGTTGCCGTTTTATGTTAAGTTAATTTCTGGACTGCTGGATGTTCCACTTTGAATCAGGTTTTTAACCATGCTAATGACATAATTTGAAATAACTTGCTGAACACAAATTGTATCCCTGGATGTCTAGACCACTTTTCCCTGGTGCAAATTTAAATTCGAATTTGTCATTTGCTAGATATCATCATTTTAGTGCAGCTATGTCATAAATTCCAGATTTATAAATGTATGCGTATCCTGCTATTTCTTAATTTAATTGACCATGCTAACGGTAAAAAAAAATTCTGAAATAAATCTAGCTGAACCTAGACATATGTAGGAATGCCCTAGAATTTTTATAGATTTTATTAATGAGTTCTCTGACCTGAAATTGTTAGTTGAACACAACCTACTGTATGCTGCCTGAACATAAAACCTGATTAGAAAAGAGTTTTCACCCTAGTTCCTGTATCTTTTATATGCCTTAATTATATTCGCTGGAGCCGTATGGAAGTCTACTTTCTAGACCTTTCAACGGATTCAAGTTTGCTATTTTGTACTGGCTGTAATCCATATTTTAGTACAGCAAGGTCATGCTGTCCTGATTATGGAATTTTGTGTAAATGACCTGTTTGCTTCATTATTTATCTGTAACGCATAGAATTAGACATACTTAGTATTATACAACATCGACACCCTCTTGTATGCTCACATAAGATGAAAATAAACTAATAACAAGCCGGGGTATCATGGGTAGGACTTGGTAGTGAACGATCGGAAAATGTACTCGGCAAGGCCTTATCGTTATATTGCATTGGAAGGAGGAAAAATATTGTATTGGAAGGAGGAGAATATTGATTGGAAGAAATATTGATTGCAAATTATTGATTGTTAATTATTGATTGTAAAACTATCGCTATCAACGCCGAGTACACGATCCGTTAATTCACCATCAGTCTAAAATGTTCACTGTGTGTTTGCGCCGAACCTGTGGAATGGGACGCAGTAGTATCTGCACTAGATAGATTAATAAAATACTTAACAACCTGCATCTAATGCTTGATCTTGACTTGACATCACTCATTACATGCGTGATTATTGTAGACCTTTGATATTATTGTTTGCTCTTTGCTTTGAACTTTGTCTTTGATCCTGTCCTTTTTTCTCTGATATACATGTTTCCTTCATCCTTTGTTTTCTCTACTTGCTGCCCATGACTTGCTCTAAGGGCACTCTTTTCTCTCTTTTTAGATCAAGCTTTTACAGGTACTGAAGGATCTATCCCAGAATGAATTGGAGCAACGTTTCCAAAGATGGAACCAGTCCGCGCTGCTTAGATTTATTTGCTGCTAGTTTTATTTCTTGAACATTGTTATGAATTGTACTTTGTTTTTGGGCTCTATGACCCATAGTTTGTTTTGATCCCAGATGTTGTATATTTATATTGTTGAATTATTTCATTCATTATTGGAATTTATCTTTGATTCATGTGGTTATATCTCTTGCGTGATTGTACTTTGTTATTCTTATTGCTGAGTTAGTCTGGTACATCTTATGGATGGTGTTTACATCAGTCGCTGGGCCTACGTTACGTACTCGTGGTCCGTATTTTTGGGAAGCGGGGCGTGACAAGTATGTTTTACCGTTACGTGAAATATCCGTAACATTATCAAAATAGATATTTTTCGTATGTTATATTCTGATTATTTGTAAACATTTTCCCGTTAATCAAACCTATTTCGTATTTGAATATTTTTTTTATGTGCATTGCACGTAAAATTTGATGTATTTTAGTCTCTAAAATTTTCCAAAGTGATGTACATTTTTATTCTAATTTTATTTGTCACTTTGTATTATTTTATTTTAATAAAAACCCATAGGCCTAAAGTCTATTTAAAGCCCACTAGAAAATTAATTAAAAAGAGAAGCCCATGATTTTATTCTACATTTTAAATGTAGACTTTTTAATCCTACACACTTGTCATGTAACAAACACACACAAATGGACTAATAACAAATTAATTAAAAGAATCAGAAGTGTGTTCACATCGGGTGCACGTGCACGTGTGTGCACTCAAAGGTTTTGGCCGGCCAAGGAGAGGAAGAGGTAGGGGTTTATGGTAGTAGGTTGTAAGTGGGGAATTAATTGTTTTAAGTGGGTTAATTAAATTAACCCATATTTAATTAATTAATTAACCTTTATAAATCCAACCCCCTCCTATTTCTTCATCAGCATAGTTAAACTAAATCAAAAAAAAAAATGAATGGGCTGTGCTGCCGAAGCATGCTCTGGCTGTGGGGTTTTTCTTTTGGGCGCGATTTTCGAGGCGGACAGGGAGCTTCTCTTGGAGTTCAATTGCTAGGGAATACTTCAATACTTCATATGGGTGGGTGTCTCTACTTGCTTTCTAATTGTATATAAAATTCATGTTTAGGAGATTCATGTTAGAATTGCAGATGTGTTTGAATTGTTTAACTTCTAATGTTTTTGTATGATGCATATTGTATAAATTTAGTAGTTGATGAATGTGGAAAATTGCATGTTAATGAAAAATTATAAGGTAGTTGAACTACAATTTATAATAAATTAATTTATGTGATTTTCATGCAAAATTGTAGTATAATATGAGTAGATTTTGTAGATGAATTGTAAATGAAATTGAGTTGTGTTTGATTGGGGTAGATTATAATTTTTGGCGAGAATTTTTCCCATCATTTTAAATAAAGTTAGAAATAAAAATATGTATATGTGTTAGTAGAGTAATGTTGGCAAGTTAAAAAAGGCATATTGTGTATGAATGTTCTAAAAATTGCTATTTACATTGTTGTGTAAAGAATCACTTTATTATAAATAAAATTAGTAAGAATTCGTTACTGGAATTTTAGAAATATATCATGTGAACAATTAAATTTGATGCAATTGCTAGAAGTTAAATTGAATGAATAAATGATAATGTATGAATAAACTGAGAGTTGGAATATAAAGTTTTTAACTCTAATATGATTAGGATTGAGGCTTGGATTTGGTGGCTAGCGCGTGCGCCTTGCGCTAGGCGCTGCCACATGGTGTTTGGGGGTCTCTATGGTCGCGGGTTCCAGTTGGGGTTGGCTCTGTTTATTTCAAAACTTTTTTTAAAAAGGTAGAAATGATGGTAATTTAGTATTTAAATACTCAGAACCCTATGTTACTGAGAATTGAGTTGGCTCTGTGGTTTGGTGTTTGGTCTGCTTGCTGTTTGGCATTGGTTCGAGCCAGGGGACTCACTATTTTTTTAAATAATTTTTTAATGATATCAACCTTTAAAACAAAGGGGAACCTTATGGAAAATTATTACAATAATATTAGAATGATTTGGGAATTACTTCATGCTATTCTAAAATTATTTTTGATAAATTTAAAGAGCAAATTTTATATGTTGGTTGAATTGGAGTTTAATTTAAAATAAATAAGATACATACATACATACATACATACATACATACATACATACATACATACATACATACATACATACATACATACATATATATATATATATATATATATATATATAAGATTGAAAATATTAGGAGTTGGAGTTGGTTTATAATGAGATTAAAGTTATGTTTGAATTGGAAATAAAGAAATTTTAGTGATGATTTTAAAGAAGTTTGTTACTAAAAATAATGATTTAATTAAAGAAATGAGTTTTGATTGAGATATTGATTAATATGAAAAGAGCTATAAATGTTTGGAAGTGATTAATTTTGAAGAAATGGGTTTCGAGAAAACTTTGGCAGTGATTGGTTTGATTGGTTAACTAAAAAGTTGTTCATAAGAAATTCGATTTGGAAATTGTTACTGAATGAGTTATAAAAGTTGAATACTTCATGGGTAAAGAGAATTGTTGAAAAAAGTTGAAATATTTATGTTGAGGTTGGATACAATCTATTTGATCTCTAGAGTGAGATGGTTGTTGGAATCTAGAGGCTATGCGAGACCCTAGTAACCGGCATTTGTGAGTAAAGAAAATTTGAGGGGACTCACTTTTTTTTTTAATAATTTTTTAATGATATCAACCTTTAAAACAAAGGGGAACCTTATGGAAAATTATTACAATAATATTAGAATGATTTGGGAATTACATCATGCTATTCTAAAATTATTTTTGATAAATTTAAAGAGCAAATTTTATATGTTGGTTGAATTGGAGTTTAATTTAAAATAAATAAGATACATACATACATACATACATACATTTAAAATAAATAAGATACATACATACATACATACATACATACATACATACATACATACATACATACATACATACATATATATATATATATATATATATATATATATATATATATATATATATAAGATTGAAAATATTAGGAGTTGGAGTTGGTTTATAATGAGATTAAAGTTATGTTTGAATTGGAAATAAAGAAATTTTAGTGATGATTTTAAAGAAGTTTGTTACTAAAAATAATGATTTAATTAAAGAAATGAGTTTTGATTGAGATATTGATTAATATGAAAAGAGCTATAAATGTTTGGAAGTGATTAATTTTGAAGAAATGGGTTTCGAGAAAACTTTGGCAGTGATTGGTTTGATTGGTTAACTAAAAAGTTGTTCATAAGAAATTCGATTTGGAAATTGTTACTGAATGAGTTATAAAAGTTGAATACTTCATGGGTAAAGAGAATTGTTGAAAAAAGTTGAAATATTTATGTTGAGGTTGGATACAATCTATTTGATCTCTAGAGTGAGATGGTTGTTGGAATCTAGAGGCTATGCGAGACCCTAGTAACCGGCATTTGTGAGTAAAGAAAATTTGAGGAGTAACTAGTGTGGGTTGACTCTCTCTTTGAGAAGTAGCCAGTGTGGGCTGACTGTCTTTTGTATTGATTTAAGTTCGGTAGGGAAGCTAGCTCTAGGTTGTGATAATTTTTAATTAAAACTTAAGGACATGCACTAAGAGGAGATGCGATGAAGTATGGGCAAACATGAGTATAAAGGCCTTGATAGCGCAGTGGGAGGTTATCTCCAGAATTATCCGGGTTGCGGCTCGCTGTGGAAGATATTCCTTCAGAATTACCGAGGATTGAGGCGACACTCATGGGGTATTTGTGTGATGAGGTATCGATGACAGCGCGGTGTGGGTTTCATTTCCAGAATTACCGGGGTGTGAGGCGTGATGGCCGAAAATCACTTGCGGTGGGAAAATGACTCTCAAGAATTATCGGGGTCATAGCTCGCGGTGTGGGTATTCGCCTCCAGAGTTATCGGGGTGTGAGGCAGTGTGTCACAAATCACTTGCGGTGGGAGTGCGATACTCAAGAATTATTGGGGTGGTACTAGATACTCACAGGATATCTAAAACATATATTAGTCACTGTAGTAGTAATTCATAGCGAGGGATTAAACCCTACATTGAGAGTACGATAAATGCTTGCCCTCGAACCTATATAGAATGGGATGCATAGAATTCGAACAAGTATGCATTAGTGCATCGTAACGTAAATCTGCATTAGGCATCTAAGGCATATCATACATTGACATGTTTAGGTTAGTCATTTTTACACTTTAATATGCATTCATGTTTGTGGTTGTTAAAGTAAGCAAATTGTTATATTATGGCATAGCGAGGATCGCTGTTTTATAACATTACGTCAGATGTATGCAACTGACGTGCCCACACTTTTTACCATTGCGGGACTTGGATTAGCAAAAGGGCATGAAGATGAATTGATGCTAAAGATTATTCTCATGATTAAAGTTGTTGATGTTAGAGTTGTATATTTCATGTTGTATTCTTTCCGCTGTGTATTCTGTAACGAACACTGTTGTATAATAAAAAGTTTTTAATTTCCTTGTAAAATTGTACGAATTTGAAGTAAAATATCATGTTGTGCTACGAATTACATCTAAATGGAATTCGAGGTGTTACACCGACGGCCTTAGGCCAAGCTGGACCTCCTTGAAGAAGTTAGAGAAAAGGTAACCATCATGAGAAACCTCTACCAACAGAGGGTAGAGCAATTTTATAATCAAAAGGTCTGACCTGCCAACATCAAAGAATGCAACCTTGTGCTCAGGCGCCTTGAAATTTCCAAGCCGAGCAAAAAAGGAAAACTCATGCCTAACTGGGAAGTCCCGTATAAGGTCTCCAAAGTGATCCGTCCAGGAACGTATGGACTTGAAGACCCGCGGGGCAGGGTAGTCAGGAGGACCTGGAATGCAGAACATCTAATGAAATTCACGAGGGCCCCTATGGGTCTACACTTGTAAAAAGGCCTGCAAAAGCTGACCTATGTACTTGCCTTCAGCTGTCAATGAATAGAATTTAATTTTCGTTCCAAAATCAACTTATTCACTTGCAATGGACACCCAAGGCCCAACCTCAATCCTTGGAGGATAATCCTCTCGGGGTTGGCATCCAATGCCAAAAATCCTTGGAGGAGAACCCCCTCAGGCTAACATCCGATGCTGAAGGCTTCATTGCCAAAATCCTTGAAGGATATCCTCCTCAGAATGACGTCCGATGCCGAAGGTTTCAAGGCCAAAAACCCTTGGAGGACCCCCCTCAGAGTGTGGGTTCGATGCGGAAAGTTCCTCGCCAAAATTTCTGAGGGATACCTCCTTCGGCATGGCATCCGACGCGGGATACCTCAGCACCAAACAATCCACGAAGGACACCTTTTGGGATGGCATCCGACGTTGAGGGTGTACATGCCAGAAATAATGTGCGAGCCACACGCACAAACAAAGAGTCGAGGCAAAATGCTCAATCAGTTACAATAGGGGCGGTGGTCAGTCCAGTCCGCATTTTGGTCATTACAACAAAACAGATAAACTACTGCCTAAACCCTCTTATGGTCGTCTCACACTTCAGCACCGACCGAGAACTCCTGTCGCGCGCCTTATGGTCGTCTTGCACTTAAGCATCGGACCACGACCGACACGCGCCACTGTAACACCGCAAGCCCCGCTCAACTGTGCACGTGATAAATAGATCCTAACAACTGCCCACCATAGGCTTGGCTCACAAAAGGTGCTATAACATTCAGGTACCTAGTGATCATAAGCTAATTTATATATACACACACTCTCTCTCTCATTCTCCACCGATGTGGGACATCACAACCCACCACCACACAACAATTCAAAGCACGTGCACGGCATGTGCAACACACACATTAGCACACACCACTCCTGTCCTGCTCTTACGTGCAACACGCCTCTGTACCTAGGCCCCACCGCACAACACAGCACACTCCCCCTCTTCTCATCATTAATGGCCCAAGTCCCATACAACAAGCCTGTAGAATTCCCTATAGGCCCACTACCACCTCTCTATTATACTCTTAAGTACGGGGTGTTATACACACCCCCCTTAAGAACTCAGCATCCTTGCTGAGCCCGGGATCCGCAAGCTAATACAGGATCGCCTTTCTAGACGATGTGGAGACAAGTACCCTGATTCTGCTAGTGTACAGCCATACTCGGGACTCTGGCTACCCACCAGTGTATACCGCTAGCTCCATCTGAGGCATACATTTTGCACACGATCGGTGTCGAAAGTTGGCTCTAATACTATTTGTAACGTTCCGAGCCCCGCTCAGCTGCGCACGCAAAAAATAGATCCTAACAACTACCCACCACAAATTTGCCTCACAAAAGATACTATAGCTTTCAAGTACCTAGTGATCATAGGCTAATATATATACACACTCTCTCTCATTCTCCACCGATGTGGGACATCACAACCCACCACCACACAACAATTCAAAGCACGTGAACTCCATGTGCAACACACACATCAGCACACACCACTCCTCTCATGCTCTCACGTGCAGCACGCCCCTTTACCTGGGCCCCACTACAGAACACAAAACAGTTCCCCTCTTCTCATCAGTAATGACCCAAATCCCATACAACAAGCCCATAAAATTCCCTATAGGCCCACTACCACCTCTCTATTATTATTATTATTATTATTATTATTATTATATTATATATATATATATATATATATATACATACATATATATATATATATATATATATATATATATATATATGTATGTATATATATATATATATATATATATATATATATATATATATATATATATATATATATATATATATATATTCTCCCAATATAATATTATATATATATAGGGTAAAAGGGATATGAGCAACTTGCTCATTTAGTAAATGAGCAATTGATTATGTGGCATGCATATATATATATATATATATATCTATATATATATATATTCTCCCAATATAATATTATATATATATAGGGTAAAAGGGATATGAGCAACTTGCTCATTTAGTAAATGAGCAATTGATTATGTGGCATGCATGTGATACATTGGGCAACTAACCCTTTTAAGGATTTTCCAATCACATGTATGCCACATCATCAATTGCTTATTTACTAAATGAGCAAGTTGCTCATACCCCTTCCCCCCCCCCCCCCATATATATATATATATTCTCCCAATATAAATATTATATATATATACTTTTAAGAACGATGTGTTACAGCCTCGGCTCATCGCCATCTCCAACGCCTTGAGTGCAAAAGAGGCATCACACATCCCCCAAACGCAGAGGTGGCGCCTCGATATGGAATGCGATGATGATGAACAGCGTCTACCAGGCCAAGCAGGGTGACAACCCCATACAGGGGATTAACTCGCCGTGCAAAAAAAAAGGCATCACACACGTGCCCAACCCTGACGGCGAGCCCCTCATCTGTACAAAGTTCTCTTTGAGGAAGGGAACTCTCATCCTTGATCCCGACTAGGGACATCAGATCCTAAAATCCGGGATACCTACCAAGAAGGAGTACTCCTCTCCTCTTCGAGCCTCGCCAAAGCAGCAGCATCCACACGAGGAGTACTAGCTGGGAAGGCTCCACAAAGTACCCATGTGAAAGAATAGAACAACATCGTTGCCCCCTGGGACCCATTGGGAAATACTTCAGATCTGAAAATTCGAGACAAAGGTGGTTCCCCCAACTGAAAACCAATCCCAGTAGGACCGAGCCCAGTCCCTCTGGCCATTTTCCCACCATCCTCGATCCACAAATGAATCTTCAGAAGGGTCAACGCAGGCCCCGCTAAACACCAAGACATCGCAAGTTGAATATGGGAGTTTGGGAAAGTTGTGAGTCTAACATCCGTCTGTAACGCCCCGTACCCAACTCGTACGCACACAAATAAATCATACTCCACTGCCCACCACAGACTGGCCTCATAAAAGGTGTCTGAACTATTCGGTACCTCTTGATCATAAGCTTTACTATTTATTCTCTCTCTTTCTCTCTTGGACGATGTGGGACTTAAACCCACTCCCACCTAGCCCATGTCAACACCCTCTGCTAATCCTTTCTCTTTTTCTTTCATTTTCATTCATTTAATGCATAAGCCCCATAGTTCTCTTCTATAGGCCTCCTAATTAATCTATTTATTCCATAGCCCATAGAAATCTCTATAGGTCACCTCCAATAATCCATATATATCTATTTAATATTTCTCTTAATATTTCCTTATATACTCTACAAATACGGGGTGTTACATTCACCCCCTCTTAAGAATTCAGCGTCCTTGCTAAATACGGGATGTGCAATCTAGCACAGGATCATCTTTCCAGTCGATTGTAGACTATCTCCAGATCTACACATATCGCTGCCCACCAAGGGCCTTACGCATCACATATATACAAGTTCTACATTCGGTGTAGAAAGTTAGCTTTGATACCATCTGTAACGCCCCGTACCCAACTCGTACACACAAATAAATCCTAATCCACTACCCACCATAGGCTGGCCTCACAAAAGGTGTCCGGACTATTCTGTACCTCTTGATCATAGGCTTTACTATTAATTCACTCTCTTTCTCACTTACTTGGAAGATGTGGGACTTAAACCCAATCCCACCTAGCCCACGTCAGCACCCTCTGCTACTCCCTCTTTCTTTCATTTTCATTCATTTAATGCCTAAGCCCCAAAGTTATGTTCTTTAGGCCTCCTAATTAAAATATTTGTTCCATATCCCATAGAAATTTTCTATAGGTCACCTCCAATAATCCATATGTATCTATTTAATATTTCTCTTAATATTTCCTTATATACTCTACAAATACGAGGTGTTACAGGAAGTAAGGACTTTTTAGACACCATGAAGAACTCCCCAACTACCCGCATTTTATGCGGGCGATGCTACAACTCTTTAGGTGCAATGAATGCATCAACAGGTGATGTAAGCAAACACATGCCATGTCATGTGAATGGCGAGGCCTGGATGAATTCCTCGACGTGTGATCCGAGGCCGACCCTGAGGAGTGCCTACATGCCTTACTCTCTACGCCCACGGTGTATGATCCGAGGTCAACCATCATGGGCTCGCACAGACCTCTGCTCTCTATGCCATTGGCATGTGATCTGAGGCCGATCCTCAGGAGCCGTTACAAGGGCTCACCTCATCGCGCTCTCCGCGTGGCCTCTGAGACCGACCCTCTATAACCCGGTCATCTCGAATGCTGCACTTTACATCGACACCTCAATAAGAATGAGTCTACCAGTTGTACGGTTTACACAAACCAACAAAAAGATTTCTATTAAGTAAGAGAATTACAAGGCCGATGGCCAGTCTACAGTCGGCAAATTGAACAGCTACAACAAAGTTACAACGAGGTTATAGCAAAATGCTAATACGATCCACCTCTTGCCAGTGATGCGCCGAACAAGACGCGCCCCAGTAGCATCACTCCAGCAGGAATATTTGCAAAAATATTCCGAACCAACCGCACGGGCTGGACATGGGTGCCCCTGCAAACTTCCACCTTGAGGGTTCCTTGGTATCTAAGGAACTGACGGTCCGAGGATCCAAGGCAAAGAATTAGAATCGAAGATCGGAAGGCAAACAAGTACACATGCGATGGCCAGTCCACAAAAAAGGCAAAAATACAAGCAACTTAGCTTCCTACTAGGATGGGACCTTCCTCCTCGGCTAGAGGGCCAGGGATGATCGGGTAGTGATTTGCCAAATCCTCCCTAACTTTGGGGCTGTAACGCCCCGAATTCCAAATACAAGTAATTCGTAGCACAACTCGGATTTTTACTTCAATATCGTACATAAATACAAGAATTTAAAACTTTTTCAATGCAAAATAGTTCTTTACAATGCACAGCAAAAATTACATATAAAATGCAACTAACATAATCAAAATCTTCAATCTCGCAACCAAACTCATGTCCACACTGCTCGCTAATTCGAGTCCTATAAAACTTGAGAACTATGGGCACGTCGATTGAATGCAACTGACACAATGCTATAATACATCGATCCTCAATTTTAACAATCACAAACTTGATGCACAAAACAAAAGCAATAATGGCAATGATAAATAAAAACAGAAAGTGAATTTAATCCAAGTATAAGTGTGTCGTGAAACATAGATCAAAATGCATAAAATAATGGCATAAAACAAGTATCCAAGAAAGTAGAAAATTCACACAATGCATACTAATGCACACTTGTTCGGATTATATGCATCCCATACTACATAGGTCCGAAGGAAAGCCCTTAATGTACTCCTCATTGTAGGGTTCTATCCCTCGCCATGCAATCCTATAACGGTGACAAAAGACAGGGTTTAGACGTCCGAGAGTATTGGTTCCAGTCCCGGGGTATACTGCCCAACTATACAGAACCCTCATTGTTCAAAAATCTCGCAAGCGCCGCTCTAACCTGGAATACTGAAGATCCGTCTCCCTTCCGCCCGACTATTTATAATATCGAAATACACCACCCGATCATTCATATTCCTGGAAATAATTGAGACTCGTTTCGCTTCACACAATAATTATAGTTCCGGAATACACCGCCCGACTGAATTTATTGTCCCGGAATACACCGCCCGACTATATAGAGTCATTCCACTTACGTTTGCCCAAGCTTCATCACATCTCCTTTTCTAGTGCATGTCCTTAAGTTCAAACATAAATAATATCAATAAAGCTAACTTACCCTCATACCTGACTTAAATCAACACACGAGAACATTAGCCTAGACTGACCACTTCTCAAACATTTATAATCACAAATTTTCCGGTACCCTGTGTCTCTCTCAGCCTCTAGAATCCACACATTCCAAAATTCATAAACTTTCTAGGTCATCCATAAACTCTTTTATAATCATTACAAATTTCATTCATTCGTATACTCAATTCATCCCTTATTCATTCCATCCAACTAGTTATTCTCAAATAACTTGATAAAAAAATTTAAACTGTTACAATAGGACTTCAAATGCCTCAATTCAATCAATATTATCTCTGTTCTACAATTCTAATTATCAAATTTGTACTAAAATTGTTCATTCAAATCTGGAATTTAATCCAAAATATTTGTACCAATTTCTATCAAATATTAATTATCCAACATACTAATATCCTTTAAAATAATCTCTATTCAAATTCTTCAAATCCAATCACCAAATTTGTGTTTAACCCTTTATCTAAGTGCGAAAATTAACCACAAAATGTTTGTACAAATTACCATCAAAATATTTCCCAAAAATTCAATTTATATTTCCAATATAATCAAAAACAGTAAATACAACCAAATTCGAGCTCACCAAGACTCAAATCTGAAACCTCAAAGGTCTTAAGCCACATGCTCTAACCAATACTCCAAGCCTATTCTCTTTCAACTTCTTCTCAAGGTAACAACATATATAGAAAACGCTATTTGAAAGTTCAACTATCTTTGGGCAGCAAGTCTAAGGTCTTGCAAAAATTATATAAATTAAGATACTTATAAGAAAATAGATTTCTTAGTTTCATATGAAACTTAAATGAGTCTAATAAAACATTGTAGTTAATATTATCTAAATATAACCATAATTAATTCGTTAAAATTCATTTGCAAATCAGCAGGTTCAGAATATGAAAATTGCAGCTCTTGATACTCATAAAAATTACTTAAAATCTCATACATCATGGAAATTTGATTTCTTAGACTCTAAAGAAAATTAACGAGACTACTTCAAATTCTTAGTTTTGATTTTCCTCAAAAAACTGTATGTAAGATGCTGAATTGTTCAAAATCCGGAAGGTATGCAAATTTCCACAAACTAGCCAAACTATCAGCCATTCCTAAGTTAGGATGTTATAAAAATAGTAAACGACATCCAAATATTATAAAATTTTTAGGAGATGTTCTTGACATATACGAGGTACTTATATAAAAATTTTAGCTTCATATTCTATCTAGATAAAAAGAAATAATTTTTTGAAGTGACACTAAAATTGAGGACAGCAACCATAAAAATGTTTCTAAGTTAGTCATATCATACTTTCACACAATTAACTAACAACACATAATCTAAGGATGAATACTCAATTTATATAGATTATCTAGCATGTAATTCTAACAAGAATAAATTAGAAAGTTAAGGAATGCTCACCCAATCGATGAATTCTTTGCAAGCAAGGATCTCCAAAAGCCTTCTTTTCCTCAACTCCAAAAACTCCACACTAGAATAATGAAATGTATTCACAAAATAAAACTCAACTCTCCCTCACTAGTGTTGGCCGACCTATCTTTTAAAGGGTGAGTGGAAGTTATTCAAACCACCCATATACTCTTAATAACTACTCACTAATTCACCACTTACGTTAATTCAAACTTAGTCATAACTAAATCATTTTAGAAAAAGTGGCCTGTCAGAATGGGATGTGGGGTTTGCACAGGTTTTAAAAGAGTCATAAGTACATAAACTACACACAAAAATTATGATGAAATATAGTCACATATATTATTCACTTTAATATGAATTAAAGTAAGCTTGTTTAATTAAAAACTGGATTATGCATTCATACTTAGTAAATGGAATAAATATATATATATATATATATATATATATATATATATATATAACTCCGAAAGATTTTTACATTTAACACATGCAATATAAACACATGTATTGCTCGTATAAAATAAAATATATTTGAGTTGGCTCAAAAAGAAAAATAAAACAAATTCAAATAAAAAAATGAATTCAAGATAACAGAAAAATATTTATAAATGTTCAAAATACGAAATGCGTACAATATTTATATTAATAATGTTACAGATATTACTCGTAATGATACAAAATACTTGTGTCTAACATACGTGGGGCAAAATTGTAATAACTCAATTTTGCGGGTGTTACAGGGCCGACCCCTTCATCATCCGACTCAGGGGGAAGGCCGCTAAGGTCCATCTCCGGGTGCTTCGCCTCGACATCTTTGAGGGCTCTGTTGTATCCCTTGTCCTCGACCTCGACAATCTCGGCTAGGGTCCCATCATATTCCTTCTTCAACCTCGCCGCCTTTGCTTGCCACGTACCCTTCTCGGAGATCAGCTGGTCCCTTTCCTTTGAGAGCTCTGCCAAGCCTCTCTTTCCTTGGCTAAGTCCACCCCCAAACTGGCCTATGCACTCCCAAAGGTCGCTAACCCATGAACGGAGATCAGCCTCGACTGCTTCTGCACGCTGAACATCTCGCTGAAGCCGGTCCCACCTCCGCTTCAATTCGGCCCCATGAATGGTCGCTTGCACGAGATCATCAGGACACACTTATCCCACCACAAAGGTAACAATTATAACCGAGATAAGGAGAGAGACTCACCAAAACCGAAGCCTGCGCCCAGTCGGCGTAGAGGTCCTCCTCTATTCGGCCTTCGAAGTCGGCAAGGTCATAAGGAGTGGCAAGATGGGAAACCATCTCCAATGCAGCAGACCGATGGGTCGTGTTGGTGTGTACCTTAGAAGCAAGTTGTGTATTGACATTACTAGTATACATTACATCATCATGATGTTTATTTTATATGTGAGGCTTTTTATTTATTGTGTTGTTTATTGTGATTAAAAGAACATAATAAAGTCCCTGGAATAGTACGTTCAATACCATGGGATAACAAGTGCATGACTTGATTATGAGATCCTATTGGTTGTAATCAGAACACTATTCTTAAATATCCCTAGTCAAGTATTATTGTGAATTAGGACAACAATAATACATAGAGACTAGTATGTGCATAGACTGATAACCATGTCTCACGAATCATGGATATAAGATATTAAGTCTTCACATGGATACATATTAGAGTAATAATGTACTGGACTGACCCACCATGAGAACGCTGCATGGATCGTTACGTGAGTGTCATAAGCGGTTCTCACAGTGACCATGGTGTATGTAGTCCTTTGACTTGAAGTCACTACGGTTTTCTACATGAGAGGTTATATGTTTTAATGTCGTCAAACATTGCCTGTAATAAGGTGATTATAAAGCCGACTATTGGTATACTACAAATCATGCGGAAGGATGTGAGTGACTTACATAGGATTTATCCCTCTTACATAACATGAGTGATATCTACGGGCCCCTTGATTGAATGAGACTGCAAAATGTATGGCCATGCTCAAATGAGTTAATATGAGATATTGAGCTCATTTGTTTTAGTAAGTCTACTCGGACATCAAGAAACCAAAGATTAAACTATACAAGGGTGACACCCTCTATGCCTTGTGGTCAAATCAAATATCGAGACAAAGGGACTAGACTACATGGTAATATTGGTCATTGATAGGTTATGTCAAATCACTGACATTCCCGTTACTTGAGTAGCAGTGATGTATTGCTTGATACCGCTCACTGTTTGTAATACTAGAATATGATTTTAGTATTATTGTCAATGTAATGGGAACCTACAGGGTCACACGCTTAGAATGGATCGAAATTGAGATTTAAATCCATAAGATGAATTTAATTGGGGATCCAAGTAAGACTTTGACTAGTGATATTGGTTGGACATTTAATTAGATTAAATGGGCTGACTAAAGTTCATAGGCCCACACACGAATCAGAACCAAGTCAGATTGTGAGTCCAATAGTCTCATTGCTCTCTTAGGGTTGATTTTTTGCACCTATATATATGATATGTATCTATGGAAAAGATACACGTGAAATAACCCTAGCCGTCATAGAAAGTGAGAGAGAGATCTGAGGAACAGCCCCTTCCCGTAGCTAGTACTGCGGTCTGAGGGAGAGCCATTTTTCGTTCCGTTCATGTGGATACCGTAGTGGCACCGCAATGTTGCAATGGTGTGATCGGCATACTATGGAGAAAACAGATCCAACTTTAAGGTATAACTCATAAACACGATTTATGGTTTTTGCATGGATCCATGACTAGGTTTCAAATTTTTTTTGTAATTTTCGTGGTGTATTTAATCTGTGATTTCCTTCAAAACATAACAGTTCGATGCATCCATCTCGATCACAGACCAGGAGCGGACCCACACCTCGCCAACTTGGGATGATTGAACGGGGTTGTGGCACCGACCGCAGGCGCTAGAGGCTTTTTATTCTCCTTTTTTACGGTCGGTCCAACCACCTTGGCCTTGGGGGGCTCGACCCCTTTCGCTCTCTTATTCAAGGGTTCCTCCACATTTGGGGGCATACGCTTCTGCTGCATCTCCCCTCAGGAGTTTTGACGTCAGCTCCAACCTTCACCTCGCCTCCGCATCCTTCCGAGCCTTCTTCTCGGCCCTTATCTCCTTTACGCTTCTCCTTTATGAGCTCGGGATCCACCATCTTCGATAGTCTCAGTCAGAAGATGAACCGTCAAAGAAAAATCAAAGTGGAAGGAGAGCGAATGAACATGACTAAAAACTGAGGTTGTATATATAGAAGTGAGACATCGATAATTGTGACAAGTGCATAATCTCATGTGGAAACAAGTAAGCACATGCCAAATGCACCTTTCTCCATCTTCGATGTGTTCTTCGAGGACAAGCCTCAAAAAAGAGAGTTCAAAGCACCACCAATTTGCCTTGCCCTTGGAGTGAAAAATGAGGCCGAGCCTCGAAAACAGAGTTTCATCCCCTTCGGCATGGTCTTTGAGGCTGAACCTCAAAAGGAGATCCCAAAGAGAAACCCCAAGCATCAATTCATCCTCCATTCTCGGTGCGTCTCTTGAGGCTGAGCCTCATGAGAATGAAATCAAGGCTCCGCCTCTCCCTGCTCTCGCACCGGAACCCGAGGACGGCTCTCGAAAAGAAAATTATCAAAAATTCATCAGACAAAGAACAAAGTTCGACGAAGCATCTTTTAGTGAGCAATGATGAAATGATTACATTCACGTAATTACAATGGGAATCACACGTTAAGGCGCGAGTTCCGAACCTCGGGATCGTACAATAGAATTGTAATTCACTAGTTATTCTAGATCTTGCCAAAGCTGAAAAAAACGGGAGGTTATTTGTATTGCTCGGAAACTGCCACCCACATTACCATTCAATATTTCTTGACCTACTATTGGCCAAACTACTTGGGCACTAGGCCGAATGTGAGTAGTATCACTTAGCCATGCTTCATAATTGGAAAAACGAGCACCATGGAAAGACATGCCACACAACCAAAGAAAGATAATGGAGATGTAACCCATGTTTTCTGTTATTGTATTTTTTCTGGGAATTATTTTTATTTGGTGATTTTCTTCTTATTCCTTTCTGAACCCATGTATTTGTTCATTTAATAATAGAATTCATTATTTGCTTCTGACTCAATTTTTGTCTCCCGGTCTATTTAATTTTTCTGCTAAATATTTTGTTGATCATCCTGTTCAAAATTTTGCTTGTTGATATCCTCAATTAATCTAGTTATAATTCTATTTTTATTCATTTTTTATTTTTCCCCTTTTTGGATCTAACATCAAACCCTATTAATTTTTCCTATTGGATATTACCCAATAACCCAATATCCCAACTTAACTTATATATTCCCATTAACCCTAATTTTTAATTAACCCTAAAATAATCCCCCCCCGCGCCACTCTCATCTTTCTCTCGATCCTCTGTTTCTCAAACCCATCACGCTCAAGCTCCTCTTCCTCGACCTCCGACCACCCTCGACCTCAGTCATCCACCGCATCCCCGCTCATCCTCATCCTCATCCTTAGTCCCGCATCCGATCGCTGACCGCCCTCCAGTCCGTCACCATCGTCCCAGCACCACCTTCGACTGAAGCAGCCAAACCCCCATCCCCGTCAACCTTCCAACCACCTCTCCCTCCAACACCGAAGTTCCATCATCACCCTCGTCGTCCAGAACCTCCATCATCGTCAACCTTCATCCACCGCCAACCGAACCCATCGCCTCCTCTGTTTTGGAAGAAAACAGAGGGCTGCTGCAACCTGCTCCTTTCCCCGAGCGCCGTCTACCACCATTGTCGACCCTGCCTTGTTGACTGCATCGACCGTTGTCACGCCCCGCTTCCCAAAAGTACGAAACACAAGCACGTGACATTGGCCCAACGAATGCCTTGCGTCATCCATAAGTTGTTTACCCATTCAACTCAATAATAATAACAATATAAAATGATTGCGCAGGCAATAATAATAACCACATGAACAATAATACTTGGAATAAAACAATATGAAATATCCAAATACAGTATTCCAACATCTGAAAATAAATAATAATATCCGGGTCATTAGCCCAATACAAGAATAAATCCAAACACAATAATAATAAGTCTCAATATAATAAATCACCTGTAAAGCATAAATCTTTAGAAACCTTGTTCTCCAATTCCTGCATGTAATTTTCCATAATCACCTGTGAACACTTTATCTAAAAAGAGAAGAAAATTTGTCCTTAGACCAAGTCATGGACAGCAAGTAGTGAAACCAAAGAAACAATGGAATATCGATATAACAATGAATTCAATGGATCAATAAGAATCAATAATATGGGAAGATAGAAATAATCAATATCATTGGTAATCGATGCAATGGTTATATACTATGATTCACTTATTCAATAACAATATGCAATGGTTGATGTCAATAACACTGAAACAATATTTGATATCACTAAGAATGATGGTGTTCAATATGCAATGTCAATGTTGTGTTAAATATTAAGTCTATAAGTCATTTTAATCCTAACTAATGCACGCACTACTGCATCCCATAACTACAGGTTCGATGCATACAAACAATGTTGTTTAGATTATAGTGGTAGACTCTATAGTTCATGTACCCGGCAACGATATACAATAATGACCGATGATTTAATGATCGATGACCGAATCAATTGAGATAATGTAATCAGTAATCTACAATCAATCGATGACCGATATGACTGATATGACCGATAAATAGGGAAACACGGGCCCCTCCTCCGAGTACAGTCCCTATATTGTCCACTACTAAAATCAACCCTTAAACCGCGGCTTGTTAATTATTTTATCGATGCAAACAATATATTATGCAATTTAGAGACATCTAATGAACGATGGTAACAATAGAGGGACAATAGGATGATAACTTTGGATGGGACAAATAGAATGGTGAAAATAGCACATTAGGATCAAGCAATGCAACACATACACTTCAATTCATGCAATGCAATGATATTATATATATATATATATATATATATATATATATATATATATATATATATATATATATATATATATATATATATATATATATATATATACTTATATTACGAAAATCTGGAAAACTAAATTCTGGACAGTAAGAGGTCACTGTACAAAAATAAGTTTTCCCGCTGTTATAGAAATCGAAAACTAAAACCGTCAGAAATTCTGGAAACTAGACTTCCTAACGGTTCCAATGCATATTTAGCATAAAAAATCCGACAACAGTAGTGTCACGCCCCGCTTCCCGTTATACGGGAATACAAGTCCGTGACGAAGGCCCAGCTGATCATCCATAAGCTGTACCAGTCTTAACTCAACAATATGAAAAGAAATAATCACAACCATGCAAAAAACATAATCACATAAACAAAATAAAATCCAATAACCAAACATGGAATACAAGAACTTACCAAATAGCTCGAGAATATGCAATGTAGTAACAGTTCGACGAGTTCCTTTCAGTTATTCATCACTATACCTGTATAACATAACTCAAAAGAAAGAGGAAGATAACCCGTTAGAGCAAGCTTCGGGTGACAAGTAGTAGGAAGCAGTAAAATAGGAAATAAAGGACTATATAACAAGAACAAAAATTGGAACGATATCGAAGTCAATAAATGATAAACGGTAACAAAATCAAAAGTTGATAATCAATAATTCAGAAATTAGGAATCAATGTTTAATAACCAGTATTTAGTATTAGTGTCAATGTTCAGTATTCATTTATGTCTATAAGTCTTAATCCTATTTAATGCACGTACTACTGCATCCCATACCACAGGTTCGGTGCATACAAAACTGTAATGCCCTGATTTTTCATTTAATGAAAAATTATTTATTTTGCACGTAATGTGCACGTGCAATATTTTTGGTAAATATTTTTATCATGATGAGTATAGATATTTAAATATGTGCTTTTAATTATTTCTATACAAAGCCTTCTTTCAATTAGACAAAAAGCCTTTTCTTTTTAAAAAGCCCAAAGTTAATTTAATTTATTATTTTTATAATAATTATTTTGGCTCATAAACTAAAGCCCATGAGTTAATTTATTTTTAAATACAACTTGTCATGTAGAATACAAATTAAAGTTTATTTTTATACAAAATTTAATGTACAAATTTTTGGAGGCAAATGCTTGCACGTGCATTGCACGTACACGTGCAATATGCACCAAGCTAGGCCGGATTGCTTCTTTTGGAGGGAATGGGAAAATTTGAGTGGGATCATGGTGTGGTGGTTACTTGATTATGGGTGGTTAGTGTAACTCCTCCTTAAATCTAAGCCATCTGTTCCTAACTCCTACTTCAATCTTAGCCCTCCATTTCCCTAGATTTTTAGTATAAATACCCCCTCCCATGGCTAGTGTTCTTGTGCAAATTAATTCTTCCAAACCTATAGTTCAATTACATTATCTAGTAGTCATTTTAGTGAGTTAAAAGATTGAGTTGTGTGTGGGAGTTGTGCTTGCAACAAGAAGAGAAGAGGGGCCGGCTTTGGAGTGCTCGGGTTGGCTTTGGAGTGCTCGGATTTTTTGCTAGTGTGCGCACATCTAGGAGGAGGAGCAATTCGTTTGCAAGGACATTCGTCTAGGAGGTTGCTAGTTGTATTTTTCTCTCCATATAAGGTGGGTAAATTTTCTATGTTTCTAATTAGGGATGCATGCTAGATTGAATTGAATGAATGAAGCATGAAAAATATTAATAAGAGTACGCTTTTTGATTGATAAAATTGAACTATGAATTGATTGAAATGTGGATGTGAAATTGTATGTTGTTCTATTTTTAAAGGCTAAATTGTGAGTGAATTAATTATGGCCATGCATTATTGAAGATAGTTTCATTATCTACATCACAAATTATATACAAAAAGTTAGTAGATTGACAATGCTACTTTGTGTGTTTGAATAAATTTTTGTGTGGCATTGAAATAAATGAATTAAGATATAATTTTGTATGTTTGGTAAAAGATTAAAAATAGAGAATTAATGTGAAGTTTGCTAGTAAAGGGATTAGTAGTGTTAATTGTTAGGAAATGTCGAAATGAAGAAATGTGGTGGTAGAATCTGAATTAATTGTATGAAAATATGTTTTTAATTGTTACAAAAATTATTTTGTTCATACTAGTATGTAAATTATGTGAGGAAGAATCAATCTGGAATTTTACAGAAATTTTTTATAAAAGCAAAGTGAAATGAGGACTAGTTGAACATCGAAACGTTTTAATAACAAAGGGAATTGGTTTAAATGAAATTTGAGTTGCATTAGTGACAACTTGAGCGCGTAGCTCAAGTGGTCAGGATGGCTCTGATCGCTACAGTGGCTTTTGGTCTAAGGTTGCTGGTTCGAATCCCTATGGCACCATACTTTTGTTTCTTTTCTTTTTAAATGTATAAGAACAGCGGCCGAGAGCATTTAATGCTCTCAGCACCTTTCTATACCGCTGGCGCTAGTGGCCTAGTGGCCTGTGCCTTCGGCTGTCTTCTCTGTGGTTCTGGGTTCGAATCTTGGTCTCGGCAGTTATGAAAAAATATTTTTTTTGAATGTTTTGGTGATCAAAAAATTATGAAAAAAATATGACTATTCTTCTAAAAATATATGGGACTTATTAAAAATAATTTGGGAACTATTTACATAAAATAAAGTATAATTTGTGACTAAATGTGGAAATAGAACTATGGTTCCACATTGATATTCTTTGTGAAATTATATCTTGTAAAAAAGACTTGAAATGAAGGATTAGAAATTAATATGGCAAAAAGAAATTATATTGTGTGATGGATGTGAATTATTCTCATTTGAGAATAGTGTGAAAAGTATGAAAGGTGAATATTCGTTAGTGATGTGAATTTCAATGTGAAATTAATAATTGATGAAGTATATAAATTCCATGTATGATTATGGACTATTGAATAATTCAGAGATCATGCTATTGAAAAAGAAATATGTTTGATTATGAATATGAATTTATGAGTTAGAAATGCTCAATTTAGAAATTGTGAATTGAAAATTGAGACAAAAGAGTAGCTAAGTCTTCCCCGGCATTTGGAAAGAAATGAAATGAAATATTGAAATGAAAGACCAAGGTTGGTCAGGTTTGAATAAATGAATAAGTCCGGTTTAGTGGAGAGGCTAACTCTAGAGCTTTGATTTTATTCATGATTCTATTAAATTAAGAATAGTGCATAGTGAAGACGTGATGAAAGTGAGAGAAAATACAAGTATGAGAACTAGAGTTTACGGTGCGGGTGTGTGAGCCACAGAATGCATGCTTGATGAGTCAAGACATGGGGTGGGCACAACTCAGTAATGATCGGACTTTAGCCACACTTGTGGGATGTTTGGGAACTGCAAGAGGATCGTGTGCCATGAAGGAGGCTGATTTTTCACAGAATGCATGCTTGACGAGTCAAGACATGGCGTGGGGTTTCCCTCCAGGTTTTCTGTACACGTGCTTGTACTCATAGATCATCTAGGATACTCACTGTAGTTACAGTAGTAGATTAAGTCATGGCGAGGGATTGAACCCTACAAAGATGAAGAACGATTAAGAGCCTTGCCCTCGGACCTATGTAGTATGGGATGCATAGAATCCGAATAAGTGCGCATTAGTGTCATCTAATATAAATAATTGCATTAAGGACTAAGTGCACAATCACAACACGACATCAATAGGGTAGTCTCTTTAGTTTGATATGTGACAAGTTTGTGTTTGCTAAATATGGAAAATAAGTTATACTATTTCCGGCATAGAGAGGATGACTGTGTATAATGTTCGTCGGTTGAATAAACTGACGTACCCACAGTCTTATATGCAGGTAAATGACACGATAAAGATTAAAGAGGAACAAATGCTTAAAGATTATTCAATATTGTTGTACATTTATTCAATTGTTGTAAATTTTACTTCCGCTGTGCAATGTAAAGTGTAAAGTTTTATGTAAACTCTGATGTAAAGTGAAAAGTTCAAATTTCATTGTAAAATTGTATTAAAGGAAGTGGAAAGATCCTGTAGAACATCTCGAATTCAGTTGTATTTGGGATTCGGGGCGTTACAAAAATAGTGTACGTTTTAGACATAGTGGTGGGATCTACAGAGCGTGTGCTCGGTGTAATAAGATAATATGATAACAAGTTCACAAGATAACATGATAACAAGTTCACAAGTATTTCTCCACCTTCCATGTCAATATTCCATGTAAACAAGAAGGGCCCTACCGAGTACATTTTCTGAGATTATCCACTACTAAGTCAACCCTTATTAACCCCGACTTGTTTAGTATTTCATTAAAAATCATTTATGAACATGCATGTGATCAATGTGGGCGATGCTATCAATGCTCATGCAACAAGTACAATCGATGAGACCGGTAGCACTAGTACAATTTCAAGATGATATCAAGACTATACAATACATGAAATGCACATGGTACAATTCATTAAATATGAAAAATACGGTTTATATGCAAAACATAACAATATATGGACTCACTGTAATACAATTTCTATATGCAATGTTTTAAGATTCTGTGTTAGGAACCGGGTCGGAACCTTAGTACAAATTAAGTAAATGACAAGGCAGTATATGTGAATGTTCAATAGTACAATAAGTTTAACAGTTTGGGATTGAAGTCAACAATGATAACACGATGAGAAGACTATGAATCAATAACATGGTACAATAAATAAACAATGGAGTTCAATTAGATATGATATTCAATTTGATTACTAATTGCCGGATTTCAAGGAGTGTTTTCTTGAACTAGAAATAGTAAAAATAAGTTCAAGAGATGTTTGCCGGTTAGGAGACGATTCTGAATATAAAGAGAATAACGGGATGAGAATCCTGGTGACGACACGTGCACTCCACGTAGAAAACAGTGAACAGAAAAAGCAAAACCAAACAACAAACACCAAAAGCTTGGGTCCCCTACTAGGCAAAATAGCAAACACCGCACACCGAATCGGGATCCCCCCTACTAGGAAAAATAGCAAACACCCAAAAGCTGGGATCCCCTACTAGGCAAAACAGCAAACAGCAAGAGCAGATCCGCTATACCAGAACACCAAAAAACCAAAACAGCCAATCCCCTTTCTCCTTCCGCACTACGACAGAGAGAGAGAGAGCGTGGGGGAATGGAGATGCTGGCGGCGATGCCACAGCATTGCAGTAGGGGCACTCGGCAACAGTGACCACGGCGAGGCGGCGATGACGGTGCTGTGACAGGGCAACGACGAGTGGCGGCGACTGGGGGTGGTGGTGCACAGGTCGAGAGTCGGCAGAAGGTAGTGGCACTGGGCGGCGACGGAGGTCCCCTATTTCTCGCTGAAACAGAGAAGGATGAGGTGGCGGGGGTTTGAGGTGACAAGGGTTGGTAGTCGGCAATGGCTGCGGCGGCGTGAGGTGCATGAGGTGAGCGAGGGCAGGGGGAAGCATAGGGAGAAGGCAGTCGGAGGTTGACAATGGGTTCTCAGAGGTGTAACAGTGGATGAAGGAGCGAGGTTGAAGACGATGGGGGGGTGGTCGACTATGCTGGCGAAGAGGCGTCTCAAGAGTAGCGGTGGGGCAAGGCGGCGATGGGTGTGTCGATGAGGGAGGTTGAGCGGGAATTGTTGGGTTCTCTGTTTGGTTTTGGAGACAGAGGAGGGGAGAGAGTGTGGGGGTGATTGGTTACAAAAATAATAATAAAATATTAATAGTGGGTAGTTGGAGATAGTAGGGGATGTAGTTACGGGAACTGTGAAGAGTGGGTGAATGTGGAGAAATTGTATATGGGTAAGCATATAGGATTGATTCTGTACAAATACATATGGGTGCTGGGTCTAGATTTGGGCTTGGTTTATGGGCTCAAAACATTTTAATAAATTAGTTATAGGATTGGGCTTATGATAAATAATTAAACAATTGGGCTTGGGCTTCAATTTAAATAGATAATATAATATAGATCAAAACTGGGCTTTAACAAGAATAATAATAATAATACTACTAATAAAACATCTCAATAATAAAAATAATAATAACAATAATAAAAAAATAATAGTAACAATAATAATAATAACAGTGATAATAATAATGCCGATAATACCATTAATAGTAATAACAATAATAATAATAGTAACAACAATAATAATGATAATATGTATCAAAGTAGGGTTTGAGATTAACAAATTAATTAAAATCCAAACAGTAATAATATAGCATATAAATAGTCAATCAAATATAAATAGAAAATACATCGTTATTAAAAATAAATGTAAACGTCAATTATAAAACACTTAGTAAAAGATCTGAAACCAATTTAGTAAAAAATAAGTTTATAAATAATCAAAATACTGGAAATATTCAGGAAATACATATTAGCGGGAACGGGGGTTACAAGTAGCTAGGTCAAATACATCATTTTTTACAGATTACATGTTCAGACAGAAAATCGACATCAAGTTGTTATATCTTTAGAATCAGCAAAAATTCAAATATAAAATCATCAAAAATATTCTTTAGACTCCTAAACATGTTAACTAACATTCTGGAAATTATCAGAGAATTATTCTAAAATTAATTTAGCTTTTTAATAGTTTAAACATGAAAACATGCATGAATCTAAAATTCTGGAAATAAAACGTAGCAGTAGTAAAATCATCATAACTTTTGCAATACAACTCGGAATTCGAATATCTTAAATGTTCTGGAAACTAGAAACACAGAGCTACAACTGTTGTTCAGAAAGTTATTAATTTTGAGATCAAATACTGGGTCGAAAATGTCATACAATTTCCAGATAGCAAGTAACATACAAATTTTCGATATTTTTCATGAAATAAAGCGATTAAACATGATGGGTTCCCCTTCAATTAGTCAATAAACTTCATAATCAGTATGGTAGGTATAATAGCATGGTAAGCATCATTACGAATACACACATACACTAAATTAACTACACAATTCATCAATCAATTATTCAAATAACTAACCTAGTATTCGATTCTACAATAGTATCTTTATGTGATGTTCATATGAATAACTCTATCACCAATACTACATGAATGTATGAAAGATTTGATCTTTAGAGTCAAACAAAGGCACGAAGTCGAGAATATTTGGGTTAGCTCATGTAAACCCCCAATATACTCAACAAAAAGAAACAACAATATGCAATACGATGAACGATTTGATCTACTTGCAAGAATTTTAATAAAAACATGAATTTGATACAATATTCAATTCAAGAGGAAAAGTGACTTGCCTTATAGACGATTAGTTTGAATACCAAAGAATAACGGGATGAGAATTCCAGAGCAATGAACACAAACTGCGAAGAACTACGTGCACACAATGTGCACAATCCAGAGCATGTGCAAACAACGGCGGAGATCAAAAGATCAAAGAACAAAATCAAAGACGATGATCACGATCTAGATAAAGGGCCAAGATCCAAAGTCAGATCAACTCCACATGTACACAGCAAAATAGCAAGGATCGGCAATGCCTTCGACGGCAACTCCGATGGCGGCTGGTGGTGCTGAAGATGATTGGAGGTGGTGGCGCGAGGGCTGGGCTAGCGGGACGACGTCGGGGAGTAGCAACTGTAAGAGGCTGGGCAACCCAGTAACAGCGGCAACATAGTAACAGCAGGGGCAAGGTGGCTCGAGGTTGTAGTGGGGCTCAATGGGTGGCTGCTCGAAGGTGGAAGAAGGGCAGAGCAGCGATGAGGGTGACGATGGTGAGGGGCGAGGCTGACTGGAGGGTGACTCGATGGAGAAGATGACGAGCAAAGTGGGTTACTCTGTTTTGGGAGTGAAACAGAGGAAGGAGGGGATGATGACGAGTGCAATGGTCGTGGATGACTGCTATGGGTTTGGTGGTGATGGTGATGACGATGAGAAGGAATCGAAGCGGTGGTCGATGGAGATGAGATGGTAAGGAGGATGAGGGTCAATGGAGGAGAGATTGAAGAGGATGGTGGGATGCAGGCAGTCGGGGTGGCGTTGGCAATGGTGCCTCGATGGGGGAAATAGGGGTGCAGTCGAAGGGAAGCTGCGACGGAATGACGAGTTGCGGTGAAGGAGGCAGAGGCTCAACGGGTGATGAAGAAGATGAACAAGGTTGAGGAGATGGGGGTTGAACAGGGGTATGGGTCTGTACAGTGTGTGTGTGTGGGGAGGGGGGGAGAAAGGGTTTGTAATACCCCGCAAAATAGCATATAGCTATTTTGCATCGTAATCAGTGCACAGTTGAGAATTGCACGCGATTATGTATTTTTCTAATAATAATTGATTTTAATTGAGAAATATCAGATATATTAGTTATTCTCAACCCGATGAGATATATTCGTAATATCTTCTTAATTAAACTATGTGTATTGTCCATATTGTTTTAACGAGACAATCTTTGGGACAAATAATACTTTTATAAAATATATTCTTATATTTTACAAATAAATATTTTATTTGTAATGAGTGTATATATATATATATATATATATATATGAATGTATGTATATTTTGATTGGATTGTATATGATGTATATACATGAGTACTTGTATATATTTTTATATGTATATATATGTATTTATATGTATATTTATGTATATATATTTAAATGAATTGTATTTGATTGGATTTTATACTCAATAATAAATTAGAGTGTATGTATGTATATATATGTACTATTGTAGGCATGTGTAAGAGACTCACACCAAACTAAATAAAAATCCCCCACTCTCTTCCTCTTCCCCATTTCTTTCTCCCCAATCCCACCAACCTATTTCCCTATTTCCCCTCTCCCATGGCAAACCGAAACCCATCCCCACCCAAATTTCCATGGACAAAATCCAAATTCCCATCTCCATCTCAATTTTTCACCCAAAAATCTTCACCTCCATCTTCTTCTACTTCTTCTACCCTCCATCATCTTCTACTACCATATCATGATATGAGAAAATAAAGAGAGAATAGTTTTTTTTAATTTTTTTCTTGTGGGTTCTTGGAGCTTTGGAGAACAAGAAGTTGAGAGGAGGAGAAGGCTAGCAAAACAAGGGCTTGAAGATTCTTCGTGGGTGGGTGTTCTTTAAACTCTAATACTGTTATTTTTTTTTATTATGATGTTTTGTGGAATTATAATAGTCAATAGTAGCTTATTAAAATAGGAGTATGCTTGGAAATTATGTCAAAACACAAATTTGTATGCTAGTAGTTCTTTTTATGAAGATTGAGAGGTTAGGGAAAATTCAAGTTTGCAAATGGCTTTGAATTTAGCATTAATATTTTTTTACCATGTTCTACTATGAATCTTGAGTGTACTCAATTTATTTCATAATATTTAGAGTGCATTTGATATCTCAACAAGGGGTTTCTTTTCAAAACAGTGAGCAATTAGGGAACTGTTGTTTCTATGAGAACTGGGTGCTTTTCCAAAAATCATAACTCAGAAATAGTAGGGTATTTTAAGCTCAAATTTTTACTAGGTGCTATTGAATGTGTCTACAACTATATTTTCAACTTTGACATTTTTCTGAGTTTGTTTGATACTTCAAAAAATTATAAGTTTGCAACTGGTCCGAAATCAAAATCTGAATCTGCCCTGTGTTAGGATTGATATTCATTAATTCATAACTACTTTTTGGTGCATGATATTTTAATACAATTTTTACTGTAGCTTGTGTTATGATTTTAGACCATGGTTCTAAAATTTGAGAGGTCTAAAATCTTAGAATTGTTAGATAAAATTTGATGGAGTTTTAAAAATAGTTTGTATAGGGGTAAACATCCTATCTGAAAACAGAAGAGAATTTTATGCTAAGTTTGAAGAGCCATAACTCTCTGTGTATTATGAATTTGAATGTAATTTTTGAGTATGTTAGACTTGTACACGTATAGTTACTGAGTCTAACATTTCATAAGTATTGGACTTGTGGTTAAATTGATTTCGAATTTTTATTGTACTATGTTCAGTTCAGTTCAACTTCTGAGTAGTCAGTGAACTTGTGGAATTCTGGAATTATGTGTTGAGAATTTGGAAGGATAATCAACTAGAGATTTGTAGTAGAGAGTCGTCTCTTTCCAAAACATCTTGAATCATGCAATTCCAGTTAGTATAGCAAAAGTTATGATTTTTCTAAGTTGGGGCAGAACCAGTCTTAATTGAAGGACTTGGTTTTTGTAGAGGAATTCATTTCCCTGTGTTGTGTATACTATTAGAATTTGGAGTTTTAGAGTGCTTTAATGGATGAATCTAAGGATGTGATCAAATAGGTAGTTGTATTAGACACTCCTAGCTTTTCATAGAATCCAAAATCGAGTAATTCCGATCAGTGAGCAAGTTTCTATGATAATGGCAAGGTGCAAAAATTGTATGAACGAATGTACAGCTGAGAACATATAGAGATTGTATAGCTTCTAGATGGCTGAATTTGAAGAAATTGTTAACTAGAGACTTATATTATAGGGTCTTAGCTTTCCAGAATGGTTAATACCATGCAATTCCAATTTGTATTTTGAAAGTTATGAATGTTACAAGTTTCAGTAAACTACTATCTTTGTTCGAATCAAGCATGTGTTTGAAATCAGGAAACTTGAGTTCTATAAGGAATTTGAGAAAGTTGTCAACTAGGAAATTGCAGTAGAAGTTCTCACCTTTCTAGAAAATCTAATTTTGTTGGATTTCGATAAGTGTAGCACAAATTATGAAATTTTATATATGCTACAGGATTATGACTAGGAGTTGATTGGAGTATCTAAGATGTTTAAGTGATTATCCCTATATAAGTACTTCACTTGGGGCTTAGTTAAGATTCTTTGGCTTAGTAATCATGGTGGACACATGAGTATGTTGGGAGAATAGCTATTTGGTCGATTTGTTGTATGTGGAGCTCGTAGCTAGTATAGCTTGGAGTTAGTCTAGGTTGTGATACCCTAAGACTATCAACCCAGTTCGCAAGTATTGTGATTAATTTATTTCCACCTCAAGAGATAGTGAATTTCCTGTGCACCGTCAAATCGTTTACCGAGAGAAGGTTGACCGCAGGCCGGGATACTGGATGAGACCTGAGACAGAGGTGGTGGCGACTGATGGAGATTGAATCGCCGATTTTTGGGGTTGATAGGCTACGTTATCTACCTCGTCTATGATGTGTTTGATGCCTAAGTCTGTCAATTATTGGATATTAGTAGATTGTGTGTTTCACCTCTATTGCCGGATATGAGGCACTCCCTTGGACACCGTTGTACGACTCGCTGATGGTCGCGGGCCAGGGACATTCGGTCGAAGACCTACGAGGTGTTGGCAATCGATGAATGTCGGTTCATCGTGATTAGTTATTTTGACGAAACCGTTGGGCTCAATCATTCGTTAGACACTGCTTGATTTGACAAACTCGCATGTTTTAGCAACCAGTGTTATTTCATATTGTATTTCTTTACTTTTCTCTTAAAGACCGAGTTGATGTAAGGGATTCCCTATAATCTTACTTGTTCTAAGGGCCAGCACTAAGCGGTGATAACCAGGGTTGTCTCTTCCTGTCATTAGAGATACGTGCTGCGGTGCGTATCTTGCACTGTTGATTCCTGAAGAACCGTGGTAAGAACGGAAGGGTTCCATTCGGATGGGGGATTAAACCCTCGAGGCCATCATGTTCTTATGTTGGGTGGACACGAACGGACTATGGGGCTACTGTCCCATGGATCTTTGATGCCATAGATATGCAGTTGTGTATCTGTAAGATCGTCACAGCATTTGGTGGAATCTAGACCGGATTAGGGCACTAGTGGCAAACAAGGACACCATTGTGTTTAGCAGTAATAACTGCAGGATTCACCAGCCACGATTGTATCTATCACGAACAAGTTTAGTACAATAGTAGAATGTATTTGCATGGTGATGGTTCGAAACCCTGAAGTTCGAGAAGACGACTTGATCTGGAACGTATGTGGTATGGGATGCATGCGTATCCAGAGTCTTGCTGATATTAGAATAAGTGCATCTGTTTTTGTACATTGTGTACTATCTATGCATTAGACTTCAGGTCATGGCATACACTGACACTAGAAAATTAAAATGCATGTTTCTGTTTTTATTCAGACGTTGATTGTGATTATAGTTGGAGATCGATGTTTTCTTATCAGCATTGCGTCAGTATATATACTGACGTGCCTACTCAATTAGGTACTGGATACCGTATCGCAAGTGCAAGAGGATTCAAGACAAGCAAGGTATCTAAGTGGAGTGGCAGTGTACATGCCTACCATTTGAGCAGGTATAGGAATGTCAGAGTAGCGCAGCGGAAGATTTGAGCTACAGGGCGCATCTCAGGGAAGCAGCGTGATCGCTCGGTGGAGCTTCCAGTAGAGAGCAATTGATTACCATTCTGGGTGGCAGACGGTAATCGTTACATTGTAGTATCTGTAATAAGTTAATGTAATTTGTATTCCTTGTTCAAGGACAAGATAATATTTGTAACTAATGATATAATAACTCTGATGGAAATAAAAGTTTTTAAATTTTCATGTTATTACTGTGTTAAGATACATTTGAAGGCAAAGATTCTGGTTGTGTCACGGATGTCCGGTAACGGGGATCCGGGCCGCTACAGGGTTGGTGGTTGAGATGTTTAGGGTTAGGGTGTAGGTTAGGTTTAATAGTGTATATATAGAGGTTTGAAGATGTTGGGTTATTGGGTAGGAATCCAGTAGGAGATGAGTTAAAATTCAATAGGAATGAATATTGGGTTTCGAGTTTAAATCCAATAGGGAAAAATAAATAGGGTTTATAAAATACAATGCACAAATTCTCATAGGTTGCAAGACAATAATCTACATGGTTTAATAGAAAATAATGTTTAATTGTAAGAACACAATTAAATTAAGATTCAACTTTTCACAAATAATTCGAATAATCTTATATACATAATATACCTGGTTTGTACTTTAAAATAGTAATAATAGTATTAACAATAACAATAGTAATAATCATATTAACAATAATAATAATAATAATAATAATAATAATAATAATAATAATAATAATAATAATAATAATAATAATAATGATGATGATGATATGTGTCAAAATAGGATTTGAGATTAACAATTTATTAAAAATCCAAATAGTAACAATATAAAATATAAAGAGTCGATCAATTAGAAATAGAAAGTAAATTAAAATATACCATTATTCGAAATAAATAAAATTTCGATTAGAAAAGGTTTCAATGGAATGTTCAAAACGAATTTAAAACAAAAATGAATTTGTAATTAATCGAAATACAGAAAATATTCAGAAAATATGTATTTACGGGAACGGGGGTTACAACCGTCGCCGCCCACCGTCGAAGTCAGTGTCGCATTGCCGTCGTCTCTGTTTGGTGTTTGTTGTGTTGGAGTTTTACGTGCATCGCACGTATTGTGTTGTTTTGCACGTGTGGGTTACTTCGCGCTTTGCACTTGTTTCATTGCTGTCAGGATCCTTATCCTGTTATTCTTTCGTGTTCTGATTAACCATCTAACAAGCAAGTCACTCTTGAACTAGTTTATTTTTCTTGTTCAAGAACTTCTTTGATCTTTGCAAGTAGATCCGGTTCGTCTTTCAAATTGTTATACTATTCATCTTCTGTTGAGTATATTGAGGATTTACACGAGCTAACCCAAGGTATCATTGACTTCGTGCCAATATTTTCGACCCAAACCATAAACCCTATTGCACATTGCATATGCACATTATACATGAATACAAGTAGATTCATGTTATAGAATTGTTTGATGACTAGAATGTTGCCGATTGAATATTATTTCCATGAATTAATTGCCTTGATTGTAAATTGCATCGTTAATCTTTGAATTGCATGTTAATCACCAAATCAAACTTTTGTTAACTAATTTCCTTAATATTGCATGCTTGTGTGATGAAAATATTGCCAATTCATGTTAAATTATTTTCTGGCATGTTGTCTACTTCTTTTTGTATCAGACTTTCGAATCTGTTGATGTAATAATTTGAATAAACTTTGTAAACAGAAATTGTAGCTCCATGTGTCTATTTTTTAGAACATTCGTCGGAATTGAATTCCGATTTATAATATGCTAGAAATCAGTCTCTTAATATTGGTCTGGATTTCCAGACTCACAATTTTATGTGTATCATCTAGATTTATTAATAAACAGAACATGTTTTTTTTATGAACCGGATAGAGCCCAAAAGCTCCAGCCACGCAATCAAATATATATAATAAAGGAAAGTACAATCAGTATAAATTACAGTAGGAGATTTACAAGATGTAAACATCAACACACAAACGAATACAACAGGGAGGCATAAAGGCTGAGGATCGAGGGATCGAGCGGACCCAGGACGAAGCACTGAAGCCTCGAACAATCGCACACCATTAGTCAGACCACCGGCAGATACACCAAGAGCCCAGAACAGACTAAACGAAATGAGACAGGAGGCCATGAACGCCCCAAGCCAGACAAACGAGACAAAGTACTCCACCACAAACTGGTGCACCAAAATGAGATCAGCAGTAACATTAACAGAAGCACAAAAGAAAGCTAACAATGGCTACATAGAGAGAGCCCCGGGCTAGCATGAGAGCCCGACCGCCGACAAAGCGAGTTGTCTAGCAATAAAGAAACGATTAAACAATAACAAATACTACATCCTGGCCAATAAAAGAGCAATAAGAAGGTGCAAAAAGAAGGATCATCAGGATTATATTAACTTGATCAAATAAACCCCTAACTGGGGATATTGAGCATCCCAGTTGGTCACAGTACCAAGCAACAGAGGTAACCGCAGAGTCTAAATTAGATGGAATCCAGCTACTTACCAACAGCGGTAAAACAAAGAAACAAACACTGCAGTAAGATACATTGCAGCCGACAATAGAACAAACAAAACACCGCCTCCGCGGGAACCAACCAAACTAACTAATAAACTACCAACAGTGGTAGATAGACTGAAAATAAGAAACAACAGGGTCCTTTAAGAGACAGCAGTATAACACAGCGATCAACTCTAGGAATAGAGATGAACCACTGCATGCATCATTAGCAAAACAAAAGCGACCCCGCAATATAGCGGTGTATCGAAACAGCTAGCCAAAAAACCTAAAAGAACTACCACGCATAGCAGCCTTACTCCTGCGAAGAGAAGGAAGGAAAAATCAGAACAACAACTAGTAAAGTAACACATAAAGGAAGGGCAAGAATGAACTTAAATAGCATGTAACAATCGAAGACAATGAATCGCTTCGTCCAATCTAAAGCCGTGAAGATCATTTTTAGCTTCAAGCTTTAAGGTAGAGGACCAGAAATTGAAAAGAAATACGAAATCTTCAATGATGGAAGTGGAGGAGGACGCGCACTCCTTAAATAATCTTTTGTTCCTTTCCAACCATATGACCCATATAATGATTTGAACTGAAAGGTACCAAGAGCGGTGGTACTTGATGCTAGTCGGAGGATTCGACCAACAAGAATGTAAATTTGTAGGGAGGGCGGGTACTTCCCAAGCGAGAGAGGAGATTTTCCAAAGCAGACGCGAGAATTTGCATCCTACGAACAGGTGATTGGAATCCTCAAAAGAGGAGGCGCAAAGGGGACAATTCTGTCCCCAAGCCAGATTTCTTTTGTTAAGAACTTCAGCCGTAAGAAGTCTGTTGTTGAAGGCAAGCCAGGACAAGATTTTAACCTTAAGCGGGGCACAAGATTGCCAAATGGACTCAGCAAAAGGAGAGCGGATTCCTCTAAAATTGAGAAACTGATAAAAAGATTTTACAGAGAAGACTCCTGCCGTGTGCCATCGCCAAGAGAAATCCTCCATAGGGTGCCAATCGTAATTGTGCAATGAGGACAGAAGCGCAGTGAACTGGGAGGATAAATGAGGTGGGAGGGTAATAGAGAAAGGGATGGTCCAGACTCGACGAATAAACAGAACATGTTAACAGTAAAAATTTAAAATATATTTGGCTAAGACTAGACATGCGTAGGTATCACCCTGAATTTTTGTGGAATTATTAGATGAGTATTCAGACCTGATACATATATGTGAACACAATTTATAACTTGCTGCCTGAACACAAAATCTGTAAAGAATAAGAATTTGAGCCTAGTTCCTGTAACTTTTATATATCGTATGTATATTCACTGGAACCGGAAGAGAGTCTAGTTTCTAGAACTTCTTACGAATCCATATTTTATTTTCTTTAGTAGCAGGAATATATTTTTTTTGTCCAGTAACGTTCTGCTGTCCAGATTGAATGAATTGTGTTGATTTAATATAAATATTTCTCGCTCTGTCTATAATGAGTATAATTAGTCACACCTAGCATTACACAACCTTGACCTCTTCTTGAATGCACACATAGGATGAAATAGAATATTAACAAGCCGAAGTATTAAGGGTTGATATGGTAGTGAACAATCGGAAACTGTACTCGGTAGGGCCCTTCTTGTGACATGAATTATTTACATGGAAGGTGGAGAAATGCTTGTTATCGTGTTATCACATTATTATGTTTTCTTGTTATATTGTTACCCGAGTACACGATCTGTTGAGTTCACCATCACAGTCTAAAACGATCACTGTTTGCATGCACCGAACCTATGGTATGGGACGCAGCACTACATGCATTAGATAGGTTAATAAAATGAATAATAACCCTCACTTGACATTTCATGCTTGATCCTGTATACTGTCAATGATATTGAACTTGAATTGTAATCATTAATTATTGCATAATTAAACATAGACCCTTGACATTATTGTCATTCCTTGTATTTGTTCTTGACCTCGTTCCAGTCCTTCATCCTTGATATACCATGTCTTTTATCGTTCTCTGTTTTCTCTACTTGCTGTCCATGACTTGCTTTAAGGACATTATTTTCTCTATTTTTAGATCACGAGTTTACAGGTACCGAAGGAGCAATGCCAGAAGGAATTGGTGAGCAACAATTTTAGAAGATGGATTTAGACTGGTACAGCTTATGGATGGTGTTTACATCATTCTTTGGGCCTTCGTTACATACTCGTATTTCTGTATTTTGGGAAGCCGAGCATGACAAGAGAGTTGACCAAAATTAGCACTAAATACTTTTTGAGAGATCTCCTCCAAATCACTTGTATGACTATCGAAATCGTAAGCATCAGCATGTAGGTTCCAGATCCAAGTGGTAGAATCAGGAAGGAGAAAGCCCTGAAGGAAGAAACCATTGGCAAGTGTTACTCCATGTACTATGAAGAGAAAGTGGTAAGACAATCGGGCCAATATAGAGTAGATAGCGGCTGACTTTCTTTCTCTCAATCTTCCTTTATCCAATATGGAAGAAAACATGATATCAAAAATAGCCTATAATGAGATAGAGGCGAGCTTGCTTGAATGAATGCCTAGGCACTAGAATCTTAGCTGCGATGACAGTGATGACAGGAGAGAGAGCCTCCTTATTCACCAACTAAAGACTAGAAAGGTATGGATAGGGATATACCCTATATAGTAAAGTAAGTAGGCAGTGATTTTTTATATTAAAGAGATTCCACTTAATTATTAGCTTTGGATAGATAAGGAAGAAAATAATCCTACTATAGGGAGTGAAACCTTGCTCGAAAAAAGGAAAGGGGAGGGAGAAAGATAGTAGGAGCAATGATCCTCCTTCAACAAGTCTGATTGAGGTAGGGTCCCCTACTATATTTAGGCTCCAGGGAAGAAATGAATTGGAAGCTTGATCCCGCCCCCCGCCTTTGATCATGCCCTTGTTACGCAACATGCCAACAAAGAACCTTGGCCCTCTCGCTTAAAGGGCTAATTCGGTCGGAACCAAAGTCGTGTTACTTTAGAGTCTATAGGTTCTTGAACCTTCTCTCAAGCAATATATGGCAAAGGTGTTTGATATTCCAGATCTTGGTCCACTGAAAAGACTTTCTTGGGATTGAGGTGGCAAAGTCGAAGAAGGGTATATTCATTTCTCAAAGAAAATATGCACTGGATCTTCTAGAAGAAACTGGAATGCTTGGTCCCGCGGGAATTTCTGGCCTGCTGACTTCTACAAGGAGAAGGGGAGCCTGTCAATTAGCTTTCTCTGTCGAGAAGTCCCATATTATTAAAAAAACTTTGGACATGTACCCAAAACTTGTGAGTTAAGCTAAGTGCTTCCCTTTGAACTAAGCGCTCTCTCGAAATCAAGCTTGTAACGGAACCTCCGTGCCTTACCCTATCTCTGATTGACATTCTTTCTTTGATCACAGAGGGGAAAGATCGAACTCTAACACTAGTACTAGCTCTTACTCGACGCACTTATTCGGGGACAGACCGAAACCTTAATGCATACTGTGAGATAACCTATGAAAGATGACTTAACCTAAAGACCGGACCTACCAAATTTTATTAGGATCACATTAAGACAGAAGTCTTATCCATTTGTAGATGGAACTTCAACAGCAGCTAAGTCTATGTTCTTACTCCCTGGGGACCTCCGAACGAAAGGGGAGCCCCTCTGACTGTCGATATGATGGGGTGACTACAAACGGCTGCCTAAGAGGAGCCCCGTGGACTACCTATAGGCTGGGAAGGGCACCGGACTCCCGCTAGGGAAATCCCTGGAACGAAGGCTATTTCCGGTATCGATACCTCCTTAACCGAGATTGGTACTCCAACATCTACTACTTATCGTACAGATTAGCTCGGGCTTCCCATACATGGGAAGTAACAATGAGAGAAGGAAAACTCATAACTTGATAGTCCAGCCTCTCTTTCTCGACTCAAGTCCATGTCCCTAATTGCCGTGAACTAAACTGGCGAGAATCACTGACTCGTTGCTCGATCTGGAAGAAGGCGGTGAAGCTTTCCTCACACTTAGCGAGTTTGGCTCGTGCCAATGGGTGAAGGGTGCGCTTTGCATTGAAGTGCTACCCAGAACCTACCTAACTTCCTCGATGATTTTTTTGGATAGAGGTCGGAAGAAGAAGACACACCCACCATGTTTAGGGAGTCAGAGGTTAGTGATTTTTAAGCTAACTTGTGACTGTCCCGTTGCTCTTCGTGAGCCATAGCAACAGGATTTCATAGAAAGAAAGGATTCGTGCCTAGCGGCTTCCTAGGATCACCGATCAAATAGCATCACGCTCAAGAAAGGATTTCTCCTCAAATCAAGTAATCCATCCCTCAGCTGGAAAGAACGGATCAAGAAGTGGTGGTTCAGTCACTTTGATGATAAACCTTAACGCGATGAATGGACTATTCTATCAGCAGTCCTGTAGTTAGGTTCACTACTCCTTGCGAATACCTTCTCCCGAGGAGACAGATGGCAGTCTGGCCAGTGGAACAACTGACGGGCCGAGGGAGGGATAGCCAGATATCAAAGAATATGAGTTTTGTAATGAGTGATCGAATGCGATGAAATAGAGGAAAATGAATGTGAAATGGAATTGCAATTGGATGGAAGTTTATTTGGATGGAAGTACAATGCGTGGAGGAAAGTATAGGCCTGGACTGCTTGCTCAAGAAAAGATCAATCAATCAGAATGGGGAGTGTTTCCTCAAAATTGATGACTTCTATTACTCAACATTTCAATAGTTCGTTTATTACTCCATAGAATCCTAATGTGTTGGGGTCCCCCTTTGGCCGGATTATTACCAATGTAATCATAAAAAGCTAATTTTTCGAGAATTGTAGATAATGCTTCTGATAAACTCAGATTTTTGGCTAGTCCGGCACCAACTCTTCGATGTATTTCTTGCTGGAAGTACCCCGGATCCCATTGATAACGAGTGGGACCAAATAATTCAATTGAGTAGTTACTGAACCATGCCACATAGTTCCAGCAACAACAAAAGCTGCAAAAAAAAAGCAATGATACTACTAGAAGGTACAGTTTCAGTATTGGCCAAACGTAATCCTTTGTATAGATGTTGTGGCGGACGGACACTAAGATGGAATAGGCCCGCTAATATGCCCACCGTACCCGTTGCAATAGATGAGAGGCGATTCCTCCTAGAACAAAAAGATCAAAACCTTCTGCGTCCCTTGCTAGACTTACAGATTGTACTTTTCCTGTTAGTCCATAAGGATCGGAAGAATTACATAGAGGAGCCATTGAGCAGCACGAAAAGGCGCGGGCTCATCTACATAAAGTGGAAATAGAAGAGGATGAGTATAGAAAGAATGGATATTCTGAGATAAAACGAGAAAAAGTCAAGGCCCAGGAACGAATTCACCGCCATATGGCTGACCGATGATTACTAGCGATTCTGGCTTCATGCAGGCGAGTTGCAGCCTACAATCCAAAGTGAGGACTGGTTTTTGGAGTTAGCTCACTCTCGCGGAATCGCGACCCTTTGTCCCGGCCATTGTAGCACGTGTGTCGCCCAGTGCATAAGGGGCATGATGACTTGACGTCATCCTCACCTTCCTCCGGCTTATCACCGGCAATCTGTTCAGGGTTCCAAACTCAATGTTTTCAACTAAACATGAGGGTTGCGTACGTTGCGGGACTTAACCCAACACCTTACGGCACGAGCTGACGAGACAATGATTGATTTACAAGCAATTTACGCGAAGGACTTCCTTTGAAAGAATATATAATTTCCTATTACGGAGCTCGAAAATGAGTTGTGAATACCGTTGTACGAACATCAGATGCTAGATATCTCATGCGTTGACTTGTTGAAGTAGTTCAACACATTATTGTACGTAGAACAGATTGTGGTACTATCCGAGGTATTTCCGTCGGTCCTCGAAATGGGATGACAGAACAAAAAAATTGTCCAAACCTCGTTCCGTTCTAACCCAGGAAGCACCGCTTCTTCAGCCAAGGGACCAACACCCAAGCGGAGCACCTCCAAACCTCTCATGCTGGCTATACTGGTCGATCCCTCCACTCCACTTTGGGCATCACCCGGAGCTGCCACTCTCGAACGGATCCCATGATAGGGCTCCAACCTCAAGAAGGGCTTGTAAAAGGTGGACGCCTGTCTCACCACCCCCAGCCTAGCCCTCAACCGGAAGATCTCAAAGTCCTTCTCCATAAGAATCTGTCTAAGGATGGAGTCCAAAGACTAACTTCCGAAGGGATGAGATGTCCCGCCAGCATCAGCCTGAGCAAGAGCTATGTCGGCATCAGGAAATAATGCCTTCAGACGAGCTAACTCCCAAGCCACCTCTTGCAACCGACTGATGTGGAAACCAAATGCTCATTCCCGATCAATCGCTTCCTTGCAAAGAAAGGAGATCATCTTCTCAGCCTGACCCAGCTTGTCACGAAGCGTGCGAACCTCATCCTCGAGGTCCCCCTCCTAAGGTCCACACTTCATCACCTCTCCAACAAGATACATCGTAACTCAGACAGACACAAAGGAGTCATCATGGCTAGTTTTGAATTTTCATTTAGCCAAAAAATTACAATATGCGGTGGCCAGTCCGTGCCCGGCGTATACAAAATTGGAGACAAAAAAAACTACAAGTTAAGGGATGACCTCCCGAGGAGGAGACTAAATGGGTTCGACCCCAATAGTCACCAATGTCGAGAGGGATCTCCCCCGGGGTTGGAGGAGTGTCATCAATGTCCGGATCTGGGTCGTAACAGAGGCCATCAATGTCGACATCGGGATGCCTATCCTTGACATGTTGAAGAGCACGCTCGTAGCCCTCCTTCTGGCCCTGCGCGATCTGACCAGCTGCATCATCGACCTCTGCCTCCAACTCCTTCACCCTATTTTCTACCCATCGGCTCAGGTCTTTTCCTTCTGCCACTTCGACTGTACCGTTGGGCTCTGCACTCAGCAGACTCCAAATCATAATCATATTGCCTTATGAGCTCTCCCCTGTAAAGTGTGGCCTACAACGAAAAGGAAAAAAATAAAAACGAAGCCAACTAAGGAATAACTTCACTTCGGATCGAGCACTTACTGCCACCGAGTGCTACGCATATTGAAGGTATGCTGAGCTGAACATCTCCTTGGCAAAGGCTTTCTGTCTAGCAGAGGTCCAAGATTATTTACCACATCGACAACCATTCGGGACTCCATGATGGAGTTAGCGTCCAGTCGAGCGTGAAGGACTCCCGAGACATATCAGGAATGACCTCCAAAAATGGGTGGATCGGCGGCATAGGAGACTCCATCAGTTCTTGGGCTCGGAGAGATCTCTAGCTCAGCTCCACCCTGGAAGAATCCTCTGGATCCCTAATTGCCAGGGCCCTCGTTCTTCTTGCCCTCTTTGGTTGCCCCTTTGGAGACACTCCAGCACTCGGCGTCGTCTCCCTCTTCTTCCCCTTATCATCAGCGACTCATTGTGCTACCGAGGCCACCAAGAGACGTCGACATCATCGTCCTCTAGGGCTGCGAAAGAAACGTGTTAGATGCGGATCTCAGGAAAATAGCGACAAGCATCATAAAAGAAAGAGACTCACCGAGAACATAAGGACTCACCTCGCTGACTGCAAGCGACATCTCTATCACCCTAGACCAATTGATACTCAGATTATCGTCGAACAACCTGCCAAACTCCACTCTCTCCTCCTTGGAGAGCTCTTCGAGGTTCAATGGTTCCTTCGGAGAGGGCGCATGCAACTATTAGGTTGGTATGTCCCAAGGCTCGGGACAGTAGATGATAAAATACTTGGATCTACAATCCTTTATGCAATCTAGATAGTTAGAGTGTGGAGCAATGTAGCACTGGTGGGAGCACTTCATAAGTGCGCTCAGCCCCAAAATCGCTCGGAAGTATCTGAAGCTTAATGGGACGCCCTTCCTCTGACTGAGCATAACAAAACTCGTCAATTGCTTCCACGAGTTTGGTGCGTACTACATCGGGTTCATCCCCGCCCAGTTCAGAACCTGCTTGATAAATGGGTTGAGAGGGAGACACAGGCCCGAAGAAAAAGCATCCGGAGGGAACATACAAAACCTTCCCTCCAGCTTATCGGTCGGACGAAGGCCAGGTTTCGGGAGCATCAAAACATACTCCGAGGGTATAAAGATCTTTTCCTAGATGGCAGCATGGTCGTTCTCCGACAGAGTATTCTACTTGTCATCAGCCTCCGTCTTAGGTGTATTCGGAGAAGATGGAGGCATGCTAAACTAAACCAGATCCTACAAGTTCTACTGATAAACCCAAGAAGACACACAGCCCACGGGATTGTCCCGATAGCGCATCGATGCATTCTCCTTGTCAGGAGAGAGGTTTTGCCTTATCCTATTGGCAGGACGACGACCGCGAAGAAGCGGGGTGCCCATGATGTTGTCTAAGGTTGTGGCCCTCGCTCCTCGCACAGAGGAAGTCCCTGGACCCTCGCCCTCATCACGCTCGGGATGTTATAACACTCTTCCCACTCCTCCTCTATCTTCACCGGTGCCAGGGGACTCTCCTCTTAAGTCCCGATATCGACAAACTTCGGACCTCCACTCCTCACCTCAACAGTAGACCCTTCCACATACAACCCAGGGTCTCCTACTTCTGTGCTCACCCCTCGATATCGACCTCCTCCGATGCGGGAGCCTATGAGAGTTTTTGTTCGGCTTCTCTCGCCCTCGACGAGGAGCGAGCAGAAGTATTGGAGGACGAAGATACATCACCTCCGAGGACGAAGCTGAGCTGCTGGATTGGCTGGCAGGTATGTTTGATTGAACTCAGAAAATTTTTAACGAAGAAAGGAGAAGTGGTCGCGGGAGGAGTGGGGTAGGAAAACTGATAGAGAAAAAAAAACAAATTCTCAATTAACAGGATATGTGATGCCCTTTCGATAACCGCGAACGAACGCAGAATGCCACCTGGGATGCCAGTGCCCCGTGGCGAATAGATCCAAGCTTTCACAAGGCTTCAACGTGCTACGCCTTCGGCGTGGCATCCAAGACTGACCCTCATGATGAGCTTTTTCAAGGCTTTATGTAACACCCTACAAAATTGAGTTATGATAATTTTGCCCACGGGTGTTACGCACATGTATTTTGTACTATTACGAGTAATATTCGTAACGTATTTTAATATAAATGTCCTACGTATTTCTACATTTTAATTAATTATACATTTTTCATATCCTCAAATTCGTTTTTTATCCTATTCTGAGCCAACTTAAACATTTATTTTAATCTTTGAGTTTTACGTGCATTGCAAGTATTTTCAATGCACGTGTCAATTACATATACTTTACCGTTACGTGTAATAATATAAATTTTCTACATGTTCAATTTTTTTTTAATTTGTTCGAATTCGTTTTATAAATTGAAATTCAATTTTCTCCTATTTTAGACTCAAATATATTTTTATACGTGCGATGCACGTATTTCTATGTACATGTTAATTACATTGTTGTATATATAAAATTAATGAAATGTATTTTTTGTATATTTTATTTCGATTATTGATAAATATTTTTCCGTTAAACAAATCTATTTCGTATTTGAATATTTGTTTTCACGTACAATGCACGTGTTTGTAGTGCACGTGTTGGTTGTATTCTCCTTCAAAATAAAATTTATGAAGTGTGTGTGTGGTTATTTTTATTTGTGCATGAAAACTCTAATTATAATTAAACTAAACTAGTTCTATTAAATACATATTACATATTATAATATATGCATTTAATTTAAATAAAAAACTCTTAATGATTTTTGTGTACACACGTAACACGCACGTGCACGTGTTTCTCACTCCTTGGATTTGCTGGCTGGGAATGATTGGAGAGAAGGTGAGTGGGTTTGAGTGAGTGGATTAGTGGAGAGTGTAATTAGAAGTGTGGTTAGTTAATTAAACTACCCATTAATTTAACCCTATGAATACCCCATATTCTAACTGAAATGGACACATAATAAAATGCAAATCAAAATCCAAAAAAAAAAAGAGAAAGAGAGCTAGTGGCTTTCGGGATTGCTTAGGAGGAGAAGGACATGTGCTTTGTGGCCCATTAATTTAACCCTATGAATACCCCCTATTCTAACTCAAATGGACACAAAACAAAATGCAAATCAAAATCAAAAAATAAAAAACTAAAAAAAATAAAAAAGTGCTAGTGGTTTTCAAGATTGCTTAGGAGGAGAAGGTCAGGTGCTCTGTGGAGTTTTTTGGAGCAATTGCCAAAGGGTTCAACTATTAGAAGCTTTTTAAGGTGTGTGTGTTTCTCCAACTTTCTAATATAATTTTATTAGTAGAATGCTAGATTGTAGAATATATATATGTGAATTGTTAGATGCATGATAACTTATATAGATTGAATATTTATGTTTTGATTATGCATTGTTGATTAAATATGTGAAATTATGATATGATTGATTTGGGGACATTTTCATAAGTTTTTGTTTTAAGTTTTAGTTGCACTTTAGAAAATCATATTTATTAAACTAGATGGAATCTAGGGCTAAAATTATTATAGGAGCATCTCGTACATGTCAAGAACATCTCCTTAAAGTTTCATAAATTTTTGGATTTCATTTAGTATTTTAATAAAATCTAAACTTAGGACTGGTTGGTAGTTGGCTAGCTACTGAAAATTTGTATACATTTTGGATTTTGATCATTTCAATATCTTAGATGCAGTATTTTAAGAATGGTCAAAACTAAGAAGTTGAACTAGACTCGTTAAACTTTCTTTAGAGTCTAAGAAATCAATTTTTCATGAATAATAGAATTTATATTGAATTTTACAAGATTGAACAGTGACAGTCTGTATAACATTTCGACCCGACTGTGGATTTCGAAGAATTCATGGTTATAGACACAATATTTTGGAGAAATTTATTACTACAAGGTGGTAGTAGACATATTTATGTTTCCTATGAAACTAAGAAATCTATTTTTGAAGTAGTATTGGAATTTATATGATTTTTACAATACAATTGGGTTGATGTCTTTTATCTAGTTGTCCTAAAACTTTTACAACGTATAAAATTGGATTTAAAATTGGAATGTTAGAAAGATGTACCATATGAGAAATTTAGTCATAATTAAAGGATGTATTGGTATATTAAACATGTGATATTTATAAGGATTTTAACTCATCAAGTGTTATTGAATGTTGCTATAAAAAGTTTGTTACTTCATGATTGATAATAGCAAAGAGAATGGATAAAAGAAGTTTAATGAATGAAAATTTTTATAAGATGTTAGATGTAACCTTGTTGATCACTATGTTGAGATTGTTGGAATCTAGAGGCTGAGCGAGACCCAGAGTGCCGACAGGTTATGATATGTGAAATTTGAGAAGTAGCCAGTTTGGGTTAACTTTCTCTTTGAGAAGTAGCCAGTGTGGGCTAATATTTTCAGTGTTTAATATAATTTCGGTAGGGTAAGCTAGCTCTAGGTGGCAATTATTTATGTTTGAACTTAAGAACATGCACTAGGTGGAGTTATGGCTGAAAACAATGACGAACATGTCCGGTAAAGAGCTTGCGGTTCCTAGAGGTTCGGGACACGACGGAGTATATGTCCGGTAAATCTACATGTGTGGGCTAGGGGTAGGCCGGTGAGGTCGATGAAATGGCCGGTAAAGAACTGCGGTCCCTAGGAATGTTCATGACTGAGGATACACCCGGTAAATATAGATGTGTGGGCCAGGGGTATGTCTTCTGTTTGCGAAAAGGCTGATAAAGAACTTGCGGTTCCTAGGAATGTTCGGAACGGACATGATATGCCCGGTAAATCCAATGAGGTAGGCTAGGGGTAGGCCTGGTTCGTAGTTGCGGGAGATCGACTTGCTGGGGTTCGTGGCTAAGGATACGTCCGGTAAATCCACAATGTGTGGGATAGGGGTATGCCGGTAAGGTCCAATATCCTGGGAGTGCGACTCACTCTAATTAAGCATTGGAGTACAGTCATTGGGTTAGGTTGCATGACACGGGATTTAACCTATAATGAGGAGAACGTTAAGGGCTTGCCCTAGGACCTATGTAGTATGGAATGCATAAAATCCGAACAAGTATGCATTAGTGCACATTGTGTGCATTTGTTGCTTTATTGGATACTTGTTTTATGCCATTATTTTATGCATTTTGATTTCTATTTCATGACATACACTTATATATTTAGATTAGATTTACTATCTATTTTTATTCATCTTTGTCATTATTGCTTTTGTGCATCAAGTTTGTGATTGTTAAAGTAGAAGAATCGCTGTATTATAGCATTGCGTCAGTTGTATGCAACTGACGTGCCTACAGTTTTCTAGTTGGATGATTGGATTTGGTATGGACTTGAAATCGCTATGAGAGATGTCATAAGATTGAAGAACTTCCATTATCATGTGTTGTGTTGTACTTATTTATTTCCGATGTGTTGTTGAAAAGAATAATGTTGTAAATGAAAAAGTTCTAAATTCTTTGTAAAATTTGTACGAAGTTGAAGTAAAAGATGATGTTTTTGCTATGAATTACATGTGTTTAGAATTCGGGGCGTCACAAATGGTATCAGAGCCGACTTCAAAAAGTAGTACAAAATTATAAGGAAAACACATTAGGGTGGACATTAGTGTGTGAGTGTCAATTTGGAGTCATGAATGATATAGTTATTGAACTTGCATTCATGAAATTCTTCTCGTTACATTGATGTGAGATTGTATGTGAGCATGTCTTCTTTTGGGTAACGAGTGTTATGATTGGTTTGAACCTACATTCATCATACCTTATACGTAGACTAACTTTTGTCCTCTTTTTTTTTCGTATATTTTACTCGTAGTACTTCATCTTTAACGCTTAATATTCTTCAAAGAATTATTTTCTTCTACTATTAATTCACTTTGATATTTATTCTATCTACATTCCTTGGTTTTAATCTTTTAATTTTGTCTTACGCATTTTTCATTCTTAAACTTTTGTCCATATTTTATGTATCTTTATGTATACGCATTTATTTTGCTATTATTTTCACATATTTTATTAGTCTTAATTACTAATTATCAAATTAATATTAAGACTATCATTTTCCTTTGTTATTATTTCTACTATATTTTAAATTTTTGATTTTTCAATATTTACATTCATTTTTTAAATGCTATGATTTTTACGATACTATATTTTTCCATTGTCTTATTAATTTCAGTATATTTTTAACAAGATTGTAATATTTTACTTATGTAAATGTGACATACTTGTACACATTATAAATCTTCTTTTCCTACAATTTTTGTGTTATAGTTTATATTCGATACTATTGTTATTACATATTATTTGCTAATTGTCTTGTTATATTTACTTTCCACTATTAATAGCTACTTATTAATTTTGTTGCATTATACTTCTCTAACATACTATACACACTCACTACTCATATTTTTACTTTATTTCTATTTTTATTATTTTTACATTCTTGGTTACTACATATACTTTTCACTAATTTATATATATATATCATGCATTTCAACATACTTACTATACATATCATTTTACACGTATCAAATTACTACATTACTATATATTTTTTATATATAATTATTTATGTTTATTATCCTAATTAACTACACTACATATTTAATGTTCTCATTCGCATTTGTATTTAAGCTCATGTATATATTTTATTATATTTTTGTCTTAATGTTATAAATCATTTTCATTACTACTAATTTTATATGTTCGATATTTAAAATCTATACTTATATTTTAATATTTTATCGTTGTAATTTCCTACTACATTCCCTACTTTTACTCCTATTTTTATTTCACAAATTTTAAAAATAAATAAATAAATAAATAAATGAATAAAAACATCACACTTAAAACTAAACATCCAATATCCAAGTACATATGGAAGATTACATCATTCTATTCACTGTTTTGGTGCAATCAGATGTCCAGAGGTCAAATCTGCTACTAGACATCAATGGAGGCAAACTACAACTAGATATCGAGGAGGAAAAATCTGCAACCGAATGTCCAGAACGAAAACTGCAAACGGATGTCGTGGAAGAAAATTTGCAACTTGATGTTAAGGAGGCAAGCCTGCAGTTGGACACCAACGAGGCGAACCCACAACAAAAGAAACTTTTCTACTTTAATAACCCCCACATTTATTTCTATATATGTATTACTTACCACTTGTCTTGCTCCGCTTCCCAAAAAGGAAATATGGAATACGGATATGTGACTAAGCCCAGTGAATGATTTTCATCATCTATAAGCTGTCAGGATCTTTACAACATTTCACAGGAATAATTAGATTAGGAAGCAAGATAAGTCAACCACACATGCATATATGAATCAATAAACCAACAGAAATTTATTTGAAACCAAATTTAATAATCTCAAATAAACCAGATCTGAACAAGTTAATAATCCTGGGTCATACTGCCTAAATACAAAATAATCCAAGTAACATATACAATTGTTCAAAACAAGCAACAAGAAATAATAATAATAGTAGCAAAATGATAATAACAAAACATCAGCATCTAGAATCTCATATCACCTACACCATCTGGCAGCTGATCTCTAAAATCTGCAATTTAATAAATTGCAGGAAGAGAAAAAGAAAACAAAACTCCCATCAATGCAAGTTACGGGCCGCTTGTAGTGCAGGCACAAGTACAGGGGTAAAATAAACAGACATAGAGTAACAGTGGAAACAACATAGTATGGAATAAGCATGTCAACAAGCAGGATAACTAACATGAATCACGAAACAAAATCAAGTAACGGGATATACTAATAGGGTATAGGTAACATGTATCAAGTGTCAAGCAGCAGGTAAACAGGTATATAGATGAACAGGTAAACAAGTATGCAGGTAAACAGGTATACAGGTAAATAGGTACAGGTAAGCATGCAGCAGGTGTCATGTTATGTCAAGTCTTGTATTATTACTATCTAGGTAGCACTTCATGCGTCCCAGGTTTTTACCACATGGTTGCTACATTCAAACAAGTTTCGTTTAGATTTCGTAGTAGATTCCATAGGGCCGTGTACTCAGAGATCAAGAAAAACAGGAACAGGAATAGGTAGAACCTAGTGGTTCTCTTCCGAGTACACCTTCCTATAGGGAAGTGTGCAGTCCGGAAATCAGGTAAACAGGTACGGGTAGAACCTAGTGGTTCTCTTCCGAGTACACCTTCCTATAGGGAAGCGTGTATTCGGATAATCAGGTAAACAGGATTGTGTATCATGTAGTCATGAACACGTAACAGGTGGAAAACACGGGTCCCCTTCTAAGTACACATTTCTATATTTTCCACTACTAGATCTTTTCCTTAAATCCGGCTTGGTTATTTATTATTATTATCAAACAGGCACGTATATATCAAAAAAACAGCAAGAATAACATAGCATAAACAGGTAACAAGTTTAGGTTGAAAGATAAACATGTACAAGTGAAAGACAACTCATAAAAGGATAGAACAACAAAAATTCTAGTTCAGGACAGTAAGACAGTACTGTACTAAACCTGGAATTCCCGTTGATATAAACATGCAAACCTAGATCCATCAAAGAATCTGGAAAATAGACTCCCGGTAGAATCCAGAAAATATATATAAGTCATATGGTATTTCACAACTGCAGGACTCAAAACAGATTTGTATCCAGAAAATGTGTTCAGCCAGAAATCAGAAGTTTGTATTCAAAAACAGGAAAACAACATCAAAACTCACTATTAAATCCATGAAAAATCTGGGGTGTTCCCTAGTATGTTTAGTAACAGAAAATAAAGTTACATAACTTTCCAACATAGATAGAATAGTCAAATAAAATTAGAAAGCAGTAAGATACAGTAGTTTTGTAAATTTGGAATCATAAACACAGCAGTACTAAAACAACAATATCTCACAAAATATAAATCAAAATTCAGATCCATCAAAAGGGTGATAAAATAGATACAGTAGGTTATAATTCATATTCACAAAGTTTTTATAGAAAGAAAATAGAATTTGTTTGAAATTAAGGTTCTAGACTGAATAGAAAGAAAATTCTTCATGTATAATAGTTGTTTACAAGCATAGAATAGTTTATAAAAGTAATCAATTAAATCCACAAAAATTAGGGGTTAATCACAATCAAGTCTGGTAGTACTCACCAAAATATTGGATCAAAATATTATCTTTCGCATCAGTAGAAATGTAATACCCTGATTTTTCAATAAATGAAAAATTATTTATTTTGCACGTGTTGTGCACGTGCAATATTTTGTTTGGATTATTTTATCATGATGTGTATATTTAATATATTTTTCAAATTATTTTAGTACAAAAGCCTTTCTTTAAAAGCCTTATTCGATTTAATTAAAAAGCCTTTTCTTAAAAAGCCCAAAAGCATTTTATTTTATTTATTTTTATAAACTATTTTGGCCCAAAAAGAAAGCCCATGAATTAATCTATTTTAATTAAACTTGTCATGTAGAAGACTTTTTCTTAACAAATTATTTTTTTATACAAATTTAAGAATGTACAAATTTGGCCTAGTTGCATGCACGTGCACTACACGTACACGTGCAATGCACACTCACTATTTGAGGCCGGGTATCATTCTTTTTTGGAGGGATTTTTGATTTTGGGTGTGGAGAACATGGTGGTAGTTTCATGGAAGTGGGTAGTTCTTCTAACTCCTACTTTGATCTAGTCCCTTCATCCTACAACCACCAAAACAATCTTGGCCCTCCATTCCACTCATTTCCTAGTATAAATACCCCCCCTTCTCATGGCTAATTTTTCATATGCAAAGTATAATTTCTAAGTTATAGTATTATCATAGTGAGAATTATAAAAGATAAGAGAGTTGTGTGGGTTGTTGTTGCTTGGAGTGGCCGGCATCTCAAGGAGGGAAGCTTTCGGCTGGGGCTTGAGGAAGCATTCGGTGGTGGCTAGGAGGCTTGGAGTTGTGCACTCTTTTGGCTAGGAGGAGGTGTTCTCATCTACAAGGACTTGGTTGCTTTTGTTTGGGTTTTTCTCTCCAATTAAGGTGGGTAAAACATTTCATATTTCTAATTTAGATCCATGCTAAGTTTCCACCATTAAAGATGCATGAAAAATATTAATAAGAGCCCACTTGAATTGAGTAGTTAGTATGTGAATAAATTGAAATGTGGTGATTAATTTATATGGCTCTAGTGTAAAAATTAAGTTGTGTGTAGATTGCCCCATGTTTATTAGTATGAAGTTATGATGGTAATTAAATTTAATTGAGAATGTTGTTATTATGATTAGAGACATAATGCATGATTGTTAATTATGAAATTGGAAACATGGAACCTATTAAGAAAGAGTACACCTTATTCTTGAAGAAAAATGAAATGTTGTATGTTTGAAATGTGAATTGTACAATCGATGAGTGAGTATACTTCATTATGACATATGTTGATTAATGAAAGTACAACTCACAAAACTAGTAGTTGAATTGTGATGAATGGACCTTTATGTTGATATAGAAGTGAACTATTGTAGACATGTATATTGGTTGAACTAAGAACTAATATCAGTAAATTTTCACCATGAAATGATTGAATAAAAAGACTAGTAGATTAATTATATGGCAATGTCGAAAATACAATATATTGTAGTTTAATAAATAACCCTTGGATTTTTTGTGTGTGAAAAATATATTTCATTAGTACCAAAAAATTATATTATTTTACTGGTATGAACTTATATGACTGAGGATTTAATCTGGAAGTTTTTAGAAAATTTTACTAAAGCAATAAGAAACTATGGTTATTTGAATATCGAGTTATTTTTAAAGCAGTGTGAATATAATATAAATGGATTTTTAATTGGGTTAGTGACAACCCGAGCCAGTGGCTCAGGTGGTCTTGGACTGCGGGTTGATTCTCTGGCTTGCACAGTTCGAATCCCAGTAGCCACACTTCTTTTGTTAAAATTCTCAAGCAAAACAGTAAACAGCGAACCAAGGGTATATATAGACCCCAGTCGCTCATATGACGTGTTCAGCGACCGGCCTAGTGGTCGGGGCTCTGTGCTGTCTTGGTGCGGCGCCTGGTTCGAATCTTGGGTTCGGCATATAGGAAAAAAATATTTTTTTTGGGGTTTTTGAAGTCCAAAAATTATGAAATAAATATGGTAATTCTCATAAAAATACAAGGAATTTTATAAGAGTGATTTGGGTATTATTTGAATGAAATACAATATGGTTTGTGAATAAAAGGCATAATCATAGCTTTGGTTATAAGATATACACTTATGGAATTTATAACTTATAAAGATTAAGTGAAATAGGCTATGATAAAGTAATTGGAAAAAGTACTTGTTGTGTAACATGATATTATTCTTACTTGTGAATATTGTGCAATAAGTGAAGTATGAATGTTACTAGTGCTATTATGAAGTTGCATGAATTCATGTATGATTATGAAATTAAAATCATGATGTATGAAAGAGAAAAAGAAATTGTTGGCTATACATATGAACTTTATGAGTTAAAAGTATTCATTATGGACTTGTGAATAAAGTGTAATCATGGATTGAAAGAGAATATACATGTGAGTTTGAGAACTCGACATGGAAATTGTCATGAGTTAAAGATTGTGAAATAAAATTTAAAATAGAGTAGCTAAGTCTCCCCGGCATTGAGAAAAATGAATTGAGATGAAGTTAGACCAAGGTTGGTCATGATGAAACAAATGAATAAGTCCGGTTGATGGAGAGGCTAACTCTAGAGATTATTTTGTTCATGATTTTTAAATAAAAATAAGGACTAGTACATAGTGGAGACGTGATGAAAGTAGAAGAAAAACATGAGTATGGGGGCCATCGGATAGCGGTGTGAGAGCGATTCACAGGCGGCCTGCTTGATGCGTCAAGACATGGCGTGGGCGCTACTCCGGAATTATCGTCCAGTTGGCAACGCTCGTGGGATGTTCGAGTGGCTATGGGTGGTGCCATTGTTCCATGGCGGAGGCTGAATTGTCCATAGGTTGCCTGCTCGATGCGTCGTGACAGTGCGTGGGATTCCCCTCCAGGCTGCCTGGACATGGGCTCATAGATCATAGGACATCTAAGACACTACCGTAGTTACAGTAGTAGTTAAGACATAACGGGGGATTGAACCCTATCAAGATGAAGAACGAATAAGGGCTTGCCCTCGGACCTATGTAGTATGGGATGCATAGAATCCGAACAAGTGCGCATTAGTGTCATGTAACATTAATAAATGCATTAAGGATTAAGTTCACAATCACAACACGACATCAATAGGGTAGTCCCTTTAGTTTGAATGTGACAAGTTTGTGTTTGCTAAATATGAAATGTTAAGTTATACTATTTCCGGCATAGAGAGGATGGCCGTGTATAATGTTCGTCGGTTGAATAAACTGACGTACCCACAGTCTTATATGCAGGTATCTGTCATGTTAAAGATTAAAGAAGAATGGATGCTTAAAGATTGTATCATTGTTGTTGTACTTTATTTCAATTGTTGTATTTTACTTCCGCTGTGCAAAAGAAAAGATGTAATTATGATGTAATCTCTGATGTATGATGAAAAGTTTTAATTTCCCTGTAAAATTGTACTAAAGAAAGTGAAAAGATCCTGTAGAACATCTCCAATTCAGTGTATTTGGGATTCGGGGCGTTACAAGAAAAATAGATTACTATACAGAATTCATATAAGACTGGATCTGGAATTTTAAACATATCTGTAGTAAAATAGTCATAACTCGCAACTCATAAATCGAAACTGGGATCTGTCAGAAAATCTGGAAAGTAGACAGAATTCTCTATAATTCATATTCACAAATAATTTTCATATACTGGCCTTAATGGGGTCTAAAATATTGATAAAAAACGAGGAACCGGCAAAACAGAAAATATTCTTCATGCACAAAATCAACTAGTTCATATGAAACTCATCCAAAACATAACCAAACGTGAAATAAGGTATGCTAGATGTCCAAGAAACATAGTATAAAGTATTTTACAATTCTACAACAAGTATACTACAAGTGGCACAACCGAGCACACGACATCATACGAACAACATGCATGTATACAACAAGACGTGGTCATCCCTAAATTATTTCATGTCATGTGTGTAATGAGACAACTACGGGCGGGTCAACACAATAGAGACAAGATATAATAGGAGTTTCACATAAGAATTGTCTCTAGAACACAACTACACTATAGGCAGTATTTAGTATTTGTAATACACAAAGAAATGAATACAAGTTACTTGCCTTATGTCAATGACGGGAACGATGCAAAGATCAAGAATAACGGGAACGGGTTCCCGGGCAACGAACGACCACGAACACACAAGCAATGAACACAACGAACGGTAGCAACACACGATCACCCTCGCACACAAGAGAGGGAGAGAGTCCGGGTTGCAGTAGCGGCACAAGGCGGCGATGGGGTGGACCAAGGGGTGGTGCACTGCAGGAGGTGCAGGGCGGCTGAGTGCAGCAGGGGGCTGCTGGCTGTGCGTCGGAGGGATAGCACACAGGGAAGGTCGGAGGGCTGTGCTGTCGCTGTGGAGAGCTCGCGACAGGGCAGGGCGCACGGGGAGGAACAAGACGACGAGAAGGGAGCAGGGATGCAGTGCTGATGCTGCAGGCTGCTGACGATGGGGGTCGGCAGTCGCACGATGGGAAGGAGGAGTAGGGGGCGGTCGTTGGGTTTGTTGGCTTCGCTGACGCTCGAGAGAAACAGGGGGGAGTCGAGAGTAGGGAGAAAGAGAGTGGCTGAAGGGGGGTTGAGGTGAACATGGGATTGAATATGGGTATATATATAGGTGAGATAGAGTTTAGGGTTAGGGTTGGCACAGGTGGGGTTATCGGGTTCATGGGCTTGGGGAAAAACACAGTGGGTAAAGGATGCATATGTGGGTGTCATCGGGTAGGGTATAGATAACGGTTGTGGGTTAGGTGTAAACGGATTTGAGTAGGATTTAAAATGGGTAATAGGTTATGGGTATTATTAATTGGATAGTGGAGTTAAATGGGTTTAGGGAATTATAGAATATATGGTGATCCAAAAGAGATGGGAAACAAGACGAATGAATAACATAGGGCATGAATAAATAAAATAAAGAGGATCAAATATAATGGCTCGATCAAATAAAGACGAAACAATGGCGGACAATTGAATCAAGAACCCAAATAAAAGACGACAAAACAATAAAATGAATATACTGAAAAAGAAGATCCAATATACGGCCCAAAAGAGATACAAGCTGAATAAATACCCCCAAAAAGAAAAATACATCCAAAAATACAGAAAAAGAAAAACGGGGGTTACAAATCCTACCCACCTAACAAGAAGAATTTCGTCCTCGAAATTCAAACAAGAGGTTTATAGGGTAACCCTGAAAAGAAAAGAAAGAACAAAACAAAAAGCTACTCAAACAGATGAGGAAACTTCTGCTGAATCTTCTCCTCCAGCTCCCAAGTCGACTCACCGAGCGAGTGAGGATTCCAAGAAACACGAACCAACTTGATGACCTTGTTCTTAAGCACTTTCTCCCGCCGATCCAAAATAGCAACTGGCGGAATCCCACAAGTCATATCCGGCCGAATGGTCAACTCAGAATAGTCGATCACGTAGCTCTCATCTCGGATATATCTCTTGAGTTGTGAGACATGGAAAACATCGTGCACTCCTGATAATGCTGGCAGCAATGCAAGATGATAGGCCACCTTGCCTACTCACTCCACAATGTCGAACGGTCCAATAGAATTAGGGCTGAGCTTGCCCCTACCACCAAACCGAATGACACATACCTTTAGGAAAATATGGTCACCAACCTCAAACTCCAAAGCTCTCCGATGGACATCAACCCATCGCCTCTGCCTATCCTGAGCTGCCTGTCAGTGCTTCCTGATCTGAGTCACCGCATCAACTGTCCTGGTGATCAACTCTGGACCCAACAACTTTCTCTCACCAATGTCATCCCAGCACACTAGTGATCTGCACTTCCACCCATAAAGTGCCTCGAAAAGCTTTAAGACTGGCTTGAAAGCTGTTATTGTACGAGAACTCTACGAGATGCAAATGGTCCTCCCATGATCCACCGAATTACAGCATATAGGACCTCAACATGTCCTCAAGAATCTGGGTGGTCCTCTCTAACTGTCCATCAGATTGGGGATGAAAAGTTGTATTGTACTTCAATTTACTCTCCAAACTGTTCTGAAGACTCTCCCAAAACTGAGATCTGAATCTCGTATCCCTATCGGATACAATACTGACTGGAACCCCATGAAGTCTGATGATCTCTTACATGTACTTCTCAGCTAGGCTCTCAGTAAACTATCCAACACGGAAGGGAACGAAGTGAGCACTCTTCGTCAGTCGGTCGACAATCACCTAAATGGCATTATGACCCTTAGGACTCCTCGGCAAAGTGGTCACAAAATCCAAAGTGATATGTTCCCACTTCCACTCCGGAATGGGAAGCGGTTGAAGAAGTCTGGTGGTCCTCTGATGCTCTGCCTTCACCTGCTGGAAGATCAAATACTGAGATACAAACCGAGCCACAGCCCTCTTCATACCATGCCACCAGAAATGAAGCTTCAAATCCCGATACATCTTAGTCCCTCCAGGATGGATAGAATACGACGACCGGTGGGCTTCCTCAAGCAACCTCTGATGAACTTCATCCTTCGGGACACACAACCTAGACCCTAAACGAAGCGATCCATCACCATGAATAACTCCGTTCTGGAACCAGACTCAACCTCAGCTCGAAAACCCTGCAACTACACATCACCAGCCTGAGCCTCTTTGTAACCCCCATTCCCGTTTATACGGATTTGTATTTTTCTTTCCCTGTATTCTTGTATTTAAATTTTTTCCTATAAATTTTTCTACTCTTTTGAACCTAAATTTTTGCATTCATTTAAATACCCGACTATTTTGTTTGAACCCAGAATTTCAACCTACACTGTTTATCACTATTTGATTATTTAACTTCTGATTATTATTTTACTACTATTATTAGTATTGTTATTATTATTATTATTATTATTATTATTATTATTATTATTTTGAAAAACCCAAAGATCCTAATTTATTATAAAATATCTAGTTGATTATTTGACTTATGCTAAAGCCAACCCTGTGATTTAATTATCGGATTCTTTGTCATGAAGCCCAATTCTATATTCATTATAATTACATTTTTATGAACATATAGTTCTAGAGCCCAATCTTATATTCTTTTATTCATATTTAATCCAATTTGTGAAGCCCAAATATAAAGCCCAAGTCTTCAAACCCAAACCGAGATTTATACACCCACCCGTTAACCCATTATTCTTCCCTACCTAAATTCAACTATCCGTATACAAAAGCCCTCACATTCCCCCACTCTTCACATCCCGTAACCCCATAACCCTCACTCTCTCATAACTACCCATTACTATATTATATTTAATATATTATATTATTATCTAGTTTATATAAACCCCCTTCCCCACTCTCTCTCTCCCCGTTACTTTCTCTCTCTCTCCCTCTCCCCTGTTTTCGAAACCAAAACAGAGGAGTTCCCCCCTTCGTCTCCCACCTCCGACCTCGAGCACCTCGTCGCCCGTCCACCATCGCTGCCATTGACATCCATCACTCCGGCTCGCCTCTTCCTTGCATCATCGTCGCTTCCGGACTGCGTCGCACAGCAACCTTCCTCCTCCTCGACGTCCTGCCGAACCATCGAGTTTCCGTCGTCTTCATCCCTGTCGCTGTGCGTTGCCTCGCGAGCTCCACTCATCTGCCTCATTGAACCACCCTTGGCATCATCCCTGCACCTTGAGCTCAACTCAGCCACCACCTTCGCCACCCTCTCTCCTCTGTTTTTCCCTCCGAAACAGAGTCTCCGCTCACCGTCGCCCCTACCCCTCGCCTGCATCACCGAACCACTGAAGAACCCCTGCCTCGCCATCACCTCAGTCTTGAGCTCCTCCTTCCATTGTCTTCGGACCAGCCCCATCATCTTCTTCTTCCTCTAGTTCCTGTCGAACCAATCAACAGTGAAGCTGCAACCTTTGAGTGCCGTCGCTGCCCCTATTCACCGTCGCCTGAGCCTTCCCCCAATCAGTCGAAAACCGCCCACACCCAGTCCACCTCCATCCTGTCGCCCGCAGTTGCTGTCGTTTCTCTACCGCCAACTCTGTCCCTCTATCGCGTTGGGGAAGAAGAACAGGATTGGGTATTTTTGGCTGTTTGGTGTTTTGGAGAAGGGGGGAATTGTTTTGCTGTTTGCTGTTCAGTGGTAGAAGGGATTGGGTGCAATTGGTGTTTGGTGTTTTACCGTGTGGATCTCGATTTTTTTGCTGTGTGTGTTCTGTCGTAGCTAACACGTGTTTCCTTGCTTCGTGTTCGTGGTTTTCCTCCCAGGATCCTAATCCCGTTATTCCCTATATTGAATCTAACATCGTTCTAAAGGCAAGTCATTTCTCCTCGAATAATTATTGTATCATATTCGACATTGTTTATTGAATCCCGCAAGTAGATCTATATTGATTATCGTATATTTGCTATTGTTATCTTTCGTTGGGATACTACGGATTTACACGAGCGAATCTAAGTAGTAGTCTTGACTTCGTGCCGTCTTTTGCCTCTAATTTATAGAGATCTAACATGCATTCATGTAGTTAATTATTGAATATATGAATATGGATTATTATTGTAATTCATGTCATGACATTACACAACTATTGTAGATTGTATATTAGGGTTGATTATTCATATGATTGATGTTAGTGTATTGTAATTAGTAAGATTATTGACATTATACATCTTAATACCATGTTCACATAAAGGTAACTTACTGTGATTAATGTTGTGAACAACTATTGCATATTGATTGAATAAAGAATTATTAACAAGCCGGGGTTTAAGGGTTGACTATAGTAGTGGACAATCTAGGGATTGTACTCGGAGGAGGGGCTCGTGTTTCCCTAAATATTGTTAACGGCTATTGTTCTATCGATGGATTGTGGCTTACGGCGGTAACCCAATCCATCGTGTATTGTATCGGAGCCAGTTATCGTATCGTGCAATAATTATTGAATTGCAATTATTGAATATTGATTATTGTTGCCGAGTACATGAACTATAAAATCCACCACTAAAGTCTAAGCGTAACTTGATTGCATGTAGAAAACATGTGGTAAATACATGGGACGCATGAAGTGCTATATTAGTTAGGATTAAAATAAATAATAGACTTAAGATTGTCATCGCATCATCATTTCATATTGTCATCATAATTGAACAGTGTTATTGATTATTGATATCATTTATTGTTATTGTTATTGATCCTTGTAATTGAAGATTGCATCGTTATCATTTTGCCATTGTTCATTGCCATCGACTCTATTGTTTATTGAATTCATTGTTATATCGTAAATGTCACTGTTTCTTTGTTTCTCTACTTACCGTCCACGACTTTCTCTAAGGACATATTATTCTCTCTTTTTAGATGAACAGCTTACGGTAATCAAGGAGAATTGCCTAATGGATTAGGAGAACTAAAATGGTGAAGAATGGATTGCATCGCCGCTTAATTGATCATTGTCTTGTTATGAAGACTTTAATAAGTCAACACTATTATTTCTTTGTATTGTGGGCCTTTTGGCCCGAATATTGTTATTGTTGTTTCTAGTGTTGGATTATTATTATATTTGGTTATTTCATGCTCAAATTCCAAGTATTGTTATTCATGTGATTATCCTTTCATTGCATGCATGGTTATATTGCTCCTCGTTATATTGTTGAGTTGAATCGATAACAGCTTATGAATGATGCAAATCATTCGCTGGGCTAACGTCACATGCTTGCATTCCATATTTTGGGAAGTGGGGCGTGACATTCTTTGATCTGGTCAACAAGAGACGACTGAAGCTGGAGCACCAAACAACTCCGATCAGAACTCGGCAACAACACATCCAACTCCAACCTCTGCATCTGCTCAACCAAATCACTCTGCTGAGTCTGGAACATAGTTGTCGGTTTCCTGCTCAAAGCATCTGGCACCAAGTTCACTCTACCAGGATGGTATTGCAAATTGATGTCATAATCGGCCATAAGCTCCAACCAACGCCTTTGCCGCATGTTCAACTCCTTCTGGGTGAAGACGTACTTGAGACGTTTGTGGTCTGTAAAGATCTCCACTCGGTCCCCAAGTAAATAATGTCTCCACAGCTTTAAGGCAAAGATCATTGCCGCTAACTCCAAGTCATGAGTCGGATAGTTCTTCTCATGTGGCCTCAACTACCTCGATGCATAAGCAACTACTCGGCCCTTCTGCATCAGAACTGCTCCAAGACCCTTACCAGAAGCATTACAGTGAACTACAAATCCGTCTGAACCATCTGGAATAGTCAACACTAGTGTTGACGTCAACCTGCTCTTTAACTTAGCAAAAGCCTCACTGCAAGCCTCAGACTAACAGAACTTCTGATCCTTCCCATTCAGCTTAGTCAATGGTCTTGCTATCTTTGAAAAATCTTGGATGAATTTTTGATAATAGCTAGCTAGACCAAGGAAACTCTGCACCTCTGAAATTGACTTAGGAACTGGCCAATCCTTCACAGCCTCAATCTTGGTCGGATCTACAGAAATACCAACACCGGAGATAATGTGTCCCAAGAAAGTGACCCTGTCGAGTCAAAACTCACACTTGCTGAGTTTCCCATAGAGCTGATTCTCTCTCAAAGTCTACAGAACCAACCTAAAATGCTCAGCATGATCTTCCCAATTCCGAGAATATACCAGAATGTCATCAATGAAGACCACAACAAATCTATCCAGGAACTGGGAAAAGACCTTGTTCATAAGACTCATGAATACAGCAGGCACGTTCGTGGCCCCGAACGGCATCACAAGATACTTATAGTTCCCATATCTGGTCCTGAATGCCATCTTCTATACACCAGTCACCTTCACCTTGATCTGATGATACCCGGAACGAAGATCCAACTTCGAGAAAATAGCTACTCCGCTCAACTGATCAAATAAGTCATCGATCCTGGGCAACAGATACCGGTTCTTCACAGTAACACTATTTCGTTCCCGATAATCCACGCACAGTTGACGACTACCATCCTTCTTGTTGACCAAAAGGACTGGAGCACCCCATGGCAAAACACTGGGTCTGATGACCAGAAACTCCTGAATTTGCACCTTATGCTCCGCTAACTCAACCGGTGCCATCCTGTAGGGACTTTTCGATATCGGTGTCGTACCGGGCTGAACTTCAACACAGAACTCCACATTCCTATCAGGGGATAAGCCAGGAAACTCCTCTGGAAAAACATCTAGGAAATCCTGCACTACTAGAGGCGCAGCCTCACAGCCTGAGTGCAATTCCATCGCACAAACCTCCTGATCAACTGCAGTCTCAGCTCGGCCAAGGAACATCTCCCCAGCATGGAACTCAAACTCTGTGCGACCTGGGGTCTGGAAAATAACTTTCTTGGCACGGCAATCAATAATGGCGTGGGACTCACCCAACTAGGGATGGCAACTGGGCCGGGTCAACTGGCGACCCACCCGTGACCCGGCCCGCCAACCCGGCCTGCTTAGCTTCTTGGAGGGTTCGGGTTGAACCCAGTGAACAGTACCCGGTCGACCCGGGTCGCAATTAAGGTGAATTAAATTCGCGAAACCCGGTCCACGAACCCGGTCCAACCCACGAATTGGACCCGCCAACCCGCGGGTCGACCCGCGGGTTTCAACCCGTTCGACCCGGGACGGGTCGACCGTTGACCCGCGGGTCGAACGTTCGAAAATGCCGTTGGCGAGAGTGGATCTGGGACAGAATGGCTCTTTGAGCCGTTGGGTGAGTTTTTTTTGTTTTTCCCCACATATTTAGCCTATAAATATTCCCAAAAATTTCATAAAAAATCACACCTCACTCTCTTACTCTCTCTACTATTATACATCATTTGTTGATTTGTGTTGCTACTGTTATGGATCCCCGTATCAAATTAGAAGGTACGAAGAATTTGATAGAAATGTTTTTTGGATATTTAGAGAACAATGTAGAATTAACAACTGATTGCGCTACTTTTTTAGTTCAGTTTGAATCTACGTTAAATAACTTGTATGATTATTATGATAGACGTTTTGCTTCTAGTAGTACAACTTCTGTAGTTAGTTCTTCTTCTGGTAGTTCTAAAGGTAAGGGTAAAAGTAGAATTGGTGATAGAACATTTAGTTTACTTGAACAAATTCAATCTAAAAAACCTAGGACTAATCAACCAAATGAATTAAATTGGTATAACCAACAGGATACTAAGCCTACTCTTTCTCCACTAGATATTTTACAATGGTGAAAAGAACATGAACACACTTTTAGTATTCTGTCAATTATGGCTAAAGATTTACTAACTCCTCCTGTCTCTACAGTTGCTTCTGAGAGTGCATTTTCTACAAGTGGCAGGGTTCTATCTGATTACAGGAATCAGTTGAAGCCCGAGGCATTAGAGATGCTCGTTTGCACAGAAGACTGGCTGAAGGCTGAAGATAGGACGCAAGGGAAAGCACTATCAAGTTCCACAAGTGGGAGCAACTCGCCCGAAGAACAACAACAACAACAACAACAACAACAACAACAATAGCTTTGCTTGTTATGTCAAATTAGAAAACTTGTACTCAATTAAAATTGTATATAAGAAATATGTTATTGTATAAAACTTATTTGTGAATTGAATTCTTCATTTCGTTATAAATTGTTCAAATTGTATAACTTAAATTCATATGAATAATATTTCAAAATTTGTTGTCAATTTCACTCTTTCAATCTTATTATTATTATTACGATTTTTATTGTTTATTAGTATTATTACTTACTTAGTATTATAATTAAACATCATTTGGGGATATTTGAAGAATTGTAGTATAATTACTTATTAGTATTATTACTGAATTACTTACTTAGTATTATAATTAAACATCATTTGGGGATATTTGAAGAATTGTAGTATTATTACTTATTAGTATTATGACTTACTTAGTATTATAATTTTTGAAGAATTGTAGTATTCATCAAACAAAGATATGGTTGTTTGTATACATCATTTGTAAAATTATTATTATTATTATTTTAATTTAAGCTACCCAAATATATATATATATATATATATATATATATATATATATATATATTAAACGGGCCAACCCGCGGGTCGACCCGGCCCAACCCGGGTTGAACCCTAAAGGGTTCACGGGTTGGGCGGGCCACCCAAACGAAAACTTAGCCCGGCCCGGCCCGACCCGTATAAGGGTGCAACCCATCCCGGACCGGCTAAGTATTCGTGCCAACCCATACGGGTTGGGCCCGGCCCGGCCCGTACGACCCGTTCGCCATCCCTACACCCAACCAATCCATATCGAGAATGACCTCGAGTCCTGAATTCTCAATTACAATCAGGTCAGCCTTGAATCTGTGCCGCCAATAATCTCGGGACATTGCCTGCACTTCCGGGAACAAATGACAACACCATGACCTGTCACAATGTTCCATGCCTCTGACATGATGCTGCACTCTAACTGATGGCGAGCCACGAACCTAGAAAAGACGAAGGAATGGGTTGCTCCGAAATCAAAGAGAACATGAGCTGGAAAAGAGCAAAAAAGGATGACACATAAGATAGAATCAGAAGAGACAGATAAAAAGAGTGGATGAACAAGCGTGCGGAAAACACAATGCAGAAAGATAATATGAAAGAATAAAAGAAAGAGAGATGAAAGAAGCAAAAGAGAAACAACAAAACAACAAAACAATAAAAGCAAATATACCTGCAATAACACCCTCTGCTGACTCAGCATCAGCAGTAGTAAGGTTGAAAGCCTGCCCTCTTCTGGGGGCAGCAGTCCTCTGACCGACATTCTGGCACTGATGAGGAAGCGGTGGCCTGACTGGCCCACGAGCTGGGGCTACCTGCTGAACTGGATCCTTGGCTGGAAGAGCCATTAACTGCTGCAGCTGCGGACAATCTCGCACTGAATGGTCAGTAGCGCCACACCTGAAGCATCGACGATTGGCATGCCTACATTCCCTGCGATCATACCCAGCAAACTGACAGAAGTCGTAGAAACTAACCCTCTGGGAACCAGCAAAAGAGTAAGGGGCTGCCCTGACAGGATGGGCTGGGACAGGCCTCCGAACTGGCGCACCAGAAGGCCTAGCAACAATAGAATGTGGAACAGTCTGCTGGGAAGGAGCCAATCTACCACGAGCTTGCTCCTGAGCTCGACCTGCCTCAAAAGCCTCAGCATAAGTACGCAAGCGAAGGGAGACAAGATGCACCTTAATGTCTCGCTCAAGTCCCAATGTGAATCTACGAGCACTGTCCTCTTCGTTCGCCACAAGAACGGCTGTGAAGTGGCTAAGTCTTGTAAATTTCGATTCATACTCATCCACAAACCTGGAGCCCTATTTCAATAAATTGTCTAATGTTACAATATTGCATGAACAATATGTAAAAAAATTCCAATAATAGAAATAACGACCAACCTGTTTCAGAGTCAGGAACTGTTGCTCCATTTCCACTCGAGTGCTGCAAAGGAAGAACTTCTCCATGAAGCACTTAGTGAACGTGGCCCAAGAAATTGGTCGTTCGAGTCTTTCGGACTCGGACCTCTACCAAATGTAAGCCAGGTCCACCAATTAGATGGCCACCACATCCACTCTATCAACATCGGCAACCCTTGCTGCCAAAAGCAACTGCTTAGTCCAGATCAACCACTGTTCTGCTTCCAAAGGCATCTCAGTGCCGAAGAATCTGTCAGGATGCAGCCTCATGAAATCCGTGACTGTACCCGGATGGGAAGGGAGAGCTGCCTGCATAGGTACAGCAGGAGGCAAAACCTGAGCAGCTTCCAAAGTAGCCATCACCAGGTCACTGTGGTTCTGCTCCATATTGATCAATGGTCACTATGGTTCTGCTGCGTATTGATCAACTGTTCCAACACATTGGTAACGGCCTCAAGCCTGGGCTGATCTTCCTGGGGTCGAGAAGTGGAATCTCTACGCACCATGGTCTGCACAAAATCAAAAACAATTAGCATCTAGATCAAAGTTGATTATAATTCATTCATGTATGCATGGTCTGTGTATAGTTGAGCCAATCCCAGATCTAGCCAAGCTTATCTAATATATCAGTCAAACTAATATATTAGCCAAACCTGTGCTCTGATATCACTAAAAACCTTATCATGCCCCGCTTCCCAAAAAGGAAATACGGAATACGGATACGTAACTAAGCCCAGCGAATGATTTTCATCATCCATAAGCTGTCAGGATCTTTACAACATTTCATAAGAATAATCAGAGTATGAAGCAAGAGAAGTCAACCACACATGCATATATGAATCAATATATAAATAGGAATTTACTTGAAACCAAATTTAATAATCTCAAATAAACCAGATCTGAACAAGTCAATAATCCTTGGTCATACTGCCCAAATACAAAATAATCCAAGTAACAGATAAAATTGTTCAAAACAAGCAACAGGAAATAATAATAATAGCAGGAAAATGATAATAGCAAAACTCCAGCATCTAGAATCTCATATCACCTACACCATCTGGCAGCTGATCTCCAAAATCTTCAACTTAATAAAACAGGAAAAGGAAAAGAAAACAAAACTCCCATCAATGCAAGTTACAGGCCGCTTGTAGTGCAAGCACCAGTACAAGGGTAAAATAAACAGACATAGAGTAACATCGGAAACAACATAGCATGAAATACGCATGTCAATAAGCATGACAAAACACATGAATCACGAAAAAAAATCAAATATCATGATATACTAACAGGGTACAGGTAACATGTATCAAGTGTCAAGTAAGCAGGTAAATCGGTATACAGATGAACAGGTAAATAAATATACAGGTAAAAAGGTATACAGGTAAACAGGTACAAGTAAGCATGCAATAGGTGTCATCTTATATCAAGTCTTGTATTATTACTATCTAGGTAGCACTTCATGCATCCCAGGTTTTTACCACAAGGTTGCTATATTCAAACAAGTTTCGTTTAGATTTCGTAATGGATACCACAGGGCCATGTACTCAGAGATCAGGAAAAACAAGAAAAGGAACAGGTAGAACTTAGTAGTTCTCTTCCGAGTATACCTGCCTATAGGGAACTGTGTAGAGAGGTAATCAGGTAAACAGGTACAGGTAGAACATAGTGGTTCTTTTCTGAGTACACCTTCCTATAGGGAAGCGTGTAGTTGGGTAATCAGGTAAACAGGATCGTGTATCATGTAGTCATGAACACGTAATAGGTGGGAAACATGGGCCCCATTCTAAGTGCACATTTCAATATTTTCCACTACTAGATCTTTCCCTTAACCCCGACTTGGTTATTTATTATTATTATCAAACAGGCATGTATATGTCAAAAACAGAGTAAGAATACCATGTCATAAACAGGTAACAGGTTCAGGTTGAAAGATAAATATGTACAGGTGAAAGAAAACTCATAAAAGGATAAAATAACGAAAAATCAAGTTCAGCACAGCAAGATAGTACTGCACTAAATCTGGGATTCCCGTTGCCAAAAACATGCAACCTGAATCCGTCAAAGAATCTGGAAAATAGACTCCCGGCCAAATCCAGCAAATATATATAAGTCATATGGTATTTCACAACTACAAGACTCAAAACAGATTTGTATCCAGAAAATGTGTTCAGCCAGAAATCAGAAGTTTGTATTCAAGAACAGGAAAACAGCATCAAAACTCACTGATTAAATCCACGAAAATTCTAGGATATTCTTTAGTATGTTTAGTAACAGAAAATAAAGTTTCATAATTTTCCAACATATATAGAATAGTCAAGTAAAATCAGAAAGCAGTAAGATACAGTAGTTTTGTAAATCTGGAATCATAAACATAGCGGTACTAAAATAGCAATATCTCACAAAATATAAATCGAAATCCATATACGTCAAAAGGGTGATAAAAGAGATACAGTAGGCTATAATTCATATTCACAAAGTTTTTACAGAAAGCAAATAGAATTTGTTCGACATTAAGGTTCTTTACTTAATAGTAAGAAAGTTCTGCATGTATAGTAGTTGTTTGCAAGCATAGAATAGTTTATAAAAGTAATCAATTAAATCCACAAAAAATTAGAGATTAATCCTAATCAAGTCTGGTTGTACTCAGAAAAATATTGGATCAAAATAATATCTTTAGCATCAGTAGAAAAATAGGTTACTATACAGAATTCATATAAGACTGGATCTGAATTTTTAAACACGTCTGTAGTAAAATATTCATAACTCGCAACATCATAAATCAAAACTGAGATCTGTCAAAAAATCTGGAAAGTAGACATAATTCTTTATAATTTATATTCACAAATAATTTTCATATACTGACCTTAATAGGGTCTAAAATACTGATAAAAAACGAAGAATCGGCAAAACAGAAAATATTCTTCATGCACAAAATCAACTAGTTCATATGAAACTCATCCAAAACATAACCAAACGTGAAATAAGGTATACTAGATTTTCAAGCAATATGGTATAGAGTATTTTACAAGTCTACAACAAGTATACTACAAGTAACACAACCGAGCACACGACATCATACGAACAACATGCATGTATACAACAAGAAGTGGTCATCCCTAAGTTATTTCATGTCATGTGTGTAATGAGGCAACTACGGACAGGTCAACACAATAGAAACAAGATAAAACAGGGGTTTCACATAAGAAATGTCTCTAGAACATAACTACACTACAGGGGGTATTTATTACTTGTATTACAAAAATAAAAGAATACAAGTTACTTGTCTTATAGTCGATGACGGGAACGATGCAAAGATCAAGAATAACGGGAATGGGTTCCCGAGCAATGAACACAACGAATGATTACAAACACATGAGCAACGAATACAACGAACGATAGCAACACACGATCACCCTCGCATACAAGAGAGGGAGAGATTCGGGGCTGCGTAGCGGCACAAGGCGGCGATGGGGTTGACCAAGGGGTGGTGCACTGCAAGAGGTGCAGGGCGGCTGAGTGCGGCAGGGGGTTGCTGGCTGTGCATCAGAGGGACAACATGCAGGGAAGGCCGGAGGGCTATGCTTTCGCTGTGGAGAGCTCACAACAGGGCAGGGCGCACGGGTAGGAACAAGACGACGGGAAGGGGAGCAGGGATGCAGCGCTGATGCTGCAGGCTGCAGGCTACCGGCGATGGGGGTCGGCAGTCGCACGACAGAAAGGAGGAGCACGAGGCGGCCATTGGGTTTGCTGGCTTCGCTCACGCTCAAGAGAAACTGGGGGGGTCGGGAGTAGGGAGAGAGAGAGCGACTGAAGCGGGGTTGAGGTGAATAGGGGATTGAATATGGGTATATATATAGGTGAGATAACGTTTAGGGTTAGGGTTGGCACAGGTGGGGTTATCGGGTTCATGGGCTTGGGGAAAACACAGTGGGTAAAGGATGCATATGGGGGTGTCATCGGGTAGGGTATAGGTAATGGTTATGGGTTAGGTGTAAATGGGTTTAAGTAGGATTTAAAATGGGTAATAGGTTATGGGTATTATTAATTGGATTGTGGAGTTAAATGGGTTTAGGAGATTATAGAATATAGGGTGATCCAAAAGAGATGGGAAACAAGACGAACGAATAACATAGAGCATGAATAAATAAAATAAAGAGGATAAAAAATAATGGCTCGATCAGATGGAGACGAAACAATGGCGAACAATAGAATCAAGAACCCAAATAAAAGACGATAAAACAATAAAATGAATACTGAAAAAGAAGATCCAATATACGTTCCAAAAGAGATACAAGCTGAATAAATACCCCAAAAAGAAAAATACATCCAAAAATACAGAAAAAGGAAAACAGGGGTTACACCACTATTCCATTTTTGTACCATTTTATACCATTTTATAATGTTTGACAACTTAGCTTATACTACTTCAACTTTATTATTTATAATTTAGATATACTTATATTCACATTTAATTAATTACCTTAATATTTATATTTGCTTCTACACTTATCATATATGTGTTATTATTATTTTATTTATTTTTCAATCTATATTACTGGTTACTATTAATTATTTTATTACTTTGTATTTTTATATTATTTTATTTTTATATTTTATTGCTAACCTATCTTCGATATGTTTGCTACTCATATAATATGATTTTTATTATTTATACTTTCGTTTACTATCTACATTTTATTTCTATCCCAATTAATTTTATATATTACTTCAATTATATTTCTACTTTTACTATTATTTTATTTTGTTTCTCCAATTGCTTACAACTTTCATGTTATAGTATTGTTGTTTCATCATATAGTTTTTACGCTATTTATGTATAAAATATTATATGTTGATTTTCATACTATAACTGACAACTTATAAAAATTTGATATATACTAATCATTATTCTATAAAATTATTATGTAACTTTTACAAATGAAAATTTTATGATATTATTTTAACCACATCATTAAAATTTCTACTATTATACTTATATTAGATTGTTTATACTTTTGTTAACAAAATTTAACATTCATATATTTTCATATTTTTATCCAATGTCATTCTCTTAAATTGCTAATTCCATTTTTTATCTCGTACTATATAGTACTAGTTCAGTTTGCTATTTTAATCATTCTACCGCTTATTACTTTAATAAATTTTGCTTGCTAAGCCGATTAATAATTTATTAAAGTATCTATTTGACCATGCTTCTCTTTATTTTTTTCCAAATTCTTTCATAATTAGTTACTTAATTTGTATTTTTTTTATACTATATTATCTAATGTTTCATCTAATATTATTTTGTACGAAAAATTCTTTCAATCTATATTACATTTCATGGTCCCATTTCCTTCATACTATTTTTCTAGTTTTTCTTGTTTCATTCATATTAACTTTGATACTCATAGTTTCCTTATATAAGTTTACTTTGTTTTCCACATTATATACTACATTTTTTCTTGGTATTGGCAGCTTTTCTCTATACAATAATGATTTTTTCTTTGGTGTGTACAAGATACAACTTTTACCCTAGTAATCTGAGGACAGAACTATTGTATGTTGATTATTTATAAACATTTTCCCGTTAATCAAATCTATTTCGTATTTGAATATTTACTTTTATGTGTGATGCACGTGTTTGTAACGCACGTGTTGGTTATATTCTCCTTCAAAATAAAATTTATGAAGTGCGTGTGTGGTTATTTTTATTTGTGCATAAAAACACTAATTATAATTAAATTAAACTATTTCTATTAAATACATATTATATATTATAACATATACATTTAATTTAAATAAAAAACTCTTAATGATTTGTGTGCACACCCGTAACACGCACATGCACGTGTTGAGGGTGAGTGGGTTTGAGTGAGTGGATTAGTGGAGAGTGTAATTAGGAGTGTGGTTAGTTAATAAATGTAACCCCTGTTTTTTATTTTTGTGTATTTTTAGTGTATTTTTCTTTTTCCTTGTATTTGATTCCGTTGTATCTCTTTTGGTCCATATATTAGATTTTATTTTCAATATATATACTCTTTTATTATTGTTGGTCTCTTTTATTTGAATTCTTGATTCTTGTTCGTCTCTTGTTTCGTTCCTTTTGAGCGAGCTGTTGTTAACTACTCTACTTTATTTGTTCATACCCTAAATTATATTTTTCTATTGTTCTGTTCATTTTTGCTCTATCTATATTTTGCTTGAATTCCTAATACCCATTTTGATTCTCTAGCTATCCACTTAACCATACCCTGTCTACTAAAACCAAACGCCCAATTATTTACCCAAGCTTTGTTTGTATTTGAACCAATACCCAATTTCTCAAATCCCATTCATTTAAAACACAATACTATATTATCATATACTCAGATTAACCAAACCCACCCATTCAACTACCCAAACCCATTAACCCTATTAAAACTCATCTCCTACTTCTACCTAATATACCCCACCCGAAACCCATCTCAATACCCTACCCAAAAAATCATGCAGCCAAACCCTAACTCTCTTTCCCTTTCCCCCTATATATACTTGCTCTGTCTCTCTCTCACCCATCGACCAAAACCCTAGCCTCCTTCAACCCCCGATCGAACCCTACTCCCGCACTTCATCCCCTACATCCCGACTGCATATCCCCTTCCTCCAACCACCTCCCCAACTCTCGAACCCTTGCTCTTTCGCCCTACTCCACTGCCCCCCCTCTCCATCCCTGTCTCTCTGTGCCCCTGACTCCCGCTCCGTCTCTGTTTCTGTCGCGTGCCAGCCGTAGGCAGCCAGCCCTCCCGCTCTGTCTTTGTCTCTGTCGGCACCAGGCAGTAGAGCAGCAACAACCTCTCTCGGCTGCCGTATTCCCCTCATGCTCTCTCACGTGCTCTTGTGTGTTCGTCGAGGTTGTGTGTGCTCGCTTTGTGTTTTTGGGTTTGTGCTTCGCTCGTGGTTCGTGGGTATTGCTCGTTGTTGGCTCGTGTGATCATTGAGTTCGTTGGCCGAGAATTCGTTCCCGTTATTCTTGCTTGGAGTCGTTTTCGTCGTCGGTTAAGGCAAGTAACATGTATTAAATTCCTTTGCGTATATAAGTACTAAATACCGCTTGTAGTGTAGTTGGGTTCTAGAGACAATTTGTGTGTGAAACCCCTTTTTGATATTGTCTCTATAGTGATGATTTGACTAGAGTTTCCTCACGACATACATGACATGATATAACCTAGGATTGACCACATCTTGTTGCATATATGCATGTTATTCATATGTTATCTTGTACTCGTTCATGTTATTCGTAATAGACTTGTTGTGGACTTGTGAAATAGGTAACATGTTGCTTGGACATCTAGTATACTCTATTTTGTGTTTAGTTGTGTTTTGAATAAGTTCTATGTGAACTAGTGGATTTTGTGCATATGTGATATTTTCAGTTTTGCTGCTTTTTCAGTTTTGATCAGTATTTTAGACCCTATTAAGGTCAGTATTTGAAAATATTTGTGAACATAATTTGAAGAGAATTCTGTCTATTTTCCAACCCTTTTGACGGATCTTGGTTTCGATTTACGGTTTGTGAGTTATGTCGATTTTACTACAGTTGTGTCGAAAGATTTCCAGGCTTTGCTTTCTATGATTTCTGAAGAGTAATCTATTTTTATTATGGTATTAAAATTATTATTTTGATCTGAAATTTTGGACACTACTTTTATACTTGATTGGGGTTTACCCAGAATTTTGGTGGATTTATTTGAGATTTTTACAAACCTTATCATGATTGTAAATAAAGATTTTACATGCAGAATTTTACTAATGTTCAGTAAAGAACTTAATTTTTGACCTATTTCTACTTGCTGTTTCCAAAATATTCCTGAATATGAAAGTTAGCCTATTGTATCTATTTTCTTACCCTTTAGGCAGATTTGGATTTCGATTTATGGTTTGTGACATATTGCTGTTTTCATACTGCAGCGTTTACGATTTCAGATTTACAAAACTACTGTATCTTGATGTTTTCTGATTTTACTTGACTACTCTATTTTTGTTGGAAAATTATGAAACTTGATTTTCTGTTACTATACATATAGGGAAATACCCCAGATTTTTTGTTGATTTATTTAATGAGTTTTCATGTTGTTTTCCTGTTCTTTAATCCAATTTTCTGATTTCTGGCTGAACATATTTTCTGGATTCAAATAAGTTTTGAGTTATGTTTTTGTGAAATACTATATAACTTATATATGTTTGCTGGATTCGGCCGGGAGTTTATTTTCTAGAACTTTCGAAGGATTCATATTTGCATGTTTGTAACAACAGGAGTCTCAGTTTTACTGCAGTATGGTCTTGCTGTCCTGAACTAGAAATCTCGTTGTTTTATCCTTTTGTGTGTTATCTTTCACCCGTACATGTTTATCTTGCAACTTGAACTTGTTACATGATCATGCCATGATATTCTTGATATGTTTTATGCTCGCACATGCTTTTTTGATAATAATAATAAGTAATCAAGTCGGGGTTTAAGGGGAAGATCTAATAGTGGATAATTCAGAAACGTATACTCGAAAGAGGATCCACTGATCCTACGTAATTACTTGATACATGATACTTGATATGTGATTACTTGACACTTGCAAACAAGACACATGATTACTTGCCACTTGCACAACTTGACACGTGATATGTGATACATGATACATGATACTTGGATCTTGGAGCTCGATTACTTGATACTTGTTCCTGAGTACACTGCCTTATATGGTCCATTATGAAATCTAAAGTGGAATTGATTTTTGTAGCAACCATGTAGTATGGGCTGCATGAAGTGCTACCTACATAGTAATAACTTCAAGACATGATACATGATACTTGAACTTGATACATGCATACTTGATACTTGACTACATGATATATGAGACTTGATACATGATACTTGATACTTGATACTTGATGCTTGTTTACATGATACTTGTTCACTCGATACTTGATACATGCTACTTGTACTTGTTCACCTTACCATACTAATTGTTATACATTATTATCATGCTTACTCCATGTTATTAGTTAGTTTTTCCCATGTACTTGTATCCTGCATTACAAGCGGCCCGTAATTTGCATTGACGGGAGTTTGTTTTCTTTTTCCTATTCCTACAATTGTTAAATTGCATATTTTGAAGAACAGGTACCAGATGGTGTTGGTGATATGAGATATTAGTGCTGGATTTTACTGTTATTATTTCTTGTTGCTTGTTTTGAACAATTGTATCTTGATACTTGAATTTATTTGTATTTGGGCAATATGACCCAAGATGCTGACTTATTCAGATTGGGATTATTTGAGATTAATATATTTTGGTTTCAAGTATTCTTGTTGGTATTTTGGTTCATATGTGCATGTTGGTTGATTCTTTTGCTTCCGACTCTGATTATTCTTGTAAAATATTGTAAAGATTCTTCAACAGCTTATGGATGATGAAAATCATTCGCTATGCTTTTGTCATATATCAGTATTCCGTATTCTTTTTGGGAAGCGGGGAGTGACAATAAAACTACCCATTAATTTAACCTTATGAATACCATCTATTCTAACTCAAATGGACACAAAACAAAATGCAAATCAAAATCAAAATAAAAAAAAGAGCTAGTGGCTTTCGGGGTTGCTTAAGAGGAGAAGGTCAGGTTCTTTGTGAAGTTTTTTGGAGCAATTGCCAAAGAGTTCAACTATCAGAAGTTTTTTTAGGTGGGTGTTTCTCCAACTTTCTAATATAATTTTATTAGTAGAATGCTAGATTGTAGAATATATATGTCAATTGTTAGATGCATGATAACTTATATATATTGAATATTTATGTTTAGATTGTGGTATTGATTAAATATGTGAAATTATTATATGATTGATTTGGGGGCCATTTATAAGTTTTTATTTTAAGTTTTAGTTGCACTTCAGAAAATCATATCTATTAAACTAGATGGAATCTAGAGCTAAAATTATTATAGGAGCATATCGTATATGTCAAGAACATCTTTTTAAAATTTTATAATATTTGTATGTCGTTTACTATTTTAATAAAATCCAAACTTAGGACTGGTTGGTAGTTGGCTAGCTACGTGAAATTTGTATATATTTCGGATATTGATCATTTCTGCATCTTAGATGCAGTAGTTTGAGAAAGGTCAAAACTAAGAAGTTGAAGTAGACTGGTAAACCTTTATTTACAGTCTAAGAAATCAATTTTTCATGAAGAATATAATTTACAATGAATTTTACAATATTGAACGGTGGCAGTCTGTATAACATTTCGACCCGACTGTGGATTACGAAGAATTCAGGGTTATAGACACAATATTTTGGAGAAACTTATAACTAAAAAGTGGTAGTAGACTTATTTATGTTTCCTATGAAACTAAGAAATCTATTTTTGGAGTAGTATTGGAATTTATATGATTTTTATAATACCATTGAGTTGATGTCTTTTATCTAGTTGTCCTAAAATTTTTACAACGTATAAAATTTGATTTTAAATTGGAATGTTAGTAAGATGTACTTTATGAGGAATTAAGAGGTAATTAAAGGATGAATTTGGGATATTAAACATGTGATGTTTATAAGGGTTTTAACTCATCAAGTGTTATTGAATGTTGCTATAAGAAGTTGGTTACTTCATGATTGATAATAGTAAAGAGAATGGATAAAAGAAGTTTAATGAATGAAAATTTTTATAAGAGGTTAGATCTAACCTTGTTGACCTCTATGTTGAGATTGTTGGAACCTAGAGGCTGAGAAAAATCCAGAGTGCCGGCAGGTTATGATATGTGAAATTTGAGAAGTAGCCAGTGTTCACCCTGAACTTTAAACGGTCAAACCGAGCACGCGCCTGACTGGCCCGACATGTGTCCCCCGAAGTCTCAGAGACAGCCTTCCTCAAAAGATTTACCTCTAAGCTCTTTTCGAGCACCACGTTCTTTAGCTCATCCCTTTTGGTGGTGGTGCGAGTAAAGAACACCGAAGAGATTCAACTATTGAATCATTTCCTGCTCGGTAGGGGGGTCTTCGCCTTCACTACAATAATCATCCACTTCAGCTGGGAATTGATCCCGACGAATTTTGCCGCGATGCCTCGCCTTGGTCTCCCTGCGGGCCAACAACCTTCTTAAGTGACCTAGCTCCGTCTCGGCCCTAAAAAGCCCATTCCGTGAGCGACCAAGCCCCAGCTCCACCACTCAGAGTTTAGTACGAAGGCGGGCGAACTCACTTGAGTAGTAACTTCTGCTTGTTGTACACGACAATCTGACAAGGCAAAGGGACAAGAGTTACTTCAACAAGAACAATCGTGGTCACGGAAAATGTGAAGACTTAAATACTCAACTTCGAAACTCTCGACACAAGTCAGGAAAGCCAAAATGGGATGTTCATTGATTCAAAATAAAGATACATCGAGCGGTGGCCAGTCTGCTATAAGGCAAATACAAAAAGAAAATACAGACAAAGAGCTAAAGAAAAGGGAATCAGGGGTCCACCCCACTCGATGGCACCACGGGGGAAGAAGACTCGCCCCCGGCTCTGTCGCCTACCCCCGCACTCCTTACATCCACGAAGAGAGGATCCACCTCCGCTTCCTCTTCCTCCTCCTCCTCCTGTGCATCCGGCTCCACCTCGGTGGCGGACGGAAACAACGAGTACCCCGAGCTATCGAAGCCAGGGATCCATGCGCTAACATGCTCCATAGCATTGGCATATCCTTTCTCTATGTTGGTGGCCAGGTACCCCATCGCCTTCACCTTCGCCTTTGCCATAGCGGCCTCCATGGCAACCTCTACTGCGGCATCCCTCTCTTTTGCCGCACTCCCTTTCTCCCGGGCCAGTTGCTCCAAGGCCCGAGCCGCCTACTCCTTCTCCTTGGCCAGAGCCACCTCCAACTGCGCAATCCGTGCCTCCTGGGACTCTGCCCTAAGCATAGCCACCTCCACCTCCTTAGCGGTCTTCAACCACACTGCCCTGGCCCTATCAACGGCCAACCTCAACTCCTTCTCCTGCTCTGCCATTCGCTCCAACAGGTAGGCAAAGTGGTAAGCAGTCTGTAAGCACGAAATGGATCCAAGTTACCTTTTGCTATGACTGAAGAAAAAAAAAACTCACCAACATGGTGGATCGAGAGATCTCCAAAGCGGAGTCACCAACTATCCCCCTCCCCAACGTGGCTTTATTCTTCGAGGTGGCGAGATGGTGAATCGCATCCATACTGCTAGCCACATCCCCGAGGAAGCCGTCGTGCTTCCTCACCTGCCAGTCTGGGACGAAGATCTTCTTGTGCTCATTTGTGAGAATCACAGCGGCTTCCTCCGTGAGAGGAGGAGCCTCGAGGGCTAAGGCTGCAGCCAAGCCAAACCACCCTCAGCGGGGGTAGTCGAGGACGCAGGAGGTGATCCCAAACCCACCACTGAACTCCTCACAACCTTCGCTGAAAAAGGCTCTGCAGCCACTATCTTCCTCTTCTTCTCAGCAGGAGCTTTGTTGCTCAGCCCCAAGCGCATAAAAAGAATCGTGTCAAAATTCATCCCGAATGCCCCTGCGATAAGAGACACGAAATCTTGTTCCGAGAAGAAAATAAAAAGGATAAGCACATAAGAAATATTTAAAAAATGTAAGGTGCATACTAGTGTCGATCGAGCCCAGACCCCCCCCCCCCCCAAACAGCACATCCTTGGTCAAATCCCTCCACTTCATCGTCGGTCGCTTAAGAAAGGCATCTACCATACTCTGTTCTTCGACACTCAAGCTTGGCTCCGTCCCAACCCTCTTAGGAACACTCTCCCTCCAGACAGTAGGGATCCCACAGGACTCGCGACTATGAATCAAGAAGTACTTATCCCTCCAATGCTTGTTCGTATGGGGGTTGTCGAACAACCTAACACCGGTGCTGGGGCTAAGGTAGTATCTAAACTCTGTCTTGTTCTTGTGGTGGAGCTTATAAATCCCCCTGAACACATCCAACCGGAGCTTGATCCCTGTCGCCTGGTAGTGCAAAATAAAGCTATTCACGTACCTCCACATGTTTGGCACAAACTGAGTGGGACTCAAAGTGAACCACCTCAACACCTCTTTAACAAAGGGATATAGCGGGAGACGGAGACCCGCATGAAAGGAATCAAAACGAAAGATGCAAAATTCCAGAGAGATTGGAAAGCAAACTCTAACTCCGGGGGCTGGTGACAATAGATCGAACTCCCGCAGTATCTGATAGCACTTTTGTACAAGACCCAAGTCATCCTTGGATAGAATTGAAGATGTCGCATCGGCCTCCGTAGACTCTCAATACTCATTCTCCTCGATGAACCTCCTCGTTCTATGCTTAACTGTCACCCCCAAATCAGCGGGGTAATCCCTAACGCCAATAATACGTGTTAAAAAACACGGATATCTCCTGAACTCACTCGGGGCTCTATGTGCCTCTATAATAGTCTCCACAACAACAGATGGCTCGGTGACCCCCTTGCCTCATTCTGCTCTTAAAGAAGGAACCTGCGACGACTCTTCTCCTCGGCTTGTAGGGGAGGTCTCTCCGTCTGATGAAACCATAGACATCTCTAATAAGATATATAAAACAATTTACCTTCGATGTGACGACTACGGTCGAAATTGCTTGCCGGAGATTGGAAAAATCTGCCGGAGCTTCTCTAGAGTCAAATCTCGTCGAGGAAATTTTCGAAGAATAGGTAAAATGGAGAGAGTGAAGGAGAAAAGGAGAAGGGGGGATTTATAGCTGAGGGGGGAGACCCTTGGTCTTCCGAGTTCGTGGGCCCCTAAAATCTGGGAAAGCCCAATCGGCGCGAAAGCCCAAGTGACAAAATAAAAAAGAGAGAAGAAAAGAAGAGTCATTAATCGGTCAAACATTGACCAGCTAACACCATGTGGTGCTATCTCATTGGTCCACAATAGTTCGGGGACACAACAGCTCGGAACGAATCCGAGCAGCCCCCGATCTGATCATGTCAAAAGCGTTTACCATTCGATCTTCTCAAAAATCGTGACATCAAGATCAACGGCCAAGATCTGAGGATAATGACTTCAGTCAATGGTCACTGTTGACTGGTCAACATTTGACCAGTCAATGCCATGTGCCGCTATCTCATTGGTCCATGACAGCTCGGGGACACACCAGATCGGAATGAACCCGACAACCCCCAATCCGACCAAGTCGAAAGCGTTTATCGTTCAATCTCCTAAAAAATTGTGCCATCAAGATCAACGGCCAAGATCTGAGGGTAACGACTTCGATCAACGGTCAGCGTTGACTAGTCAACACTACGTGGCGCTATCTCATTGGTCCACGATTGCTCAGGGACACACCAGCTCGGAACGAATCCGAACAACCCCAATTTGACCATATCGAAAGAGTTTACCGTTCGATCTCCTAAAAAATCGCGCCATCAAAGATCAATGGTTGAGATTGAAGCAACACCACTCCAGTCAAACGGTCAACATTTAATCCGTCAACGCCACGTGGTGCGCTCGTACCTTGGATTCGATCCAAGCAGGTACCAAACCGACCTGGTCGAACGTGACATCCACATGATCTCCTATATTTTCGCACTTGTACGTGATGAACGGTTGAGATTCGATCTGGGTATTTCCATTTCAATTAATTTCCTTATTTAATTATTAATTCGAATTAATTATTTAAAAATTCCAAAAAAATAAAAAAAATTGAAATAATTAATTTAAAAATTCTACAAATAATTATTAATTCTTGAAAATATTTTTTATATTTCAAAAAAAATAATTTTATTTTGAATAATTACTTAAAATTTGGAAATTGAATAAAAATTTCGAAAAAAGATTAAAAATTGGAAGAAAACAAATCAGAAAATCTGGAAAAAATTTTTAAAAAATAAGAGAAGTCTAAAAACCAATTCTGAGTATTTTGCAAATTCGAAAAAGCATTGTTACACCCCGAGCAAGATCAAACGTCCCTTCCGATAAATTCTATAAGTCAGTAAAAATGGTCGAACTACTCCTCAAAGGCTGTGAAACTCAATCTTCGGGAGTGGGGGGCTTGTGATATGGCTAAAAATAGAACCAAATCAAGACCATTCAAATCGGGTACGAATCTGAAAGCTCCAAGGGTAAAATGGTAATTTCCACTACAAATAGGTCCGAAATTGGAAAATGTGTCTTTTCCAAGCTCAATAACCCAAAAACAGGTCTGCCTTAGTGGGTTAGGGTGACAACCCATTATAAATAAACTCAAATCAGTTATAGAGTTATTTAAATTCATGATTATACCTAAGAGACGGTTTAAAACCAAATCTCTTATCATGAAGGAATTTAAACTCTATTTCTTATTCAAAAACACCTGGGATTAGAGATAAATGATTATCTCTAAACTATTTCCAAAGGCGACTATGAATACCCCTCTACCCCACCATAAAAAATATAATTAGTATCTTTCTCCAAAAAAGCTCTTTAATAATCTATCAGATTACTGACTTGAGGATCAGATGGTTCGTCATCGGGATCAATTCCGGTGTTTCGAACTTTTTTACAAGTCAGCAGCAGCATTGAAAACGGTCAACATTTGCCAGTAGTAAAAATGTTAACTTTTTTGTTTCAAAAGAATTCACACTACAAACGAAAACACTTACCTCGGCATTTTTCGGGGGCAACCCCAGCGTTTTTAAACGACGGGGTTGATACCTGCGGCATTTTGAAAAAAGCCGCTACAAACGCCGTCCATACTCCTGTTGTAGTGGTGAAGAGGCTACCCAGACGTTTTCAAACGTCGGGGATGGTTATCCACCTATCCCGGCGTTTGTAAACGCCAGGATAGGCTACTTTTAATTTTTTTTCATCAAATAACCTATCCCGACGTTTGGAAACGCCGAGATAAAGTTTTTTTTTTTTTTTTTTAACTTAACTACAGTTAAAATGAAGTACTGCAATTCTAGAAATGTAATTGTACTGATCAAATGTAATGTAACACCATCAAATATTCTAAGTATGTAGGATTTCAAAGAACAAAAACATAAACATTATAAAGTTGAATTTGGAGACCAAAACTTAGCATTGTAAAGCTTTCTACAAAATCTCTCATGTCACAAGTTTCACACACAATTTCTTCACAATGTTAACAAGCATCTACACCTCAAATAACCATACATTTGCAGCGAGAGTTAACACCCAAAATGAAAATTAAAAAATGAAAAGAAACCATCCAACGATGGAGTTTCCACAATTCCTATATGTTGGAGCCGGTAAATTAGTTTTGAGTAGGCTTCTTCTCCATACTGGCAATGTCTATCTTTAGCATTTCCTTCAAGCATTTCTCCAAACACCACATGTAATATAAAATGCGCAATAATACCACTATTAGATATCCATGTACTCCATCATTCAAAGATAGCTGCCTAGTTGATTTAAATATCACAAAGTAATTGTACCTTTCATAAACAGTTGATTTAACATTCGAAGAATAGCAATGAGTATCTGCCTGCATAAACCACAGCTGCCTGAATGGTAACCAAAGATTTGACAAATATACATCCTGAGGTTCAGGAGCCATATCAGTGACCCATAACATAGGGTTTGATGATTGAACAACCTCTGAAGCAACAATTGCAGCATAAAGTTTTGAAAAAGACAAAAGCAGATCCACATTCCAGTATTCACAAAATAAAAGGTATTAATAAACAGGAAGAAACAAAAAAACAACATAGAAAATCCCTTCACAGATAATGGACAACCACCAATTGCACATGTTCCACATCAGACATTGACATCAATGAAGTATTATATGCATGCATGTGTTTACAAATGTAAATGCACAGATACAAAGTTATCGAGATATGGCACAAGCCAATTGCACATCAGGCGTTGACATCGAAGAAGTTCTATATGCATGCATATAATTATATGTGTATTGTGCATACAAGCATATACTACACATTAGTTTACAGCAAAAGATGAATCTGAACGTATATACAAATAAACTGAGAAAATGTATGTGACAGAATAATAAAAAAATCTCTGCCAAGAACAGACTGAATGTGTTAGGTCAAGAACATATATTTAGAGCTGTAAATGCAAGAATACTTCAAATTTGAGTTAAGCACTACAAATTCATTTCTTCCTTAATTGGCTGCCCCACTTAACCCAAACAATTAATTATGCATTCCAGCACCTTCTTGCACCAATGATTACTTCATTTCAAACTGAAATACCACTTCACTATATGAAAACAGCTTCAAATTTTATTTTACTTTTTTAGATTACCACAAGAGAGAACAAAAAATAGAACATAGTAAATTAAAATAAATGTATCAAGAGAACTCGAAGTCATGGAGAAGCATAACCTTTGGTTTTGTACTTAAATCGAAGTGATCAGGGTCTATGTTCTTTGCATTGAGATCAAATTCATTATGAGAAAACTGCGCTGAATTCCTTGCTTCCCCACCAAAACTGCATTTATATATTAGAGGTTTACATTTTTTTTTCAAGAACAGAGATCATCGAGCGTGACTTCTTATACACCTTATGATCTTATCTGCATTGTTCTGCAGATAAGAAAACATTTAGGCAAATCATTCAATCACAGAAAGAATCAATCTAAGGCATTGGTTGACTCAAATATCAATAGAATTCAATAAAGTTGTTCATGTTAATGCTTGTGTGGGAAAATTAAAGAAGACTTTCTTTGCCGCTACTAATAAAACTCAAGAAAATAAGTTGGATAACTCCCACAAACTGTTCTGAAAATAGCTAGGAAATAGTTAGGGAAGAACTTTCCTCTAAAACAAGTTGGCTGGATCAGTCATAGCCATGGAAGGGAAGAAGAATCAGGATGGGTAGTAATGAGGGAGCTACCATGGGTCCATGGGCAAACAAGAAAGCTTTATGGACAAATATGTTAGAACTTAGAATATGCTCCTAAAGGTTTAAAAAACCTATATGAGTTGTAAACGCCAATTAGGATACAAATTTAAACAACTAACAGCATACACATCTGAATTAGATAAAACACTAGATGATGCAAATTTAAAAATATTAAATTAGATCAATAATAACCAAGGAAAACATGCATACTTAACCACTATGAAGCGACATTCTTTCAAGTAACCACAATTCTGCCACATTACTATATATAGATGGAAGTAAATGGTCAAGTAACGCTGCAAACGAATCGAGCCATTCGCGAGCTATTCGGCTCGAGCTCGGTCAAAGCTCGGCCAAAGCTCTGCTCGAACCGAGCTCGAGCTCAAAACTGAGCTCGTTTCCTTAACGAGCCGAGCTCGAGCTTGGGTTTTTTTTTAGGCTAAGCTCGCAAGCTATTCGGCTCGAATACGGTCAAAGCTCGTGTAACTCCTGTTTTTCATTTTATGTATTTTGGAGTGTATTTTTTTATTTTTGTGTATTTTTATCTCTCTTGTATTTTTCGGAACCGTATATTGGATTTGTTTTCAATATATATTCATTTTTATTTCATTTTGAGCTCCTTGTGTTGTTTGATCGTCTCTTTTGTTCGTTTTTCATCATTTTTGGCGTCGTTGTCTTCATTTTATTTTTTTCCATGGTGTTGTGATGGTATTTTGGTGATGATTTTTCCAAACCTATGATTTTTTTGACTCCTAATTAGATTTTTCAAGCGACATAGAATTCACTATAAATTGTATCCTCATTTGTTATTTACCCAATATCCATTACCCATTTGTATACCTATTACTACATACTAATACCCACAACCTATTAACCCACTTTTACCTCCTATATAAATACCCAAACCCCTAACAAACCCTAACCCTAAACCTAATCTCTCCCTCCCTCTCCTCCTAATCCCGGCCTCCCCTAATCTGTGTGCTCCAGGCTGCACATCCCAAAACCGACACCACACCTTCCCAATCCCGGCCACCACATCTCCTCCATAGCCGACCACCACTATACTACACCTTCGGCCATACATCAACCACACCAAAACCCTACAACCCTTCCTTGTTGCTTGCCGACCACCAAGAACACCACCACCACCATCAAAGTTGCATCTTTGACCCCCATCCTCTCTTTTCATGGTGTTTCTCAAAGTGGATATTGGCCACTTTGATCGTTGCTTCAAGGAGATCATTCGTGGGAGTTTTGTTCGTTGTTGCTTGGATTCGGTCTTGGTGAGGATTTTGTTCATGGATTTTGCTTCTAGGACTATTTGCAACGTGTTCATCTCCATAATAAGACAAGTAACTTGTACTATAATTCATTTGATTTGATACAAGTCAAAAAGTTCACCTATAGTGTAGTTGGGTCTAGAGACAACCAAAGATTGTGTTTTCCTTGATGGGTTTTGTCTCTATTGTGATAATTTAGCCATAGGTGACTTATGATACCAATCTTGATAGGAGATAACCTAGGTTTTGCCTGATTCTTGATTTTTAGTCATGTAGGTGAATAATGGTGTGAATTTGTGTTTGGATGAATACCCATGTGATATAACAGGTGTGGACTTGTTAATAACCCTAAATCATGATGTTTAGGTTGTATTTCAAGTTTGGATGTGTTTAGATCAATATTCTTGAAGTTATGATGTTCTTGATTAGAAGTGTGAAATCTGTATTTACTGGGTGTTTTGTTTTGATTGCTGTTTTCGTCCATGCTACAGTCAGTATTTGAATTCCTGTATAAAAGATGAATTTTAGATAATTTCATCTATTTTCAAACCCCACTGGTTTTGCTTAATTTGGATTTCGTATGACTGAGTTATGAATGTTTTGGTACAAACGTGTCGATCAATTCCAGATTCTGTTTTGGGTCAATTTTTTTAACAAACTATTTTCAAGAACTATTCTATACATATTATCCTGATCTAATATTTTGGTCAGTGTTTCTTTATGAAGTTGGGGACTATCCAAATTTTTGATGAATTTTAAAGACAAGTTTTATGTGGTGTTCCATGCTCGTTTCTAAAATCTACTTATGCTGTATTTTGCTCACTGTGCTGTAAAGAACTCTATTTTCACTATGATTTTCTATACTGTATGAAAATTCTTTATGAAATATGAAGGTTAGAAATTTCTATCTATTTTCATCTCCCTTTGGCAGAATTGGATTTCGATTCACTGGTTGCGAGATATCTTAGTTTTCGTACAGCAGTGTTGAGATTTCCAGATTCGCTAAACTATGTTTTCTTGATGCTTTGATATTTTTGATGACTGATCCATTCTTACTGAAATATTATGAAACTTTATATTTTGATTCTAGACATATAGGGGAATACCCCAGATTTTTCTTGAATTTATTTGAGTGCTGTTATCCTGATTGAGAATTCATTTTCCTGATTTCTGACTGAACATGTTTTCTGTCTTCGAACCTGTTTTGACTTAAGATGTTGTGAATTACTGTATGACTTAATTATACTCGTTGGTTTCGTGTGGATGTCTATTTTCCAGATCCTTCGACGGATCCATATTTGCATTTCTGTAGAGACGAGAATCACTGTTTTAGTACTGATCTGTCATGCTGTCCTGATTATGAACATACACCATTTTGCTCGTTTATGTGACTCTATAGTATCTATACATGTTGATTTGTTTTCCTGAACCAAATGCTGATTATACCATGTTAGTTTGACACTATTTAGCACACATTCATGTCTGTTGGTAACCATAATAAAAGTAACCAAGCTGGAATTTAAGGAAAAGATCTAGTAGTGGGAAAGCATAGAAATGTGTACTTAGAAGGGGGCCCGTATTTCCCATCTGATTATCTGTTGAGATCATTTTACTTGATCGTCTGTTATCTGTTGAGATCATTTTACATGATCGTCTGTTGAGATCATTTTACATGATCTTCTGTTATCTGTCTGAACCCTAAGTACACGGTCCTATATGATCCCCTACGAAATCTAAAGCGAAATTGTTTGTTGTAGCAACCATGTGATAAAAGTTGGGGCGCATGAAGTGCTATCTAGATAGTAATCACACAAGACTTATAAGAACATGACATCTGTATCTGTATCTGTAATTTGAAATCTGAAATCTTAATCTGAAATCTGAATCTGATTACCTGACTATCTGTTATCTAATTATCTGATTATCTATTTTCCGTCTAACACTACCATATGACACATTACTTGATAATATCTGGATATCTGTCTGCATACTATCTGACACTTAACACTTGACATATATTTTTATACCATGCTAGTTGATTCTGCTATACTATGCTAGGTTTGTTTCTGCTATTAATTAGATCTGTTGAGTTTTCCCCCATGTGCTTGCATCCTACATTATTTGTGACCCGCGACTTGCAATTGACGAGTACTTGTTTTCTTCTTTTCCTCCTTTCCTGTAAATTTACTAATTACAGATCAGGATGGTCAGCTGCCAGATGGTAATGGCAAGAGGATGTATTAAGTTGGAAATTTTTGCTTTATGGTATTTATTAGTTGTTGCTTGAACATTGAATAAATTGTATTTGGGTTATTGGATATTATTTGTATTTGGGCGATGTGACCCAGGATATTTGTTTTCTCCAGACTCTAATTTATTTGAGAATATTGTATTTGGTTTCAAGTAAATTTCTATTGGTAATCTGTTTCAATAATGCATAATGGTTGTGCTTTTGCTTCTGACTCTGATTATATCTGTGATGTATTGTAAAGATTCTGAAACAGCTTAAGGATGATGAAAATCATTCGCTGGGCTTTTGTTACGGACTCGTATTCCGTATTTTTGGGAAGCGGGGCGTGACATGGTTTTTAGTGGTATCAGAGCATCAGGTTTGGCTAATGTATTAGTTTCCTAATATATTAGACAAGCTTGGCTCGAACTGGGATCTGCACAACATTTCATCAACTATGCATGCATGAATGAAATATATATACCAACTCAAATTCTGGATGCTAATTGTTTTTGGTTTTGTGCAGACTATGGCTCGCAAAGGTTCTACTTCACAGTCGCAGGTTGATCCGATTGATGCTTTCACGACTGTGCTTGAGCAGCGGATTAATCAGTAGCAAAACCACAGTGATCTGGTGATGGCTGCCCTTAATGCTGCCCGGGTTCCGCCTCCTGTTGTGCCTGTGCAGGCAAATCTTCTGCCTCGCCCAGGGACTATTACAGATTTCATGAGGCTGCATCTCGACCGTTTTTCCGGCACTGAGATGCCTTTGGAGGCTGAACAGTGGTTGATCCGGACTGAGCGCTTATTGCTAGTGGCTCGTGTTGCTGAGACTGATCGGGTGGACGTTGTTTCCATCCAGCTGGTGGATTTGGCTTATATTTGGTGGATGGCTGAGTCTGAGCGTTTGGAGAGGCCTATTGCTTGAGCTACTTTTACTCGGGAATTCTTGGAGAAGTTCTTCCCAGTAGTACTCGAGTTGAGATGGAACAACAATTCCTGGCCCTAAAACAGGTTAAGTCATTGTTCCATTTTAGATTTGTTACAATATTGCATGAACAATTATGAATGTTGTAACATGGACTTTCTTGCAACAGGGTTACAGGATAGTGGATGAGTACGCTGCTAAGTTTACTAGGCTTAGCCGCTTCGCTGCCGTTCTTGTGGCAACCGAAGAGGATAGGGCTCGTACATTCACAAATGGGCTTGAGCAAGATATCAAGAGGCATCTGGTCTCTCTTCGTCTGCGTACTTATGCTGAGACCCTTGAAGCAGCTCGAGCTCAGGAGCAGGCTCGTGGTGGTTCGTCTTCTCTTAGCGGACTGTTCTTGCTGCTGTTGCTAGGTCTTCTGGTGGGTTTATTCGGAGGCTTGTTTCTGCCCATCCTGTCTGGGTAGCTCCGTATCCTTCTGCTGGATTTCCTAAGGGCAGTTTTTGCGACTTTTGCCAGATCCCTAGGCATGAGCACAAGAACTGTTTCTGTGCCGCTCGCCGATGCTTTAGGTGCGGCTCTACTGATCATGCAGTGCGAGATTGTCCCCAGCCGTTGCAGCAAATGGCTCTTCCAGCTAGGGGTCCTATTCCGCAGGCAGCTTCAGCTCGTGGTCCAGTTAGGCCACCGCTTCCTCCTCAATGCCAGATTGTCGGTCAGAGGACCGCTGTTCCGAGGAGAGGTCAAGCTTTCAACTTGACTGCCGCAGATGTTGAGACCGCTGAAGGAGTTGTGGCAGGTATATATTGTTTTGTTGTTTTTGTTCCTGTTGTTTATTTCCTTTAGTCTTGCTTTGCTCCCTTTTGTTATTTTTCCTGTATTGTTGTTTTTCCTCACCCTTGATCTTCTATGCTTTCTTCTTGTCTTTGAATCTTCCTAGGTATCATCCTTGTTTGCTCTTTTCCTGCCTATGTTCTTTTTGATTATGGGGCAACCCATTCTTTTGTCTCCTCTCGATTTTTCGCTCGCCAACAGTTAGAATGCAGCAACATGTCAGAGGCTTGGAACATCGTGACAGGTGGTGGAGTTGACAGTTGTTCCCGTGAGTGCAGGCAATGTCCCGTGGTTATTGGGGATGCAGATTTCAAAGCCAACCTGATTATAATTGGAAATTCAGGATTTGATGTTATTCTGGGTATGGATTGGCTGGGTGAAGCCCATGCCGTTATTGATTGTCGTGCCAAGAAAGTTGTCTTCAGAATTCCAAATCGAGCATAATTTGAGTTCCATGCTGGAAAGTCTTCTCTTGGTCGAGCTAAGACTGCAGTTGAGCAGGTGGATTGTGCGATGGAATTGCACTCAGGCTGTGAGGCTGTGCCTCTAGTAGTTCAGGATTTCTTGGATTCTTTTCCAGATGAGTTGCCTGACTTATCCCCTGATAGGGAAGTGGAATTCAGTATTGAGGTATAGCCTGGAATAGACCCGATATTGAAGAGTCCCTACAGGATGGCACTGGTTGAGCTGGCAGAGCTTAAGGTGCAGATTCAGCAGTTACTTGATTTGGGTTTCATCAGACCTAGTGTTTTGCCTTGGGGTGCTCCGGTCCTTTTTGTTGATAAGAAGGATGGTAGTCTTCTTCTGTGCATGGATTATCGAGAATTGAATAGAGTTACTGTGAAGAATCGGTATCTGTTGCCCAGGATCGATGATTTGTTTGATCAGGTGAGTGGGGCTGCTATTTTCTCGAAGTTGGATCGTCGTTCTGGATATCACCAAGTCAAGGTGAAGGCTGCAGATATACAGAAGACTGCTTTCAGGACTAGATACGGGTACTATGAGTATCTTGTGATGTCGTTCGGGGTCACGAATGTGTCGGCTGTATTCATGAGTCTTATGAACCAGGTCTTCTCTCAGTACTTGGACAGATTTGTGGTGGTCTTCATTGATGATATTTTGGTGTATTCTCGAAATCGGGAAGATCATGCTGAGCATCTTAGAGTGGTTTTGCAGACTTTGAGAGAAAATCAGCTCTATGGGAAACTTAGCAAGTGCAAGTTTTGGCTCGATAGGATTTCTTTCTTGGGGCACATTGTTTCTAGCGATGGTACTCTGTGGATCCTGCCAAGATTAAGGCTATGAAGGATTGGCCTATTCCCAAGTCAGTTTCTGAAGTCAGGAGTTTTCTTGGTTTGGCTGGCCATTTTCGGAAGTTCGTCCAGGATTTTTCGAAGATAGCAGGACCGTTGACTAAATTGACTGGGAAGGATCAGAAGTTTCGTTGGTCTGATGAGTGCAATGAGGCTTTTTTTGAGTTGAAGAACAGACTGACGTCGGCACCTATGTTGACTATTCTAGATGGTTCAGGCAGATTTGTAGTTCACTGTGATGCTTCTGGTAAGGGTCTTGGAGCAGTTCTTATGCAAAAGGGTCGTGTTATTATGTATGCATCGAGGCAGTTGAGGCTGCATGAGAAGAACTATCCTACTCATGACTTGTAGTTAGCGGTGGTGATCTTTGCTTTGAAGCTGTGGAGACATTATTTACTTGGAAACCGAGTGGAGATCTTTACAGACCACAAAAGTCTCAAGTACGTCTTCACCCAGAAGGAGTTAAACATGAGGCAAAGGCGTTGGTTGGAACTTATGGCCGATTATGACATCAGTTTGCAATACCATCCTGGTAAAGTAAACTTGGTGCCAGATGCTTTGAGCAGGAGACCGGCAGTTATGTTTTTTACTCAGCAGAGAGAGCTCATTGAGCAGATGAGGATGTTGGATTTGGATGATTTGTTGCCGAGTTCTGGTCGGAGTTGTTTGGCACTCCAACTGCAGTTGTCTCTTATTGAGCAGATTAAAGAGGCGCAGACTAGTGATGTGCAGTTGCAGGGTTTTCGAGCTGAGGTTGAGTCTCGGTCCAGAACGGATATGGTTATTCATGCAGATGATTCGCTTCGTTTTGGTTCCCGGTTATATGTCCCTAAGGGTGAAGTTCGTCAGAAGTTGCTTGAGGAAGCCCATCAGTATTCGTATTCTATCCATCCCAGCGGTACTAAGATGTATCGGAATTTGAAGCTTCATTTCTAGTGGCATGGTATGAAGAGGGCTATTGCTCGGTTTGTTTCTCAGTGTTTGGTCTGTCAGCAGGTTAAGGCAGAGCATCAGAGAACCGCTGGACTTCTTCAACCGCTTCCTATTCTAGAGTGGAAGTGGGAACATATCACCATGGATTTTGTGACTGCTTTGCCGAGGAGTCCTAAGGGTCATTATGCTATTTAGGTGATTGTTGACTGTTTGACGAAGAGTGCTCACTTCATTCCTTTTCGTGTCGGTCGGTCTACTGAGAGCCTTGCTGAGAGGTACATGCAAGAGATTGTTAGACTTCATGGGATTCCAGTCAATATTGTATCCGACAGGGATACGAGATTCAGATCTCAGTTTTGGGAAGTCTTCAGAACAGTTTGGGGAGCAAATTAAAGTACAGTACAACTTTTCATCCCCAGATCGATAGACAGTCAGCGCGGACTATTCAGATTCTTGAGGACATGTTGAGGTCCTGCATGCTTCAGTTTGGCGGTTCTTGGGAGGATCATTTGCACCTTGTAGAGTACTCGTACAATAACAGCTTTCAAGCCAGTATTAAAGCTGCTCCGTTCGAGGCACTCTATGGACGAAAGTCCAGATCACCAGTGTACCGGGATGACATTGGTGAGAGGATGTTGTTGGGTCCAGAATTGATCACCAAGACAGTGGATGCAGTGGTTCAGATCAGGAAGCACTTGCAGGTAGAAGCAGTGGGCTGATGTCCATCGTAGGGCTTTGGAGTTTGTTGTGGGTGACCATGTTTTCCTTAAGGTATTGCCGTGGTGCGGTTTCATTCGGTTAGGTGGTAGGGACAAGCTTAGCCCGGGGTTTATTAGACCGTTTGAGATTTTGGAGCGAGTAGGTAAGGTGGCCTATCGTCTTGCATTGCCACTAGCTTTATCAGGAGTGCAAGATGTTTTCCATGTCTCACAAGTCAGGAGATATATCCGAGATGAGATCCACGTGATTGACTATTCAGAGTTGACCGTTCGGCCGGATTTGACTTGTGAGATTCCACCAGTTGCTATTGTGGATCGACAGGAGAAAGTGCTTAAGAACAAGGTCATCAAGCTGGTTCGTGTTGCTTGGAATCCTCACTCACCTGGTGAGTCGATTTGGGAGCTGGATGAGGAAATTCAGCAGAAGTTTTCTCATTTGTTTGAGTAGTTGCTTTTGGTTTTGATGGGTCTTCTTTTTTTTTTTCTTTTGGGGTTACCCTATGTATCTTTCTTTTGAATTTCGAGGACGAAATTTTTCTGTTAAGTGGGTAGGATTGTAATCTCTGTTTTTCATTTTATGTATTTTGGAGTGTATTTTTCATTTTTGTGTATTTTTATCTCTCTTGTATTTTTCGGAACCGTATATTGGATTTGTTTTCAATATATATTTATTTTTATTTCATTTTGAGCTCCATGTGTTGTTTGATCGTCTCTTTTGTTCGTTTTTCATCATTTTGATTCTTTTCTTCATTTTTGGCCTCGTTGTCTTCATTTTATTTTTTTCCATGGTGTTGTGATGGTATTTTGGTGGTGATTTTTCCAAACCAATGATTTTTTTTGACTCCTAATTATATTTTTCAAGAGCCATAGAATTCACTCTAAATTGTATCCCCATTTGTTATTTACTCAATATCCATTACCCATTTGTATACCTATTACTACATACTAATACCCACAACCCATTAACCCACTTTTACCTCCTATATAAATACCCAAACCCCTAACAAACCCTAACCCTAAACCTAATCTCTCCCTCCCTCTCCTTCTAATCCCGGCCTCCCCTAATTTGTGTGGTCCCGGCTGCACATCCCAAAACCGACACCACACCTCCCCAATCCCGACCACCACATTTCCTCCATAGCCGACCACCACTATACTACACCTTCGGACAAACATCAACCACACCAAAACTTTACAACCCTTCCTTGTTGCTTGCCGACCACCAAGAACACCACCACCACCATCAAAGTTGCATCTTTGACCCTTATACTCTCTTTTCGTGGTGTTTCTCAAAGTGGGTATTGGCCACTTTGATCGTTGCTTCAAGGACATCATTCGTGGGAGTTTTTGTTCGTTGTTGCTTGGATTCGCGCGTGGTGAGGATTTTGTTCGTGGGTTTTGCTTCTAGGACTATTTGCATCGTGTTCATATCCATAATAAGACAAGTAACTTGTATTACAAATCATTTGATTTGATACAAGTCAAAAAGTTCACCTATAGTGTAGTTGGGTCTAGAGACAACCAAAGATTGTGTTTTCCTTGATGGGTTTTGTCTCTATTGTGATAATTTAGCCATAGGTGACTTATGATACCAATCTTGATAGGAGATAACCTAGGTTTTGCCCGATTCTTGATTTTTAGTCACGTAGGTGAATAATGGTGTGAATTTGTGTTTGGATGAATACCCATGTGATATAATAGGTGTGGACTTGTTAATAACCATAAATCATGATGTTTATAAGTTTGGTAGGTTGTATTTCAAGTTTGGATGTGTTTGGATCAATATTCTTGAAGTTATGATGTTCTTGATTAGAAGTGTGTAATCTATATTTACTGGGTGTTCTGTTTTGATTGCTGTTCTCGTCCATGCTACAGTCAGTATTTGAATTCCTATATAAAAGATAAATTTTAGATAATTTTGTCTATTTTTAAACCCCACTGTTTTTGCTTGATTTGGATTTCATATGACTGAGTTATGAATATTTTGGTACAGACGTGTCAATCAATTCCAAATTCTGTTTTGGGTCAATTTTGTTAACAAACTATTTTCAAGAACTATTCTATACATATTATCTTGATCTAATATTTTGGTCAGTGTTTCTTTATGAAGTTGGGGACTACCGAGATTTTTGATGAATTTTAAAGACAAGTTTTATGTGGTATTCCATGCTCATTTCTAAAATCTACTTATGCTGTATTTTGCTCGCTGTGCTGTAAAGAACTCTATTTTCACTATGATTCCCTATACTATATAAAAATTCTTTGTGAAATATTAAGGTTAGAAAATTCTATCTATTTTCATCTCCCTTTGGCGGAATTGGATTTCGATTCACTGGTTGCATGATATCTTAGTTTTCGTACAGCAGTATTGAGATTTCCAGATTCGCTAAACTATGTTTTCATGATGCTTTGATATATTTGATGACTAATCCATTCTTACTGGAATATTATGAAACTTTATATTTTGATTCTAGACATATAGGAGAATACCCCAGATTTTTCTTCAATTTATTTGAGAGGTTTTAATGCTGTTATCCTGATTGAGAATTCGTTTTCCTGATTTCTAACTGAACATGTTTTATGTCTTCGAACCTGTTTTGAGTTAAGATGTTGTGAATTACTAAATGACTTAATTATACTCGTTGGATTCGTGTGGATGTCTATTTTCCAGATCCTTCGACGGATCCATATTTGCATTTCTGTAGAGACGAGAATCACTGTTTTAGTACTGATCTGCCATGCTGTCCTGATTATGACCATACACCATTTTGCTCGTTTATGTGACTCTATATTATCTATACATGCTGATTTGTTTTCCTGAACCAAATGCTGATTATACCATGTTAGTTTGACACTATTTTGCACACATTCATGTCTGTTGGTAACCATAATAAAAGTAACCAAGCCGGGATTTATGGGAAAGATCTAGTAGTGGAAAAGCATAGAAATGTGTACTTAGAAAGGGGCCCGTGTTTCCCATCTGATTATTTGTTGAGATCATTTTACATGACCATCTGTTATCTGTTGAGATCATTTTACATGATCGTCTGTTGAGATCATTTTACATGATCGTCTGTTATCTGTCTGAACCCTGAGTACACGGCCCTATATGATCCCCTACGAAATCTAAAGCGAAATTGCTTGTTGTAGCAACCATGTGATAAAAGTTGGGGCGCATAAAGTGCTACCTAGATAGTAATCACACAAGACTTATAAGAACATGACATCTCTATCTGTATCTGTAATCTGAAATCTAAAATCTGAATCTGAAATCTGAATCTGAAATCTGAATCTGAATCTGATTACCTGACTATCTGTTATCTGATTATCTGATTATCTGTTATCCTTCTAACACTACCATGTGACACATTACTTGACACTATCTGGATATCTGTCTACATACTATCTAACACTTAATACTTGACATATGTTAGTATACCATGCTAGTTGATTCTGCCATACCATGCTAGGTCTGTTTCTGCTATTAATTAGATCTGTTTAGTTTTTCCCCATGTGCTTGTATCCTACATTATTTGTGACCCGCGACTTGCAATTGACGGGTACTTGTTTTCTTCTTTTCCCCCTTTTTCTGTAAATTTACTAATTGCATATCAAGATGGTCAGCTGCCAGATGGTAATGGCGAGAGGATGTATTGAGTTGGAAATTTCTGCTTTATGATATTTATTAATTGTTGCTTGAACATTGAATAAATTATATTTGGGTTATTGGATGTTATTTATATTTGGGCGATGTCATCCAGGATATTTGTTTTCTCCAGTCTCTGATTTATTTGAGAATATTGTATTTGGTTTTAAGTAAATTTCTGTTGGTAATTTGTTTCAATAATGCATAATGGTTGTGCTTTTGCTTCTGACTCTGATTATATCTGTGATGTGTTGTAAAGATTCTGAAACAACTTAAGGATGATGAAGATCATTTGCTGGGTTTTTGTTACGTACTCGTATTCTGTATTTTTGGGAAGCGGGGCGTGACAGCTCGGCTCGAACCGAGCTCGAGCCGAGCTCGAGCTCAAAACTGAGCTCGTTTCCTTAACGAGCCGAGCTTGAGCCTGAAGTATTCGGCTCGGCTCGGCTCGGCTCGGCTCGATTGCAGCCCTATGGTCAAGTTGGTGGTATAATGTACGGAACTAAGACCTAAACGAAATTGTTTAACAGGTCAGTTTAGTTGATCACACAATGACTTGATTTGTTTACTTTGAATTGGGTTGCAGTTGGCAACACATTTGATGGTGTTCTACCATTTAGCGAAGGACTTTGAGTGGTACAATTGAAAGAGTGTTAAGTAAAGATGGGTAAACCTGTGTGCACCAAATGAACTTTTGAGAATGGCTCTGGAGTTGATCTGCAACAGGAAGAAAGTTAAAATGGCTCAAAGCGTGGGTTGCACTTTCGTTAAGAAACTATTTGGCTGATTCCGGATATGAATCGTTGATCACCAAACACTTCTCCCGGGATACAACAAGCTTCTATCTACAGTGTTGCCTAATGCTCTAATAGCAGCACGTACCAACTTGCACCACACTGAGTAAAAATTGTTCAACAATTTGAAGAAATATTTTAGAAGAGATCAAGAATTTGTTTTTCTTTTCTCTGCTTCATCTATGTGACATAACCCATATATTTATATCCAAAATAAAAAAACTTTTTCCTTTCTTTCTGATTTAATGTCATAACAACCAGACCATAAAGTGCCATAAAATGGTTTTAATGATTTTACTGGTCAAAAACTGGCCAGTATGAAAGGAAACATTTTTATTTAAAACAAAAAAAATTTTGTTTTTTTTTTTCAAGAGACCCAAGACCCTAAGGCCCGACCCGGTCAAAGATATATAAATATATGTATATGTTATGTGGAATGTAGGAATTGAACCCCCAACCTCATGTGAACTCAAAACTTTACCCTTTGGGCCATAAGACAATGTTGTCAACAAGAAGTGTTTTGAATGTATACTCAATTCCAAAAATCCCCAACTTATATATTTAAAACACTGATTTGAAAAGAGGCATTTTTATTATTATTATTATTATAAAAGTATAGAACCAGGCATAAGTAAGGTGTCCGAAGACTTGAACCTTACATAGTGGACAATCCTTAAAATGCAAGAATAATGAGTGATCTTAAGTCTTGAACTCATTACCCGTTTTTACATTGTGATCAAAAACCACACGTGATTCTACCAGGTGCAATTTCTTAAATGCCAGCACATTCCGGCCTTGACCTTATCTCAATACAAGTGAATGTTTTAGAGAATCAGCCTCATTCTCATAGAAGCGGCCACACTTCACAATCACCCCAGTGAATCTATTAAGTGTACTTTTGTAGCTAGGCACTCCTCTCATTCAGAGATATAGAGCTCATTAAGAGCCAAGCTCATCCTTTCTATCGCTACAAGACATCATGCACATACACATCAGGATGGACTAAGGAGTGGTCAACTCATGGGTTGCATGATTCCTATCACAGTATGGCTTATTTTTCCTATTGAACCTATGTCTTGGGATCTCCAGTCATATAGGTTGGGTTCCCACCAATTGTGATCCTAAATGGGCTTCAGTCCCATCCTTATCGATGTGTTCCAAACTTTGTCTCGAGACAATCCTTTCGTCAAAGGATCTGCAAGGTTATTTTCCGATATCACAAAATCCACAGTAACAGCACCAGATGTGAGGAGCACTCTCTCCGTACTGTGCTTGCGACGAATCGCTAATCTCTTACTATTATAGTAAGCATTTTGTACTTTAGCTATGGCAGCAGTACTATCTGAGTGGATTAAGATCGGAGGTATAGGCCTACTCCATGAAGGAATGTAAGACAAGAGGTTCCTCAACCAGCTAGAGCAACTAACTCAGACTCCATAATAGAGTAAGTTAAAATAGACTGTTTCTTGGACCTCCAAGAAACAGCACCACCAGTGATACTAAAATTGTATCCACTTGTGCTCTTGGAATTATGTGAAAATGAATTCCAATCTGCATCGCTGAATCCCTCAAGGACAACGGAAAACCTCTTATAATGTAGTCCTAAGTTCATGGTCTTTTTTAAGTACCTCATGACTCTATCAATAGCATTCCAATGCTCAAAACTAGGACAACTCGTAAATTTACATATGATGTGTCTAATTTATATACAAATATTTGTACTCATTTACCTATTAAAATGGCTTGTTTTCGCTGATATTGTCTATAATTCATCATATTTCTATAAGATTTCATTTAATTAATTATTTTTGAAGAAATAATATTTTTGATGCAAAAAGTAAAGATATGTGGAAAAAATCAACAAACAAAGTGAAATAATGGATTTATCAATTTTTATTATAGTGTTGAGCTAAAAGTGCGACAAATAATTTTTATACGCTAATATGATTTTTAGTTAGTTTAATTAATTTTAAACTAATTAATTTTATTTTATTTAAAATCCTAATTTTTGGTATTATTTTGTGTACGCAGAAGCACGTTGTTGGCAGAAAAGGAAGAAAAGAAAGAAAGAGAAAGAAATAAAATTCAGATCAATTAAAGGAAGGAAATAAAGAAAGTGTGTGGACTTTTATGCAAAAAGCGCAACCCTAATTCTCTTTTCCATCTCTCTATAAGAAGAAGCAAAGAAGAGAGAGATGACCAAGAGGTGACGGCTACAACTCATAATAAATATTAAAAAAAAAAAAGGAAAACAGAAAAGTAAGAGAGGGAGAAACGAACTCTCTCAGTCTCTCTCTTTCTCAGGTGTGACGAAAACAAAAAAAGAAAAGAAAGCAGCTGGGCGACGAGACAGTAGGCGGGACCCAGACGCCTGCTGTCGGCTGACGTGGCGATCTGACGAGCGACAAGGACAGCTGCGCGACGTGACAGCGTGCAGCCAACGTGACGGGTGTGATTCGACAGACGCGTTTCCCTGTGCGACAGTGTTGGGGTTCGGTTTTCGAGACAGAAGAGATAAAGGAACTTAGTCTGGTTTGCTTTATATTTTGTATTGTTTTTGTATCTTTTCTTCTCCAAATTTCTTTTGATGCAATCCCAAACAAACATGAACTGAATTTATTATTGTTCTAGAGGCTAAGATGTAGCCGAGTTTTGTAGAACACAAATTTTAATTCCTTATTATTACTCTATTTTTCCTGATTGTGTTTTAATTTTTATTATTTATGCGTACAACATGGTGGATAGACATTTGTATGATTTTTCAAATTATAAAGAGACCGAACAGGTTATTTGTGATTAATAAAAATTAACACCGTATATTGGAGGACGTGACCATTAAGAAATCCCATTTCTCAATTAATAATTTGATGGATAGGCGAAGAATTAGTTGAGAATAATTTTTAGACTACGTTAATAGAGTGGTTAATATCTTTAAGATTTTGGTCGACAATTTGGGAAAGATAATATTTTTATTTATAAGGAATTATAATTTGTGTGTGTGATAAACGAGGTGAACCAAGAGCCCTAGAACTAATTTTACCATTAAACAAAATACAAGAGCTTAATAGTTTCACAGCCCTCTCCCTCTTCACCAATTTAGTTAGATAATTAGATTAAGGTAATTTAGTTGCATTATTATTTATAAAATTCGACCTTCCAAATAGTGATTCATTTAGCGATATCGGTACTCAGTTAAATATCTAGTCCCTGTGGGTTCGACACTCTACTCACCTATCTATATTACTTGTGCGATTTTGTACACTTGCAAATATCAACATCAACATAATACCCCTACAACATATGCAATGTCAGGTCTAGTGCAGTCAGTAGCATAGCGAAGGCTATCAATAATACTAGCATATTCTTTTTGTCTAACTGATGTACTAGAATTTTTCAAAAGTTTAACATGAGGGTCACTGGGTGTAAATGCAGGTCTACGGTCAAAGTAACTGTATTTCTTTAGAATAATACCAGTCTCAGTACGTGTGATTTTCATGCCTAAAATAAAATTGGCCTCACATAGGTCCTTCATATCAAAATTTTGACTAAGCATAGTTTTAGTCTCTGAAATCAAATCAAGCGAAGAACCACAAATGAGTAAATCATCTACATATAGACAAAGCATAATGCAACTATCACTGGCTGCTTTATAATAAAGGAATTTATCAACATTATTAATAGAAAAACCATTTGAGAGTAATAATTGATCAATTCTGTCATGCAACTGTTTAGGAGCCTGCTTGAGACCATATAAAGTCTTATTCAGTTTGCAGACTGTGTTCCTGTCCTGGAATGACAAAACCTTCAGGCTGCTCCATATAAAGTTCCTCTTCAAGTTCTCCATTAAGGAAAGCTGTTTTAACATACATCCGGTGAATCAACAAATTATGTACAGCAGAAATAGCTAATAAAACTCTAATGGTAGTCACACGAGTCACAGGAGAGTAAGTGTCAAAGAAATCAATATTTTCCTTCTGTACATATCCTTTAGCTACTAGTCTAGCTTTAAATTTTCAATTGTATCATCTGGTTTTATGTAACCCCTGTTTTTAATTTTGTGTATTTTTTAGCGTATTTCTCGTTTTGGTATATTTTCTCTCTTTGTATTTCTCTTGTATTTCTTTTGAACCGTATATTGGAGTTTTTTTCAATATATATTCGTTTTATTTCATTTTGAGCTCTTTGTGTTTGATTGGTTGTCTTTGTTTTCGTTCTTCATCGATTTTTTTGTTCTTTCTTTCATTTGGTTCTTGTCCTCTTTATTTTTGTTCTTGGGTGCTCGTGGTGGTGATTAGTTGTTCATCATTTTCCCAATCCTATTAATTGATCCCTAATTGAATTACCAAAACCAAATTAAATTCACAATCCCATTTGATAACCTATACAATTTGTATCCTAATCAAAGCCCAATTAACCAAATCCTATTACTACTCCTAAACTATCCACAACTCAATACCCAACTCATATTTCTAAACCCTAATTACCCTATAGATATATATATATATATATAATTAGGGTTTAGAAATATGAGTTGGGTATTGAGTTGTATATATACACACTGAGATACACACTGAAATATATATATCGAGTGATATATATATATATATATATATATATATATATATATATATATATATATATATATATATATATATATATATATATATATATATATATATATATATATATATATATATATATACATATACATATATATATATATACATATGTATATGTACATATGTATATATATATGTATATGTATATATATATATATATATATATATATATATATATATATATACACACGAGTGATATATATATATAACTCATATATATGAGTTATATATAGTTTATATATATATAACTCATATATATATAACTCATATATATATATATATATATATATATATATATATAAAAGTTATATATATATAAGTTATATATATATGAGTTATATATAAACTATATATAACTCATATATATGAGTTATATATATATGTTATATATATATGAGTTATATATAAACTATATATAACTCATATATATATAATATATATGAGTTATATATAGTTTATATATATATAACTCATATATATATATATATATATATATATATATATATATATATATATATATAAAAGCTTAGAGTGACAGCGGAAATTCAAAGGAAGTAGAGATTTTATTTATTGGATAGTAGCACACATACACACTGAGATACAAGCACACTAGGCAAGCTCTTGCTAAGAATGCTCTGCCTTGACACACACCATGGCCTCTTCTTATATAGGGGGAAAGATAGCTTAGGACACAAGCTAAAGGACTAAAGGAAACTTAGGCTACAAGTTAACTTAGGGTGTAAGCTAACTTGGCGTACAAGACAAGCTAAAAGAAACTTACCCCGTAAGTTTCTTACACATATGGACAAACTACTTTAGACATACTTTAGACATATCACATCACACATTATTATCTTTACACATCACCACGCTGCTGTGCGTCCACCTGTTGGGAAAGTGGCCCACCATGCTTCTGGCTAGTGCTGGAGTCTTCTGGTAGAAGTTTGTTGTGAGTGGGAGGCAGGATTACTGTGGAACGAATATTCCTGACAGACCCATCAAGTCGGTGCTGTAGCACGTCCTGGAGTTGTTGTTGGAGTTGAAGGGTGTCCTCTCTGAGCTGATTGATGTCATTTTGTAGCTGTTTGATCTTAGTCTTCAGTTGACTGATATCCTTGGTTTGCTGGTCTTCGATGTGCTGATCGACGACGTCGTGGCCGTTCTTTACTATGCCTTCTCTGTCTGCGTCCATGTGGATTGGCTGCTGATTTGGTTCTTCAGAGTCATCCATGCCCTCGGGTGTTAGGGTAGAAACCGGTGTTGGTGGTTTGCTGTATTGTTCATTGCATAAAATCGAGTCATGCTCTTCCTGATATTCTTCAATTGTATTATATACATCATGACATTTTGGACAAATGTAATGATCATCTTCGACATTAAAAGCCAAATTTCGTCGGGTTGCTGCAACTAATCGTCCAGCTATTGGCAGTAGCCAGTTCTTTTTGCTTAAAAAATATGTTTTGTGTTCTTGGATGAAGCTTTGTACTTCCTCCCTTTTGATGTAGACGAACTTTAAATCTTCCATAGATATACCTGTGGAGTTTGAAAACACAGTAGTGTTTAAGTTTTGATATTTTTTATAGGGACTTTGATAATCATGTTTCCAAGGTTATCAAAATCTTCTATTGATTCAGTATTATGTAATTTTTCGATCATCTGAATTGTTGTTCCTTCAATTGGTTGAGTCTTTTCAAAACTCAAGCTCCTTCTATGTATATCTTTAAGCATATTAGGAGTTAGTAATATAGATGCCTCATTATGGAGAAGTAAGTTACTATCTCTTCTAATGGAGCAAGAACTTGATCTGTTAAGAGTTGGCTTTGAAGAAGAAGAATCGTCTTCCTCTATGTTTTTGTATATCGTAGTAATTTTATTTCCTGAGACTATGAAAGTCTCTTCTGGGATTTTTGCTTGTTTAGGCTTTAGTTCACTTATGAATAAAGCCATGTCATTGTTAAAAGTAATGTGTTTTTGTTCAATTATCTTAGGTTGAATAACCTTTCCTGTTCCAACTTCAAAGAGTTGGATGTAATCTTTGGAAGTTTTTGTTTTGAAAGTAGCAACTTCATTAAGAGCGATGCAACTTTCCCATTGGATACTTAGGATTTTTTATCCTGGTTTCATTTCTATACCTTTCAAATTAATTGACAAGGTACAAATATCTGTAATGTTTTCATCTGTTAATGCAACAGAAAAATTCGGATGAATATTAAATGCAAACATTCTGTTTGCTAGATTTGATTTAGTTCCCCCAATTATGGAGTTTAAAGGATCGTGAATCCTTTCGTCTCTTACCACCATTAAAATTGGTGTATCTATTACGGCACGAAATTGTGCAATAATTTTTATTTGTATCAGTCCTAGATGAAGATAATTCATCTTTGGATATCTTTGTTTTATTCTTTTTATTTTCTCATGGCTTATAAGCTTTATTGATGAGAGGTCCTGAATACCTTTTAATTCTATATTTCCTTGCATTTTTTCAAAAATGTAAGTACTTTTAGAATTAAATCTTGATATAATAGATCTCTCAGTTTTATATACATCCTTTTTATCTGGATGAGGAATCATCTCTAATAATTTTGTTAAGTCATCATCGGATATGTCGTAGACTTCTCCGATGCTATTATCGATATCCATATTGGTGGTATCTTCCCTTAGGAAATTCATATTTACTCTGTAATCTGTACTAGATATATGCGTACTAGCACAACCAGAGTCTTCTGTGTCTCGAAGTCTTCCTATTGGAAGTTCTTCATATTTGAGTATTAATATTTGTGCAATGACATCTCCTTGATGTATTTGTATAGCAAAGTGATTCAGACTCTTAAAGAATACTGAAATTTTACTTCTGTATTCAGAAGTTATTATTCCGTTTATAACAAAGAGTTGCTTCTTTGATACGGCGGTTGTATTAATGATTTGCCCATAATACCCTTTAGGGATTATTATTCGTAAGTCCAGTGGGACGTCTAAAACAGAATATCTTTCTATTATCAAGCTTTCAGCTGCTCGTAAATTCAGGGGAGGGGAGCATGTGTTATCTCTTGTAGGTAAAAAGGCTTTAGGAGAAAGCGTTTCTACCCATATAGCATTAGCTATTTTATTGATTGTTATCATATTTATCCTCAATGATTCCATGTCTAAAGAGGAATCTGAGTTATAATTACTCTCAGGAATAGAGGATAATTCATAGACAGAAGTCTCATCATCAGTAGGTATTTCCTCAAGAGTTTGAGTGTGAATCCCATACTCTTGTAGATTATTTATTATAACCTTTTGAATCTTTTCATTGCATTCATTGGCAAAGTGCCCTTCTTTTTCACATTTAAAGCATTTGCATCCTTTTCGGAATTTATTTTTTATAAACCTTTTCGGTTTAGAATTATTATTTTTTTGCCACTTTTTCTTAAATTCTGGCTTCCATTTTTTCCTTGTTATTTTGAATTATTTGGAGGGTCTTTTGTAAGATCCATATTTGGGTTCACACCCATATTCCAGATTTATATCTGGGTCGTATCTGGGACAACACTGTATTCCCAGCTTAGAGTTTTTCACTCTACTTTTTATTTGTTTGTGTGCTTTAGCACTTTGACAAAATGCTTTAATGGTTTCCATACAGGCTTGTTTTAAATATCTTGTACTTTGACCTCTGAGTTTATCTCCAATAAGGCCAGCAGAATTAGCTACCAATAATTTGTTATAATGATTTTTTATCAAGTCTCCCCATGGTTCTGGGATTTTTAGAAAGAATCTTTCTAACCAAAATACTTTTCTATCGGGATCTTCAAGTTTGAAGACTTGCCCAATATAATCTGTGACAAATGTTTCTAATTCACATATGTCACATAATTTCATCATTAATAACTTGTTTTCTTCATCTATAGTTCTTTGTAGTGTTTCTCCTGTTAAGTCACTGTAGAATGAAGATAACAGTCGAAAAATCATTTTATCGGTAGTTTCTTGGGATTCAATATTGGCTTTTTCAACCGCATTAGTAGCCTCAAGGCTTCTCAGCCAATCGGCTGCGTATCCCTCCCATAAGGAACATGTATATTTGAAAAAATCTCGGTTAGACATCCCCTTTAAGAGATATCTTATACCACGCATATGTTGACCCCAATCTTTAAAGTAATTTTTAAGATGTCTATGGGGTATTCTATCAATATTGAAATATGTACCCATATGAGCACTTCGTTTGTCATATTCACCCAGCATTATTCTGGTTTGATTATCTCTCCAATTAAGGAAATTATTTTTGTAAAATAATCTTTCAGAACTTCTACCATATCGTAGAAATTCTTCCGGATTGGAAGGTTGAAAATCTGGTAATGGATTTTCCTCAGGTTCTAGAGGTCTTTTTCCTCTATCACCTACTCGAGAATTTTCACCAACTTCAGTCATTTGTTGGTCGATCAATGTTTCTTGATCAGCATATACCTTAAAAAAGGTTTTTTGTTTGTTTTGCTCAGTGGAGCTGGAAGTTTGCTTAGTAGAGCTGAAAGTTTGCTCAGTAGAGCTGAAAGTTTCTAGCTCAGTAGAGCTTTTTGAGTCAGTAGACTCTGAAGATTCTTGCTCAATGGAGCTGAAAGATTTTGTTGATTCTATTTCAGAATCAGATTCTTCCTTGGACATAAAGTACCTTATTGCATATTCATGTTTTTCAAAATATGTTTGAACATCAGTGCAAGGAATTGTTCCTTTGAGTTCTTTCTTTCTTAACTCAAGGAAACAATTGTAATATGATTTTTCAACTTTATCAATAGGAATAGTATTCTCTTCTAGAGAGGAATACTTTACCATATTATTCATAAAATGAAAATTAATTTTCTCCTTCGTTGGAGAAGATAGTTCAACTTCTGGTCTAGTGATAGACTGCAAAAGTTGTTTGGATTGACGATTAAGATCAATACTGTCGAGTTCAGGAATTTTTATATTATCGATTTTCTTTTCGATATTTCGTTCTAAGCCAAGTAGGCTAGTTTGGATATCTGACACCTTATCAACCAAAGTATTTAACATACCAATTATGTGGTTAGAACTGGCAGTTTTCAAAGTATTAGGGATATGCGAAAAATGACTGTAGTCATTAACTTTTAGTGCAAGTGTGCACTCATCTTCTTCGTAGATATGATTATCCATGGAAAGGAGAACTCATGTTGGTTTAGCTAAGCTATAATAAACGATCTTTTTCAAAAAAAAGATTTCTTGTTTAAAGATGCACTTACTGTAGTAACCATTAAAAGGATTTCTGATATTGCTAAGCTCTTACAGCGATAGGTATTTCCTTAACTCTTTTCGTGCTTCGACTATTTCTAACATCACCGGCGTCATTATATTTTTTAGTGCTTTGAACGTAACATCTCTAGCATCACACTCCCACACCGTGGATTTATAGCGGGGTACAGCCTCAAATCTAAGCCACAACGGGTAATAGCAACACACAAGCAAAGTCCCTACGGGCAACTAGCACCACAAGCTTATATGAACACATAGAGAAGTAGATCACAACTCACTAAAAAATTATGACACCATTGGAGACGAAGATCACAACTCACAAAACTAGTTGAAGAAAAACTACAGCATCCATGGCTTTCGCTCACACAGCCTAAAGATAAATGTTTTACTACATGGCCTAATTAGACAAGCCTAAGAACAAGAACAAGTGTTTATTTTCATAGCTAGCTTAACCAACATGAAGGAGATTACTCCTCCATCCTAATCCTAAACTACGAAGAGTAGTTTAGAGATTTACCTGATCGAGAGAAGAACTCTGAATTCTTTGCCAAGCTCTGATACCAGATTATGGTGACAGCGGAAATTCAAAGGAAGTAGATATTTTATTTATTGGATAGTAGCACACATACACACTGAGATACAAGCACACTAGGCAAGGCTCTTACTAAGGATGCTCTGCCTTGACACACACCATGGCCTCTCTTTATATAGGGAGAGAAGGCTTAGGATACAAGCTAAAGGACTCAAGGAAACTTAGGCTACAAGTTAACTTAGGGTGTAAGCTAACTTGGCATACAAGACAAGCTAAAAGAAACTTACCCCGTAAGTTTCTTACACATATGGACAAACTACTTTAGACATACTTTACACATATCACATCACACATTATTATCTTTACACAAGCTCTTACATGGCCTAATTAAACAAGCCTAAGAACGAGAACAAGTGTTTATCTTCATAGTTAGCTTAACCAACATGAAGGAGATTACTCCTCCATCCTAATCCTAAACTACGAAGAGTAGTTTAGAGATTGTACCTGATCAAGAGAAGAACTCTGAATTCTTTGCCAAGCTCTGATACTAGCTTAGAGTGACAGCGTAAATTCAAAGGAAGTAGAGATTTTATTTATTGGATAGTAGCACACATACACACTGAGATACAAGCATACTAGGCAAGCTCTTGCTAAGAATGCTCTGCCTTGACATACACCATAGCCTCTCCTTATATATGGGGAGAGATGGCTTAGGACACAAGCTTAAGGACTCAAGAAAACTTAGGCTACAAGTTAACTTGGGGTATAAGCTAACTTGGCATACAAGCTAAAAGAAACTTACTCAGTAAGTTTCTTACATATGGACAAACTACTTTAGACATACTTTAGACACATCACATCACACATCACCACGCTTCTGTCTGCCGTGGCGTTATTGGAGTGGCCCACCATGCTTCTAGATAGCACCGGTTCCTTCTTGCATAAATTCGCTGTTGACAGTACGGGTTGGAGAAAGCATTTCGCTGTCATCCTGTAGACCTTTTTCATCGTAGAAGGAATACATGACATCTGTCCCAATGGGTCCCAGTTTCCAGGATTCTTTTAGTCCTAGAAAGAACTGCGCTCTTTCTTCTTTGGGATTTTCTTCACCTGTCCAATCGATAAGGATGATATTATCTTGGACCTGTATATTTTTGTAGAATGCATATTTTTCCCATAATTCTAGAAAAAATTCTTCTGTAGCTTCATACTTGATTTTTTCAGAATCAAATGTTTTATCTTTTCCCTTTTCAATCTGGAGTGTTGGTTCGGTTTGTACGATGTCGTGCTCCCAGAATTGGATAGACTTGAACTGGCGAACATACTGCTTTTCTTCCCAGATGCTCCATATTTGAAACTTGTAGATTGTGTGAAACTTATTTTTCTTTGATAGGACAGTTTTTGCACATATATCGGGAATAGTTTTGGAAAAGTCTCCTGGTTGGGACATGTTGATGTAGAGTTCATGGACAATCCCCGCTTGGATTGCTCGTTCATATTGTGGTATTTGCTCGAACCATGCAAGGATTCGATATCTGTTATATTTATTTTTGACCAGCTGATCTGAATGTGTTAGCAGATCTTCCAAATTATTTTCTCATGTCTTCTGTAGAAGTTCAATGAATCTTTCTGTAGGGAATACCCCTATTTGATATAAGTCTAAACATTCAAGAAGATGAAGGTCTCCTTCGATTCTCCTTAATTTCTCATCTTTGAACTTAAAGAGTTTTGCAAACTCAGTAAATTCTTTGTTTCTGATGTTTACAAGATCACAGATGTCTATTTGAGACATTATAGCTTGTAGCTGTTTGTCAGCAGGAGTGTTTCCTCTGATCAGAGTATCTCTCTTCTTATTTAAAGAAGACGAGGTAGAAGTATTGCTGAATTTGATCATATTACTGGCAATGAGTTTTGCCTTTTCAAATCCTTCGCTCTGCTCTTGTGTTTTTTTCTTTAGCTGAAGGATTATTTTTTCTAATTGTGATAAGTGGTATGCTCCGGTTTTATCATTTGGGTGTAATGCCCTCCAAACATTGTTGAGATGATTGTAGATATCCGGATTCCCATGTTTTAACTCTTCGTTATACCAATCCTTTTTCAGGATAGGGTTGATAGAGTTTTGCTTCCACGCTGTTAGAGTGGGAGGTTTTAAAAGGACTTGTTTTGTTTGTGGAACAGTGGTTCCTGTATTTTTTGATACAGTAGTATCAGTAGATGTTGTAGCAGTAGCTACTTTTTTATTGTTTAGGACAGTAGTCCATTCTCCTGTTTTCATACCAAGAGCCTCTTCAAGCTCCTTGATTTTTTTGATTACTTCAGGGTCCATAGGTCTTTTATCCTTTTTCTTCTCCATAGTACCTGGTTAAGAAATCAGCAGTAATATTAGTATGACCATGAATATGGTCAATATCATATTGATAAATTTCAAGGTAAACTGTTAATCTGACTCTTCTCAGATTTTCTTCTGGATTGTGTACAGATTTCTTCTTGAGAAATTGTACTACTGCAATATTATCAGACTGTATAAGAAATTTTCTGCTCAGTAAGTAAATCTTTAAAGATTTAACTGAGAGTTTTATAGAAAGTAATTCTTTATCAAAAGTAGAATACTTTTTCTCAGTAGAGGAAAAGGTTCCTGATATATAGGCAACTAGCTCATAATGCTTCTTTTTAATTTGTGCAAAAAGGATACCCGCCCAATGGGTATCTGAAGCATCAGTTTGTAATATAAGTTTATCCTTTTCTTTAGGATAGTAAAGTATTTTTTGTTCTGAGATGATATTTTTAATTTTCTTTATCTCTTTCTTTTCTGTTTCAGAAAGAGATATTTTTATTTTATCAGTGTTCCACCTTCGTGGAATTTCAGGATCTTTTCCTTCTTTTATCAACCTTTCTTTGTATTGTCTTTGTATTGTTTGCAGCTTTTGCTGTAAATGTTTGATTTTATCAGACAATCTAGGAATGAATTTTCTTCCGTAATTAAAAATTCCTAGGAAATTCTGTAATTGTTTTAGTGTACCTATTTCCTCCGGAAATAGTTTAATCTTTTCATAGATATGAGCCTGTAGCTCAATTTTTCCTTTTAATATCTTTTTTCCAAGAAAGTCAATTTCTTCCTTGAATAATTCAATCTTTTTGGGGCTTAGAATAACCCCATTTTCTAACAATATTTTTGCTACTTGTAGTAGATGATCTTTATGTTCTTCTAGACTAGAAGAGAATACAAGTATGTCATCAATATAAACAGTAACAAATGGCAAATGGCCAAACATACTGTCCATCCATTTCTGGAATATTTGTGGTGCATTTTTTAGCCCAAAAGGCATTACCATCCATTCAAAATGTCCCTGAGGACTACTGAAGGCTGTAAGATTTCTGGATAAATCATCTTTTAGTTTGATCTGCCAAAATCCTGATTTAGCATCAAACTTAGAATATATTTTGGAACCTTGTACCAAATTTAATAATTGTTCTGCAGTTGGGATGTAATGCCCATCGAATTTGCAGGCATCATTAATTTTTCGATAGTTAACAACCATTCTTTCTTTCCCTCTTTTTTTCTCGGCATGATTCCTGACTAAAAAGGCAGGAGAGCTATGGTTGCTATAACTGGATCTAATAAGTTTTAGATCCAATAATTCCTTTATTTGTTTAGCAAACTCCAATTTATCTTCCTGATTTACCATGATACTTGGAGTTCTAATATTCTTTTTTGTATATTCAGGTAGTAATTCGAGTTGACAAAATCTTGGAGATTTGTCAAAAAGTTTTAGAGGATCATTGCTATACAATGGCTCTAATATATTATGTATAATTTGTTCTGTGGAATCAATATTTTTGAGAATATAAGTATAATGTTTTTTTGTGTTTGGCTGTAGCCATTGATTCTTTTCTACTAAGGGATTTTCAATTACTCCTCGCTGTACAGCATTTAGATCGAAAAAGCTGTGAGTAGTAATTGTAAAGGGTACCCGAGGGATACGGATATTGTTTAGTGAGAAGAAATGTTTCTCAATTTGTAATGGCAAAACTTTGCTTAGATTGTCCATGCCGATAATACAATCTTCAGCAAGGTCATCAAGTAATGCAAAGGTCATATCTTTGCAATTGTGTTTATTTCCTTGAGAGTCTTCCAAGGATATTTGTAGATTTTTTATGTTGTGAGTGACCATAGAATTAGAACCATTAAAGCTTCCTATAGAGGCTTTATGGGTTAATTCTGATCTATATTGTTTTGGAATAAAACATGAGTGTATTATACTGATTTGCGCACCAGTATCAATTAATGTATGTATAGTGATTTCCTGGTATTCAGGAAAGCTAAGTGTAATGGGAATGTAGATTTGTAACTCAGCTTTTCGGCTAAGAGTAACTACATTGATTTTTAAAGGTTCTTTTTCAGAATCTTGTGTAACTTCATTTTTGCTTAAGGAAGATAATTCATATACATAGGAATCTATGTTTGTATGAATTTCCTCTCTTGTTCGAATATTCATACTGTTACTAGGTAATTCATATTTACAGGAGTCTATATGAATTCCTTTGTCTGCTTGAATATTCATGCTATTTCTAGCAAGTTCTTTTTGTTGACAATCCTGATATGGATTTTCTGATGTATGTCTGAAGACAATAGAATTTGTTAACTCTTTGTCAATATGAGAGTGAATTATCTCATTATCAACTTCTGAGTTAAGTGACTCATCGTCAATTTGTAAATTTGTTAACTCAATATTTTTCTGTTCGTTAGAACCTTCAAAATTATTTGAGTCGATAGCGATGGAATCTCCATGCTTAGTCGAGTTTTTCGAGTCAGTAGACTCTGATGATTTTCGCTCAAAAGAGCTAGAATATTTTTGCTCAGTAGAGCTGGAGTTCTTTTGCTCAGTGGAGCCTCCAATATTATTAGAGTCTATAGACTCTGTTTCTGATTCTATAAAATCAGAACTTTTATTAGAAAGAGGGAGATCACTTTCAATTTTTTTAAGATTTTTATCTTCCATTGTAGAAAGACAAATAACCTGTTCATTTGGAGTACTAGTATTAGTATTTGAACAACTTTCCTTTTCAAGACGAATTTCTTCTTCTTTAGGGGAAATGTTCTTTTTTTCTTGACGATTAGTCAATAGGTTTGTAGGAGATGATTGAACATCTTCTTCTCTTTTTATTGTTTTTTTTGTTGGATATATTATGTTTGGTTTTACCATATCATATGTATCCTCATTTACTCGGTAGAGTATTGTAGGTTGTACTACTGGATAGAATAAGAAGTCATCCATGATAATTGAAAACATGTTGGTTTTAGCTAAGCTATAATAAACTATCTTCTTCAAAAGATTCCTTGTTTAAAGATGCACTTACTGTAGTAACCATTAAAAGGATTTCTAATATGGCTAAGCTCTTACAGCGATAGGTATTTCTTTAACTCTTTTCGTGCTTCGACTATTTCTAACATTACCGGCGTCATTATATTTTTTAGTGCTTTGAACCTAACGTCTCTAGCATCACACTCCCACACCGTGGATTTATAGCGGAGTACAGCCTCAAATCTAAGCCACAACGGGTAATAGCAACACACAAGCAAAGTCCCTACGGGCAACTAGCACCACAAGCTTATATGAACGCATAGAGAAGTAGATCACAACTCACTAAAAAATTATGACACCATTGGAGACGAAGATCATGACTCACAAAACTAGTTGAAGAAAAACTATAGCATCCATGGCTTTCGCTCACACAGCCTAAAGATAAATGTTTTACTACATGGCCTAATTAAACAAGCCTAAGAACGAGAACAAGTGTTTATCTTCATAGCTAGCTTAACCAACATGAAGGAGATTACTCCTCCATCCTAATCCTAAACTACGAAGAGTAGTTTAGAGATTGTACCTGATCGAGAGAAGAACTCTGAATTCTTTGCCAAGCTCTGATACCAGCTTAGAGTGACAGCATAAATTCAAAAGAAGTAGAGATTTTATTTATTGGATAGTAGCACACATACACACTGAGATACAAGCATACTAGGCAAGCTCTTGCTAAGAATGATCTGCCTTGACACACACCATAGCCTCTCCTTATATAGGGGGAGAGATGGCTTAGGACACAAGCTAAAGGACTCAAGAAAACTTAGGCTACAAGTTAACTTGGGGTATAAGCTAACTTGGCATACAAGCTAAAAGAAACTTACTCAGTAAGTTTCTTACATATGGACAAACTACTTCAGACATACTTTAGACACATCACATCACACATCATACCAAGATTAGAGTGACAGCGAAAATTCAAAGGAAGTAGATATTTTATTTATTGGATAGTAGCACACATACACACTGAGATACAAGCACACTAGGCAAGGCTCTTACTAAGGATGCTCTGCCTTGACACACACCATGGCCTCTCTTTATATAGGGAGAGAAGGCTTAGGATACAAGCTAAAGGACTCAAGGAAACTTAGGCTACAAGTTAACTTAGGGTGTAAGCTAACTTGGCATACAAGACAAGCTAAAAGAAACTTACCCCGTACGTTTCTTACACATATGGACAAACTACTTTAGACATACTTTAGACATATCACATCACACATTATTATCTTTACACATCACCACGCTGCTGTGCGTCCACTTGTTGGGAAAGTGGCCCACCATACTTCTGGCTAGTGCTGGAGTCTTCTGGTAGAAGTTTGTTGTGAGTGGGAGGCAGGATTACTGTGGAACGAATATTCCTGACAGACCCATCAAGTCGGTGCTGTAGCACGTCCTGGAGTTGTTGTTGAAGTTGAAGGATGTCCTCTCTGAGCTGATTGATGTCATTTTGTAGCTGTTTGATATTAGTCTTCAGTTGACTGATATCCTTGGTTTGCTGGTCTTCGATGTGCTGATCGACGACGTCGTAGCCGTTCTTTACTATGCCTTCTCTGTCTGCGTCCATGTGGATTGGCTGCTGATTTGGTTCTTCAGAGTCATCCATGCCCTCGGGTGTTAGGGTAGAAACTGGTGTTGGTGGTTTGCTGTATTGTTCATCGCATGAAATCGAGTCATGCTCTTCCTGATATTCTTCAATTGTATTATATACATCATGACATTTTGGACAAATGTAATGATCATCTTCGACATTAAAAGCCAAATTTCGTCGGGTTGCTGCAACTAATCGTCCAGCTATTGGCAGTAGCCAGTTCTTTTTGCTTAAAAAATATGTTTTGTGTTCTTGGATGAAGCTTTGTACTTCCTCCCTTTTGATGTAGACGAACTTTAAATCTTCCATAGATATACCTGTGGAGTTTGAAAACACAGTAGTGTTTAAGTTTTGATATTTTTTATAGGGACTTTGATAATCATGTTTCCAAGGTTATCAAAATCTTCTGTTGATTCAGTATTATGTAATTTTTCGATCATCTGAATTGTTGTTCCTTCAATAGGTTGAGTCTTTTCAAAACTCAAGCTCCTTCTATGTATATCTTTAAGCATATTAGGAGTTAGTAATATAGATGCCTCATTATGGAGAAGTAAGTTACTATCTCTTCTAATGGAGCAAGAACTTGATCTGTTAAGAGTTGGCTTTGAAGAAGAAGAATCGTCTTCCTCTATGTTTTTGTATATCGTAGTAATTTTATTTCCTGAGACTATGAAAGTCTCTTCTGGGATTTTTGCTTGTTTAGGCTTTAGTTCACTTATGAATAAAGCCATGTCATTGTTAAAAGTAATGTGTTTTTGTTCAATTATCTTAGGTTGAATAACCTTTCCTGTTCCAACTTCAAAGAGTTGGATGTAATCTTTGGAAGTTTTTGTTTTGAAAGTAGCAACTTCATTAAGAGCGATGCAACTTTCCCATTGGATACTTAGGATTTTTTATCCTGGTTTCATTTCTATACCTTTCAAATTAATTGACAAGGTACAAATATCTGTAATGTTTTCATCTGTTAATGCAACAGAAAAATTCGGATGAATATTAAATGCAAACATTCTGTTTTCTAGATTTGATTTAGTTCCCCCAATGATGGAGTTTAAAGGATCGTGAATCCTTTCGTCTCTTACCACCATTAAAATTGGTGTATCTATTCCGGCACGAAATTGTGCAATAATTTTTATTTGTATCAGTCCTAGATGAAGATAATTCATCTTTGGATATCTTTGTTTTATTCTTTTTATTTTCTCATGGCTTATAAGCTTTATTGATGAAAGGTCCTGAATACCTTTTAATTCTATATTTCCTTGCATTTTTTCAAAAATGTAAGTACTTTTAGAATTAAATCTTGATATAATAGATCTCTCAGTTTTATATACATCCTTTTTATCTGGATGAGGAATCATCTCTAATAATTTTGTTAAGTCATCATCGGATATGTCGTAGACTTCTCCGATGCTATTATCGATATCCACATTGGTGGTATCTTCCCTTAGGAAATTCATATTTACTCTGTAATCTGTACTAGATATATGCGTACTAGCACAACCAGAGTCTTCTGTGTCTCGAAGTCTTCCTATAGGAAGTTCTTCATATTTGAGTATTAATAATTGTGCAATGACATCCCCTTGATGTATTTGTATAGCAAAGTGATTCAGACTCTTAAAGAATACTGAAATTTTACTTCTGTATTCAGAAGTTATTATTCCGTTTATAACAAAGAGTTGCTTCTTTGATACGGCGGTTGTATTAATGATTTGCCCATAATACCCTTTAGGGATTATTATTCGTAAGTCCAGTGGGACATCTAATACAGAATATCTTTCTATTATCAAGCTTTCAGCTGCTCGTAAATTCAGGGCAGGAGAGCATGTGTTATCTCTTGTAGGTAAATAGGCTTTAGAAGAAAGCGTTTCTACCCATATAGCATTAGCTATTTTATTGATTGTTATCATATTTATCCTCAATGATTCCACGTCTAAAGAGGAATCTGAGTTATAATTACTCTCAGGAATTGAGGATAATTCATAGACAGAAGTCTCATCATCAGTAGGAATTTCCTCAAGAGTTTGAGTGTGAATCCCATACTCTTGTAGATTATTTATTATAACCTTTTGAATCTTTTCATTGCATTCATTGGCAAAGTGCCCTTCTTTTTCACATTTAAAGCATTAGAATCCTTTTCGGAATTTATTTTTTATAAACCTTTTCGGTTTAGAATTATTATTTTTTTGCCACTTTTTCTTAAATTCTGGCTTCCATTTTTTCCTTGTTATTTTGAATTTTTTGGAGGGTCTATTGTAAGATCCATATTTGGGTTCACACCCATATTCCAGATTTATATATGGGTCGTATCTGGGACAACACTGTATTCCCAGCTTAGAGTTTTTCACTCTACTTTTTATTTGTTTGTGTGCTTTAGCACTTTGACAAAATGCTTTAATGGTTTCCATACAGGCTTGTTTTAAATATCCTGTACTTTGACCTCTGAGTTTATCTCCAATAAGGCCAGCAGAATTAGCTGCCAATAATTTGTTATAATGATTTTTTATCAAGTCTCCCCATGGTTCTGGGATTTTTAGAAAGAATCTTTCTAACCAAAATACTTTTCTATCGGGATCTTCAAGTTTGAAGACTTGCCCAATATAATCTGTGACAAATGTTTCTAATTCACATATGTCACATAATTTCATCATTAATAACTTGTTTTCTTCATCTATAGTTCTTTATAGTGTTTCTCCTGTTAAATCACTGTAGAATGAAGATAACAGTCGAAAAATCATTTTATCGGTAGTTTCTTGGGATTCAATATTGGCTTTTTCAACCGCATTAGTAGCCTCAAGGCTTCTCAGCCAATCGGCTGCGTATCCCTCCCATAAGGAACATGTATATTTGAAAAAATCTCGGTTAGACATCCCCTTTAAGAGATATCTTATACCACGCATATGTTGACCCCAATCTTTAAAGTAATTTTTAAGATGTCTATGGGGTATTCTATCAATATTGAAATATGTACCCATATGAGCACTTCGTTTGTCATATTCACCCAGCATTATTCTGGTTTGATTATCTCTCCAATTAAGGAAATTATTTTTGTAAAATAATCTTTCAGAACTTCTACCATATCGTAGAAATTCTTCCGGATTGGAAGGTTGAAAATCTGGTAATGGATTTTCCTCAGGTTCTAGAGGTCTTTTTCCTCTATCACCTACTCGAGAATTTTCACCAACTTCAGTCATTTGTTGGTCGATCAATGTTTCTTGATCAGCATATACCTTAGAAAAGGTTTTTTGTTTGTTTTGGTCAGGAGAGCTGAAAGTTTGCTCAGTAGAGCTGAAGGTTTCTAGCTCAGTAGAGCTTTCTGAGTCAGTAGACTCTGAAGATTCTTGCTCAATGGAGCTGAAAGATTTTGTTGATTCTATTTCAGAATCAGATTCTTCCTTGGACATAAAGTACCTTATTGCATATTCATGTTTTTCAAAATATGTTTGAACATCAGTGCAAGGAATTGTTCCTTCGAGTTCTTTCTTTCTTAACTCAAGGAAACAATTGTAATATGATTTTTCAACTTTATCAATAGGAATAGTATTCTCTTCTAGAGAGGAATACTTTACCATATTATTCATAAAATGAAAATTAATTTTCTCCTTCGTAGGAGAAGATAGTTCAACTTCTGGTCTAGTGATAGACTGCAAAAGTTGTTTGGATTGACTATTAAGATCAATACTGTCGAGTTCAGGAATTTTTATATTATCGATTTTCTTTTCGATATTTCGTTCTAAGCCAAGTAGGCTAGTTTGGATATCTGACACCTTATCAACCAAAGTATTTAACATACCAATTATGTGGTTAGAATTGGCAGTTTTCAAAGTATTAGGGATATGCGAAAAATGACTGTAGTCACTAACTTTTAGTGCAAGTGTGCACTCTTCTTCTTCGTAGATATGATTATCCATGGAAAGGAGAACCCATGTTGGTTTAGCTAAGCTATAATAAACGATCTTTTTCAAAAAAAGATTTCTTGTTTAAAGATGCACTTACTGTAGTAACCATTAAAAGGATTTCTGATATGGCTAAGCTCTTACAGCAATAGGTATTTCTTTAACTCTTTTCGTGCTTCGACTATTTCTAACATCACCGGCGTCATTATATTTTTTTGTGCTTTGAACCTAACCTCTCTAGCATCACACTCCCACACCGTGGATTTATAGCGGGGTACAGCCTCAAATCTAAGCCACAACAGGTAATAGCAACACACAAGCAAAGTCCCTACGGGCAACTAGCACCACAAGCTTGTATGAACACATAGAGAAGTAGATCACAACTCACTAGAAAATTATGACACCATTGGAGACGAAGATCACAACTCACAAAACTAGTTGAAGAAAAACTATAGCATCCATGGCTTTCGCTCACACAGCCTAAAGATAAATGTTTTACTACATGGCCTAATTAAACAAGCCTAAGAACAAGAACAAGCGTTTATTTTCATAGCTAGCTTAACCAACATGAAGGAGATTACTCCTCCATCCTAATCCTAAACTACGAAGAGTAGTTTAGAGATTGTACCTGATCGAGAGAAGAACTCTGAATTCTTTGCCAGGCTCTGATACCAGCTTAGAGTGACAGCGGAAATTCAAAGGAAGTAGATATTTTATTTATTGGATAGTAGCACACATACACACTGAGATACAAGCACACTAGGCAAGGCTCTTACTAAGGATGCTCCGCCTTGACACACACCATGGCCTCTCCTTATATAGGGGGAGAGATGGCTTAGGACACAAGCTAAAGGACTAAAGGAAACTTAGGCTACAAGTTAACTTAGGGTGTAAGCTAACTTGGCGTACAAGACAAGCTAAAAGAAACTTACCCCGTAAGTTTCTTACACATATGGACAAACTACTTTAGACATACTTTAGACATATCACATCACACATTATTATCTTTACACATCACATGAGTTATATATGAGTTGGGTATTGAGTTATATATATGAGTTATATATGAGTTGGGTATTGAGTTATATATATATATATATATATATATATATATATATATATATATATATATATACACACACACACACATACTAGGTTTGCCCGTGGACACGTGCCTGCGGCACGTCTTTGGAACGGTGCACCTTGTTTGATCATATAAAATAGTTTTGGAGGTCCAGCAAATTAATTGTAGTAGCAAACATATTATATGTGAAACTTTTGGGGGTCCAGCAAAAAACATATTATATGATTTTTTTTTTTTTGATTTTTTTGATTTTTTTAAAAAAATTTTAATTTAATTTTTTTTACAATTTAAAAAAAAATTATTTTCTTAATTTTTTGAATAGAAGAGGGAGGGAGAGAGAGATAGGAAAAAGAAATTAAATAAATATAGGAGTTGTTTTGGGTGCAGGATTTGAATTTGAGTTTTGGGGGGAAACTTTTAGGGAAAAAAATATGTTTTGTGAGGTTAGATCCGGACCTTTGATTTTTGGGTGGATTGAAGGAGAGCCACTTGATAGCTTTCTTTGTGTTTTATTTTATATATATATATATATATATATATATATATATATAACTCTCTTTCTCCCTTACCTCAAACCCTAACCCTAATTACATACACCCCCGGCCTCCTCCCTGTTCCCTTGCGCCGCACAGCCAACCCGAACACCCCCAGCCCAGGCCGATGCCACCCTAGCCCCCCTTTCCGGTTGTACCCAACGCTGCACACCCCCACATCTTGATCCCCTTGGCCGTACACCCGAGCTCCCTTGCACCCCTCTCATTCTCTCTCCCCGTCTCTTCCCGCCGGCGTCGTCGACAGCCAGCGCCCAGGCCGCAAGCCCCGTCGTCGTGTCTCTCTCTTTGGTTTCTCTCTCTTGCTTGAGAGCTTGCACGTGTGATCGTGCGAGTTGTTCGTGGGTTCGTTGCTCTCGATTTATGGATCTCTTGATCGTGGATTTCGTTCGTTGGTCGGGAATCCGTTCACGTTATTCTTGGCGTTTGTTTCATCTTCGGTTAAGGAAAGTAACTTGTACTCAAATTTCTTTGTATGATACAAGTCAAAAATACCGCTTGTAGTGTAGTTGGATTCTAGAGACAATTTGTGTATGAAACTCCTTGTTGATATTGTCTCTATAGTGTTTTGGCCATAGTTGCCTCACGACACATATGACATGAATTAACGTAGGTTTTGCCCGTTCTTGATTTGATCATGTATGTGAGACTTCTTGTGAGAATTTGGGTATTTGTTGAGATACATGTGATAGACTTGCTTGGATATATTAATTACCCTATTTCATGATGTTTGGACACTTGGTAGACTCGATTTCATGTTTGTTTGTGTTTGGATCACGTTTCGTTGGATCTATGTTGATTTTGGTTTTGAGGAAATTCTGTGTTTTGCCGATATTCTGTCTTGATCAATAATTTAGACCATATTAAGGTCAGAATCTTAATTTTAGTATAAAACATGAGTTTTAGAGGAATTCATCTTCTTTCCAACCCCTCTGACCTTGCTTGATTTCATTTTCGTATGTGTGAGATATGACTGTTTTACTATAGAGGTGTAGTTCTTTTCCAAATTTCGTTTCTTGGTGATTTTGATGACTAAATTATTTTGATACTAATGCTAAGCATGTTATTTTGATCTGAAACTTTGGTCAGTCTTTCTGTACTTATTTAGGAATTACCCAGAATTTTGGTGGATTTTATTTATGAGTTTTATATGTCGTTCCATGCTTGTTTATAAAGACTGTACTTGCTGTATTTTGCTAGCTGTTCTATAAAGAATTGTATTTTCACCCTGATTCCTTTGACTGTATGAAAAATATTTGTGAAATATGAAAGTTATTTTATATTGTCTATTTTCATCTCCCTTTGGCGGATTTGGATTTCGTTTCACGGTTGGCGAGATATTACAGTTTTTATACAGCAGTGTTAGGAATTCCAGATTTGCCAAACTATCGTTTCATGATGTTTTCTGATTTTTGATGACTAAGTTAATCTTACTGGAAAATTATGAAGCTTTATATTTTGATACTAGATAGATAGGGAAATAACCCAGATTTTTTCCCTGGATTTATTTGAGAAGTTTTAATGTGGTTTTCCTGTACTTGAATATGATTTCCTGATTTCTGGCTGAACATATTTTCTGGATTCAAATCAGTTTTAAGTTATGATTTTCTGAAATACTATATGACTTATTTGTATTCGCTGGATTTAGTTGGGAGTCTATTTCCTAGACGTTTCGACGGATTCATATTTACATATTTGTAACACCGGGAATTACTGTTTTACTACAGTATGGTCTTGCTGTCCTGAACTTGAGATTTGGTTATTTTATCCCTTGATGAGTTATCTTGCATCCGTACTTATTTATCTCGCAACTTGAACTTGTTACTTGATCATACCATGATATACTTGCTTGTTTCGTGATACCTACATGTTTGTTTGACATTAATAATTAAATTAACCAAGTCGGGATTTAAAGGGACAGATCTAATAGTGGATAATTCAGAAACGTATACTCGGAAGAGGATCTTTTGATCCTATGTGATACTTGAGGCTTGATATTACACTTGAGGCTTGTTACTTGGTACTTGATACTTGGCTTGATTACTTGAGGCTTGATATTTTACTTGGCTTGATACTTGAGACTTAAGGCTTGATACTTCACTCTTGAGGCTTGTTTACTTGATACTTGATACTTGATACTTGAGGCTTGATACTTCACTCTTGAGGCTTGTTTACTTGATACTTGATTATTTGATACTTGATTACATGATTACTTGGACATGATACTTGATACTCGTACTTGACTACTTGACACTTGTTACTTGTTATATGGTTTCGTGATACTTGACTCATGACACTTGACACTTATGTACCTGATACTTGTTCACTTGACACTTGATTCATGCTACTTGTACTTGTTCATCTTGCCATGCTAGTATTCTATTTTGATATCATGCTTGTTCCATGCTATTAGTTAGTTTCCCCATGTACTTGTATCCTGCATTACAAGCGGCCCGTAACTTGCGATTGACGGGTACTTGTTTTCTTTTTTTCTCTTCTCTGCAATTGTTAAATTGTAGATTTTGGAGAACAGGTTCCAGACGGTATTGGTGACATGAAGTATTAGTGCTGGATCTTGTTATAATTATTTCTTGTAGTTGTTTGAACAATATTGTATTTTGATACTTGGATTTGTATTTGTATTTGGGCAATGTGACCCAGGATTTTGACTAATTTAGATCATGACTATTTGAGATTAATGTATTTGGTTTCAAGTATTCTTGTTGGTATTTTTGGTTTATATGTGCATGTTGGTTGATTTTTTTGCTTCTGACTCTGATGATTCTTGTGAATGTTGTAAAGATTCTTGAACAGCTTATGGATGATGAAAATCATTCGCTGGGCTTTTGTCGCGTATCCGTATTCTGTATTCTCTTTTTGGAAGCGGGGCGTGATATTTTAGCTTTCTCTTAAAAACCCATTTGCATCCTATAGTACGACTCTAAGCAGTTAAAATCCCCGATTACATCCGATTAATCTCCGATTAATCGCTAATCGGAGGCTAAGTGATTTTTTTAGCGATTTATTATATTTCAATAGTTAGTGATATAATCGGGTATAATCGGCCGATTTTATGTGGCCGATTAACCGATTAAATCGCCTCTTCTAATTTTCATGCTTGTTTGCATTATTTGGGCTCAAATCGACCCAAATTCAAATCCAAATCTAAAATTCAAACCCCTTTTGGTCCTCGCGCAAACCCAAACCCGACATGTCACCGCTCTCTTCTTCCTTGCGCAAACCTAAACTAAAACTGATTCTCTTCTTCTTCCTCGAGCAAACCTCCTCGAGCAAACCCAAACCTGACCTGCATTCGCTCCTCCTGCACCGTCGCATACTTGACTCAACCCGCATCTGCTGCACCTTCTCTTGCTACTCGCGCTGCTCCTCCCCAATTATTTTTGTTTGATGGAACTGATCAACAAACCTGATCTGACCCACATCCATAATCCAAACTTAGCCCAAACTAAATAATCTTTTTTCTTTTTCTCTATAACTATATGTTCCTATTTGATAATCTCATAATAGTTTTATGTTAGGATTTAGGGTTACTACATAATGAGGATATATAAATTTTATAATTTTATATATATATATATATATATATATATATATATATATATATATATATATAGGAGAAGGTTCGGGTGAGAACCATGCCCTGGGGTGAGAACCTAAGGGCCTATCCCAGCCATTCATCTGTGTAATCTTAACGGTCAAGATTTTTTAAAATTAAACAATAAGATTAATTAATTTTTGCATTAAGATGTCAATCCCTTTAATTAAGGGATGGGGACCGCGTAATAATAGGAATGAAAGATCACAGATTATTAAACAGTTGCAAGTTAGTGGGGGTCTCTCCATCGGCATCCCTGGGGAACTCGCAGGTCTTCATAAGGCATGGACCCAGTTCAAAAGTGGCAAGCTTCCATGGAAAACCCTAGTTGAACCAGCCATTAAACTTGCAGGAGATGGGTTTGTAATTTCCAAATACCTCCACTCTCAATTTCTTGTCAACCCTCACGCTATGATCAACCAGACCCGCTTGTGTTAAGTATACACCAGATTGGGTCAAGAAAAGTGTGATCAACTCGATGGTAAACCTGTTGATGATAGCTATATACAATACTTGTTAAACCCCGGAGATATATCTTTACTGTTTATTACAGTTACTGTTTATTATGCGTGATGATTTTGCAGTTGCTATTAATTTGGGATACAAAATCTTCTCGAATAGCAACTGTAATAATTATAAATAGCAACTGTAATAATTATAAATAGCAACTGTAATAATTATAAATAGCAACTGAAATAATTATACAGCAATACCTGACCACTTAAACAGCAACTGTAATAATTATATATAGCAACTGAAATAATTATACAGCAATACCTGACCACTTAAACAGCAACTGTAATAATTATAACTAGCAACTGTAATAAACAGTAAATGTAAGGAACGAAATGGTGAATGATTCTGCAGTTGCTATTAATTTGGGAAACAAAATCTTCTCCAATATTTTACATGAATAAATTATTTCTCTCTCCAGTTTGACCAAATTTGCCTTAACCGTCGCACACAAAAAAAGACAATTTATAATTATTCCTTTTATTACGCGGTCCCCATCCCTTAATTAAAGGGATTGACATCTTAATGCAAAAATTAATTAATCTTATTGTTTAATTTTAAAAAATCTTGACTGTTAAGATTACACAGATGAATGGCTGGGATAGGCCCTTAGGTTCTCACCCCAGGGTTGGTTCTCACCCGAACCGACCCCTATATATATATATATATATATATATATATATATATATATATATAACGATTTTTCCGATTTAATCCCCGATTATTTTTCGATTAACCGATTAATCACTAATCACTCCTAGACCGATTAGTTCTAAAAACCGATTTTAACTGTCTAGGTACGACTACCGCGAGGTATCCACTAACTCCCAAATACCATTAGAGGTTAGTGAATCCATCTCTTCATTTATGGCTTCTTGCCACGAATCTGCATCGGGTAAGGTTAAGGCCTCATTGATAGAACTAGGGTCAGATTCTAAAACATATACAACATAGTCATCACCAAAATCTTTAGCAGTTATAGCATGTTTACCTCTACGAGGCTCAGAATATGTATCAACATTAAAATGTGTACTAGTTTGAGGTATGCTAGAGGAAGTAGAGGGTTGTGAACCCCCACTACTACCCCCACTATTCCTCAATAAGTAAGGAAATTTATCCTCATAAAAATCAGCATCTAAAGATTCAATAATCACATTATTATTCAAGTCTAAAAATTTGGAAGCCTTACTGTTATCTGCATACCCAATAAAAACACATTCATATATTCTACTTGCAAGTTTGATTCTTTTAGGGTCAGGTTTTCTGACATAGGCTAAACAACCCCAAACTCTAAAATAATCAATATTAGGCTTTCTACTTCTCCATAATTTGTATGGTGAAGTATCAGAAGATAGATGCAGAATCCTATTTAAAACATGACATACAGATAAAAGAGCTTCACCCCATAAGGATTTGGGTGCTCCAGAACTAATAAGCGAAGCAACTACCAATTCAATAAGAGTTCTATTCTTTCTTTCAGCTTTTCCATTAGATTCAGGTGAATAAGGTGCAGTAGTCTCGTGAATAATTGCTAATGATGAATATAATTGTTTGAATTCATTGGAATCATATTCTGTACCTCTATCACTACGAAATCTCTTAATATTTCTTTCAAATTGATTTTGCACTTCAGTTACATAAGTTCTAAACATGTCAATTGCTTCACTCTTATGTACCATAAGATAAACATGAGTATGAATGATCATCAATAAACGTAATGAAATATCTTTACCATTTCTAGTTAAAGTTCCATCCATCTCACATATATCAGAATGTATCAAGTCTAAAAATTTTGTTTCTCTTGCTACACTTTTATGTGAAGTTTTAATTAGCTTAGCTTGACTATAGGAGGTGCATTTCTCAAATTCATTTAAGTTAACTTTTGGTATCATGCCAAGTTTGCTCATATTATTTACCAATTTCTTGTTAACATGACATAGTCTAGAGTCCCATAAATTAAAAGAAGACAAGGAGTAAACAGAAGCATTATTCTTATTCATTTCAATACTGAGTTTAAACATCCCATTACAAACAAATCCCTTTCCCACAAAATTCCCTATTCTTAGTAACGACATACTAGTCGGATCCGATGCTCTGATGAAACCCAGCCTTGTTGAGAAGGTATCCAGAATTCAAGTTCTTCCTCATATCATGAGTGTGCAAGACATCCTTGAGGGTTACAGTACTGCCAAAGGTAAACACCAAGTCCACCTTTCTAGTGCCCATCACCTTGATACAGTGTGAATCACCAAGTTACACTTTCTGACCTTCAGTCTCCTTATAAGTTTTGAACCAGCTGCGCTCATAGCAAATATGCCTAGTAGCGCCCGTATCAACCCACAACCCGTTGGTACCACCGACCATGTTGATCTCAGTGATCATAGCCACTAAAAGCCCTTCGATAGCATTTGCCTGTGGTGCAAGCGTACGTGATCGGCAGTTCCTAGCGATATGTCTGAAGCGATGACACTTCTAACACTCGATATGATCTGTTCCATTGTTGTTGGTTTGGGCTTGCTGGTTATTTTCTTTATTAGGATTCTGACGTCCATTCTGACCATTCTAACAAAAGTTCGAATTGAACTTCCGACTAGCATTCTTCTTGAAAGGCTTGTTCTTTGGTTTCAAATGGATCTTCGCTTTGTTCTGTTGAACAAGCAAGACTTCTTCTTTCTGATCTTGTTTTATGGATTCCTCCTCAACTCTAAGCCTAGTTATCAAATTCTCCATGGTCAGTTCCTTTGATTTGTGTCGCAGGATATTCTTGTAGTCTTTCCAACCAGTTGGTAACTTGTCAATCATAACAGCTGCTTGAAATTGCTCATTGAGGGGTATTCCCTCTGAAATGATCTCATGAGCAATGTGCCGTAACTCATGTGAATGAATAGTTACTAGCTTGTCATCGACCATGGTGTATTTGAGATAACGACTGACTGCGAATTTATTCGAACCAGCCTCTTCGGTGTCATATTTCTTTTGCAGGGCTTCCCAAACAGATCTAGTCGTATCGGACTCTAAGTAATAGTCATACAATTCGTCGGATAGCCCATTCAAGATAAAGTTTTTACATTTAAAATCGGCATCTTTCCATTCTGATATGTCATCTAAGTTTGTTTATTTTCATGGACATCAACAGGTTCTGGGTTAGTCATTACATGGCATTCGGTGGTAAGAACATAGGCAACATCCTTCAGCGACAGATAGAAAAACCTTTTGTTCTTCCAATGCTTGAAGTTCAGGCCAGCAAATTTTTCGAGTTTGTTGGTTTCATACTTGCGGTCAGAAACAAGAGCCATTACAGATTATGGAAAATAGTTTATTAAAATTGTTAAGTAAAGATGGGTAAACCTGTGTGCACTAAATGAACTTCTGAGAATGGCTCTGGAGTTGATCTGCAACAGGAAGAAAGTTAAAATGGCTCGGGGCATGGGTTGCACTTTCTTTAAGAAACTATTTGGCCGATTCTGAAAATGAATCTTTGATCACCAAATACTTCTCTCGGGATACAACGAGCTTCTATCTACGGTGCTGCCTAATGCTCCAATAGCAGCACGTACCAACTTGCACCATACTATGTAACATAAAAACGTTACATCGTTGATCACCAAATTTTTCTCTTCTCTGCTTCATCTATGTGACATATCCCATATATTTATATCCAAAATAACAAAACGTTTTTCTTTCTTTCTAATTTAATGTCATAACAACCAGACCATAAAGTGCCATAAAATGGTTTTACTGATTTTACTGGTCAAAAAAATGGCCAGTAAGAAAGGAAACGTTTTTATTTAAAAACAAAAAAAATGTTTCCAACAAAGAGCAATCTTCCAAATTTCTAGAAAAAATGCTCATTTGATATAAGATCATAAAATTAGGATTCCCAAGTTAAGATTCGACAGAATTACCAGCATTCCATTCGTTGTTGTACACCATGAGATTCAAAATAGAGCCATATCTATAAATTTATTAGAACATGTGAATTACGAGTTTTCCAACTCCAGTATTTCTAATACTGGCCAAATATAGAGTATCCACAGTATTTGTAAAATAAATAAATAAAAACATATGAAAGGAAAGCTTTAATAAAAGAAATGAATTCCTTCTCTATAACAGATTATAGCCGAGAGCCTGTATCTAGCATAACACCATCACCAAAAAGTGTTTCGAAGTTTTAAGATTTTAGAGTCTACTTTCATGAATCATTTAAAATTACACCTTCAACCTTTAGTTTAGCTTCTTGTATCTAGTAAGGCAAAATTCAATATCAGTTATGTCCATACACTGTTGACATGCTCGATACCCTGCATTATTACACCTTCAATGCTTTTTTTTGCGCATACCCTGCAATAGACAGTTCACTTTAACTTGTGACACGACAAAATCAATGACAGTTACAACTACACTTATCCTCATAAGTCTATTTCGTCAATCATGTTCATATAACAATCCACAAAACATTGTGCTCTTCCATCACCATCTACAAATTTTCCCATCAAGTGGATCACTGGGAGTGAAAGATTCTAACTCATTGTATAATAAAAATGAAGAATAGCTCATACAGATCAACGAGTACAAATGCCCACAAAAATTATTGCCAAATTGAACAAGGGCTAATTAAGGAAAATTAGAAACTAGATTCAACAATCAATTCTCATTATTGCAACAGAAATTGAAATTGAAATTAGGGTTACCTTTTTGCGAGCGAGACTACACGAGAGATAGGGGAGCGACAAGCGGCGACGGCGTGAAGACGATGGGTGGGAGCGAACGGGACAGAGAGAGGCGAGAGGGGCGCGCGTGAAGACGATGGGTGGCGGCGATGGCGTGAAGAAGATGGAGTGAGGGACGATGACGGGGAAGGCGACGGTGGTGCGAACGGTGATGGGCTTCGGTGGCCAGGAGTGAGTGGGAGAGAGGGAAAGAAAGAGGGAATTTGGGAATTGTGACTTGGGGTGAAAATTTTTGAGTATTTATACCAGGATACCCGACGTTTTGAAACGCCGGGGTAGCCTAGGCATCCCGTTGTCGCTTGAAAAACGCTAGGGCTACCCTGGTTAAACTACCCAATGCCGGGATAGTTTTGCCAGATTATCCCTATTCTTTCGTAGTGTCACAAATTATCTGTTTGCTCCCACACCAAAATTAGCAGCACGTATATATCATTTCTTTCGAGCCAAATTCTCCAATAGTGAAAACAAGGATGTGATAAGAAACTAGAGCTGGAGTCGTAAGACTCCATCCACATTATCAAAAAAAAGGATGTGATAAGAAACAAAAAAAAGTTCTAGATAATTCGACATATTTACTTCCATTATTCAAAGCACCTGTGCTTTTAGTCGCAAAGAAAAATAGGTTTCAACAACATATCAGAGCATCTGTAGTCGTTGAATGTAAAAATATCCATATATGGATAAATGAAAATAGGAATCCCACTTTTGCTGCACTCGTGCAAAGCTATTTTTTAGCTACGACGGCACATAAAGTGCCGTCGGAGAGCAAAAAAATTAAAAAAATAATAAATTTTGGACGGAGGGCACTTGAAGTGCCGTCGGAGCGCGAAAGTAAAAAAGAATTAATTTTCAAGAACGGACGGCACATGAAGTGCCGTCCAAGAGCCATTTTCCACTTTTTTCGACATTTTCCAATTTTTCTGAAATTACAAAAACATTTCATTAATTACAAAAAAAATTCAAAAAATTACAAAAACAATTTAGAAATTGCAAAAAAAAATTAAAAAATTGCAAAAACATTTTCACAAATTGCAAAAAAAAATTTAAAAAATACAAAACCCTCCGGACGGCACTTCAAGTGCCGTCCGAGAATTTGAGGGAGCGCTGGGGTTTTTTTAATTGAAAAAAAAAAATCAATGGACGGCACATGAAGTGCCATCCGAGGGATTTGGGGGATTTTTTAATTGAAAAAAATTATAAAAAATCAAGCGACAGCACTTCAAGTGCCGTCCCTCAAATATCGATAAAAGCTATATCGATTCTCATTTATAGCAATCGACTGTAGCGATTTATCTATAAAATAGATATTTGGCAAACGAGTGCAGCACGTTCGTTTGCCAAATATCTATTTTATCGATATTTGGCAAACGACTACAGATGCTCTCAATGAGGTGATTTCAGGTAATAGTTTCAATAGATGAATAATGAGAACAAAAAGTCCTCATTTGACCACAGAAAAGGGAACAACAGAGACATAGTCTTGAAACGGGCAAATTAAATACACTGATTAGATTAAGGTTAAGCAAAACAATTGAATTTCACATCATCATATGACACTTACATGGATCTATCAACGAATCAATTTGTGAATCATGTCTTGTTAAATGGCACAAACTGATGCTGCATGTTTTTAGATGAGGGGGCAACAGGTGTAAGTTCTTGTAATTTTGTGTTGGAAGTAACAGCACTGGCATTGATATGATCCTTGGGCTGTACGTTCGGCTCGGGAGTAGCAGAAGAGAGGTAGAGGCTGGGTGCTCGGCACGGATCTTCGTAGTTTGGCTCGTATCTTAGTGGCTCGGCTCGGATCTTGATACCTGCACAATGTCTAGAAACACTGGGAAAGATCTCGACGACAGGCCCTTCGACGATCTAGTTAGTCACTGGAATAGAAACAGTAGCTAGGGTTCAGGTGGGGAAAAATTTATTACCTCAGAAGGAAGGATGGAGTCTGGTATTTATAGGCAGGAGCTAATGGGTCTCAGACCTTGATGGGCTGGGGCGGACCCGTTAGCCAGTGGGCCTAAACTAGCTGAAAACCGTTGGACCTGTTTGACTCGATGATCATAGGAGAGCGAAATCTGAGGAGATCTGATGGCCCAGATGGGGCCACGTCATTTATACCATATCATAAGCCCCCCAATCCTGGAAGGCTATGTGAACCAACCATGGAGGAATAGTTTGTCTTTGTGGGAAGAGCGGAGGGGAGTATTTGGCAATGGATTGTTGAGTCCCTGAGAAGTAACTGGGGTCGGCGTCGAGCCAAGCATCAGTAGAGTCGAGGCATAGAGCGACGAGCGAGGCCGTCCACGAGATGGAGCGGCTACGGTGGTATGACGGAAAACCCTTTGGAGAGCGAAAAAAGTCGAGCGTCGAGGCCAACCTTTATGGAGTCAGACCCCCGACCTCCGAGCGTCGAGTGCTGAGCGTCGAGCATCTTCAGCTTTGCAAGAGAAGCTAGGCCTTTGCTCAAAGTCCATGCTGAGCGTAGAGCCCTTTCAGCTTTGTGAGAGAAAGCTTAGGCCTTTGCTCGAAGTCTATGTCGAGCACCAAGAGCCGAGCGTCGAGCATCGAGCGTCAAACGTCGAGCCTCTTCAGCTTTGTAAGAGAAAGCTAGGCTGTTGCTCGAAGTCCATGCCGAGCGCCGAGCGCCGAGCGCCGAGCGCCGAGCGCCGAGCATCGAGCCCCTTCAGCTTTGTGAGAGAAAGCAAGGTCGTTGCCTGAAGTCCATGCCGAGCACCGAGCATCGGGCGTCGAGCATCGAGCCCCTTCAGCTTTGTGAGAGACTAGTGCGTTACTCGAAGTACATACCGAGCATCGAGCACCTACAACTTGTAAGAAAGCTAGTGCGTTGCTCGAGATACATGCCGAGCGTCGAGCACCTACAGCTTGCAAGAAAGCTGGTGCATTGCTCGAGGTCAACGCCGAGCGTCGAGCCCCTTCAGTTTGTCAAAAAGCTAGGGCTTTGCTCGAGGTCAACTCCGAGCGTCGAGCCCCCCAGCCTGTGAGAAAGCTTAGGGCTTTACTCGTGTAATGCCCCGAATTCCAAATAAGACCGAATTCGAGATTTCATAGGATCTTTACTTCACTTTGTACAATTTTTACAAAGAAATTAAAAACTTTTCAACAATACATCAGAGTTCAAATACATCTTTGATTTACACAGCGAAAGAATGAAAGATTACAACATTGAAAACAATAATATAACTTGTACGACTTCATCAAATAATTCATCGATTTCATCATAACATCTTCATAGCAAAGTCCATTACTTGCATATCAACCTGTGGGCACGTCAGTCGCTTACAACTAACGAAAGTGTTATACTCGGCTATCCTCTCTATGCCGTACATATAACGATCTCATTATTTTAACAAAATCACAAAAGATTGAATTAATAAATAAAGTGCTAAATTGTGACTATGCTAAACATGTAAGTGTATGCCATGCCTTAATGCCTAATGCACACACTTTTATACTCGAATGACACTAATACACACTTGTTCGGATTCTATACAACCCATGCTACATAGGTTCAAGGGCAAGCGCCTACGTACTCCACAATAAAGGGCTCGATCCCTCGCCATGATAACTACCTGATAATAAAACAAGATTTAGATCATTCCACGAATATGGGTCCTAGCCCGATGGCTATTATAACGGTTCCCCCATTGTGCGAATCATCCCGCAAGTGCCCCTCTAGCCCCGGTATATATATATACATTGGAGACGCAAACTATCCGCCCGACTTCGCCAAGTCCCGAATTTAAATATAAAAACCCGTCTCCCACAGAGCAACCTCAGTCCGCCGACTGGATCTATAGCCACGGAGATCCACCGCCAACTTTATAGAGGCAACCCACTTATGTTTGCCCAAGTTTACTACATCTTCACTTATGTGCCTTGTTATTTAGTTCAAGACATGAATCTATTATTATTCCTAGAATCAGTTTTACCTCATACCGGACTTGTTTACAAAAATACGAGATCGCCCCACAGCTATATCTCAAAATCATATCTCAAATCTTTCTTTCAATATTGCCGGTAACCGAGGTCTTACTAATTCTTAATCATAATCTTTCATGTACAAGAAACATGGGTACACATACCTTTAATAAGCATGTCTTAAACCTAGATGATTTTATCTTTCAACTTAGTCACAAAATAATCATTCTCGACACTATTCATGATCTAGTTGTTTATTCACATCATTTTAAACAACATTCATTTCAAGAACACAATTTCACTACATGAATTGTTACAACAAATCTAAGTTATCGCAATGTTTCAACTCACAAAAATATTTCTTAAACATGATATAAGTGTAATTATTCTCAAAAGATCAATTTACAAAAATACTACTTTTCATCATAAAAATATATTCTCAAAATTTTATTTCTTTTTACACTAAAAAAAATATGCAAGGAGCCATCTCTTAATATTTCCACTTCATTTTATATTAATACTAAGTTTAATCCCAATGAAAACTAAACATTCATGAGTAAACACCCAAAAAAACAAAAGTGAGGCATGGGTTTTGAACCCAAGCCCTGTGGCAAACATAGCCAGCACCCAACCCGAGCCCACTAGCCATTTAGTCCCTTTGGACTTTGTGTTAAGTTCTTGCCGAAAATTACTTATGAATCGAGTCTCAGTTTCGAGATTTAATAAAAAGGGTAAAAATGAATGCAACTATCAAGTTTCGAACCCAAGAACTCTTTCAAAGAATACCCTATATTGCACTGGCTAACTAGTAAGGCCAAGTGTCTTTTCTGTTTAGAAAATGTACAAATGTACTTTTGTTCAACTATTCCGAAATGTTTCTTTTTCCATGGAACTTGTTTATTCAAAAGATAAAAATCTTTCTAAAAAATTTTGAAATAAACTTTTCCTTGATACTAGATCAAAAAAAATTAGTAAACAATAAATTTTCAATTCATTAAAACACTATTAGATAATTTCCTTTCTCATTTTTCACATATCTTAGGTTTCTTTTATTAAAAAAAAAACTTAAATTTACAAAAAAGACTAATGTTCATAACCAATAGGGCTGTTCTCATTTTTACACAAATTACACTTTTATAAAGATACTAGTGTATTCACTTGAACAAGAAATACTCTTGCGTGCAATAGTTTATATTTTTCTCAATTAAGACATACAATGTCGATACTTTACAAAAACACTAACTAAGATTTCTTTCTTTCTTCTTTTCTCAATTATTAAATCGTAATGTGGTCACTGTTGCCGCTAAATTCGGTGTGGGGGCAAACAGATAGAATTTGTGAGTTCATGGAAAACCTGAATAGCAAACACCTAACCTGTTCCGCCGGAGCTTGACCGTTGACTCCCGCCGTTCACCTGCAAGGAAGTGCGAGACACCGGGGTTGATCCCGGCGACGCACCCTCCGACGCTCAAGTCAGTAACCAGCAATGATTATGAAAGAGCGTTTAACTAGAAAAAGATTGATTACCTCTTAATGGAGATGGGTGTGGGGTATTTATAGTCGCCGTTGGGATCAGATAAGGAATGTGATTCCCGTGATCTGATAAGGCATAAAATCCTCGTAATCAGATTAGGAATGTAATCCCTTAATTCCCGGTGAAAAGATAGATGCGAATCAGAGCCGTTGATTAGGATTAATTAGAAACCCTAATTCTATCTTTTCTGGACTGGGTGTGTTTCGGGTGGGGACCCGCACCCAGTTGAGGTGGATCCGTTCACGGGTTATTGGACCTGTGAGAAGGAGACCCAGTACCCGCTTCGGACCCATTTACATGTGAAATTACCGTTTTACCCCTGAGCTTTAAGATTCGTGTCCGATGTGAACGGTCCCGATTTAATCCTATTTTTAGCCATATCACGAGCCCCCCACTCCCGAAGACTGAGTTTGATCAGCCTTTGAGGAGTAATTTTACTGTTTCAATGGCATACGGGATTTTATCGGTGTTCTTAAGGGAGTTTGGAATCTCGGGGTGTAACAATGTTATTATGGGCTTGTAAAATGCCCAAAAATATTCTCAGAATTTTCTGGATTTTTGGTGATTTTTCCAGATTTTTCTGAATTTTTTCTCATTTTTTTGAATTTTTTATTCATTTTCCGAATTAAATAATTAATTATCAAAAATATTAATTAATTATCCTAATTTAATAATTATTTTTTCAGAATTTAAAAATATTTTTTTTCTGAATTAATAATTATTTTTAGAATTTTTAATTAATTTTTTCGATTTTTAAATATTTTTTTTGAATTTTTTATATAATAAAAAAAAATTAAATAAATAAATAAATAATTTAAATATTACCTAGACACGTGGCAAATTTCTGGCCGTCCATCATGACCAGATGAGCACGCATCGTGAGGCAGATCGCGATTGGACACGTGGCGCGTTTCGGGCCGTCCATCATGATCAGATCTGCGCGCATCGTGAGGCAGATCGCGATCTGGACACGTGGCGCATTTCTGGCCGTCCATCATGATCAGATCTGCGCGCATCGTGAGGCAGATCACGATCGGGACACGTGGCGCGTTTCTGAGCGTCGATCGTGTCGCGACGCGAATTTTGAGACGATCGGACGGATCGTGTTGGTCGGTCCCTTTTTTTCTCAATTTACAGCATCGGTACCCCGGTACCCCGGCTCGGCGCTTCGGCGAAGACAGCTCGGCTCGGCCAGATGCCACGTGGCAGTGCCACGTGGCGCCTTTTTTTTTTTTTTTTTTTTTTCTTCTTCTTCTTCTTCTTCTTCTTCTCTGCTTCGCTTCTTCTTTGCTTTTTCTTTTCTCCTCCGACCGTCTACATCCTCGTCTTCTTCTCTCTACTTCGACCGCGAACTCGAAGACGGAGCGGAGATTCGCGATGGAGCTCGTCTGAGGCGAGGGGCTCGAAGCTTTGGAGTTTGAAGACAGTGGAGGCGGTGAAGGAGTTCGGCGTGGTGATGGAGCTCGGCATGAAGAGCCGACGCTTCGGCGCTCGACGAAGAGGAGAGGCAAGCTCGGAGGTGGTCATCGAGCGAGGAGAGCTCGACCGCGAGCGGCGTTGAGGAAGTAGGGAGACGGAGGTCGAAGGAGGAGTGGGTTCTCCGGTTCGATGGGTTCGGCTCGGCATGGAGAGCCGACGCTTCGGCCCTCGACGAAGAGAAGAGGCGAGCTCGGAGGTGGTCGTCAGTAATGGGTTTGAAGTTGGAAGGGAGCTCAATGGAGTTCGGCAATGGAGCTCGACTGTTGGGACTTGGAGCTCGATGGCGGAGGCGAGCTCGTCGTTGGAGCTCGGTGCAGGGAGAACTCGGCGTTTGGAGTTCGACGAAGGTGGCTTCGGCGGTCGTGGGGAGCTCCGATGGTGAGCTCGGCATGGTCGAGGAGTTGGGTTCTGAAGAAGATGGGTTCTTCTTCTTCTTCTTTTTTTTTTGGCGGGAGAGTGTAGGGGAGAAGGAGGAAGGGTTCGGGTTGGGACCCTAATGGGTCCGACCCGACCCTTCTTTCAAATTTTTTTTCTCTCTCTCTCTCTCTCTCTCTCTCTCTCCCCTCTTCTTCCTTGTTCGGAAAATCTGAGCTCCTCGGATCTGCTTCTTGTTCGGCCAATCCGAGCACGGATTTTGAGGAGAATTTTTTTTTCACTTTGCTGTTCGGTAGGTCGGTAGCTCGGATTTGAGATCCGAGCTACGTGGCTCAATCTGGACGGTTGATCACGATCGTGGCGCGAATCACGAGACAAGATGCACGAGTTTCGAGAAAACGTTATCTTGTCGTTTTGTGGTGACGTGGCGAGATCTGAGCCGTTCATCATGTTTTAGCACGAATTTTGAGACGATCCGACGGTGAGATGGGTTCGGTCGAATTTTTCTCCATATACGAGGGTCGGTACCCCGGCACCTCGGATCGGCACCTCGGATCGGCACCCCGGATCGGCACCTCGGATCATTGAGATGATGCCACGCTGCTGTTCATTCTTCTCCTCTGCTTCTTCTTTTCTCCTCTGCTTCTTCTTCTTTTCGTCTCGTCTCCTACCTCGACTCTACTTCTTTTCCTTCGTGTCGACTCGAGCTAGAGGACAGAGGGGAGCTTCGGCGAGTTGACGAAGGGGATGGGCGAGGAGCTTCGGTGCAGTGAAGGGGAGAAGAAGTGGAAGGGGAGGAGAGACAATTGGGTTTTCTCCTCTGCCTTGTTCCTCCGTACAGTGGAGAAGAGGAGAAGAGGAAGGGGAGGAGAGACAATTGGGTTCTCTCCTCTGTCTTGTTCTTCCGCACAGTGGAGAAGAGGAGAAGTGTTGGGGGAGAAGGAGAAGAATGAAGGAGCTAAGAAGGGTATGGGTCGGACCGTGGGTATCGGATCCGACCCCGACCGTTAGCCTCTTTTTCTTTCTTCCTCTTCATCTGCTTGCTTTGTTCGGCGAATCCGAGCACGGATTTTGAGGTACATTTTTTACCGCTCCGCAGTTTGGTAGATTGGCAGATCCAAGCTACGTGGCTCAATCTGGACGGTTGATCATGATCGTGGCGCGAATCATGAGACAAGAGGCACGAGTTTCGAGAAAACGTTATCTTGTCGTTTTGTGGTGACGTGGCGCGATCTGATCCGTCCATCACACTTGAGTGCGAATTTGGAGATGATCTAACGGTGAGATCGGGTCGGCAGAATTTTTTGCCATATACGAGGGTCGGTACCCCGGTACCTCGGCTCGGCGCGTCAGGGCTGTTTGGCCGAGGTGCTGAGTTGGACGTTTTGAGGGAAGTATCTGTTGAGGGTTCCTCCCCTGTGCCCAGTAGCTCGGCTGCTCGGCTGAGTTGTTCGGTAGCTCGTCCGGGCGAGCCGGTGGCAGGCATCTCGGAAGATACGCGTGGCCGCATCTGGGCCGTTCATCATGGCGCGCATCACGAGGATTGGGTTCAGATCACGAGAAAACGTTATCTTGTCGTTTTGTGAGCGTGGCACGATCTGAACCGTCCATCGAATTCTGACGCGAATTTTGGAGAGATCCGACGGTCACTTCGCCTCGGGATGATTTTTCGCCATATACGAGGGTCGGTACCCCGGTACCTCGGCTCGACGCATCAGTAGTTCACCCTCTGCCCGTAGTAGCTCGGAGAAGAGGAGAAGAGGAAGGGGAGGAGAGGCATCTGGGTTCTCTCCTCTGCCTTGTTCTCTCGCATAGTGGAGAAGCGGCGCTGGGAAGATCCTCGTAAGAGCCATGGGAAGACCCATTCTGTGAAGTGAGTGCAAGGAGCAACTCTAGGGGAGAGTTGTGCTCCGATCTCGTCGAGAAGAGCTATTTGAGAGACAAGTTTGAGCAGGAATTCTAGGAGAAAGTTGTGCTCCGAACTTGTGGAGAAGAGCTCCGCTTTGGAGGTGAGCGGAGTGAAGAGCTCGGCTGTAGGAGAGCCATCTGGACGAGGAGTTTGAGGAGCAACTCTAGGAGAGAGTTCTAGCTCCGAACTCGTTTGAGAAGAGCTCCACTTCGGATGCGAGCGGAGTGGGGAGCTCGATTTGTAGAAGAGCCATCTGGAAGAGGAGCTTGAGGAGCAACTCTAGGAGAGAGTTCTAGCTCCGAACTCGTTTGAGAAGAGCTCCGCTTCGGATGCGAGCGGAGTGGGGAGCTCGATCTGTAGAAGAGCCATCTGGAAGAGGAGCTTGAGGAGCAACTCTAGGAGAGAGTTTTAGCTCCGAACTCGTTTGAGAAGAGCTCCGCTTCGGATGCGAGCGGAGTGGGGAGCTCGATTTGTAGAAGAGCCATCTGGAAGAGGTGCTTGAGAAGCAACTCTAGGAGAGAGTTCTAGCTCCGAACTCGTTTGAGAAGGGCTCCGCTTCGGATGCGAGCGGAGTGGGGAGCTCGATTTGTAGAAGAGCCATCAGGAAGAGGAGCTTGAGGAGCAACTCTAGGAGAGAGTTCTAGCTCCGAATTCGTTGGGAAGAGCTCCGCTTTGGAGGCGAGCGGAGTGGGGAGCTCGATTTGTAGAAGAGCCATCTGGACGGTTGATCACGATCGTGGCGCGAATCACGAGACAAGAGGCACGAGTTTCGAGAAAACGTTATCTTGTCGTTTTGTGGTGACGTAGCGCGATCTGATCCGTCCATCACGATTGGGTGTGAATTTTGAGATGATCTAACGGCGAAATCGCCTCGGGACGATTTTTTGCCATATATGAGGGTCGGTACCCCGGTAACTCGGCTCGGAGACTCAGTGCTGTTGGCCGAGGCGCTGAGGCGTTTTGGAGGAAGTGTTCCTTGAAGATTCCGCCCCTCCGTGCTCAGTGGCTCGGCCGTTCGGCTGAGCTGTTCGGATGGCTCGAGCGTGAGGAGAAGCTCAGTGAGTTGATGAAGGGGATGGGTTGATGAAGCTCTGCTCCTTGGCTCGGGAGGATGGGTCAGCATATGGGAGAGGTGAGGGGCTCTGAAGTTGTCTCTATTCTGTTTGGTTTTGGAGATTATTGAAGAGGAGCTCCACTCCTAGGAGAAGAGGTGCTGGGAAGACCCATTCTTTGAAGTGAGCGCAAGGAGCAATTCTAAGAGAGTTTTAGCTCCGATCTCGTCGAGAAGAGCTATTTGAGAGACAAGTTTGAGGAGGAACTCCAGGAGAAAGTTGTGCTCCGAACCTGTGGAGAAGAGCTCCGCTTTGGAAGTGAGCGGAGTGAAGAGTCTTGACTTTGAGAAGAAAGAGGAAGGGGAGGAGAGGCATTCGGGTTCTCTCCCCTGCCTCGTTCTTTCGCACAGTGAAGAAGAGCAGAAGTGTTGGGTACTTTTGGCGGGAAGACTGAAGAAGGGGAAGAATGAAGGAGCTAAGAAGGGTATGGGTCGGACCGAGGGTATTGGATCCGACCCTGACCCGTTAGCCTCTTTTTCTTCTTGCTCTTCATCTGCTTAGCTGCTCGGTAGATGCATCTTGTTCGGCAGATCCGAGCACGGATTTTGGGGCACATTTTCCGCCACTTTGCTTCTCGGTAGATGGGTAGCTCGGCTCGGATGGTCGTGGGGGCAGTTCGGAATGGCCATCTTCCTCCGGCCTGTTTAAGGATGAGCCGGTGAAGTAAAGTCGAGCCATAGGACCCCGGCCATCGTTAGATTAGTTTAAGGTTGTGGGAGCAGTTCCGAATGGCGAGCTACTTCTAGTTCTCTTAGGAGCGAACTTGCGAAGTAGAATCGAACCAAGTGTTGGACTCCGAACCATTCAACGGCTGCAGGAGCAATTTCGAACGGCGATCTACTTTCGGCTCGTCTATGGACGAGCCGAGGAAGAAGAGTCGAGCCGAGTGCTGGACTCCGAACCATCGTGAGGTTAGTTTCAGGGATGCAGGAGCAGTTTCGAATGGCGAGTTACTTCTAGTCCGCTTAGGAGCGAACTTGCGAAGTAGAATCGAGCCAAGTGTTGGACTCCGATCTATTCAACGGCTGCAGGAGCAATTTCGAACGGCGATCTACTTTCGGCTCGCCTGTAGACGAGCTGAGGAAGAAGTGTCGAGCCGAGTGCTGGACTCCGAACCATCGTGTGGTTAGTTTAAGGGATGCAGGAGCAGTTTCGAATGGCGAGCTACTTCTAGTCCGCTTAGGAGCGAACTTGCGAAGTAGAATCGAGCCAAGTGTTGGACTCCGATCCATTCAACGGCTGCAGGAGCAATTTCGAACGGCGATCTACTTCCGGCTCGTCTGTGGGCGAGCCGAGGAAGAAGAGTCGAGCCGAGTGCTGGACTCCGAACCATCGTGTGGTGCCTAGTAAGTTGTGGGAGCAGCCATGTAGAAGAAGCTGGACTCCGAACTCGTTGAGAAGTGGTCCGCCTTGGAGGTGGGCGGAGCAAAGAGCTCGGCTCTGGAAGAGAGCCATTTGTGAGACAAGTTTGAGGAGCAACTCTAGGAGAGAGTTGTGAGCTCCGAACTGTCTGAGAAGAGGTCCGCTTCGGAGGCGAGCGGAGCGGAAGAGCCCGGCTCTGGGAAAGAGTTGTTTTCGGGACGAGTGTGAGGAGGAGCTCTTGGTGAGAGTTGTGAGTTCCGAACTCGTTTAGAAGAGGTCCGCCTTGGAGGTGGGCGGAGCAAAGAGTTCGGCTCTGGAAGAGAGCCATTTGGGAGAAGAGTTTGGGGAGCAACTCTAGGAGAGAGTTGTGAGCTCAGAACTGTCTGAGAAGAGGTCCGCTTCGGAGGCGAGCGGAGCGAAGAGCTCGGCTCTGGGAGAGAGCCAGTCGGGAGATGAGTTTAAGGAGCAACTCTAGGAGAGAGTTGTGAGCTCCGAACTGTCTGAGAAGAGGTCCGCTTCGGAAGCGAGCGGAGCGGAAGAGCCCGGCTCTGGGAAAGAGTTGTTTTCGGGACGAGTGTGAGGAGGAGCTCTTGGTGAGAGTTGTGAGTTCCGAACTCGTTGAGAAGAGGTCCGCCTTGGAGGTGGGCGGAGCAAAGAGTTCGGCTCTGGAAGAGAGCCATTTGGGAGAAGAGTTTGAGGAGCAACTCTAGGAGAGAATTGTGTGCTCCGGACTTGTTGAGAAGAGGTCCGCTTCGGCGGCGAGCGGAGGGAAGAGCTCGGCTCTGGAAGAGAGCCATTTGTGAGATGAGTTCGAGGAGCAACTCTAGGAGAGAGTTGTGTGCTCCGGACTTGTTGAGAAGAGGTCCGCTTCGGCGGCGAGCGGAGGGAAGAGTTCGGCTCTTGGAAGAGAGCCATTTGTGAGATGAGTTTGAGGAGCAACTCTAGGAGAGAGTTGTGTGCTCCGGACTTGTTGAGAAGAGGTCCGCTTCGGCGGCGAGCGGAGGGAAGAGCTCGGCTCTGGAAGAGAGCCATTTGTGAGATGAGTTTGAGGAGCAACTCTAGGTGAGTTTTGTGCGCTCCGAACTCGTTGATAAGTGGTCCGCTTCGGAGGTGACCGAAGTGAAGAGCTCGACTCTGGAAGAGAGCCGTTTGTGAGACGAGTGCGAGGAGGAGCTCTTGGTGAGAGTTGTGAGCTCCGAACTCGTTGAGAAGAGGTCCGCCTTGGAGGTGGGCGGAGCAAAGAGTTCGGCTCTGGAAGAGAGCCATTTGGGAGAAGAGTTTGGGGAGCCACTCTAGGAGAGAGTTGCGAGCTCCGAACTCGTTGAGAAGAGGTCCCCTCCGAGGTGAGCAGAGTGGAGAGCTCGGCTCTGGAAGAGAGCCGTTTGTGAGACGGGTGCGAGGAGGAGCTCTTGGAGAGAGTTGCAAGCTCCGAACTCGTTGAGAAGAGGTCCCCTCCGAGGTGAGCGGAGTGGAGAGCTCGGCTCTGGAAGAGAGCCGTTTGGGAGTGGAGTTTGAGGAGCAACTCTAGGAGAGAGTTGTGGGCTCCGAACTTGTTGATAAGAGGTCCGCTTCGGAGGCGAGCGGAGCGAAGAGCTCGGCTCTGGGAGAGAGCCATTTGGGAGATGAGTTTGAGGAGCAACTCTAGGAGAGAGTTGTGAGCTCCGAACTCATTGAGAAGAGGTCCGCCTTGGAGGTGGGCGGAGCAAAGAGTTCGGCTCCGGAAGAGAGCCATTTGGGAGATGAGTTTGAGGAGCAACTCTAGGAGAGAGTTGTGAGCTCTGAACTCATTGAGAAGAGGTCCGCCTTGGAGGTGGGCGGAGCAAAGAGTTCGGCTCCGGAAGAGAGCCATTTGGGAGAAGAGTTTGGGGAGCAACTCTAGGAGAGAGTTGTGAGCTCCGAACTCGTTGAGAAGAGGTTCGCCTTAGAGGTGGGCAGAGCAAAGAGTTCGGCTCTGGAAGAGAGCCGTTTGTGAGACGAGTGCGAGGAGCAACTCTAGGAGAGAGTTGTGAGCTCCGAACTCATTGAGAAGAGGTCCGCCTTAGAGGTGGGCGGAGCGAAGAGCTCGGCTCTGAAAGAGAGCCATTTGGGAGGCGAGTTCGAGGAGCAACTCTAGGAGAGAGTTGTGAGCTCCGAACTGTCTGAGAAGAGGTCCGCTCCGGAGGCGAGCGGAGCGGAAGAGCCCGGCTCTGGGAAAGAGTTGTTTGTGAGACGAGTGTAAGGAGGAACTCTATGAGAGAGTTGTGCTCCAAACTCGTTGGATCTCGGCACGGGTGATTGGCGCCTCATCGTTCCTAGGCTGCAGCCGACCCGCAGGGGAGCGTGGTCTTCTTCTGTGATGCTCGGGGGATTCCTTCCTCCCTCTTCGGACATGGGACCTTTTGTAGTCTCGGCGGTGTGGAGATCGCTCACCCGGACGTTGCTGGCGGGAGGCTCCCTCTCGGGACCACTTCTCGTCAAGACGGTGGCGTAAGTCCTCCAACTTCTACTGGTTGAGGATTGTGAGAGGCCATGGAATCCGTAAAGGCTTTGTGTATGGAGACGCGGTCTAGGTGGAGAGGTTGCTTCATGCGGGAGCCCCCCGCACCGGCATTCTGTGGACCGGAAGGACCCTTGGGGGATTGTTGATTCTGAAGAAGAGGCTGATCTTGTTGAAGAGGGTCCTCCACTTGAAGCGGGGGTTGTCCCTGCTGCGGAGCGGGTTGGACGGGAACTACCTCTTGCTGATCAGCGGGGTTGGGTCCACGGTTGGACCCCTAGATCTGACCTTTCTAGGAGGCATGGCTAGAGAAGGTCGGACCAACGGGAAGAGGCGCTGCTATTTGTTTGGTTTTCCCACAGACGGCGCCAATCTGTTGCCGCTAAATTCGGTGTGGGGGCAAACAGATAGAATTTGTGAGTTCTTGGAAAACCTGAATAGCAAACACCTAACCTGTTCCGCCGGAGCTTGACCGTTGACTCCCGCCGTTCACCTGCAAGGAAGTGCGAGACATCGGGGTTGATCCCGGCGACGCACCCTCCGACGCTCAAGTCAGTAACCAGCAATGATTATGAAAGAGCGTTTAACTAGAAAAAGATTGATTACCTCTTAATGGAGATGGGTGTGGGGTATTTATAGTCGCCGTTGGGATCAGATAAGGAATGTGATTCCCGTGATCTGATAAGGCATAAAATCCTCGTAATCAGATTAGGAATGTAATCCCTTAATTCCCGGTGAAAAGATAGATGCGAATCAGAGCCGTTGATTAGGATTAATTAGAAACCCTAATTCTATCTTTTCTGGACTGGGTGTGTTTCGGGTGGGGACCCGCACCCAGTTGAGGTGGATCCGTTCACGGGTTATTGGACCTGTGAGAAGGAGACCCAGTACCCACTTCGGACCCATTTACATGTGAAATTACCGTTTTACCCCTGAGCTTTAAGATTCGTGTCCGATGTGAACGGTCCCGATTTAATCCTATTTTTAGCCATATCAGTCACAAATTTCATGAGCACAACAATTGCAACATACTAATATGGTTTATAAAAATAAAAAAAAAAGATTCTTATCTTTAATTAGCATGGTGTCATTCTCTTAATCAACAAAACTACCTTCATACTGATCATGTTATACTAGCATGAACTTTATAATTTTTCTCATATAATTCTTCTGATATTACTCATTTTAGAATGCATTCCTACACTAGAAAATAATGAAATCACCCACCTTATGTGAAGTTTGAACAATAAAAGAAAAGAGAACACCACTTCTAGCTCCAAGGACTCTAGCTCTTCTTCTCCTAGCAATAGTCTCTAAGCACAAAAACACACTACTTCTCTTTCTTTTTCTTTCTTTCTCTTAATTTTGTTATTGTTTTTGGTGTGAAAAGAATGAGAAATGAGGGTTCTATTTATAGGGTTTTGTGAGGGTCTAAAGTGCAAAATTACACACCTAATAAATTACTCAATTTAATTTTCAACCTTTCACATTTCTAGCTCCTTTTTCACCTCTTCAAAATCTGAACTCTCAAAACTCCCAACTCTTCATGTTTCCACCTCTTCAAAAACCTAACCCCACATTTTCATGACAAAACAAGCCAACTCCCACCCCTTCATCTTACACGTGCACGTGTTGTGCACTAGTGCACACACATACACAAAATAAATACAACTCCTATAGTTTAAAAATGTATATTAAAAGTTGTAACATGTCATGTAGTGGTCCATGCACAACTTAAAAATAGGATTTTATTAATGGGCTTGTCCCATGAGCTTTTATTTTAATTAACTAACTTAATTATTCTAGTGGGCTCTCCTTTTAATTAGTCTAATGGGCTAGGATTTAATCTTTAGGTCCTTGGATCAAAAGAAGGCTAATATAAATACTTATGCATGCTAAAATAAGAAAAGAGAGTAAGAAAATGGAGATGGAAAATTAGAACGTGCATCATACGTGCAAAAATCGAAAAATGCATTTTAATCAAAATAAAAGAAAATAAACTTTTATTTTATAAAAAGAGTTCGAAAACGTAAAATAAATAATCAATATACATAGAAATATCACACTTAGTGATGGAAAAATACGTAGTTGATACGTGCATCGAAAACACATAAAAAGTACGTAAAAATACGGAGAATGAAATATTATATTTTTGTTGACTCAAAGTAGGGTAAAAATCAATATGGAAAATGCATAAATAGTCTAAAATCAAGATACGTGGTGAAAACATGTTACAAAATACACGTGCATAACACACAAGGGCAAAATTGTCATTTCGCGGGGTGTTACAACTCGAGGTACATGCCAAGCATCGAGCACCTACAGCTTGTAAGAAGCTAGTGCATTGCTCGAAGTACATGCCGAGCGTCGAGCACCTATAGCTTTTGGGAAAGCTAGTGCGTTGCTCAAAGTACATGTCGAGCATCGAGCACCTACAGCTTTTGAGAAAGCTAGTCGTTGCTCGAGGTACATGCCGAGCGTCGAGCACCTACAGCTTGTGAGAAAGCTGGTGCATTGCTCGAGGTCAACACCGAGCGTCAATCCCTGTCAGCTTGTGAACAAGTTAGGGTTTTGCTCGAGGTCAACTCCGAGCGTCGAGCCCCCAGCCTGTGAGAAATCTAGGGCTTTGCTCGAGGTACATGTCGAGCATCGAGCACCTACAGCTTGTGAGAAGCTAGTGCATTGCATGAAGTATATGCCGAGCGTCGAGCACCTACAGCTTGTGAGGAAGCTAGTGCGTTTCTCGAAGCACATACCAAGCGTCGAGCACTTATAGCTTGTGAGAAAGCTATTGCGTTGCTTAAGGCACATGCCGTGCTTCGAGCACCTATAGCTTGTGAGAAAGCTAGTGTGTTGCTCAAGGCACATATCGAGCATCGAGCTCCTACGGCTTATGAGAAAGCTAGGGCTTTGCTCGAGGTACATGCCGAGCATCGAGCACCTACAGCTTGTGAGAAAGCTAGTGCATTGCTCGAGGTACATGCCGAGCATCGAGCACCTACAGCTTGTGAGAAAGCTAGTGCATTGCTCAAGGTACATGCCGAGCGTCGAGCACCTACATCCTGTGAGAAAGCTAGTGCCTTGCTCGAAGTACATGCCTAGCGTCAAGCACCTACAACTTGTGAGAAAGCTAGTGCATTGCTCGAGGTACATGCCAGCGTCGAGCTCCTACAGCTTGTGAGAAAGCTAGTGCGTTACTCGAGGCACATGTCGAGCGTCGAGCACCTACAGCTTGTGACAAAGTTAGTGCGTTGCTCGAGGTACATGTCGAGCATCGCGCACCTACAGCTTGTGAGAAAGCTGGTGCATTGCTCGAGGTACATGTCGAGCATCGAGCACCTACAACTTGTGAGAAGCTAGTGCTTTACACGTGTGATGCTGACGTCAAGGGGGGGAGAATCGAGGCGTCGACATCTTATCAACCGTTAGATTTCAGTGACCAAGATTGGACGGTTTGGGATCCTTTTAAGGATTTCGAGGCATCTCCATCTTCTCTATAAATCTCACACTCCTTCTCATTTCTTCACTTTGCTTTCTCTCTCTTAACTCTTGAAGCTTCTCTCTCTTGCTGTCGGCGACGACCTTTCTGGTGACCATTCCGTTAACGAAATCCAGGTTAGTACCATTTTTGTTATGTCTCGATCTTAGTTTGGTTCCGAAGCGAGTGCCTCTGGTCGGGATGAAGAGGATCGTCTCTCAGTCTCCACATCATAGGATCTGAGCGACAAAGTCTACGACATAGCACCGCTCCGCAGCAGCAAGCCATTTATGGTGGAGTCCAGCAATTCCGAGGGTGAGGCGGAGGTAGCAGGTGAGGAAGTTAAGGAAGGTGTGGTGGAGGAGGGAGCCGAAAGTGCCTTTGACGGGGATAGTAGGGACGATGCTATGGAAGTTGGCCCCATTCTTCCACCTTTAGCGACACTGTCTCCTCCGAGGGCTCCTCGTGTACGGAGGAGGTGGAAATGGCGTCTCTTCGACAGTCCGAAGATGCCAGACGAGATTGCACCTAAGCACAGGCTCGACTTCCCGTACTTCAAGCAACCCCAATCTATCAGGATGTACCCTGATGACGTTGAGGATTTGGTTTGGTTCGGGGTGAAAATATCTTCGCCAGGTTGAACCCAGATCCAGATGAATAAAGTTCAATGTGTTTTGATGGCCGACCACCTACCCGTGATAAGGGCTAAGTACTTCATAGGGCGGGAGTATAAGCTGATGATTCCCAGCTCTGGCCTCCATCCGACCACCGAGTTGGCACCCGGCTACTGTATGTTTCCCGATGATGCTTTCGTCTCGGGGCTAAGACTGTCGTTGCACCCATTTATCAAGAAGGTGCTGAGGTAAGGGGGCCCTATACCCGATGCAGTATGGTCCCAACTCTTTGAAGTAGTTGGTTTGCTTCATGTTGCTCTACGAGGAGAGGGGCGTGCCCTTGAAGTTTAAGTACTTCCGGGCCGTTCTAGGGGTGAGCTCGTTGGGAGAGCATGAGGGCATATATTACATATTGCCTTGCCCCCACAAGAAGGTGTTGCACGGGCATCCGAACTCCATAAAAGGGTGGAAAGGGAAATACTTCGTCGTCCGAAGCCCGGTGCCTTGGGAAATTCCTACTGCTTGGAATTTTTACAAGTCGAACCGCAAACCCCCGAAGCGGAGAGAGTTGACAGAAATGGAGTGGGCTGATGTCGATGGGATCGTAGGGAGCCACAACATCAGCTAACCCAATGTGACCGAGTTACACTTGGCTCAGATCGGACTGAGCCCTATTGACCCTTGTATGTTTCGTTTCTTTTTTATCTAACTTTCTTCCTTCGTGTTAACAGTCTTCCTTTTCCTCCGTAGGGATGGACAAGGCCAGGCTTGAAGCGAGGAGAGCACTGAAGGACCTGGCCAAGAAGAGGGTGGCCGAGCAGCCTAAGCAGAAGGCGGGATCTGCTCAGGGGGGCTCCGAAGGCCCCTCGGAACGAACTCCCAAGGCGAAGATCCTCTTTGTCAGAGGGGCGTGGGAGCAGGAACTGAGCGCAAGTAGCTGAAGGGTTATTGAGGCTCTGAAGGGCGAGGTCCCCCCAGTTCGCCCTGACGCTCAGAAGATGGTGGGTAAGGAGGGGCTCAGGCCATGGGTCCCTGACTGGTTGGTGAAAGCGGCCGATACTCTAGCTGAGGGGCCAGTTTTGGTTGAGGTGGTGGACTGCCTTGCCACACTACGCGAACGGGCTATCTTGGCGACCGAGACCACCGAGACGTGCTATATGAAGTGGGCTCAGGCCCACATGATGGTTAGATTCTGTTTGTCCGTTAGCTTTATACTTAGTGATATTGCTTTAGTTTGAAAATAACAACTCGTGGCTCCTCGTTCACAAGCATCTATGGTTGGGGCTCAGTTAAAGAGGTGCTACAAAAAGGAACCCAAGAGGGAGGTGAGGAACGCTCAGTGATACGAGCGCGAGATGAAGGAGCTGAAGGTGGAGTTGTTGGCATCCCACGTGCGCGAACAGGTCCTTCGAGCTGACCTTACAGCTCAAGAGGATGAGCAGCTCTATGCCTTGGCGCAGGTCAGGACGGCGGCGGGCGCGAAGTACCAGGAGGTGGAGGCCGCTTCCATAGATGAGGTGCTCGCAGCCCAGGACGAGGCTTATGATCGAGCGAAGGAGCATTTCTTGTTTCTTTACCCCGAGGCCAAGGTTGATGAACTTCACTACGACTGGAAGTTACCCGACCATCCAAAGATGCCTGGGGGAGAAGGCGAGGAGGTTGAAAAGGAGGCGGGAGGAGCGGCGGACGCCGATGTTCAGGGAGTGACCGACAAAAAGGTGTTGATTTCTTCTAAGAAGTAGTCTTAATCTCCTCCCCCGTCTTCTTTTTGTATTTGCCAAGTACGGACTGGCTACCGCTTTTTTGTAACAACTTTTTGGGGATAATGAATATATGTTTTTGGCCGAACTGCATGACTTGTTGTTTTGAAAGCTTGGAGTGCATTCTTGTTTACTCTCTTTTTGTCAGATGGACGAGACCCTTGGAGTCGATCTCAGTTCGGCCGAGGTCAAGCACCTTCAGGATAGGCTGGAATCCAAGGAGTCTGTCTTAATCCGTTATCGCAAATAGGCCCATGATCAGAAACCTGCCGTTACCTATTTCATGAATAAGTCTAAGGAGTTGAACTTGGAGGTGGCACGCCTAAAGAAGGCTATCTCCGAACGTGACTGGGGGAGCACTGCGATGGCGTGGTTAATGTTCGATGCCTCTAGTAGGCGGCCGACCTTTGAGTCCTTCCTTCGTGAGGTCGTGGTAGAGAAGGAGTTGGAGATTCAGAGGATGAGGGTCATGCTCGGTATCGGCGGATCTCGGCTCCATTCCCTTGGGGGAGGTCGACCCTCCTTCATAGGCAAATCTCCGACTCTTCGCATGGAAATGGCGAGGCCGGCCGACGCCCAGAGCTTCGTTGCCGGAGTTTCTACCTTGGCGACGCCGATGGGGCCTGGCAAGCTCGTCAGAGAGCAAACGCGCCCAGTGGGGCTCGATTTGGTCTGTGTTAGCCCAAAGGGCCTCTGAGGAGAACTTAGGCTAAGGTGATAGCCGTTGTAATAAAACCTTATTGTACTGTGGCCTCCCGAGGCATTATAATAAAAATGATCTTTTCGATTCGCCTTAACCTGTTTTTGAGAACGAGCATCAAGGGCTTGAGAGAGGATGAGAGATTGAAAAATCTCCTGTCCGTCGCATGTAGTCCCTACCAAGTGGCGAGGTCGTGGGGCCAAGAAACCCAGTTTGGCTCGGGAACCGAGCCGAGATTAAGGACTTGGGAGATTTCTCAATCTCCCATTTGTCGCTCATAGTTTCTGACGAGTAGCGAGGGTGTGGGGATGAGAAGCCCCAGCTGTCCTAGGAACCAAGCCGAGGATCGAGGACTTGGGAGATTGAGATATCTCCCATTTGTCGTTCATAGTCCCTGCCGAGTAGTGATGACGTGGGGCTGTGAAGCCCTATTTGGCTCAGGAACCAAGCCGAGGGTTGAGAAAGACAGTGCCTTGCTCGAAGTCACTATCGAGCGTTAAGCACCACCAGCTTGTGAGAAAGCTAGTGCGTTGCTTGAGTTCAATGGCGAGCATCGAGCACCACCAGCTTATGAGAAAGCTAGTGCCTTGCTCGAGGTCAATGGTAAGCATCGAGCACCCCTCAGTTTGTGAGAGGGGAAAGAAATAAGATTACACTTCATTCTCTCTACTATTTTATGTTTACACAAAAGGGGTGGCACATACTGCCGATTACAAAAGACCGGTTACACAAGCTCGGTTACACAAGATGTCTAGTCCGCCCCCTTAAGGAACTTGATGAGGTGCTTCACATTCCAGGGCTCTTCACTACCCTGCCCCCTAGTTCTTCGAGTTAGTACGTGCCGGGACGTACCACTTTGAAGACCTTATATGGGCCTCCCAGTTGGGGGCCAACTTTCTCTTCTTGTTGGGGTCGGATATAGTTAGTTTCCTTAGCACGAGGTCGCCTTGCTTGATGTTGGTGGAATGGACCTTTTAGTTGTAGAATCTTTCGATCTGTTGTTAGTCTATGCTTCTTCAGAGGGCGGACTTCTCTCTGAGCTCATCTACCAGATCCAAATTTTCTCTGAGGTCGGTTGAGTTTGTCTCCTCATTAAAGCCCATGATCCTGGGCGAGGGGAGCCTAATTTTCAAGGGGATGACCGCCTCGGTTCCATAGGTTAGTTTGAATGGTGATTTGCCTGTGGGGATTCTGTGGGCTGTTCGGTGTGACCAAAGAACGCTCGGTAGCTCGTCGACCCACAGCCCCTTAGGAGAATTATCCAACCGCTTCTTGAGCCAGTCAAGATTTTGCGATTGGCATTTTCCACTTGGCCGTTTGACTGGGGATGAGATCTCGACGAGAAGCTCTGCTGGATGCCGATGTCTTGGCAAAAATTTTGAAAATTCTTACCGGCAAATTGGGTTCCGTTTTCGATGATGAGCACCTGTGGAATCCTGAACCGACAGATGATGTGCTTCCAAAAAAATTATTGAGTTTGATGCTTCGTGATCGTGGCCAGGGGTTTCGCCTCGATCCACTTGGTGAAATAGTCGATGGCTACCACCAGGAACCATCTTTGTTCTGTGGCTTTCGGGAAGGGGCCGACCAAGTCCATCCCCCACATGGCAAAGGGGGTCGGCCTGGCCAGTGAATTGAGGTTGGCTTGCAGAATTCGTTTCATGGAGGAGAATCTCTGGCAAGGGCCACACCTTTTGATGAGGTCCTGGGCATCTTGTAACATGGTTGGCCAGTAATAGCCATAGTTTAGTGCCTTTCTAGCGAGCGACCTGCTCCTCATGTGGCATCCTCCGATCCCCTCGTGTAGTTCCTTCAGCACGTATTTGGCCTCGTCGGGGGCCAAACAGCGGAGATAAGGTCTTCCGTCTACCCTTGTGTATGAGCATTTAAAGAGTGTCCCATCGATCAGAGTGAATCCTTCTGAACGGATTATGGTCCTTCTTGCTTCGACCCGATCCTCAGGAAGTTTTCCCTCTGTCAGAAACTTTCGGATGGGAGCCATCCAAGTGTCCGATTGGACCTTAACAGTGAGGCAAAGGACCTCGGATGTCGATGCTAGGCTTTAGGAGAACTTTAATTAAGACGGTGCATTCGAGGCCATCAAAGGACGATGAGGCAAGCTTGGACAAAGAACCAGCTTGAGCATTCTGTTCCCTTGGTATCCGTTCTACCAAGGCAGCGTCGAAGGGAGTTAAAAGTTGCTGGGTTAGTGCAAAGTATTGGACCATCTGAGTGTCACGAGCCTCATACTCCCCGGTGATCTGGTTGACCACGAGCTAGGATTCGCTGAAGGCTCTGATTTGCTTTGCCCCCACCGTATATGTCAGTGTGAGCCCTGCAATCATTGCCTCATATTCTGCCTTGTTGTTGGAGGTGGGAAAGTTTAGGCATAGGGAAAACTGGAGAACGAAGTCATCGGGGCATCTGAGCATGATGCCCGCATCGCTTCCAACCTCGCAGGACGAACCGTCGACATTGTAGCGCCCCGAATTTCCAATATAATATCTCAGAAATACATGGCACAATCCCAGCATCTATCTCAATGTAATATTAAATATAGCCAAAACACAAACAAAATTTTCAACTTTTATTACATCATCCTTTACAAAACACAGCGGAAAATTAAACACCTTGATTTACAATTCTTTTCTTTTACAACACTTTCTTTTACAAATTTACATAAGCCATATTATCATTCTACCACACGCATCTGAATCCCAAACTATAGGTACCTACCTATAAAACATGAGTGAGGCTAATGATAACCCTAACCCCTAAAACTACAGGGGTCAGCCATAACGATGTGAGTGACATCAAAAGAAATACAACATAAGTGAAACATAAAGAATAATGTCATGATCAACACATACCAACAATAATAACAAATGGAAATAGAATTAACGATAAATGAAGCATAAAACATCAAGTGAAACTAGATTAAGTGTCAAGTGTAAGAAAACAGGAAACAAACATGCGTAAAATCAAGTCAAGAAAACACAAATACAGTATGATGACTCTCTAATGCATACTTTTCGGATTCTATAAATTCCATACTACATAGGTCCGGTGCAAACCCTTATAATACTCCACTTTATAGGGTTAAATCCCTCGTTATGCAACTAATCCTACTACGGTGATAGAAACAAGATCCAGATTACTTCGCAGGTAGGTCTGACAACCCTCAATGCGCAAGCATCATGTAAGAATATCTCAAAAACTTGAGAATCACCTCCCTGCCGTGTACCTCATGAATAGGTTTGTGAGACCCTCGACATGCAGATACGCAAGTACATCCCGTGAATAGGCCCACCGACCCTCGACACGCGAATGCACCTTTTATGCTCCATGAATAAGCCTGCTGACATTCGACATGCGAACATACAAATGTCCTCTCAAGACAGAACAACACAAGTCCTAGAACGCATCCGTTGGAATGGACCGCTAGAGCATAATCTTACGTTTCCCAAGTTCCATCACATCTCCACTGGTTCCTGTCCTTAGGTTGATTATTATTAAAACACAATTTCCCCCCTTTCTAGAGTTAGTGTATCCTGCCGGACTTAATTTCACAACAACAACCCCAAGACCCCAACTGGTCATAATCCACAAAATCTCATTTGCCAGTTCACAGGAATCCCACTAAACTCCTAGAGACTCACAAATCGAATATCAACCAAAAATCTTTCAATAAAACTCTTAATTCCAAATCTCGAAATGTTTATATCAATGAAAACTTCTTTAAATCCCACGAAACCAAATTTATTCAATATTCACAAATTCCAAATTGAAATAAAATATTAAATCCATTAAATAACGGATAATCATATTTGAAGTCATAGAAAGTCACGAAACATAAATTTCTTCAAAAACATATATACTTAACTCTATAAAGTCATAGAAATACAATTTAAAATTCTATTATAATCAAAATATAACTTCCTGTAAAATACTACAATCTGTAGCAAAACATCATCTAAAACAGTAGATCAATAATCCATAATATCGCAGAAATCATTGTTCAAGAAAACAACAGAAAAACTCAAGGAAACAATCGGCAAGAACACTGACGGTCAACTGTCAAAACCCGTTCAAAACGCAACGGTCGACTGTCAAGTAAAAATACAAAAATAAAGAATTGATAGTCGAATGCCATTTTTAGTACAAAAATGTGGCGGTCGACTGTCATAGGCGAAAAGTCACAGCTTTGAATTTCGTGCACATTTCAACTAATACTTTAATAAATCTTTGTAAAACCATAAATTTGCAAAATGAAATTCCTGAGATGATCAAATCCAACTTGTCTAACATACTGGAGTTTATAAAACTAACCAAAACCTCATCAAGATCATAAAAGATCAATTTTTCATAAAAACTCTTAAAAAAAAAAGTAACATAGATTCATATATGTATATATAGGTATATGCGCTAGTTAGAACATCATGAAATCGCTGATTATAAGTAGTATAGGGTTCGATTCAATCTCAATATTAAAACAATCAAGATCCAACTTAAAACTTCACAAAATCACAAAACCCCAATTTCGGCTGAACATCCATTAGACTCGAAACTTCAACCCCTCTTTTCACTTCAAGAATTTATCTTTTGATCTAATAACTCCTACAATTCATTACACACATACCCAATCACTTACATCAGTTCCACAAATATATGCAATTACAACATGTAAATAATCAAGTTCTTCTTCATCAAAAACCCAAAACATAACATAAATATTATACACACAGTGAAAAGTTCATCTTTAATCAATTTTGTGCATCATACAACATACATACTCATTATAACCAATCAATTCAGTAAGCATGTGAAGGAAAATAACTTACTCATGATTTCTATTAGGTTCTTTAATAATCTCAAGTCATCTATATAGAGTTTTAATCATTAAAAGCATAGTTTTCATGAAATGATTCAATTTTTATTCATCCATCTTTCAATAATTTATTATATCATCATAAAATCCTCTAACATGATTTCTAATTGAAAAATCATCACATACAACATGCATAGAACAATAAGAAAACAAACATATGTCACTAACCTTATTAAAGATTCAACCGAAATAATAAAGAGAAGAAGAAAAATCATTCATTTCGCAAGAAATCCAAGATCCTCTTTCGAAACTCCAATAAATAAATAATAAAAAAAACCCTTTGTGTAGTACAACAAAGAGACGGCTGCGCTCTCTTTTAAATTGGCTGGAAATTAGGGTAATTAGGGTTTTGAATAAGTTTTGCAAAATGTCCCTTTTGAATATATCTTTACATATATAAATTCTTATAGTTGGAAATTACATTAACCAATTCACTTTCAATTTAAAAACAAAAATAACCACCCTAATACTGGACGACACTGGTTTTAATCCAGAAAAACAAAATTTTTATTTTTGCCTCTAAGTGGCAATTTTTCAAAAAGACCCTTCTGTAAGAAATTTGCAAAATAAACCAAATCTATTAAAACAAAAGGTAAAATTTTTACCTCTAAGTTGGCTAGACATCATGCTCGGCCGAAAAATCCAAAAAACTGGAGTTTTCACTCCAAGTGGTAATTTTGTATAAAAACCCCTCTTTTTGTAATATTTGCAAATATGCCAAATAAATATCAAAAAATACAGAAAATTTATAAATAATACCTACTAATAAATAATAGGTTTTCTTAAAGTAATTTTTTACTTTGAACTTCTCAAGAAAATATTTGCACGTGCAAAAAGATAAATTTTAGAAAAATGTTTATTAAATCACCAAAAGGTCACTTTAATTCATTTATTAATCTAAAAAAATTATTTAAAAAAATATAGGGTGTTACAGACATAAACCTCCAAATTGATTCCCCTTCATGATGTTCAGAAGGCTCAGAAATGGTGCACTCCGTGATGAATACGGCGAGGGCCTGCCCTTTAATAGCCGTCCTGGGTTGGTAGCTGATGTCGTATTGGCTCAGCTCGATCGACCACTTGATCAAGCGGTCAGAGATCTTTGGCTTGTGGAGGACTGCCTTGAAGGGCTGGTCCGTGAGAACTTGGATCGAGTGGGCATGAAAGTACCGGTGGAGCTTTCGTGCGGCCATGACTAAAGCGTAGGTGACCTTTTCCATCTTCACGTAATGGGTCTCGACCGAGAGTAGGACTTTGCGGACGTAGTAGAGAGGCTTCTGAACCCCATCCTCTTTCAGACCAACACGACGCTGAGAACGTGTTCCGAGGCCGAAAGGTAGAGGAAGAGGGTTCGCCCCGCTCGGGCTTGCTTAGAAGTGAAGGGTTGGCGAGGTAAGTTTTTAGTTGTTCAAATGCCTGTTGCTGAGAGTCCCCCCATTCGAAGTCTTTTGCCGCTCGCAGGGCCTTGAAAAAGAGGAGCGACTTCTCCCCGGACTTGGAGAGGAAGCGGCCGATGGCTGCCAGTCGTTCCGTAAGCCGTTGAACTTCCTTTACATTTCTTGGAGGGGCTATATCGATTATGGCCTGAATCTTCTCGGGGTTTGCCTTTATGCCGTGCTGGCCACCACAAACTAGAGAAATTTCCCTGAGGAGACGTTGAAGGTGCACATAGCGGGACTGAGCCTCATGTTGTGGAATCGGAGGACACCAAAAGCTTCCTCGAGGTCGGCCACATGATCCTGCTCTCGGCGGCTCTTGACGAGAATGTCGTCAACATATACCTCCATGTCCCGACCGTTCTGTTCTTTGAAGACCCAAGTGACGAGCCTCTGATAGGTAGCACGGGCGTTCTTTAGCCCGAAGGGCATGACCCACTAGCAGTATAGACCCTAGTCGGTTATGAAGGCTTTCTTGGCGATGTTCGGAGAGAACATCCTGATCTGGTTATAGCCCGAAAAGGCATCCATGAAGGTCAGTAATTCGTGACCCGATGTCGCGTCGATGCTTGGGAAGGGAAATGGGTCTTTGGGGCACGCCTTATTAAGGTCCATGAAATCTATACAAATCCTCCACTTTCCGCTAGCCTTCCTGACCATCACGACGTTAGCTAGCAACTCGGGATAGCTGACCTCTTGTACAAACTGGGTAGACAAAAGTTTGTCCACCTCCTCCTTCACTGCCTGTTGCATCTCGGGAGAGAACTTACGTCGCTTCTACTAGATCGGCTTGTACCCCGGGTGGATGCTCAGTTTGTGCATGATGAGGTTTTTAGATCCCGGGCATGTCAGACGGCGTCTACGAATACACTCGATGAGGGTCAGCCTCAGGTCCAGACAGAGAACGGCTCATGCGGAACCATTTAGATTTGTCTGCTGCCTCGAAGGAGAACTCTTCCAATTTGTCCACGGGATCCGACTCGGACTGGTTTCTTTCAGACAAAAGTTCCACAGCATCAAGGGGGAATACCCTGCCCCCTACCGCGGTCATATAGCACGAGCGTGTAGACTCCTGGTTTTTTTGGACAACGTCGACTCCGAGGTCGTAGGAAATTTCAGTTTTAGGTGATAGGCAGAGGGGACGGCCTGAAACGAGCAGAGGCCGGACCGGCCTAAAACGAGCAGAGGTCGGGTCGGCCGAGAATTGCATTATATGCGGCTTTGACATTAACTACCATGAAGTCCATTGATTCGGTTCGCATAATCAGGTTTGTCCCGACGGTCACATCAAGTGTGACGATCCCCTCAATTTGGACGGGGATGCCGGAGAACCCGTGAAGGGTGTACCCGGCCAGCTTTAACTTCTCGCGGGGGAGCTCGAGGTTTTTGAAAGCATCTAAGAAGAGGATGTTGACCAAGCCTCCATTGTCTACGAGAATTCGGCAAACTTCGGGGTTTTCCATGTCGAGGCTGATGACGAGGGCATCGCAGTGTGGGAGCCGAACGCCCTCCAGGTCTTCTCCCGAGAAGGAGACCGCTTGCTGCTGAACCCTAGGAGGCAGTTTGTCACACTCCGCTTCCCCAAATATAGGAATGTGAGCACATAACGAAGGCCCAGCGAATGATTATGCATCATCCATAAGTTGTACCAGTATAACTGAACAATATACAAGAGAAACAACCACGCAGGCAAAGAATATAATCACATAAACAATGAATAAACTCAAATATAATCATGAAATAAATTATCCAATAATAATCCAACATCTGGGATAAAACGAACTTCGGGTCATAAAGCCCAAGAATACAAAGTATGATAAAAAGAAATATAATAAGCAAATAACAAAAGATAGCTAAGTAGTCTAACAGTCCAGCTCCAATCTTCAGAGAGTTTGCTCACCAATTTCTTCTTGTATTGCTCCTTCTGTACCTGTAACCTTTTGATCTAAAAAGAGAGAAAAGAGTACCCTTAGAGCAAGTCATGGACAGCAAGTAGAGAAAACAGAGGATAAAGGAAAGCTTGAATATCAAATAAAAAGGACAGGGTCAAAATCAAAGATCAAAGCAAAGACAGGTAGTAATATCAAAGGGTTACAATAATCACACATGTAATGCGTGATGTCAAGTCAAGTTCATTACAGGATCAAGTATGCAGGTTATTAATCATTTTATTAATCTATCTAGTGCACGTACTACTGCGTCTCATTCCATAGGTTCGGCGCAAACACACAGTGAACGTTTTAGATTGATGGTGAATTCACGGATCGTGTACTCGGCGTAACTAGATAACGTGATAACAAGATAACAAGAAAACGAGATAACAAGATAACAAAATAACAAGAAAACGAGATAACGAGATAACGAGATAACAAGAAAGCCTTACCGAGTACATTTTCCGATCGTTCACTACTTAGTCTACCCATGATACCCCGGCTTGTTATTAATTTATTTTCATCCTATGTAAGCATGCAAGAGAGTTTCAATGTTTTATAATACTAAGTGTGTCTAATTCTATGCGTTATAGACAAATTATGAAGCAAACAGGTCATTTACACAAAATTCCATAATCAGGACAGCATAACCTTGTTGTACTAAAACATGGATTACAACCACTACAAAATAGAAAACCTGAATCTGTCAGAAGGCCTAGAAAGCAGACTTCCTCACGGTTCCAGAAAATACAATTAAGGCATATAAAAGATAAAGGAACTAGGGTGAAAACTCTATTCTATTCAGGTTTTATGTTCAGGCAGCATGCAGTAAGTTGTGTTCAACTAACTGTTTCAGGTCAGAGATCTCATTAATAAAATCTATAAAAATTCTGGGTGATTCCTACATGTGTCTAGGTTCAACTAGATTTATTTCAAATTTTTTCTTTACTGTTAGCATTGTCAATTAAATTAAGAAATAGCAGGATACGCATACATTTGTGAATCTGGAATTTCTAACACAGCTATACTAAAATGATGATATCTTGCAAACCACACATCGGAATTTAGATCCGTCAAAAGTGTGTTAAACTAGACATCAGAGGATAAAAATTCATGTTTGTAAAGGTTCAATTTTGATATTATCATGGGTGAAAATTTGATTCAAAGTAAACAACTAACAATTCAGAAAATTGTCTTAACATGGATAAGCAATAATTAAATCATACATCATATATTTCATGCAAATTGGTATTCAAAGTGATCCTAGGTGTTAACATGCAAATTTATAAGGTTTAAGATACAATTATTACAGGCATGGTATCAATTCATCGATCAACTTCAATCTAGCATATACAATTTAACATGTCCAATTTATCAAGTAGTTCTATGCATGAATCTAGTTATTTAATTGTGCATATGCATGAAACAATAGGGACTGGGTTTTAGATCAAAGAGATAGCATGATGTTAAGATTATGTCGGGTTAGCTCGTGTAAACCCTCGATAAACTTAACGGAATTGTCAAAAGCAGTATGATAACTATTGCCGCGGAAATCGGTGTGGGGGCAAACAGATAGATTTGTGAATTCGAGGAAAGTTGAATATTCAAACCTGAATGACTTCACCGGAGTTTGATCGAGATTCTTCCGCCGTTGACCTGCAAAAAGTGCGAAACACCGGGGTTGATCCCAGAGACGCACCCTCCGACGCTCTTGTCAGTAATCTGAATGATTATGAAAGAGCTTTGATTGGCAAAAGATTGATTACCTGGTAATAGTGGGGGGAGGGGGGTATTTATAGCGGCCTTAAGAACCAGTTTCAAGATAAGATCAAATCCCTACTCCTAGTGTAAATGGATAGAAGCAATTAGGACCGTTGATCAAGGACAATCATAAACCCTAATCCTCTCTTATCCAGCTGGACTGGGTTTCTTGCGGGTTGGAACCCGTACCTAGTAAGACGGATCCGTTTATGGGTTATTGGGCTTTTGGAAAAAGGCCCAGTTCCCATTTCAAACCTGTTTGTAGGTAAAATTACCATTTTACCCCCAAACTTTAAGATTCGTGCCTGAATTGAACAGTTCTGATTTAACCCTATTTTTAGCCATATCACGAGCCCCCCACTCCCGAAGGCTGGATTTGATCAGCCTTTGAGGAGTAGTTTTACTGATCTAATGGCTTGCGGGGTTGTATCGGAGTCCAAATGAGGGGTTTCGAATCTTCATACGAGGTATTATGGTGATTTTCGGAGTTGGTTTTGTGCTCAGGATTGTTCTTGAGCTCTTCTAGATTTTTGCTGAATTTTCTTAATTTTTTATTTATTTTTCGAATTATTTATTTAATTTTGTGAAGCGGTGATTTATTGTTCGAGGGCATTAATTAATTATTCTAAGCAATAATTATTTTTCCAGGGGCTCAAAAATACTTCCCCGAATTTATAATTATTCTTTAGAATTTTTAATTAATTTCCCTGAATTATTAATCATTTTTTCGCAATTTTTAAATAAACAATTCGAATTTAATAAATAAAAAATAGATTTTTTTATATCTATTTATGATGTGGCAAGGTCTGGACCGTTCATCATCTAACAGCACAAATATCTGAGCGATCTGACGGTTTGAGTAGCTCGGCAGCACTTTTCTCCGCGTGTGAAGGTCGGTGCCCTGGTAGCTCGGCATAGTACCTCGATAGCTCGGTAGCTCGGCGCTTCGTGAGCTGTCGAGCTACGTGGCCAAATCTGGAGTGTTCATCACAACGCGAATCACGATGCGCAAGGCTCAGATCACGAGAAAATGCATTTTTGTCGTTTTGTGGACGTGGCTAAATCTGAGCCGCTCATCATCTTTTGGCACGAATCTTGGGACAATCTAACGGATCATGGAGCTCGGTAGTGTTTTTCTCCAAATATAGAGGCCGGTGCCCCGGTAGCTCGGCGCTTCGTGAGCTACCGAGCCACGTGGCTAAATCTGGAGCGTCCATCAGGACGCGAATCTTGATGCAGGAGGCTCAGATCACGAGAAAATGTGTTTTTGTCATTTTGTGGGCGTGGTGAGATCTGAGCCGCTTCTCAACTTATGGTGAGAATCTTGGGATGATCTGACGGCTCATGGAGCTCGGCAGCGTTTTTTTCCAAATATGGAGGTCGATGCTCCAGTAGCTCGGTAAAATGCCTCGGTAGCTCGGCGCTTTGTGAGCTGCCGAACCACGTCGCTAAATTTGGAGCATCCATCAGAGCGCGAATCTTGATGCAGGAGGCACAGATCACGAGAAAATGTGTTTTTGTCATTTTGTGGGTGTGGCGAGATCTGAGCCGCTTATCAACTTATGGTGCGAATCTTGGGATGATCTGACGGCCCAAGGAGTTCGACGTCATTTTTCTCCAAATATGGAGGTCAGTGCCCCGGTAGCTCGGCAAAGTGCCTCGGTTGCTCGGCGCTTCGTGAGCTACCAGGCCACATGGCTAAATCTGGAGCGTCCATCAAGGCGTGAATCTTGATGCAGGGGGCTCAGATCACGAGAAAATGTGGTTTTGTCATTTTGTGGGCGTGTGAAAATCTGAACTATTGGCACGAATCTTGGGATGATCTGACGGCCCAAGGAGTTGGCGGCATTTTTCTCCAAATATGGAGGTCGGTGCCCCGGTAGCTTGGCAAAGTGCCTCGGTGGCTCGGTGCCTTGTAAGCTGCCGAACCACGTGGCTAAATCTAGAGTGTCCATCAGGGCACGAATCTTGATGCAGGGGGCTCAGATCATGAGAAAACGTGTTTTTGTCTTTTTGTAGGCGTGTCGAATTCTGAGCTGATCATCAACTTTCGGCGTGAATCTTGGGATGATCTGACGGCCCAAGGAGTTCGGCGGCATTTTTCTCCAAGTATGGAGGTCGGTGCCCCAGTAGCTCGGCAAAGTGCCTCAGTTGCTCGGTGCTTCGTGAGCCGTTGATCTACCTGCCCTTTTGTATTCTGTCGTTTAGTCTTCTTTAACGGGCTTGAGAGGGGCCCAATGCGTTAGAAGCCCAAGAGTTGCCTCTTTTCACTATAAGTCTTCACCCCCTTACCCTTTCTCTCATTCTTTCACTTTTCACTCTCAGAATTCACCTTTGCTCTCGAGTCGTTCTGCTAGCGGAGATTTTCGTCCAAGGGTGGTTGTGCTAGCTGTCGCGGCGTAGCAAGGTGATTTCCAGCGAGGTTATTCCGACCGAGTGCGTCACATCAAGGTTATTATATATATTTTCAATCGTGTGTATATATACTTTCGAGATGTCACGAGCATCCTCGGGTAGCGAGGCTTCTTCCTCGGGGGGTCGGAGTGAAGAGCAGTTGGTTCTCGAGGAAGGGGGAGAAGTGTTGAGTCGAGAGAGGGGGAAGGAGATAATAGGGTCATCCTCGGCCGAGGTGGTCTCTTCGCTCGTCAAGGAGAAGGGTAAGGAGGTGGCTCGGTAAGTGGTCGTCGAAATGGTGGTAGAGCCCGTAAGATGAGGAGGAGAAATGGCGGCAGCTGACGGTGATATCCGGCCGCGGGGGGATCAGGCAGTATATCGGTGAGCTGCTGGCCAAGGCCGTCTACGGACGCTCGAAAACATACGAAGAGAATGAATCGAGGGAGGTTACCGAGGTCGACGATATCCCCTCGGTTCTGACGGAGAGGGACTTGCTTCGGATTCGAAAGAGATTTTTCATTCCTCCGGAGTACACCTTGATCCTCCCCGGTCCCGGGGTGCGAGCGTGCATGGCATTCACGCCCAACACTTGCATCTTCGCCTATGATGCGCTGAATGTCGGACTACGCCTTCCCCTTCACCCCTTTGTTGCCGAGGTGCTTCGGTGGTATGGACTGAACCCGATCCAGTTCATGCCAAACATGTGGCGACATGTGCTCGGGTTTCTGCTCCAGAGCCGAACGGCGAAGGTGGAGCCTCAGCTCGTCGTCCTCAGGAGCTTGTACCGGATCAATCGGATGAGCAAGACCGAACACCGGTACTATCTGTCGCCACGGAAAGGCATCAAGTTGATAGAGAACCCAGACGCTATCAAGTCATGGAAGGGTAAGTTCTTCTTGATCCGAGCCCTTTCGACGTGGGACTTCCCGACCCGGTGGAAGGAGGACGTGCCGAAGTATGCAAAGGCCGAGCCAGTGTTGACTCCGGCAGAAGCAGAGGTTGCAGCAAAGCTGGTCGGCCTCCCGACCTTGAGCTGGAGGGACATGACAGAGGACGTGCTCCACGAGTCAGGCCTTAGTCCGATCGACCCGAGTACGCTCCGGAAATCTCTATTTCCTGGTTTACTTTCTGTTATGCATTGTATTTTCTTAACTTTATTTTCTACATTCGACAGAGGCTCCGAGCATGGACTTCAGGGCAATCATGGCCGAACGAAACAATGCCTCCGAAGCCAAGAAGAGGACAAGGACGAGTGCGGGGCCTTCGTCTGGTTGACCCACCAAGATTTCTTCTGCCGTGGTCGAGACCGTCGACCTGGCTTCTCCTCGGCGGTTGGCCTCGGCTGTTGGTCTTCCTCAGCTGACCCCGTCTGATCCTTCGGGCGAAGGCTTCTCCATCTTGGCGGCTTTGGCGCTCAAGGCCCCTCCCCTTACCAAGCAGGCCGAGGCCATTCTGACCGAGGGTCACAAAAAGCTATTCATCCCCGACTGGCGGGTGATGAACCACGACGGTTTCTTGGGGGACTCTGCTATGAGCATGCAGGCCCTTCGCCATCTCCCGACCCCAAAAGACTGAGCCGCGATGCCGGCAGGGACGACGGGCGACGATGCTCTAGAGATAGCTCGAGCAACCATGTCGGTAAGTTTTCTTAGTTGATTTCGATAACCTTTGAAACTTTTCTATGTTTTTGCTCAGCTTTCATTGCACTTTAATTGCTTCTTCTTGTAGATCACGTGCCACTTAAGCCACCTTCTCGAGCAATATGCCGAGCAGGAGAGGGAGTCGAAGGTCGCGTGCGACAAAGACCGAGCGGAGAGGGCGAGGGTCGTGAAGCAGTACGAGGCAGAGCAACGCCGTTCAGGTGCTTTGGCAGCACAGGTCACCGATTTGGAGGCGGCCTTGGCACACGCAATGGAGAAGGTCGCCTCGGAGGTGGCTAGGGCAGCCAAGGAGAACGCTGAGGCAAAGAGGGCCCTGGAGGCAGTAAGGCGGCAGAAGGATAAGGCCGTAGAGGCGGCAAGGCCAGAGATAGAGGCCGAGGCTAAGAAGCATATGATGGCGAACATGGAGCAGTCCTACGCCACCGTGCTCGAGCACGTCGAGGCTCGAGTCCTCGGCTTCGACAGGTCGGGATACGGGCTGTGGGGTCCGATCGGCGAGGAGGACCCCGAAGCCGAGCAAGAGGCCGAAGGAGAGGAGGGGGAAGAGCAACTAGGTGATGATGCTCCAGCCGATCCCAAGACCTTGGTGGTGGAGGGAAGGGGTGAAGAGGCTGTGGCCGACCCCCAAACCAGAGTGGCAGAGGAAGGGGAGACGTCCACCGAGGTTCCCATCACCGAGCTACCACCCAAGGTGGCCCCTTGATCTTTGTTGCCTTGTATTTTTTCTTCTCTTTTTTCATGTATTGCCTTGTAGCGGACTGGCCACCGCTTTTTTGTTATGAATGAAATTTTCCTTATTTTGACTAAGTGTTGGGGTCGATCTTGTTTTGGAGACATCTTGCTTTGAAAAAAAAATTCAAGTGCTGAAAAAAAATTTGCTTTGAAATTCAGCTGTGTTGAGCACCGCTCACTTTAAAATCTAGCTAAGTGTTGAGAACAACTCGCTTTGAGATCTAGCTAAATACTGAGAATGACTCGCTTTGAAATCTTGCTATGTGTTGCTCGAGCTTAGTGTTGTTGTGTTCTTTCAGATCGCCGAGTTGTGTCTAGCGGAGGCATCGCCGAACATGGTAGCGGCCGAGGTCTCTCATCTTCGAGCTAACTTAGGAGCGATGAAGTTGCCCTTTCTTGCAGTCGAGAGTGATTTATCAAGAGCGAGTTGGATCTAGATCATCTCAAGCTAATGCTGGCAAAGCATCTCTCCGAGTTGAAGCAACTAAAGAAACGAGCTCGAGATTTCCCTCCGGAAGGGGAGGTGGAGTCGCTTCGGTAGGCACTATTAGATGTCACGGCAGAGAGAGATGAACTGTTAGATGAGATTTACGACTTGACGATAGCAGAAGACGAGCTTTTGGCGGGGAGAGAAGAACTAACAGCAGCGATGGGCAAGTTGATGGCGGAGCAGGATGAGTTGTTAGCAACAATGATCAAGGTGACGGTGGAGGTTGACGAGCTGAAAAGGGTTATGGTCGACAAGAGCATCGAGGTTACTCATCTCTGTCGAATTATTGCCGACAGTCCTGGTGGTGCAGGCTCCGCTCGGCTTCCTCGCTTAAAGATAGCTATGAAGGATGACTCTCTGAAGGAACGAATCGTCGAACTCGAGGCGGAGGTCGCTCGCCTCAAACCCTAACCTAAACGGGTCAATGTCAGAAGCACGTCGTGTACTCGTGAAGAGAGCAAGAAAGGAATTTCCTTTTATGAGCTTGCGACTCGCATGCCCGTTGCTCGGCGAAGCCCCGGTGACGCACAAAGTGGGGTGGCTACTTCGTCAAGTGGCGCGTCCGTTGGAGCCACCGTCAGAGGCAGTACTGAAGATGCGTCTCAGTTTGCCGGTCTAGGGACGAGCTCCGAGGTTAGGTGTCGGCCATACAACGTTCGCCGTCCTTGGGTGTCTTTAAACTGGAACATCCCTACCCCGAGGAGGCGTTGAAAGAGTTGTCTGTGTTTTTGTTCTTTTTGTTCTCCTAGTTTTGTCCAAATCTTGTATCTTGTCATAAGTACGAGAAGTTTGTCTTGTAAATGGATTTGTCCCTCGATCTTTAATGCAATGATATTTGTTTTGCAAACTTGCACGTATTGTTGGCACTTGTTATTTGTTTGGCACACAGTTGGAGCGGGATCAAACCATGTGTTGGGCCCCAGGCTCGTGGTTTTGAGAGTGTTAATGGTTGTGTGATTGGTTCAAATGGCGAACCGCTTTTAACTCGCTTAAGGGCAAGTTTGGGAAGCAGAGTCGAGCCAAGTTTTGGACTCCGAACACGTCATTTGAGTAAGTTTCAATGGTTGTGGGAGCAGTTCCGAATGGCAAACCACTTCTAACTCGCTTAAGAGCAAAGTTTGCGAAGCAGAATCGAGCCAAATTTTGGATTCCGAACTCGTTGTTTGAGTAAGTTTCAACGGTTGTGGGAGTAGTTTCGAATGGCAAACCACTTCTAACTCGCTTAAGAGCAAGCTTGCGAAGCGGAATCGAGCCAAGTTTTGGACTCCGAACTCGTCGTTTGAGTAAGTTTCAACGGTTGTGGGAGCAGTTCCGAATGGTGAACCACTTCTAACTCGCTTAAGAGCGAGCTTGCGAAGCAGAATGAGCCACATTTTGGACTTCGAACTCGTCATTTGAGTAAGTTTCAGCGGTTGTGGGAGCAGTTCCGAATGGCGAACCACTTCTAACTCGCTTAAGAGCGAGCTTGCAAAGCAGAATCGAGCCAAGTTTTGGACTCCAAACTCGTCGTTTGAGTAAGTTTCAACGGTTGTGGGAGCAGTTCTGAATGGCGAACCACTTCTAACTTGCTTAAGAGCGAGCTTGCAAAGTGGAATCGAGCCAAGTTTTGGACTCCGAACTCGTTGTTTTTTGAAAACATAATTAGGGTTTTAAACAGAGAGTTAAAACGATCACAAAAGAATTATTATGTGAAAGAAGTTCTTTATTAATAATTGTTTAATCGACCGCTTCTAAGTTGCAGGCCATTATTACAATGGGAGAATAAAGAAACAAATACAAATAAAAAGAAGATAGGAATGGCCTAACATTTGATGGTACCAGGAGAGGCGTTCAAACACCCTCTTGGTACTTCAGTAAATGGTCGGCGTTCCATGTTCTTGGTATCTCGCCTTCGAGGTCTTCAAGACGATATGCTCCTGGCCGAACTACCTTGGAGACCTTGTATGGTCCTTCCAAATTCGGGGCTAGCTTGCTCTTTTGGCTGGGGAATGAGATGGCTAGCTTTCTGAGGACTAAGTCCCCCTCCTTGAGATCTGTGGGACTGACCCTTTTGTTTTAGGTCTGTTCGATTCTTCTCCGATAATTCTTTTGGCGAATCGAAGCTCTTTCGTGGAGCTCATCAATAAGGTCCAAATTGGCTCGAAGCTCCTTGGCGTTCTGCTCTTCATTATATGCAACTAGGCGAGGGGATGGCAAACCGACTTCTAAGGGGATTACAACCTCGGAACTGTAGGTGAGATTGAAGGGGACTCTCCTATGGGTGTCCTTTTTGTAGTGCGGTAGTTTCACAATACGTTAGGAAGTTGTTCTGCCCATAAGCCTTTGGCCGACTTATCTAGTCTCTTTTTGATGCCCGAGAGGATTTGCCTATTGGCATTTTCTACCTGACCATTGGATTGAAGGTGAGAGACAGAGGAGAACCACTGCTAAATGCCGAGATCTTCACATAAGGAGCGGAATGTTGCCCCCGTGAATTGTGTCTTGTTATCTGTTACCAAAACTCGAGGTATGCCAAACCTACAGATCACATTTTTCGAGAAAAAACTACTGCACTCTGTTCTCAGTAATAGTTACCAGCGGTTCAGCCTCGATCCATTTGGAGAAATAGTCGATTGCCACGACTAGGAACTTGAGCTGGCCTGGAGCTGGTGGGAACGAACCTAGCAAGTCCATCCCCCATTGTGAAGGAAATTGGACTCGAGAGAGATGTGAGTTGGGCTTGCGGTAGGCGGCGGATATTAGAGAATTGCTAACAGGGGCTGCATTGCCGGACATGTTGCTCGGCATCCTGAAGTAGGGTAGGCCAGAAGTACCCGTAGTTCAAGACTTTTCAGGCGAGGGACATTGATCTTGAATGGGCTCCGCCTATACCTTCGTGGAGTTCTTTCAAGGCATACAAGGCTTCTTCTGGAGAGAGACATCTTAAGTAGAGTCGGCCATCTACTTAGGTGTAAGAGCATTTGTACAAGATTCCCTCAATGAAGGTGTACCACTCTGCTCTTGTTCAGATTCGATAAGCTTCTTTAGGATCTTGGGAAAGGTTCCCGTCTTTGAGGAACTCAATCAAAGGCCTCATCCAATTATCCCTGAGTTGGACAGGTAGCGACTCCATCGAGTTGGGGGCTTCTTCTTCGATGCTGGGCCTTAGTAGAACTTCGATCAGGACGGTCTGCTCGAGACCTTGGAGAGAGTAAGAGGCTAGTTTTGAGAGGGCGTCTGCTTGGGCGTTCTCTTCTCTAAGGATCCGCTAGAGTTGGGCCTCTTCGAACGAAGCCATGAGACTTTGGACCTTGGCTAAGTACTTGGCCATTCGGTTGTCTCGCGCCTCGTATTCTCCTAAGACCTGTTTCACCACGAGCTGAGAGTCACTGAATATTCGGATACGCTACGCTCCTGCCTTGCGAGCTATGCCCAAGCCTGCTATTAGGGCTTCATACTCAGCTTCGTTGTTGGAAGCTTTGAAATTGATGCGGAGGGAGTATTAGAGAACGAAGTCATCTGGGCCTGCCAGAATAACTCCGGCTCTGCTCCCTTCAGCGCAAGAAGACCCATCTACATACACCGTCCAGATGGGTGGCCCATTTACTGCTTGACTTACTTCCGGGATTGTGCTTTCCACTATAAATTTAGCTAGGGCTTGAGCTTTGATAGTAGTCCGAGGCTGATAAGATATGTCGTGTTAACTTAGCTCGATTGACCACTTCATTAGACGTCTGGAGGTCTCAGGCTTATACAGTACCTGCTTGAGCGGCTGGTTAGTAAGGACGACCACCGAATGGGATTGAAAATAGGGGCGGAGCTTCCTGGCTGCCATAACCAAGGCGTAGGCTATCTTTTCCAATCTCGGATAGCGGAGCTCGGCATCTCTAAGAACCTTGCTGACATAGTAGATAGGCTTCTGTGCCTTGTCTTCTTCTCTTAGAGCTCGGGCTGCCTACTGATCGTTCGAGGAGGAGGTGACATCCATGGATCCCTCTGATCTCTGAGGGTGGTTCGAGTGAACTCCCTCAAGTATCCCCTCTAGATGAGGGCTTCGATCTCGTCTTTGAAGGTGCGACAATTATCGGTATAGTGCCCATTGTCCAAATGGAAGCAACAGAGAACCTCCGGTCCCTCTTCTTGTTGCTGTTAAGTCGGGGAGGGAGACAGACGATACCCTTGTCCTCGATCTCCAGGAGGATGGCCGACACGTTTTGTGTCAGCGTGTGTATCTCTCGAAACAGGGGACCAGCGGGGAGTGTTTCTGGGTGGACAGATCTTTCTGGGACTTCTTCATAGGTTCAGATTCTTCGGCCTTCCTCTTCCCTTTGCCAGGGGTTTCTTTCAGGACTTCGGGATGCAGGGCCTCCTCGGCCCAGATGTACATTTCGACCCTATTGAAAAGTTCGGAAAAGTCTAGGGACAGTTTCTTGGCCAAAGAAGCCTTCAACTGGCCATGGCGAACATTGTGCCGAAAGCACGTCAAGGAGACACTGGCATCGAGGGACGAAGCTGCCCTGGCTTCGGTTGTGAACCTTTGCACAAACTCTCGGAGGGGTTCTCCTTCCTTCTGCTCGAGTTCCAGAAGGGACGCGCTCGTCTTCTCGACCTTCCGGCTGGTCATAAAGTGAGTAAGAAAGTTTGCTTCGAGCTGGTCGAACGAGAAGACCAACCCAGGGGCGAGCTTTGAGAACCATTCTCGAGCCGGGCCATGCAGGGTGGTAGGGAAGGCATGGCATAAGAGAGGATCGGATGCGCTGTGAATCATCATGAGGGTTTTGAACCCTTCCATGTTATCGGCTGGATCACTCTCGCCATTGTAAGTCTCGAACTGAGGCATCCTAAAATTCTTGGGAATCTCAGCGTCTAGAATTTGGGGGGAGAACAGGGGTCGGCTTGGCTGATGCGCCCGACCGGTTTGTGGTCCTCCCTCGTTAATGCGGGCGAGGCGATTCTCCATCTCCTGAAGGCAGTGGAGGACAGGTTTGTTCTACCGAGGTGGCTGGGACGAACCGTGAGACTCGAGACCCCGACCTTCTTCGTGCCTTGGGTCGGCAGTTTGTTGTTCGAATCCGGGGCCGCCTCCGAGGGCTCGGAGGATCTCGAGCCTGAATCCTGGAACTCGGCTCTCATGACTGGAGCCTGTTCGCCCTGATCGGGCAGAGTTGAACCATCCCTGGGGGAGTGGCTACAGTGGTGTTCCCTGCTTCGAGATGGGAGATTACTATGAGTCGGAGTTGGGTTGGAAGGAGCCGCCCGGCTCCTTGATCGGTTGGGCTGGAGCCGCCCGGCTCCTTGGTCGGCTGGGCTGGAGCCGGCAGTTGATGGTATGCCGTAAGTCCCTGGCAAATGAGCGTGAGGCACTCAGACCCGGTCCCACCGTACCATTAGCTGGTGGTCAGCTAGAGCCCTGGGTGTTCACATGGCTGTGAGAGGGAGGGTCTGGATGGCGTCCAGCGGTGAAGGCTCTTCTGGCTTTGGGAGCCATGGATCCGAGCTTAGGATCGAGTTAGTCGCTTCCCACAGACGGTGCCAACCTGATGCTGCTTGTTTTCGGTGTGGGGGAAACAGGTGTGAGTTCTTGTAATTTGTGAAGCGGAAGGGATGGATCTCGACCTCGGCACGGGTCAGCTTCTTGAGGTCGGCTCAGAAGAGAGGCTGGAAGCTCAGACGGCCGAAGTACCTACAAAAGGCTTAGAAACAATAGGAGAAATCCCGGCGACAGGTCGTCCGACGATCTAGTCAATCACTGGGAAAGAGACTGAGCAACTATTGTTCTGATGGAGAAAGATTCATTACCTTTGAAAGTGATGAAGGGGTCTGGTATTTGTAGGCAGGGGTAAACAGGTATCAGACCCTAATGGGCCGGGTCGAACCCGTTTTCCTATGGGCCAGAATTGGCAGAAGGCCCGTCGGACCTGTTGACTTGATGATCTGGAATGAGCAAAATCTGAGATCTGACGGGCCTGATTGTTCCACGTCATCTATACTACATCAATATACATCAATATATATATATATATATATATATATATATAGAGAGAGAGAGAGAGAGAGAGAGAGAGAGAGTCCCCTTCCGTTGTGCACTCGAGTGCACTCAGCCTTCCTGCCTTCATATTGACGATCCGAACCGTTTAAATTGATCTACACATCTAAATTAGTCTAAATATGTAAAATCAAATCATTTGAAATTCATTTGCTTATCCATTATGTGACTATAAAAAACAACGATTTTCAGCCATACAATTTTGTAACACTTCAATGAATTGACAAATGAATTTCAAATGATTTGATTTTACATATTTAGACTAATTTAGATGTGTAGATCAATGTGAACGGTTCGGATCGCCAATATGAAGGCGAGAAGGCTGAGTGCACACGAGTGCATACGGAGGCCTAGTGCACAACGAAAGGGGACTATATATGTATATATATATATATATATATATAAAGCCAGGTCCACATGATTAGCAACAAATACACAATGTTAACTCAATATAGACACGGATATTATACAACTCAAGAAGAGAAATTAATCGCCATAGAACAAGAAGAAAAAAAAAACCAAAAGATGAAAGAACCAATAATGCACAAAAGCTAAAATGCAAAGAAACTGAATCAAAGCATATCTATAGTTGCCTCAAAACTAACCATCCATGAACACACCTGCATTTACTCTCATGAACATGTGAATGTCTAACTTGTATCACAATTCCCCGTGGATAATTTAAATGTTTTTCATTAAGACATACCAACAACAGCCTAACAAATATATACTCAAATTAATTGATCCTTTGGAAATTTCTCGCATAAACTTATCAATATTTGATTTGTATTTTCTTGGTGAATATTAAACAAAACATTATCCTAATATGCTACTTCAATAATTTCATATACCATGTCCTAATCTTTAGTGTTTAAATAGTTGTCATGTCCATATCTATCTAATCATAGAATGAAAGTGAAAGAATCAAACAACAAGATAAATCACATTATGAAATTTATCATATGTTACCTTGACCATAGCAAGCGCGCTATGTGTGAAGGCTTCCTCATCAAGATATTTTTATCATATGTTACCTTGACCATAGCAAGCGCGCTATGTGTGAAGGCTTCCTCATCAAGATATTTCTTTCTTTTCCGCTTTTGTACAACATGGAATCTCTCATGTTTTCCTATCCCTATCTCTATGGATGTATATGCTCGCAATGGGGCTGGTGGAGGTACAACACCACAGGCCCGGGCCCGGCCCCAACCTGCACCAACAAGCACCAAGTTTTGTTTCCCTCTTGGGCCTCCACCATGACTGACACCAACAACCGGTTGTCCAGCTGTGCCACCCCGCCCTCGGCCCTCTCCACCTCCTCCTTCATGTCCATAGTCGGCACCGGTAAAACCACCACCACTATCAAGGCTCTATCCATCCTCACCTCGTCCTCTGTTTTGCTTGACACCCCAAAGTTACTGCCATAATCCATGAAGACCTCCGAACAACAATATTTCAATCACGTATGTATTATTTTTTATGAGCAAAATTCTCTAAGAGTGAAAATAAAGATGTGGCATATGGATTTGGAAAGGATTAAAAAAAGTTATATAAAGGTTATAACCAGTAAATGACTTGATATTGCCAAAGGTTGAAGATTAGTAGAGATTATGTTTCAAAAAGGAAGGTTTAACCATGTTAGCGATTCTCTGAAACCAATTCTGAAAGAGGGTTGTTGGTGTATTCAAGATCAAGGAATTGGATTCCTGAGAATCTTAATTTTCATCCTCGCACTCACAGCATATTCCAGTAAATTCTCCAATCCGTGGACTGAACACCCTTACAATTAACACTATCCATTCAACTAACACTTCGGTTCATGCTCACATTTTCTTTGACTTTTCAAATAATAGATCGTATTGTTTTGATTAATTTTCTTTAATAGAACGTCCGTGCTGCTGTAGGTATGGTATTTCTCCTTGCTGGATTTCTACTTTCCTTTCCCAGCATGAGTTTAACATATTTATTGATTCTCTCCAATATCTCATCCTACCATTTTAACCTTTTTTATTTTTTTTATTTTTTTAAGACAACATGACTATATTAGGGCAACTAAAATATATAAGGTAGTCGTTAATCAAATAGCTGATGGTTTTTGTTCCTAGCATATAATGGATGATAATTGTCTGTTTGGTAGAACTAAACGATTCATGGAGCCAACTGAATGTGCACAGTTGCCGAAAGCTGTGGGTGTATCTTTTCCAAGATAGTTTTTAAATATTTTCTTACATCTTTCTTTACCCGTAAAAGAAGGATGAAGAATAGTAGATGATTAATATAATTTGGGGTTCAACCATTTATAGTGATATAATTTAATGAAACTGTAAAAAAAACGTAAATGAAATTATGACTTTCTTTTTTAAGTGAAAATGCAATGTGTGAGTAAGGAAGTTAATTTGGTGCCTCCTAGCATATAATAATTATGAATTTCGTATTAAGGTGAAATTTATCCAACAAAAAAGAAAAAAGAAAAAAAAGGTGATTTGTATTAGGATGTATTTTTGAAATCCTGATGATAAGTATTGATGCTGTTTTCACCCTTGGATTTAAGGTGATTAGCAACCGAAGCGAAGAAAAGGCTGGATAAAGAAAAGAGCTGTGGTTCACCGGTTCCACTGACGTCACTCTTAGATAGAGTAATTCAGTCAGCGCTTAAAGTGTGTGTGTGTTGGGGGGGGGGGGGGGCTGGTGGGGGTTGGGGTGGGGTTGGGCGCTTCCATAAGGCCCCATTGCCGGGGCATAAGCGTCCTCTTGCTATCTGTATGCAAGGCGGCATCATAGCCTTCCCTGACCAGGGTCGCTCCCACACCTATAGCGTTCATGATCGGCCTCCTCAACTGTGTATCGATCGAAAGGTAGGGCGGCAAGCCCCTAACTGACGAGAGATTTTACGTACAGTATGTCCCCCCTTGATTCCCGACATGCTATGATACCCTAGGGGTGTGTAGGAGCGAGTTGAGTCCGTATCACCGTGGAGCAATTGCACTCGACAATTCATCTAGGGACTTCACGGTCGCCAAAGAAGCCCTAAGAAGCGTCAAAAATTTCTGATGAGATCCATGGAGTTTTTCTGAGATATCAAGCACTAGCTCCCAGTGCCACTTCATAAAAAGCAATCATTGAGAAGATCGAAGAAAATGAAACACACACGGTGGTCATTATAGCGGTTCCTTCTGATCCTAGAAAATGTCCGAAAAAATCAGCTACTGAACTACTGATCAGAGGTAAAAAGACAATAAGTAGATACATAAGATCGAGTGTATTCATCAAACCAAAAAAACAGTCAATGAAAGAGTGACCTGTCATTGAGAAAGGAGCGACATGTCTAATGACTCAGTGATCGAAGTGAGGACAAAGAATCCATGTGTTAAGCATATAGCTAGCTTTCCTCCTTGAGCTAGGATGGCTCTTTCTCATGTATAGTCGACTCCACTCTTAGAGAAAACTTAGATTTTGTCTTTCTCTATGAGACACCAATGAATATGGAGATACACAATTCTTGTGAATGGAAAGGGCATACATACATTGAGTGAAGACTAAAGAATAGGAAATGCTAGTCCCACAAAGGATTACTAAAGGCAATCACTAGAACTAAACATGATTTGAATGATTCATCCGAGCTAACCTTGTCTGTGACTCGAGTTGTTGGAGTGGCGCTCCTCCCGGCTAAACTAATAGTCATTGTGCCTTGTGCTTTTTCTTTCCAAACTGTATATTGGCAGAATAATCAATTCCCGAAACTCTTCGGGATCTTGCTACGTCCCAATGTCTTTGACTTGATTAAGAGGTACTTTTGGTCTATCTATTTTTGAAATAGGTTCTAGTATGATGCTTCTAACCATTTTGTCATGATCTAGTTGAGATATCGATATGAGAGAGATCAAAGAAAAGGGGGTTCAAAAGCATGCACCTGATCTACATAGCCAAACCCAAAGAGGCAACTCTACCATTGTGACCCGAGTAAACTTTAAAGTGAACTACAGCCTGACAGCATGTGACCAAAACCAAAAATCCCCACCAGTTTCGGAAAAAAATTGAGCATACAAGTAGAGAAAGTGCTCAAGCAAAGGAAAAGCTAGAAAATTTTTCGTTCGCGTTCGAAGGTATTCAAGAAATAAGCCCCCAACGTCCAACACTGGATAAGCAAGTGTACGTCTCTTTCCCGCCACTAAATAAAGGGGATGAATGCATTCCGACCTGGAATATGGAAAGAAAAGCACATAAACGTCGCTCAGTCTGCGAGCTGGATTGCTTTCTTTTATATAAATAAATGATCTGAGGGGTTGGATGAAAACCTGGTAAGTATAAAGAAGAGTCATCATATGAGGCTTACTCATAGTTCACCATTGACGACGAAGACGATAAGTGTCAGATGGAAAAGTTTGAAAAATTTTATGGGACTGGGGATCCATAACAGCACCTAAACCCTTTCACAGGTGTGACAGCTCATAAATAAAGAGATGTTTAAACAGTTCCCCCTATCTCTAACCGAGCCTCCCTTAAGTTGGTACAACAATCTTCCCATTGCAGACGATTCATCTTCATCTATCTTCAAAAAGAATTTCCAGCCTTCCACTATGTGAAAGAAGAGCTTTTTCTCTCATATTCACTTCTATAGAATAGGTAGTTCGCTTAGCCTCAACAGAAGCCATAGATCTTGCTCGAAATGCTCCCAAGGTTCATCAGTCAGACTCCTCATTGGAAAAAGAATGGCTAAGGGTGGTCTATGATCATGGCTTTCAAGGAGGGAAGGGCCATTTTGACTAGAGCCATGGACTGATGGACCCAAAGTGAGTTTTTCCGCTCTTTCTTCAAGGCAACTAGCTACGAGGGAATCTTTCACTGCAGCACTTGTGCTATGGACCGACTTAGATCTCGACCTCAGTCGACTGGTTTTCACTTTGGCTATAGCAGAGAGAAGAGGCCCTTACCTCATTCGCAGCATGCTTCACAGCCCTCGGTCCTTAAATGGAGGTCTTCAAATGCTTGCATATTTAACTCTGCTTACAAATTGACATGAATCGAGGCTCCGATAGAACTTCTTATCCTCGCCTTACGAGCGAGCTTATAAACCAGCAAAGCAACAAAGACCGCCTACCTTGTACTGCACTCTCCAAGTATTCACATACTAACTTTGTGCAGCTAGAGATGTAGGCTAAAGATTGACTAAGAGAACTGGTACTTTATCCCCATCATCTGGGCACCGTTGCAATTGGGGCATAGCATAATAGGATAGCATCCTCCCTCTTTGCCTTCTAAACCCAATGGACATGAGTGATTCAAGGCCTTTCCCTTCGCCATGAGCTATGTCTACTTCTAAAGTCTGCGCTAGAGCATTTATTTGAACTAATTCTTTCTTCATTAATATGCAATGACTCAAGAGAATCCCTTCTAAGCTTCACTAGGTTAACTCCTATTTGTGAACGAGAAAAGAAAATCCTAGGCTTAACTATCGTGCGCATTATGGTTCTATATGAAGAGAAGATGGTCAAGCGAGAAGATGTTGAAGCATCGCAGCGAGAGGAAGAACAGGCAGGAGAAACAACAAACAACAATTGACAACCAACTGTGTTTGGATGCAGTCAATTGCTCTAGCTCTCTGACTTGAGTTGATCCTATTGCAGTCGACTGCACTTGGGGGTAGTCGACCGGTGGTGGCTGAAGACTGCACACGGGTCAGGTCTGGGTGATCTGCTTAAATCTCATCTTCAACTATGTTAGATCGTATGACTCCTATTGTGTAGCATTCTTGTCACGCCCCGCTTTCCAAAAAGGAATGCGGAATACGGATACAAGACAAAGTCCAGCGAATTATTTTTACCATTCATGAGCTGTAAGGATCTTTACAACAATACACAAGAAAAAATAAGAAATAAACAGGGAATAATCAACCACGCATGCATGAATAAATTCTTAAATCAACAAAAGAGACTTGAAACAAAATACTTAATTTCAAATAAATCAGATCTGGACACAACAAGTAATAAGTTCTGTGACAAAAATGCCCAATACAAGATCCAAGTAGCAATAAATACAATTTATTCAAAACAGGAAATAAACTCAAGCAGGAACTCTAGCCAAGCCTAGAACATTTGGTCACTTACTCCCTCGGGCAGCTGATTACCGAAATCTGTACATTTGACAATTTACAGGAAAAGGAAAACAGAAAATAATACGTCCGTCAGTGCAAGTTACGGACCGCATGTAGTGCAGGCAACAAGTACGGAAAACAGATAAGGAAAATACAGAGTAGCAACAAGAAGCAAATACTGAAGTAAGCATGGAAGGAATGTGATAGCAAAATAAGGCAACTAACTTTTAAACCAAGAAACAGAATCCAGTGACAGGATTAGATAACAGGGTACAGGTGACATGTAACAGGTATCAAGTAGCATGCAAGCAGGTAAACAAGTATCAGGTATCAGGTAGCATGTACAGGTAAACATGTGACAGGTATCAAGTAGCATGTATAAGTAAACATGTAACAGGAATGTGCAAGTGATCGGGTATTCTCAAGCCTTTCATTTAGTCCTATCTAGGTAGCACTTCATGCATCCCAAATTTTATCACATGGTTGCTATATTCAAACAAGTTGCGTTTAGATTTCATAGTGGATTATATAGGGCCGTACTCAGGTATCAGGTAAACAGGTAAACAGGTAAACAGGATCATATATCATGTAATCAGATAATCATATAACAAGTAATCAGGTATCAAGTAGGACCTACGGGTCCCCTTCGAAGTACACCTTCCTATAGGGAAGTATGTAACCAGGTAATTAGGAAAACAGGTAATCAGGATCATGTATCATGTAATCATGTAACATGTAACAGGTGGGAAACACGGGCCCTCTTCTAAGTACACATTTCTGTATTTTCCACTACTAGATCTTTCCCTTAACCCGGCTTGATTACTTGTCATTATTATTATAGCAGGCATATTGTAACTACCATTTCCAGTATTTTTATTTTTCCCTTTTTTGTAATATTTTATTTGTAATTGAATAAAATAGTCTATATTTTCTTTCTTTATTATTTTTTTCATAATTTGTTCATGAAATTTTCCGTTCATCTTGTTGAGCTGTTCTTATTGATTCTAATTTTCTTCTATTTAATTGTGGGTATTTTTATTTATACCCTATTATTTTTAACCCATCCCGTATTGAACCCTAAAACCCAATTTCAATTGTTCTTGACCGAAAACCCTATTATTGGATCCTAAACCACTAACCCTATATTCTAATTGTACCCTACAAATACAACTCTACTGCTAACCCTAAAAATTGCACAATTTGAAACCTTAGAGCCGCTTATTCTCTCTCCTCCATCCTCTCTCCTCCCATTCTCTCACTCCTGATCAATTTTCCCGCCCAAACTCCACATCCTTCTTCTCTGGCCAAACTCCGGCCACCTCCGGCACCCCCCCCCCCCCTCGTCGCCCAACTTCCATCGACTCCCCTGTCGACGCCAGCGTCACCACAACACCACCTCTTCTCGCTTATGCCATGTTTCTAATCGAAAGCCACAGAACCCCCAATCCCGATGCCACCCCTCCCTTCCGATCAGCGACCACCACAGCAATGCCCTTCCCCCGTCGCATCGCCACCTGCGATGCCGGCGACCCCTTGCCCTCTTGCTGTTGTGGCTGATCTCGTTGCTACCGTGCTCTGTCTCTACTCTTGCTGTTATTGCTTTTGGGTTCTGTTTTGCACGTATATTGCACGTGCTATCCTGTGGATTCGTGTGTTCATAGGTTCGTTGCTTCGAGATCCTAATCCCGTTATTCTTGGTATTCGTTTTCGTCTAACGCAAGTCACTATCCTCTTGAATTGTTAATTGTATTAAATTCAAGTTTTGTTGAAACTCTTACAAGTAGATCCCTTCGTTTATCGTATTATACATTGTTCATCTCTTTCGTTGGGTCTATTGAGGTATTACACAAGCTAACCCCAATATTCTTGACATCGTGCCACTTTTGACTCAAAAGATTGAATCTTTCATGTATGCATATAGAATTAATAATAGGGTTGTTCATATAATTATCACATAAATAAATTATTGTAGGGAGAATTTCTAGGTTGTATGTTGTTTGATCGATTGATGGTTGATTGATGATAAATTGATGTATGTGTTCTTAATCTTATTTACCATGTTTTTCTACCCTTCATGCTGATTGAGAAGTTTATCAACTAGTAGAATTGATGCCCATCATGTTTAATTTTTCATGAAAACTACCCAAAACCTATACTTGCTAGCTGTATGTTGACGGCTATTTTCGACCCAGTAAATGATCTCAAAATAAATTACTCTCTGAATAACAATTGTAGCATTATATTTCTAGATTCCAGAACATCTTAAATTTCTAAATTCCGAGTTGTGTAGCAAAAGTTTTACCCGTTTTACTACAGCCATGTTTTTACTTTCAGATTTTCAAATTCTTGTACGTTTCATATTTAAACAGTAAAAAGGCTAATCAAATGATAAAATTTTACTCTAAAAATTTTCAGATTGTTGCTTAACATGTTTAGGAGTCCAGAAATATTTTTAATGAATTTATTATTGAGTTTTTGCTGATTCTAAAAATAAAATAACATGATGTCAATTTTCTGCCTGAACATGAAATCTGTAAAGAACAATGTGTTTGACCTAGCTACTATTGTCGGATTATGAACTTTAAATATGCGCTGGAACCGTGTGGAAGTCTAGTTTCTAGAATTTCTGACAGATTCAGTTTTTGATTTCTGAAATAGCAGGAAACTATATTTTTGTACAGACTACTCATGCTGTCCAGAATTTTATAATCCAGATTTTAATAGATTAATTATTCCTATATCGTACTATTGCATGAATTAATGTATGTATGTTGTATTACATGATCCCAACGAGTTATTTTTATCATTCTAATTGTCTTATTTTATGTTACCATCCAATTGTTCTCCTATTGATACTATTGTTCATCTCATGTCTTAAATTGCATATTCTAGTGTTGCATTGATAAATAATTAATAAGTCGGGGTTTAAGGGATTTATTATAGTAGTTGATGATGTAACACCCTGCAAAATAAAATGATTTATTTTACAATATTAAATAATATTAAATTGGTAAAGTTGACTATTTTGACTATTTTCTTGAAATTGGAATTCTGCACGTGCAACATACGTGCAAGGTTAGAAAATTTTAAATTCTTAAAATTTTATGGTTAATGATTGATGTTTCTCGTTTATTTATGATATTTTAATTTTCAAATTTATTTGAATTTATTTGATTATTTTACGAATTTGTCAATTTTACACGTGCAAAACACGTGTAAATATTTTTGGGTGCAAATCTCCACTTTTAAATTTCTAAAAAAATTCTCCTATTTATAATTAATTATATCCTAATTTTTGGGATTTTTCTAAATAAAGAAACTATTTTTAAAAATACTTCGAAAGAGACGGGTTTTTATGTAAAAGGTTGATTATATCTCAAAAAAATAATGAAAATTCGTTTTTGCTACTTATTGGGCTGGAAAAGATTATTATTAAAGATAAAATTGATTTAAAATATATTTAGAGTTTATTTTGTAAAGATTTAAACAAATATGATATTTTTGCAAATATGGAATTTAAATGGATCTTGTGCAAATATTTTCTTGGAAAGTAAAAGTCAGGAATTTTTATTTGAAAAACCTATTATTTATTAGTAGGTATTATTTTTGAATTTTCTGGATTTTTTTGTTATTTATTTGGCCTATTTGAAAATATTACAAAGATAGGGACTTTTGTGCAAAATTACCACTTTGAGTACAAATCCGAAATTTTTAATTTCTGGGCTATGCTTGATGGTTGGATAACTCAGTAGTAAAGGGATTTGGTTTTATTTTAATCTATTTAACTTATTTAACTACTTTATTAAAGAAATGTTTATATATGTAAAGTAATAATTTGTTAAGGGATGTTTCCATAAACTTGTAAAATCCGAAAAACTCTAGATTTCGGCCTATATTATGGCCACTACAGCCATCCCTCTTCTCTGTAAAAATAAGATATATTTTTACTATTAATTTCTTGGAGTTTCGAAGCGATGATCTTGGATTTGCAAAAGAAGGACTTTTTCTTATTCTTTATTAATTCAGTTGATTTCTTCATTGAGGTGAGTGACATATGTTTGTTTTCTAATTATGCTAAGCATGTTGTATGTGATGATTTATCTATTAGAAACCATGTTAGGGATTGTATGAAGATATAATAAATTTTGATGAGTAGATAAACTAAAAATTGAATCTTTTCATGAAACTATGCTATGAATGATTAAAATTATATGTAGATGACTTGAGATTTGTTAAAGAACCTAATAGAATTCATGGATAGGTTGTTTTCCTTCATAACTTGTTGTTTGATTGTTATAATAAGAATATAGGTTGATTATTGCATAAAAGTGAACAAAAGCTTAACCTTACTGTGTAATACTTTGTTTTGATATTTGGAAAGAGTAAAACTTGATTATATACTTGTTATAATTGAATATATTCATGAGTAAACTATTATAATTAGTGGGGTATGGGTATAACAAGTTGTAAAGGGAGTTTTTGTATTAAAAAGATCAAGTTTTGAAGTGGATTTGAGTAATGGAAATTCGGATCTGTGTGTGTTCAGCCAAAATTTGGTTTTTGTGATTTTTGTGAAGTTTTCGATGGGATTTGAGTTGTTTTGATACTGAGTTGTTTTGAATATGGTACTTTTCCTATTTGGTGAATTTTGATACTATATCTAATGTGGGAACACTTATATATATATATATAGAGAGAGAGAAAGAGTTAAGGTCCTGTTTGTTTTGGTATTCTGAGTTACATATTCTGAATATGTAACTCAGAATACCCGTTTGTTTTGAGCGTATTCTGAGTTCCATATTCAGAATATTGATATCCCTTCAATTCGATATTCCCAACCACACTCACGGGCTCTCTCTCTCACGACCTCTCTCTCTCTCTCCTCACTCCCCAGATCTGGCTATACCTTCAGTCGTCTTCTACCTTCAGATCTCTTCCAAACAGTGTCTCCCCAACCCATCTCTTCTCTCTTCTCACTCAGATGCTCTCTCTCTCTTCTCACCCACGAGAGCTCGTCGACTCCGTTGTCGCCCCCCTCCTTTGAAGATCCCAGATCTGATCTCTTTTCCCCCCGGCCCCCCCCACCCCAAATCCACGATTTCCCGAACGATTCCACTGTGAAATCGAACGGAAACGTGTGAGAGCACCGCCGGCGACTTCGCTACCTCACTGTTTGTTGCGGTCGACTTGGTGAGGGGTTGAGGGGTTTTGATAGGGGTTAATGGTTTGCACTACCCGTGCTGCCTATCGGAGAAAAGCTAGGGATCGAAGGGCAAAGAGAATCAAAGCACTACGCAAGGTTGAATCCTGTGCTGACAATTTCTTCCTTCTCCAAATCCAATCTAAGGTATGAAGACAGCGATTGTACTATTTATTTGGTTGTTTTTCTTTACCAATTTACTGTGCTTTTTAATTGCATTTGGTACCGGAAATTATTTCGGATCAAGGTGCACACTGCACACAAACTAGCCGAATTCAATGTTGAGATTTTTTAGGGTGTAATCGGTTGCTACTTGCAAACTAGGGTTACCCGATCAGTTATTAAACTAATTGAAAGAATGTGGCAATTTTTTTTTTTTTTGTGATGTTTGTTCATACTAGATGAGTAATGCGGGTAGGGGAAAGGGGAAGGCAGTGGAGGAGGATTATGGGCTGTGGACTTCCGGTATTACAGAATATTTTATCCACTTTATGGAGGGTGCAGTTGACAGTGGTTTGTTAAAAAGCACCTCATTCGATGGTAAAACCTGGAGTAATTTTGAGCAAACAATGAATTTTGCGACTGGGCGTTCATTCTCGGTGAAACAACTGAGGTCGAAGTATGGACGACTTAAATCAGAATGGAGGGTGTTTCACAATATGAGGAAACAGAGCGGTTTCGGTTGGGATGAAGCCAACCAAACCGTTACCTGTGAGGCTCCGGTTTGGGAACAATATGTTAAGGTTAATATATATAATCTCAAACTTTGATTTTTGGTTGTGAATCCTTTTTATTATACTTAATCATTTATCTAATACTTGCATAGTAACAACATATTCTGTGAATAGATGCATCCTGCTGCAGAAAAATACCAAAATAAGGGGTTGCCACATTATGATGCATTGACCAAAATATTCGAGGAATCTGTAGCCCAGGGCAATGTGGCAAGGGCCTCCACACAAGGGGGGTTCGAGGATGTGGAGGCGCGGCGGATGAACTTTCAGTTTGGCCACTCCCATCAATCACACGTAAATGTGATTGATGAGTCTGATGATGTCCCAATGGGTACGGGGTCCGGTTCACGCAAAAGAAAATCTACTGCATCAAGTGGCCGCGAATCAATGTTGTCAAAGATGTCGGAATATCTTGATGCGTGTAAGCAAGCTCAAGAGGAAAAAAAAGGCAGGTACATGAATAAAAATGAAGTGGAAAGTGCTCCCTCGGTTAACCCTGCTTTGGCCGAACAGGATCAATGCCAAGATATAATAGAATCGATGACAGGGCTTGATCCAATTGTAGCCGTAAAAGCTTCAACCTTCCTGTTTCAAAATCCGAACATTGCTCATGGTTTCATCCGTATGTCTCGAGAGCGGCAGGAGTCGGCGGTGCGTTATTATGCCAGCCTATAGTAATCCCATTCAGCGTAATGGGTTGAACAAATCATGTTGTAGAACTTTTCTTAAGATTATTTCCATATTTGTTTGAGGTTGATTGTAATATGACGACTTTTAGGATGAACAAATATCTTACATAATTTAATTTAAATTTGTAATGATATATTTTAAATTTAATTCCTGGAATAGATCTGCTAGTAGTAGTATACCTTGTTATCTTAATTCAATTGCACAGGCTTGTGGAATCCTGCCATCTCTCAATATGTTGTTTTGTGATTCCGTAAATCTCGTTACATACATTCGTATTATTAATAGTGTGTGCACTTGATATTGGAATGCCCCAAACTGATTTCTATCTTCTTCTTTATAGTGAGTTACTACTGCAAGTGCATCCTCTGTTATGGATACTTCTTCATCCAGTAGTGACGAGGTCGAAGAGGTGATGACTGCAGTCTTGATAGCTGACTATTTATGTGAAGAACTTGACCGTACAAGGTCCACTAATAAAAAGCAAACGGGACGTGAATATTTGGAAAATATGTTAGCGGGTTCCTAGGCCGACTTTCATGGAATATTCCGTATGAACCAAGATTGTTTTATGACCTTGTGTGCTTTCCTACGAGAAGGGAACTTCTGCGAGGAAACAGCGGAGTCTTCAAGTCATAAGCGACTTACTTTCGAGGAAAGCGTGGCTATTTTCCTGTTTATTGTTGGTCATAGTGCAAGAATGCGAGTAGCACGTACTACGTTTAACCACTCAACCCAAACAATCCAAAAGCACTTTAATATTGTATTGAAAGCTCTGGCAAAAGCAGCACCATCCCTTATCAAACCTCCTGATTATACATACGTACATCACAGAATCAGGGGATCAGAGAACTTTTACCCGTGGTTTCAGGTAATACGTCACCCTGATCGCATCATGTATGATTAAATTTTTTTCCTAGTTTGGATTTGTGATATCTATTATTCGAATTATTAATCTGCAGGGAGCTATTGGTGCTGCTGATGGGACGTTAATAAAAGCTACAGTTCCCGCTAGCCGAAGCAACGCTTGTCGCTCTCGTAAGGGTATTGTAAGTCAAAATGTATTGGCAGCATGTGATTTTAACATGATGTTCACATTTATTTACGCGGGATGGGAAGGCAGTGCCAACGACTCCCGTGTAATGCATACTGCATTAGCACAAAAACTTTTGCCAATCCCACCGAACGAGAGGTACTACTTAGTGGATTGTGGTTATACCAATATGCCCGGTTTTTTGGCACCGTACCGTGGTGAGCCATACCACTTACAGGACTTTCAAGGGGCCAACCATGCACCAACCCAACCTAGACAACTATTTAACAAACAACATGCTAGGTTAAGGAATGTGATTGAGAGAACGTTCGGTGTATTCAAGAAGAGGTTTACCATCTTCGAGAACATGCCAAACTATTATTATACCAGACAAGTTATGATGGTCACAGCCTGTTGTGCACTTCATAATTTTATATGCCTGCACTCACGAAACGATGCATTTTTAGTGGAACTCGGTGGCGAACAAATAGTACATCACCAACACACCGAAGATGCAGCATCCACATCGCAAGATTTGGATTTATCATCTTCCCAATTGAGACATATGAATAGCAAAAGAGATGAAATCGCCCTAGCAATGTGGAATGCTATACAGTAATGTATTTTGAATGTACACATTTTTAGCATATCCATTTCTCGAATTGTTTCGTAGCTGGAATGCAAGGCATTGATGTCATTTGGATATGTTTGTATCATTGCAATATTACTATTATAAATAATCAGCATGCAGATCTTCCTTTCAGCTTTTTATTCATTTTTTTGAGATGTTGTCTTTACCAATCACTTCATTGTTGTACAGGTGTTGCACATTATTCTCCCTCGTAGGTTTTGAGTTATGATGAGATGGATTTTGTTTCTGAGGTTGCACACTATGAATCATTTATTGAATGATTTGTAGGAGTGACTGGTGATGAATTTATCCTAACTGAGCTTTATTTTTTCTCGTTGGTTTTGAGTTATGATGAGATGGATTACGTTTCTGAAGTTGCACACTATGAACCGTTTATATAATGCTTTGTAGAAGTGACTTGTGATGAATTAATCCTATCTGAGCTTTATTTTTCCTTGTTGGTTTTGAGTGATGATGAGATGGATTAACTTTCTGAAGTTGCACACTATGAGTATCATTTATATAATGCTTCGTAGGAGCGACTTGTGATGAATTAATCCTAACTGAGCTTTATTTATCCTCTTTGGTTTTGAGTGATGATGAGATGGATTTTGTTTCTGAAGTTGCACACTATGAATCATTTATATAATGCTTTGTAGGAGTGACTTGTGATGAATTAATCCTAACTGAGCTTTATTTATCCTCTTTGGTTTTGAGTGATGATGAGATGGATTATGTTTCTGAAGTTGCACACTATGAGTATCATTTATATAATGCTTTGTAGGAGTGACTTGTGATGAATTAATCCTAACTGAGCTTTATTTATCCTCCTTGGTTTTGAGTGATGATGAGATGGATTACGTTTCTGAAGTTGCACACTATGAATCATTTATATAGTGCTTTGTAGAAGTGACTTGTGATGAATTAATCCTAAATGAGCGTTATTTTTCCACGTTGGTTTTGAGTGATGATGAGATGGATTATGTTTCTGAACTTGCACACTATGAATCTTATGTTCATATGTGCCAAAAGTGTGAGTTATGCCGGCCTTAATGGACCATATTATACTGCATCCACAACAAGGAGAATGGGTGGCGATGGAGTAAGTTTATTTTACTGTTAAAGTTACCTCCTACAATATCTCAGATTGGTTATAATTATTGTTCTTTGGTAGGTTGTGATGGGAGAGAGCAAGGAATTAGTTACTAATAAAGTATGTCTCTGCAATCTGGCTACTTTGTGTCACTATAACAGAACAATTGTTATAGTAATCCTGGGCTGTGATGTACCAGGTTTGATATGCATATCTTTGAATTCCTGATATATACAGATACTGTATGTTTCTTTGGCTGTTCATGGTTTATGGATACTGATAAATATCTTTGGCTGCTCATGGTTTCAAACAATTGTCTCTGGAGTCAATTTGAATTGTCTTGAATCCTTGATCATTACAAACATCCCGGGTTTATTCCAGGTTGATTAATGTTGGCCATTGTTTATCCTAAGAATATCTTGCTTCTATCCTGAGATTGAGTTTAAATCCTGGGCTGTGATGTACCAGGTATGATATGCTGAGCTTTGAATTCCTGATATGCACAGATACTGTCTTTTTCTATGGCTGTTCATGGTTTACGGATACTGAGAAATATCTTTGGCTGCTCATGGTTTCAAACAATTGTTTCTGGAGTCAATTTGAATTGTCTTGAATCCTTGATCATTGGTTATGATGATACCCACACTGATCATACTTCAGACCTTAAAAACAATTGAAGCACATTAGTTCTTAAATCCTGGGCTGTGATGTACCAGGTATGATATGCTGAGCTTTGAATTCCTGATATGTACAGATACTGTCTGTTTCTTTGGCTGTTCATGGTTTACGGATACTGAGAAATATCTTTGGCTGCTCATGGTTTCAAACAATTGTTTCTGGAGTCAATTTGAATTGTCTTGAATCCTTGATCATTGGTTATGATGATACCCACACTGATCATACTTCAGACCTTAAAAACAATTGAAGCACATTAGTTCTTAAATCCTGGGCTGTGATGTACCAGGTATGATATGCTGAGCTTTGAATTCCTGATATGTACAGATACTATCTGTTTCTTTGGCTGTTCATGGTTTACGGATACTGAGAGAAATATCTTTGGCTGCTCATGGTTTCAAACAATTGTTTCTGGAGTCAATTTGAATTGTCTTGAATCCTTGATCATTGGTAATATCCTGAGTTTATTCCAGCTTTACTTTTTTTTGGCCTTTGTTTATCCAAAGAATATCCTGAGTTTATCCTGAGAATGAGTTTATCCTGAGTTTATTTTGGAAACACTATTCTGAATGCTGATACCCCCACGTTGGTTTTGCCACAAAAAAACATGACTTAGGATAAGAACATATCAGATCCTCCCCAAAACCATAAAAACAACATAATTGCCGAGGTAAAAAAATAGTCACAGTCTCAGATTCATAGTGCTCATTCATAAAAACTCCATACTAGAGCTGCATTTTTGACAATGCCACGCCCACTAGTACAAAGCAATGCTCTTGAAAATCCGTTCATCATCGACTGTAACGACATCATCTTCGTTATGTTTGTAAAACAAATTTGTTTACTTATACTGTTCTTGAAGTATTCCGAATAGTTTTTCCAAAAAACCACCTAAAACAAAGGCCAAGGCCTGTTTGTTTTGATATTGAGGGTACCATATTCTGCATATTCTATTCAGAATAGGCGTTTGTTTATACCACATTCTGAAAACAGTATTGTGAATATTGATATCCCTTGAATTCGATATTCTCAACCCTACTCGCGAGCTCTCTCTCTCTTCCAAACAGTGTCTCCCCAACCCATCTCTCCCCTCTTCTCACTCAGATGCTCTCTTTATTCTCAACTCAGGATTAACTCATTCTCAGGATAAACTCAGGATATTCTCAGGATAAACAAAGGCCCAGAAAAATAATATGGAACTCAGGATATTTGTAATGATCAAGGATTCAAGACAATTCAAATTGACTCCAGAAACAATTGTTTGAAACCATGAGCAGCCAAAGATATTTCTCAGTATTCGTAAACCATGAACAACCATAGAAACAGACAGTATCTGTGCATATCAGGAATTCAAAGCTCAGCATATCAAACCTGGTACATCACAGCCCAGGATTTAAGAACTAATGTGCATCAATTGTTTTTAAGGTGTGAAGTATGATCAGTGTGGGTATCATCATAACCAATGATCAAGGATTCAAGACAATTCAAATTGACTCCAGAAACAATTGTTTGAAACCATGAGCAGCCAAAGATATTTCTCAGTATCCGTAAACCATGAACAGCCATAGAAACAGACAGTATCTGTGCATATCAGGAATTCAAAGCTCAGCATATCAAACCTGGTACATCACAGCCCAGGATTTAAGAACTAATGTGCATCAATTGTTTTTAAGGTGTGAAGTATGATCAGTGTGGGTATCATCATAACCAATGATCAAGGATTCAAGACAATTCAAATTGACTCCAGAAACAATTGTTTGAAACCATGAGCAGCCAAAGATATTTCTCAGTATCCGTAAACCATGAACAGCCATAGAAACAGACAGTATCTGTGCATATCAGGAATTCAAAGCTCAGCATATCAAACCTGGTACATCACAGCCCAGGATTTAAGAACTAATGTGCATCAATTGTTTTTAAGGTGTGAAGTATGATCAGTGTGGGTATCATCATAACCAATGATCAAGGATTCAAGACAATTCAAATTGACTCCAGAAATAATTGTTTGAAACCATGAGCAGCCAAAGATATTTCTCTCAGTATCCGTAAACCATGAACAGCCAAAGAAACAGACAGTATCTGTACATATCAGGAATTCAAAGCTCAGCATATCATACCTGGTACATCACAGCCCAGGATTTAAGAACTAATGTGCTTCAATTGTTTTTAAGGTCTGAAGTATGATCAGTGTGGGTATCATCATAACCAATGATCAAGGATTCAAGACAATTCAAATTGACTCCAGAAACAATTGTTTGAAACCATGAGCAGCCAAAGATATTTCTCAGTATCCGTAAACCATGAACAGCCAAAGAAACAGACAGTATCTGTACATATCAGGAATTCAAAGCTCAGCATATCATACCTGGTACATCACAGCCCAGGATTTAAGAACTAATGTGCTTCAATTGTTTTTAAGGTCTGAAGTATGATCAGTGTGGGTATCATCATAACTAATGATCAAGGATTCAAGACAATTCAAATTGACTCCAGAAACAATTGTTTGAAACCATGAGCAGCCAAAGATATTTCTCAGTATCCGTAAACCATGAACAGCCATAGAAAAAGACAGTATCTGTGCATATCAGGAATTCAAAGCTCAGCATATCATACCTGGTACATCACAGCCCAGGATTTAAACTCAATCTCAGGATAGAAGCAGGATATTCTTAGGATAAACAATGGCCAACATTAATCAACCTGGAATAAACCCGGGATGTTTGTAATGATCAAGGATTCAAGACAATTCAAATTGACTCCAGAGACAATTGTTTGAAACCATGAGCAGCCAAAGATATTTATCAGTATCCATAAACCATGAACAGCCAAAGAAACATACAGTATCTGTATATATCAGGAATTCAAAGATATGCATATCAAACCTGGTACATCACAGCCCAGGATTACTATAACAATTGTTCTGTTATAGTGACACAAAGTAGCTAGATTGCAGAGACATACTTTATTAGTAACTAATTCCTTGCTCTCTCCCATCACAACCTACCAAAGAACAATAATTATAACCAATCTGAGATATTGTAGGAGGTAACTTTGACAGTAAAATAAACTTACTCCATCGCCACCCATTCTCCTTGTTGTGGATGCAGTATAATATGGTCCATTAAGGCCGGCATAACTCACACTTTGGGCACATATGAACATAAGATTCATAGTGTGCAAGTTCAGAAACATAATCCATCTCATCATCACTCAAAACCAACGTGGAAAAATAAAGCTCATTTAGGATTAATTCATCACAAGTCACTTCTACAAAGCACTATATAAATGATTCATAGTGTGCAACTTCAGAAACGTAATCCATCTCATCATCACTCAAAACCAAGGAGGATAAATAAAGCTCAGTTAGGATTAATTCATCACAAGTCACTCCTACAAAGCATTATATAAATGATACTCATAGTGTGCAACTTCAGAAACATAATCCATCTCATCATCACTCAAAACCAAAGAGGATAAATAAAGCTCAGTTAGGATTAATTCATCACAAGTCACTCCTACAAAGCATTATATAAATGATTCATAGTGTGCAACTTCAGAAACATAATCCATCTCATCATCACTCAAAACCAAAGAGGATAAATAAAGCTCAGTTAGGATTAATTCATCACAAGTCGCTCCTACGAAGCATTATATAAATGATACTCATAGTGTGCAACTTCAGAAAGTTAATCCATCTCATCATCACTCAAAACCAACGAGGAAAAATAAAGCTCAGATAGGATTAATTCATCACAAGTATAAGTAAACAAATTTGTTTTAGGTGGTTTTTTGGAAAAACTATTCGGAATACTTCAAGAACAGCATAAGTAAACAAATTTGTTTTACAAACATAACGAAGATGATATCGTTACAGTCGATGATGAACGGATTTTCAAGAGCATTGCTTTGTACTAGTGGGCGTGGCATTGTCAAAAATGCAGCTCTAGTATGGAGTTTTTATGAATGAGCACTATGAATCTGAGACTGTGACTATTTTTTTACCTCGGCAATTATGTTGTTTTTATGGTTTTGGGGAGGATCTGATATGTTCTTATCCTAAGTCATGTTTTTTTGTGGCAAAACCAACGTGGGGGTATCAGCATTCAGAATAGTGTTTCCAAAATAAACTCAGGATAAACTCATTCTCAGGATAAACTCAAGATATTCTTTGGATAAACAAAGGCCAAAAAAAAGTAAAGCTGGAATAAACTCAGGATATTACCAATGATCAAGGATTCAAGACAATTCAAATTGACTCCAGAAACAATTGTTTGAAACCATGAGCAGCCAAAGATATTTCTCTCAGTATCCGTTAACCATGAACAGCCAAAGAAACAGACAGTATCTGTACATATCAGGAATTCAAAGCTCAGCATATCATACCTGGTACATCACAGCCCAGGATTTAAGAACTAATGTGCTTCAATTGTTTTTAAGGTCTGAAGTATGATCAGTGTGGGTATCATCATAACCAATTCTCAGAAAAGCAATATTAGATACAATATTAGATGCATCTGATTTGTTGAGATGAATTGCACTTGTATTCAGATGAATATGCCTTTGTTATCTTGCTGGTAATGCCAGTTTGTGAATACTATTCAGAATACTTCAGATCCCTGTAAATGAACAAATATGTTTTTCAAACAGTAAGAAAATGTTGTCTATGTAGTCAATGATGAATTCTTTTTAGTCAATGTTGACAATGTGCTCTGTACTAGTGGGCGTGGCATTTTAAAAAATTGCAGCTCTGGTATATCGAGTCGTTTGTATCATTGATTTGATGAATCTGAGACTGCGAGTAGCCCATATTTTTCCTGCATTATGTTGTTTTCATAGTGTTTGACAAGAGGGGATATCTGTATTCTGAATAGTGGTTAAGCAAATCTGAACTCCGGTTTCCAGTTTTCCGTTTCCGTTTATGGTTAATGTAGGAAGTTTCTGCAGCACAATTTATTATTCCTCCCCATTTTTTTGAATTTTAATGCAGCAATTTTCTCAAATGACTTCTTTGTTTATAGATCTACCTGCTCTACAGTTTTCAAAACAAGGAGTCAAGAAGCAACAGCAGCAGCTCCAGACAGCATGCAGTGACTGTAGACAACAAATAATGATTTAACAGCATGCTTGTTTGTAATGATGGCTGACAACAAATTGTAGAACTTATTCTCATAATATATGTATCGATCCCATGCCATTAATGATCTGTTACGTCGGATTGTTGAACAATGTAAACAAAATTAATGAAGTAAGCTTGCTTTGGTGAATAAATTGGTTGAGTATAGTTGAATGGGACCCGTTCTTATTTTAAATCCCTACTGCTTTTTTATCTGAATAAATTGCTTGGCTTAGGCCGTAGAAAATTTCTTTGATATAATAGTCATTTAAAAAACTGTACCGTACAAGTTGAGCAACATCAGTCTATCCAAATGAATTATGAGTTAACCAAACACTGGACGCTATCCAAGAAATCTCAAAACATTTATCCAAGAATCAAAACTTATGCATGAACTGAGATTAGCTGCTTCACAAACACAAGAGCTTCTTTTAACTTTCTTCCCTAACGTGACGAATCAATCTTGGAGATGATGGCGTCTGATTTTTGCTCCATTCAGATGCTGCTCAAGTTTCCCCTTCCAATACTTGTACAACATTGCAATCTAACTCCAACAATTAAAAAAATGTTACCAAATGATGAATGCATATTGATTTTAAAAAATCACTAACAAATATAACCGAACAGCTTTTGAACTTAATTTTTCAGATAACAGCTTTCAGATAACAGTTTTCAGCAAGAAATATAACAGAACAGCTTTTGAACTCGTTTTTTTTATAAAAAACAGCTTTCGGATAATAGTTTTCACTAAGAAATATAACAGAACAGCTTTTGAACTCGTTTTTAGTAAAAAACAGCTTTCAGATAATAGTTTTCAGCAAGAAATATAACAGAACAGCTTTTAAACTCTCTTTTTCAAGAAAAACAGCTTTCAGGTAATAGTTTTCAGCTAAAAATATAACCGAACAGCTTTTAAACTCGTTTTTACAAAAAAACAGCTTTCAGATAATAGTTTTCAGCTAGAAATATAACAGAACAGCTTTTAAACTCGTTTTTTCAGAAAAACAGCTTTCAGATAACAGGTTTCAGCAAGAAATATAACCGAACAGCTTTTAAACTCGCTTTTTCAGAAAAACAGCTTTCAGATAACAGTTTTCAGCAAGAAATATAACATAACAGCTTTTAAACTCTCTTTTTCAGCAAAAACAGCTTTTAGGTAATAGTTTTCAGCTAAAAATATAACCGAACAGCTTTTAAACTCGTTTTTACAGAAAAACAGCTTTCAGATAACAGTTTTCAGCTAGAAATATAACAGAACAGCTTTTAAACTCGTTTTTTCAGAAAAACAGCTTTCAGATAACAGGTTTCAGCAAGAAATATAACCGAACAGCTTTTAAACTCGCTTTTTCAGAAAAACAGCTTTCAGATAACAGTTTTCAGCAAGAAATATAACATAACAGCTTTTAAACTCTCTTTTTCAGCAAAAACAGCTTTTAGGTAATAGTTTTCAGCTAAAAATATAACCGAACAGCTTTTAAACTCGTTTTTACAGAAAAACAGCTTTCAGATAACAGTTTTCAGCTAGAAATATAACAGAACAGCTTTTAAACTCGTTTTTTCAGAAAAACAGCTTTCAGATAACAGGTTTCAGCAAGAAATATAACCGAACAGCTTTTAAACTCTCTTTTTCAGAAAAACAGCTTTCATATAACAGTTTTCAGCAAGAAATATAACATAACAGCTTTTAAACTCTCTTTTACAGAAAAACAGCTTTCAGATAACAATTTTCAGCTAAAAATATAACCGAACAGCTTTTAAACTCGTTTTTACAGAAAAACAGCTTTCAGATAACAGTTTTCAGCTAGAAATATAACAGAACAGCTTTTAAACTCGTTTTTTCAGAAAAACAGCTTTCAGATAACAGGTTTCAGCAAGAAATATAACCGAACAGCTTTTAAACTCGCTTTTTCAAAAAAATAGCTTTCAGATAACAGGTTTCAGCAAGAAATATAACCGAACAGCTTTTAAACTCGTTTTTTCAGAAAAACAGCTTTCAGATAACAGTTTTCAGCAAGAAATATAACCGAACAGCTTCTAAACTCTCTTTTTCAGATAAACAGCTTTCAGAATATCAATATTCAGAATATAGGCTAAACAAACAGCTTTTAGACTCATATTCAGAATATCTCTATTCAGAATATCATATTCAGAATACTCAATTCAGAATACTCTATTCAAAATATCAAAACAAACGCACCCTAATTAGTCTATTATGAGATGGTGAGCGGGGCTCCTTATCTTGAGCGGGAGCTTCCAGCCATCCGATCTGAATTGATTCAGATCGAATGGCTGAGATCAGATCTCGTTCTCCATCTGTTTTGTTGAGGGTAAAATGGTCATTTGACATCCTCATCTTATCTTTTGGCATGCTGGTTCCCAACTCAAATCCCGCTCTCTTCTCGATCGTAAGAAACCCTAGCCGCGCTTTCCTTCTTCGATGAAACCCTAATCGATCTGAGAGAAACCCCCATTCTCCTTCTACGATTTCTACTTTCTGAGAGAAACCCCCAACTCTCCTGCGATTTCCCATTCGCTTTCTACGATTTCTTGGATCTGAGAGAAACCCCCTACTCAAATCCGCTGGTCGAATGGCTGTCTCTTTCTCTCTCTCTCTCTGCGATCGTAGATCCAAATCACCATTAGGGTTGCGAGGCGGTCTCTCTCTCTTCGATGTCAAACCCAGCTTCCGATCAGGGTTTCGATTCATCATCGATTCGAATAGAAACCCTAGCAGCCCCCAATCATTCTTACCAGGTATTCTCAGTTTCAAATTACATTTCGTTTTCTTCTTTCAAGTTTCACTATGAAAAATTGAGTCAATAGGCATCACCCTACAGAGCATTGTGCGCCATGTGTAATGATGCACAAACATCATATAACACTGGTTAAACTATGTTAAATTATTTCAAAAGTTTGCAACTACACTGCTGAATGCATCGGAAAGTAGAAAGTAGAAACTAAGTATTTGGAGCTTGTAGATTTCCTTTGGCTAATTTTTTTACTAGTAATGTTCTTTTTTTTGTAGTTTGAAGAGATCCGTGATGCTGAAGATGCAATTCGTGGTCGTGATGGCTACAACTTTGATGGCCATAGGTTAAGGGTAGGTGTGCCTTTTCTTTTGTAGATGTTATTATTCCAATGTTCTTTGCCATATATTCTATGATCTCATTTTCTTATGTCTTACGGATTTTGTGTTTTTTTCAGGTAGAACTTGCACATGGTGGAAGAGGACATTCATCTAGTTTTGATCGTCATCGCAGTTCCAATAGCGGAGGTGCCCGAGGAGGAGGTGTTTCCAGGCGTTCAAGTTATCGAGGTGAGGTTCAAATCTTTTTGCCTTCTGGTTGAGTTTTTTAGGTGATCCCTTTCATAAGAACTTTGATTTTGAGCTCACATGGGTATTGCAATGCAGTGATGGTCACTGGTTTGCCTTCTTCTGCATCTTGGCAAGATTTGAAGGTATTGTGTAAACATGTAGTATAATTTTTTAATATTATTTTATTGAAGATGAACGGAAGTTTATATGCATCTTCTCTATGATTAGGACCATATGCGCCGAGCTGGTGATGTTTGCTTCTCTGAAGTATTTCGTGAAGGTGGAGGTAAGCTACATTTTAGATACATTTTGTATTGTAATGTTATCTGCTTGCACTTCAACTTTATTTTATCTATTAGTATCTTTTGTTAAGGTGCCAGACATAATTAGAGCCTGCACAAAGCCCTTTGTTTTATCTATTGGCATCTTATGTTAAGGTTCTAGACATAATTAGAGTCGGCACAAATACTGAGATGAAGTGAAGTGGGCCGAGTGGCTTTGTAGGTCTGTTTTTAGATGCATGTATATGTGTTGGATGGTATGTATATGTATGTGTATTACAGGTTAGAACACATTCAAGGTGTAATATATATAAAGTTTAGAAACACTTATGATATCAATCCCCCATGCTTCAAATTGGTGACCTGACTTGTTCGCAACTGGCAGAAAATTAGTTTGGAAAATTAGATGTGTAAAGTATGTGGATACAAGTTTGCATTTGGGGAACTTTCCTTCTGGCACCCAAAAACTGAAATATCTATAGGGATGAGCTCCATCCTTCATTATAATATTCATGGTCATAGGTTGCCAATTTAGGACATTCCACCACATGATTGACTAATCGACAAAATTTAATGTGATCTCTGTTTTATTTTATTTTAAATATTGATAAAAATGGGTTTCTAGAGCTCAGTTATCCAGCTTGTTCCATTTTGTTGAATATTAGTGATTTGGAAAGTCTTTCTCAACTCTTACACAACAGAGTTTTTAGAAATTGCTCATGTTTTTTACGCTATAAAAATTACTTCTCTTATAGCGATTGAAGGTAGCATCTTGTGTTTTCATGATGACATGAAATATGCGGTAGACTTGTGTTTTCATTCTTAGTTACTAGATGCATGACAACATTATTTTAAAGATTTTACTCCAGGATCATTTTTGTTTTTTCAGATCAGGAAGCTTGATGATTCTGAGTTCCGGAATGCATTTTCCCGGGGATATATAAGGGTATATAACATTTTCTACTTTTCGTTTTAATATCCTTTTCTCCCTTGTTGCTGTAACATATACGGACTCTTAATGTATATTGTAGGTTAAGGAGTATGATTCCAAGAGAAGCCTATCTAGGAGTCGCAGTAATAGTCGCAGTTCAGGCCAAAGCCGTAGCCGAAGGTTTGCTATCGACATATTTATCATTAATCTTGACTAGAACTGAACCTATGTCTAATAGACTAAGTTTAATAAGCAGCAAATCTCCAAAATTGAAGCGTGCACGCCGTTCTTTATCTAGGTCTCGGTCAAGATCTGTTTCATCTCTCTCGCGGTCTGGTTCTAAAGCACGGTCTTTGTCAGGGTATGCATGTTTTTTTAACTAATCAACCGTATTACCGATGTATTTTTTTCAATGTACTGTAATTAGTACGTATTGTTCAAGTAACTACTTTCTTCTCCTTCATTATTTTCCGCCCTTTGTGGAAGGATGCAGTTGCTGTCAAATAATTTGTTCCCATTTGTTGTCTTGCGTCTGACATAGGTCTTTATCTTTTTCTAATTTCCTATCAGGTAAAAAGAGAATAGTTGGGGCATGGCATAATAATGCAGCCCTAAAAAAATAAAGTATGCTTCATTTGAAGAAACAATGAAATAGAAGTGGGTTTGAGCTTACAACTATTTCAAATCATCTATTTAGATATATTTGTACATGAGCTACACATTATTTCTTTTATCAGTTATGAGGAAAGAATGAGTATTAGCCTAATCTGAATTTAAGCAAAATTTACAATGTTTGTAGTGCTCTTTTGCTTATATTAATGATATTGTGTGGCCTTCGGACTAAAAACATTTTTTCTTAAATGATTTTTTTTTTCTTAAATGAATGTTGTCAGCGAAATCTCTTAAAATCATTGATGATCCATTTTCTCATTTATAAAATTGTTTTAATAGTATTTGTGAATTTTCCCCTTTAACTTTTCTCATGTTTAAAAATGATTCATTTTTCTGTAGGCTTTCTAAATTGATGCAGATAAATGTGATGCTCATCAGACAAGTCTCATCCATGATATGCCCCAGAAACCCTGCTGACAGACACTTGAAGTAGTTGATTGTATCAATTATAAAGAGGCTAATCACGCTCTAGAGGGGGGCTTGGGGGACTTATTATCAGATTTTTACACTTTTTAAGTTGTCAACTGCTCATTGTAACCACTATTTTGTAATCAAATGCTTCTTTCATCGAGGTTGATGGTGCTCTTAATGTACAAATTATCAGACATTGTTATGCTGCGATCATCTTTGTTGATTTGTTTTTGCTACAATGCTGATCCAGTGAAGTATGCTTTGTATTTTAACTTATTACTCATGCAGTTCCTTGATTAAGATGCCATTACTACTTAAAGATTTATATTATTTGAAGCGTGAAAATAATTGTTTCAAATGCAGTGATACCTTATTATTATCGTTTCACCTGTTCTTCCTCAGAACTTACAGTGGCATGGGAGAATTGTGACTGGATTTTATGCTTTATTTACATCAGGTTAAGCGTACACTGATGTTCTCGCCTGTGATTTATAGGTTTCAAGTGTTTTAACTGATATAAAGTATATCTGTCTATTGTGTGTACAGACGTTTTGATCTGTTATTAAGTTTTGATCCGTTATTAAGTTATACTCGAACTCACTGATTGTGCTATATAGTGTGTTGTAGCTCATCCCCTCAATGTGCCTGTCATTAAATATACTCAAGTGCCAGAATTGAAAAAAACCGTGGAAGTGATCCGTTATATCAGTTAAGATGAATAATGGTCGTCAAGCTAGATTTGAACATGAGTACATCTTGAATTGTAGCACGCAGATACAAAAACTTCCAGCAATTGATCACTACCAAAAATACGACAAAAGTAAAGCCAGAAAGACATAACAAAAACAAAGGTGGTACATAATAGAAACAAAAAGTTTAGGACAGAAACATAAATAACTCCAGCAATTGATTAGTACAAAAACTTCTCAGTACATGACATACAAAATTACAGATCATAGATCTACAAAATATTACAACCATCATTCTAAAAACTACGAAACATCATGTAATACAACCAATCAAATATTACAAAATGTTCATGTTACAACCAGAAAGCTTACTTCTTACTACTTCAACACTACCACCACCACTACCGCCACTACAAAATACAAAACACCATTACAACCACCACCACCAAAGATGTCTACCTACTCGAGTGTTGATGCCATTTCCTGCCATATCAGGAGTAATAACTAACAAAATCATCACATGTACAATAGAATAGCAAAATTAGATAGAAAAACAGAATAATTATCGACAAATAAGAAATACAGCGCAAAATAAGAAATACACCACTAAGGGTACATGTCCTTATAAATCTTATTAGAAACAAAGGGGTATCAACGATTTAAAGAATCTTTGAACATTTGTAAAGTTTATCAACAAGGACCAAAAGAACAAAAAACAAAAACAACTAAGGTTGCTTGGAAAAGCACATTCAACCCTAGCAGTATACGACTGTTCCCACTTCTACCCATAATTTCATTTCCATCAAAATTTGGTAGTATTGAACTACTGATATTCTTAAGAGGCGAGAGCATCCTTGCAGAGAGAATCTTATAGAATACACGAACTTGAAAAGATGTCTTTAACCTGAAGAAAAATTAACACAACAGGTTTTGATGATGATAAAAGTGTTATCACTTATCAGCCAAACTATAGGAGGCATATATTAGGATTGAATATATATAATTCAGCAAGGATGCATTTCTCCTCGTTAGTTTTGTTAGTTGTTAGTGCTTGATAAGGTTTTGTAAGTGGTGTGGTCCATCGCGCTTCTCATATACTAATCAATCATGAAATTAAATTCAAGTAAACCCTAACATAAATGTAACACTTATCAGTTGAGATGACAGTTGATGCATTCAATCCAAATCAATATCCAAAACATTTAATTCCGAAACAAACTCATCTATCAACTGTTAATATAAAGGTTGCAATTAATGATAAGTATTCTCAATAAGTTCTTTGCTCATCCCCATAGAATCAATAATTAATCAAATGCCACTTAGCAATTCTCACCTAACTTAAATCCTGGATCTGCCTTTTCTTTTGTCTCTTTCCAGAACAGTGTTTTATCTAGTTTACTTTGCCTTTTAGCTATGATAATATGTTCCCCTCTTGTTTTGGTTGATGCTAACAAATAGAAAATCATGTGGCTGATGATAAAAAAGTCAAAGATGCTACCTTCAATCGCTATAAGAGAAGTAATTTTTATAGCGTAAAAAACATGAGCAATTTCTAAAAACTCTGTTGTGTAAGAGTTGAGAAAGACTTTCCAAATCATTAATATTCAACAAAATGGAACAAGCTGGATAACTGAGCTCTAGAAACCCATTTTTATCAATATTTAAAATAAAATAAAACAGAGATCACATTAAATTTTGTCGATTAGTCAATCATGTGGTGGAATGTCCTAAATTGGCAACCTATGACCATGAATATTATAATGAAGGATGGAGCTCATCCCTATAGATATTTCAGTTTTTGGGTGCCAGAAGGAAAGTTCCCCAAATGCAAACTTGTATCCACATACTTTACACATCTAATTTTCCAAACTAATTTTCTGCCAGTTGCGAACAAGTCAGGTCACCAATTTGAAGCATGGGGGATTGATATCATAAGTGTTTCTAAACTTTATATATATTACACCTTGAATGTGTTCTAACCTGTAATACACATACATATACATACCATCCAACACATATACATGCATCTAAAAACAGACCTACAAAGCCACTCGGCCCACTTCACTTCATCTCAGTATTTGTGCCGACTCTAATTATGTCTAGAACCTTAACATAAGATGCCAATAGATAAAACAAAGGGCTTTGTGCAGGCTCTAATTATGTCTGGGACCTTAACAAAAGATACTAATAGATAAAATAAAGTTGAAGTGCAAGCAGATAACATTACAATACAAAATGTATCTAAAATGTAGCTTACCTCCACCTTCACGAAATACTTCAGAGAAGCAAACATCACCAGCTCGGCGCATATGGTCCTAATCATAGAGAAGATGCATATAAACTTCCGTTCATCTTCAATAAAATAATATTAAAAAATTATACTACATGTTTGCACAATACCTTCAAATCTTGCCAAGATGCAGAAGAAGGCAAACCAGTGACCATCACTGCATTGCAATACCCATGTGAGCTCAAAATCAAAGTTCTTATGAAAGGGATCACCTAAAAAACTCAACCAGAAGGCAAAAAGATTTGAACCTCACCTCGATAACTTGAACGCCTGGAAACACCTCCTCCTCAGGCACCTTCGCTATTGGAACTGCGATGACGATCAAAACTAGATGAATGTCCTCTTCCACCATGTGCAAGTTCTACCTGAAAAAAACACAAAATCCGTAAGACATAAGAAAATGAGATCATAGAATATATGGCAAAGAACATTGGAAATATAACATCTACAAAAGAAAAGGCACACCTACCCTTAACCTATGGCCATCAAAGTTGTAGCCATCACGACCACGAATTGCATCTTCAGCATCACGGATCTCTTCAAACTACAAAAAAAAGAACATTACTAGTAAAAAAATTAGCCAAAGGAAATCTACAAGCTCCAAATACTTAGTTTCTACTTTCTACTTTCCAATGTATTCAGCAGTGTAGTTGCAAACTTTTGAAATAATTTAACATAGTTTAACCAGTGTTATATGATGTTTGTGCATCATTACACATGGCGCACAATGCTCTGTAGGGTGATGCCTATTGACTCAATTTTTCATAGTGAAACTTGAAAGAAGAAAACGAAATGTAATTTGAAATTGAGAATACCTGGTAAGAATGATTGGGGGCTGCTAGGGTTTCTATTCGAATCGATGATGAATCGAAACCCTGATCGGAAGCTGGGTTTGACGTCGAAGAGAGAGAGACCACCTCGCAACCCTAATGGTGATTTGGATCTACGATCGCAGAGAGAGAGAGACAGAGACAGCCATTCGACCAGCGGATTTGAGTTGGGGGTTTCTCTCAGATCCAAGAAATCGTAGAAGGCGAATGGGAAATCGCAGGAGAGTTGGGGGTTTCTCTCAGAAAGTAGAAATCGTAGAAGGAGAATGTGGGTTTCTCTCAGATCGATCAGGGTTTCATCGAAGAAGGAGAGCGCGGCTAGGGTTTCTTATGATCGAGAAGAGAGCGGGATTTGAGTTGGGAACCAGCATGCCAAAAGATAAGATGAGGATGTCAAATGACCATTTTACCCTCAACAAAACAGATGGAGAACGGGATCTGATCTCAGCCATTCGATCTGAATCAATTCAGATCGGATGGCTGGAAGCTCCCGCTCAAGATAAGGAGCCCCGCTCACCATCTCATAATAGACTAACTATATATATATATATATATATATATATATATATATATATATATATATATATATATATATATATATATATATATATATATATATATATATATATGCACACACACACACACACACACCACTTTACTTAAATTGAAGTTTTGATGTTTTGAGAAGTTTTCAATTGGATATGATTTGTTTTAGTACTGAGATTAAATCTAAACATTACACTACTTCTAAGTAATAAGATTTTGAAGCTTTAACTGATACAAATATGCACACATACATATATATCCTATTTCACTTTTTTGAAGAAATTGAGTCTTTTGTATGTGTTTTGTGAAGTTAAATTGAATCTTGACTATTTTTTATACTGAGATTGAATCAGATATTGTACTCCTTCTATTTGATTATTTTTAAATGCTATAACTGAAGCTTAAACCCTTATATGAACACACACACATATATATAGGCTGTTTTGAAGAATTTTGTGAAAAAATTCTCTTTTGAGATCTTGATGTGTTTTTGATATATTTTATAAACTCCTATATGTTATACAAGTCATATTTTAGCATCTCAGGAAATTTATTTTTGATTTCATAAAGTTTAATTAATGAATCAGTTGAAAACATGCACAAAACTTCAAACCTGGCTGTATGGCAGCTAGCGGTTGACTGTCCATTTTTTGAACTAAAATGGAGGTCGACTGTCACGACGGTCGATTGCAAGGTCGACCGCACCTGCTATTTTGAGTTGTTTTATTGAGTTTTCTTCATATCTTTTGAACGATTATTTCTTCAAGCTTATGGATTATTGAACTACTGTTTTAGATGATGTTTTGGTGTAGATTACAGTATTTTATAGGGAGTATTAATTTGTTTATAATAAATATTAAATTGCTTTTCTATGACTTTATAAAGAGAGTTATATGTGATTTTCAAAGGAATTGATTTTTTGTGACTTTTTATGATTTCAAAATATGATTTTTTGTTATTTAATGGATTTAATACTTTATTTCAATTCTGGAATTTTATGAGTACATTATATAAATTTGGATTTCGTTGATTTAAGAAGTTTTCTTTATATAAACATTTTGATGATGGATTTATGAATTTTATTGAATGATTTGGTATTGATGGTTGAGTTATGAATCTTTAGAGGGTGAATGGACCCTAATTACTGGCAATTGAGATTTTGTGATTTGGTTAGTTGAGGCTTTGTTATTGATCAGTTGAGTTAAGTCCGGTAGGGTACATGAAACTCTAGGAGATTCGTAATTTACTAATTAATATAAAAAGATAAGGACAGGCACTAGATGGTGATAAGATAAAATGAGAACATGGGTTATGGACCTCAGTATGACCTGTGGAGTGAGATAATCCCCGAAATTATCGAGGTGTGAGTGAAATAGTCTCCGGAATTACCTGCGGTGTGGGATTGATCTCCAGAATTATCGGGGTCGAGGCGACACTCATGGGGTATTCGTGTGATTAGGCGCCATAGCTTGCGGTGTGGGGTATTCTTGAAAATTCTCAGGTGTGAGTGAAATAGTCTCCGAAATTATCTGTGGATAGAGATTGAACTCCGAAATTATCGAGGCATGGCTAATACTCATAGTTTATCTAGATCTCAAAGTAGTCATTGTAGTAGGATTAGTTGCATAACGAGGGATTTAACCCTATCAAGTGGAGAACGTTAAGGGCTTGCACCGGATCTGTGTAGAGTGGAGAGCATAGATTCAACATGTGTGCATTAGAGAGTCAGCATATAGCATTGGTGTTTTTTTGACTTGGTTTTATGCATGTTGTTTTCCATTTTTCTACACTTGACACTTAGTCTAGTTTCACTTGATATTTTCATGTTTTATTTATTGATGTTTCTTATTCCATTCGTTACTACTGTTGGTATATGTTGTTTATGAATCTATTCCTTATGTTTTATTTATGTTGCATTTATTTTATGTCACTCACACCGTTATGGCTGACTCTTGTAGTTTTGGGGGTTAGGGTTATCTCTAGCCTCATATTTTACAGGTAGGTGCCTATAGCCTGGGTTTTGGATGCATGTGGTAAAATTATAATAGAGCTTATGTAAATTGTAAAAGTATGTATTGTAAAAGAAAGAAAATGTAATTCAAGGTGTTTAATTTTCCGCTGTGCTTTATAAGCAATTGATGTAATAAAAAGTTTTAAATTTTCATGTATTTTGTTGCTATATTTATGATTACATTGAAGTTGATTCTGGAATTGTGCCACGTATTTCTGAGATATTATATTGAAAATTTGGAGTGCTACAGATGATATAGAGACTGTACTGGGATGATGGCCCGTGTTATTACCGTTATCGTCACCGTGTAAGAAATTAAACCATGTCACATGTTATTACTGTTATTGTCATCGTGTAAGAAATTATACCATAGCTTGTGTTATTACCATTATCGTCATCATACCCAGTACATGAACTATAAAATCTACCACTATAGTCTAAACGAAATTAATGGTATGCATCGAACCTGTGGTATGGAATATATGGGACACAGTAGTACATGCATTAGTTGGGATTTAAAATGATTAATAGACATAATGATTGACACATCACCGACATTGCATATTGTTCATTATTGTTCTATTGATAATATTAGCTAAGTGTTATTGTTATTGATCATTGATTATCGTTATCGAATATTGAATCATTGTTTATAGCCATTGCATCGATTACCGTGATATTGATTATTGATTGTCGTCCCATGTTATTGATTCATATTGATCTATTGAATTCATTGTCATACCGTTATTCCATTGTTCTTTGCTTTTTATACTTGCTCTAAGGATAATTTTTTTTCTCTTTTTAGATGAAGTGTACACAGGCAATGAAGGAGAATTGCCTGCTGGAATTGGAGAGCGAACTTTCTAAAGAACTACTGCTTTATAATTAATATTATTTTTAATGCACTTATTGTATTGAAACTTGTTACTATAATGTTGGGATTTATTATTGTATTGGGCTTATATCCTAGATTTTATTATTGTTCTAGATGTTGGATTATTATTGTATTATATTGTTTCATTCCAAGTATTATTGTTCATGAGATTATTATTGCCTGCGCATTTGTTCTGTATTGATTATATTATTGAGTTAATCGGATAAACAGTTTATGGGTGACGTTAGTCATTCACTGGACCAATGTCATGTATTCGTATTCCGTATTTTTGGGAAGCGGGGCGTGACAAGATTTTTAGTGGTATCAGAGCCCGGGTTTGGATAATATATCAATCAAATGTGACTAACAAAAGGAAGTTTGGCTTTGATTGATATATTAATCAGATTTGGGTTTTATCGGATTGACTCAACCGTATGTGCAATACAGGAGTCACATGAACAATTGATATCCAACTTATGATCTGGACGCTAACCGTTTGATTCTTATTGCAGACCATAGCTAGAAAAGATGCTTCTTCTTTCCATGTTGGGGATGATCAGTCTGATGAGCCCAGTGTTGCACAGTTGATGCAAATGCAGTGTGAGCACAATGAACTGATGATGCAGATGCAACGGGAACATAATGAATAGTTGAGAATGGCTTATGAAGCTGCTAATAGAGAACCAGTTGTGCCTACACTTGGATTGCTGTCACCGAGAACTGGAAATGTGGCAAATTTCATGAGGCTCCATCCAGACAAGTTCTCGGGCACTGAAGGTCCACTTGAAGCCGAGCAATGGCTTATCAGGACTGAACAGTTGTTGACCGTAGCACGTACAGCAAATGTGGAACGTGTGGATGTGGTGAGCATCCAACTTGTTAATCTTGCCCACATCTGGTAGCAAATTGAGGCTGAACGATTGGGCTGACCCATCTCCTGGGCCACTTTCACTGAGAGCTTCCTCACGAAGTTCTTCCCCGAATGTCACCAAGAATGAAATGGAACAACAGTTTCTCTCATTAACTCAGGTTCGTCAGATAGTGTTCAATTATGCTTTTTCATTGTTATTTCATAAAGTATCGACGTTAAACTAAACACTATCTTGAATCAGGGGAATCGAACCGTGGACGAGTATGCTGCGGTATTCGCCCGACTAAGTCGTTTTGCTATTGCTATGGTGGCAAATAATGAAGATAGAGGTCATCGTTTCCTGTTGGGCTTGGACATTGAGATTCAGGACCGTATTGCTGCCTTACGACTTCGCTCTTATGCTGATATCCTGGATGCTGCAAAAATTCAGGAACAGACCAGTTCAAGAAAGCGTGCTATTCAGTGTTCTGTTGTTGCTAAGTCTTCTGGTGGGCCTATTAGGAGGCCAGTTCTGCGCCTTCCTGTCAGGGCATTGCCTTACCCACATGTTGTCCAGAGGCCGAACATAGTCTACATGCACTGTTACAAGACTGGGCATTTGCACCAAGATTGCAGGATAGAGAACCGCTAGTGCCTTGCATGTGGAGGTGTGGACCATATGGTTCGTGATTGCCCTAAGGCCAGACCTCTTGCACCATTTGGAGGTTCCGCTCCTCAGGGGGCGCTTGTTAGTGATCAGGGTGGACCACCTCTTCCACCGCAAAGGCAGGTCTTTGACCAGAGGAGAGCCGCTCCTAAGGATAATCTTCCTACAAGTCATGGTCAGGCCTACAACTTGACTACACAGGATGTTGAGACTGCTTTGGGCATTGTTGCAGGTATATCTTTAGTTGTTTTTCATTCTGTATTCATTTGTATTTTATTTTGGATTTCCTTGCTATTTATTCCTCTATCCTGTTGCATATTCATGTTAGCCTTCCATTTATGTCAGTTTCTTGCATTTTGCTTCTGTCTTTTGTGTTCTCACTTTGATTTCTTGCTAGGCATTATCCTTGTACATTTCTTCCCTGCTCATGTTCTCTTTGACTCTGGAGCTACTCATTCATTTGTTTCTTCCCGCTTCTTCGATCTGCATTACTTGGCAGTAGCGCTATGCCAGTAGCTTGGAACATTTCTACAGGTGGAGGTGTTGTCGTGTGTTCTCAGACTTGTGAGCAGAGTCCCTTGGTTATTAGTGGTGTGGATTTTGTTGCCGATTTGATTGTCATCAATAATTCTGGATTTAATGTTATTCTGGGGATGGATTGGCTTGGTGCCACTCATGTTGTAATTGACTGCCGCAAGAAGAAGGTGGTGTTTCGAATGCCAAAACATTAGCAATTTGAATTCTGTGTCGGTGAAACACCGCTTGCTTGTGTGGAGAAGTTGGCAAGTCAGGAAGTTGGAGTTATGGAAGAAGTGAGTGCTGATGATGTTGTCACACCTTGGTTATGCGGGATTTTCTGGATATTTTTCCTGAGAAATTGTCAGGATTACCGCCAGATCGATGTTCAGCCAGGTACAGCTCCAATCTCTAAGAGTCCGTACAGAATGGCTCCTGTTGAGATAGTTGAGTTGAAGGAGCAGATTCAAGAGTTGTTGGATAGAGGTTTTATCACGCCAAGTGTTTTGCCTTAGGGAGCTCCTGTACTGTTCGTCAGTAAGAAGGATGGTAGTCGGAGGTTGTGCATTGACTACCGTGAGCTCAATAATGTCACAGTGTAGAATCAGTATCTGTTGCCAAGGATTGATGACCTATTCAATCAATTGTGAGGCGCTTCTGTATTTTCAAAGCTGGATCTTCCACCTGGTTACTATCAGGTTAAGGTGAAAGCCGAGGATGTACAGAAGACTGCTTTTCTTACAAGATATGGGCACTATGAATTTTGGGTGATGCCTATGGAGTTACTAATGGTCCAGCGGTGTTCATGAGCTTGATGAATCGGGTTTTCTCTCCTTTTCTAGAAAAGTTTGTGGTGGTGTTTATTGATGATATTCTTTTCTATTCTCGAAATCGAGATGAGCATGCTGAGCACTTGAAGGTTGTTTTGCAAACCTTGAGGGATCATCAGTTGTATGGGAAGCTTAGCAAGTGTGAGTTTTTGTTGGAACGTGTGACTTTCTTGGGTCATATTATTTCTGGTGATGGAGTTTCTGTCGATCCGTCCAAGATTTCTGTAGTTAAGGATCGGCTGACGTCGAAGTCTGTATCAGAAGTTCGGAGTTTTCTTGGTTTAGCTGGGTACTACAAGAAGTTTGTTCGGGATTTCTCGAAGATTGCAGGACCATTGACCAATTTGACTAGGAAGGAACAGAAGTTTGTGTAGGATGGGTCCTGTGATGAAGCCTTCTGTGAATTGAAGAATAGGTTGACATCAGCACCTGTGTTGACTATATCGGATGGATCAGGAGGTTTCGTAATTCACTGTGATGCTTCAGGTAGATATTTGGGTGCGGTGTTGATGCAACAAGGCAAGGTTATTGCATATGCATCTAGACAGTTAAGGCCGCATGACAAGAATTATCCTATACATGATTTGGAACTTGCTGCTGTAATTTTTGCCTTGAAGCTTTGGAGGCATTATTTACTTAAAGACCGAGCAGAGATTTTCATTGACCACAAAAGTCTCAAGTACGTCTTCATTTAGAAAGAGCAGAATATGAGGCAAAGGTGATGGTTGGAATTGATGACAGATTATGATATCAGTTTGCAATATCACCCTAGAATGATTAATTCGGTACCTGATGCTTTGAGCAGAAGACGTGTTGCTATGGTTCTTACTGAACAGAAGGAGCTTGTGGAAGCTATGAGGAGATTGGAATTGGATGTGGTATTGCCTGGTTCTGAGCAGAGTTGTATGGTGCTTCAGTTACAGTCGTCTTTGGTGGATCAGATTAAGGAGGCACAGTCTGGTGATGTGCAGTTGTAGCAATTTTGAGCTGAGGTTGAAGCTGGTTCTAGAACTGATATGGTGATTCATGAGGATGGATCTCTCCGCTTTGGGACCTGTCTATGTGTTCCTAAAGGAGAAGTCAAGCAGAAGTTACTTGAAGAAGCTCACCATTCGTAGTATTCTATTCATTCCGGTGGTATGAAGATGTATCGGGATTTGAAGTTGCATTTTTGGTGGCATTGTATGAAGAGAGCTGTTGCAAGATTTGTTTCTCGGTGTTTGATCTGTTAGCAAGTGAAAGTAGAACATCAGAGGACTGCTGGACTTCTTCAACCACTTTCTATTCCGTAGTGGAAGTGGGAGAATATCACTATGGATTTTGTGATTGCTTTGCCTAGAAATTGCAAGGGTCACAATGCCATCTAGGTGATTGTGGATCGCTTGACGAAGAGTGCTCATTTCATTCCTTTCAGAGATGGTCAATCTACAGAGAGCCTTGCAAAGAGGTATATGCAGGACATTATGAGATTGCATGGTGTTCCTGTCAGTATTATATCAGACAAATATACTAGATTCAGATCTCAATTTTGGGGGAGTCTTCAGAATAGTCTTGGGAGTAAGCTGAAGTTCAGTTGTAACTCCTGTTTTCCATTTTTTGTATTTGGGTGTATTTTCCTTTCTTGAGTATTTGTACTCTCTTTGTATTTTTTTTGGTCCGTATATTAGGGTTGTTTTCAATATATATTCATTTTATTTCATTTTGAGCCCTTGTGTTTGATTTGTTTGTCTTTTGTTTCGTTCCTTATCAGTTGTTGTCTTTCTCTTTATTGGATTCTTGTTCTATTCTTTTGCTCGTGTTTTGGGGACTCGTGGTTTCATTTGCCTAAGCCCATTGTTGTTTACCCCATTTTGCAATTTAAACCTATATCTCATGATTATCCTTATACCCAGTTGATAAATCAAATCCTATTGATACTAATACCCATCTCCTATTACTACTCCTATTGGACCCATAAAACCAATTACCCACATACCCAAACCCATAACTAAACCCTATATATATAATCTCTCTCCTTCTCTACTAATCCCTAACCCTAACCTACTCAACCCCCTGCCTCCTTTCCCCTCTCTGCCTTTGCGCCGTTACCCAACCCCGACCAACACCCCTCATCCCGACCTGCACCTCCCCATCCCGACCACCCTCATCCCGATCATCTCCCCTAGCCGCAACCCCATACTCCCGAGCACTCCACCTTTCCATCCATCTCCATCCCCATAACTCTCTCCCTCCGGCCATCCTCCGGCACCAATCGGCAGCAGCAACTGCAGGAGCAGCAGCGACCAGCAAAGGCCAGCTGCCGCTACCCCCGCTGCCAGATCTCCTTCTCCCTCTTGTTAGTGTTTTGTACGTGCACATAGTTTGCACGTGGGTTGCTTTGGTTTGTGGATTTTTGTTTGTGGTCGTTGCTGGGAATCCGTTCCCGTTATTCTTGGTGTTCGTTTCATCTTCGGTTAAGGCAAGTAACTTGTACTCAATTCCTTTGTATGATACAAGTCATAAATACCGCTTATAGTGTAGTTGGGTTCTAGAGACAACTCGTGTGATGATCTTGATGAGTATTGTCTCTATAGTGATTTTGACTATAGTTGCCTCATGACCCAAAATTTGACATGAAACAACTTAGATTTCGACCGTTCTTGATGTGATTATATTTGTGTGACAATTATGAGAAATCGTGTGTTTGTTTGGATCCATGTGATATACTTATTGTAGACATGCTATATACCCTATTTCATGTTGTTTGGACACTTGGTAGACTCTATAACATGTTGGTTGTGTTTGGAACGAGTTTCGTTTGTTGTATGTTGATTTGTTGTTAAGAGGAAAATCTGTATTTTGTCGGTGATCAGTTTTGATTACTAGTTTAGACCATATTAAGGTCAGTATCTTAATTTCATTATTAAACATGGTTTTTAGAGAAATCCGTCTTCTTTCCAAATTCTCTGACCTTGATCGATTTCTTTTTCGTATGTGTGAGATATGATTGTTTTACTACAGAGTGATTTTCATTTCCAGATTTCGTTTCTTGATGATTTTGATGACTAAACTATTTTGATACTAGTGTTAAACACATTATTTTGATCTGAAGTTTTGGTCAATATTTCTGTATCTATCTAGAGATTACCCAGAATTTTGGTGGATTTTATTGATGAGTTTTATATGCCATTTCATGCTTTCGAATAAAAAGTATACTTACTGGATTTTGCTCGCTGTTCTCTAAAGAAGTATATTTTCACCCTAATTCATTTTCCTGTATGAAAAATATTTATGAAATATGAAAGTTATATTATTTTGTCTATATTCATCTCCCTTTGGCGGATTTGGATTTCGTTTGACGGTTTGCGAGATATCGCTGTTTTTGTGCAGCAGTATTGGGAATTCTAGATTTGCCAGACTATTATTTCTTGATATTTTCTGAATTTCGTTGGCTAAGCTAATATTACTGAAAAATTATGATACTTGATTTCCTTTTACTAAACATATAGGGAAATACCCCGGATTTTTCGTGGATTTATTTAATGAGTTTTAATGCTTTTTTCCTGACCTTGAATTCGATTTCCTGATTTCTATCTGAACATATTTTTGAATTCAAATCAGTTTTGAGTTAAGTTTTTATGAAACACTATATGGCTTATTTATATTAGCTGGATTCGGTTGGAAGTCTATTTTCTATACGTTTCGATGGATTCAGGTTTGCATATTTGTAACACCGGTAATCACTGTTTTACTACAGTATGGTCTTGTTGTCCTGGACTAGAGATTTGGTTCTTTTATTCATTTATGAGTTATCTTGTACCCGTACATGTTTATCTTGCAAATTGAACTTGTCACATGATCATGCCATGTTATTCTTGATATGTTTTGCACACCTACATGCTTGTTTGACATTAATAATAATAATCAAGCTGGGGTTTAAGGAAAAGATCTAATAGTGGATAATTCAGAAACGTGTACTCGGAAGGGGATCCACTGATCCTACATGATTACTTGTTACATGATGCTTGACACGTGATTACTTGACAATTGCACGCAAGAAACATACTTGCCATTTGCACAACTTGACACGTGATTATATGATACATGATACATGATACTTGGATCTTTGAGCTCGATTACTTGATACTTATCCCTAAGTACACTGCCCTCTATGGTCCACTATGAAATCTAAAGCGAAACTGTTTGTTGTAGCAACCATGTAGTAAAAATCGGGATGCATGAAGTGCTACCTAGATAGTATTAACTACAAGACTTGAACATGATACATGCTGACTTGATACTTGATTACATGATACGTGAGACTTGATACTTGACACTTGTTACTTGTTTACATGATACTTGTTCACTTGACTCTTGATATATGCTACTTCTACTTGTTCACCTTACTATGCTAGTTGTTTATTTTTAGTATCATGCCTATCCCATGTTGTTAGTTAGTTTTCCCATGTACTTGTATCCTGCATTACAAGCGGCCCGTAACTTGCATTGATGGGTACTTGTTTTCTGTTTCCAATTCCTGCAATTGTTAAATTGCAGATTTTGGAGAATAAGTTCCAGATGGTATCGGTGACATGAAGTATTAGTGGTGGATTTTATTATTATTTCTTGTTTCTTGCTTGAACAATATTGTATCTTGTACTTAGATTTGTTTTGTATTTGGGCAATGTGACCTAGAATATTTGACTTATTCAGATCATGATTATTTGAGATTAAAATATTTTGGTTTCAAGTATTCTTGTTGGTATTTTGGTTCATATGTGCATGATTGGTTGACTCTTTTGCTTACGACACTGATTATTCTTATGAAATTTTGTAAAGATTCTTGAACTGCTTATGGATGATGAAAATCATTCGCTGAGCTTTTGTCGCGTATCTGTATTCCGTATTCTCTTTTGGAAAGCAGGGTGTGATAAGGTTTTTAGTGGTATCAGAGCACTAGGTTTGGCTAATGTATTAGTTGCCTAAAATATTAGACAAGCTTGGCTCGAACTGGGATCAGCTCAACATTTCACTAACCATGCATGCATGAATGAATTATTATCAACATTGATATGGATGCTAACTGTTTTTGGTTTTGTGCAAACTATGGCTCGTAGAGGTTCTTTTCGTGCCCTGGGTGATCAGCCTGAGCTTGAGGCTGTCACCGTTGTGCTTGAGCGCTTGATCAATATGCAACAGAACCATAGCGATTTGGTGATAGCTGCTTTGGAAGCCGCTCGAGTTCCTTCGCCCGCTGCGCCTACGTAGGCCATTCTTCCTCCCCGTTCGGGAATAGTCAGAGACTTTATGAGGTTGCATCCCGACCAGTTTTCAGGCACTGAGACGCCTTTGGAGACTGAACAGTGGTTTATTCGGACAGAGCAACTGGTTTTGGCAGCTAGGGTTGCGGATGCAGATCGTATGGATGTGGTGACCATCCAGTTGTTGGACTTGGCTCATATCTGGTGGAGGTCCGAGTCCGAAAGGCTCGAACAACCGATCACTTGGGCCACTTTTACTAGGAGCTTCTTGGAGAAGTTCTTTCCTAGCAGCACCAGAGTTATGATCGAGCAGCAATTCCTAGCCCGGAAACAAGTTGGTCGTTATTTCTAGTAATGGAATTTTGTTACATATTGTCCAAGAAATATTGTAACATGAAACTTTCTTGAAACAGGGCTCCAGGTCTGTGGACGAGTACGTGGCTGAATTTACGAGACTTAGTCGCTTTGCAGCCGTTCTTGTGGCAAACGAAGAGGATAGGGCTCGTAGGTTCATTTTGGGGCTTGGGGTTTGAGCGAGACATCAAGGTGCGGCTTGTCTCTCTTCGCTTGCGTACTTATGCTGAGGCTCTTGAGGCAGCTAGAGCTTAGGAGCAGGCTCGTGGTGGATTGGCTCCTTCTCAGCGAACTGTTCCACACTCAGTTGCTAGGCCTTCTAGTGGGCCTGTTCGGAGACCTGTTCCAGCCCCTCCGATCAGGGCAGCTCCTTACTCTTGTGCGGGTCCTCCGAGAGTTGGTTTTTGTGACTTTTGCCGTCTTCCAGGGCATGAGTGCAAGGATTGCCGACGTGCCAATCGTCGCTATTTTGGATGTGGTGCTGCTGACCATTCGGTGCGGGATTGCCCGCAGTTGGCTCCTCCAGCCAGAGGTCCAGTTCAGCCAGTTGTCGCAGCTCGTGGTCCAGTTAGACCATCGCTTCCTCCGCAACGCCAGATTGTCGATTAGAGGACCGCTGCTCCCAGGAGAGGTCAGGCTTTCAACCTGACTGCTGCAGATGCTAAGTCAGCTAAGGGTGTGGTTGCAGGTATCTTTTGGTTTTGTTGTTGTTGTTTCTCTTTTGTTCCTTCATTTCCCTTTTTGCTTTATTTCTTTCTATTATCTTTCTGCATTTTGTTCTCACCCCTGTTCAACCATTCTTTTCTTTGTCTTTTTTGTTTCTACCTTAGGTGTTGTCCTTGTTTGCTCTTTCCCTGCCCTTGTTTGTTTTTATTCTGGGGCAACCCATTCTTTTGTCTCCTCTCGATTTGTCACTCGCCATCAGTTGGAGTGTAGCAACATATCAGAGGCTTGGAACATTGTGACAAGTGGTGGAGTTGTCATATGTTCCCGAGAGTGCAGGCAGTGTCCCGTAATTATTGGTAGCACAGATTTCAAAGCCAATTTGATTGTAATAGGAAATTCAGGATTCTACGTTATTCTGGGTATGGATTGGTTGGGTGAAACCCATGCCATTATTGATTGCCATGCCAAGAAAGTTGTGTTCCGGATTCCAGATTGTGCAAAGTTTGAGTTCCATGTCGGGGAGTCTTTCCTTGGCCGAGCTGCAGTTGATCATGAGGTTTGTGCGATGGAGTTGTATTCAGGCTGTGATGCTGTGCCTCTAGTGGTTTGGGATTTTCTGGATGTTTTTCCAGAGGAGTTGCCTGGCTTACCCCCTGATAGGGATGTGGAGTTCAGTACTGAAGTACAGCCGGGTACGGCACCTATATCGAAGAGTCCCTACAGGATGGCACTGGTTGAGTTAGCAGAGCTTAAAGTGCAGATTCAAAAGTTGCTTGATTTGGGTTTCATCAGACCCAGTATTTTGTCTTGGGGTGCTCCAGTCCTTTTTGTCAACAAGAAGGATGGTAGTCGTTGACTGTGTGTGGATTATCGGGAACTGAACAGTGTTACTGTGAAGAATCGGTATCCATTGCCCAAGATCGATGATTTATTTGACCACTTGAGTGAGGTTGCTATTTTCTTGAAGTTGGATCTTCGTTCTGGGTATCATCAAGTCAAGTGAAGGTGATTGATGTGCAGAAGACTGCTTTCAGGACCAGATATGGCCAATATGAGTATCTTGTGATGCCGTTCGGAGTTACGAACATTCCAGCTGTATTCATGAGTCTTATGAATCGGGTCTTCTCTCAGTTCTTGGATAGATTTGTGGTGGTCTTCATTGATGATATTTTGGTGTATTCTCGAAATTGGGAAGATCATGATAAGCATCTTAGAGTGGTTCTGCAAACTTTGAGAAAGAATCAGCTCTATGGAAAACTCAGTAAGTGCGAGTTTTGGCTCGACAGGATTTCATTCTTGGGGCACATTATCTCAGGTGATGGTATTTCTGTGGATCCTGCCAAGGTTGAGGCTGTGAAGGACTGGCCTGTTCCTAAGTCAGTTTCTGAAGTCAGGAGTTTCCTTGGTTTAGCTGGCTATTATCGAAAATTCGTCCAGGATTTTTTGAAGATAGAAGGACCGTTGACTAAGTTGACTGGGAAGAATCAGAAGTTCCATTGGTCTAATGAGTGCAGTGTGGCTTTTGTTGAGTTAAAGAACAGATTGACGTCAGTACCTGTGTTGACTATTCCTGATGGTTCAGGCAGATTTGTAATTCACTGTGATGCTTCGGGTAAGGGTCTCGGAGCAGTTTTGATGCAGAAGGGCCAAGTCATTGCATATGCATCGAGGCAGTTGAGGCCGCATAAGAAGAACTATCCGTCTCATGACTTGGAGTTAGCGGTAGTGATTTATGCTTTAAAGCTGTGCAGACATTATTTACTTAGGGACCAAGTGGAGATCTTTACAGACCACAAAAATCTCAAGTACGTCTTCACCCAGAAGGAGTTAAACATGAGGCAAAGGCGTTGGTTGGAACTTATGGCCGATTATGACATTAGTTTGCAATATCATCCTGGTAAAGTAAACTTGGTGCCAGATACTTTGAGCAGGAGATCGGCAGTTATGTTCTTGACTCAGAAGAAGGATCTGATTGAGCAGATGAGGAGGTTGGAGTTAAAGGTTTTGTTGCCAAGTTCTGATCAGAGTTGTTTTGTACTCCAGCTGCAGTCTTCTCTTGTTGATCAAATTAAGGAGGTGCAAGCTGGTGATGCACAGTTGTAGAGATTTCGAGCTGAGGTTGAGTCTGGGTCCAGGACGAACATGGTTATTCATTCTAATGGATCGCTTCGTTTTGGGTCCAGGTTATGTGCCCCGAAAGGTGAAGTTCATCAGAGGTTGCTTGAGGAAGCCCATCAGTCATCCTATTCTATCCATCCCGGCGGTACTAAGATGTATCTGGATTTGAAGCTTCATTTCTGGTGGCATGGTATGAAGGGAGCTGTAGCTCGATTTGTTGCTCAGTGTTTGATCTGCCAACAGATTAAGGCAGAGCATCAGAGAACTGCTGGACTTCTTCAACCGCTTCCTATTCCAGAGTGGAAGTAGGAACATATCACTATGGATTTTGTGACTGCTTTGCCGAGGAGTCCTAAGGGTCATAATGCCATTTGGGTGATTATCGACTGATTGACGAAGAGTGCTCACTTCATTCCTTTTCGTATCGGGCAGTCTACTGAGAGCCTAGCTGAAAGGTACATGCAAGGGGTTGTTAGACTTCATGGGGTTCCAATTAGTATTGTATCTGACAGGGATATGAGATTCAGATCTCAGTTCTGGGAGAGTCTTCAGAATAGTTTGGGGAGTAAATTAAAGTATAGTACAGCTTATCATCCCCAGACTGATGGACAGACAAAGAGGACTATTCAGATTCTTGAGGACATGTTGAGGTCCTGTATGCTTCAGTTTGGTGGATCATGGGAGGACCATTTTCTTCTCTTAGAGTTCTTGTACAATAACAGGTTTCAAGCCAGTATTAAAGCTGCTCCGTTCGAGGCACTCTATGGGCTGAAGTGAAGATCGCCAGTGTGCTGGGATGACATTGGTGAGAGGAAGTTGTTGGGTCCAGAGTTGATCACCAGGACAATTGATGTCGTGGTTCAGATCAGGAAGCATTTGCAGGCAGCTCAGGATCGGCAGAGGCAATGGGCTAATGTCCATCGGAGGGGCTTTGGAGTTTGGTGTTGGTGACCATGTTTTCCTAAAAGTATCACCGTGGCGCGGTGTCATTCAATTCGGTGGTGGGGGCAAGCTTAGCCCTAGGTTTATTGGATCGTTTGATATTTTGGAGCGAGTAAGCAGGGTGGCCTGTCGTCTTGCATTACTGCCAGCGTTATCAGGAGTGCACGATGTTTTTCATCTTAGGAGATATATCTGAGATAAGAGCCACGTGATCGACTATTCTGAGTTGACCGTTCGGCCGGATTTGACTTGTGAGATTCCGCCAGTTGCTATTGGGGATCGGCAGGAGAAAGTGCTTAAGAACATGGTCATCAAGTTGGTTCGTGTTGCTTGGAATCCTCACTCGCTCGGTGAGTCGACTTGGGAGCTGGAGGAGGAGATTCAGCAGAAGTTTCCTCATTTATTTGAGTAGTGGTTATTTGTTTGTTTTGTTTTGTTTTCCTTTTCTTTTGTTTGGGGTTACCCTATGTATCTTCTTTTTGAATTTCGAGGACGAAATTCTTCTTGTTAAGTGGGTAGGATTGTAACCCCTGTTTTCCGTTTTTCGTATTTTGGTGTATTTTCCTCTTTCTTGAGTATTTGTACTCTCTTTGTATTTTTTTGGTCCATATATTGGGATTGTTTTCAATATATATTCATTCTATTTCATTTTGAGCTCTTGTGTTTGATTTGTTTGTCTTTCGTTTTGTTCCTTATCAGTTGTTGTCTTTCTCTTTACTGGATTCTTGTTCTATTCTTTTGCTCGTGTTTTGGGTGCTCTTGGTTTCATTTGCCTAAACTCATTGTTGTTTACCCCATTTCGCAATTTAAACCTATACCTCATGATTATCCCTAAACCCAATTGATAAACAAAATCCTATTGATACTAATACCCATCTCCTATTACTACTCCAATCGGACCCATAAAACCAATTACCCACATACCCAAACCCATAACTAAACCCTATATATATAATCTCTCACCCTCTCTACTAAACCCTAACCCTAACCTACTCAACCCCCGGCCTCCTTCCCTCTCTCTGCCTTTGCGCCGTCACCCAACCTCGACCAACACCCCTCATCCCGGCCTGCACCTCCCCATCCCGACCACCCTCATCCCGATCATCTCCCCTAGCCGCAACCCCATACTCCCGAGCACTCCACCAATCCATCCATCTCCATCCCCATATCTCTCTCCCTTCGGCGGTCCTCCGGCGCCGATCAGCAGCAGCAACCGCAGGAGCAGCAGCGACCAGCAAAGGCCAGCCGCCGCTACCGCTGCCGCCGGATCTCCTTCTCTCTCTCATTGGTGTTTTGCACGTGCACATAGTTTGCACGTAGGTTGCTTTAGTTTGTGGATTTTCGTTCGTGGGTTTTGTTCGTTGCCGAAAATCCGTTTCCGTTATTCTTGGTGTTCGTTTCGTCTTCGGTTAAGGCAAGTAACTTGTACTCAATTCCTTTGTATGATACAAGTCATAAATACTGCTTGTAATGTAGTTGGGTTCTATAAACAACTCGTGTGTGATGTATCTTAATGAGTATTGTCTCTATAGTGCTTTTGACCGTAGTTGCCTCACGACACAAAATTTGACATGAAACAACTTAGGTTTTGACCGTTCTTGATGTGATTATATTTGTGTGACAATTATGAGAAATCGTGTGTTTGTTTGGATCCATGTGATATACTTATTATGGACAAGCTATATACCCTATTTCATGTTTTTTGGACAGTTGGTAGACTCTATAACATGTTTGGTTGTGTTTGGAACGAGTTTCGTATGTTGTATGTTGATTTGTTGTTAAGAGGAAAATCTGTATTTTGTCGGTAATCAGTTTTGATTGCTAGTTTAGACCATGTTAAGTTCAGTATCTTAATTTCAAGAGAAATCCTTCTTCTTCTCAAATTCTCTGACCTTGATCGATTTCGTTTTCGTATGTGTGAGATATGATTGTTTTACTACAGAGGTGTATTTCATTTCCAGATATCGTTTCTTGATGATTTTGATAGCTAAACTATTTTGATACTAGTGTTAAACACATTATTTTGATCTAAAGTTTTGGTCAGTATTTTTATATCTATCTATGGATTACCCAGAATTTTGGTGGATTTTATTGATGAGTTTTATATGCCGTTTCATGCTTTCGAATAAAAACTATACTTGCTGGATTTTGCTCGCTGTTATGTAAAGAAGTATATTTTCACCCTAATTCCTTTTCCTGTATGAAAAATATTTATGAAATATGAAAGTTATATTATTTTGTCTATATTCATCTCCCTTTGGTGGATTTGGATTTCGTTTCACGGTTTGCGAAATATCGCAGTTTTCGTGCAGCGGTGTTGGGAATTACAGATTTGCCAAGCTATCGTTTCTTGATGTTTTCTGAATTTCGTTGGCTAAGCTAATCTTACTATAAAATTATGATACTTGATTTCCTGTTACTACACATATAGGGAAATAGCCCATATTTTTCGTGGATTTATTTAATGATTTTTAATGCTGTTTTCCTGACCTTGAATTCAATTTTCTGATTTCTGGCTGAACACATTTTTTGGATTCAAATCAGTTTTGAGTTATGTTTTTATGAAACACTATATGGCTTATTTATATTCGCTAGATTCGGTTGGCATTCTATTTTCTAGACGTTTCGATGGATTCAGATTTGCATGTTTGTAACACCGGGAATCACTATTTTACTACAGTATGGTCTTGCGGTCCTGAAATAGAGATTTGGTTCTTTTATTCTTTTATGAGTTATCTTGTACCCATACATGTTTATCTTGCAACTTGAACTTGTCACATGATCATGTCATATTATTCTTGATATGTTTTGCACACCTACATGCTTGTTTGATATTAATAATAAATAATCAAGCCGGGGTTTAAGGGAAAGATCTAATAGTGGATAATTCAGAAACGTGTACTCGGAAGGGGATCCACTGATCCTACGTGATTACTTGTTACATGATGCTTGAAACATGATTACTTGACACTTGCATGCAAGACACGTACTTGCCACTTGCACAACTTGACACGTGATTATATGATACATGATACATGATACTTGGAGCTTGGAGCTCGATTACTTGATACTTGTTCCTGGGTACACTGCCCTCTATGTTCCACTATGAAATCTAAAACGAAACTGTTTGTTGTAGCAACCATGTAGTAAAAACCGAGATGCATGAAGTGTTACCTAGATAGTAAAAACTATAAGACTTGAACATGATACTTGAACAAGATACATGCTGACTTGATACTTGATTACATGATACATGAGATTTCATACTTGACACTTGTTACTTGTTTACTTGACTCTTGATATATGCTACTTGTACTTGTTCACCTTACCATGCCAGTTGTTTATTTTTAGTATCTTGCCTATTCCATGTTGTTAGTTAGTTTTCTCATGTACTTGTATCCTGCATTACAAGCAGCCCATAACTTGCATTGACGGGTACTTGTTTTCTTTTTCCTATTCCTACAATTGTTAAATTACAGATTTTGGAGAACAAGTTCCAGATAGTATTGGTGACATGAAGTATTAGTGCTGGATTTTATTATTATTTCTTGTTTCTTGCTTGAACATTATTGTATCTTGTACTTGGATATTTTTTGTATTTAGGAAATGTGACCCAGAATATTTGACTTATTCAGATCATGATTATTTGAGATTAAAATATTTTGGTTTCAAGTATTCTTGTTGGTATTTTGGTTCATATGTGCATGATTGGTTGATTCTTTTGCTTCTGACTCTGATTATTCTTGTGAAATGTTGTAAAGATTCTTGAACAGTTTATAGATGATGAAAATTATTCGCTGGGCTTTTGTCGTGTTTTCGTATTCCGTATTCTCTTTTGGGAAGCGGGGCGTGACATAAGTACTGCATTCCATCCGCAGACAGATGGTCAACCAGAGAGGACTATTCGGACCTTGGAAGATATGTTGAGGACCTTTGTGCTTCAGTTTGGAGGATCTTGGGAAGATCATCTACACTTGGTGGAGTTTTCATACAATAATAGCTACCAAGCTAGTCTCCATGCAGCTCCGTATGAAGTCTTGTATGGTCGGAAGTGTAGATAACCAGTGTGCTGGGATGACATTGGTGAGAGGAAGCTTTTGGGACCAGAGTTGATCACGAAGACTGTTGATGTAGTGGCCCAGGTCGAGAAGCATTTGCAAACCGCACAGGACAGGCATAGGAAATGGGCAGACCCGCACAGGAGACCGTTAGAGTTCGAAGTGGGTGATCATGTATTCCCCAAGGTGTCTCCATGGAAGGTGTGATTCGTTTTGGTGGTGGGGGCAAGTTGAGCCCTAGATTCATTGGTCCGTTCGATGTGGTGGAGCGAATAGGCAAAGTGGCGTATAGCCTCGCGTTACCGCCGACTCTTTCTAGAGTGCATGATGTCTTCCATGTTTCTCAGCTCATGAAGTATGTCAGAGATGATATTCATGTTATTGACTTTTCGGAGTTGACAGTTCGACCAGATTTGTCATGTGAAATTCATCCAGTGTCGATTATAGACCGGCGGAAGAAGATTTTGAAGAATAAGGTTATCAAGTTGGTTTGTGTTGCTTGGAATCCTCACTCGCCTGCTGAGTCGACTTGGAAGCTTGAAAGTGTGATTCGGAAGAGGTTTCCCCATCTTTTTTAGTAGTTTTTGTTCCTTTCTTTTCCTCGGGGTTACCCTACTACCACTTACTTAAATTTCGAGGAAGAAATTTTATTGTAAGGTGGGTAGGATTGTAACTACCGTTTTCACTATTTACATTTTTCCTTTTTTGTAATATTTTATTTGTAATTGAATAAAATACTCTATATTTTCTTTCTTGATTATTTTTTTTATAATTTGTTCATGAAATTCTTTGTTCTTTTTGTTGAGTTGTTCTTAATGATTCTATTTTTCTTCTATTTAATTGTGGGTATTTTTATTTGAACCCTATTATTTTCAACCCATCCCTTATTGAACCCTAAAACTCAATTTCAATTGTTCTTGACCCAAAACTGCTATTATTGGATCCTAAACCACTAACCCAATATCCTAATTGTACCCTATAAATACAACTCTATTGCAAACCCTAAAAATTGCCCAATTTGAAACCCTAGAGCCTCTTGTTCTCTCTCCTTTCTCCTCTCTCCTCCCGTTCTCTCTCTCCCGATCAATTTTCCCGCCCAAACTCCACATCCTTCTTCTCCGGCCAAACTCCGGCCACCTCCAGCACCCCCCTCGTCACCCAACTCCCGTCGACACTCCTGTCGATGCCGATGCTGCCACAGCACCACCTCTCCTCGCCTCTTCCCTGTTTCCAATCAACAGCCACAGAACCCCCAATCCCGACACCACTCCTCCCTTCCGATCAGCGACCACCACAGCGATGCCCTTCCCCCGTTGCGCCGCCGCCTGTGATGCGGCGATCGCTTGCCCTCTTGCTGTTGTGGCTGATCTCGTTGTTGCCGAGTTCTGTCTCTACTCTTGCTGTTATTGCTTTTGGGTTCTGTTTTGCACATATATTACACGTGCTATCTTATAGGTTCGTGTGTTCGTGGGTTCGCTGCTTCGAGATCCTTTTCCCGTTATTCTTGGTATTCATTTTCATCGTTTATAAGGCAAGTCACTGTCCTCTTGAATTGTTAATTGTATCAAATTCAAGTTTTGTTAAAACTCTTGCAAGTAGATCCCTTCGTTTATCGTATTATACATTGTTCATCTCTTTCGTTGGGTCTATTAAGGGATTACACGAGCCAACCCTAATATTCTTGACATCGTGCCACTTTTGACTCCAAAGATTGAATCTTCCATGTGTGCATATAGAATTGATAATAGGGTTCATATAATTATCACACAAATAAATTATTGTTGAGAGAATTGCTAGGTTGTATGTTGTTTGATCGATTGATGGTTGATTGATGATAAATTGACGTATGTAAGTGTTCTTAATCTTATTTACCATGTTTTATACCCTTCATGCAGATTGAGAAGTTTATCGACTAGTAGAATTGATGCCATCATGTTTAATTAACTTATTTCATGAAAACTACCCAAAACATGTATATTGCTTAGTGGTTATATATTGACTGCTATTTTTGACCCAGTAAATGATCTCAAAATGAAGTACTTTCTAAATAAGAATTGTAGCCTTATCTTTCTAGTTTCCAAAACATCTTGAATTTCTAAATTCCGAGTTGTGTAGCAAAATTATGCCTGTTTAACTACAGCTATGTTTTTATTTTCAGATTTTCAGATTTTCAGATTTTTGTACGTTTCATGTTTAAACAGTAAAAATGCTGATCAAATGATAAAATTTTACTCTGAAAAATTTTCATATTGTTGCTTAACATGTTTAGGAGTCCAGAAAATATTTTTAATGAATTTATTATTGAGTTTTTGCTGATACTAAAAATAAAATAACATGATGTTAATTTTTTTCCTGAACATGAAATCTGTAAAGAACAATGTGTTTGACCTAGCTACTGTTGTCAGATTTTGAACTTTAAATATGCGTTGGAACCGTGTGGAAGTCTAGTTTCTAGAATTTCTGACAGATCTAGTTTTTGATTTTTGAAACAACGGTAAGCTATATTTTTGTACAGACTACTCTTGCTGTCCAGAATTTTATAATCTAGATTTTAATAGATTAATTATTCCTATATCATACTATTGCATGAATTAATGTATGTATGTTGTATTGCATGATCCTAACGAGTTATTGTCATCATTCTAATTGTCCTATTTTATGTTACCATCCTATTGTTCTCCTATTGATACTATTGTTCATCTCATGTCTTAAATTCCATATTGTAGTGTTGAATTGATAAATAATTAATAAGTCGGGATTTAAGAGATTGACTAGAGCAGTTGATGATATAGAGACTGTACTCGGATGATGGCCCGTGTTGTTACCGTTATCGTCACGTGTAAGAAATTACATCATGGCCCGTGTTATTTCTGTTATCATCATCATGTAAGAAATTATACCATGGCCCATGTTATTATCGTTATCGTCATTATACCCAGTACATGAACGATTAAATCTACCACTATAGTCTAAACGAAATTGGTTGTATGCATCGAACCTGTGGTATGGAATATATGGGACACAGTAGTACGTGCATTAGTTAGGATTTAAAAGGATTAATAGACATAAGGATTGACATATCACCGACATTACATATTGTTCATCATTGTTCTATTGATATCGAATATTGGCTAAGTGTTATTGTTATTGATCATTGATTATCGTTATCGAATATTGAATCGTTGTTTATAGCCATTGCATCGATTACCGTGATATTGATTATTGATTGTCGTCCCATGTTATTGATTCCTATTGATCCATTCAATTAATTGTCACACCGTTATTCCATTGTTCTTTGCTTTCTCTACTTACTGTCCATGACTTGCTCTAAGGAAAAATTTTCTTCTCTTTTTAGATGAAGTGTACACAGGTAATGAAGAAGAATTGCCTGCTGGAATTGGAGAGCAAACTTTCTAAAGAACTACAGCTTTATAATTGAATGTTATTTTTAATGAACTTATTGTATTGAGACTTGTTACTATTATATTAGGATTTAGTATTGTATTGGGCTTATGTCCCGGATTTTATTATTGTTCAAGATGTTGGATTATTATTGTATTTGGATATTTTATATTGTTTCATTCCAAGAATTATTGTTCATGAGATTATTATTGCCTGCGCATTTGTTCTGTATTGATTATATTATTGAGTTAATCGAATAAACAGCTTATGGGTGACGTTAGTTATTCGTTGGCCCAATGTCATGTACTCGTATTCCGTATTTTTGGAAAGATGGGAGTAACACATATACGTGCACAAATAGGGCAAGAAAAATATGGAAAGAAACAAGGAACAAACTCAAGTTGGATAGAAGACATGAACGAGTGATAAACAACTCATAATAGACTAGGACAATGAGACTTTCAATTCTGGACAGCAAGACATCGTTGCACCAAATCTGAGATTTCTGTTGCCACAGGAATGCAAATCTGGATCCGTCAGAAAATCTAGAAACAAGACTCTCAGCCGAATCCATCACATATAAAGAAGTCATATAAAAACTACAGAAACATGGTTCAAAACAACGTTTTATACAGAATTCAGGTTCAGCCAGAAATCGCAAAGTTCTATTTATAAGCATGAAAATGGCATTAAAACACACTAATTAAATCTAGGAAAAATCTGGAAGGTTCCCTAGCAAGTCTAGTATTATCATATAAAATTTCATAAAATTCCATTACCGGTAGTGTAGTCAAACTAATTTGGAAAACAGAATGATGCTGGAAATTTATAAATCTGAAATTTTCGACACAGTAGTACCAAAACAGTGCTAAATTACAAAATACAACTCAGAATTCAAATCTGACAAATGGATTGTAAAATAGACATGCTAGGCTATATTTTATATTCACAAAGTTTTAATCAAAAGTGACTAAAATTAGGTTGGAAATAGAGTTCTTTACTGAATAGCATGCAGTTTGAAAATTATATGATTGGTTTCACAAGCATGAAATAAGTTATAGAAATCATTAAACAATCCTGAAAAAATTGGGGGTTGATCCCAGTCGTGTCTAGACATACCCAGAAAAATACTAATTCCAAATTTTACTTTTAGCATCAGTTTTAAAATAATAGATCGTGTAACGATCTTATAATTCAGAATCTGGAAACTACGGCACAGCTGCAGTAAAACAGCGATAACTCACACATCAAAAACCGAAATTGAGATCCGTCGAAAGTTCTAAATAATAGACCCCGAGGCCTACGAATCATGTTCATACAATAATTAATTTTACTGACTTAAACAGGGTTTAAATTGCTGTACTAAAACAGGGTAGCAGCAAAAACGAAATTCTTTCATGTATTTAATCAAACAATTCATCTACAATAGATCCAAATTAGAATGTAATGGAAAAGATGATATATTGGACAATCAAATCAACATGGCATGGTATTAGCAAGTCCACAACGAGATAACACATCTAGCACATCAACCATGTAACAAGAATCCACAATATACAATAGATCACGAACAAGGATATATATACATCAAGAAATCTATCTAGATCTAATTTATTGTCATGTAGTGTGTGTGTGACAACTTCTTGTGATTGATCATGACTCTGAATGGAACAAACGAACGAGATCAAGATCTATCAATGAATAATCATGAGGGTGAACACGAATGTGAAACATAGACCACAGGCTGTATTTGAACTTGTATAAAGAACAAAAATAATATACAAGCTACTTGTCTTGGGTGAAGATGACGAATCCGACGGAAAAAAATAACGGGAATAGATCCTGGGCGACGAACACAAGTACGATGATGCATGAACAAGCGGGGGCTTGCAGAAAGAGAAGTCGATGGTGGGGCTCAGACGGCGGTGCAACGGGAGGACGGTGACGGGGACCCGGTCAACGAGGTGGAAGGTGACAGAGAGTGGAGGTTGCGGGTTGAAGAAGTCGCGGGATAAGGAATTCGACGGCGTTAGAGGCTTGCATAATAGGATGAAGGCCGAGGAGGGAGTGTTGCTGGCATGGGCGGCACAGGGCGGCGGCTGGATGTCGGGGTGGTGCAAGGGGCGCTACGCGAGGAGGTGCGACGGTGGTTGGATACCGAGAGAGGAGGCGGCCAGTGGGGGAGTTAGGTTAACGGCACAGTAAGAGGGAGAAGGAGGCGAGTTGGAGAGAGAGAGAGAGAGAGATGTTGATTAAGGATTGTTTAGGAGATAATGACTGTAGGGGAAATATAACAAATTTGGTTGTGATTATAATGGAATTTTGGTAAGTTAAGATTAAGGAATCAAGGAAAGATAATGAGGAACAAGATCTGTTTGTTAGACAAATATGGAGAATGTGAGAGAGAGATTTAAGGGAGACTGGGTAAAAGATGGTATTGGGTAGCGGGTTAGGATCCAATAGGGCGGATTATAGGGTTTTGGGTCTAAATAGGGTAGCATGGGTTAGAATTTGGATCCAATAGGGTAGGAATCAAATAATAATTAATTAGGCCATGAATTAATTAAATTTAGAATTAGACAATGCATCTAGGGATTAATAATTGGCAGAAGAATTTGAATCAAGAAGATTGAAAAAAATCACAGAACTGAATTGGCGACAACATAGTTGGATTTTATTGAGAACAAAGAAACAATTACACGGTTCAGAATGAACAAAAGAATACAATCAGAATAAATACTCAGGAAAAATAAATACATACAAAAATACAAGAAAGGGAACACATGGGTTACAAATCCACCCACCTAACAAGCAGAATTTCGTCCTCGAAATTCAAAGAAGTACATAGGGTAACCCCGAAAAGAAAAAAAAACAACAACTAGAACAAAAGTTACACGAACAAATGAGGGAACTTCTGTTGAATCTCCTCCTCCAATTCCCAAGTCGACTCACCCGGTGAGTAAGGATTCCAAGAGACCTAAACCAACTTGATAAACTTGTTCTTCAGCACCTTCTCCCGCCGATCCAAAATAGCATCTGGCGGAATCTTACCAGTCAAATCCGGCTGTACAGACAACTCTACATAGTCGATCACGTGGCTCTCATCATGGATATACCTCCAGAGTTGTGAGACATGGAAGACGTCATGCACCCCAGATAAAGTCAGTGGTAAAGAAGGACGATAGACCACCTTGCCTACTCGTTCCACGATATCAAACGGCCCGATGAACCTGGGGCTTAGCTTGCCACCACCACCAAACCGAATGACACCTCTCTACAGCGATACCTTACGGAAAACATGGTCACCCACCTCAAATTCCAAGGCTCTCCTATGGACATCTACTCATATCCTCAACCTGTCTTGTGCTGCCTGAATCACCACATCAACCGTCCTGGTGATCAACTCCGGATCCAACAACTTTCTCTCACCAATGTCATTCCAGCACACTGGTGATCTGCACTTCCGACCATATAGTGCCTCGTATGGTGCAGCTTTAAGACTGGCCTGATAGCTATTATTGTACGAGAACTCTACAAGATGCAAGTGGTCCTCCCAATATCCTCCGAACTGTAGCACAAAGGACCTCAACATGTCCTCCAGAGTCTGGATGGTCCTCCCTGACTGCCCATCTGTCTGAGGGTGAAAAATTGTGCTGTACTTCAGTTTACTCCCCGACTACTCTGAAGACTCTCCCAAAACTGAGGCATGAACCTCATTTCCCTATCAGATACAATACTTACTGGAACCTCATGAAGCCTGACAATCTCTTGCATGTACTTCTCTGCCAGGCTCTCAGTAAACTGCCCGACTCTGAAGGGAATGAAGTGAGAACTCTTCGTCCGTCTGTCCACAATCACCCAAATGGCGTTGTGACCCTCGGGACTCCTCGGCAATGCGGTCACAAAATCCATCATGATGTGTTCCCGCTTCCACTCCGAAATGGGAAGAGGTTGAAGAAGTCCGGCGATTCTCTGATGCTCCACCTTCACCTGCTGGCAGATCAAGCACTGAGACACAAATATAGCTACGACCCTCTTCATACCATGCCACCAGAAGTGAAGCTTCAAGTCCCGGTACATCTTAGTACCACCGGGATGAATAGAGTACGACGACTGGTGGGCTTCCTCAAGTAGCTTCTGATGGACTTCACCCTTCGGAACACACAACCTGGACCCAAAACGAAGCGATCCATCTTCATGGACAACCATATCTGTTCTGAAACCTACCTCAACCTCAGCTCTGAACCCCTACAACTACGCATCACCAGCCCGAGCCTCTTTAATCTGATCTACAAGAGACGGCTGTAACTGAAACATCATGCAAATCTGATTAGAACTCGACAAGATCACAATTCAATTCCAACCTCCTCATCTACTCAACCAGTTCCCTCTGCCGAGTTAGGAACATGGCGACTGGTGTCCTGCTCAAAGCATACGGCACCAAGTTAATCTTACTAGGGTGGTACTGCAGATTAATATCATAGTCGGCCATTAACTCCAACCAATGCCTCTGCCTCATGTTCAATTCCTTCTGGGTGAAGACATACTTGAGGCTTTTGTGGTCAGTAAAGATTTTCACTCGGTCTTCAAGTAAATAGTGTCTCCACAGCTTCAAGGCAAAGATCACCGCTGCTAATTCCAAATAATGAGTTGGATAGCTCTTCTCATACGGCCTCAACTGCCTAGATACATAGGTAACAACTCGGCCCTTCTGCATCAATACTGCACTAAGACCCTTGCCAGAAGCATCACAGTGAATCACAAATCCACCTGAACCATTCGGAATAGTTAACACTAATGCCGATGTCAACATGCTTTTCAACTCTGCAAAAGCTTCACTGCAATTCCCATCCCAGATAAATTTTTGATCCTTCCCTGTTATCTTAGTCAGCGGCCCAGCTATCTTCGAAAAGTCTTGGACGAATTTCCAATAATACCCGGGTAGTCCAAGGAAACTTCTCACCTCTGAAACTGACTAGGAACTGGCCAATCTTTCACTACAGTAGTCTTGGATGGATCAACTGATCAACTAAGATTCCCTTGCCCGAGATGATATGCCCCAAAAAGGTAACTTGGTCGAGCCAGAACTCACATTTGCTGAGTTTTCCATAGAGCTGATTCTCCTCAGAGTTTGCAGAACCAACCTCAGCTGCTCAGCAAGTTCCTCCCAGTTCCAAGAATACACCAGAATATCATCTATGAAGACTATCACGAATCTATCTAGAAATGGGGAAAAGACCCTGTTCATCAGACTCATGAACACAGTTGGCGCATTCGTGACTCCGAAAGGCATCACTACGAACTCATAATGCTCGTACCTTGATCTGAAGGTTGTCTTCTGCACATCAGCCACTTTCACCTTTACCTGATGATACCCTCAGCAAAGATCCAACTTTGAAAAGACTGCTGCAACACCCAACTGTCAAATAAATCATCAATCCTGGACAGCGGATACCGGTTCTTCACAGTAACATTGTTCAGTTCTCAGTAATCAATGCACAGTCTGCGGCTTCCGTCCTTTTTACTGACAAATAGGACTGGAGCTCCCCACGGTGAAACACTGGTTCTGATGAATTCCAAATCTAGCAATCCTTGGATCTGCACCTTCAGCTCTGTTAGCTCAATTGGTGCCATCCTGTAGGGACTTTTCGATATTGGCACAGTACCTGGCTGAACCGCAATACTGAATTCCACATACCTATCTGGGGGTAGCCCAGGCAACTCCTCAGCAAACACATCCAAAAATTCACGTACTACTGGAGGCGCAGCCTCACAGCCTGCTTGCAACTCCATAGGACTAGTCCCCTGATCAACTACAGTCTTAGCTCGGCCAAGGGGTGTCCTCCCAGCATGGAACTCAAATTCTGCACGACCTGGGATTCTGAATACAACTTTCTTGGCTCGACAATCTATGACAGCATGGGACTCACCCAACCAATCCATACCGAGGATGAGGTCAAATCCAGAATTCTCGATTACGATAAGGTCAGCCTTGAAATCTATGACACCAATAACTACGGTACTCTGCTTACACTCCCAGAAACAGACGACAACACCGCCACCCGTAGCAATGTTCCAAGCCACGGGGAAGACACTGCACTCCAACTGATGCCGATCCACGAAGCAGGAAGAGACGAAGGAATGGGTCGCCCCGGAATCAAAGAGGACGTGAGCAGGGAAAGAACGAACTAGGATAACACCTAAGATAGAGTCAAAATCAAGGGAGAGGAATGACGATTAAGGGGTAAGAAATAACAATGCAGAAAAGATGAAATGAATGAACAGAACAAGATAATGAATGGAGCAAAGGAAATAAAAAAACAATAAAATGCAAAAAAATATACCTGCAATGACTCCTTCTGCCGTCTCAGCTTCTTCTGCCGTTAGGTTGTAAGCTTGACCTCTCCTAGGAGCTGCGGTCCTCTGACCGACGATCTGGTGCTGAGGGGGAAGCGGTGGCCTGACCGGACCACGAGTTGGTGCTTCCAGATGAATTGGTCCCCTAGTTGGTAGATCCAACCTCCTCTGTGGACAGTCCCGCACTGAGTGATCACTAGTGCCATACCTAAAACATCGGCGGTTGACTCGCCTACAGTCCCTGCGCTCATGCCCAGCTAGTTGGCAAAAGTCGCAAAAACCAACTCCCCTAGGAGCAGCAGAAGAGTAGGGAGCCGCTCTAACAGGATGGGCTGGGACTGGCATCTGAATTGGCCCACCAGAAGGCCTAACAGCAGCAGCAATGGGGTGCTGGACAGTCCACTGGGAAGGAGCCAACCTGTTCCGAGCCTGCTCCTGGGCCCGGGCTGTTTCAAGAGCCTCAGCATAGGTACAAAGGTGAAGGGCAACAAGACGCACCTGATTCTCTCGATCCAATCCCAATAGAAATCTCCTGGCTATATCCTCTTTGTTCGCCACCAAGGTGGATGCGAAGCGACTAAGCCTGGAGAATTCTGCCGCGTACTTGTCCACTGATCTGGCACCCGGTGTCAAGAGAGTCTCATGTTACAGTATTGCATGAACAATATATAACAAAGTTCCAAAACACGGTATAAACCGACCAACCTGCTTCAGGGTAAGGAATTGTTGCTCCATCACTACCTGAGTGATGCTAGGAAAGAACTTTTCTGAGAAGCTCCTGGTGAACGTGGTCCAAGCAACAGGCCGCTTGAGCCGCTCGGACTCAGCCCTCCACCATATGTGGGCAAGGTCCACCAACTGGATTCTCACCACATCCACACGACCAGCATCAGCAACTCTCGCTGCCAACAACTACTGCTCCGTCCTGATCAACCATTGTTCGGCCTCTAGCGGCGTCTCAGTGCCGAAGAATTTTTTAGGGTGCAGTCTCATGAAGTCTGCAACTGTACCCGGATGAGAAGGAAGACTCGCCTGAGTGGGCACAGCAGGAGTCGGGTTCTAGACAGCTTCCAATGCAGCCATCATAAGATCACTATGGTTCTGCTGCATGTGAACCAACCGCACCAACACATGCGTAGCATCCTCTAGTCCAGGCTGTTCCTTTTTAGGAGGGGAAGTGGAGGGACCTCTGCGAGCCATGGTCTGCACAAATCCAAATAGCATCTAGATCAAGTTTATTATCATTTGTTTATGTAACTGCATGGTCGGTTTATTGTTGAGCCAATCCTAATCGAGTCAAACTTGTCTAACATATTATTCAGACTAATACATTAGCCAAATCTGGGCTCTGATACCACTAAAAACCTGTCATGCCCCGCTTCCCAAAAAGAAATACAGAATACGGATATGCGACAAAGTCCAGCGAATGGTTTTCACCATTCATGAGCTGTAAGGATCTTTACAACAATACACATGAATAAACAAGAAATAAGCAGGGAATAATCAACCACGCATGCATGAATAAATTTCTAAATCAACAGAAGAGACTTGAAACAAAAGACTTAATCTCAAATAAACCAGATCTGGAAACAACAAGTAATAAATTCTGGGACAAAAATGCCTAATACAAGATCCAAGTAGCAATAAATACAACTTATTCAAAACAGGACATAAACTCAAGTAGGAACTTTAGCCAAGCCTATAACACTTGGTCACTTACTCCCTCGGGCAGCTGATCACCGAAATCTGCAAATTTGACAATTTGCAGGAAAAGGAAAATAGGAAATAGTACGCCCATCAGTGCAAGTTGCGGGCCGCATATAGTGCAGGAAACAAGTACGAAAATAGATAAGGAAAATACATAGTAGAAACAAGAAGCAAGTACTGAAGTAAGCATGGAAGGATTGTGACAGCAAAATATGGCAACTAACTTTTAAACCAAGAAACAAAATCCAGTGACAGGATTAGATAACAGGGTACAGGTGACATGTAACAGGTATCAATTAGCATGCAAGCAGGTTAAAAAGTATCAGGTGTCAGGTAGCATGTACAGGTAAACATGTAACTGGAATGTGCAAGTGATCAGGTATTCTCAAGTCTTGCATTTAGTCCTATCTAGGTAGCACTTCATGCATCCCAAATTTTACCACATGGTTGCTACATTCAAGCAAGTTGCATTTAGATTTCATAGTGGATTTTATAGGGTCGTGTATTCAGGTATCAGGTAAACAGGATCATATATCATGTAATCATATAATCATATAATAGGTAATCAGGTATCAGGTAGGACCTACGGGTCCCCTTCTGAGTACACCTTTCTATAGAGAAGTATGTAGCCAGGTAATCAGGATTATGTATCATGTAATCATGTAACATGTAACTGGTGGGAAACACGGTCCCCCTTCCAAGTACACATTTCTATATTTTTTACTACTAGATCTTTTCCTTAATCCCGGCTTGATTACTTGTCATTGTTATTAAAGCAAGCATATACGTGCACAAACAGGGCAAGAAAAATATGGCAAGAAATAAGGAATAAACTCAAGTTGGATAGAAGACATGAACGTGTGACAAACAACTCATAATAGACTAGGACAGCGAGACTTTCAATTCTGGACCGCAAGACATCGCTGCACCAAATCTGAGAATCTCGTTGCCATAAGAACGAAAATCTGGATCCGTCAGGAAATCTAGAGACTAGACTCTCAGCCGAATCCAGTGCATATATACAAGTCATGTAACAACTACAGAAACAAGGTTCAAAACAGTGTTTTATACAGAATTCATGTTCAGCCAGAAAATCGCAGAGTTTTATTTATAAGCATGAAAATTGCATAAAAACAAACTAATTAAATCTAGGAAATATCTGGAAGGATCCCTAGAAAGTCTAGTATCAGCATATAAAATTTCATAAAATTCTATTACAGATAGTGTAGTTAAATTAATTTGGAAAACAGAATGATGCAACAAATTTATGAATCTAAAATTTTAGACACAACAGTACCAAAACAGTGTTAAATCATAAAATACAACTCGGAATTCAAATCCGTCAAAAGTATTGTAAAATAGACATACTAGGCTATATTTCATATTCACAAAGTTTTAATCAAAAGTGACTGGAATCAGGTTGGAAATAGAGTTCTTTACTAAATAGCAGGCAGTTTGGGAATTATATGATTGGTTTCATAAGCATGAAATAAGTTATAGAAATCATTAAACAATCCCAAAAAAAATTAGGGGTTGATCCCAGTCGTGTCTAAACATATCCAAAAAATATTAAGTCCAAATTTTACTTTTAGCATCAGTTTTAAAAAATAATAGATCGTGTAACGATCTTATAATTCAGAATCTGGAAACTACAACACAGCTGCAGTAAAATAGCAATAACTCACACATCAAAAATTGAAATTGAGATTCGTTGAAAGTTCTGAAAAATAGACCCCAAGGCCTATGAATCATGTTCACAAAATAATTTATTTTATTGACTTAAACAGAGTCTAAATTGCTGTACTAAAATAGCGCAGCAGCAAAAACGAAATTCTTTCATGCATTTAATCAAACAATTCATCTACAATAGATCCAAATTAGAATGTAATGCAAAATATGATATATTGGACAATCAAATCAACATGGCATGGTATTAGCAAGTCCACAACGAGATAACACATCCAGCACATCAACATGTAACAAGAATCCACAACACACAATAGATCACGAAAAAGGATATATATACATCAAGAAATCTATCTGGATCTAATTTATTTTCATGTAGTGTGTGTGTGACAACTTCTTGTAATTGATCATGACTCCGAATGGATCAAACGAATGAGATCAAGATTTATCAAGGAATAATCATGAGGGTGAACACGAAAGTGAAACCTAGACCACATGTGGTATTTGAACTTGTATAAAGAACAAAAATAATATACAAGTTACTTGCCTTGGGTGAAGATGACGAATCTGATGGAAAAGTATAACGGGAATGGATCCCGGGCGATGAACACAAGTACGACGACACACGAACAAGCGGGGGCTTGCGGAAAGAGAAGTTGACAGCGGGGCTCGGACGGCGGCGCAATGGGAGGACGGCAACAGGGATCTGGTCGACGAGGTGGACGGCGATGGAGAGTGGAGGTTACGGGATGAGGATGTCGACGGCATCGGAGGCTTGCAGGATAGGATGAAGGCTGAGGAGGGGGTGTTGCTGGCGTGGGCGACACAGGACTGTGGCTGGACGTCAGGGCGGCACGAGGGGCGCGACGCAGGGAGGTACGACGGCGGTTGGCTGCCGGGAGAGGAGGCGGCTGGCGGGGAAGTTGGGTTGACAGCACAGTGAGAGGGAGAAGGAGGTGAGTTAGAGAGAGAGAAAGAGAGATGTTGATTAGGGATTGTTTAGGAGATAATGACTGTAGGAGAAAGAGAACAAATTTGGTTGTGATTATAATGGGATTTTGTTAATTTAAGATTGAGGAATCAAGGGAAGATAATAGGGAACAAGATCTGTTTGTTAGATAGACATGGAGAACGTGAGGGAGAGATTTGAGGGAGACTGGGTAAAAGAGAGTAATGGGTAGCGGGTTAGGATCTAATAGGGCGGATTATAGGGTTTTCGGTCTAAATAGGGTAGCATGGGTTAGAATTTGGATCCAATAGGGTAGGAATCAAATAATAATTAATTAGGCCATGAATTAAATAAATTTAGAATTAGACAATGCATGTAGGGATTAACAATTGGCAGAAGAATTTGAATCAAGAAGATTGAAAAAATCACAAAACTAAATTGACAACAAAATAGATGGATTTTATTGAGAACGAAGAAACAATTACACAGTTCAGAATGAACAAAAGAATACAATCAGGATAAATACTCAGGAAAAATAAATACATACAAAAATACAAGAAAGGAAACACAGAGGTTACATTTCTCTTCAGGACATATTAGACGGTTATTTTATCAAGACTAAACCTAGGGTTTCTTTAAAACTCTCTATATATTATTGTAAAGACTCCTTTAAGAGGTAAGTGAGAGTACTTCATTGTAGAGAGATTGAGAGTTCTCCATTGTATACAGCAAATATCTTCTAGTCGGACTTGAGAGATAGATATGTTCTTGGTGAGAGTGTCGTATCACTTGTATCTTTTCTAGTTGAATAATATCCAGATTATTTCTTCCTCGGATTAGAGTTTTCCTAAACTGGGATAAATATTGTGGGCTTTGGGTGTTTGATTTTGATCCACTATTGCTTGGTGGTTTGTTCGTAATGATGGGCTGTCGCAAACTCAGTAGCGAATTTGTTACAATTGGCATCTGAGCTTCATGTCATAAAGTTTTCGCAGTTCAGGAGTTTCTCGAGCTAATTAGAGAAGATGACAGATCCAGGTTTACGAAGATCAAGTAGTTTGATGGTAAGATCAACTTTAATCTCTTGAAGGAGGACATGCACGATGCATTAGTTCAACATGACTTGGATTTTGCCATAAAAGGAGATAAAGGGACATCAATCGGCATAAAGCAAGAGAATTGGGAAGAGATTTTTTCAGAAGCCTTAGGTTTAATTCCAATGTTTTCGGCAAACGATGTCAGGTGTAGATGTAACGTCCCTGCCCCTAGCTCAGACAATTTATACAATTTACCAAACAAATTATTTATAGTATAGTACAACTGCCCACCACAGGCTGCCTCTCAAAAGGTGGTTAACCGGATTGGTGACTCTTGATCATAGGCTATATTATTTATTATTAATTTATTCTAGTTCAATCCCGATATGGGACTATTTACAATCACATCTTTACCTGTTCTTTCTCTTTCTCTACCCCGTGCACACAACAGCCCCGTGGGCCCTATGCCACGTCAGCTAGAGCACAGAGTGCTCTATCCTCTCAAACGGCAGGTGGGACCCGCTGACGTCAGTGATGACATCAGTAAGCAAGGCAGCACTTCCGCTGATGTTTCCTCACTCATGCCCCCCCTTCTACTATTCACTTAATTACAGATATGCCATCAGCCTATATATATATATATATATATATATATATATATATGGAGCCCTTCAGTTGCGAACTAATTTTGGTGAGAACTCACGGAGTAGACTCCCCATGAAAAATCCGAACCGACCATCTTGTTCTACACACCTTAGATAGCATAACATAAAGAAATCAAGTAATTTGAAGTTCATTTGCCCATCCATCAAATGGAGTAGAATTTTCAGCCATACAATTTTGCGAAGATGTAAATCATGGGCAAATGAACTTCAAATTACTTGATTTCTTTATGTTATGCTATCTAAGGTGTGTAGAGCGAGATGGCCGGTTCAGATTTTTCATGGGAGATCTACTCCGTGTGTTCTTACAGAGTTCTCACCAAATTAGTTCTCAACCGAAGGGCTCCCTCCCTATATATATATATATATATATATATATATATATATATATATATATATATATATATATATTTATATATTACTTTAAAAATTACGGGGTGTTACATGCACCCCCCTTTCAGAAATCAACATCCTCGCTGAGCACGGGGCATGCACAATCTAGTGCAGGATCTACTTTCTAGTTGATGCGGAGCAGTCCGTGAGCATCGCTCTCGTTTTTGGAATACTGGAGACCAATCCCACTCCGCGGGTCATTCTGTGGTCCTTACATCCATCGTCCCGAAATACCGGGGATTGTCTCACTCCGCTGATTATTTTGGAGTCCATAACTCACGGCTCTCCCACACTCGGTGTCGAAAGTCGGCTTTGATACCACTTGTAACGCCCCTGCCCCTAGCTCAGACAATTTATAAAATTTATCAGACAAATTATTTATAGTATAGTACAACTGCCCACCACAGGATACCTCTCAAAAAGTGGTTAACCGGATTGGTGACTCTTGATCATAGGCTATATTATTTATTATTAATTTATTCTAGTTCAATCCTGATATGGGACTATTTACAATCACATCTTTACCTGTTCTCTCTCTTTCTCTATCCGTGCACACAACAGCCCCATAGGCCCTGTACCACGTCAGTCAGAGCATAGAGTGCTCTGTCCTCTCAAATGGCAGGTGGGACCCGCTGATGTCAGCAAGCAAGGCAGCACTTCCGCTGCTGTTTCCTTACTCGTGGGCCCCTCTCTACTGTGCACTTAATTACAGATATGCCATCAGCCTATATATATATATATATATATATATATATATATATATATATATATATATATATATATATATATATTATACTTCAGAAATTACGGGGTGTTACAGTAGAAGCACAGCGAGTCTGTAGGTAAGACTAGAACTGGCTATTCGGAATTGCCATTACATGATCAGATGTGCTGGAAGAAAAAATTGTTCAAGTACTTAATGAAGGAATGTACCACTCTTCTAAATCATAAAGAGGAAGTCAATTCGGAGTCATCAGAATTGAGAGTAACAAACACATATGATCTATATTTTTTCAAGTTGATAGATTCACAACAAGATCTATATAAGCACTTGTTAACCACCATGCTAAATGGAGAATCTGCCAAGGAGAAGTATTTGGTGGAGATGTAATCGAGGGCTTAGAGGATGATGAACTTAGGTGGGAGACTCAAAGATTAGTGTCTACTTCTATGAGTTGCATCAGGGAGAATGGTACTTCAAGTGGAAGGGAAAGTGCATGTAAGGGTAGCATCTGTTGCCACCATTGTAGAGAGATTGGGCATTACAAGTGGAATTGTCTCAAGTGGTTAAATCAGAAAAGTGTGAACATTGCTAATGCTACTGAATCATATGATAACTTAAACTGTACTCTTGTCTCAAGTTCTATAGATGTGTATTTGGGATGATTTCTTGATTCGGATAGTTCTTCTCATATTTGCTCTTATAAAGAGATATTTTCCACTTACAAGTCCGCAGGAGATCGTTGTAGGAGAACGGTGGTTGGTGAGATTTGTGAAGCAATGGGTGAGAAAACAGTTGAGTTGGAGATGTCAAATGGAAAGGCGTACACACTAGAAAATGTCATGCATATTCCTTTGTTAAATTAGAACCATATATCAGTTTGGGAATGTTGTCGTAAAGTGATGAAGCATGGGAGGGGTGTTCAACACCACATCTACAAGCTCTGTGGGAATGGGAAAACTCGGCCATGTGTTTTAAAGCCTTTCATTCCTAGAGATTTATCTAGTATGCCACCACTAGAATCATTGAAGCGAAACCGCGATGCTCGATTATCGTTGAGAGGTGGAGTGTGCCTCAGGGTAGGTGGAGTTCGTAAGGAGGGCGGCGCCTCTATGTTAACGCCTATTGGGGTGTGCCTTTGAGGGCATACCAATTGGAGAAATAAAGGTGAAAATAAATTCAACTAGCAAAAGAAGTCACTGAATCAGTTTGTTAACAAGAGGAGAATGAAAGAGTCTAAAGGCGATTAGTCACACAAGTATGGATTCATGATTATATAATCGAATGTGGAGATTATTGGATTTATGTCTTGCATGCTATGGTTCGATATGAAGAGAAGAGGATGAAGCAAGAAGAGGTCGAAGCGTCGCGGTGATAGGAAAAATAGGCAACAGAAACAACAAGCAGTAATTGACAGTCAATTGCATTTGGATGCAGTCGACTGTCCTGGCTCTCTGACTTGAGTGAACCGATTGCAGTCAACTGCCCTTGGGTTAGGTTTGAGTGATCTGATTAAAGCTCATCTTCAACTCCAAGTAAGACCGTATGACTTCTATCGTATAGCTTTCTCTTAAGGATATACTGCATGGTTATTGTATCAAGACTAAACCTAATGTTTATCTAAAACTATATATATATTATTGTAAAGCCTCCTTTGAGAGGTAAGAGATAGTACTTCATTGTAGAGAGAATGAGAGTTCTCCATTGTAAACAGCATATTACTTTTTAATGAGGCTTGAAAGATAGATAGGTTCTTGGTGAGAGTGTTGTCTTTTGTATTTTCTCTAGTTGAATAATATTGTGTGTTTGGTTTGATCTACTATTGCTTGGTAGTTTGTTCATAGTGATCGGTTGTCGCAAATTCGGTAGTGAATTCCTAACATTAACCTCGTGCTTGATTTTGCGCTGCTCGATCTTGTGCCAATCCTTTTTCGTCCTTTCCACACACAAAAAAGAAGTAGGAGCATCTGCTACATACACACATGTGCAGTTGCATACAGTGACAAGCACACTTGTGCATACACTTGCGCGTAAACACTTATAGAGAGTGTGTTTGACTAATGTCTTCCTACGAGGATTTGAGCTCTAATCCTCCCAAATATGAAGTGTATTTTCGAGCTTCAAAGTAGAAAATGTAAGTGTAGGGTTGTGATCCAGCATGTCTAAATAGCTTAAAAGAAAGAAGAATGAATATTTTCACTTTCTTCTTGTGCATCCAGTGATACAAAATGAAAGTTTTTAGCAAGTGAGTTGTTTAGAGCTATGGTCTAGGATATTCTTAATTTCGTTAAATTTCTGTTTTGAAGGTTTCAAACTATCTTGATCACGATCAATACTTTGGATATTTGGATAAGAGACATACACTGCTGTAAGGGTCTATAAAAATGCGCGCATTAGAATCATTTGAATGTAGGAATCTCGGTTGTAAAATGTGATATGAAGTTAAGACATGCGGAGTTACTTGGAATTGTCTTCTATAACTTTAGTTTTTCTGGAACTCCTTTTATTGTTGAGATAACTTCAGATATCTTAGTTTAAAAGGTGAAATAGCCCTAGTTATCTAAACTCCTACTTAATATATCTTTGAACTATGTATGTATTCTCCCCTTCTCAATTGGTACAAATTAGTCGCACTAAAAAAATGTATATTTTGCGCAAAACCTAACAATTAAGCAGTGTCAGCAACGAATGCAACAAGCATGCAAGAAATATAATTTGCAACATCCGTTAGAAAGAAATCATTTACAAACTCGACAACAAATTTAATAAACTAAAACACAAATCAAGCTTGTTCTAGGTATCATATGATGCCCATGTTCTTGAGACCCAATACAACCCCGACGCCCATGATGTGGCCAACTGTCCCACAAGCCAATGTATCGGCAAGGGTGAACCCTGCAGGGTCTCCAGTCTGAAGGCCGGAGTCGCGCACCTCCAGCTTCAGTCCAGCTGTCGCCTTCCTGTTTGCCGATGGGGCCAGCCCAAATCGGCCTGCGAACAACATCAAGCTTGTGGTTGTCACCATTATCTGCAAAATTCAGAAGATTTGTTACTTCAGTCGTTTTTCAGACCAGACTTAAGAATGTTCGTGAGAATATAAAGGAGCGGTCGATTACAATGTTTGTGGATGAGCCGATGAAGTCTCCGCATCTGGCACCAAGAGCTCCACTTCCCCTGTTTTTCATTTGAGGCACCATCACCTGTGAAGGAAATTTAGACCAAAGTTTCAATATGAGTTACGAGTTTTATGAACTGGAATTCTTTCTACCATAGAAGAAAATTTAAGAGCCCACCTACTGTTAGGGACATATATAATAAGAATTTACGGACATATATAATAAGAATGATGGATCTAATAGATGACTATATATGGCGAAGTGAACATAGATGGCTAACATTTTATTATCTAATCACAACCTCTACAGATGATTTTCATTGTAAGAGGTTCTTAGCTCAAAATTTCTAAGTGAAGAATATCTATTGCCGAACTTTATAATTCATCTCTCCATGAAGAATAGTATGGGATACATTATAAGAGCAACGCCATCTCCGCAATTTGAACAAGTTTAATTCAGTTCCATTAGGAGTCACCATTGTTATATTTGGCATAATTTACTCAAGAGTGTATCCTATATCGGTATGTCCAGATGATCCAAAACTTTAATTTCATGTATACAAGCAATAACTTCTACATGTCTTTTGAATCAAAAAATTGAGAAACTTTGATCATAGCAACTAACCATGGTGGATGGCTGAGCTTTAAGGCCAGTGAACTGAGGAACTGAGGCCATGAATGCAACTGGAGAGGTAAGGTTGAGAGCCATTATACTTTTTCACTCTTACTTTGACACAGAAACAAGAGGAGCCTGCTTCCTCTTTGAGTTTTGAAGTTCTGTAAGTCTTAAACTTTTAGTTCTTCTATGTTTTTGAAGTGTTTGGGGGTCCAAATTTACAAATCTTGTGGCAATAGACACATGAAGGAATTTGTGGCCTACACTGGGATTTGATGGATTGTGAGAAGATGCTGTTTGCTTATGTGGCAGAACCTGGTTAGCTTCTGCAAATTGGATAAGATTTTGGTTTTGATCAAGCACTCCACTATCAAATTGTGCTTAAACGGCTAGATTTAAGACAAAGTAATTTTATTTGCACATACTATGCACCACGTGTTTATTTTAGTAGTTTTAAGAAAGCAGAAAACTGTTGACAACTATTTAAGCATGATAGTATATAGTTGTATGATGCATTTAATGCTGCACTTGAGCAAGCAACCTATTTGGTTTTATCTTTGCTCCTTGATTAAATTATTTGTTACTAGTATTATACACGTGCAGGTAATTTTTTTTTGGGAGGGGGGAATGAAAAGAGGAAAAAAAAATAATTTTACTAACACGTGCATTGCATGAGTTGGGTTATGGACCAAGGCCTTCTCCCATTATAGTAGTAGAGATCTCTTATATTTCTGTGAACGGTATATAAGATGAACTCACTCCTTAAAATTTTAGGATTTACTCCTTAAAAGAGTTTTATGATGAATACTAATTTAGAGGTTGGCTTCAGTTACACATATAACAGGGATTCACTTTAAATGAGCTTGAGTTATAAACTTCAAATGAGCTTGAGTTATAATGGTAAAGTTATTAGATACTTTTTCACTTTTCATATGTCAAAATGATGTAAAAATGTATTTAGTACTCCCATCGGTCTATAATATAAGTTGTTGTAGCCTTTGATTTTTTGTTCCAAATTATATGTCGTTTTAGATTCCCAAACAATGTTTTAATACTCTCGAGCAATCATTAATTTCACTTTTTTTATTATTTATTCCCTTAGGAGTTTTAACAGGTTAATTAATATGTTTTAATTAAAGAGGAATAACATAAAATGTTTCTTTAAAAAAAATTTTATACCAAAGGAAGGTAGAATAAGATAGAATGTTTCTTAATAAGGGTAAAATTTTTAAACAATTTATCAATGTTGAAAATAGCAATAGCGTATAACCTATCATTAGGTCCCGGTAGCGCGAAGTGCAAATAACGTAACACATTAACATAAGAAGAAATTTAATTTTTTATTTAAAAATTAAAACTAATTATCTAAAAGTTCTTATAAATTCTAAATAACTTACTGCAAACGAGAAAAAATATTTGAAGGCTAATAATGATAAATACTACATCAAAATGAGACCTTTATTGAAAATAGCGCAAAACGTAAATAGCATAATGCATAGCGTAATTAAAAATTAAAAATTAATTAACTAAAAAATTGTAAAAAAATAAAGAAATAATTTCGACAGCTCAACAATGCTAATAAATTTCACCAAAATGAGATTTCAATGTTAAAAAATCAAGACTTACAAAGACTAAGAACACACATAAACCTGAATATAAAATGGAACAAAATTGCTAAGTGAATGAAGTATATTAGTTTTCTTGACTCTCATCAAATATCCCTAATTGAAACTTCATTAAAAAAATTAAAACAATGAGATTGAAATGAAGAATCGGGAAAGAATCAAGAAAATAAGAGAAACTCTAATAGTTTGGTTGCTAGCTGGAATAGAACAAAATTAAAGAAAAGAAAGAAATACTAAGAAATGCACTGATAACGGATATATAGTTGTTGGAGTTTTCGCCACAACTTGAAGAAATTGGAGTCCTCACATGGATTGAGTGTCTTAGTGTTAAGAAAACATGGGGGGGGGGGGGGGGGGGGGGGGGGGGGGGGGGGGGGGGGGTCGTCGGTGGGGGTCGTCGTTTGTGTTTACACCTCAACCCTTTCAGCTAAATAAAAGGGTATGTGATATGGCTAAAAATGGGATTAAATCGGGACCGTTCAAATCGGAACCGGACACGGATCTTAAAGTCCAGGGGTAAAACGGTAATTTCACCTACAAATGGGTCTGAAATGGGGACTGGGTCTTTCTTCAAAGCTCAATAACCCATAAACGAATCTGTCTTACTGGGTACGGGTTCCAACCCGTTACAAACCAGTTCAGAAGGATAAAGAAGAATTCAGATTCATAATTATCCCTAAAAAATGATCTTAACCGCTTCTATCCATTCACACCGGGAAGTAGAGATATATTCTTATCTCGAAACGGATCCCTAAAGGCGACTATAAAAATCCATTTTCCCCCACCATAAGAAGGTAATCAAGACTTTTCCAATTAAATCTCTTTTATAATCATTCAGATTACTGACAAGAGCGTCGAAGGGTGCATCACCGGGATCCATCCTGGTGTTTTTCACTTTTTGCAGGTCAACGACAGCGGCAAGAAACCAGTCAACACATTGGTGGAGGTCAACAGGTTTGCTTATTTGTTTTCTCCAAGAATCCACAAATTCATCTGTTTGCTCCCACACCAAAATTAGCAGCAACAGATTGGCACCGTCTGTGGGAACCGAAAAAGTAACCCGACCTAACTTCATCAGCGAGACTAGTTTCAAGCCATGCATCCAAAACAGAAGGGGAAGACAGCGGTCTCCAACCGATGAATCACTTCTCTTCCTTCTCCCCCTCCTCCAACTCAAGATGCTCCTCCTCAACAGGCCCCTCCAAGGTCTCGGGGGGCTGCCCAGGGGGGCTCCCGTCAGAGTCATCCGAAGCAACATCCTCCTCATGACCATGTCGCGGGTCCCAATCCTTCAATTGAATCTATGGCTTCTCAAAGCCCTCCCGAGCGGGATCTTCGTCAAGTGATTGTCGACCGCCAAAAGGGGGTCGACCTCCGAACTCGCCTGAATGGATGGCGAGCCCTTGGGGGAGTCCATCAACCTGAGCACCCAGGGGCCTCAAGAGTCCGAACCCCCCACCAATCGAGGACCAGAAGATCCCCTCCTCCGAAGAGGCGAAGAGAGTCCCCTCAGTGTCATCGGCGGAGAACTCATTTCTAGTAAGCTGAGCCACCCATAGGGACCGCCAAGCTGGAGAGGCATCAGTCACAAGGGCAGAGCTTCAAGACTTCCAAGTGGCAGTCTTACGGGGCTTCAATATCGCCCCAAATAACGACCAGAGGCCACCTACTCATGAGCCAGCTAGGAGCCACTGCCTTCACACTCCCAGTCCTCATCCATCTCCACGCTACCATCACTGCAGCCCCAGTCCACCCTCGTACGAAGATGAGTCCCGGGGCTCGGCAAGATATGATCAAAGAGAAGACTCAGTCTACAGCCGTCTCTATGAGATGGAGAGGCACCTCGGCCGAATTGACAGGGAAGAAGAGCAACGGGCGATAAACCTCCGCCCGAGCAGGCCTCCGTTCTCCTGCACCATCATGGAGGCCCCCGTCCCAGAAAACTTCAAGTCGTCTCACTTCGAGTCGTATATCGGGGAGTCGGACCCCGTGGATCACATAGAGAGTTTCAAAACTCTCATGATGATCCACCATGCTTCAGACGCCCTCCTCTGCAAGATTTTCCCTGCCACGCTGAAGGGGCCTGCGAGAGAATGGTACTCTCAACTTGCCCCGGCCTCCATCTTCTCATTCGATCAGTTCGAAGGGCTCTTCCTTACTCATTTCGTGAGTAGCCGCCGGGCTAAGAAAACAAGTGTATCTCTGGTGACCCTCAACCAAAGAAAGGGTGAACGCCTAAGGGATTACGTTCGATGCTTCACCGCCGAAGCCTGATCCATTCCCTCCCTCAACCAATCAGTAGCCTCTGCCACATTCCAGTGCAACGTCACTAATGCCAACCTTAGGGCGTCCCTTGCCAAGAAGCCTCCTCGAGACTTTTCAGAACTCCTACTTAGGGTGGAGAAGTACATACGAGTGGAAGAGGCTCTCAACCCCCCTACTCTTGAGGAATCATCTTTCGGGAAACGGAAGAATACGAGCAAAGAGGGGTCCCAAAAATTCCAGAAGGACAGCAATGACCAGCGCCGCCCAACTCCTCGATTTGAGAAGTTCACCCCCCTCATTGCTAATATATCAGAAGTCCTTATAGAGGTGGACAAGGAAGGGCTACTCCGCACTCCCCTTAGAATGAATACCCCTAGAAAGAAGAAGAACAAGGATAAGTGGTGCCGCTTTCACAGGGACCACGGTCACGACACGGATGATTGTCGGGCTCTCAAGGAGGAGATCGAAGAACTCATACAGCGGGGATACCTGATCAAGTTCGTCCAAAAAGATGGGGCCGAGCTTTCCTCCTGAGGATCCTACAAACAAACAGGGAGGCCCACCGAGCTTCAAGACTCAGAACCTGGGGCCGTCTTCCACCTCATCTAAGGAGGTCCAATGGAGGGAGAACCCAGCTCCTCCCAATAGGCCTTCACCTTATCATAGAAGTAGGATCTTAGTTTTCAATAAGGCTGATGCTTGTAACCCGGCCAATAGCATGTAATAAAGGCTCGCCCTATTGAAGCAGCCACTTAAGTTATCTCAACAAAACTTAGCATTTTTTTGAAAATTATTGCTCTTGCTTCATCTCTATCTCTCCGAGTCACATCTACGACTCATTAAATGGTGAGTTCAGAGTCCAGCTTCTCCTACATGGCTGCTCCCACAATTTACTAAGCTCAAAAAATGAGTTTGGAGTCCAATACTTGGTTCGACGTTGCTTTAGCCGCTTGCAAACAAGCAAGGACGGGGCAGCTCACCATTCGGAATTGCTTCTACAACTCGTTGACCCCCTCTAACAACGAGTTCGGAGTCCAATACTTGGCTCGACTCCACGTCGACTACTTGCTCATAAGCGAGTAAGAAGTGGTTTGCCATTCGGAACTGCTCCCACAACCGTTGATTCTCTCTTTAAAACAACGAGTTCGGAGTCCAACACTTGGCTCGACCCTGCTTCGACTACTTGCTCATAAGCGAGTAAGAACTGGTTCGCCATTCGGAACTGCTCCCACAACCGATGATTCTCTCTTTAAAACGACGAGTTCGGAGTTCAACACTTGGCTCGAATCCGCTTCGACTACTTGCTCATAAGCAAGTAAGAAGTGGTTCGCCATTCAGAACTGCTCCCACAACCGTTGATTCTCTCTTTAAAACGACAAGTTCAGAGTTCAACACTTAGCTCGACTCCGCTTCGACTACTTGCTCATAAGCAAGTAAGAAGTGGTTCGCTATTCGGAACTGCTCCCACAACCGTTGATTCTCTCACTTAAACAACAAGTTCGGAGCTCAACTCTCCCCTAGAGTTGCTCCTCAAACTTGTCTCCCAAATGGCTCTCTCCTAGAGCCAAGCCCTTCGTCCCACTCGCCTCCTGAGTGGGCCTTTTCTAAGCGAGTTCGGAGCTCAAAACTCTCCCCTAGAGTTGCTCCTCAAACTCGTCTCCCAAATGGCTCTTTCCTAGAGCCAAGCTCTTCACTCTGCTCGCCTCCCGTGTGGGCCTCTTCTAAGCAAGTTCGGAGCTCAAAATTCTCCCCTAGAGTTGCTCCTCAAACTCATCTCCCAAATGGCTCTTTCCTAGAGCCAAGCTCTTCGCTCCGCTCGCCTCCCGAGCGGGCCTCTTCTAAGCGAGTTCGGAGCTCACAACTCTTTCCTAGAGTTGCTCCTCAAACTTGTCTCTCAAACGGCTCTCTCCTAGAGCCAAGCCTTTGTCCCACTCGCCTCCCGAGCAGGCCTCTTCTATACGAGTTCAGAGCTCAAAAATCTTCTCTAGAGTTGCTCCTCAAACTCGTCTCCCAAATGGCTCTCTCCTAGAGCCAAGCTCTTCGCTCTGCTTGCCTCCCAAGCAGACCTCTTCTCAACTAGTTCGAAGCATAACTCTCTCCTAGAGTTGCTCATCAAACTTGTCTCCCAAATGGCTCTCTCCTAGAGCCAAGCCCTTCGTCCCACTCGCCTCCAGAGCGGGCCTCTTCTAAGCGAGTTCGGAGCTCAAAACTCTCCCCTAGAGTTGCTCCTCAAACTCGTCTCCCAAATGGCTCTCTCCTAGAGCCAAGCTCTTCGCTCCGCTCGCCTCCCAAGCGGACCTCTTCTCAACTAGTTCGGAGCATAACTCTCTCCTTGAGTTGCTCCTCAAACTTGTCTCCCAAATGGCTCTCTCCTAGAGCCAAGCACTTCGCTCCGCTCGCCTCCAAAGCGAACCTCTTCTCAACGAGCTCGGAGCACAACTCTCTCCTAGAGTTGCTCCTCAAACTCGTCTCCCAAATGGCCCTCTCCTAGAGCCAATCTCTTCGATCCGCTCGCCTCCAAAGCGGACCTCTTCTCAACGAGTTCGGAGCACAACTCTCTCCTAAAGTTTCTCCTCAAACTCGTCTCTCAAATGGCTCTTTCCTAGAGCCAAGCTCTTCACTCTGCTCGCCTTCAAAGCAAATCTCTTCTTAGCGAGTTCGGAGCTCAAAAACTCTCCCCTAGAGTTGCTCCTTGCACTTACCTCAGAGAATGGATCTTCCCATGGGTCTTACGAGTATCTTCCTAGCCCATCTTCTTCGCCGTAGGAGTGGAGCTCCTCTTCGAAGATTCTGAAGACCAAAACACTCCTCAAGACAAAGATGTTGCGGGACTATTTTGACCATGAAGAAGGGTGATTCTTCAACCCATTTCTGAAGAGAACTTGTAGACCTCTGAGTTAGCTTCAAAACGAGGGGTCGCACGCTCCGATCGGACCTCCGTAGCACCGGAAAAGTGGATCGCAACACAGCTATGCCGAGCTACCGAGGTGCCCCTTCGGGGAAAGATGCCCCCGAGCCACAGCATCGAGCTACCGAGCTACAACGCCGAGCTACCGGGGCACCGACCTCCGTATTGGGGAAAAAATACCCCCGAGCTCCTTGGACCGTCAGATCGTCCAGATGTTCGCGCCAATGGCTGATGGATGACACAGATTTCGCCACGTCTCCACAAAACAACAAAATCACGTTTTCTCGTGATCCATGCCTTCATGCATCATGATACGCGCCATGATCGTGATCAACAGTCCAGATGGAGCCACGTAGCTCGGATCCAAAATCCGAGCTACCGAACTACAAAATGGCAAAAAGTGTACCTCAAAATCCGTGCTCAGATTCGCCGAACAAACAAAACAGAACAAAAAGAGAAGAGGAGTAAAGGGCTAACAGGTCAGGTCCAAACCTGTTTGGACCCAAATCCGAACCTCCTCTCTCCTCCGTTCTCTCCCTTTCCCCTTCACGATCTGGCGCCAAAACCAGAAAAGAGAAGAACCCAAACCTCTGCTTCAAAACATCAACGCTGGGCACCACCATGGTCGGGCCCTCCTCACTTTCGCGCCCCTTCGACGAGCTCTGTTATCTCCGAGCTCCAAATGCCGACCACGGTGCCGAGCTTGTAATACCCCGATTTTTTTCTTAATACTTAAAGATTATTTATTTATTTTTGGTGTGCTGTATAGCATGTTGATTATTATTTCTCCACATGATGAATAAAGTATATTGTTTCCTATAAAGTATTTTCTTTAAAGCCCAAATGTTGATTTGTTTATTTTCTCTTTTAAAATATTTTGGCCCAAATGAACTTAAGCCCGTAAACTTACCCTTTTATTTATTTAATTCCTACAACTTGTATAGGTAGCATCTTTTCTTTATTTTTCCGGGTATGGTGTACAATTTTGTAGTGGGGTTTTGTGTGTACACGTGCACTCCATGTACACGTGCACAAGGCACAAAGCTTGGCCGGATTGTGGAGTAATGGACTAGGATCATGGGTGGTTACTTTTGAGGTGTGGGTAGTTTCTCAAACTCCCGATTGGATCTCAGCCCTTGATTTTCCAACTCCCTAATGTATCTTAACCCTCCATTCTATTTATCTCCTAGTATAAATACCCCTCCTATTTCCCTATCTCTTTTACACTAAGATTTTCTAAGATTACTTTAAGAGGGTTATTTGTGAGTTGGTGTGTGAGAGCTTTTCTGTGGAGACAAGCAGCATTTCTGAGGAGCTCGGTGTGGAACAAAGGAGCAAGGAGTGCAGTACCGTGTTGAAGAGCTTTGCGGGATTACGTTTATTTCTTCATATAAGGTGGGTGTTTCTCAGGACTTCTAATGTAGGAATGATACTATGATTGTTATGATTGATACCATGTTACAGAAAGTGAATTGAATGCAGTAGAAATTGCTTGAACATACTATTAATATTGAGAACGAGACTGTCGGTACAGTCGACTGCCATGTAAGCCAGCCGACTGGTACGAGACACTATTTTTCATAACGTGCTGATAAACATGTATACAAATAGACATGATGGTGTGATTATTATATGTATATTCTCCCTATGACACATATGATGGAGGGAAGGCAAATGAATGAAAAGAACTAATGGTGATTAATAACTTAGAATTGTTGGAGCAGTCGACTGATGTTGTGTTAAGTCGACTGGTACTTCAATCGGACTGACTATTTGGAAGTTCCATAAATTAAGATATTCCATTATGTAGACTCAGTTTAATGACATGAGATTCATATCTTCATTATCGTAAGAAAGTATGAGCAATGTAAACGCATGTTTTAAAGTATTTTTCTCTAAAGAAAAGAGCATGTTCGTAACTTGAAAATTCATGTTGTAATGTTACCAAACGATAAGAGACTCTGTCTAGGAAACATGAATTTATGTATACTGGTAATTGACATCATGATGCGAGTGCATGTAAGAACTGTAGATGATCTCCTTAAATTGAAAATGGATCTGTCCAGTCGACCGAATGCGTGTAGCAAGTCGACTGATCTGGACATAGAATTGTGCTGTTGGAATCTCCAGGACAGACGACTGATGGATGAACATTCGACTGTCATGAGGACAATATTGTGAACATGAAAGGTTGCGGGACAGGCGACTGGTTGTGTACAACAGTCGACTATCCCGAGTATTTATGAATGATCCTGTATGTGACTGTATGAGTCGACTGGTGTTCTTCCAAGTCGACTGTACAGAGTGGACTTTGATATTTGAATTCATGTTATTTACTGCTGGTAATGGTGAACTTTATGATTTAATCGATGGACTCTGGTTATGGCTGTATGAATTATGTGAAATGAAACGTAGATGAGAAAATTGAGAATTAAATGAACATATGAGATGTGAAATCATGATAAGAAAGTCTGTGAGACTCTAAAATGATTTATGAGCTGAAGGTGCTCAATTGGATATTGTGAATTTGAAATTGAACGAAAGAGTAGCTAAGTCTCCCCGGCAGCGAAAGAAAATGATATTGAGAAATAGACCAAGGCTGGTCATGTGAAATGAAATGATAAGTCCGGTTGATGGAGAGGCTAACTCTAGAGCTTGATTTTTATTCATGATTCTAATCAAATTAATACATAGTGTGGAGGTGATGAAGGTGAGAGAAAAACATGAGTATGAGAGCTAGGGTACGGTGCGGGTGTGTGAGCCGCAGAATGCATGCTTGATGAGTCAAGACATGGCGCGGGCACAACTCAGTAATGATCGGACTTTAGTCACGCTTGTGGGATGTTTTGGTGACTGCAAGAGGAGTGTGTTCAGGGAGGAGGCTGAATTGTCGCAGAATGCATGCTTGACGAGTCAAGACATGGCGCGAAATTCTACTCCAGGGGCCAGGATACATGCTTGTACTCATAGAATCATCTAAGATACTCACTGAAATTACAGAAGTAGAGTAAGTCATGGCGGGGGATTGAACCCTACAAAAATAAAGAACGATTAAGAGGCTTGCCCTCGAACCTATGTAGAATGGGATGCATAGAATTCGAACAAGTGCGCATTAGTGTCATGTTAATTAAATTGCATTAAGGATTTAAGTGCACAATCACGACACGACATCATTAAAAGTTCCCTTTTTATTTTACATGCTTATTATGAACAAGATTGTGATTTGTGAGGAATGAGATTCATTATACTGTTTCTGGCATAGAGAGGATGGCCATATATAATTATCGTCGGTTGAATAAACTGACGTACCCACAGTTTTGTATGCAGGATGAATTACATGTAAAGAGGAATGGATGCATAAAGATCTCATTATGTTGTTGTTCATTTATGTAAATGTTGTATATTTTGCTTCCGCTGTGTAAATTTAAATGTAAGATGTTGTAACTCTGATGTAAAAAAGAAAAGTTTGAATTTCCTTGTAAAATTGTACTCAAAGAAAGTGAAAAGATCCTGAAGAACATCTCGAATTCAGTGATTTGGAATTCGGGGCGTTACAGAGTGGTATCAGAGCCACGCTTTCTACACTTTCACACTTGTACAGATTTATAGGGAACGACACCCTAGATGTGGACATTAGAGTGTGTGTTTGAGTCTAGAGATTTAAATGTAAGTGACTTACATTTGTGTTGCTCTATGATTTATGTTTCTTCCTCTCTATTCTAAGATGGCTGATCATTTCGACCCTGCTGGAGGCGACGACTGGCATATCATTGAGGAAGAGTACCATCCTGGACAGGCTGATTCTGAGGACGAGTATCACCCTAGGCAAGCAGATTCTGATGATGAGGAGTACCCGGAATCTCGAGAGATCACCCCACCGCCGGATTCATCTGACGATTCTTCTTCCGATGAAGAAGAGGGACCAGCTCTGAGAGGCACTGTGGCTTCTCTTCAAAGGCAAGTGGATACCCTGAAGTATAGAGTTGGAGTTTTGGAGGCTCAGCTGGAAAAGCGGAATGCTGACTATTCTGTTCTTAGCCATCGGATTTGGGAACTTGAGAAGAAAAAGAACCTGACTGATGTGCTGAAAGATGAGGTGGATGAACTACGGGATGAAATTCGAGCAGCGAAGAGGACCCGTAGGGATTAGATTGTCTTAGTTTCTACTTTCTTCTATTCTGATGTTAAGAAATGTTTTAATTCGAATGTATAAACTTTGGAATTCAATGAAATGCAAGTTGGTTTAAAATTCTTGTCTTATACTTCGGATTTAAATGGATCTTTTGCATCAGAATATGTCGAGAAGAGGAGCGAGGAATGGGGAAGGTTTGGATCTGGAGACCGAGCTTGCAAGGGTCTATCAGACACTTAATGCAGTGGCTCAGAACCAAGTAAGGGGGCCGGCGAATCCAGTACCCGAGGCGATTAAGCTAGTGGAGTCGTTCAAGAGAATGAAACCACCTGTGTTCGAGGGAAAGTCAGACCCAGATGCGGCTGACAACTGGATCCGTCAAGTGGAAACAATCTTCGAGGTGTTGGAGACACCGGAGGGCAGCAAGGTCAAGTTGGCGACTTTGCAGTTGGAGAAGGATGCGGCTGTTTGGTGGCAGTCGATGAAGAGGACCATGGGCGGCTTGTTGCTTGGCTGGGAGGAATTTCTGGAAGAATTCCGCAGCCATTATTTCCCCTCCGACGTCCAGGAGAAGAAGGCCATGGAGTTTCTGTCACTTCAGCAAGGCAGCATGTCAGTAAGAGAGTATGAGACTAAGTTTACTCAGCTCTCCAGGTATGCTCCAGAACTGGTGATGGATGAGGCGAAGAAGGCTCGCAAGTTCGAGCATGGTCTGAGGCCGAGCTTGAGGTCTCGTATGATACCTCTTGGTATCAGGAGATTCGATAAGCTGGTCAAGAGGGTGGCAGCGACGGAGGCGGATATGGAGCAGTTCCATGTTGCTCAGCACCAGAAGAGCAACTGGCAGTCCGGGAAGAGACCTGCTCAATCGGGGAGTTTCAAGGGGCAACCGTCTGCACAGAGGTTCAAACCGACAGGGGCGAACGCTATCAGTGTAGCTGGAAGACCTGGAAACGATGTGGGGAGACCTTCTGCAGTCACTTGCTTCAACTGTGGTGAAGTGGGACATTACCAATCTCGATGTCTCAAACCATGGGCTGGCAATCACAATGTGCCAATACAGCAGACTGGAAAGAGGCCGTACCAGTCAGGGCGAGTATTTGCTTTGACAGAAGCTGATGCTGAGGAGGCGGATCAGGTCATCTCTGGTACGAGGGCTGATGTTTAGTGTGGTTTTGTCATTTCTTCTTCCCGTTCATAGTGTGAAACTGTTATGTAATGGTGTATGTTATGTAACAGGCGAACTCTATCTTAATGGAAAGAAAGCTGTCGTATTGTTTGATACTGGATCCTCTCATACTTTTGTGTCTCCAAAGTTTGCTAAAGTGTTGGGAGTTGAGCCGAAGATTTTTCCAGGAAAGATCTTAGCAGTAGCTACTCCATCAGGGGAAACTTTGACCACTGATCGGTATTATGCTGATTGCGAGATAGTGATTGGGAATCGAATCTTTGGCATTGATCTAATCGAGCTGACTATCTTGGGAGTCGATGTTATCATTTGCATTGATTGGATGTCGGTGTACAGTGCAAGCATCGAGTGCAAGACCAAGATGGTGACAGTGAAGGCTCCAGGTGGACCTGAAGTCACGTTCCAAGGGAAGTTGAAGTGTTCTAGGTTGGTGGCAACTATCCGCAAGGAAGAGACTCCTGTGGAATTGCAAGGGATTCCTGTGGTTCGGGACTATCCGACAGTGTTCTTGGAAGATTTTCCTGGGTTACCTCCGCATCGTGATGTAGAGTTCAGCATCACTGTTCAACCGGGAAGTGCACCCATTTCTAAGGCACCTTATAGGATGGCTCCAGTGGAACTGGATGAGGTGAAACGGCAAATTGAGGAACTGATGGGAAAAGGCTTTATTTAACCTAGTGCGTTGCCTTGGGGAGCACCAGTGCTTTTGGTAAAGAAGAAGGATGGATCGATGAGGATGTGTATCGATTACCGGGAGCTGAATAAGGTCACTGTTCAGAATAAGTATCCGATTCCTCGAATTGATGACTTGTTCGATCGTCTACAAGGAGCAGCGATATTCTCCAGAATAGATCTTCGATCAGGATATCACCAAGTGCGAGTGAAAGCTGAAGATGTGCACAAAACTGCGTTTAGAACTCGGCATGGGCATTACGAATTCTTAGTTATGCCATTCGGAGTGACGAATGCACCCACAATCTTCATGGACCTAATGAACAGAGTTCTGAGGCCGTTTATTGATTCTTTCGTCGTGGTGTTTATCGACGATATTCTCGTGTACTCCAAGTCTGAGGCGGAGCACACCGAGCATCTGGCAGCAGTTTTGCAGAAGTTGGAAGAGCAGAAGTTGTATGCCAAGTTATCCAAGTGTGATTTCTGGAAATCTGAAGTGGCATTCCTAGGTCACATCCTTTCTAAGGAGGGAGTGGCAACTGACCCTCAGAAGATAGAGGCAGTGAGAGATTGGGCTAGGCCTACTACAGTGAAGGAAGTCAGAAGTTTCCTTGGGATGACTGGATACTACAGGAGATTCATTCAAGGTTATGCTCAGATAGCTGTGCCGCTTACTGGACTGACCAAGAAGAATGTGAGCTTCAAGTGGACCGAGCAATGTGAGGCGAGTTTTCAGGAGTTGAAAGATAGACTGACTACTGCACCTATTTTGGCTTTGCCTAGAGCAGGAGTTAGAGTACGATGTTTATAGCGATGCTTCACATCGGGGGCTTGGTTGTGTCTTAATGCAAGAGGGTAAAGTAATCGCTTATGGGTCCAGGCAACTACGACCGCATGAGAAAAATTATCCGACTCATGATCTAGAGCTGGCTGCGATTATTTTTGCTTTGAAGCAATGGAGGCACTACGTGTATGGTGAGAAGTTGAACATGTACATGGACCACAAGAGCTTGAAGTATATATACCAGCAGAGGGATCTCAATCTGAGGCAGCGGAGATGGTTGGAAGTGCTCGAGGATATGCGACCTGAGATCAGGTATCATCCTGGAAAGGCTAATGTTGTGGCTGATGCACTTAGTCGCAAGAGCAGTTTGGCCAGTTTGATTACAACTCAGAGGCATCTGATTGAAGAGCTGGACCGGGCAGGTATTGAGGTTGTCTTGCAAGGATTGGGAGCATCTTTATCTCAGTTGAAGCTTTAGCCCACTTTGAATGCAAGGATCATTGCAAGTCAGGAAGTTGATGCTGATATCTTGGAGATGAAGGAGCAGGTTGGTGCTGGCAGGTTACCCGGATTTCAAACCAGGGATGGAGTGCTGTGGTTCGGAGATAGGCTGTGTGTTCCAGATCAGGCAGACCTGAAAGAGAGTATTCTTCAGGAGGCGCATGCTACTCTTTTGTCAGTACATCCTGGGAGTACTAAGATGTACAAAGACATCAAACAGCATTTCTGGTGGTCAGGTTTGAAGCGGGATGTGGCTGAATTTGTCGCGAAGTGTGAGGTTTGTCAGCAAGTCAAAGCCGAAAACCAGAGACCCGGAGGTCTATTACAGCCGTTACCTATTCCGGAGTGGAAGTGGAATAACATCAGTATGGATTTCATCACGGGATTGCCTAAGAGTTCTAAAGGCAATGATGCGATTTGGGTTATAGTCGATCGACTAACCAAGTCCGCTCACTTTTTGGCAATGAAACTCACTGCTTCGATGGACAAGTTGGCTGAGATGTATGTTGGTGAGATTGTCCGACTTCATGGTGTTCCCTCGACTATTGTGTCTGATCGAGATGCGCGGTTTACTTCGCATTTCTGGAGGAGTCTTCAGGCAGCTTTGGGTACCAAGACAGATTTCAGCACTGCTTTTCATCCGCAAACCGATGGGCAGACCGAGAGAGTCAATCGTATTCTTGAGGATATGCTTCGGTGTTGTATACTAGACTTCGGAGGCAGTTGGGAAAGGCATTTACCTTTGGTAGAGTTTGCCTACAACAACAGTTTTCAGGCTAGCATCGGGATGGCACCGTATGAAGCTTTGTATGGCAGGAAGTGCAGGACTCCTGTTTGTTGGTATGAGGTTGGGGAGCGTCAGTTGTTTGGTCCTGAGCTTGTACAGCTAACTTCTGAGAAGATTGATCTGATCAGGAAAAGGTTGGTGGAAGCTCAGAGCAGGCAGAAAAGCTATGCAGACAACCGGAGAAGGGACCTTGAGTTTGAGGTTGGTGACTTCGTCCTTCTGAAGGTATCACCCAGTAAAGGTGTGGTTCGATTTGGCAAAGGCGGGAAGTTAGCCCCGAGATTTATAGGCCCGTATAAGATATTGAAAAGGATCGGGAAGACTGCTTACCGGCTTGATTTACCAGAGGAGTTGTCTCAGGTGCACAATGTCTTTCATGTGTCTATGTTGAGAGGTTATATTCCAGACCCGAGTCATCATTTGCCTGAAGTGCCGGAAGGTTTGCAGTTAGACCTGAATTACATCGAGACTCCTGTTGAGATTGTTGACCGTAGGGAGAAAGTCTTGCGGAATAAGACGATACCGATGGTCAAGGTAGTCTGGAGAAACCACTTGGTTGAAGAGGCTACTTGGGAATCTGAGGAGAAGATGTTGAAGGACTATCCTGAGCTTTTTGCTTGATTGTCCTTGTTTGATTGTATCTTTGTATCCTTGTATCTCTTGTTGTTGTGGTGTTTTCTGTTTCTCGCTCTTGGCTGTAGTTCCGGGGACGGAACTATTCTAAGGAGGGAGTGATGTAATACCCCGATTTTTTTCTTAATACTTAAAGATTATTTATTTATTTTTGGTGTGCTGTATAGCATGTTGATTATTATTTCTCCACATGATGAATAAAGTATATTGTTTCCTATAAAGTATTTTCTTTAAAGCCCAAATGTTGATTTGTTTATTTTCTCTTTTAAAATATTTTGGCCCAAATGAACTTAAGCCCGTAAACTTACCCTTTTATTTATTTAATTCCTACAACTTGTATAGGTAGCATCTTTTCTTTATTTTTCCGGGTATGGTGTACAATTTTGTAGTGGGGTTTTGTGTGTACACGTGCACTCCATGTACACGTGCACAAGGCACAAAGCTTGGCCGGATTGTGGAGTAATGGACTAGGGTCATGGGTGGTTACTTTTGAGGTGTGGGTAGTTTCTCAAACTCCCGATTGGATCTCAGCCCTTGATTTTCCAACTCCCTAATGTATCTTAACCCTCCATTCTATTTATCTCCTAGTATAAATACCCCTCCTATTTCCCTATCTCTTTTACACTAAGATTTTCTAAGATTACTTTAAGAGGGTTATTTGTGAGTTGGTGTGTGAGAGCTTTTCTGTGGAGACAAGCAGCATTTCTGAGGAGCTCGGTGTGGAACAAAGGATCAAGGAGTGCAGTACCGTGTTGAAGAGCTTTGCGGGATTACGTTTATTTCTTCATATAAGGTGGGTGTTTCTCAGGACTTCTAATGTAGGAATGATACTATGATTGTTATGATTGATACCATGTTACAGAAAGTGAATTGAATGCAGTAGAAATTGCTTGAACATACTATTAATATTGAGAACGAGACTGTCGGTACAGTCGACTGCCATGTAAGCCAGCCGACTGGTACGAGACACTATTTTTCATAACGTGCTGATAAACATGTATACAAATAGACATGATGGTGTGATTATTATATGTATATTCTCCCTATGACACATATGATGGAGGGAAGGCAAATGAATGAAAAGAACTAATGGTGATTAATAACTTAGAATTGTTGGAGCAGTCGACTGATGTTGTGTTAAGTCGACTGGTACTTCAATCGGACTGACTATTTGGAAGTTCCATAAATTAAGATATTCCATTATGTAGACTCAGTTTAATGACATGAGATTCATATCTTCATTATCGTAAGAAAGTATGAGCAATGTAAACGCATGTTTTAAAGTATTTTTCTCTAAAGAAAAGAGCATGTTCGTAACTTGAAAATTCATGTTGTAATGTTACCAAACGATAAGAGACTCTGTCTAGGAAACATGAATTTATGTATACTGGTAATTGACATCATGATGCGAGTGCATGTAAGAACTGTAGATGATCTCCTTAAATTGAAAATGGATCTGTCCAGTCGACCGAATGCGTGTAGCAAGTCGACTGATCTGGACATAGAATTGTGCTGTTGGAATCTCCAGGACAGACGACTGATGGATGAACATTCGACTGTCATGAGGACAATATTGTGAACATGAAAGGTTGCGGGACAGGCGACTGGTTGTGTACAACAGTCGACTATCCCGAGTATTTATGAATGATCCTGTATGTGACTGTATGAGTCGACTGGTGTTCTTCCAAGTCGACTGTACAGAGTGGACTTTAATATTTGAATTCATGTTATTTACTGCTGGTAATGGTGAACTTTATGATTTAATCGATGGACTCTGGTTATGGCTGTATGAATTATGTGAAATGAAACGTAGATGAGAAAATTGAGAATTAAATGAACATATGAGATGTGAAATCATGATAAGAAAGTCTGTGAGACTCTAAAATGATTTATGAGCTGAAGGTGCTCAATTGGATATTGTGAATTTGAAATTGAACGAAAGAGTAGCTAAGTCTCCCCGGCAGCGAAAGAAAATGATATTGAGAAATAGACCAAGGCTGGTCATGTGAAATGAAATGATAAGTCCGGTTGATGGAGAGGCTAACTCTAGAGCTTGATTTTTATTCATGATTCTAATCAAATTAATACATAGTGTGGAGGTGATGAAGGTGAGAGAAAAACATGAGTATGAGAGCTAGGGTACGGTGCGGGTGTGTGAGCCGCAGAATGCATGCTTGATGAGTCAAGACATGGCGCGGGCACAACTCAGTAATGATCGGACTTTAGTCACGCTTGTGGGATGTTTTGGTGACTGCAAAAGGAGTGTGTTCAGGGAGGAGGCTGAATTGTCGCAGAATGCATGCTTGACGAGTCGAGACATGGCGCGAAATTCTACTCCAGGGGCCAGGATACATGCTTGTACTCATAGAATCATCTAAGATACTCACTGAAATTACAGAAGTAGAGTAAGTCATGGCGGGGGATTGAACCCTACAAAAATGAAGAACGATTAAGAGGCTTGCCCTCGAACCTATGTAGAATGGGATGCATAGAATTCGAACAAGTGCGCATTAGTGTCATGTTAATTAAATTGCATTAAGGATTTAAGTGCACAATCACGACACGACATCATTAAAAGTTCCCTTTTTATTTTACATGCTTATTATGAACAAGATTGTGATTTGTAAGAAATGAGATTCATTATACTGTTTCTGGCATAGAGAGGATGGCCATGTATAATTATCGTCGGTTGAATAAACTGACGTACCCACAGTTTTGTATGCAGGATGAATTACATGTAAAGAGGAATGGATGCATAAAGATCTCATTATGTTGTTGTTCATTTATGTAAATGTTGTATATTTTGCTTCCGCTGTGTAAATTTAAATGTAAGATGTTGTAACTCTGATGTAAAAAAGAAACGTTTGAATTTCCTTGTAAAATTGTACTCAAAGAAAGTGAAAAGATCCTGAAGAATATCTCGAATTCAGTGATTTGGAATTCGGGGCGTTACAGAGTGGTATCAGAGCCACGCTTTCTACACTTTCACACTTGTACAGATTTATAGGGAACGACACCCTAGATGTGGACATTAGAGTGTGTGTTTGAGTCTAGAGATTTAAATGTAAGTGACTTACATTTGTGTTGCTCTATGATTTATGTTTCTTCCTCTCTATTCTAAGATGGCTGATCATTTCGACCCTGCTGGAGGCAACGACTGGCATATCATTGAGGAAGAGTACCATCCTGGACAGGCTGATTCTGAGGACGAGTATCACCCTGGGCAAGCAGATTCTGATGATGAGGAGTACCCGGAATCTCGAGAGATCACCCCACCGCCGGATTCATCTGACGATTCTTCTTCCGATGAAGAAGAGGGACCAGCTCTGAGAGGCACTGTGGCTTCTCTTCAGAGGCAAGTGGATACCCTGAAGTATAGAGTTGGAGTTTTGGAGGCTCAGCTGGAAAAGCGGAATGCCGACTATTCTGTTCTTAGCCATCGGATTTGGGAACTTGAGAAGAAAAAGAACCTGACTGATGTGCTGAACGATGAGGTGGATGAACTACGGGATGAAATTCGAGCAGCGAAGAGGACTCGTAGGGATTAGATTGTCTTAGTTTCTACTTTCTTCTATTCTGATGTTAAGAAATGTTTTAATTCGAATGTATAAACTTTGGAATTCAATGAAATGCAAGTTGGTTTAAAATTCTTGTCATATACTTCGGATTTAAATGGATCTTTTGCATCAGAATATGTCGAGAAGAGGAGCTAGGAATGGGGAAGGTTTGGATCTGGAGACCGAGCTTGCAAGGGTCTATCAGACACTTAATGCAGTGGCTCAGAACCAAGTAAGGGGACCGGCGAATCCAGTACCCGAGGCGATTAAGCTAGTGGAGTCGTTCAAGAGAATGAAACCACCTGTGTTCGAGGGAAAGTCAGACCCAGATGCGGCTGACAACTGGATCCGTCAAGTGGAAACAATCTTCGAGGTGTTGGAGACACCGGAGGGCAGCAAGGTCAAGTTGGCGACTTTGCAGTTGGAGAAGGATGCGGCTGTTTGGTGGCAGTCGATGAAGAGGACCATGGGCGGCTTGTTGCTTGGCTGGGAGGAATTTCTGGAAGAATTCCGCAGCCATTATTTCCCCTCCGACGTCCAGGAGAAGAAGGCCATGGAGTTTCTGTCACTTCAGCAAGGCAGCATGTCAGTAAGAGAGTATGAGACTAAGTTTACTCAGCTCTCCAGGTATGCTCCAGAACTGGTGATGGATGAGGCGAAGAAGGCTCGCAAGTTCGAGCATGGTCTGAGGCCGAGCTTGAGGTCTCGTATGATACCTCTTGGTATCAGGAGATTCGATAAGCTGGTCAAGAGGGTGGCAGCGACGGAGGCGGATATGGAGCAGTTCCACGTTGCTCAGCACCAGAAGAGCAACTGGCAGTCCGGGAAGAGACCTGCTCAATCGGGGAGTTTCAAGGGGCAACCGTCTGCACAGAGGTTCAAACCGACAGGGGCGAACGCTATCAGTGTAGCTGGAAGACCTGGAAACGATGTGGGGAGACCTTCTGCAGTCACTTGCTTCAACTGTGGTGAAGTGGGACATTACCAATCTCGATGTCTCAAACCACGGGCTGGCAATCACAATGTGCCAATACAGCAGACTGGAAAGAGGCCGTACCAGTCAGGGCGAGTATTTGCTTTGACAGAAGCTGATGCTGAGGAGGCGGATCAGGTCATCTCTGGTACGAGGGCTGATGTTTAGTGTGGTTTTGTCATTTCTTCTTCCCGTTCATAGTGTGAAACTGTTATGTAATAGTGTATGTTATGTAACAGGCGAACTCTATCTTAATGGAAAGAAAGCTGTCGTATTGTTTGATACTGGATCCTCTCATACTTTTGTGTCTGCAAAGTTTGCTAAAGTGTTGGGAGTTGAGCCGAAGATTTTTCCAGGAAAGATCTTAGCAGTAGCTACTCCATCAGGGGAAACTTTGACCACTGATCGATATTATGCTGATTGCGAGATAGTGATTGGGAATCGAATCTTTGGCACTGATCTAATCGAGCTGACTATCTTGGGAGTCGATGTTATCATTGGCATTGATTGGATGTCGGTGTACAGTGCAAGCATCGAGTGCAAGACCAAGACGGTGACAGTGAAGGCTCCAGGTGGACCTGAAGTCACGTTCCAAGGGAAGTTGAAGTGTTCTAGGTTGGTGGCAACTATCCGCAAGGAAGAGACTCCTGTGGAATTGCAAGGGATTCCTGTGGTTCGGGACTATCCGACAGTGTTCTTGGAAGATTTTCCTGGGTTACCTCCGCATCGTGATGTAGAGTTCAGCATCACTGTTCAACCGGGAAGTGCACCCATTTCTAAGGCACCTTATAGGATGGCTCCAGTGGAACAGGATGAGGTGAAACGGCAAATTGAGGAACTGATGGGAAAAGGCTTTATTTAACCTAGTGCGTCGCCTTGGGGAGCACCAGTGCTTTTGGTAAAGAAGAAGGATGGATCGATGAGGATGTGTATCGATTACCGGGAGCTGAATAAGGTCACTGTTCAGAATAAGTATCCGATTCCTCGAATTGATGACTTGTTCGATCGTCTACAAGGAGCAGCGATATTCTCCAGAATAGATCTTCGATTAGGATATCACCAAGTGTGAGTGAAAGCTGAAGATGTGCACAAAACTGCGTTTAGAACTCGGCATGGGCATTACGAATTCTTAGTTATGCCATTCGGAGTGACGAATGCACCCACAATCTTCATGGACCTAATGAACAGAGTTCTGAGGCCGTTTATTGATTCTTTCGTCGTGGTGTTTATCGACGATATTCTCGTGTACTCCAAGTCTGAGGCGGAGCACACCGAGCATCTGGCAGCAGTTTTGCAGAAGTTGGAAGAGCAGAAGTTGTATGCCAAGTTATCCAAGTGTGATTTCTGGAAATCTGAAGTGGCATTCCTAGGTCACATCCTTTCTAAGGAGGGAGTGGCAACTGACCCTCAGAAGATAGAGGCAGTGAGAGATTGGGCTAGGCCTACTACAGTGAAGGAAGTCAGAAGTTTCCTTGGGATGACTGGATACTACAGGAGATTCATTCAAGGTTATGCTCAGATAGCTGTGCCGCTTACTGGACTGACCAAGAAGAATGTGAGCTTCAAGTGGACCGAGCAATGTGAGGCGAGTTTTCAGGAGTTGAAAGATAGACTGACTACTGCACCTATTTTGGCTTTGCCTAGAGCAGGAGTTAGAGTACGATGTTTATAGCGATGCTTCACATCGGGGGCTTGGTTGTGTCTTAATGCAAGAGGGTAAAGTAATCGCTTATGGGTCCAGGCAACTACGACCGCATGAGAAAAATTATCCGACTCATGATCTAGAGCTGGCTGCGATTATTTTTGCTTTGAAGCAATGGAGGCACTACGTGTATGGTGAGAAGTTGAACATGTACATGGACCACAAGAGCTTGAAGTATATATACCAGCAGAGGAATCTCAATCTGAGGCAGCGGAGATGGTTGGAAGTGCTCGAGGATATGCGACCTGAGATCAGGTATCATCCTGGAAAGGCTAATGTTGTGGCTGATGCACTTAGTCGCAAGAGCAGTTTGGCCAGTTTGATTACAACTCAGAGGCATCTGATTGAAGAGCTGGACCGGGCAGGTATTGAGGTTGTCTTGCAAGGATTGGGAGCATCTTTATCTCAGTTGAAGCTTTAGCCCACTTTGAATGCAAGGATCATTGCAAGTCAGGAAGTTGATGCTGATATCTTGGAGATGAAGGAGCAGGTTGGTGCTGGCAGGTTACCCGGATTTCAAACCAGGGATGGAGTGCTGTGGTTCGGAGATAGGCTGTGTGTTCCAGATCAGGCAGACCTGAAAGAGAGTATTCTTCAGGAGGCGCATGCTACTCTTTTGTCAGTACATCCTGGGAGTACTAAGATGTACAAAGACATCAAACAGCATTTCTGGTGGTCAGGTTTGAAGCGGGATGTGGCTGAATTTGTCGCGAAGTGTGAGGTTTGTCAGCAAGTCAAAGCCGAAAACCAGAGACCCGGAGGTCTATTACAGCCGTTACCTATTCCGGAGTGGAAGTGGAATAACATCAGTATGGATTTCATCACGGGATTGCCTAAGAGTTCTAAAGGCAATGATGCGATTTGGGTTATAGTCGATCGACTAACCAAGTCCGCTCACTTTTTGGCAATGAAACTCACTGCTTCGATGGACAAGTTGGCTGAGATGTATGTTGGTGAGATTGTCCGACTTCATGGTGTTCCCTCGACTATTGTGTCTGATCGAGATGCGCGGTTTACTTCGCATTTCTGGAGGAGTCTTCAGGCAGCTTTGGGTACCAAGACAGATTTCAGCACTGCTTTTCATCCGCAAACCGATGGGCAGACCGAGAGAGTCAATCGTATTCTTGAGGATATGCTTCGGTGTTGTATACTAGACTTCGGAGGCAGTTGGGAAAGGCATTTACCTTTGGTAGAGTTTGCCTACAACAACAGTTTTCAGGCTAGCATCGGGATGGCACCGTATGAAGCTTTGTATGGCAGGAAGTGCAGGACTCCTGTTTGTTGGTATGAGGTTGGGGAGCGTCAGTTGTTTGGTCCTGAGCTTGTACAGCTAACTTCTGAGAAGATTGATCTGATCAGGAAAAGGTTGGTGGAAGCTCAGAGCAGGCAGAAAAGCTATGCAGACAACCGGAGAAGGGACCTTGAGTTTGAGGTTGGTGACTTCGTCCTTCTGAAGGTATCACCCAGTAAAGGTGTGGTTCGATTTGGCAAAGGCGGGAAGTTAGCCCCGAGATTTATAGGCCCGTATAAGATATTGAAAAGGATCGGGAAGACTGCTTACCGGCTTGATTTACCGGAGGAGTTGTCTCAGGTGCACAATGTCTTTCATGTGTCTATGTTGAGAGGTTATATTCCAGACCCGAGTCATCATTTGCCTGAAGTGCCGGAAGGTTTGCAGTTAGACCTGAATTACATCGAGACTCCTGTTGAGATTGTTGACCGTAGGGAGAAAGTCTTGCGGAATAAGACGATACCGATGGTCAAGGTAGTCTGGAGAAACCACTTGGTTGAAGAGGCTACTTGGGAATCTGAGGAGAAGATGTTGAAGGACTATCCTGAGCTTTTTGCTTGATTGTCCTTGTTTGATTGTATCTTTGTATCCTTGTATCTCTTGTTGTTGTGGTGTTTTCTGTTTCTCGCTCTTGGCTGTAGTTCCGGGGACGGAACTATTCTAAGGAGGGAGTGATGTAATACCCCGATTTTTTTCTTAATACTTAAAGATTATTTATTTATTTTTGGTGTGCTGTATAGCATGTTGATTATTATTTCTCCACATGATGAATAAAGTATATTGTTTCCTATAAAGTATTTTCTTTAAAGCCCAAATGTTGATTTGTTTATTTTCTCTTTTAAAATATTTTGGCCCAAATGAACTTAAGCCCGTAAACTTACCCTTTTATTTATTTAATTCCTACAACTTGTATAGGTAGCATCTTTTCTTTATTTTTCCGGGTATGGTGTACAATTTTGTAGTGGGGTTTTGTGTGTACACGTGCACTCCATGTACACGTGCACAAGGCACAAAGCTTGGCCGGATTGTGGAGTAATGGACTAGGGTCATGGGTGGTTACTTTTGAGGTGTGGGTAGTTTCTCAAACTCCCGATTGGATCTCAGCCCTTGATTTTCCAACTCCCTAATGTATCTTAACCCTCCATTCTATTTATCTCCTAGTATAAATACCCCTCCTATTTCCCTATCTCTTTTACACTAAGATTTTCTAAGATTACTTTAAGAGGGTTATTTGTGAGTTGGTGTGTGAGAGCTTTTCTGTGGAGACAAGCAGCATTTCTGAGGAGCTCGGTGTGGAACAAAGGATCAAGGAGTGCAGTACCGTGTTGAAGAGCTTTGCGGGATTACGTTTATTTCTTCATATAAGGTGGGTGTTTCTCAGGACTTCTAATGTAGGAATGATACTATGATTGTTATGATTGATACCATGTTACAGAAAGTGAATTGAATGCAGTAGAAATTGCTTGAACATACTATTAATATTGAGAACGAGACTGTCGGTACAGTCGACTGCCATGTAAGCCAGCCGACTGGTACGAGACACTATTTTTCATAACGTGCTGATAAACATGTATACAAATAGACATGATGGTGTGATTATTATATGTATATTCTCCCTATGACACATATGATGGAGGGAAGGCAAATGAATGAAAAGAACTAATGGTGATTAATAACTTAGAATTGTTGGAGCAGTCGACTGATGTTGTGTTAAGTCGACTGGTACTTCAATCGGACTGACTATTTGGAAGTTCCATAAATTAAGATATTCCATTATGTAGACTCAGTTTAATGACATGAGATTCATATCTTCATTATCGTAAGAAAGTATGAGCAATGTAAACGCATGTTTTAAAGTATTTTTCTCTAAAGAAAAGAGCATGTTCGTAACTTGAAAATTCATGTTGTAATGTTACCAAACGATAAGAGACTCTATCTAGGAAACATGAATTTATGTATACTGGTAATTGACATCATGATGCGAGTGCATGTAAGAACTGTAGATGATCTCCTTAAATTGAAAATGGATCTGTCCAGTCGACCGAATGCGTGTAGCAAGTCGACTGATCTGGACATAGAATTGTGCTGTTGGAATCTCCAGGACAGACGACTGATGGATGAACATTCGACTGTCATGAGGACAATATTGTGAACATGAAAGGTTGCGGGACAGGCGACTGGTTGTGTACAACAGTCGACTATCCCGAGTATTTATGAATGATCCTGTATGTGACTGTATGAGTCGACTGGTGTTCTTCCAAGTCGACTGTACAGAGTGGACTTTAATATTTGAATTCATGTTATTTACTGCTGGTAATGGTGAACTTTATGATTTAATCGATGGACTCTGGTTATGGCTGTATGAATTATGTGAAATGAAACGTAGATGAGAAAATTGAGAATTAAATGAACATATGAGATGTGAAATCATGATAAGAAAGTCTGTGAGACTCTAAAATGATTTATGAGCTGAAGGTGCTCAATTGGATATTGTGAATTTGAAATTGAACGAAAGAGTAGCTAAGTCTCCCCGGCAGCGAAAGAAAATGATATTGAGAAATAGACCAAGGCTGGTCATGTGAAATGAAATGATAAGTCCGGTTGATGGAGAGGCTAACTCTAGAGCTTGATTTTTATTCATGATTCTAATCAAATTAATACATAGTGTGGAGGTGATGAAGGTGAGAGAAAAACATGAGTATGAGAGCTAGGGTACGGTGCGGGTGTGTGAGCCGCAGAATGCATGCTTGATGAGTCAAGACATGGCGCGGGCACAACTCAGTAATGATCGGACTTTAGTCACGCTTGTGGGATGTTTTGGTGACTGCAAAAGGAGTGTGTTCAGGGAGGAGGCTGAATTGTCGCAGAATGCATGCTTGACGAGTCGAGACATGGCGCGAAATTCTACTCCAGGGGCCAGGATACATGCTTGTACTCATAGAATCATCTAAGATACTCACTGAAATTACAGAAGTAGAGTAAGTCATGGCGGGGGATTGAACCCTACAAAAATGAAGAACGATTAAGAGGCTTGCCCTCGAACCTATGTAGAATGGGATGCATAGAATTCGAACAAGTGCGCATTAGTGTCATGTTAATTAAATTGCATTAAGGATTTAAGTGCACAATCACGACACGACATCATTAAAAGTTCCCTTTTTATTTTACATGCTTATTATGAACAAGATTGTGATTTGTAAGAAATGAGATTCATTATACTGTTTCTGGCATAGAGAGGATGGCCATGTATAATTATCGTCGGTTGAATAAACTGACGTACCCACAGTTTTGTATGCAGGATGAATTACATGTAAAGAGGAATGGATGCATAAAGATCTCATTATGTTGTTGTTCATTTATGTAAATGTTGTATATTTTGCTTCCGCTGTGTAAATTTAAATGTAAGATGTTGTAACTCTGATGTAAAAAGAAAAGTTTGAATTTCCTTGTAAAATTGTACTCAAAGAAAGTGAAAAGATCCTGAAGAACATCTCGAATTCAGTGATTTGGAATTCGGGGCGTTACAGAGCTCCACTGCCGAAGCTCCAAACTTCTCTCAACCTCCGAACTCCGCCTCCACCGTCGCCAAGCTCTACCATCGTGGCCTAGCTCGTTGCCGAATGCCATCGAGCTCCGGTGCCGAGCTCGAAGCTTCGTCGAGCTTCGAATCCACGTCACTGTAGCTCCCCACTTCGCGAGCTCCCCTTGCCGAACCCATCTCACTGAGCTTCTTCTCCATAGCTCCGTCGAGCTCCGAGCTCCGCCATGGCCGAACCCAATGCCATCGCCAGCTCCAATGATGAGCTCGAGCATCTCGAGCTCCTCCTTCATCGATCCCCGAGCTCGGCACCACACTGTCAACGTCGAGCTTCGAAGCTCTGTTGCCAAGCTTCACCTCCACTTCAAAGAGCGCTCGTCAATGAGCATCTCAGGTCCTCTCCTCGCCGAGCCGCCACCGAACTCGGGTGGCAACCGAGCTCCCCTCGCCGACCTTCAGCGTCGAGCTTTGGAGCTGAGCTCCGTCTCCATCACCATCAGCGAGCTCTCCATCACCATCTGCTCACCCTCGAAGAATCCCCTCGCCGAGTTCCCTCCGTCGCCAGCTCTTTGTCGAGCTCTTCTCATCTTCGAGCTCTCCCTCCACCGAGCTCCAGTGACGCCCTCGGAGACAGAGTGGGAGTCGGAGTTGGAGACGTGTCTTAGTCGAAGGCGTAAACGAAGACGAGGTCGATGGAGACGAACGCAGCGTGAGAAGAAGTCGCAGAAGGAAAGGAGCGAAGGTGGGAAAAAGAAAAAAAATAAAATTTTGCCACGTGGCATCACCTCCAACGTTCGGCCAGATCCGAGGACGGGTGCCGAGCTACCGGGGCACCAACCTCCACATGTGGAGAAAAATGCTGCCGAGCCACACGATCCGTCAGATCGTCTCAAAATTCGCACCACGACATGATCGACGTCCAGAAATGCACCACGTGTTCGGAGAATGATCCGCTTTGCGATGCACGCCATCTGATCATGATCGACGTCCAGAAATGCGCCACATGTCCAGGTAATATTTAATTAATTAATTTATTTATTTGAATTAATTATTTTAAAAAATCCAGAAAATTATTTTAAAATTCTGAAAATAATAATTATTAAATTAGAATAATTAATTAAAATTTTCGATAATTAATTATTTAATTCGGAAAATGAATAAAAAATTCAAAAAAAGAGGAAAAAATCAGAAGAATCTAGAAAAATCACAAAAAATCCAGAAAATTTTGAGGATATTTTTGGGCATTTTACAAGCTCAGAATAACACCGTTACACCTCGAGCAAGATCCGAACTCCCTTAAGAACTCCGATAAAATCTCGTACGCCATCAGGACAACAAACTACTCCTCAAAGGCTGTAGAACTCAGTCTCCAAGAGTGGGGGGCTCGTGATATGACTAAAAATGGGATTAAATTGGGACCGTTCAAATCAGACACGGATCTTAAAGTCCAGGGGTAAAATGGTAATTTCACCTACAAACGGGTCTGAAATGGGGACTGTGTCTTTCTTCAAAGCCCAATAACCCATAAACGGATCTGTCTTATTGGGTACGGGTCCCAACCCATTACAAACTAGTTCAGAAGGATAAAGAAGAATTATGATTCATAATTATCCCTAAGAAGTGATCTTAACCGCTTCTATCCATTCACACCGGGAAGTAGAGATATGTTCTTATCTCGAAACGGATCCCTAAAGGCGACTATAAAAACCCTTCTCCCCCCACCACAAGAAGGTAATCAAGACTTTTCCAATTAAAGCTCTTTTATAATCATTCAGATTGCTGACAAAAGCATCGGAGAGTGCGTCACCGGGATCCATCCTGGTGTTTCACACTTTTTGCAGGTCAACGGCAGCGACAAGAAACCAGTCAACACATTGGTGGAGTTCAACAGGTTTGCTTATTTGTTTTCTCCAAGAATCTACAAATTCATCTGTTTGCTCCCACACCAAAATCAGCAGCAACAGTATGTTTAAGTTAAGTTACGATGCACAAATAGCATGAGGTACAAAAAAAAAATACCGCAGAGCTATATAGAAAATTAGTTATGTTAGTGAGGAAGAAAAAATTATCACACCGTCGTTTTTGTTATCTGACTCAATTCATCACATGTTTTATCTCTTTTAAAACCCTCAGTTATCCATATAAACCATATGATGAAAAATGACCCCTTGTTCAGGACATGAGCCACAATCCACACATTTATTTAAGAGCTGGACTTACTGTTATCAAGCTGATTGCTTGGCTGCATGCGTAGTTTTTTCATGAACTAACTTGACTTTAATATCGTTTATCTATTTTCTTCTTTTTCATTAAGATAACAGTCTTAGATCTTTCATTTTCGCTTCTCCAACCTTATCCATAAAATGTTCCAATAAAAGATATCAAAGCACTTGGAATTCGTACATGAAAACTAGAAATATGGATGATAATTGTTTTTTTTTCTCCCTTAGTTATGCACACATGAAATAACTAAAATTTGTAAAAGTTTTAAATAGAGGCATGAGTAATATTATTATTTGTGTATTACTACGATAATTGAGTCATAGGTGATCAACTAATTCCAGTTTCCTTTCGTCTAATTTAACATTACTATTTTCCTTTCTCTTGAAACAAATTGATAAGGCGGTTCTTAGTTCAAAAAAAAAAGGATTGGATTAGGTATATATTGATTCCATATCAGCAAATCGTACGAATTAAGTAAAAATTGTATTTTTTCTTCGAAATTAATTCAAAAGCCAATGAAAACATCACGACCAATTGGTCCCAAAAAACATAATTTTTTTTATTAGAACTAAGCATGCATACCAATGGATAAAACAACTGAAGCATGATGAGATTAATCATATTTAGTGTGGAAAAAAATTCGAACAAACATTCTCTAAATACAAACTTATGAGGGACTAGCATACAAATACAACATTTACTAGGCAAAAACCCATAAATTTTTCCCCAACTACCATAACTTTTTTAACTACCCTACCTCCACTTTTAGCTTTTAGATCCATTAATATCTCTTTCTAAAAATAATAGAATTTATTAAATCTCTATTACTATAATGGGAGAAGACCTTACTCAACCCAAATAATTACCAAACTGATCCACTTTCGAAATTATACCAAACTGGTCCACTTTCGGAAATATTTACCGAACTGGTCCATAACAATTTTTTTTTTTACCTTTTCATTATCCCTTCAATTTTTTTCACGTGCACAGCACGTTAATAGAATATAAAAAAAATGTTCGAACGTGCATTGCACGTGTATTTACTAGTATGAAAAATTGCATTTTGGTCATTTGAAATTCCTCTTTAATTTTTCTCTCATGTTTCATTTCCATCAATTACCCTCTCTCTCAATTTTTCTTCAGCCTTCCATAAATATAATCAGCTTTTCTCCACTCTAAATCATTGAATAATTATATTTTTAATTTATCTAAATAAACTAAAAAATATAGATTTTTCTAAAATAAAATCAACGACATGTGGATCACATGATTAGTCATCCACTAGGTTCGAGTTATTTTCTTAAATTTGCGGGGATGTCACAAGTTCGTTCTTTTTTTTTAAATGTGTATTTATTATTATTATTTTATTATGAAAATTTTGGTCGCAATTTATTTTATTTTTAGACAACTGGTCGTGAGTTGAGAAATGAATTGAAGTTGTCATGAGTAAGAATGAAATGATAAGATAAGATTAAAATCTAGAGAGATAATTTTATAAATGAGTAAAAATTATTGATCATAAGAAATCCCAAATTTTAACACATTATTTGAGATAATCCAATGGTTAGTTTTATTCCTTATATAAATTATGTACGGTTTTGATCATAATAATCTTTTATCAAGATAAACTAACAAAGTAGTGGGTACGTATTTATTGGTTTATTTAAAAAGTAAATACCCAAACTAATCATGATTTGAAAGAAATTGATAGTTAACTCCACTTTTGTAGGAGGTGTTTAGAAGTAGTTAAGATAGTTAAGGGTTTGCATCGCAGAAGAACTCTAAATTTTAAGTAAATACGTGCATAACCCGAAATACCTCGAACTGAACAAGAAACCAAGGTTGTGTTTGAATTGTTGTTTTGAAAACAGTTTTCTGAAAATAGTTTTCTAAAAACAGTTTTCTGAAAATGAGAGTGTAAAAGCTGTTTGGTAATAATTTTTTATGAAAATTGTTTTTTGAAAATGAGAGTATAATGTATGTATAGGTTTGGTTGTATGTATATACTGTATACAGTATAAATACTCTGATACATACATGTTGTATACATATACATACATACTGATATATAATAATATAAAATATTTTATTATAATAAATATATTTAATAATATACATATATATAATAATATATAATAATTATAATAATATATATGTAATAATAATATATTCAAATTATATATTAAACAATTTATTATAATAATAATAAATTATATAATAATATATAATAGTAACATATAATAATAATAATATATATTATAATAATAATAAATTATTATAATAGTATATATAAAATAGTATATATAAAATAATAATATAATATAATATATATATATAAAATAATAATATAATATAATGTATATATAATAATAATATAACATAATAATCGTATATATAATAATAATATAATATAATAATAGTGATATGGCTCAAAATGGGGTTAAATCGGGACCATCCAGATCGAGCACGGATTTTGAAGCATGGGGGTAAAAAGGTAATTTCACATACAGATGGATCCAAAACGGGTATTGGGCCTCCTTCTCACAAAACCAACCACCCGTGAATAGATCCACTTCAACTGGGCACAGGTCCCGACCCGATGCAAGCCCGGTCCACCAAGAGGAGAATCAAGGCCACTGATTTGATCAAATCAAATCAATAAGCCTGATTGACTCCCACCAGGGAATCAGGGCCAGACTTCCCAAAACAGAATAGGAGGATTTTCCCCCTGACTGTTAGGCAGGAAATCAGGACCCTAACCACTCCAAAGGCGACTATAAATACAACCCCTCTACCACCAAGACCAGGTTAATCACTTCTTCATCACTTAAGCTCTTTCTTAATCTTTATCTGATTACTGACAAGAGCGTCGGAGGGTGCGTCGCCGGAATCAACCCCGGTGTTTCGCACTTCCTTGCAAGTCGCGGCGGGAGCAAGAGGGCCGAGTCAACTGTTCAGGTTTTTCTCGGATCCACAAATTCTATCTGTTTACCCCCACACCGAAATCAGCGGCAACAGATTGGCGCCGTCTGTGGGAAAAACCACACGAACAGTCTCAGCCCATCCTCCGTCGTCCTCGGCAGCCATGCCCCCGAAGAAGGTCAGATCCAGAGGGTCGAACCGTGTGGGTAACCTCACCGACCCGGTGAATGAAGTCCCAGTCAATCCTATTCCTCAGTCGAACCTTCCTCCGCCGACTCAGCAGGTTCCTCCTCCTCCTCCCAAGCAGCAGCCCAACAATGGTCCGTCCGGTCATAACGGTCGGAAGGAGAAGCAGCCCCTCAATCCGGGCCATGTCTCGGTCCATAATGGGTCCTCGGACTCGATGGCTTCTCATCATCCCGACCTCCGCATCACACTTCTGAACCGCCAGAAGGATGACGACCTCCGAACCCATCTCGACAAGAGGCGGGCCCGAGAGGGAGCCTCCCGCCAGCGTCAAGGTGAGCGGTCCCCTCGTCGCCGGGACGGCAGAAGGTCTCCGGACCGCAGAGGCCGAGCGGCGTCCCCCGAGCGCCGAAGGAGGAGGTCCCGTTCCCCCAGGGATTGGCGTCATCCGAGGGACCGAGATGTACCTATCAGTCGAGCCGAATTCCTCCAGTTTCAGGAGACCGTTCTGCAGGCTCTCAATCTTCGGCAGAATGTCCAGAATGCACAAAGGGCTCTGACGCCCCCCAGAAATCCCAGTCCTCGGCCCCGAACCCGGAGCCCTTCCCCGGCTCCCAGCCGCCAGCAGCGGGAACAAAGCCCTCGCCGGTCCCAGGACTACCGGTGCCGCAGTCCACGCTCCCCTTCCTATGAAGAGGAGTCCGGGGGGTCATACGATTACCAGCGGAGGGACGACGCCCTCATCCGCCGTCTCCACGAGGTGGAAAGGCGTATCGGCCGCATGGACAGGGAGGAAGAGTCCCGAGCAGGAACCTTCCGTCCCAGCCGACCCCCCTTCTCACGGTCGATCATGGAGGTCCACATACCGAGGAGTTTCAAACCGCCGCAGTTTGAAACATACTCAGGGGAATCCGACCCGGTCGACCACGTCGAAAGCTTCAAGACCCTGATGTTGATCCATCAAGCTTCCGACGCGGTGCTCTGCAGGACCTTCCCTGCCACCCTCAGGGGGTCGGCTCGGGAATGGTATCCCAGGCTCGCTCCCTCATCCATCTTCTCATTCGAGCAGTTCGAGACGCTGTTCATTACTCACTTCGTGAGTAGCCGGCGAGCCGAGAAGACAAGTCTTTCCCTACTGAACCTGCGGCAGGAGAAGGAGGAAAAGTTGCGGGACTATGTGAAAAGGTTCACCGCAGAAGTCAGGTCTATTGCCTCCTTAGACCAATCCGTGGCCACCGTGGCGTTCCAGTCGAACGTCCTTAATGCCAACCTCCGGTCATCCCTGGCCAAGAAGCCCCCGCATGACTTCGCCGACCTCCTCCTGAGGTGCGAGAAGTACATCCGAGCAGAAGAGGCCGAAGCCCTTCCCAGCTTTGGGGGGTCCTCCGCAGGGTCGAAAAGGAAGGCGACAGGAGAAGAAGGGTCCAAGAAAGCTCAAAAGGACATGGGCGGTCAGCGCCGCCCTCCCCCCAGGTTCGAGAAGTTCACTCCCCTCACCACTAATGTCTCTACCATCCTCATGGAGGTGGAGAAGGAGGGGGTCATCCCTCCTGCTCCGAGGATGCACACCCCGGCGAAGAGGAGGGACAAAGATAAGTGGTGTCGGTACCACCGAGACCACGGGCACGATACGAATGACTGCCGGGCTTTGAGAGATGAGATCGAAGCCCTCATTCGAAGGGGGCAGTTGGCCAAGTTCGTGAAGACTAACGATCGGACAGACCGCCACTCTCCTCCGCCTCGGGGGGCTAACAAGCGCTCCGAGCGGCGCGAAGAGACACCCGAGTTCGAGGAGGAACGTGTTCTGCACTTGATCCACGGAGGCCCCATGGGGGGCTCCTCTAATTCCTCCCGGAAGGCCTTCGTCCGAGAGGTCAACTCGGTCCATAGTGCCCCTCCCCCGAAAGATCTCGGCGTCCCTGTGTCTTTCTCTGATGCCGACCTCGAAGGAGTCCGAACCCCCCACTGCGATGCCCTCGTCATCGACCTCCGCATGGCCAACTTTAAGGTGCAAAGGATTCTGGTGGACAACGGGAGTTCGGTCAATATCCTTTTCCTCTCGGCCTTCCGAGGCCTGCAGCTGTCCCGAGACCGTCTCAAGCCGGCCGGTTACACCCTCCACGGGTTCACGAGGGTCCCAGTAACCGTCGAAGGGGTGATAACCCTGGACGTTACTGCGGGAAGCACCCCTACTACCCGGACCGAGCCGATGGACTTCATGGTCGTCGACGTCCCAGCAGCATATAATGTCATCTTAGGCCGCCCCGGCCTAGCTGCCCTGGAGGCTGTCCCCTCGGCATACCATTTGAAGATGAAGTTCCCCACTCGTTCGGGAGTAGGGGAAGTCAGGGGAAGCCAGGAAACAGCTCGGAAGTGCTACATGACTTCCACCGGGGGACCAGTGCTCTCGCTCGAGACACTAGAAATCCCCGAGCCGAAGGCCCGCCCAACGTCCGAGCCGGCGGACGAGTTAGAAGAAGTACTCTTCTCGGACGAGGATCCGAGCCGAAAATTCCTCGTCAGCAAGTCCTTGCCGACCGTGCTGTTCTCCGACTTGGTGAGGTGCATCCGGAATAACCACGACCTGTTTGCTTGGTCGGCCGCGGACATGCCCGGCATCTCCGAGGACTTGCTCGTCCATCGTCTAAGCGTCGAACCGGGGTGCAAACAGGTTCAGCAGAAGAGGCGAAAGTTCGCTCCCGAGCGACAGCAGGCAATCAAGGAGGAAGTGGATAAGCTGCTGAAGGCCAAGTTCATACAGGAGGTAAATTATCCCGAGTGGCTGTCGAATGTTGTAATGGTCAAGAAGTCCAATGGCTCGTGGAGGATATGCATCGACTTCACTGACCTGAACAAGGCGTGTCCGAAGGATCCATTCCCTCTCCCGAACATCGACACCCTTATTGACGCCACCTCAGGCCATGAGCTCCTCAGCTTCATTGATGCCTTCTCGGGGTACAATCAAATCCGGATGTTCCCTCCGGATATCCCGAAGACCTCCTTCGTCACCGACCAAGGCCTCTACTGCTACTGGGTCATGCCGTTCGGTTTGAAGAACGCAGGCGCCACCTACCAGCGCCTCGTCAACAAGGTCTTCCAGAACCAGATCGGCCGAAACATGGAGGTGTACGTTGATGACATGCTCGTCAAGAGCATCCACGGCACCGATCATGTAGCCGACCTCCAGGAGGCCTTCGGCGTGTTGAGGAAGTACAACATGCAGCTGAACCCGAACAAGTGTGCGTTCGGGGTCTCCTCGGGAAAATTCCTCGGCTTCATGGTGAGCCAGCGAGGAATCGAAGCTAACCCCGAGAAGATTAAGGGCATATTAGACATGGCCCCGCCTCGAAACGTCAAGGAGGTGCAGAAGCTCACCAGTCGGCTCGCAGCTATCGGTCGGTTCCTATCCAAGTCAAGGGAAAAGTGCCTCCCCTTCTTCAAAGCACTCAGGGGAGCTAAAGGGTTTGAATGGGGCCAAGCACAACAAGAATCGTTCGACCAGCTGAAAGCCTATCTGGTGAACCCCCCTCTGCTCAGTAAGCCGGTCCCAGGCGAGCCTCTCTTCATCTACTTGGCTGCTTCCGAGCAGACCTTAAGCGCCGTCTTGGTGAGAGAGGAGGACCGGGCCCAAAGGCCCATCTACTATGTGAGCAAGGTGCTTCGGGACGCCGAGCTCCGCTATCCGAGGATAGAGAAGATGGCCTATGCCCTGGTCATGGCAGCGAGAAAGCTTCGGCCCTACTTCCAATCTCACTCGGTCGTTGTCCTCACCGACCAACCCCTAAAGCAGATCCTTCACAAGCCGGAGACCTCGGGTCGGCTGATGAAGTGGTCCGTCGAGCTGAGTCAGCACGACATCTCTTATCAACCTCGGACGGCAATCAAGGCCCAGGCCCTTGCCAACTTCATTGTAGAGTCCACTATCCCTGAGGTTGGCCACGTCCCGAATGGGCCCCCCATTTGGACAGTCTTCGTGGACGGGTCCTCTTGCAATGAAGGAAGCGGCGCCGGCATTATCCTGAACGGCCCTGACAACTTCGTCCTGCAGTATGCGATCCGCATGAACTTCAAGGCCTCGAACAACGAGGCGGAGTACGAGGCTCTCATAGCTGGTCTCGGACTCGCACGAAGTGCTGGGGCGCAGCGCCTTCGGATCCACAGTGATTCCCAGCTAGTCGTGAACCAGGTCTTGGGCGAATATGAGGCCAGGGACGAGCGAATGGCGAAGTACCTCGCCAAGGTCCGGGACCTCATTGGCCGGTTCGAAGAAGCCATCATCCAACGGGTCCCCCGGGAGGAGAACTCACAAGCCGATGCTCTCTCCAAATTGGCCTCGTCTTCTCTGCAAGGTCTCGAACAGACCGTACTGATTGAAGTCCTCTCTAAACCGAGCATCGAAGACGAGACACCTAGCTCGGTAGAGTCATTGCCAGTCATGCTGCAGGACAATTGGATGAAACCACTGGTAGAATTCTTAAGGGATGGAGTCCTGCCCTCGGATCCCAAGGAAGCACGCCGAGTCAGAACTCGGGCCGAGCGCTATGTCTTGATCGAGGGCATCCTATACAAACGCTCCTTCTCTCAAATAGATGGCCGACCATATCTAAGGTGCCTCTCTCCGGATCAGGCCGAATATGCCCTACAGGAGCTTCATGAAGGCATCGGAGGGGCACACTCCGGATTTAGGTCTTTGGCCCGGAAAGCTTTGAACTATGGGTACTTCTGGCCGACCCTTCTCCAAGACGCCGAGCGACATGTTCGGCAATGCAGCACTTGCCAGAGACACTCCAGCATCCGACGCCTCCCTCAGGCCAACCTCGCCTCCCTGTCGAGCCATATCCCCTTCGCAATGTGGGGAATGGACTTGCTAGGGCCTTTCCCTCCGGCTCCGGGTCAGTTCAAGTTCTTGGTCGTAGCCATCGACTACTTCTCAAAGTGGGTCGAGGCCGAGCCCCTCGCCACTATAACCGAGAACAAGGTGGTGCAGTTCTTCTGGAAAAGTATCATCTGCAGGTTCGGAGTCCCCCGCGTCCTCGTGACGGACAACGGTACTCAGTTCACTGGTGCGGCGTTCCGAGCTCTGTGCGATGACCTCGTTATCCAACAGCGCTTCTCGTCCGTCTCCCACCCTCAGTCGAACGGACAAGCCAAGAATGCTAATCGGCAGATCCTTGCAGGCATCAAGAAAAAGTTGGACAAGTGCTCCAAAGGTTTGTGGGTCGACCAACTCCCCAATGTCTTGTGGAATTACCGCACAAGCAAGCGGACCCCCACCGGAGAGTCCCCTTTCAATCTTACATACGGGGCCGAGGCCGTGATTCCCCTCGAGGTCGGGATACCTTCTCCTCGCCTCGTTGCCTACAGCGAGGAGCAGAACGCCCGAGACCTCAGAGCAAGTTTAGATTTGGTGGACGAGCTGAGGGAGAGAGCGTCAATTCGGCAGCAGAATTACAGAAGAAGAGTCGAGTTGGCCTACAACAAAAAGGTCCGACCCGCCAACCTTAAGCAAGGAGATTTGGTCTTGAGAAAGCTAGCCATATCCCTCCCCAGTCAGAAGAGCAAGCTAGCTCCGAACTGGGAAGGTCCGTACCGGATCACAAAAGTTGTTCGGCCTGGGGCATACCGTCTCGAAGACATGGAAGGCAGAGAGCTTCCGAGGACCTGGAATGCCGACCACCTCCTCAAATACCAAGAGAGCGTTCCGACGCCACTCTAAGTAACAAGGGGTAGCGAGCCATTCCAACCCTCCGACTTGTAACCCCTTTTTCATAAATTGTACTATGTAACACGGTTCACCGTCAGTAATTAATAAAGAAAGCTTTCGCATGTTCTTAAAATCACGTGTTTCTTTCCCCTCTTGTCAACTGTTCTTTTTTATACATCACTTCAACCAATGGTTCGGAGTCCACGTTCGGCCTGACCTCACCTCCTCGGTTCGTCCCCGAACGAACGAGGGGTAGACCGTCGCTCAGAACTGCTCCCACAGCCGTTGAACTACACCGATGGTTCGGAGTCCAACACTCGGCTCGACTTTACCTCCTCGGCTTTCTTCCGAGCAAGCCAGGGGTAGATCGCCGTTCGGAATTGCTCCTACAGCCGTTGAACTATACCGATGGTTCGGAGTCCAACACTCGGCTCGGCTTTACCTCCTCGGCTCTCTTCCGAGCAAGCCAGGGGTAGATCGCCGTTCGGAATTGCTCCCACAGCCGTTGAACTATACCGATGGTTCGGGGTCCAACACTCGGCTCGACTTTACCTCCTCAGCTATCTTCCGAGCAAGCCAGGGGTAGATCGCCGTTCGGAATTGCTCCCACAGCCGTTGAACTATACCGATGGTTCGGAGTCCAACACTCGGCTCGACTTTACCTCCTCGGCTCTCTTCCGAGCAAGCCAGGGGTAGATCGCCGTTCGGAATTGCTCCCACAGCCGTTGAACTATACCGATGGTTCGGAGTCCAACACTCGGCTCGACTTTACTTCCTGGGCTCGTCTCCAGACGAACCAGGGGTAGATCGTCGTTCGGAATTGCTCCCACAACCATTGAACTATACCCCAGGTCCGGAACACATAATCCGAACTCTCCTAACTATTAGCCGAAGCCCGAAGACCCACACATTCGGTCGGCTCCCGAGCAAGTGCCTTCCCGAGCGTGTAAACGAGGAAAACACACTTTCCCCTCAACTTTCGTGCGTGATCTCGATCAGACGGCTCAGATTTTGCCACCTGCGCTAGACGACAAGATAACGTTTTCTTGGGGACTGAGCCGCCTCGAGATCCGCGCCTACATTCGACGGCTCAGATCTCGCCACCTGCTCTAAGAGACAAAATAGCACTTTCTTGGGCGCGGAGCCGCCTAGGGATTCGTGCCGTACCGTGTCAGAGCCGCTAAACGACAAAGTACAGTACCCATGGGGACCCGTTTGGTTAAACAGACGCGCTCGGTTCAAAGATCTCGGCACGACCGATACAGTTATAAGCAAAGACAAACATGCAAAGCAATGAAAGGGAATTTCATTAATTGTCGGCGCGTAATACAAAACATCCCATTACAAAGTGTTGGCAAACAAAACATACAATGCCCGACCCACTACACTCATCTCTCATATAGAAACATCCTCACTAGACTGTTCGTCCTCCTCGGCTGGCAGCTCCTCTGCCTCCCCCCGGAGCTTCGCCATCACAGCCTGCAAGTGCCGCATCTCCGAGAGCAAGTCATCCCGCTCGGCAATAATCTTCGACTGGTTGTGCCGAATGCATTTGACCCGAAGGGCGTTGCTGAATGCGGTTTGCGAATCTTCATCCTCTCCTGCGGGGCTCAGCTCGACGATCCTATTCTCCAAGCGTTGGATCTCGGCTTCCCGGAGACTGAGGACAGACGAAAGGTGGGCCCACTCACTCTCGGCTCGACGTAACTTCAGATCGGCGCTCCTGGGGCTCAGAACCACCGTTATAGAGGTGGCCTCGGATTCGGAGTCATCATTCGAACGTTCGGAGTCCGAGCCATGGATCGTCACCACGAGCTGAAAGAAAGGGAAAGCGAATAACACAATTTCAATACACCGTCGAAGTCTGACACTTGAAAATTTTTCAAAAAGATTTGCATTCAGACATAATAGTGTTACAGACGGTCGACCGACCCCACAATTAAGTTGTTACAACAACCAACAAAAATGGAAAACGACATAATCAGGGCCTCTTCGGAAGGGGAATGCTTCGGTTTAGGGAAACGCGAGGACGACGAGGTCTGCCCTCCGAGCTCGACCCTAAACCAACGAAGCGCGATCCCCCTTCACTGCTAGTCCTAACAGCGGCGCCGACCGAAGCCCCACTCGACGAAACAGCCGCGCTGCTCTGAGCATCGGCCGGACTCCGCCTGGTCATAGGCGAGCGCGTCGCAAGTTCGTAAAACGTAATCCCCCTCTCGCTCTCCTCGCGAGTACACGACGTGCTGCGAACGTTGGCTCTCTCCGGCGCGGGCTTGAGCGACGCGATCTCCTCCTCCAGTTCGACAATTCTATCCCTCAAGACGTCGTCCTTCGCCAACTTCTTCGGTCGAGGGACCCTCAACGAGCCCGAGGCATTGGCACTATCAGTCGCAAGCCGTCGGTAATGGGTGACCTCGATCCCCCTATCTATGGTGATCCTTCTGAGCCTGTCGACTTCCGCCGATAGCCTCTTGCGCTCGGTTGACGCTTTCTCCAGTTCAGAAGCCAGCTTCTCCCCCTCCGCCGAACGTTCTTTCTCCGCTAGCTCCAAGTATTGGACCTCGGCCAAAAGGTCGTCATTCTTCTGCTCGGCGGCAGTAAGCTCTCTACGGAGATCCTCGACTTCGCCTTCGGGATAGGGAGCTGAAGAGCGCTTCCGATGCTGGTACAGCTCGCGACCATACCTCCGCAGAGCTGCCTTCGTATCCTCCAACTTGCCGAGCAGGAGATATCGATCATACCGGCTCTGAAAGAGCTCGTCGTTTGTTTTCGCCAGCTCCTTCCGAAGGTATTCAACCTCCGTGATCGGACCGAATCTCACCTGAAAAGCAGATTTAAATCCGAGGCCCAACACTTGAAGAAATTTACGCCAAATCAGACACTAAGTCCGAGACTCAACACTTGGACAAATTTTGGCCAAACAAAACATTTTTTCATTCAAGATTCAAAGAGTTCTACAACAGCGGTGGCCAGTCCGCAGTTAGGCTTACAAAAACAAAAAAGAAAAAAAAGAAAACCGAGTCAGGGGTCGACCTTTTTGTCGTTCGGGTCTGTCGACCCCTCGGCCTTGTCCTCGCCCTCGCCCCCACCTCCGCCTTCGCTCCGGTTCTCCTCCTCGGAGTCGTCCTCCTCTTCCTCCTCGGCCTCGGCCTTCCACGGGTCCTCGACGGGTTCCGTCTCCCCCTCGGGGCCGATCAACCCCTCGGGGACACCCTCCTCCCCTTCCACGAGGTCGTAGAAGTTGTAGGAGGACGTATCGAAGCCCGGGTTCTTGGCGACCACATGTTGCAAGGCTCGACTGTAGGCATCCACCATATTCTGGAACATGTGCAGCGCGGCCTCCTCCTGCACGGCCTTCTTCACCCTCTTCACCTTCCTGAGGAGTTTGGCCTTGATCTTCTCGGCCCCCTTCCGAGCATCCTCCGCTTCCGACCGAGCCTTGGCCAGCTCCCCCTTCAGCCCGGCTGCCTCCTTCGCCGACGCCTCGAGCTTGGCCGTCGTATCCTTCAGCTCGGCCACCTCCTTCTCCGAGGCCTCAAGCTTGGCCGCCGTGTCCTTTGACAGCTGAACGGCATCGGCCAGCTGCTTCTCCAACCCCTCCACTTCGGCGGCCCTCTTCGTCGAGAGAAGCAGTTCGGAATCAAGCTACTTCGCGACCTTGACGCGCTCCGCCCTCTCCTTCTCCTTCTCCTGATCCTTGTTCGCCAACTCCTCGACCAAGAAATTGAAGTGGCAGAGGGTCTGAAAGAGAACAACACGTTAAAATCCGAATCCAAGAACTTAGAAAAATTCTAAGGAAGAAATTTGGACGAAGGAGGGCTCGGCCCACTTACCGACATAGTGTTCCGGGCAATCTGCATCACGGCGTCCCCTGCCATCCCGGCCTTCAGGGTCGCTCGATCCTTCAGGGTCGGCAGGTGCCTCACCGCCTCCATGCAGATATTCCCGTCGCCCAAGAAGCCGTCGACGTTCATCACCTGTCAATCGGGGACGAAGATCTGCTTATGACGCTCGGTCAAGATCTTCTCCGCATCGGCGGTAAGGGGCGGAACTGGGAGGTGTAGCGCATCCTTCACCCCGAACACGCTGCTCGACGAACCGGGAGCACCCGCCTCCGTGGTCGGTGCAGGCGCATCCGAAGCAAGGGGATCGGAGACCACGACTCCCCCCTGCTCGGGGACCACGACCTTCGTCGGGGAGACAAGGACCTCGATCTCCCCCTCCTTGAGGACCGCGACCTTCGGTTGGTCGGCGGCCTTCACAACCGAGGGCTTCTTCGAAGCTCGGCTGTCCTGAGGCGCTGTCAACGGCCTCTTCTTCTTCTCCTGCTCTGCCCTGCCCTTTGCCACCAGAGCCTTGTAATCAAGCTTCATCGTCTCTGCAAAAGCCGAATGAAAAAACTTAGAAAATTTTTCATGAACTTTAAACAAGGAGTATAAATACCAGATGCATACGAGGGTCGATCGGACTGAGACCCCCACGGAACAGATGCTCCTCCGTAATATCTTTCCAGCTTAGCGCTGGCAGGGCGAGGAGCTTCTTCTGGACCTCCGCCTCGTCATCACTCAGCGGCGCCTCTCTCTTGGTCTTCTTGGGCAAACCTTCCTTCGCCCAAACCGTCGGTATCACCCATGGCGTCAGAGCTCGGACAAGGAAGTACTTATCCTTCCAATGTTTGATCGAGTCCGGGTTCTCGATCAACTTAACTCCCGTCCGAGGAGAAAGGAAAAACCTCTGCTCGTCCCGCCTCGGCTGGCAAGGTCGGAAGAGACTCCGAAAGAGGAACATAGTCGGCTTGGCGCCGATCTCCTGGCATCGAAGGACGAACGCCACGACGTGCCTCCATGTGTTCGGCATCAGTTGGGCAGGACTCAAACCGTACTAGACCAAGACTTCGACCACGAACGGGTGGAGGGGAAAGCGGAGTCCGGCAATAAGGGAGTCGACCGGAAAGACACATACGTCCGACGAGGACTTTGTGTTGGCTCGGAACCCCGGCCCAGGAAGGAGCAGTACATACTCAAGCGGGATCCGGAAACCCTCTCGGATCATACGAAGATCGGTCTCGGTAAGAGTCGAGATCCTATGGTCAACCTCGGATAGCTCCCTAGGCTCGTTCTCCTCCACCAGCTGAGCCGTACCTTGAGTGACCCTCTCCAAGGTATCCTCGACGTAATCCCGGACGCCTCCCACGCTCGACACGGCGATGGGCTGCCGACCAAATGCCCCCGCTCTCTTCGGTGTCTCCACTATCGTGACCACACCTTTGCCCTTCCGGGACTCGGCCACGACTTCCTCGGGCACTTCGGCCACTTCACCCTCTTTATCCGGACGAACGACGTCTTGCTCGTTCGGCTCCACTGCTCCCTTCCCTTTATCCCCTCGGCCAACGGCTTGCTCCGAGGCGGGGGTCTCAGCCGAAATCTTAACCATTTTTTCCTAAAAAGAGAAGGGAAAGAGACTGACCTTGAAGTGACAGGTGCGGTCGGAAAGTTCGCCGGAACTAGGAACGCTACCGCGACAGCTAGCAACGCCACCAGAGAGCTAAAAACTTCGAAGCAAAGTAAAAACGGAAGAGAGAGAGTAAAAGTGAAAAGTGAAGACTTGGTCTTAGGGGGGGTGAAGATTTATAGTAAAATTGGGACGTCCCTTGGACTTCCAAACGAAAGTTCGCAACTTTTGGGCTGCTCTCGAAACGTCGCGAAGGCCCATCACCACTGTCTCCTTCACCAAGTCAGCTAGTTCGGCTCCAGGAAATCCGAATCCGAGCCACAGGCAAACCGAACTTGTCTGCAACAGGGTCCGCTCGGAATCTGAGCAAGCGCCTTCCCGAGCGTGTAAACGGAGAAACACACTTTCCCCTCAAATTTCGTGCATGATCTCGATCAGACGGCTCAGATCTTCCCACCTGTACTAAACGACAAGATAACGTTTTCTTGGGGACTGAGCCGCCTCGAGATTCGCGCCATCATCCAACGGCTCAGGGTGCGCCACGTCGCTCGGACGATTGAACCCTCGGACGCCCCACCTATATCAAAGGGAACCAGGAAAATTTTGGTTCAAAGTCTTAAGGCACCGCCCTCGGCGGGTACCCCCCGGGTCCCGTGCCTCAGTCGGTATTCCGCCGACCCACGGGCCCCGGTCAAAAACAGATCGGCGCTCCCCCCATCTCTAACTCCTCCGGGCTGACATCCATCAGGAGCCATCAGCCCGGAAGGAAGACAGAGATGGGAGGGGGCCCATCAACGCTCAGAGAACAGGAGAAGCGGACCATTCCGAGCTAGTTGATTGCGACTGGAAGGCTCGGTTCGTCAGAGGACTCTGACAACAGCGCCTTCACAGCTGCAAACAATGGGCTCGGATGGTCCGAAAGCCCGAGCCACGACTCATGGTGGAGAAGCGCACCATCCTGAGCTAGTTGGTTGCAACTGGAAGGCTCGGCTTATCAGAGGACTCTGGCAACGGCGCCTTCACAGTTGCAACAAACGGACTCGGATGGTCCGGAAATCGGCCTCGGACATGGATCATCACCTTTTCCACCAAGATCTCCGCCTACCTAGGCACCCGCTTCGGAGCGACCAAAGAAGGCCGAAGATCTTGGTGGAAGAACGACCACCCGTCCTTCCGAAGTGGCCCACACCCCGGGTCCGGACTATAGTCGTCGCCACTACTGCCTTATCCCATCCCGCTCCTGACATCCCCTTCGGAGTAGTGAGGAACGGGAGAAGAATAAGACAACAGGGCGACCACCCGTCCTTCTGAAGTAACTCATCCCTCGGGTCCGGACTATGGTCGTCGCCACTACTGCCTTGTTCCCCCCCCGCTCCTGACATCCACTTTGGGGCCGTCAGGAACAAAGGGAAAACCAGGCAGAAGAGCAACCACCCCGGATCTCAAAAGAGAAGCTACTCAAGGCAGATACCTCCGAGGTGTGAAACTCTATGCTGATGGTGATTGAAATGACAAGGGGAGTGGGGTACTTATAGCCTGCCTCCAAGAACCAGCCATTATGACCCTCGGAAGTTGAAACGCCGCGTATTAATTAAGGGAATTATCCTTAATGACATTGGGAAGGCGGAACGCCGCGCAAGTCCTGAAGCACTGTTAATGCCATTGGGAACAGAGCCATCTCGGATTGCCAAAAACCACAGGCCCTCGGTCGGCCGCCGAGCAAGTGCCTTCCCGAGCGTGTAAACGGGGAAAACTCACTTTCCCCTCAACTTTCGCGCCTGATCTCAATCAGACGGCCCAGATCTCGCCGAGAGCACTAAAAGACAAGATAGTGTTTTTCTTGGGAGCTGCGCCCGTCTCGAGATGCGCGCCAATATCCAACAGCTCAGATAGCGCCACGTCGCTCGGATGACCGAAGCTACGCCCCCTCGGTCAACTTCCGAGCAAGTGCCTTCCCGAGCTGGTAAATGGAGAAAAAAGACACCGAGCTACTTAAACCGTTGGATCTCTCAGAAATTCGCGCTCCCAATGATGAACGGCCCAGATTGCGCCACGTGCGCTAAACGACAAGATAGTGTTTTCTTGGGAACCGCGCCCGTCTTGAGATGTGCACCAGCATCCGACAGCTCAGATAGCGCCACGTCGCTCGGCCTGCCGGACCCCCTACCTCCGGTCGGCAGCCGAGCAAGCGCCTTTCCGAGCTCGTAAACAGAGAAAAACACTGCCGAGCGGTAACAGCCATCAGATCTTTCCGAAATTCGCGCTCGTCCATGATCAACGGCTCAAATCGAGCCACGCCATTAATCGGTATTTAAATCTTTTTTATTTATTTAAATCGTTTTATTTATTTAAAAATTGCAAAAAAATCGCTAAAAATTCGGGAAAATTAACCAAAAATCCTGGAGAATAATTGAAAATTTGGGGGCACATTTTCGAACCCCTGAACGAACAATTATTGCCTAGAATGTACAGTTAAGGCCCCCGAACGATTGGTGAACACGTCGCAAAATTAAATAAATAGTCCGAAAAAATAGATAAAAACCCTTGAATACCCGATGTGACCAGAGAACAGCCAGCGACGTCAAAAGTTACCTCACTACCCCCTTTCTAGATTCAAAATCCCACATTTGGACTCCGATACAACTCCACCAGCCACTAAAACAGCTAAACTACTCCTCAAAGTCTGATCACGCTCAGTCTTTAGGAGTGGGGGGCTCGTGATATGGCTCAAAATGGGGTTAAATCGGGACCGTCCAGATCGAGCACGGATTTTGAAGCATGGGGGTAAAAAGGTAATTTCACATACAGATGGATCCAAAACGGGTATTGGGCCTCCTTCTCACAAAACCAACCACCCGCGAATAGATCCACTTCAACTGGGCACGGGTCCCGACCCGATGCAAGCCCGGTCCACCAAGAGGAGAATCAAGGCCACTGATTTGATTAAATCAAATCAATAAGCCTGATTGACTCCCACCAGGGAATCAGGGCCAGACTTCCCAAAACAGAATAGGAGGATTTTCCTCCTGACTGTTAGGCAGGAAATCAGGACCCTAACCGCTCCAAAGGCGACTATAAATACAACCCCTCTACCACCAAGACCAGGTTAATCACTTCTTCATCACTTAAGCTCTTTCTTAATCTTTATCTGATTACTGACAAGAGCGTCGGAGGGTGCGTCGCCGGAATCAACCCCGGTGTTTCGCACTTCCTTGCAAGTCGCGGCGGGAGCAAGAGGGCCGAGTCAACTGTTCAGGTTTTTCTCGGATCCACAAATTCTATCTGTTTACCCCCACACCGAAATCAGCGGTAACAAATAGTATATATAAAATAGAATATATAAAATAATAATATATATAATATAATATAATATAATATAATAATAGTATATATAAAATAGTATATATATAAAATAATAATATATTATAATAATTGTATATTATATAACAATATAAAATAATTTATTATGATAAACATATTTAATAACATACATATATATAATAACATATAATAATTATAATAATATGGGAAAAAGGGGTATGAGCAACTTGCTCATTTAATAAATAAGCAATTGATGATGTGGCATACATTTGATTGGAAAATTCTGAAAAGGGTTAATTGTCCAATGTATCACATGCATGGCACTAATTAATTGCTCATTTACTAAATGAGCAAGTTGCTCATATCCTTTTTACCCTAATAATATATATGTAATAATACTCTATTATAATAATATATTAAACAATTTATTACAATAATAATAAATTATATAATAATATATATAATAATATATAATAGTAATATTTAATAATAGTATATATAAATAGTGTGTATATATATATATATTAAAAAAAAAATATAATATATATATATAATAATAATAATAATCATAAGATATATTATTGTTACATATATCTTATGATTATTATTATTATTATATATATATATATTATATTTTTTTTTTAATATATATATATATACACACTATTTATATATACTATTATTAAATATTACTATTATTAAATATACACACTATTTATATATATATATTGTTATATATATATATATATATATATATATATATATATATAACAATATATATATATATATATATATATATATATATATATAACAATATATTATAATAATAGTATATTATATAATAATATATGTAATAATATATAATAGTAAAATATTATATCTTAATATATATAATAATATATAATAGTAATATATAATAATAATAATATATATAATAAGAACATATATAATAATAATATAATATAATAATAGTATATATAAAATAGTATATATAAAATAATAATAAATATAATAATAATATAATATAATAATAGTATATATAAAATAGTACAAATAAAATAATAATATATATAATAATAATAATATAATAATAATAGTATATATAAAATAATAATGTATTATAATAAATGTATATTATATAATAATATAAAATAATTTATTATAATAAACATATTTAATTATATACATATATATAATAACATATAATAATTATAATAATATATATGTAATAATTATATATTATAATTATATATTAAATAATTTATTATAATAATAATAAATTGTATTATAATATATATAATAATATATAATAGTAATATATAATAATAATAATATATTTTATAATAATAATAGAATATTATAATAGTATATATAAAATAATAATATATATTATAATATATATTATAATAATAGTATATATATGTAATATCCTAAATTTTCATCTTAATAAGAAATGTTGATTTTTCACGTGTTGTACACGTGCAAAATTTCGTATGCATATTTATTTTTATAAAAAATTTTTTATAACATGGATAATTATTTCTTTCTTTCCCTTTATCTTTCTCAAAAGCCTATTTTATAAAGCCTAAACTAGTTTTCTTATTTTAAGCCCACTCTAATAATTAAATATTTTTTAATTAGCCCATAAGCCTAAAGCCCACTATTTTGAGGCCCACAACTTAATTACTCCTTTAAATTGTCACAACTTGTCATGTAGACATAATTGGTGAACAATTGATTAATTAAATTTGTACAAATATTAAATAGGGGGTACTAGAAGGGGTACGTGCATGCATGTGTGTGTGCTTTGCACACCCTAGGAGGCCGGGTATGGCTAAGAGAAGAGTGGGAGAGTGGGTTTGTGTGCATGGGTGGTTATTTGCATATGGGTGGTTGCTACAACTTCCCATCTTATCCTAGCCATTCACCTACAACCATCTAGTGAAATCCTAGCCCTCCAATGTATCCTAAAACTAGTATAAATACCCTCTACCTTCATATATACAACACTAAGAAAAAAATAATTGAAAGGAAGAAACTATATATGAGAGTAATATATTAGAAAGTGAAAGATTGAGTGTGCATTTGTGCGTGTATCCCAACCAAAAGGAGGCCGGCCCATCATCAAGCACTAGGGAAAGCTCAGGTTGCACCAAGGAACGAGAAGGGGAGCATTTTGCAACACAATCTAGGAGGAGAAGGCTACTTTCTTGCATTCTAGGAGACTCTAGGAGCTTTTCATTTTGTGTTTCTCCAAAGAGGTGGGTGTTTCTCATACTTCTAGAACTAGATACCATGCTAGAGATGATTTAATGAAATTATTATGAATCAATTAGTTGAAAATTGGAACCATGCCTGTTTAATTAAAAGTGGAGTGGTAATTTAGAGAATGTTTGATGGATTGATTGCTAATGAATAAATGGTGTATTAATGTGCTAGAAATCACCATATTGTTGTGCTACATGAATGTTATGGTAAAATTTGTGCTTACAAATAGTTGATTAAATACATCATGTGTAGTTAATTGTTTAAAATAGAAATTCGTTATTGTAGATAGATGAGATTTTTGTGTTCTAAAAATGTAATAGGATGTTAATAAGAAAAAGAACAAAAGAACATAGTAGGTTGTGGAATTCTAATTCTAAATTATAAAGAAATGTGTTATTGTTCTCAATATCGAAAATATGGACATAGAACATAAAGTAGGACCAAAATACATGTTTTATAAAGCAAATAATCATTATAAAAATACTGGTTTACTGTAAATTTATGTATGTTATAATCTGGAAAATTTTGCTTTCAAAAGAAAAGAAAAAGAAACAAAAATCGTTTTTTCGAAAATTATGAAATGTAAAGATGAACAGAGAACTAGTTCAAATTCAACCAAATTCTTTTCAAAATAATCTGGCCACTTGGACCATTTGGTCGGAATGGTTTCAGTCGCTACAGTAGCGGGGGGGGGGGGGGGCTTGGTCTCTGGTCCCGGGTTCGATACTGAGAAGGAGCTTTTATTTTATTTTATTTTATTTTTGTTAAAAATTCCGAAATGCCGAAAGCCAATTCACATGGATAATAACCCATATCATATCGCCTTTGTGGCTTTGGCACAGTGGTCTTGGGTGCTGTCCTTTGGGCCGCCGGTTGTGGGTTCGAATCCGGTTGTGGGCTTTTAGTTTAAAAAGTTGTTTTTTGGGGGAAATTAAGATTATTTTGAGTTTTAAAAGTAAATTAAAATTAAGACAAATATGGAATTAATTACTGAAATTAATTGGACTTCATGAGAGAATTTTTATAACTTTTGGTAAAGTATAATTAAGAATTTGAGGCTATTTGCGAGAAAGGACTTATTTTTAATTAAATTGTATTTTGGGATAAAGGAAAAAAATAAATGAGTTATTTTTTTTTGGAGTTTTAAAAATGAGAATTAGTAATGAGAAATTTGGAAATTTGATTTCTGTAACTAATTGAAATTACAAATTGTGAAATTAGTATGGATTGAAATAAGAATAAGAGATTTGTGGAATGAATGAACTATTATGACAAGTTGAAATTTTATTGTTTATGCGTGAAATGGTGTAATTAAACGACATGTTGAGTTATGAAGGATATTATGAATATGGATACATGAATACTATGATTATAAAACGTGAACTGTGATTAATCATGAAAAAAAAGACTTTGTGAGTATGAAAAGCTCGATGTTGTAATTATGAGTTGAAATTAAGAACTAGGGTATAGCTAAGCCTTATACCGGCAATAAAAGAAATGTGGAAATGATATTTGGAATAAAAGGACCAAGATTTGGGTCATGTGAAATGAATGAATAAGACCGCTATAGTGGGAGTGTAACCCTAAGGGATTAATTTTGTTCATGATTCAATTAAACTAAGGATTAGATACTGATATGGCTAAAAATGGGGTTAAATCGGAACCGTCCAGATTAGGCGCGAATCTTGAAGCTCGGGGGTAAAACGGTAATTTCACATACAAGCGGATCCAAAGCGGGTACTGGATCTCCTTCTCACAGATCCAGTAACCCACGAATGGGTCCACTCCAATTGGGTACGGGTCCCGACTCGAAGCGAACCCAGACCAACAGGAGACAAATCAGGATCACTGATTTGACCAAGTCAACGAGCCTGATTTGCTCTCACCGGGAATCAGGGGTTAGTTTCCTAAACAGGCTGTGAGGATTTTTCTCCTAGCAGTTACACAGGGAATCAAGCCTCTAATCACTCCCCTGGCGACTATAAATACCTCCCCTCTGCCACTGTGACCAGGTAATCACTCTTTTTCCACCTTAAGCTCTTTCTTTAATCATCACTGGTTACTGACAAGAGCGTCGGAGGGTGCATCGCCGGAATCAACCCCGGTGTCTCGCACTTCCTTGCAGGTCGCGGCAGGAGCAAGAAGGCTTGGATCAGCTGTTCAGGTTTTCTCGAACTCACAAATCTTATTTGTTTACCCCCACACCGAAATCAGCAGTAACAGATTGGTGCCGTCTGTGGAAAAAACCACACGAACAGCCTCAGCCCCTTCCTTGTCGTCCTCTCCGACCATGCCTCCAAAGAAGGTCAGATCTAGAGGGTCCAATCGCGGGACCAATCCCGCCGACCCTACAGAGGAAGCCCCTGTCAATCCTATTCCACAGCCCGAACTTCCTCCACCGGCCCCGCAGGGCCAACCCCCTCTTCCCAAACAGCAACCAACCAATGGCCCTGCCGGTCATAACGGTCGGAGACAGAAGCAGCCCCTCAACCCGGACCATGTCTCGGTCCATAATGAGTCCTCAGACTCAATGGCTTCTCATCACCCCGACCTCCGCAACACGATCCTGAACCGCCAAAAAGATGAGGACCTCCGCACCCACCTAGACGAGAGGCGGGCCCGAGAGGGAGCCTCCCGCCAGCATCGTGGTGAGCGGTCGCCTCACCGCCGAGACGGCAGACGGTCTCCGGACCGAAGGGGCCGAGCGGCATCGCCCGAGCACCGAAGGAGGAGGCCACATTCCCCCGCGGATCGGCATCATCGCAGGAACAATGACGCGCCCATCACTCGTGCCGAGTTCCTACAATTTCAAGACACCGTACTGCAGGCTCTCAACCTTCGGCAGAACAACCAAAATGCCCAGAGGGCTCCAATGCCCCCGAGGATTCCCAGTCCCCGTCGCCGATCCCGAAGTCCTACCCTGGCTCCCAGTCGCCAGCAGCGGCACTACAGTCCTCGCCGATCCCAGGACTACCGGCGCCACAGTCCCCGCTCCCCTTCCTATGAGGAAGAGTCTGGGGGGTCGTATGATTACCAGCGGAGGGACGATGCCCTCAACCGCCATCTCCATGAGGTGGAGAGGCGCATTGGTCGCATGGACAGAGAGGAGGAGTCCAGAGCAGGGACGGTCCGGCCCAGCAGACCCCCTTTCTCTCGGACGATCATGGAGGCCCCCATACCGAGAGGTTTCAAACCCCCGCAGTTTGAAACGTACTCAGGGGAGTCCGACCCAGTTGATCACGTCGAAAGCTTTAAGACATTAATGCTGATCCATCAAGCTTCTGACGCTATGCTCTGCAAGACCTTCCCCGCCACCCTCCGGGGGTCGGCTCGGGAGTGGTACTCCAGGCTCGCCCCCTCTTCCATCTTCTCGTTCGAGCAGTTCGAAACGCTGTTCATTACTCACTTTGTGAGTAGCAGGCAGGCCGAGAAGACGAGCCTCTCCCTGCTTAACCTGCGGCAGGAAAGGGGAGAGAAACTGAGGGACTACGTGAAGAGATTCACCGCAGAAGTCAGGTCCATCGCCTCCCTAGACCAGTCAGTGGCGACTGTTGCGTTCCAATCGAACGTCCTCAACTCCAACCTCTGGTCGTCCCTCGCCAAGAAGCCCCCGCACAACTTTGCCGACCTTCTCCTAAGGTGCGAGAAGTACATCCGGGCGGAAGAGGCCGAGTGCCTCCCGAACTTTGGAGGATCGGCCTCCGGATCGAAGAGGAAGGCGACCGAGGGGGAGGGATCGAAGAAGATGCAGAAGGACAACGGCGGTCAGCGCCGACCTTCCCCTAGGTTCGAGAAGTTCACGCCCCTAACCACCAATGTCTCCACAATCCTGATGGAAGTGGAGAAGGAGGGGGTCATCCCTCCAGCTCCGAGGATGAACACCCCGGCTAAGAGGAGGAATAAGGAGAAGTTTTGCCGTTATCACAGGGACCACGGCCATGACACCAACGACTGCCGGGCGTTGAAAAATGAAATAGAGGCCCTCATCCAGAGGGGGCAACTGGCCAAATTCGTTAAGGCAAGTGATCGGGCGGATCGCGGCACTCCTCCGCCTCGGGGGGCTAACAAGCGCTCCGAACGGCACGAGGAGACGCCCGAATTCGAGGAAGAGCGGGTCCTGCACCTCATCCACGGAGGGCCTATGGGGGGTTCCTCCAACTCCTCTCGGAAGGCCTTCGTCCGAGAGGTCAACTCGGTTCACAGCGCCCCTCCCCCGAAAGGCCTCGAAGTCCCGGTGACTTTCTCCGATGAGGACCTCGAAGGGGTCCGAACTCCCCACTGTGACACCCTCGTCATTGACCTTCGCATGGCCAACTTCAAGGTGCAGAGGGTCCTAGTAGATAACGGGAGCTCGGTGAACATTCTCTTTCTCTCGGCCTTCCGAGGCCTGCAGCTGTCCCGGGACCTTCTCAAGCTGGCCGGTTACACACTCCACGGGTTCACGGGGGTCCCAGTAACAGTCGAGGGGGTGATAACCCTAGACGTGACTGCTGGAAGCACCCCTACTACCCGGACCGAGCCGATGGACTTCATGGTCGTCGACGTCCCGGCAGCGTATAATGTCATTCTGGGCCGACCCGGCCTAGCCGCCCTAGAAGCAGTCCCCTCAGCGTACCATCTCAAAATGAAGTTCCCCACTCGGTCGGGAGTAGGGGAAGTCAGGGGAAGCCAAGAGACAACCCGGAAGTGCTACATGACTTCCACTGGGGGACCGATGCTCTCGCTCGAGACACTAGAAATCCCCGAGCCGAAAGTTCGGCCAACGTCCGAGCCGGCGGACGAGTTAGAAGAAGTGCTCTTCTCGGATGAGGACCCGAGCCGAAAGTTCCTCATCAGCAAGTCTTTGCCGACCGCGCTGTGCTCTGACCTGATTAAATGCATCCGGGATAACCGCGACCTGTTTGCATGGTCGGCCGCGGACATGCCCGGCATTTCTGAGGAATTACTAGTCCACCGCCTAAATGTCGAACCGGGGTGCAAACCGGTTCAGCAGAAGAGACGAAAGTTCGCTCCCGAGTGATAGCAGGCCATCAAGGAGGAGGTGGATAAACTTTTGAAGGCTAAGTTCATACAGGAGGTAAACTACCCCGAGTGGCTCTCCAATGTTGTAATGGTCAAGAAGTCCAACGGCTCTTGGAGAATATGCATCGACTTCACCGACCTCAATAAGGCGTGTCCGAAGGACCCATTCCCTGTTCCGAACATCGACACCCTCATTGATGCCACCTCGGGCCATGAGCTCCTCAGCTTCATGGACGCCTTCTCCGGCTATAATCAAATTCGAATGTTCCCCCCGGACATTCCGAAGACCTCCTTCATCACCGACCAGGGCCTCTACTGCTATCGGGTCATGCCGTTCGGGTTGAAGAACGCAGATGCCACCTATCAGCGCCTCGTCAACAAGGTATTCCAGAACCAGATAAGCCGGAATATGGAGGTGTATGTTGACGACATGCTCGTCAAGAGTATCCGAGGCACTGACCACGTGGCCGACCTCCAGGAGGCCTTCGGCGTGTTGAGGAGGCACAGCATGCGGCTGAACCCGAACAAATGTGCGTTCGGGGTCTCTTCGGGAAAGTTCCTCAGCTTCATAGTGAGCCAGCGAGGGATCGAAGCCAACCCCGAAAAGATCAAGGCCATATTAGACATGGCCCCGCCCCGGAATGTCAAGGAGGTCCAGAAGCTGACTGGTCGGCTCGCAGCTATCGGCCGATTCCTCTCGAAGTCTGGGGAAAAGTGCCTCCCCTTCTTCAAAGCACTCAGGGGGGCTAAGGGTTTTGAATGGGGTCAATCACAACAGGAATCGTTCGACCAACTGAAGGCCTACTTGGTGAACCCCCCTCTGCTCAGCAAACCGGTCCCGGGCGAGACTCTCTTCATCTACTTGGCTGCTTCCGAGCAGACCCTAAGTGCTGTCTTGGTGAGAGAGGAGGACCGGGCCCAAAGGCCTATCTACTACGTGAGCAAGGTGCTTCGGGACGCCGAGCTCCACTATCCGAAGATAGAGAAGATGGCCTACGCCCTGGTCATGGCAGCGAGGAAGCTTCGGCCGTACTTTCAATCCCACTCGGTTGTTGTCCTCACCGACCAGCCCCTAAAACAGATCCTCCACAAGCCTGAGACCTCGGGCCGACAAATGAAGTGGTCCATAGAGCTGAGCCAGCATGACATCTCTTACCAGCCTCGGACGGTAATTAAAGCACAGGCCCTCGCCGACTTCATCGTAGAGTCCACCATCCCTGAGGTCAGCCACGTCCCGAATGGACCCCCCATTTGGACGGTCTTCGTGGACGGCTCCTCCTGTAACGAAGGAAGCGGCGCAGGTATCATCCTGAACGGTCCTGACGACTTTGTCCTCCAGTACGCGATTCGTATGAACTTCAGGGCCTCGAACAATGAGGCGGAGTACGAAGCGCTCATCGCAGGTCTCGGGCTCGCACGAAGTGCCGGGGCGCAACGCCTCCGGATCCACAGCGACTCCCAGCTTATCGTGAACCAAGTCTTGGGCGAGTACGAGGCCCGAGACGAGCGGATGGCGAAGTACCTCGCTAAGGTCCGGGCCCTCATGAGTCGGTTCGAAGAGGCGCTCATTCAACGAGTTCCTCGTGAGGAGAATTCGCAGGCCGATGCCCTCTCCAAGTTGGCCTCATCCTCCCTACAAGGTCTTAAACAGACCGTACTGATCGAAGTCCTCTCTAGGCCGAGCATAGAAGACGAGACACCCGGCTCGGTGGAGTCGCTGCCAATCATGTTGCAGGATAATTGGATGAAGCCGTTGGTAGAATTCTTGAGGGACGGGGTCCTGCCCGAGGATCCCAAAGAAGCACACCGAATCAGAACCCGAGCCGAGCGGTATGTCTTGATCGAGGGCATCCTGTACAAATGTTCCTTCTCTCAATTTGACGGCCGACCATACCTGAGGTGCCTCTCTCCAGAACAGGCCGACTATGCCCTACAAGAGCTCCACGAGGGCATCGGCGGGGCACACTCAGGATCGAGGTCCTTAGCTCGGAAAGCCTTGAATTATGGGTACTTCTGGCCGACCCTTCTTCAAGACGCCGAGCGACACGTTCGGCAGTGCAACTCTTGCTAGAGACACTCCAGTATTCGTCGCCTCCCTCAAGCCAACCTCGCCTCCCTATCAAGTCCTATCCCCTTCGCAATATGGGGGATGGATTTACTAGGGCCTTTCCCTCCCGCTCCGGGTCAATTCAAGTTCTTGGTCGTAGCCATCGACTACTTCTCGAAGTGGGTCGAAGCCGAGCCCCTCGCCACAATAACCGAGAACAAGGTGGTACAATTCTTCTGGAAGAACATCATCTGCAGGTTCGGCGTCCCCCGTGTCCTCGTGACGGACAACGGGACTCAGTTCACCGGCGCAGCGTTCCGAGCTCTGTGCGACGACCTTGCCATCCAGCAGCGCTTCTCGTCCGTCTCCCACCCTCAGTCGAACGGACAGGCAGAAAACGCTAATCGGCAAATCCTCACAGGCATCAAGAAAAGGTTGGTCAAAAGTTCCAAAGGCCTATGGGTCGACCAACTCCCCAACGTCCTATGGAACTACCGCACGAGCAAGCGGACCCCCACAGGAGAGTCCCCTTTCAACCTCACCTATGGGTCCGAGGCCGTGATACCCCTCGAGGTCGGAATACCTTCCCCTCGGCTTGTAGCCTACGACGAGGAACAGAACGCCAGGGACCTCAGGGCAGACTTAGATCTGATAGACGAGCTGAGGGAAAGAGCGTCGATTCGGCAGCAGAATTACCGAAGAAGGGTTGAACTGGCGTACAACAAGAAGGTCCGACCCACCAACCTTAAGCAAGGGGATTTAGTCTTGAGAAAATTGGCCATATCCTTCCCCAATCAGTAGAGCAAGCTGGCTCCGAACTGGGAAGGGCCGTACAGGATCACGAGGGTAGTTCGGCCCGGAGCATATCGTTTGGAGGATCTAGAGGGCAGAGAGATTCCGAGGACCTGGAATGCCGACCATCTCCTGAAATACCAAGAAAGCGCCCCGACGCCACTCTAAGTATTATAGGATATCGAGCTATTCCTCTCCTCTAATTTGTAACCTATTTTCATGAGCTGTAACATGTAAAACGGTTCGCCGTCGATTATCAATAAAGAATGCTCTTTCATGCTTACAAATTTGTTTACATATCTCCTCCCCTATTCATTGTTATTCGTTATTTTTCAACCAATGGTTCGGAGTCCATGTTCGGCTCGACTTTACCTCCTCGGCTCGTCCCCGGACGAGCTGGAGGTAGATCGCCGTTCGGAACCGCTCCCACAACCGTTGAACAAACTTACCGATGGTTCGGAGTCCAACACTCGGCTCGACTTTACCTCCTCGGCTCGTCCCCGGACGAGCCAGAGGTAGATCGCCGTTCGGAATTGCTCCTACAACCGTTGAACAAACTTACCGATGGTTCGAAGTCCAACACTCGGCTCGACTTTACCTCCTCGGCTCATCCCCGGACGAGCCAGAGGTAGATCGTCGTTCGGAATTGCTCCCACAACCGTTGAACAAACTTACCGATGGTTCGGAGTCCAACACTCGGCTCGACTTTACCTCCTCGGCTCATCCCCGGACGAGCCAGAGGTAGATCGCCGTTCGGAATTGCTCCCACAACCGTTAAACAAACTTACCGATGGTTCGGAGTCCAACACTCGGCTCGACTTTACCTCCTCGGCTCGTCCCCGGACGAGCCAGAGGTAGATCGCCGTTCGGAATTGCTCCCACAACTGTTGAACAAACTTACCGATGGTTCGGAGTCCAACACTCGGCTCGACTTTATCTCCTTGGCTCATCCCCGGACAAGCCAGAGGTAGATCGCCGTTCGGAATTGCTCCCACAACCGTTGAACAAACTTACCGATGGTTCGGAGTCCAACACTCGGCTCGACTTTACCTCCTCGGCTCATCCCCGGACGAGCCAGAGGTAGATCGTCGTTCGGAATTGCTCCCACAACCGTTGAACAAACTTACCGATGGTTCGGAGTCCAACACTCGGCTCGACTTTACCTCCTCGGCTCATCCCCGGACGAACCAGAGGTAGATCGTCGTTCGGAATTGCTCCCACAACCGTTGAACAAACTTACCGATGGTTCGGAGTCCAACACTCGACTCGACTTTACCTCCTCGGCTCGTCCCCAGATGAGCCAGAGGTAGATCGCCGTTCGGAATTGCTCCCACAACCGTTGAATTACACCGATGTTTCCGGAGTCCAACACTTGGTTTCATACTACTCCTCAAGCTTGCCTCACAGCAAACTAGGAGTGGACCACCATTCGGAATTGCTCCCACAACCGTCGAACACACGCCATGACCGACGAGTCCCACAAAGAAAAAAAAAGAGGGGGGGCTCGGCTCGCCCCTCAACTTCGCGAGGATTAGGAGACCGAAGCACTGATCGGCCACAAATCCGAGCCATCCTGTCGCGAAGCTGAAACCCGGAACCCCGCGCCTTCGGTCGGCTACCGAGCAGGGGCCTTTCCGACCCTGCAAACGGAGAAAATGCACTTTCTCCTCAACTTTCGCATAGGATCTCGATCAGACGGCCCAGATCTTGCCACCGACGCAAAACGACAAGATAGTGTTTTCTTGGGAACTGAGCCGCCTCGAGATTCGTGCCATCATCCAATGGTCCAGATCTTGTCAGAGTCGCTAAACGACAAGATAGCGTTTTCTTGGGGACTGAGCCGCCTCGGGATTCGTGCCGTACCTTGTCAGAGTCGCTAAACGACAAGATACTGTTCTCATAGGAACCGGTTCGGTTCGATACTCTCGCCGACGGAACTAACACGCTCGGTTCGTAGACCTCGACACGACCGACACACTTACACGAGATCGATACGCATAGCAACAAAAGAGATGCCAGTTCTTAGAAGAAATTTTATTAATGATCTGGACATAGTACAAAGCAATCTTTCCATGATCTCAAGTGTTATTAGAAAACAAAAATACAGCGCCGACCCACAACACTTGGCGTTCAAACAGAAATATCCTCACTGGTCTGTTCGGTCGCCAGCCCATCCACTTCGACCAATAGCTCCTCCACCTCTTTCCGAAGCTTCGCCTCCACAGTCTGCAAGTGATGGATCTCATAGACCAAATCGTCTCGCTCGGTTATTATCTTCGACTGATTGTGCCGAATACACTGGACCCGAAGAGCGTTGCTAAAAGCAGACTGCGAGTCTTCATCCTCCCCTACGGAAGTCGCCTCGACGATCCTACCCTCCAGGCATTGGATCTCGGCGTCCCGTTGGCCGAGGACAGACTGGAGGTGGGCCCGCTCGCTCTCAGCCCTGCGCAACTTCAGCTCCACGCCACGGAGCCGCTCTTGGCACTTCAATGAGCTGAACTTCGTCGCCCCTGAAATCACCTCGGTCTTAGCGTCCTCGTTCGAGCTGTTGGAATCCGAGTCATGGACTGCCACCACGAGCTGAAAAGAAGGAAAAACGAATAGCAAAATTTCAATATACTGCCGAAGTCCGACACTTGGAAATTTTCTAAAGAAACTTTCAGATTCGCATTCAGATATAATAGTGTTACAGATGGCCGAACCGACCCTACAATTAGGTTTTACAACAACCAACAAAAATGAAAAACGACATGATTAGGGCCTCTTCGGAAGGGGAACGCTTCGGTTCAGGGAAACGCGAGGACGACGAGGCCTGCCCTCCGAGCTCGATCCTAAACCAACAAAGCGCGACCCCCCTTCGCTGCTGGCTCTAACTGCGGCGCCGACCGAGGCTCCGCTCGACAAGACGGCCACACTGCTCTGAGCGTCGGCTGGACTCCGCCTGGTCATAGGCAAACGTGTCACAAGTTCGTAAAATGTAATCCCTCTCTCGCTCTCTTCGCGGGTACACGACGTGCTCCGGACGTTGGCTCTCTCGGGCAGGGGCTTGAGCGACGCGACCTCCTCCTCCAGCTCGATGATTCTATCCCTCAAAGCATCGTCCGTTGCCAACTTCCTCAGTCGAGGGAGCCTCGACGAGCCCGAGGCGTTGGCACTATCGGTCGCAAGCCGTCGGTAATGGGTGGCCTCGATCCCCCTATCTATAGTAATCCTCCTAAGCTTGTCGACCTCGGCTAGCAGCTTCTTGCGCTCGGATGACACCTTCTCCAGCTCGGAAGCAAGCTTCTCTTCTTCCTCCGAACGGCCTCGCCCCGCTACCTCCAAGTGTCGGATTTTGGCCGAGAGCTCCTCATTCTTCCGCTCAGCGACGGCGAGCTCCCCACCAAGCCGCTCGACCTCGCCCTCAAGAGCAGAGACCGGGGGTCATTTTCGTAGCTGCGCCAACTCGCGACACTTCCCCCTGGCCAGCGCCTTTACCTCCCCCAATTCCAAAAATAAGTAAAAGCGCTTATCACGGCTCAGTGACAGCTCTCGCTTCGTCTTGACCAGCTCTTTACGGAGGTACGAAACCTCCGTGATCGGACCGAACTTCACCTGAAAAGCAGAGATAAATCCGATGGGACAATACTTGGAAACATCTACAACTAATCACACGCAAATTTGAGACTCAACACTTGGATAAATTTTGGCCAAACACACTGTTTTCATTTAAAACCGAGAAGAAAGTCTTACAAAGAGCGGTGGCCAGTCCGCAGTTAGGCTTACAAAAAGAAACAAAACAACGAAAGACTAAAAGAGACTACCGAGTCAGGGGTCGACCTTTTTGTTGTTCGGGTCCGTCGACCCCCGGCCTTGTCCTCGCCGTCGCCCCCGTCTTCGCCTTCGCTCCCGCTCTCCTCCTCGGAGTCGTCTTCCTCCTCACCCTCGGCCTCGGTCTCTCCAGGGCCTTCGACGCCTTCCGTCTCTCCCTCGGGGCCGAGCATCCCCTCGGGAACCTCCTCCTCCCCCTCCACGGGGTCGTAAAAACGGTAGGAGGACGCATCGAAGCCCGGGTTCCTGGCGGCCACGTGGAGCAAGGCTCGACCGTAGGCGTCCTCCATGTTCTGGAGCATGTGTTGCGCGGCCTCCTCCTGCACAGCCTTCTTCACCTTCTTCACCTTCCTCTGGTGTTTGGCCATGATCTTCTCGGCCCTCTTCCGAGCCCTCTCCGCTTCCGACCGAGCGTTGGCCAGCTCCTCCTTCAGCTCGGCAACCTCCTTCTCCGAGGCCTCAAGTTTGGTCGTCGCGTCCTTCGACAGCTGAATGGCGTCGGCCAGCTGCTTCTCCAGCCCAGCCACTTCGGCACCCCTCTTCGTCGAGAGGAGCTGCTCGGCATCAAGCTGCTTCGCGACCTTGACACGCTCCACCCTCTCCCGCTCATGTTCCTGTTCCTTGCTCGCGAACTCCTCGAGCAGGAAGTTGAAGTGGCAGAGGGTCTGAAAAGAGAACAAGACATTAGAAGCCGAACCCAAGGACTTGGAAAAATCTCAGAAAAATTTTTAGAAGAAGGGCTCGGCCTACTTACCGACATGGTGTTCCGAGCAATCTGCATCGCGGCGTCCCCTGCTAGCCCGGCCTTCAGGGTCGCTCGATCCTTTGGGGTCGGCAGGTGCCTCACCGCTTCCATGCAGATATTGCCGTCGCCCAAGAAGCCGTCGACATTCATCACCTGCCAGTCGGGGACGAAGATCTGCTTATGACGCTCGGTCAAGATCTTCTCCGCCTCGGCAGTGAGAGGCGGAACTTGGAGGGACAGCAGCTCCTTCACGCCGAACGCACCGCTCGACGAACCGGGAGCATCCCCCTTCGAGATCGGTGTCGGCGCCCCTGAAGCAGGGGGTTCAGGGACCATGACCTCCCCCTGCTCGGGACCAGCCTTCGACGCAACAACCTTCGGCTGGTCGGCGACCTTCGCAACCGAAGGCTTCTTCGAGGCTCGGCCGTCCTGAGGCCCCGCCGAAGGCCTCTTCTTCTTCGCCTCCTGCTCCGACCTCCCCTTCGCCATCAGAGCTTTGTAGTCCAGCTTCATCGTCTCTGCACAAACCGAATGAAAAAACTTAGAAAAATTTTCATGAACTTTAAGCAAGGAGTATAAATATCAGGAGCATACTAGGGTCGATCGGACTGAGACCCCCTCGGAACAGATCCTCCTCGGTAATATCTTTCCAGCTCAGCGCTGGCAGGGCGAGGAGTTTCTTGTGGACCTCTGTCTCTTCATCACTCAGAACCGGCTCCTTCTTGGTTCGTTTGGGCAGGCCATCTTTCGCCCAAACTGTCGGTATCACCCACGGCGCGGGGGCTCGGATGATGAAATACTTTTCCTTCCAATGTTTGATCGAGTCCGGATTCTCGATCAGCTTCACGCCCGTTCGTGGCGAAAGATAGAACCTTTGCTCGTCTCGCTTTGGCTGACAAGGTCGGTAGAGACTCCGAAAGAGAAACATACTTAGCTCTTGGCACCGGAGGACGAACGCCATGACGTGCCTCCATGTGTTCGGCATCAGCTGGGTGGGGCTCAAACCGTACCATGTCAAGACATCCACAACGAACGGGTGGAGGGGAAAACGGAGTCCAGCGATGAGGGAGTCGACCGGAAAGATGCACACATCTGACGAAGACTTCGTATTGGCTCGAAAACCCGACCCGGGGAGGAGCAGTCCGTAGTCGGCAGGGATCCGGAAGCCCTTTCGGATCAGGTGAAGATCGGCCTTCGTAAGAGACGAGATGGTATGGTCCACCTCGGACAGCTCTCTCAGCTCATTCTCTTCCACCGCCTTGGCCGTGCCTTGGGTCACTTTCTCCAAAATGTCCTCGGCATAGTCCCGTACACCTCCCACGCTCGACAGAGCAATGGGCTGCCGACCGAACGCTCCCGCTGTCTTCGGCGTTTCCACGATCGTGACCACCGCCTTACCCTTCTGGGACACCACCGCGACTTCCTTAGGCAGCTCGGCTACTTCGCCTTCTCTATCCGGATGCACGACGTGCTGATCGGTCGGCTCCAGAACCACCATCTCCTCTCCTCTGCCCGCTCGGCCAACGGCTTGCTCCGAGGCGGGGGTCTCATCCGTAATCTTAACCATTTTTCTAAAAGAGAAGGGAGAGAGACTGACCTCGAAGTGACAGGTACGGTCGGAAAGTTCACCGGAGACAAGGAACGCCTCGCCGCGACAGCTAGCAGACCACCAGGGAGCTAAAAACTTCGAAGATGAAAGTAAGAACTGAAGAGAGAGAGTAAAAGTAAATAATGAGACTTGGTTTAAGGGGGGTGAAGATTTATAGTAAAAAGGAACGTCCCTTGGACTTCCAAACGAAAAAGTGCGACTCTTGGGCCGCTCTCGAAACGTCGCGAAGGCCCAACACAACTGTCTTCTTCGCCAAGTCAACTAGCACGGTATAACGGGACCGGGAGCCGAACCATACGCCATCCGACCACGCCAGCAAAGAGACTGGTCGGCTACCGAGCAAGTACCGATCCGAGCTGGCAAACGGAGAAAACTCCCCTTCTCCTCAAACTTCGCGTGAAATCTCAATCAGACGGCACAGATCTCGCCGAGAACACTAGATGACAAGATAGTGTTTTCTCGAGAAATGTGCCCGTCTCGAGATGCGCGACGCCATCCAACGGTACAGATTGCGTCAAGTCGCTCGGATGGCCTACACTTCCTCCATATCCCACCTCTGTCTGAAGAAACTAGAAAAAATTTGAATTCAAAGTTTTAAGGCACCGCCCTCGGCGTGCCCCCCAGGCCCCATGTCTCGGTCGGTATTCCGCCGACCCACGGGGCCCGATCAAAAACAGATCGGCGCACCCCCATCTCTAACTCCTTCGGGCCGACAACCATCGGAAGCTGTCGGCCCGGAAGGAAGACAGAGATGGGAAGAGGCCCGTCATTCCGAAGCTGCTGCAGTCCCTCGGTTCCGGACTAGGGTCATCACCTCTTCTACCATGATCTTCCCCGACCCTGACACCCACGTTGGAGCACTCAGAATCGGGTGAAGATCATGGTGGAAGAACGACCACCCGTCCTACCGAAACAGATCGCCCCCTTCGGATCTGGACTTCGGCGGTCAACCCTTCTGCCGAGATCTCCCCCGACCCTGACACCTCTACCCAGGCCGTCAGAATCGGGAGAAGATCTAGGCGGAAGAACGACCCCCACGTCCTTCTGAAACACACAGTCCCTCGGATCTGGACTCCGGTGGTCTACCCTTCGGCCCAAACCTCCCCTGACCCTGACACCTCCACCCGGGCCATCAGAGTCAAGAGAAGATTTGGGCGGAAGAACGACCACCAGTCCTTCTAAAGTGAACCTCTCCGTCGGATCCGGACTACGGTCATCACCCCTTCTACCATGATCACCCCCGATCTTGACACCGCCATCGGGCCAGTCAAAATCGGGTGATGATCATGGTGGAAGGGTGACCACCCGTCCTTCCGAAGTAGCTCACCCCTCGGGTCCGGACTACGGTCGTCACCACTACTGTCTTGTTCCCCCCCGCTCCTGACATCCACTTTGGGGCCGTCAGGAATGGGGGAAGAAAAAGGCAAAAGAGCAACCACCCCTTCGGACCTCGAAAGAGGAGTTACCCAAGGCCAATACCTCCGAGGTTTGAAACTCTACATTGTTGCGATTGAAATGACAAAGGAAGTGGGGTACTTATAAGCTCTCCTCCAAGATCTGGCCATTATGACCCTCTGAAGTTGAAACGCCACGCATTAATTGAAGGAATTATCTTTAATGACCTGGGGAAGGTGGAACGCCGTGCAAACCCCGGGACACCATTAATGCCCTTGGGAACAGGATCGTCTCGAGACAGATTGCGCCACGTCGCTCGACCTGCCGAGACCCCCTGTCTTCGGTCGGCTACCGAGCAAGTGCCTTTCCGAGCCCGCAAACGGAGAAAACTCACCTTCTCCTCAACTTTCGCACATGATCTTGATCAGACGGCCCAGATCTCGCCGAGGACACTAGGCGATAAGATAGTGTTTTCTTGAAAAATGTGCCCGTCTTGAGATGCGCGTCATCATCCGATGGCTCAGATTGCGCCACGTTGCTCGACCTGCCGTGACCCCCTGTATTCGGTCGGCTGCCGAGCAAGGGCCTTTTCGAGCTCGCAAACGGAGAAAACTCACTTTCTCCTCAACTTTCGCGCATGATCTGGATCAGACGGCCCAGATCTTGCCGAGGACACTAGGCGACAAGATAGTGTTTTCTTGGGGAATGTGCCCGTCTTGAGATGCGCGTCGTCATCCGATGGCCCAGATTGCGCCACGTCGCTCGACCTGCCGAGACCCCCTGTCTTCGGTCGGCTGCCGAGCAAGTGCCTTTCCGAGCTCGCAAACGGAGAAAAAAACATCCGAGCAACTACAACCGTCGGATCTCTCAGAAATTCGTGCCCCTAATGATGAACGGTCCAGATTGCGCCACGTGCGCTAAAAGACAAGATAGCGTTTTCTTGGGATTCACTCCATCACCGGACGGCTTAGATTGCGCCACGTCGCTCGGCCTGCCGAACCCCTACCCTCCGGTCGGCGGCCGAGCAAGTGCCTTCCCGAGCTCGCAAACAGAGAAAAAAGCGTCCGAGCAATAACAACCGATGGATCTCTGAAAAATTCGCGTCCATCCATGATCGACGGCCCAGATCGAGCCACGTCATAAGTCGGTATTTAAAATCATTTTTTATTTATTTAAATCGTTTTATTTATTTAAAAATTGCGAAAAAATTGCTAAAAATTCGGGAGAATTAACTAAAAATTCTAGAAAATAATTAAAAATTCGGGGGTATATTTTTGAGCCCCCGAACGAACAATTATTGCCTAGAATGCACTATTAAGGCCCCCGAACGATTATTAAACACATCGCAAAATTAAATAAATAATCCGAAAAAATAGATAAAAGTCGTCAAATACTCGATATAGCTAGAGAACAGCACATGGCATCAAAAAATTACCTCACTACCCATTCGAGATTCAAAATTCTCCATTTGGACTCCGATACAACTCCACTAGCCACCAAAACAGTTAAACTACTCCTCAAAAGCTGATCACACTCAGTCTTTAGGAGTGGGGGGCTCGTGATATGGCTAAAAATGGGGTTAAATCGGAACCGTCCAGATTGGGCGCGAATCTTGAAGCTCGGGGGTAAAACGGTAATTTCACATACAAGCGGATCCAAAGCGGGTACTGGATCTCCTTCTCACAGATCCAGTAACCCACGAACGGGTCCACTCCAATTGGGTACGGGTCCCGACCTGAAGCGAACCCAGACCAACAGGAGACAAATCAGGACCACTGATTTGACCAAGTTAACGAGCCTGATTTGCTCTCACCGGGAATCAGGGGTTAGTTTCCTAAACAGGCTGTGAGGATTTTTCTCCTAGCAGTTACACAGGGAATTAAGCCTCTAATCACTCCCCTGGCGACTATAAATACCTTCCCTCTGCCACTGTGACCAGGTAATCACTTTTTTTTCACCTTAAGCTCTTTCTTTAATCATCACTGGTTACTGACAAGAGCGTCGGAGGGTGCGTCGCCGGAATCAACCCCGGTGTCTCGCACTTCCTTGCAGGTCGCGGCAGGAGCAAGAAGGCTTGGATCAGCTGTTCAGGTTTTCTCGAACTCACAAATCTTATCTGTTTACCCCCACACCGAAATCAGCGGTAACAGATACATAGTGAAGATGCGATGCAAGTAAGAAGAAAAACATTGAGTATGAGGGTTATTGGATTGGCAGCGTGAAAGTATTCACAGGATGTCCCATGATGCGTCATGAGTAGGACGTGGATACTACTCCAGAGTACCGTCCCGGTGGCGACGCTCGTGGAGTGTTTGGTGACTGCGGGTGGTGTCATGTCTATGGTAGGAGCTAAATTACCACAGGATGCCTGCATGATGAGTCATGTGTCAGTGCGTTGGGATTCCCTCCAGGGCGCCTAGACATGAGTTCGTAGGTCATAAAACATCTAGGATACTTACCGTAGTTACAGTAGTAGATTAAGTTATGGCGAGGGATTGAACCCTACACGATGAAGAACAGTTAAAGGCTTGCCCTCGGACCTATGTAGTATGGGCTGCATAGACTCTGAACAAGTGTGATTAGTGTCATATAATAGAAATATTTGCATTAAGGACTAAGTGCACATTCACAACACGACATCAGTAGGATTGTCCCTTTAGCTCTGTTTGTGAACAAGTTTGTGGTTTGTTAAGTATTGAGAATCGTTATACTGTTTTTGACATAGAGAGGATGACCGTGTATAATATTTCGTCAGTTGAATGAACTGACGTGCCCAAAGTTTCTATGCAGGGAAAAGGTACATGAAAAAGACTAAAGAAGACCTGATGCTTAAAGATTATTCAACTATTGTTGTATTTCATTCATTGATGTAAAAATTTGCTTCCGCTGTACAAATGTTGATGCATAATGTAACTCTGATGTGAAGTAAAGTTTTTTTATTTTCTTGTAAAATTATACGAAGAGAAGTGAAAAGATCCTATAGAACTCGAATTCAGTGGTATTTGGGATTTGGGGTGTTACAGGGTGGTATCTGAGCCACGCTTCCAAGTAGTACAAATTTATAAGGAACGACACCCTAGAAGTGGATATTAGAGTGTGTGTTGAGTCTAGAGATTTAAATATAAGTCACTTACATTTGTGTTGCTCTATGAATTATGCTTCTTCTCCCCTTTCTTTAAGATGGCAGACCACTTCGACCCAGGTGAAGTTGATAATTGGCACATCATTGAGGAAAATTACTACCCCAGACAAGCTGATTCAGACGAGGAAGATCCAGAAGAAGTGGAAGAGGAATGGCCCAAGTCCCGAGAGATCACTCCACCTCTGGATTCATCTGATGATTCCTCTGACGAGGAAGAACCAGTTCCGTGTAATCTCATTGTGTCTCTTCAGAGACAGGTAGAGACTCCACGGGAGAGAGTCGGGCTACTGGAGACTCAGTTGGCAAAGCGCAAGGCTGATGTTGCAGTTCTCAGTCATCGTGTTTGGGAACTCGAGAAGAGGAAAAACATGACCGATGTACTGAAGGAGGAAGTGGAGGAACTACGGGGAGAGCTTCGTGAAGCCAAGAGGAACCATAGGAGTTAGAGTGTTGTGTCTTCTACTGCTTTCATTTGATGTCAGAAATATTTTAAATTCGAATGTATAAAGTTTGAAATTTAATGAAATGAAAAGTTGATTTAAAATCCATGTTTATAGTTCGAATTTAATGGATCTTTTGCATCAGAATATAGCTGGAAGACGAGCTCGAAATGGTGAAGGTCTGGACTTAGAAACGGAGCTAGCGAGGGTTTATCAGACACTCAATGTCGTTGCCATGAATCAGAATTAGAGAAGGGTGCCTGCGAATCCAGTACTCGAAGCAATCAAACTTGTGGAATCATTCAAGTTGATGAAACCACCGGTGTTTGAGGAGAAGTCAGACCCTGATACGGCTGACAATTGGATCTGACAGGTAAAGACTATCTTCGAAGTCTTGGAGACTCCGGAGGGCAGCAAGGTGAAGTTGGCGGCGCTGCAGTTCGAGAAGGATGTGGCGGTATGGTGGCAGTCGATAAAGCGGTCGATGAGGGACTTGGTTCTTGGCTGGGATGAATTCTTGGAGGAATTTCACAGTCATTACTTTCCATTGGACGTCCAGAAGAAGAAAGCCATGGAGTTCTGGCGCTGCAGCAGGGCGGCATGTCAGTTAGGGAGTATGAGACAAGATTCTCTCAGCTCTCAAGATATGCACCCAAACTGGTTATGGACGAGGCGAAGAAGGCTCGAAAGTTCGAACATGGTTTGAGGCCAAGTCTGAGATCTAGGATGATACCCCTCGGTATCAGGAGGTTTGACGAGATAGTCAAACGAGCGGCAGCCACGGAGGCGGACATGGAGCAGTTCCACGCTGTTCAGAATCGGAGGAACAAATGGAATGCGGGGAAGAGGTCCGCAGTTGCTGGCAATGTCAGGGGACAGCCACCTGCTCAAAGGTTCAAGCCTACGGGTGCGAACGCTGTTCAAGTGGCAGGAAGACCCGAAAATACTTTGGTGAGACGTCCGGTGACTTGTTTCAACTGTAGAGAGACAGGCCACTACAAGTCTTATTGCCCCAAACTGCAGGATGTCGTCCGCAATGGACCAACTCAGCAGGCCGGAAAGAAGCCATACCAGCAGGGACGAGTATTTGCCTTGACTGAAGCTGACAATGATGAGGTGGATCACGTCATTACTGGTACAAGTGGGGGAGTATAGGAGTGTTCTTTCTTTTTCTATTATCTCTTTTCCCGTTAGTACACTGTTATGTAACGGTGTGTGTTATGTAACAAGAGAACTTTATTTGAATGGAAAGAAAGCTGTTGTTTTGTTCGATACTAGGTCCTCTCACACTTTGTATCACCGAAATTTGCTAAAGTTCTGGGAGTTGAACCGAAGATATTTCCAGGCAAGGTTTTAGCCGTAGCTACTCCGTCAGGGGAGACTTTAACCACTGATCGGTACTATGCTGACTGCGAGATCGTGATTGGAGATAGAATTTTTGGGATTGATCTGATCGAGCTGAATGTCTTGGGAGTTGATATTATCATTGGCATTGATTGGATGTCGGTGTACAGTGCGAGCATCGAGTGCAAGACCAAGACAGTAACAGTGAAGGCTCCAGGTAGACCTGAAGTCACTTTCCAAGGGAAGAAGAGATGTTCTGGTCTGGTGGCAGCTATCTGCAAGAGGGATGTTCCTGTAGAGGTGCAGCAGATTCCTGTGGTTCGGGATTATCCGACTGTCTTCCTGGAAGATATGCATGGGTTACCCCCGCATCGTGATGTAGTGTTCAGCATCACTATTCAGTCAGGGAGCGTACCTATTTCCAAGGCACCGTATAGGATGGCGCCTGTGGAGCAGGATGAGATCAAACGGCTAATTGAGGAACTGTTGGAGAAAGGCTTTATTCAACCGAGTGCGTCACCTTGGGGAGCGCCGGTGCTTTTGGTAAAGAAGAAGGATGGTTCGATGAGGATGTGCATCGATTACCGAGAGCTGAATAAGGTTACTGTTCAGAATAAGTATCATATTCTACAAATAGATGACTTATTCGATCGTCTACAAGGAGCAGCTGTTTTCTCCAAAATAGATCTTCGATCAGGATATCATCAAGTTCGAATGAAAGATGAAGATGTGCATAAGATTGCGTTCAAAACTTGACACGGGCATTACGAATTCTTAGTTATGTCGTTTGGGAATGACGAATGCACCTGTAATTTTTATGGACATGATGAACAGAGTTTTGAGGCCGTTCATTGATTCTTTCGCCGTGGTGTTTATCGACGATATTCTTGTGTACTCCAAGTCGGAGGAGGAGCACACAGAGCATTTGGCAGCAGTTTTGAGGAAGCTTCAGGAGCAGGAGTTGTATGCCAAGTTATCCAAGTGTGATTTCTAAAAATCTGAAGTGGCATTCCTAAGCCACATCCTTTCTAAGGAGGGAGTGACAACTGATCCTCAGAAGATAGAGGCAGTAAGAGATTGGGCAAGGCCTACTACAGTGAAGGAAATCAGGAGTTTCCTTGGATTGACGGGATATTACAGGAGGTTCATTCAGGGTTATGCTCAGTTAGCCGAACCATTCACTGGTTTGACCAAGAAGAATGTGAACTTCAAGTGAACCAAACAGTGCAAGGCAAGCTTTCTGGAATTGAAAGAGAGGGTGACTACTACACCCATTTTGGCTTTGCCTAGAGCAGGTGTTGAGTATGATGTTTACACCGATACTTCACATCGTGGGCTTGGTTGTGTCTTAATGCAAGAAGAGAAAGTAATCGCTTATGGGTCTAGACAACTAAGACCGCATGAGAAGAATTACTCGACTCATGATCTGGAGTTGGCTGCGATTATCTTCGCCTTAAAGCAATGGAGGCATTACGTGTATGGTGAGAAGCTGAACATGTACACAGACCATAAAAGCTTGAAATACATCTATCAGCAGAAGGATCTCAACCTGAGGCAAAGGAGATGGCTGGAGGTACTGGAGGACATTTGTCTAGAGATTAAGTACCATCTTGGGAAGGCTAATGTTGTTGTTGATGCACTTAGCCACAAGAGCAGTCTGGCTAGTTTGATTACGATCGAGAGACAGCTAACAGAGGAGTTGGATCGGGCTGGTATTGAAGTTGTTCTGTAAGGCTTGGGATCATCTTTAGCTCAGTTGAGGCATCAACCGACGCTGAATGAAAGGATTATCGCAAGCCAGAAGAAAGATGCAAAGATTCAGAAGATGAAGGAGCAGGTTGGTGCTGGCAAGTTGCCCCGATTTCAGATGAGGGATGAAGTGCTATGGTTTGGAGAGAGGCTGTGTGTTCCGGATCAGTCGGACTTGAAAGAAAGTATTCTTCAGGAGCACATGCTACTCTTTTGTCAGTGCATCATGGGAGTACCAAGATGTACAAGGATATTAAACAACATTTCTGGTGGTCTGGTTTGAAGCAGAGTGTGGCTGAATTTGTGTCGAGGTGTGAGATTTGTCAGCAAGTTAAAGCCAAGAATCAGAAACCCGGAGGTCTATTGCAACCGTTACCTATTCCGGAATGGAAGTGGGATAACATCAGTATGGATTTCATCACGGGTTTGCTTAAGAGTCCAAAAGACAATGATGCGATTTGGGTCATAGTCGATCGACTAACCAAGTCCGCTCACTTCTTGGCGATGAAACTCACTGCTTCGATGGACAAGTTGGCTGAGATGTATGTTGGTGAGATCGTCAGGCTTCATGGTGTTCCGTTAACCATTGTGTCTGATCGAGATGCACGGTTTACTTGGTATTTCTGGAGGAGTCTTCGGACAGCTTTGGGTACCAAGACGGATTTCAGTACTGCTTTTCATCCTCAGACTGATGGGCAGACCGAGCGAGTCAACCGTATTCTTGAGGACATGCTTCGGTGTTGTGTACTAGACTTTGGAGGCAGTTGGAAAAGGCATTTAGCTTTGGTGAAGTTTGCCTACAACAACAGTTTTCAGACTAGCATTGGGATGACGCCGTATAAAGCTCTGTATGGCAGGAAGTGCAGAACGCCTGTCTGTTGGTTCGAAGTTGGAGAGCGTCAGATGTTTGGGCCTGAGATTGTGCAGCAAACCTCTGAAAAGATTGATCTGATCAGGAAGAGGTTGGCGGATGCTCAGAGCAGGCAAGAGTTATTTGGGTACCAAGAGTTATTTGGGACGAAATTCCCAAAATAACCCTTTGCCACTTAAGTGATATTGGGTGATGGGCGGAGGCGATCTGAGCTGCTGATCACGATCAACAGTGATCCAATGGCTCAAATTGGTGTTTTCCAACCCGTGAAAACAAACCCGTTTTCAATGGAGCATTTCCCAAAAATATATATGTATATATATATATATATATATATATATATATTTAAAAAAATTATAATCTACTACTATTAATGGGAGAGTTTGTCACTTTGTCACTTTGAGTTTTTAATCAAACAAACAATTTTAAAATATTTTTTTGTCACAAATGAAACACATACGTTCCACGTGTAACTCTAACTCTATTTATTAACACGTGTATCACACATGTAAATGAAATTTTTTTTTTCACCAAACAAATAATTTTAAAATTTTTTGTCACAAAGCAAATACGTACGTCGTACGTGCAACTCCAAATCTATTTCGTAACACATCACCGTACGTACAATTAAAGGTTTTTCCTTCAAAAAATTAAAAAAATTGCGTGCAATGCCCGTTCAACTCCAATTTTTTAAAAGTTTAAGGCATTTATCACAAGTGCTGATTACGACCAACTTACATGTATCGCATGTTCAACTCCAACTTTTTATCAAAACGTGCATTGCACGTGAAAATTATTAGTAATATATATGTAACAATAATATATTATAAATATATGGGTAAAAGGGATATGAGCAACTTGCTCATTTAATGGAGGGGAGGGGAGGGGAGGGATTTTAATGGAGGGGAGGGGAGGGATTTTAATGGAGGGGAGGGAAGGGGAGGGAAGGGAGGGGAGAGATTTAATGAAAACTCTGTTTGGTTCAAAGGAGGGGAAGGGGAAGGGGGAAATAATAATTTTCTTGTTTGGTTCACAAGGGGAGGGAAATGGATTTTATAATAAAATTACTTTTATACCCTTTTGCATATAATAAGAAATTCATACAACCACTTCATACAATAAGAATTAAAACAACAACGAATTAGAGAATAGGTTTTGCTTTTGATAATGTATGGTTTATATGCTTAGTATAAGTTACCAGTCAAGAAGAGAGTAAGGGTTGTCTCAATTTGTGACATGAGTGGCTTCTTCCCGGCAGAAATTCTTTTTCTGTGATGCAGAGTATGAGAGTAAACCATTTAGTTTGGGTTGCGAGGTGAGAAGGACCTAAAGGAACAAGTAGATAAGAGTGATGAAGATACATGTCCGATCCTTTTGTTTTTTGTTTTCTGTGTGGACTCAAAGATGGGTGACGCCACCGTGTTCAATAATGAGAATATACATGTCCGATCCTTAAATACATAATTTTCGTCTTATGACTTGTGAGAGTCTGTGAATGTCAGCTCAAGCCATGTTACATATAGTCATACTTGATTGAGAGAGAAAACATAAGTTGAATATATGGGGGATTCGATGTGTATCTTAACATTCTAAGGAATAGCAAAAGGACAAAATCATTTCTTAATAATTTTGTGATGGGTTGTTCTACCATAAAAATATACTCAGATGGTAATTAAAAGATTTTCAGTTGTCTACCAAGGACTTAAGTGACATGATCTGTTAAAGTGTTAATATATACATAATAGATTTTTGAGGCCTTGAGGCCATTCTTGAACCAAAGACTAATTGGTGAGAGATGCTTAACTCTAACTTAACATAGGAAAGTAAGATCGTTTGAATTCATAAGTTGGCCTGTAAAACAAAAGGAATAATATATAACGAAGCGTGGTTGGTAGATTATATGTTCTAGTCATTCCCTATCTTTTTCTCTGCGACTAAAGTCGAGAATATCTATCCCTTCCTATTTTTGGTGAAGATGTTGATGCATTCAAATGAAGGGGGAGATAGTATCTAGCTTCTGGTGCACTAACTAGTTACCTCATTTGGTTATGGCAGCTGTTGAATGAGGAGAAAGATCATGTATTTTCTCCAAGAATTGCTAGATCTCAAACCAATTGATTGATGAAACTCAAGGTGGCTCGTAATGCTATTGTTTTGTATATGAGCACATGTCAGGCCACTAACAATTAAATGAATTAACTAGTGCTGATTCAAGGGCAATATCAAAAAGAATTTTGCACATGTCAGCCAACCTAGTTGTATGCTTTCGACCAACGTTAGGAGAACTGGTATAGGGACCTTGCATGTTTGATTAATGTTACACATCACGTAACATATTCACCAATATGTGGACGGCAGGCATATAAATCAATATGCAGACTGCAAACACATACTAATGTCTGCCAATTATGACGAAAATATTGTGAATATGCAGCTGCATATTTTGCATTGGAGAAAACTTTAAAAAATTGGCGGAGGCGAGGGCGACCAGGATAGGGAGAAAGAGAGAGTGGGAAAGAAACAGTCGGCTACTAGTAGGGAGAAAGAGAGAGGTTTTTTATTATATTAGGATTTAGATTTTAAAGGGCAATTTAGTCTAGCCACTTTAAAAAATTAGCCATATTTTCTCTTCCCTCCAAATCCCCCCACTTTTGGAGGGGAGCCAAAATTGGCTCAGGAGGGGTGTTGCACCCTCCTATTTCCCTCCCCTCCCCTCCTAAAAATTGAACCAAACAAGAAAAGTATTAAAAAACCCCTTCCCTCCCCTCCCCTTCCCTCCATTCCCCTCCAACCAAACAGTGCCTTAGTAAATGAGCAATTGATTATGTGGCATGCATGTGATACATTGGACAACTAATCCTTTTAAGGCTTTTCCAATCACATGCATGCCACATCATCAATTGCTTATTTACTAAATGAGCAAGTTGCTCATATATATAATAATAATATATATAAATATATTTAGAGAGAGTATGTGAAGCGGAGTTTTGTGAAAACTGTTTTTACAAAACACCCTAACCAAACAAGTTTTGGTGTTTTGGAAAAAGAAAAAAATTGCGAAACCAGACCCCAAGCTTTTCCCTTCGAATTCATGAATATCTAGGGTTATAGGGTTAGGGTTTTGAGCCATGAAACCGAAGAGACCCTAGTCCCGATCAAAACCCCTCTCCTTATGTTTTTCCGCCTCCAAAATCCAATCGATCCATGGTTTCTTCACCTCAAGGTTCCCTCAATTTCCCATCTTTCGCATTTTCCCCCATTAAAAATATCGTCTTTAATCTATCTTTGCAGTTTCCCCCAATGTTTTTTTATAGGGTATTTCTGCTTGAAATTGATTAGTTTAGGCTCTTCGACCAGCTAATCGTCGAAAAAAACGATTTCTCTGGGTTTTGTTCAAATTCACGGTCAATTTAGCTGAATTATGTGTAAATTTTGGGATAAGTTCATGTGGGTATGTGTACAATTGTTGGGTTTGATTTATTATTGCCTATTTTATACAGGTTGCTAGGTTATACAGTTTTGATTGTTGTGAAAAGGGGTTTTGGGTTGTTATTAATGGGTGCTCCGAAACAGAAATGGACGGCGGAAGAGGAATTGGCATTGAAGGCTGGAATTGCGAAGTACGGGTCGGGTAAATGGAGCACGATATTGAAAGACCCAGAATTCAGTGGCATCTTGTGTCTGCGTTCGAATGTGGACCTTAAGGTAATTTCTAAAGTTGATTTGGGTTTGAATTTAGAAGGTGTAACGGAGAACTGTGTGCACATGCACTTCACATGCTTATGGTTTTGGAGTTACAAGATTCTCATTTGTTGTTCCATCTTCCAATACAGGTCGGTCCAGGTTTGGTCCTTAGTGCCAAGGACCATCATTGGTTTTTGGCACCTAGGAAGCCGCCCCGTGGCTTTAAGATGGTAGATGAATAGTTATATGATTAACACCTTTTAATCTCTGTCAAATATCAGTTGAAGTAAGAAATGAGAATTAGTTGGTTTATTCTATTATAGTTAAGGACAGATTAAGTAAGAAATAATGGTGAAGTTTGTTACAAAAACAAAATAATTGAAATTGTAGGTAACTATATTATTCTCAACGGAGAGAACAGGTCCATAAAGTCATAATCTTTTAGGAGATTTGAGTTTCCTTTTCATCCTTCCAGTTCCCTAAATGCTCCACATCACTTTCATCCAAGTAGATCACAACTGTATGGTGGTTAATTTCAGATAATGTCATGAACCAATAATTTGAATTCATCTCTCTTTGAGTTTAGAGAATTTTATGTGGTCCATTCCTAGCATGAACAAATGCATAGTTCATAGAAACGATTTAAGGTGAGGCCTGATGTATATTTGGGCACTATATCACCATTATTTCTCAAATTAAGAACTTCCCCATTAGTTCTTCCTCTAATTGGTCTTAATATTTATTATTGTAAATTGAAATTATTGATTCTTTTTGTTACTTCAGTTGGTATTTAACAGAGAGTAAATGGTGTTAACCATAGAATTATTGATCCTAATCTTAACACCGTGTGGGGACTTTTCTAGATGCCAAGAACCAATTTTGGCACCAAGGACTTAACCTGCACCTCACTTTTCAAATAAACAGATTAAGATTAAAAACTGTGTGCAACATATGTGTTATATGATATGTCCACTCAACCGCAATCCTAACTCTAGTTATAATAAAAATTTGCAATATTGGAAGTTACGGTGACTTGATATTGGACATGTTTCTACTTTTGCAATTTCCTCAACAGGATAAATGGCGAAACTTAAGGGTGACGGCCAGTGGAATGGGATCTCGTCAAAAAGCTAGGGTAGCCTTGAAGAAGAGCAGGGAGACACCTAAGGCTGATGACGACTCAATGAGCCCTAGTACAGTCGCTGAGGATGATGACTCAAATGAGATTGTTGATGCCAAGCCTATTTCGATATCAGCTGAACCTATTCAAATCTCTCCTCCAAAGAAATCTGAAGCAAAGTTAGTGTTATAATTGCTTACCTTCAGTTATTTGATTAGTTATAATTACTGCAGTTGCTTGATTGGTTATAATTACCACACATGCAAGTTTTTTCATTTATTGTGTACATTGGTGTATATTCAGTTTGTGCGAGATAATTGCTATTCAAATGGGTATCCACTTGTTAGTGTCTACGTGTTTCTGTAACATGGAGATTCCGAATATTTAGTTTAATGGGTCAGCATGGAATCAAAAGATGCATTTGTCATGATATTGATATTGAAGTGCAGTTTGATGCACTCCAAAATAATGAAGATAGGTCTTATCACATGCCATTGGTGGTAATTGAATGATTTAAATTTCGTGTAATCTGACTACTCTTTAAATGTTTCCTGAGAAATTAAGTTTTAGTGAGGTCTCAGATTTACCATGTATAGTAGGATTCTAATGCTAGTCTACTTTTTTAGGAGCTAATATGATAATAAGTAATAACTACATTCCTCAAACCCATAGTATTCTAAAAATCTGTTGCACATCTCTACTTTTGCACTTGCCTCCACCTGTCATCTATGCTGCCCTTTTCCTCCATCCTCTTTTCTCGTCCTTGTCCCTTCTTTTATTTACCCACAGCCCCCACTATGTTTTCTCCAATCACCTCTACCTCCCTATCTTCAAGATTTCTCCCCACATGTTGCATGTCACCCCTTGCTAACACCCATGCTTATCTTCTTTGCTTCTACCCCCATTATATTCTTCAATTCTCTCCCCAATTTAATTAATTCTGAAACTGTAATAAGCACATTGGTAACCCTAGTAATAATAATTTTATTCAGGCTCGATGTTAAAATGAAGTTATCAATTTTGTACAGGTTTTGCTCAATTTAACCAATAAATTTATTTTTATTTAAATTAATTGATGTTATTCAGTAAATTATCTACTAATTTTAAAGTTGTACTTTTTTTTGCTTAATTACCAAAAGGTATTAATTCTAGTTTGTTTGTAATAAGTTTTAAATCTAAAGTAAGATCAGTTTTTTTTAATTGTTGAATGTTTATTTTTAAAGTTATTTTCAAAGAATTTATTTTTTTGTTTTGTAGTCATAGAACTGATGTATGCAATAATTTAAATTTTTGTTTATCTTTCTAAATCTTTCTTTGTCATCATTTGTTCTTGATGCTGGTTGATTGTTTCCAAAGAACGTTATAGTTTTATCTAATTAATTGTATATTCTTTCTTAGCTCTTTATGTTATAACTTGTAGTTAATTGTAGTTGCATTAGTTATTGTCTAATTTTAATAATTTCAATTGTAATGATTATTATATAATTAATTTGATGCCTCCTGTTGTGCAACTTACTGGTTTCCAGTTACTAATATACAGTTACTAATATACTGAATAGTGAATATTGATAGTAGTACGACACTTTTAAATATGTTCATTGCTTTCTGGTTAATATTTTTCCTCACATTTCCTCTAAATTTCCCATTATTTAATAGATTTTTTTACAATAACTGTAATTTAAATTGGCGTGTTCTGCCACAGCAGCCTTGTTAAAGCCTAATCCTCGACCTCCTGTTTTGCTTCACTTTCCTCATCGACTTTTTTAATAACCATACTGTGAAACATTTAAGGGATCTCTACATATTATTGCAGTGACATGTCAAGATAGGGAAATTCCCAAAATGGTGAGGGCCTAATCTGAGGTCTTCCTTCTAGTGCTGTAAAAGAATAAGTGAGCCATAAAATTCTCGTAGTCGCTGCTCTGCTTTTGTCGCATCTGCCCTTGCCATCTGATGTCACTACCTAGAATCATAGTAGTCTCCTCCCTTGGAAAAAGACTGTTCGACCTAGGTGTTGGTACCTGCCACCTTGTTGAGCTTGGTAAATATCTGATGTGGAAACCAGATGTAACTAGTTCTTAATATATTCTGTATAATTTTGAAACAGTTTATTACTGCTCCCAACAAATTGCCCACAATTTTGTCTGTGGATTTTGCCCCATACATTGCTATTTCCTAGATGGACTCTCCTTCATCTCAATATGGATGACATTTGAAATTGCCCCACCGGTTCTTGAACCCTTATCGTTCAAACATTGAATGAGGGGTGATTAACTGTCTCCTTTTTAGTGGAAAACAATTCACTTATCCACCTTTGTCCATGTTTCCTTGTTAGTGGAAGTGGATGCCCTCAGTCTTCTTCGTCCATGACACTGAACGAGTGATTAACTATCTCCTTGATAGGGGAGAAGTATTTCTTTGTGGATTATGTTATTTTTTGCCAGCCACTGGAAGATTTCCTGCCTAAAGAACATATCCTAGTTTTCCAAATGGAGACTGTTGAAGGATGCAAATCACCACCAATAATTGGGGAATACACAACTCCACCTCCAATCTCCTTTGGTACAGTTATATTGCAGGCTGCTCTTTGAATATATTTAGCGGTTAAATTGAACAACTTAAACACTATCACTGGTTATTAGTCGTAGATATATTTTTTATCAGATCAATATTAGAAATTTTTGATTCCTCTCAGTCTCAATAATAACACTGTCACAGTATGGCCTATTTAAGTGGTTGTTTTGATGTGTATGGTGTTGTACATGTATTGTTTCTGATATACCTTTGTCTATATAGCCCTGTGGAGTCAGAGTGTTGCCGCACTTTATGTGTACAAATGCACTGTCTTACAGACTACAGACCTTGAGCAGAAGAATAGATGTTAAATTTAATCTTTATTTCTCTCTTTAACCTCTCTATATGTGTGCAGGCTAGAGAATCTTATACTGGAAGCCATTACTAACTTGAAGGAGCCTACCGGATCCAGTGAAGCATCCATTACTGCGTATATAGATGTGAGATTTTATTTGACTGATTTTTTTTTCCACTATTGGTTATTTTGTTGTGTTTTATTATACATATGTTTGATGGCTCCAGCTTTTATATTTCGTTATTGTCGTATTATTGAGATCCAGATAGCTATGAATAATCTATATTCCCAAATCATATTCATATCCATATTCTCGGTTCAATTAGGATTATGGATTGGCATCTTTAGTAGTTTTTTTATCATATGGATAGGAGTCAAAAAGAGTCCCAGCTGAATATTATATATATATACACACACACACACACACACACACACAGTACATTCAGAAATCAAACATACAGCAGATTCGGAGGATGCCTCACGGGCAAATAGCATCACCGAATCAAAACGCCACAAACTGTATAACGCATCAAAACATAAAAAAGATGGAAGAAAGAAAAAGTACAAACATCGCCAATCAAGAGAGATATGAAAAGGGCTATAAGAAATCAGAACAGTGAGCTAGCAAGTAGCAACTGCATACAGCCAAGCACATCAGCGGGCATCAAAACGACATAACATCCAGTAAACAAAAGTTAAAATATACCAGGCAAAGATAACAGGCCAACTTCACAATATGGAGCCACAACAGCATCGGCCAAACCAAAACAAACAAAACAGCAAAACATATATAGCAATAGAAGGCCATCAGCCAGCAGAGAACTCCGACATGAGAGCAAATCAACACTGGAGGAAGTGATAGGGACGAAACTGAACAACCTCCACAAAAAAGCCCAAACCCTTGCAAGACAGCCACCACAAAAACAAACACTACAAACAGGAGACAAGTAGGCAACCCAAAACTGAAAGAAAACACCACCTAAGAGAAACAACCAAAACATAGAGAAGACAATAAGAAAACAACAAACAGCGTGAGGACGATGAAGCATCAACGAACTTCACCAGGGCCAAACATCATCACTGACTGAAAAGGGGGTTAAAAATAGTGGAAAGAAACATTGTGATTGATGAGTGGGTAGGTGGGTTAGGTGCACCTCTAGCCCAGAGTGGGAAGTCATGAGTTTCGTGTAATAGGTTGGTGGTATGGATTTGGAAATGTGGGAGATAATGGCCGAAAAAAGGAGGCTAGAGGGTTAGAGTTTATAGGTTTAGAATGGAGATCAAATGAGAGAGAAAGAGGGGTGAGTGTTTAGGGTTGCAGATTTAGACAGAAGAAAGAAGTTGAAGAAAGATAGGTAGAGAGTTTGAGTTTGGGTTTTAGGAAGGATAAAGCAGGGAAGAGGGTTAGGGGCCTTAGGCTGTGAGCAAATCTCCACAAAAAAGCCCAAGCCCCTGCAAGACAGCCACCACAAAAACAAACACTACAAACAGGAGACAAGTAGGCAACCCAAAACTGAAAGAAAACACCACCTAAGAGAAACAACCAAAACATAGAGAAGACAATAAGAAAACAACAAACAGCGTGAGGACGATGAAGCATCAACGAACTTCACCAGGGCCAAACATCATCACTGACTGAAAAGGGGGTTAAAAATAGTGGAAAGAAACATTGTGATTGATGAGTGGGTAGGTGGGTTAGGTGCACCTCTAGCCCAGAGTGGGAAGTCATGAGTTTCGTGTAATAGGTTGGTGGTATGGATTTGGAAATGTGGGAGATAATGGCCGAAAAAAGGAGGCTAGAGGGTTAGAGTTTATAGGTTTAGAATGGAGATCAAATGAGAGAGAAAGAGGGGTGAGTGTTTAGGGTTGCAGATTTAGACAGAAGAAAGAAGTTGAAGAAAGATAGGTAGAGAGTTTGAGTTTGGGTTTTAGGAAGGATAGAGCAGGGAAGAGGGTTAGGGGCCTTAGGCTGTGAGCAAACAGTTTTCTATCTGATGGGTTATGCATGGTTGTTTCTTGAGAAGTTGTGGAACAGATATGGTAGTCTCTAATAGTATATATTATATGGTTCTCTTTTTCTTGAAACAACTCAAGTTTCATGATAGTTTTCTACACTTGAATCTTAAATTTAATTACTGAATCAATTGAAAATGGAGAAAGGTGATATGTCCCAGCAAAGTTGAACTAATACCAATTGAATATTGACATCTGTGTAATAGATTGTAATAGCAGATATAATTAGGAGCTTGTTCTAAATTTCACTTCATTGTGCAGTAAAGGGTATTTAAGTATTTAGCGATTAGCTTCCAAAATGGGTTAAATTTCTCAATTCGGTTCATTATGTTTGTATCAATACAGCCCTCAATGGGATTGAATATAAACCTTAGTTTCTTGTGAGTTGTGATCGTTTGTGCTCTCTTAGATATATGTGATTTTCTATGAATTTATCATTTGTGTTGACTGCTTCGGGTAATCTTTTCCGGAAATTATTATGATGTTTGATATCCATTATATGTGGAAAGCTCACCATACTCTCTTTAAATTTGTGCAGGACTGCTATGTGTCTCCTCCAGATTTCAAGCGATTGTTTTGTGCAAAGTTGAAAAAAATGAGGGAAACTGGGAAACTGTTAAAGGTAATGCTTTTTGTAATTTTGAATGACAATTTATGCGAAATTTTTCATATGAAATTTATCTAAAAATTACAATATTATGTCAGACGAGAATCACAATCATTATGTAGCAAGTAAAATATATAAAGTTTGAACATTTATGTGGTCTTATCTCACGGTGATTGTTTTAGCTGTTAAATGCCCCCTTCCTGTTAAGACAATAAGGCTCCTCCATTTCTGCGATGAATCCCATTGATTTTGCGCTAAATATAATTCATATGACATTAACAGAATGAATATCTGAATGGGAGAGCAAGGTTAAGGATTCCCTTGGCAGAAAACTTCTTTCCGATTTGGCTGTGTCCTTATTTCACAAAGACCAGCACTCCCAAGTACACTCCATGATGCCAAGCACTTGTATGTGTAGTGCAGTTGGCAAGACTTCTCACTCGTAAACACTCTATGATTAAAAAGAACATTTTCTGTCTTCTTGAAGAGTGTCTTAAGGAAACTGCTGGACTTGAAAGGTGCTTCTGTTGCACTCATGCTAGATGATTGAAACTATGGTTGCAACTTGAAAGGACTGATTTTGACGAGATAAACAAATAATAGTGAGAAGTAGTATTCTGCTTGATCGCCTTTTCTCTGCATCCTCCCACCAGGTTTTCTTTGATAACCTTTTCTCTGCATGTTCTACAAAATGAAAATTTAAGGGACAAGGGTTCCTAACTGATTAGAAATAACTAATTACCACCCATATAAGATATCTGGTTCTCACTACTGGATAATATGGATAATAGAGCAAGGCTCTAAACTAGTATTGTAAGCAGGAAACATCCTTTTCCTAATACATCTTTCAGTTCGATAGGCCACTAGGGCATATATACCTGGACTAGATTTATGACTCATTTTTCTCCTAGCTTTACTATTGCTTCTTATCTCCTGTGTTGTCAGTTTGCTTATATTTTAACTCGAAAGAAGAGCTTCATACTCCTTCTGTCCGAACTAAGAATACTTATTAGTCGATAGAAGGTGTTTCTTATTAGTTCTGAGTACTTTCTAACGAACATAGGTCACGGATTTCTACTTAATATGGATAAGATAGTCGGCACAAGTTGTATTAAACCTTAATGGTAATCCCATCTAGCATGCCTGGTTCAAGTGATTCCAAGCTTTCTTGGCCAACGTCTTCAATCCTACCTATTGATTTTCAGGCTTAATTATAACTGATCTCTGTATTTATACTTACAGGAGAAGCATAAATATAGGATTGCACCAAGTTCATCCTCCCCGAAAGGAAGAAGTCCCAAGGTCTTACTCAGCAAAGAGATAGAGCGGGAACCTTTTAGAGTGGATAGGGGTGAAATTAAACTCCTTAATAAACCTCAAATTGATGCTGACCTAGCACTGATGAGGCATATGAAAAGAGAAGAGGCAGCAGCAGCTGCCGCCCAGGCTGTTGCAGAGGCAGAAGTTGCTATGGCTGAAGCTGAAGAAGCAATGAGGCAGGCAGAGGCTGCAGAAGCTGATGCAGAAGCAGCACAGGCATTTGCTGAGGCAGCATCTTCAACTCTTAAAAACAAAAGTGCTGCTGTGATGGTAAGGGTCTAGTCTAATGACTTTTACATTGCTGATTTGCTTTAATTTCCATTAGTTAGTGAACAACATTGTGTCTGTGTGTTGAGTACATTTTCACGTTTTGTATATATATATATATATATATAATTATATATATTGTCTCAGCCACTTTTGGATTTTATGTATCCTTCAGTTTGATGTAAGATGCCGAGTTAATACCTTCGAGATACTTGTTGGCTCACCCTATTGTTCAATAATGAGTTAAGGTTGATGGTCCTTCGATAATTATGGTTTATAAAGATTTTGTACGTAATGCTCTGGGAATAAAAAATTTGAAAATGATAACGTCTAAATTTCCAGATTTCAAACAATAACCTTCGTTGTTTATACTAGAATCTCTGTGCTTTTCTGTGTCTGTGTGGAGAGTTGGGTACATCTATAGAATCATTCATTTCTAGTGGTCTGGATAGTTAGGCATTAGGCAATTTATGTAATTTATTACTTATAGGTGTTTTTACGCAAAGGCATCCTGAATCTGCTGAATGAAATTTATGCTGTTAGCTTCCAATATTAGCTGATCATTAAGATTCATCTTTCCAGGTTTCTTATGGACTCATGTCTCCCCACTCTCTCACACACATTCACATGTGTACATATTCAGATTTAGGAAGTCGATGTTTGCATATTGTCACGTATAAAGTGCACCTTTTATGAAAGTGTAAAAAGATATGAAACTCAGATAGATGTGTTGAGCTTTATGTGATTTTTTTTGATATCTTGGCTTACTTTTACATTTGCAGTGGGCAGGAGTGGCCTGGTGAGAGTTCCGATCTAGTTCGATGATATGACAATCAGTTGGAGATTCAAAAAGGTATAATTTGGGTGATAGCAGAAAAATCTTTATTTTCTGTATTTATTGTTTACATTCAAATATCTGCTTGTCCAAACTACTCTACATAGAATATATGGGGTATACAATGCTCAACAGAAGATGATAGAATGCGTTTTCTTATCGCTCACAAATGAAATGAATGGATGCAGCACGGATGCAGGTAAGATATACACTGCAAAATCATGACATCTAATAAATAGACTAGTTTGTTGTAGAAGATAGAACTGTAATGAATATGAGAGTTACAGTGTAACTTCAAAGGAGAAAACATGTTTTTTATAAAATGAAAATATATATTAGCTGGAATATGAACAATGGAACCTATATATGTGCAGTAGTTGTATCGGTAAAGTAGAAGAATAAATTCTTAATCTGAATTTAATAGATTAATCTCTAAAAAAAGTTGGGAAAGCAAGGAAGTTCAATATTTATTCAAGGCATAGTGGTCATCTTATAGATATTGTCAAAAGTGTAGAGATGACAATAATGGGTAGAATTAGAAGCTAACAGTGAAGGAAGGCAGATAGGCTATTTTGCATTGAAACTTTTTGATTATTTATCTATGAAGTTAGAAAGACGAAACTAAAAAGGAAGAATGATAAATGTGAAGCTTGCTAACTCGAGAAAAACAATGAATGGATGTGCGGTGATAAGAATAGAAGATTAGAGACTCCACAGATGGAAGTGTGCTTGGTTTGCATGTAGAGACACGGATGTAGACAAATAGAAGAGTAGAAGAAAGAGAGAAGAGGAGAATAAAAAAGGCGTAATCAATTAATTCATCGTTCCAAGAATTCCCTTTGCAATCTCCTCAAGCCTTTTATGTAGGCTTTCAAATGAAAAATTTATATAAACATTATTAAAAAGCGTTGAGAAACTTTAGAACATTCATTTCAACTCCCAGAACTGGTTGGCTTAATGTAACAGAAAATATATTAATATTTAACTACCAAAATGTGCCAATTAAATTGGTGTGTGAGAGAGGAAAAAAATACTTCATGTAATCTAAATGGTAAATCTACACACCATACATCATCATTCGTGTAACATGACAACTTTTATCCAGATTGGCTGATTTGGAGTTCTAAATAAATCCATCAAGTTCTTCCAAAGCTCAAAACGAAAAAAAGGACAATAAGAAAAAGACCCTGGATCTGTCACCAAAAAAAGAAAAAGGATCCACTGGGCTTTACTTCATTTGATCAGTTGGAAATATATATTTTTCATCTTTTATTTGGAAAAAGTAATTTGGCTAGTTGTCGAGAAGGATATTAGTTCACCATCTTATCGCATTTACTATATACTTATTTGTATGTGTGTGTTATCAAGTAAATGATGTTTTCAACTACTTTATTGGATTATAGCACTGTCCTTTTGGATTAGATGAAACAGTAAAGTTGACGAAATATCCTTCTCTCTCACCACAAGATCACATTGGTTACTTTCTAGTGAAAATCATGCAAACAAGATCTGGTCTAAGCTAACAGTCTTTATCTATAAAGTAAGCATATGCTGGGTTTGTGAAGAGCATTTTTTTGTTCAAACTGACCTTGAATCACTTTCTTGCATACACTTTTATTGTCTTTGCCCAATTTTGCTTGATCCAACTACTTCCGGGGCTTTTTTCATGATTGCATGTTATCCTTGGACTTGATTGTGGTTTACATGCATTATTTCCCGAATAAAAGGGTGCAAGGATCTAGTAGCATCAAGTACAAGGTCATGTCAACTGATTAAAACTACGAGGGGTTTAATATATATTATAATGTAACCCCTCGTAGTTTTAATCAGCTGACGTGACCTAGTACTTTCATTAAATAACTCGGAATATATTGAGTTAGCAATACATTGAAACCTTTAAAAATCTTAAACAAGCTTTTTGTTGTAAATCATGGTATCTGACGTAATCATATTGTGTTTCGGATCAGTTGCTTCATTGTTTAGTACTTGGTTCATTCATTATCTCCTTACATGCATCTGCATATTGTTTGATTTTGATCCAGATTTTTCCACATTTGTATTTTCTCAGGAGACATGTTTGCTCATCACTTGATTCCAGTGCAGATCTGTGGATATGGTTAAATTATGTATAGTTTATGTAATGCAAGATTCTTCCATGGAATGGAATGGAACGCAGTCAACTATTTGTTCATTAAAATTTGAGTGGAAACTTATTCCTGGGTTCTTGGAGGGCTTACTGTACAGGTCTCAAAAGTTGTTGAAGGTGGAACCCGTCTCCACCATTCTACTGTATTAAAATTTGTCAGCTCAGCATTTGGCTCCTTGTTTGTTGCCTTGGGATTTCTCATTAAAAGTTCCGACCTTTTTTTCTGTTACAATGTTAAAACCAGGTTAGCAGATTAGGCCCGGAGTGTGTTTTACACTTCAGGGTTTGCTGGAATTTTGTGAAGCAGAGAAAATTTTGTGATGTGCATTGTAACTTTTATGAACAAAATTATGCTGCATGCGCTGAAAGTTTTCTACTCTTTTCTATGCTGACTCCTAAACTGAAAAACAAAACATTTTGTGCCTACAATTTGTTTTTGCTTTGAAGTGAACATGATGCTTCGTATATGCTGGATTCTGTATTCATGGCAAAATTTTTTGCAAGTTCTAAGAGCATCTGTAGTCTTTTGCTAAATATGCATAATATGCATATTTGGTCAAAAAAAGTGTTGCAGTCGTTGGCCAAATATGCATATTACGTATAAATCGCTACAGGAGATTGCTATAAATGAGAATGGAATTGAGAAATATGCATATATGAGGGACGGAGCTTGAAGTGCCGTCGCACAAAAAAATATATTTTTTTAATGGTCGGAATATGCCGTCGCACAATTTTTTTTTTTTTTTTTTATGTTGAAGTGCCGTCCCTCCAAAAAAAAAAAATTCGTAATTAAAAAACCAAAAAACCCCCCACTTTTCTCGGACGGCAAGTGCCGTCCCACCCTCTGTATTTTTTTTGTAATGTTTTGTATTTTTTTTGTAATTTTTTGGTAATTTTTGTAATTTTTTTTAAATTTTTTTTGCACTTCGAGTACGATTTTTTTCCTCGGACGGCACTTGAAGTGCCATCCCACCATTTTAAATTTTTTTGTTTTTTTTTCTCTCGGACGGAACATGATATGCCGTCTCACATTTTTAAATGTTTTATTATTATTTTTTCCTCGCCGACGGAACATGAATCACCTTCTGTTATTATTTTAATTTAAAAAGATAAAAAATAGCATTCTATGACTGCAGCAAAACGAAAAATTGCTATATTCATTTATTTATTTAGCAAAACGAAAAATTGCTATATTCATTTATTTATTTATGCATATTTTTGCCATCAACAGCTGTGACAGCTGTGGATGCTCTAATGCTGATTTATTTCTCAATGCAGGAAACCCAGAATTATCAAGAACCTATTGTGAGATATATTTTTGATTACCTAGCTACAACATTTTGTATTCCATTACACCATTTCGTCCCGAAAAATAAAAACTGGCAATTATAATACCAGAAATGCATTTGTTTGCTCTATGTTGACAAATACATGATTGATGTCTATTGATTGATAGCCTTTGGTATGTTGCATCTAAATAATAACTATATATATTAAGCTAATGGGTTTATTCTCTCTCTTTTTTCTTTATTTTGAAACAGAGAAAAAAGATCAAATGTAGGAATTTCATTTAAACTAATATGTGCATTTTACACGTTTTCATAAAATAAAGAAATAAAAAATCTCAAACCTACACGTTTTCATAAAATAAAGAAATCAAAAATCTCAAACCCTTAACTGCCATGTTCTCATTCTCTTCCACTTTCAAAATCTTTCGCAATCCTCACCTCCGACGCTGCCCCCTCACATGTTATGCATCCTCCTCACCTCCGAGCCGCCCCCTCGGGCCCTCCTCGCCTCACGCTGCCCCCTCCGACTAGCCTCCCACGTGCCCTCCTAGCCTCGGACCCGCCTCCTACACTCCTCTTTTCCGAACCGCCTCCCGTGCCCTCATTACTTCTGATGCTGTTGTCGCCTCCCAAGCCCCCTTCTCGCCTCTGATGATGCCTCCTCCAGCGTGGCCCTGCCTAAACCTCGACCTTGCCTCCGACGCTGCCGCCTCATATGCACCATGCTGCCTCCTTTGCCGTTTCCGAACCACCATGTTCATCAAGACAGTATTTCCGGTGGAACTGGAGAAGAGTATATGTTGAAGACAGGGATGACTACGGTGTAATGAGATTTGGTAAGTTTTCTTCTACTTTTTCCTTTTTGCTGTTGCCTCGTGCATATTTGAATATGAAACACTTGAAAACCTAGAAATTCAGTACTTAATTTGTAGAATTGTGCTTTGCTCATCAACTGATCGATGAATTACCTATGTTGCACGTAAGGTGTTTGTAAAAATACTTTAGAGAAATTTGCTTAACTAAATCAATTGTATCTTTGTGTGGTATATGGATTCATTTTTGAAACCCTAATTTACCATTTGATTTCATTTTGCAATGTCTAATTTGTGCTTTTGAAATATTGAAATTTGGATTTTGGGAAGAGTACGAGTTAAAAACGGGGATGATTGTGGTGTTGGATCCGAGAATGAGTTTTGGTAAGGAGGGAGGTGCGGAGGGCAGGGTGAGACGGACAGAGAGGTGGAGAGGGGTGTTGGAGAGGGGGACGTGGTGACGGTCGAGTACGAGGGAGAGGACGGAGGAGTGGAGGGTGACATCGGAAAGGGTGTGGATTTGGGAGGGGGAAGGGAGGGGAGGGTCAAGATGAGCTGGCCAGGATCTTGGTATTGCCGGTCAGGATATACACAAAGGCCGGGCAGTGTGCATTTTTTTTAGGGTAAATTTCACTAAACTATACCCTTAAAGAAATGATTTCTCCTAATTCTCTCAATTTGTTTAGAGTTCCATACAATTTGATGAGTGCCTCTATATTATTTTAGTTTGTACAATTTGCACAGGGTAACACTTGTTGAGTTCTAACTACGGAATAACTCACCAACGAGATGCAAAACAATAGAAACAAAAGCAAGAGAACGAAAGCAATCAAAAGCCAACACACAAGAACACACGAGATTTTTCGAGGTTCACCCAATGCAATAACTACTTTCCCACTCTGAGGCACACCTGCCATTTCCACTAGAAATATAAAAAACAAGTTTATAAATCTCTCAAGATTTCACCCCCAAGGTGTAAAGTTTCTCTCTATCTTCCTCTTTCTCTCTCTCTCAGATGACTGATAGATCTCTCATTTTCTTTTCTTGTTACCCTAAAATTATACAATACAATATATATATATTTCACAAGATTTAATCTCAGCCACAGATCAAGCAGCACCGAGCGGTCGACCGTAATTTGCCTTCGACTGTACATGGATCCAACAGAGAGTAGGACAGTCGACCGATCGTTCCTTCAAGTGTACAGGGTTGCAACAACGAGCGGACAGTCGACTGCGCGGTCAACTGTGGGGTCGGTCGGGTGTGCGGTCGACCGCAACTTCGGATGGTCAACCGCAACTCTATCTGCAGCTACAGGCTGCTATGAGTTGCTTGCTCCTGCTTTGATTCTTCTTCTTGTTTATCTTCTTCAACCCATTATCGTATAATTGATCTACAAACCCCAACAATCTCCCACTTGGAGAAATATACACGAAGTTCTAACCTGTTCTTCGTTCTTCCATTGGCCTAGTCTAGGCCTATGCCTCTACGAGTCTCCTCATCTATTAACTTGGAGACTATCTGATAGTGGTATAGCAGAATTGATGCTTCATGCTGTTCGCTACCTTCGTGAGCATGTCCGTCGGATTCTTAGTGCCAAGAATCTTAGATAGCTTCAATAATTTCTTCTCAGCCGCCATTTTAATAAAATGATACCTCATTTGAATGTGCCAAGTCCTAGAGTGATTTGTTGAGTTTTTTGCCAAAAAAAATGCACTTTGATTGTCACACCATAGCTCTCCTATGTGTTGCTTTCTGCCCAACTATTTCATAAGCTTAGAAATCCACAACATGTCTTTCGTCGCCTTTGTAAGTGTCAATACTCTGACTCCGTGGTTGACTGTGCTATAACCTTTTGTAACTGTGAAGCCAACTAACAACTTACCTCCAACTGTAAATACATATCCTGTAGTACTTTTGCAACCATCACGATCGCCCAAAAAATTTACATCCGCATAACTATGTATATGCAAAGAATCTCCCTCAAAACAAAGAGAGTGATCTGAAGCACCTACAAGATACCTGAGAATCCACTTCATTGCATCCCAATATTGTTTACCTGGATTCTTCATGTAACGACTGACAACTCCCACTACTTGTGCAATGTTTGGTCTTGTAGACACTATCACATACATCAAACTCCCAATGATTGAGACATAAGGAATAACAACCATTTTCTCCATCTCCGCCTTCGAAGTTGGACACAAGTCCATATATAATTTGAAGTGAGCGGTCAAGGGACAAGTGACTGGTCTCGCGTCATCCATATTGAATCTTGTAGACACATATGTGATAACCAAAGCTTCTTGCTTTTACTGTCTCTACTGATCTTCATGCCGAGGATTTGCTTTGCTACACCCAAGTCCTTCATCGAAAACTCTGAAGCTAGCACCTTTTTCACTTCATTGATCTACTCCATACATGAACCTGCTAACAACATGTCCTCCACATACATTGCAAAGGTAACTATATGATTGTCCTCATATCTACGAACATACACATAATGATCAGTTTCGCATGTCTTAAAACCCTTTCCTCTCATAAAGCAGTCAGACTTCAAATACCATTGCCGCGGTGCTTATTTGAGCTCATAAAGTCTTTTTCTCAGTCGACACACCATGTCTTCTTTCCCTTTTGCTTCAAAATCTGTGGGTTGACTCATGAACAAATCTTCTTCAACATCACCATGGAGAAATGTTGTTTTCACATCCAACTGCTCTAAGTGTAAGTCTTCAGTTACCACAATACTAAGCAGAAACCTGATTGAAGCCATCTTCACAACCGTTGTAAAGATCCCATTGTAATCAACACATTCTCTTTGAGAGAACCCTTTCACAACAAGTCTCGCCTTATACCTCTTACTGCCATCTGGCTTATCCTTCATTCTGAAAATCCATTTGTTCATTAGAGCGCGTTTCCCTGCAGGTAACTTGGTTAATTCCTAAGTTTGGTTCTGTTCCAAGGAGTTCATTTCGTTCCTCATGACTAACTCCCACTGAATTTGAGCCTTATCCATCAAAGTCTTCTCATAAGTCTCTAACTCTCCTGAATCCGTGTACAGAACATGCTCGTGAACAACATTAGCTGATGGTTCAAATATCTTGGTTGGCATTCTCTCTCGTGTCGATCTCCTCAATGTGGGTACTGGTTCACCGACCGGTTTAGGGTACCCGAACTGCTCAGACTGTACCTGTTTATCATGAGCCTCCTGTGCTTCCTGTGGTACCTGTACCTGCTGCTGCACTGTAGAGCCCCCACCACTAGGGCTGCCTTCAGAATTTGAATCTGAGTTTGAATCTGAATCTGACTCTGTACTAGTTGTACTACCTTGACCTGTGTGACTGTCCTTGTACAATTCACTGAACACTACATACTGCTACAAATGACCTTGTTATCCACAAAATTCCAAAGTCTGTAACCAAACTCATCGCCGCTGTAGCCAATGAATACACACTTTCTTGATTTTGAATTTAGTTTCTTTCTTTCTTCCCTGTCAATTAGTGAATATGAAATACAACAAAAAATTTCACATACGAATAATTGACAGTTTTACCGGACCATAGTTCTTGCGGAATGGCCCCATCAAGGGCATTAGACAGGCAATAGTTAATCAAGTACACTGCTGTATCCACTGTACTGTTCCAACGATGGACCGGAAGACCCACATGAAGTTTCATGCATCTTGCCCTTTCGAGCATCGTGCGGTTCATTCTTTCTACTACTCCATTCTCCTGTGGAGTCATAGGAACTGTCCTGATTCTTTGGATACCTTCCTTTGCCAGATAGTCAACCAACTCTTTACCTGCGTACTCACCACCATTGTCTGACTTTAATGCTTTCACCTTGCAACCTGTCTCATTCTGAACCATGGCTTTCCAGGCTTTGAATGCCTCAAACACCTATGATTTCTCATGAACCCAAACTTTCTTTGTAGCATCATCGATGAATGTGACAAACTATCTTTTACCACCAAAGAGAATTCATGAGTTGGACCACACACATCTGTATGTACAAACTCTAGCTTCCTAAGATTCTTCTCACACCCATTCAACTGAAAGTTAACTATCTTTTGTTTGCCCATCACACACTTCTCACAGAAATACATCTCAACCTTTTAAGCCCTGACAAAAGATCATTAGAACAAAGCTGCCTGACACCATTTTCACCAATGTGCCCTAACCTGACATGTCATAGAATTGAAGAACTACCTGCTAATGTTGTAGTAATGATATCACCTGAATCACCTCCTCTGAGTAAGTATAGCGTGTCACCACGCTTTCCTTTTGCCACCAACCTGGCACCTGTAGTAACCTTCCATTCTCCAAGTCCAAAAGTTGTGGTGAATCATTCTTTGTCTACTTTACTACTAGAGATCAAATTTTTCCTCAAGCTCGGAATATGTCTTGTGTCATTCGAAACTAATTACTCGTCATTGCTAGCATTCACTTTCATAGTGCCTATACCTATAACTGAACATATTTTTTCATTGCCAACTGACACTGCACCAAATCACCTGTCATGTAATCTTCAAAAGCATCCCTCATGGGTGTACAATGATAAAAAGTAGCTGAGTCTATACACCAATCATCTTGCATAATCTCAAATCCAGATAAACACAATTCATCTAAACAGGATTCAATACTTACCACATTGGCTACCTGTGACCCTGCTTGTGCTTTCTTAGACTCTTTGCATTGGTCGCTCCTGTGTCCCGATTTCTTGCAGTACCAACACTCACCTTTGCAATGTCCTGCTCTTGACTTGGACCTATGATTCCCACTTTGCGACCTCCCTATATTGTTGCTTCTACCACGGTTATCAACTGACAGCGCGGCATTGCTAGGATACGATGTCGAAGACTCTCCGTATCTCTTCATGCTTGCATCCTCATTCATGATGCTGCTCATAACATCCTTTAGAGTTGTTGCATCAGTCATATTGCTCATAACAGTCTACTCTACTTTGCCGTAACTATCATGAAGACTGGATAGTAACAACAATGATTGTGCCCTTTCCTCCAACATCAAACCCGATGATTCCATCTAATTGTAAACCATACAGAAATTGTTGATGTGCTCCGCAACCGAACCCCTTTTCGACAATTTCATGTTGACCAACTTCTTTAGGTGAAGAATCTGGTTCACTGCATTCAGTTTTTCAAATATATAAGTCAATATCTCCATTGCCTCCTTCGCGGTCTTCGCCTTCTCAATGTGATATATCAACTTCCTACTCAGTGACAACTGAATTTGTCCAAGTGCTTTCTGATCCGATATGTTCCAAGCCGCCAATGCAACCGGATCGTTCTCCACCCCCCCTGGCTTCAAGCCTAACAATGGATCATCTAGATCATGTTGGATCCTGTAGGCGAAGCAACAAACACTAGAGGGGGGGGGGGGTGAATAGTGTTTATCAAAAATAAATTGCGGAATAAATAATTTCTCTCGGCACAGTCGACTTAGTGGTGAACCAGTCGACTGTTATAACCAAAATAAAAGAAATTTAAACTCTCGATGCAGTCGACTTATAGATAAGGCAGGCGACTGATGAAACAAAGAGAACAACTAATACAAGACTTGATCAGTCGACTGATACGAAGCTGAGTCGACTGCCCAGACAAGTTTTGCAGAACTTAAACAAGCAAAAGTAAGTGCAAACACAAGACAATCAATCACAGAGTACACAAGATATATCCTGGTTCGGTCCTCCCGACCTACATCCAGTCCCCAAGCAACCCACTTGAGATTTCCACTATTCTTGAAAAATTACAAGAATACCTTACGGCGTTACGACAACAACCTTGTCTAACCCGTAGTCCTTTCTCTCAACCAGAGAAAGCAACCCACTCTACTGCCAAGAGTGAAAAGACACCGACTCTACAACCAAGAGTCAACAACCACTCTCCAACCGAGAGCAAAAATACAAGATGAATTTTTACAATCAACCTATAGCCTTGTTGGTGTATGTGTTGATGCACGAGGCTAAATCACAAGGTTGACTTCTATACTCAGTCCAGAGCGAATTCAATGCTATACTGGACTGAATGTAGAGAACCAAAAGTGTATGAACTTTGAAAGCTTTGTTTCTCACAGAAAATCTCTTAAAATGTTTTTCACAAGAATGCTCGAGTGTATCAAAAATCAAGTTGTTCTTTTCAGTGAGATATGAAACTCTATATAAGGAGTTTTGATCTCCTGAACGTTGGAAAAACAGTTACACAACTGTCAACCAACGGATCAGAACTTTTGAGTTTGAAAAAAATTGATTTTGAAAATCAGAAAACGGTCAAAAGCTCTCAAACAGTCGACTGGGTTGCCATATGAGTCGACTGATCAGAGTTTGAATAATTTTAAACAATTTTGTACTTATCAGTCGACTGGCAAAAGCTTAAGTCGACTGGTACTTAAAAGTTAAAATTCTTCAAACTGTTTTGACTTATTTTTGGGGGTTTTTAAGAGACACACATTATGAAATTTTGAGTATGTGTGTGTGTGTGTTGACTAGGCTTTACATCAGACTAAGACTCAACAAGAAATAAAATACAATGTTTACAAGACAGAATAATATAACACATTTGAGCTTGAAGTCTTGAGTCTTGAGTCTTGAATTGAATCTTGATCCTTGTCTCTGCATCTGTATCTTTTTGAGCTTGTTTATCTGTTCAGCTAGAATTGTCTTTAGTCTGTGCACTGCAATGTTAGCTGTATAATATAGACACATATTGCACTGTGTTGTGATCATCAAAATCAAGAATCAATATTCTCCCCCTTTTTGATGATGACAACACAATAGCTGATAACAGTTTATAAAAAGATATACAAGCATAGATTTTAAAAGCTCCCCCTATTAAAAACACAATATGCATACATAAAACAAATTCTTGACATAAAGAATGTAACAGTCGACTGAACAATAGATCAGGCGACTGAACAGGAAAACAATATCCAAAAACAGTTAACAAGTATCACAGATGCAGTAAGAAGCTGTTTCTGCAGCAGCAGTCGACTGTATCCTTGCAGAAGTCGACTGACCAGAGATATGTCTATACTCAGAGTATGCTGAACAGTGCAACAATATAACAAATAGCACAGATAGAACATAATATAACTCAGAGCTTAGCTTTCTTTCTCTCCCCCTTTGGAATCATCAAAAAACACAAAGTAACAAGGTTTTGCATTGAAAGAGAGAAAGTCTAATACATAAAAACAAATGCATTAAAAGGAAAATTACATATATAATAAAAAAGAAAATAAGTAATCTTCAATCATCTTCATCGGAGTCTTCGTCATCATCTTGAGAAGGAGGATGAAACTGAGAAGTGAAGAGATGAGTTAGGTTGTCTAGTTTGGAGTCGAGGGTATGGAGTTGGGTATCTACAGAGACTGAGTGGTTCATTAGGTAGGACACACAGTCGTAGAGAGTACAAGGGTCATCATAATTGGCTTGAGGGAGAGGTGGATCATCAGATGTAGAAGGTTGAGAGGCTCTAGGTCTAGAAGATGAACCTAAGGGAGCTTGGGACATTGGAGGAGACCTAGGGGGTGATCGAGTAGGAGCATCAAGCAGTTTCATTCGTGCCAAACTAGCACGATCGAAACACTCATATCTAGAAACAATATTTGTCTCCGACTCAAGATCAACTTTAAAAGCTGTAAAGACTCTAGTAAGAAAACCTCCAAATAGTAGAAAATGAGTGTGGTCTTGATAAAGTTTGGAAAAGATAACTTGACCCCAATTAACAGCTATCCTACCAAAAATTGCATATATAGCTTTTTGTAACTCAATAGAATATTGGTCATAACTCCCCTTTTTAGGAAGGATGTTATAAGCTAATGTTCTACCGACAAGCTTAGCAATTGGTCTTAGATTTCTGCTTGTCATTGGAAGTCGAGAATTAGGTAAGAGAATTTTAGACAATATAGAGGCATCATCTAAAATAACTTCATCAAGAGGAATTCCACCATCATCGATACCCAACATCGCATTAATCCTAGTCGGTGTTATAGTCATTTTAATATTTTTCACTGACGAACGGATTAAGACATCCCCATTTGTTTTTTGAACAACGCACATATTTGTATAAAACAAATAAATGAGTTGGGGATAATAATTTGGTTGGTTAGATAATGAGAGAAAGTCATAGAGACTGCAATTTTGAAAAAGTGGAATGAGGTTAAAACGATCTAAGTCACCAAAATTTACAAATCTTCCAGGGAAGATTTGAATGGTACAAAAGAGATACCAACGATCAAGAAGATCGGGACTTAAAAGATATTGGGTATATTCTTGTGAAGAAGAAGTACCCTCATGAGATATTTTCGATCGTTTGGGTGCCATTAGAAAAGAGTCGAAAGGGTTATACCTAAGGAAAGAGAGAGAGTCGAGTAGGAGCAAGCACAAGCACCACGGAAAGAGCAGATCGCCTTCTTCTAAAAAACTAGGGTTTTGAAATTGGGGTAAAAGCTTGAGAACGGTAAGAAGTGAAAAACGGCTGGTGAAAGGGGTTTTAACTGTGAGGGAATGGCTGAGATCAAAGAGAGGTGAAATCGACGGTGAGGATTAAAGATCACGGGTGAAAAGATAAGTGGTTCCATCAAAAGACGCGATGAATAGTCGCTGAAGATGATTTAGCTCGTGACAGTCGACTGGTAGGGAGATCAGTCGACTGAGTCGAGAAGAAAATAAACATTTTATGTCTATTAATCAGTCGACTAGTGGAGAAGCCAGGCGACTGGTCAGAGAAAAAAAAATTGGTGTTTAAAAAACAATTCAGTCGACTTATTCAAAAAGATAGTCGACTTCACAGAAGCCATTTTCAACAAGTATCAATAAAATCACAAATTCCAAGTTCTCTCCTTAATTTAATGAAAGTATCTTCTTTAAGGGGCTTGGTAAAGATATCTGCTACTTGTTTATCAGTAGAGATAAAGTCTAAAGCTATATCTCCTTTTAAAACATGATCACGTAGAAAATGATGTCGAATATCAATATGTTTCGTACGTGAATGTTGAATCGGATTTTTAGTAGATTAATTGCACTGGTATTATCACACATAATTGAGGGTTTCTCAAATGAAATACCATAATCTAATAAGGTTTGTTTCATCCATAAAATTTGTGCACATGCCAAACTTGCAGCGATGTATTCAGCTTCTGTGGTTGATAGGGATACGGAGTTTTGCTTTTTACTGCACCAAGATACTAGGGAATGTCCCAAAAAGTGACATGTACCACTAGTACTCTTGCGATCAGTTTTGCTTCCAGCAAAATCGGCATCGCTATAAGACAAAAGTTGAAAATTATCGGTGCGTGGATAAAATAAACCATATTCAGATGTGCCTTTAATATATCTTAAAATTCGTTTCACTGCTTTTAAATGAGATTCTTTAGGACTAGATTGATATCTAGCACATAAACATACGCTGAACATAATATCTGGTCTACTTGCAGTAATATATAAGAGTGATCCAATCATACCTCGATAGAGTTTTTGATCAACACTCTTACCTAATAAGTCTTTGTCAAGAGTAGTAGTAGTAGCCATAGGTGTGGATTTACTACTAGTACTATCCATGTTAAAACGTTTGAGTAATTCCTTTGCATATTTGCCTTGATTGATAAATATGCCATTTGAGGACTGTTTAATTTGCAATCCAAGGAAATAATTGAGTTCACCCATGTGACTCATCTCAAATTCATTTTTCATGGTATTAGCAAATTCTTGACATAGATGATTATTAGTAGAACCAAAAATTATATCATCAACATATATTTGTATGATTAAGATATCATTCTTAACTCTTTTGATAAACAAAGTGGTGTCTACTTTACCTATTTCAAATCCTGTTTCTAAAAGAAAAGTTTTTAGACGATCATACCAAGCACGAGGTGCTTGTTTAAGACCGTATAAAGCCTTTTTCAATTTATAAACATGATCTGGAAATTGTTCATGTTCAAAGCCTGGTGGTTGTTTAACATAAACATTTTCCTTAATAAACCCATTAAGAAAAGCACTTTTCACATCCATTTGATAAAGTATAAAATTCATAAAACAAGCAAAAGATAATAAAATACGAATAGATTCTAGTCTAGCAACAGGAGCATATGTTTCATCAAAATCTATACCTTCTTCTTGATTATATCCTTGGGCAACTAATCTAGTCTTGTTCCTTACAACTTGTCCTGATTCATCTAACTTATTCTTGAATACCCATTTGGTACCAATGATAGTCTGATCAGGAGGTCTAGGAACTAAATCCCATACATCATTCCTTATAAATTGGTTTAGTTCATCTTGCATGGCATTCATCCAATATTCATTCTCACAAGCTTCTTGTATATTTTTCGGTTCAAAATCCGACAAGAATGCCGTATGAGAGATCATATTAACATGTGAACGTGTCTGAATACCATGGGAGATGTCACCAATTATTAAGTCATGAGGATGATCTGTAACTTCAACAAATGACTTTGGTAAAGTTGAAGATATCTCAATCAGATCAGTCGACTTGACTTGTTCTTCAGTCGACTGCTTTACGTCAGTCGACTGGTAGAACTTATCAGTCAACTTATCAGACAGATTAGTTTGCTCTATGGATTTAATTACATTATCTAAAGGTGATAAATCAGTTTCATCATCTTTATTTAATGTTGATGAAGGTAAGGATTCATTGAATGTAACATGCATTGATTCTTCAATAGTCATAGTAGACTTATCGAAAATTCTATATGCTTTACTCCTATTTGAGTATCCCAAAAAGATACCCTCATTAGATCTAGGATCAAATTTGTCTAAATTATCTTTTGTGTTTAGAATAAAACACTTGCAACCAAATGTCTTAAAGTAAGAGACTTTAGGAATTTTATTAAAAAATAACTCATAACAAGTCTTCTTTAGTTTAGGTCTTAGAAGAATTCTATTTAAAACATAACAAGCTGTAGCAACAGCTTCAGCCCAAAAATGCTTTGGTAGATTGCTTTCAACAAGCATAGTACGTGCGCATTCTTGCAAAGTCCTATTTTTCCTTTCAACCACTCCATTTTGTGGTGAAGCTCTAGGAAATGCAAATGAATGTGTTATACCATTTTTGTTGCAATATTCTGTAAATGTTTCATTTTCAAATTCTCCACCATGATCACTTCTAATAGTGACTATGGTTAGAGATCTTTGATTTTGAACACGTTTACAAAAATGTGCAAACTCTTCAAAAGCATCATTTTTATGTTTTAAAAAGAATGTCCAAGTGAATCTTGAAAAATCATCTACTAAAACAAACACATATCTACTTTTATTTAAAGAAGCAACTCTAGTAGGGCCAAATAAATTCATATGAATTAATTCAAGTGGCCTACTAGTAGAGATTACGTCTTTTGTTTTAAAAGTGGATTTGATTTGTTTTTCTAGTTGACATGCATCACATAACTTATCCTTTTTAAAGGATAGTTTTGGCAGTCCTTTAACTAGGTTATATTTAGATAATTTTGAGAGATTTTTCATGTTCACATGTCCAAATCTTCTATGCCATAACCAAGATTCATTGTTAGAGACTATTAAACAAAATTCATTTGAAAAATCAATTGCATTCAAACACAATTCATAAATATTATTTTTACGAAAGCCTTGAAAAACAACATTTTGCATAGTAGAATCATAAATTAAGCATGCATCTTTTTCAAAAACTATTTTATATCCTTTATCACACAATTGACTAATGCTTAAAAGATTATGCTTTAAACCATTAACCAATAGCACATTTTCTATAATCGGGTTAGATATTTTACCAACCATGCCAATACCGATGACTTTGCCTTTGTTGTTATCTCCAAAGGTGACGGTTCCTCCATCTATACTTTGAATGGTGGATAGTAGGTTGGCATGCCCTGTCATGTGTTTTGAACAGCCGCTGTCTAATATCCAGCGTTCTTTCTTGGGTACCTATAAAAAATTTAAGGTAAATATGGTACCCTTTTTATTGGGTCCAAAACACATTAGTTTGGGGAAAACCAAACCCATGAAGAGTTTGATCTTCCTCCATAAGCAGGAATATAATAAGTAGAATTACACACATTTAACATATATAAGTTAATATAAGCAATTCTATCATTCTGATTTAGACTGACTGGAACCCATACTAGTTTGTTCTGTCCAGTCGACTTACCAGTGTCGTTCAGTCGACTGTTGGTGTACATTAGTCGACTGGTCGATACACTAGGTCGACTTATAAGAGGTTTTGATCTTGTGGAATAAGATCCACTTTCTCTGGACAGGCGACTGGTTGTATGGTTCAGTCGACTTAACCGAATGTTAGTATTACTTTTATCACTGAATTTAACAACCTTTGGCTTTGCAAAGAAATCATACAACTTGTGTGTAACACTAGAAATAGATGCTGATTTATTCTTACTAGTGTTTAAAATAGGGGATTCTTTTACAGAAGATTTCTTAAAACCAAGTCCAAATTTTTGACAAGATGTAACTTGATGATGAAGCATATCATTTAAATTCTCTTTGCCTTTGTTAAACTTAGATACGTTCTTTGAAATCTCTTCATAATTCTTTTTGAGAGTTTCAAGATCAGTATCTAAACTTGCAATGCGAGAATTTAAGGATTTACTTCCTTATCAAGGTTAAGATTTTCTTGATTAAGTGTTTGATTCACTTTCTCAAGATTCTTAACTCTAATCTTTTCTTTCTTTAACTCTTGGAATATTTCATTAAAAGCATCAAGAAGATCTTCGGAATCATAATCATTACTTACATGTTCTTGTGCAGCCATAAAACACACATTTGCCACTTCATTATTTTCATCCGTTTCTTCTTCGGAAGATGAATCACTATCATCCCATGTAGCTTGATAGGCCTTTTTGTTCTTGGCAAATTTGTTCTTTGGATATTTGTCCTTCTTGAAGTTGGATGATTTTCCCTTGTTCTTTGCATTTTCTAAGGGACAATCCTTTTTCATGTGACCTATTTTATTGCACCTGAAACATGTAGGAGGGTCATTAGAATCTTTAACTTTAGAATGAAACTTACCCTTCTTTAAGAACTTCTTGAATTTCCGAGTGAACATTGCTATTTCTTCTTCATCTTCCTCCTCATCTTCTGAGTCAGTCATGGCTTTAAAAGCCAATGATTTCTTCTTTGCTTGGTGTGATTCAGTATCTTTCTTTCGATCTTCAAGTTGGACCTCATATGCCATGAGATTACCAACAATATTCTCGAGAGTAAGTGTTGACAAATCATTCGCCTCCTCTATTGCTGTGGTTTTCTTCTCCCATTCTGGAGTGAGTGCACGTAGGACTTTTCTGACCATCTCTGCTTGGGTATAAGTCTTTCCAAGCGCCACAAGAGAGTTTGTGATGTCTGTGAATCTTGTAATCATCTCGGACACAGTCTCATTGTCCTTCATTCTGAACATCTCAAACCTGTGGACAAGAACAGGAATTTTAGATTCTTTTACTTTATTCGTTCCTTCATGTGTTACCTCGAGTGTATGCCAAATTTGATGTGCGGTTGTAGCATTGGATACACGGTTGAATTCTTCCTTCGTCAGTGCACAAAATAAAGCATTCATTGCTTTGGCATTGTTCATAGTCTGATTCTTTTGATCATCATTCCATTGTGCATATGGAATGGTAGGGGCAGTGTATTCTGTCTCTGTCATTTGCCATATCTCGTAGTTGATTGATTGGAGATAGATTCGCATTCGACACTTCCAATAATTGTAGTTCGTTCCATCGAATAGTGGTGGCCGTTGTGTAGATTGGCCTTCATGGTACTGATTTGTATTTGAAGTAGTTGCCATAGCCTGTAACCTTGCTCTGATACCAAGTGTTGGATCCTGTAGGCGAAGCAACAAACACTAGAGGGGGGGGGGGTGAATAGTGTTTATCAAAAATAAATTGCGGAATAAATAATTTCTCTCGGCACAGTCGACTTAGTGGTGAACCAGTCGACTGTTATAACCAAAATAAAAGAAATTTAAACTCTCGATGCAGTCGACTTATAGATAAGGCAGGCGACTGATGAAACAAAGAGAACAACTAATACAAGACTTGATCAGTCGACTGATACAAAGCTGAGTCGACTGCCCAGACAAGTTTTACAGAACTTAAACAAGCAAAAGTAAGTGCAAACACAAGACAATCAATCACAGAGTACACAAGATATATCCTGGTTCGGTCCTCCCGACCTACATCCAGTCCCCAAGCAACTCACTTGAGATTTCCACTATTCTTGAAAAATTACAAGAATACCCTACGGCGTTACGACAACAACCTTGTCTAACCCGTAGTCCTTTCTCTCAACCAGAGAAAGCAACCCACTCTACTGCCAAGAGTGAAAAGACACCGACTCTACAACCAAGAGTCAACAACCACTCTCCAACCGAGAGCAAAAATACAAGATGAATTTTTACAATCAACCTATAGCCTTGTTGGTGTATGTGTTGATGCACGAGGCTAAATCACAAGGTTGACTTCTATACTCAGTCCAGAGCGAATTCAATGCTATACTGGACTGAATGTAGAGAACCAAAAGTGTATGAACTTTGAAAGCTTTGTTTCTCACAGAAAATCTCTTAAAATGTTTTTCACAAGAATGCTCGAGTGTATCAAAAATCAAGTTGTTCTTTTCAGTGAGATATGAAACTCTATATAAGGAGTTTTGATCTCCTGAACGTTGGAAAAACAGTTACACAACTGTCAACCAACGGATCAGAACTTTTGAGTTTGAAAAAATTTGATTTTGAAAATCAGAAAACGGTCAAAAGCTTTCGAACAGTCGACTGGGTTGCCATATGAGTCGACTGATCAGAGTTTGAATAATTTTAAACAATTTTGTACTTATCAGTCGACTGGCAAAAGCTTAAGTCGACTGGTACTTAAAAGTTAAAATTCTTCAAACTGTTTTGACTTATTTTTGGGGGTTTTTAAGAGACACACATTATGAAATTTTGAGTATGTGTGTGTGTGTGTGTTGACAAGGCTTTACATCAGACTAAGACTCAACAAGAAATAAAATACAATGTTTACAAGACAGAATAATATAACACATTTGAGCTTGAAGTCTTGAGTCTTGAGTCTTGAATTGAATCTTGATCCTTGTCTCTTCATCTGTATCTTTTTGAGCTTGTTTATCTGTTCAGCTAGAATTGTCTTTAGTCTGTGCACTGCAATGTTAGCTGTATAATATAGACACATATTGCACTGTGTTGTGATCATCAAAATCAAGAATCAACAGATCATTCTGTCAGAGATACGCCATCGTTTGGATCTTCAACATTGTGAAATCTGTTCCAGCAGACTCCTTGATTCTACTCTTGTCCCCCATCTCAATCAACGCTACTAACCTGGTGTTCTGATACCACTTTGTTGAGTTTTAACTGCGGAACAACTCACTAACGAGATGCAAAACAATTGAATCAATTGCAAGAGAACAAAAGCAATCAAAAGCCAACACACAAGAACACACGAGATTTTTTCAAGGTTCACCCAATGCAATGGCTACCCAGCGTAAAGGCACTCCTGTGATTTTCACTAGAATTATGAAGAACAAGTTTACAAATCTGTAACCCCTGTTTCTGATTTTTCGGATTTCTTTTGCAATTCTTTTCTTTTCCAAAATTCTTGTATTCTGATTTATTTAATAATAAATCTTAATATTATGTAAAACCATTAATTGATTTATTATTTTCTTTTGGATCCTGACCCGTTAACCCAAACCCATTAACTTGGAAACCAATAGCTTAATCCCCTATATATATACTAATTAATCCCTAACCCTAATCATTAAACCCTAATATTAATCACCTCCTCATCTAATCAGCCGCCTAATCTCTTCTTCAGCCGCATCTCCAAGCCGCACCACCTCTATCATCCAGCACAGTCATCCTCACCATCACCATTCGTTGCCCTCCGCCCACTGCTGCACCCTGTTGCCACCATCCCGCAGTCATCACCACCGCCTGCTCCTTCCCCCTCGTTGCTCCACCTTGCTCGCTGCCTCCTCCGATAGAACCCGAGGCCCTTATTGTTCCATCTTCGCTGCTGCTACCTCGACTGCTCTCCCCCACAGCCAGCGCCCACCGTCATCTTCCACCGCTGCTGCAACCCATTGCCACCTTCCCGAAGCCACCTTGCTGTAGCCCTCTTCTGCCTTTGCTGTCGCCGTCGCTTGCTGTGTGTGGTTGTTGTTCTTGCTGTGTGCTGCCACTGTCATTCTTGCTTGCGCTGCCGCTGCTTGCGGTGTGTTGTGCTACCGTTCTTCCTCCTGTCGCTTCTCATCGCATGTGCAAACATCGTATAAAGGCAAGTTTCCCTTGAACTAGTTTATTATTCTTTTTCAAGAATCATATGATCTCCGCAAGTAGTTTCCATTTCAATTATCGTATTTTATTTTCTTGATACCTCTCAAAGAAATACTAAGTAGTAGTTTTCTTTTCGTGCCATTTCCTTGATTCAAACCCAAGCCTTGTTATACATCTTTATATGCATACACTACATGAATACATTTATTAGAAACATGTTATATAGAAGAACTATGATTTGAATGCTTTTCAATTGGACATGATGTAACTTGATTCGTGAATTTAAAGTTAGGGAAATAATGGTTTATCTTGTTAATAGTAGAATTTGACCCTTATGATTGAGTATAATTTCCTGTTAATTATTGCCATAAAGTTATAAGCTTGTGTATCTCGTTTGTTGCTAATTTAATAATCAACTTACTGGCCTGGGGTTTATTTCATGTTGTTTTGGGATTATGACCCAGTTGCTGTTATAATTAAGTAGAACTTTACAAACAACATTGTAACCTTCTGAATCTATTTTCCAGAACTTTTTACTGATCTAAATTCTGATTTATAAACTGCAAGTTATCATATATTTAACACTGCGAGGTTTAAATTTCCAGATTGTTGTTTTCAAGCATATCGACATGAATTGTTAATTAAAATAATATGTTAACAATAGAATTAAAACTTGACATTAACTAGGTTGTTACTAGACATGATTAGGAGTTACTTTAAAATTTTGTAAGATTATTTGATGAATTTCCAGACCCATTATATGTATGGAAACTTGATCCTAGGTTGTTGCCAGAGCACTAGTTCAGTAAAAAACCAGTCTTTTGCCCTAGCTGTAAATAATATAATTTGGTACTTATTAAATGAGAATTGTATCCCTCTGTGTCTGAAATCCAGACTATCTGATGGTTTTACAATCTGACATACGGATTACAAGATATTCAGATTTTCGTGGTGTAACGTCTGAATTCCATAATACAGTCTGAAATACATTACCATGCTTAAGTAATTGAAAAAGTAGACTAAATTAAGAATTTAGATCTGAGATTAATCGTGTTGTTATTGAACACTGTTAGGAACTAAATTATGATTTTTATAAGATTTTAAAGTGATTTTACAACAAACTTTTATACATAAGAATTTGACCATAACATGCTGCATGAACAAAAAACCAGTAGAGAATGAAATTATACACCTAGCTACTGTAGTTATAGTATATCGTGCGAATATGCGTTGAAACCGAAAGGGAGTCTAGTTTCCAGAACCTCTGATAGAACCTGATTTACTTTCCTATTGCAACAGGAAAGTTGGATTTTGTACAATAACATCTTGCTGTCCAGAATGTATGTTTTTGTGTTTTTAAGTATAAGCATGTTTGATTTTACATCTAGTGAATAAAATTAATTATACCATGCATTGCATAGCCTTGACACCTTCTTGACATCGCTTCGAAACTTTTGTACCCATTGCATGGCCACATTTGAGTATAATAAAATAATAACAAACTGGGGAATTAAGGGTCAACTTGGTAGTGAACAATCGGAGATTGTACTCGGAGAAGGTTCCCTTGTTGTTCGACTGATTATGGTTATGGATTATTGATTATGGATTATTGATTGTTGATTATTGATTATGGTGCCGAGTACACAATCTAGAGTTCACCATTATAATCGAAACGAACACTGCTTGCATGCACCGAAGCTGTGTGTAACCCCCATTCTCGACAATAAGTATTTTCTGTATATTTTCTATAATTTAATTTTTATAAATTTATTTTGCGCTAAATTCTTTTCAGATCTTTTATTAAAGTGTTTTCTAATCAAAAATTTTATTTATTTTGAATAATGGTATATTTTGATCTCATTTTCTATATCTTATTGATCGACTATTTATATTTGACCCTAAAACAAATATATTATTATTATTGGATTATTTTAATAAAATTGTTAAACCCGAATACTAATTCATTATAGAATTTTATTATGATCATAATTATTAATTGCTATTTCTTGGTTATTTAATTAAAGTTCATTTATCGAATTATTTTATTTTCGTACTTGATCTAATTTTCTTGGCAAATTCCAATTTTTTTTCAAGCCAATTTATATTCTTTTCATTTGTAATATTTATTTATCTGTTTGGATTTAAATTTTTGTTCATGAAATTCTTTATTCTTTTTGGTGGGCTATTTTTCTTGTCGATCCTATTTATTTATTGTGAGTATTTTATTTGAACCCTATTGTCTTCAAACCCATGTCTTGTTGAACCCTAAAATCCAATTGCAGTTTGTTCTCAACCCAAACCCATTATTATTGGATCCTAAACCCATTAACCCACAAATCTACTTGTATTCTATAAATACAACCCTAATACAAACCCTAAAAATAACAAAAAAATATAATTTTGATAGCCGTCATCCTCTCTCCTCTCCCCTCTTTCTCTTTCCTCCTTGGTTTCTCTCTCCTCGTCAGAACCCTATCCCCCTTCTTCTCCGGCAATCTCTGGCCTCTCCGGCTACCCCCTCCTGGCACCCCGACCTCCGTAGAAACCCCCCGTCGATGCCAGCTCACCCCCGACCCCCTATCCTCCTCCCCATCCGTCGAGCGCCACCCAGATCGAACCCCACCTCCTTGTTGCCGTTTCCTTCTTCCATCGACGGCAGCCCTCAGCTGACCACCCCAGTCGCGCCGCCCGTCCCACCGTCGACTCCAATCGACCACCGACCGCCAGCGACGTCGCTGGACCCGCCAGCCCCTTGTCCTTGTTGCTGTTGAGTGCTCTTGCTCTTGCATTTGTTGCTTTGATTTCTCTATTTCACGTGATTTACACGTGTTATTTGTGCTAGTTCGTGGGTTCGTTTCTTTGGGATTCTCATCCCGTTATTTTTGGTATTCAATTTCTTCATCTAAAAGGCAAGTCACTGTCCTCTTAAATTGTTAACTATATCAAATTCAAGTTTTGATGAAACTCTTGCAAGTAGATCCCTTTGTTATCATATTATACATTGTTCATCTCCTTCGCTGGGTCTATTGAAGTTTTACACGACTAACCCCAATATTCTTGACATCGTGCCACTTGACTCCAAAAATATTGAATCTTGCATACATCATATAGTATTGAGGATAGGGAATTTTCATGCATCTCATAACATGATTAATTATTATAGACAGAATTGCTAGGTTATTTGTTGTTTGATCGATTGATGGTTGATTGATGATAAATTTATGTATGTATGTGTTCTTAATCTTATTTACCATGTTTTTATACCCTTCATGCCGATTGAGAAGTTTATCGACTAGTATAATTGATACCCATTATGTTTAATTAATATTTCATGAAAATTATCCAAAAAATATATATTCCTTGCTGGCAGTATTTTGTTCATTATTTTTGACCCAGTAAATGATCTTAAAATAAATAATTTTCTGAATAAGAATTGTAGCATTATCTTTCTAGTTTCCAGAATATCTTGAATTTTTGAATTCTGAGTTGTGTAGCGAAAGTTATGCCTGGTTTACTGTACTTCTGTTTTTATTTCTAGATTTTCAGATTCTTGTATATTTGATATTTAAATTGTTAAAATGCGGATCATATGTCAAAATTTTGATATGATAATTTCCAGAACATTTGTTAACATGTTTAGGAGTCTAATACATAATTTTAATGAATTTATTATTGAGTTTTTGCTGTTTCTAAAATTATAATAACATGATGTCGAATTTCTGTCTGAACATCAAATCTATAAAGAACAAGGTGTTTAACCTAGCTACTGTTGCCGGGTTTTGAACTTTAATATGTGTTGGAACCATTTGGAAGTCTAGTTTCTAGAACTTCTAACGGATTCAGTTTTCGATTTCTGAAACAACGAAAAATTGCTTTTTTGTACAAACTACTCTTGCTGTCCGGAATTTTATATTCAAATTTTAATAGATTAATTATTCCTATATCGTATATTGTATGAATTAATGTATGTGTGTTGCATTGCATGATCCTAATACCCTATTTTCATTGTTCTAATTGTCCAATTCAAGTTATCATCCTATTATTTCCCTATTGTTACCATCGTTCATCTCATGTCTCATATTTGCATATTGTATTGTTGCATTGATAAATGATTAATAAACCGGCGTTTAAGGGTTGACTTTAGTAATTGACAATATAGGGACTGTACTCGAAGGAGGGGCCCATGTTTCCTTAAACAATGTTCCGACTATTGTTTTATCGTGTGATTGCGGCTTACGATGGCAACCCAATCTATCATGTATTGTATCGTTGCCGAAGACCGTATCGTGCATTGAATATTGATTATCGTTGCCGAGTACATGATCTATAGAATTCACCACTTAAGTCTAAACGAAATTGATTGTATGCATCGAACCTGTAGAATGGGATGCAGTAGTAAATACATTAGTTAGGATTAAATGCATAATAGACTTAAGAATTGACACGACATCGACACTGCAGATTGTTCCCTCATTGTTCCTATTGATATCGAATATTGGCTAAGTGTTATTATTATTGATCATTGATTATTGTTACCGAATAATGAATCATTGTTTATAGCCATTGTATCAACTATCATGATATTGATTATTGTTATTGTCCCGTGTTATTAATTCCTATTGATCCATTGATTCATTATTATACCGTTATTCCATTGTTCTCTGCCTTTTCTACTTGCTGTCCATGACTTGCTCTAAGGACAATTTTTCTCCTTTTTTTAGATAAAGTGTTCACATGTGTTGATGGAAAATTGCCTGCTGGAATTGGAGAATAGACATTCTGAAGATTTTAATGCTTCTAGTTGCTTATTATTTTAATGAACTTGTTGTATCGAGTCTTATTATCTATTTGTGATGGGATTATTATTGTATTGGGCTTATGACCCAGATTTTGTTATTGTTTCCAGATGTTGATTTATTGTATTTGGATATTTCATTTTGCTTATTCCAAGTATTATTGTTCATGAGATTATTATTATTGCCTGCGCAATTATTTTGTATTGATTATATTGTTGAGTTGATCGAATAAACAGCTTATGGGTGACATTAGTCATTCGCTGGGCCAATGTCATGTACTCGTATTCCGTATTTTTGGAAAGTGGGGCGTGACACTGTGGTATGGGATGCAGAATTACGTGCATTAGATAGGAGAATAACGAACTAATAAATCTAGGATTGACACTGGCACTCTTATCATGATTATAGTTATCAACTTGATTATGGATTGTTATCTCGATTATTGCACCTTTGATTATAGTCTTTGATTGTATTATCAACCCTTGTTATTGAGCTAGTTCATTATTTCTTGATATACCACATTTTCTTGCTTCTTTGCTTCTACTACTTGTTGTCCGTACCTTGCTGTAATGGAAAATCCACCCCCCCGGTTGATGAGTTTGCAGGTACAGGAGGAGATTTGACTAAAGGACTTAGTGAGCAAGCCTTCTGAGAATGGAGCTGAATCTTTAGACTACTATAATTATTTCGTTCATGTTATTTACTTTCACGCATTGTTACTTTTGTCATACTTTGTATTCTGAGCTTTTATGACCCAAAGTTTACTTTTCTCTCTGATGTTGAATATTATTTCATGGATTTATTTCATGGATTATTGGGGTTTATTTATTGTTTATGTGGTTATTTATTCTTGGATGGTTATGATCTCTTGCATAATGTTGAGTTAATCTGTTATAGCTTATGGATGATGTACACATTGTTCGCTAGGTCTTTATTACGTGCTCGTATTTCCGTATTTTGGAAAGTGGGACGTGACAGGTTTTGAGTGATATCAGAGCAGGATTTAGGCTCTAGCCAGGTTCACTCAATAATATGCGCACCACGTCGATCACATGAACATGTAATAACCAACATATATCTGGGTACTCACTAGCTTTATTATTTTGCAGACTATGGCTTGTAGAGGCTCTTCCACTTCCCGACCCAAGGATGAACATCCAGACAACGCTGCTATCCTTCAGACAATGTAGCAAATGACGATCCTACAAAAAGAGCACAATGAGATGATGAGGGCTACCTTGGAGGCGGCCAACCGAACCGCTGCTGAACCTGCACGAGGGATACTGCCACCAAGACCTGGTAGAGTGACATATTTTATGAGGTTGCACCCGGATAAGTTCTCGGATACTGGGACGTCGCTGGAAGCCGAGCAATGGCTGATTTGGATGGAGCAATTGTTGCTAGCGGCTTGGATCTCCGATGTGAATCAGGTAGATGTAATAAGCATCCAGCTAGTGGACCTTGCTCATATCTGGTGGCGGGCAGAGACCGAGATGGTAGAGATACCCATCACTTGGGCCACTTTCATGGAGAGTTTTATGTCAAATTTTTTCCCAGCATCAGAGCGGCAATTCGTCTCCTTAACTCAGGTTGGTCGGATAATGTTATTTAATGTTGCTTACTGTTGCCTACTTTATATTGGAGAATAATAATTTAAACATTATCCTGACTCAGGGAATTAGTCTGTGGATGAGTACGCTGTTGAATTTACTCGGATCAGCTGTTTCGCAGCTGCCATGGTGGCCAATGATGAGGACAGGGCCCGCAGGTTCTTGATGGGGATGAATTTCGACATCCAGGACCGTTTGGTTGCCCACCGACACCGCACCTATGCTGATGTTCTTGATGTGGCCAGGATCCAGGAGCAGACTCATAGGATGAATGCTACTCGGTGGGTAGTAAAGTACCCTACCGCTGCCTGACTTACTAGAGGGCCTATTCAGAGGTCAGTTCTGACCCCTCCCGCAAGAGCACTGCCGTATTCGCCTATTACCCTAAGGACAGTTCAGACTTGTGACTTCTGCCATAAGGTCGGGCATCTGCAGATAGACTGTAGACTAGCAAACTGCCTGTGCCTTGCATGTGGAGGCAGTGATCATGTGGTCCGAGACTGCCCAAGGAACAGGCTCCCTGCACCGACTGGAGGTCCAGCTCAGCAAGAAGCGCTAGCTCGAGGCCAGGGCAGACCGCCTCTTCCACTACAGAGGCAAGCATTTGATCAGAGGAGGATGGCTCCGAGGGGAGGTCAAAATGGAGCCGTGGTCAGGCCTATAACCTGATTGCAGCAGAAGCTGAGACGGCTGTTGGTGTGGTTGTAGGTATATCACAATAGTTGTATTATTTGCATTCAATTTCTGCACTATTTATTTCTTCTTGTACAGTTATTCGTGCATATGTCCTGCATACACCTTCATTCTTATTCTTTGATCATCTTTTAGGCGTCATCTTAGTCCACTCTCTTCCTGCCCCTGTTCTGTTTGATTCTAGTGCTACCCACTCCTTTGTTTCTTCCAGCTTCATGGATCGGCACTATTTGGCAAGCGACGTCATGCTAGCAGCTTGGAATATCACAATAGGTGGAGGCATCATTCTGTTCTAAGGTATGCAAGTAGATCCCTTTGCTGATTTGTGGCATGGATTTCAAGGTTGATCTTATTGTGATCCTCAACTCTGGCTTTGATGTTATCCTTGGGATGGATTGGCTGGGGGTTACCCATGTCGTGATTGATTGCCAAGAGAAGAAGGTAATATTCAGGCTCCCAGTTCACCAGGAGTTCGAGTTTCATGTGGGTGAGACACCGTCTAGGTGAACCAAGAACTCTATGAACTCGAAGGAGAGTGCACTAGAGTTGATGTGCACCGATGGTGAAGTTGCACCCATGGTTGTACGAGGTTTCCTCGATGTCTTTCTAGAAGAATTGCCTGGATTGCTGCCAGACCGAGATGTGGAATTCGATATTGAAGTTCAACCGGGTACGACACCAATCTTGAAGAGCCCATACCAGATGGCACCAGTTGAGTTGGCAGAACTGAAGGTGCAAGTCCAAGAGTTGTTGGACAGGGATTTTATTAGGCCAAGTGTTTCACCTTGGGGATCCCCAATGTTGTTCGTCAATAAGAAGAATGGTAGTCACATGCTCTGCATTGACTTTCGAGAGCTAAAAAATGTCACTATGAAGAATCGGTATCCGCTGCCGAGGATTGACGATTTGTTCGACCAGCTTGGAGGTGCTTTAGTTTTCTCGAAGTTGGATCGCTGTTCTGGTTATCATCAGGTTAAGGGGAAGACTAAGGATATTCAGAAGATGGCGTTCCGCACGAGCTATGAACATTACAAATTCTTAGTAATGCCATTTGGAGTTACCAATGTACCAGCCGTATTCATAAGTGTGATGAATAAGGTATTCTCACCGTTCTTGGACAAGTTTGTGGTAGTGTTCATCGATGATATCCTAGTGTATTCTCAGAACAAGGAAGACCATGCAGAGCATTTGAGGGTTGTCTTGCAGACTCTGAGGGAGAATTAGCTTGTTGGGAAGTTCAGTAAGTGTGAATTTTGGTTTGACCGTGTCGCATTTCTAGGCTATATTATCTCCAGCGATGGTGTTTTAGTTGATCCATCAAAGATTACTGCATTGAAGGATTGGCTAGTGCCGAAGTCATTATCAGAAGGGCAAAGTTTTCTCGGATTGATGCGGTATTATCAGAAGTTTGTTCAGGATTTCTCGAAGATTTTTGGACCCCTAACCAATTTGGGAGGAAAGAGTATAATTTTGTTTGGGATGGAGCTTGTGATGAAGCCTTCGCGGAGTTGAAAAATTGGTGGATGTCAGCACTTGTGCTGACTATACCAGACAGTTCAGGAGGTTTTGTGATTTATTGTGATGCTTCGGGCAGAGATTTGGGTGTAGTGCTGATGCAATGAGGTAGAGTTTTCGCTTATGCATCCAGGCTGTTAAGGCCTCATGAGAAGAACTATCCTGTGCATTATCTTGAACTTATAGCCGTAATCTTTGCCTTGAAATTATGGAGACATTATTTGCTTGGGGATAGGGTTGAGATTTTCACAGATCACAAGAGTTTCATGTATGTGTTCACTTAGAAGGAACTGAACATGAGATAGAGAAGACAGCTGGAGCTGATGACAGATTAGAACATCAACTTACAGTATCACCCCGGTAAAGTAAATTTGGTGCCTAATGCCTTGAGCAGAAGACCTGCTACTATGTTTCTCACCAAGCAGAAGGAAATGTTGGAGGATATGAGAAGGCTAGAATTGGATTGTGATTCTTCCCAGTACAGCATAGCAGTGTATGATGATGCAGTTACAGCCTTTACTAGTAGAATAGATCAAAGAAGCCCACGCAGGTGATCAACAGTTACAGAAATTCCAAGGCAAAGTGGAAGCAGGCTTGAGAACTGACTTGACCACTCATTCATATGGGTCGCTTTGTTTTGGAACTAGGTTGTGTGTACCTGGAGAACAAGTTAGGCATAAGCTACTTGCAGAAGCCCACCGCTCGCCCTACTCTATTCTCCCCAGAGGCACGAAGATGTACAAAGTTCTGAAGCAACACTTTTGGTGGCACGGTATGAAGAAAGCAATGGCGAGATTTGTGTCGCAGAATCTGATCTGTCAGCAAGTGAGGGCAGAGCATCAGAGGACCATTGGGCTCCTTCAACCTCTCCCAATGTCGGAGTGGAAATAGGAGAACATCACTGTGGATTTCGTGACGGCATTGCCAAGATGTCCCAAAGGTCATAATGCTATTTAGGTAATAGTAGACTATTTGACGAAGTGTGCCCATTTCATCCCTTTTCAGAGTGGGTTAGTTCACAGAGAGCTTGGCCGAGAAGTACATACAAGAAGTTGTGAGACTACATGGAGTTCCTGTCAGCATCGTATCGGACAGAGATGCGAGATTCAGGTCCCAGTTTTGGAGGTCTTTAGAGGAGCTTGGGGAGTATGTTGGGTACAGCACTGCATTTCACCCACAGATCGACGGGCAGTCAAGGAGGACGAATCAAACACTGTAGGACATGTTGAGGTCTTGTGTTCTTCAGTTTGGAGGTTTTTGGGAAGATCATCTGCACTTGGTTGACTTCTCGTACAACAACAGCTACCAGGCGAGTCTCAAGGCAGTTCTGTATGAGGTGCTCTATGGTCGGAAGTGTCGATCTCCAGTCTATTGTGATGACATCAGTGACAGGAAACATTTTGGGGCCTGAGTTGATCACAAAGACAGTCGACGCAGTGGCTCAGATCATGAAGCACTTGTATGCAGCCCAGGACAGGCAGAGGAAGTGAGCTGATTATCGTTGAATGCTTTAGAGTTTGTGGCAGGCGATCATGTGTTCCTTAAGGTTATCACCATGGAAAGGTGTTATCCGTTTTGGAGGTAGGGGCAAGCTAAGTTCCCGATTCATCAGTCCATTCGATATTGTGGAAACGAGTGGGCAAGGTAGCCTACAGGCTCGCACTGCCCACCAGTTTTGTCTGGAGTTCCATGATGTATTCCATGTCTCCCAGCTCAGGAACTACATCAGGGATGACAAGAAATGTGATTGATTACTCGGAGTGTCCGTGGGGCCCAGACTTAATCATGTGAGATACCAACCAATCTCTATCTTGGACAGGGCATGAGAAGGTACTGAAGAATAAAGTCATCAAGCTTGTTCGTTGTCTCATGGGATCCTCACTTGTCCTGGGGAGTCGACTTGGGAACTTAAGGATGAAATCTGGAATAAGACTTTCTTCTCTTATGAGTAGGCTTTTCTCGGGGTTACCCTATGGCCTACTTGAATGTAATTTTAAGGACGAAATTCTTCTTGCTAAGGTGGTAGGATTTGTAACCCTTGTTTCCGATTTTTTGGATTTCTTTTGTAATTATTTTCTTTTCCTAACTTCTTGTATTCTGATTTATTTAATAATAAATATTACTATTATTTAAACCCATTAATTGATTTAGTATTTTCTTTTGGTTCCCAACCGTTAAACCCAATTCTAATGGCTTAATCCCATATATATACTAATTAATCCCTAACCCTAATCATTAAACCCTAATATTATTCACCTCCTAATCTCTTCCAGCCGCATCTCCAAGCTGCACCACCTCCATCATCCAGCACCATCATTCTCACCATCACCCCTTGTCACCTTCCGTCCACTGCTGCATCCGTTGCCTCCATCATACTGTCATTAATACCGCCTA